>OX451741.1:171669344-173032622 GCA_948472305.1 Vicia faba
TGAAGGTTCAGGGATATAGAGAGGGTGATGAATTGTGAGGAATTGAAGAGGGAATGAAGGTGATTGAAGGAGAAATGAGGTTGAAGAAATGGTGAAAGTGGTGTTGAAATTAAGATCTGTGAAGAGAGTGGTGTGTATGAATGGTTCTGAGAGTGGTGGAGAGTGAAGAATGTGAAGATGAATGAAAATGAAATGGATGGAAGGTTTAATATAGCTTTTTGAGATGGAGATGTCAGTTAGAGGAGAAATAAATTTGAGCCCTTAGGTTGAGCAATTCGGTTAGGGCAATGGAGGGTGGGATCTAAGTTTGTTAGATTCAGTTAGAGAGGTTTTTATTCTGTTATTACTAAGTTGTGTTCAGTTACATCGAGTCAACTCGGTTGGCAATTAATTAGTTACATGATTTTTTGTATGTTGTTGATTGAACCGATTTATGAATTCGATATTATGGACTGTTATAGCATATATCAATTGGTTTTTCTATATTTTTTTAACAGGTTTTTCATGTGAATTGTTGGTTTAATAAGGTGTAGGGCTGCAATTATCGATTAGCTTGAGCAAGGTCTGATGAATCAATATGTGGTTAATCGGTTTTTTACAAAATGACCAACGTTGGACTATTTTTCATGTGCAGGGCAGGTTATGTACAAGTGGTAAAGATGAGCATGGTCATGAGGATTTGGAGTTTATTTGATCTATTTTGGTTTTATTCCATTTGACTGGTTTTAATGATTTTATGCAGATCAGCTTTGGTATAACAAGAACATGGGATGTAGACTAGGGCATCAAGCATGAATTTGGTGAACATTATTTGAAGATGTTATGGAAGCTTGAAGTTTGGTTTTGGCAGCCTAAAGCATGAAGTTCATAAGTTTAGCAACTTAGGATTTTATGTTTAGAAATAAATTTTAATGTGATAGTATGATATTTAGAACTTGTAGGCTTGTAACTTTGAACGAATTTGAAGTATGGATGTGGTTCTTAGAATTATAATTAAATGGAATTGGAAATACAAAGGTTCTTCTTTCTCAAAGTAACTTTGAATGACTTTGTGATGTAATTCTTTGAATGTATATTAGTCTTGTGTTGGATAACTTAATCTTCAAGTAACATAATCCAAGTAGTTCCATGATTGAATCTTCTTTTAAAATTCTCTTGTAACCATGGTCAAACACCATTTCAATGTCATCATGGACTTTAGAAGTTCAAGTTGACTTCCTTTATAAGGTGTGGACTTGTTTTTTCAAGAGATAAAGAAACTTCCATCCTCGGTTCTCACTTTGAAATCCCACATGTAACTTGAATGAGCTTTGTAATGCCTTGCATCTTACCAATTATTTTCATTAGACACTTCAAAGAATTCTTCAAATTATATCTTGAATGAACTATGATATTTTTCTTAGCTTTTGAGCATAATCGGCGTGTTTGGATGCCTTTAAATGGTTGAAGGAACTTTGCAGCTCTTCTTGATCCATAAAACCATGGGCTTAATAAGAAACCCTAGCCCTGGGCCTGAGGTATTTAAATGATATCCAATGAGGCAACTTGCATCATAAGTAAACTAAATGCTCAGATGAGCTATCTTGTATCCTCATGTCCACAAATCTTAATTTATGAATAGAATCCAAGTGAATCTCCTTGTATGAAAGCCATAGCCATATGCCTTGTAATTTAAGCAATGAATACCACCCTATTTGACAAATATAGATAAAATGGAACCCTGTCTTCAAGGATGATATCCTTTGAATGAAACTTGTACCTCAAGCCTTGCATAGTGAACTATCCTTGCATCAACCCTAATTGTCATGAACACCAAGATCACTTCAATGATTTGCACTTTGAACCATGGTTAAACCCCTTGAGTGAGCTTTGGATAATTAGATGCAATGATGAACAACTTCACATGGAACACCATCTTGAAGTCCATATGATTAGGAAAATAAACCCTAATTCATGTGGAGCCAATAAGCGTAAGGAATGACTTTTAATGCTTGATCTTGTAGCCTTTTTGGATGAAACTTGTAGATGTCTTGTGTTGTATGCAACAATAACCCTTTCTTGTTTGAAAGATGCCAAAGAATGTTGAGAAGAATGGCTTTAAATGACATGTATACAAGCCTCGAGCATCCATTATATGTCCTTGAGTATGAGGGACAATACCCTAATCATGATCCTTGAGTCTTTCATTGAACAAACCTGAAAAAATATAGAGAAACCCTAATGCACAAGTGAACCCTAATTCCTATGACCATTGATCTCAAATACCAAGCCTTATTGTTAATGAGTTCATGGATTTTTAGATGACCTAATGGAGAATATGTACATGAGTAGTATGAAATGCATAAGCCAGATGATTTGGATGAAAAGGTAGGACAAATTTGGAGTATGACACCTTCGCATTTGGTAACATGAGAAGCTGAGACTAACACCATTTTGATCGTATCTTCATCATGATCTCATCCATATCCTCCATGAAAATTTATTTAAAACGAGCCAAGAGAATTTTGAATAAAACCGTGAAAAATTTGAAAACCAAAATCAAAATTAAATGATGAAGACAAAAGATAAATGAAAAGTAAAAGAAGCATTAGCATCAGAGCGTCAAGGAATACGTTGTGGTATCAAGTTTGAATCAAATGGAAGTCTCTAACTACCTGAACAAAGTATGTTGGAAAGATCAAATCAGAGCAGATGGTTAAGGAGTTTTAGTGCACCTTAGACCTTGATTATTGTTCCCTTAGCTTCAGAGAAGAACGATGAATATAATGGACGTGATAAATTAGCTTGAAAAAACTTTGAAATGTGAAAATGAAGTCTCACAATTGAAAAGTTTGGAGTGAATATGAGCAGAGTATTTTTGGCTCTCTAAAGCTTGAAAATGATGCAAATAGGTTACTATATTTATAGGATAAAGAACGATGAGCTCATGTGTGTGAAATGATGCTCATTTTGTGTGAATTTGTTTGCACTTAAAAGTTAGAAATGTGTGACTTTGTAAGCATCCAAACATAGCTAATCTTGGTGTTTTCAGGTCGTTTTTGCCTCACACTACTTCACTAATCAAATTAGAGTCCAAAACGCGTGGTAATTTGGCATATTAAGTGAGTTTTGTTGATCAAAAATTCTGATTAAAAGTGAAAATCAGATTTCATGCACCTGTGTTCAAGCTCATGTGTCAACCTCCACACTTAACCTTTATGGCTCATTATTTTTGCAAAATACTCACATCATCATAGAGAGTATAATGTGAGAAGAAAATATTGATTTAAACACCTGAGCAAAAAGTTGTGACCAAGTGAAGTTGGTACAATGACCTGATTTTGAAAGTCAAAATATTTTAAAGTCCAAAATGACCTATAATGTTGTTGTACCCCAAAATTTACCCTCCCATATTTCTCAAAGCATTGCAAGAAAGATCTCCAAGTTGCTCAAAGTAGTCCAAGGGTTGGCCAAACAAGCTCTCTCCTAAGGCAGTCTACTTCAAATTAGGGTTTCATGTGGCATCAATATCCTTGAGTCCAAGTGACCCCAAGTTCTCACCAATATCATAATATGTTCTCAAGATCATCCATGTCAAGTTTGAAGCCTTGCAGAGAAAGTTTGCTCAGTCAATTGCTCAAAGGTCCAAAAATTGATTGTGTTAGGGCAAAAGTCAACTGTGACCTACATACAGTCAAACTTCAAGATTTTTTGTCAAAATTCTCATTTTGAAGTATATTTCATCATTTGATCAAGGGTTTATCATGATTCATCAAGGATTGCTCACAATTCATCAAGATTCAAAAGTTGCTAAATTAGGGTTTTGTATGAAAAGTCAACCCAACTTTGACCAAGCATAACTTTCTCATAATTTATGATAAATGACCCATCCAAAGCTCATTTTGAAGAGGATACAATTTCCTACAATCCATATTCAGCTCCCAAGATCAAAAAATTCACTTACAAGAAGTTATGAATTTGGACATTATAGGTCATTTTTGAAAGTCAACAAAAACACCTTTTTTGTCAAAGCTTCTAACTTGAGCATGGAATATCAAAATGAGATGAGACCAAAAAGGTTGATTATTGGACATCTCAAGCTTTCTAAAAAGTCCAAGAACACATCCAAAGAGTCAAAGTTGAGGAAGTTATACATTGTTGAAGTTGGACTTTTTTGCAAAATTGCCAAAAGTCAACTATCCCCAAAACTTCAAATTTTTCCAAATGGGCCCATTCTTTTTCACTTGTTTTGAGTTGGAATTATGGCCCACGTGCTCTAGCCTTGCCCATGTGTCCATATCATATTTTTATTAATTATTTTGATTTTTATTTGAATTAATTTGAATTAAATCAAAACAAATCAAATCAAATCATAAATATTGAAAACCAAGGATCTTTTGATTTGTTTCAGGCTCTAATTACAGCTAGAAAGGTAATGAAACTCGTATCAAGCCATGTGGGTACAAAAATATTGAAAAGAAGTCAATTTTGGAAGGTGGTTAAAGGAGAATCAAATCCATATCAAAATCATTGAAAGAAGGAGATTTGGACAGGGTATTCAAACCTAATGCATTGTACAATACATAAGGGTGGTGTGCAGACCAAAAATAAGGGTTGGAGATCAGATAGAGAGCAAGAACAAAATTTGCAAAAATACCAAAAAAGTGTGAGATTGAAACAGGGCTTAGGAGTAGTTTCAAGGCTTGGAAATTGTCTCAATCATTTCCTGGCAGCTTCCACAACCTAAACCAATCAAAACCACGCGTTTCTAAGTCCTCCAGAGCACTGTAAGTCACTCACGACCTCACCCTGTTTTTGATTTCGTATTTTGAAATTTAGGCATAGTTAGCATGAACTGATGGCATATTCTGAATCTACAAATCATTTGCAAGCTTTTGGTATTACTCAATTACATTTATATGACGTGTAACGAGATCCACCATTGTTAGGGTTTTGTTTTTGTTTTTGGGGTTTTTCATTTCAGGAATAATTAGCCCTAATAATGGGCATGGTTGTGATCAGCAGAAGATGACGAATCTAACCATGGTCCTAGAACTCATTTACATTGCATGTAGGAGATTTTTGAATAAGCTTGACTTGTAGCAATGGACATTTGTCCGTTGGTATAGATGTTTCTGGTTTTGGCCACAGAGAGAGGAAGAAGAAGCAGTCGTGTCATCCTCCCATAGGACAATTCAAACAGCGTGCGCTTTTTTTTATTTTTCTGTCCATTGTTTTTTTGTTTTATATGTTATATTTTGTTTATATTATACTAACAAACAGAAGCGTGTGATCCAGTGGAAAGTGTGGCATAAAATTCTCTTCAGGACCTGGGTTCGAATCCCAGGTCCCCATATTTTCTCCATATTATTTGTTTTCAGATAATCCAGTATGCGCTCAAGCCTAAGATCCACCATGGACTCTCACCATCCAGCACGCCAGATGGCCAGATCTGGTGGTCAAGCATTGAAGGCACACCATGGGCAGGTCAACGCACATACACTGGATCAGAATAGTCAAACGGACTGCATGTCAATGGGCCAGAAAAATTGCTATTCAAACCCTCTAATCAGGCCCAATCTCTTCCCTTTTTTTATTTTCTTTTCTATATTTTATTTATTTACATTTATTTATTTCTAATTAATTACTAACCAATAGAATAATTTCTTTTTATCAAAAATCACAAAAATATTTTTTACCCAATTAAATTTTAGAAATTTTTTTTCATTAATAAATATTAACTAATTTAATTAGGATATTAATTAGGCAACTTTAATTTATTTTTGCAAATATTTAAAATCAATTAGAAATTAAATAGGTTTTAACTTTAATTTAATTATTTTATTTTCTTTCCTAAAATAACAAAAACTCCAAAAATATGTCATTAATTTTTTTCATTAATTAATTTATTTAATAATTAATTTAATTTTAGGATTTAATTTCCTTTCTTAAAAAATAAATAAAAACAACAAAAAACATTTTCTTTTAATTAAAAGGGTCAAAACCCTAATTCCGCATTCGATCCAATTCACTCGCGCGATTTATTTTTCCTTATTCAATTATTGATGTATCTGCTCCTGGCTTGTAATAAATAATTAGGACATTTATTTATTTTTCCGCTTTTAAATTTCAAAGGGTTGCTTTTGGCGATGTAAATATCTAACGCCTTGTAATAGTTAGTTTAAATTCTGCATTTTTAATTCTGCAAATTATACAACTGTTAGATGTTTGATAATAGGGCTTGCATGACAAGAATGAATGCCTAATTTTAAAAACAGTTAGATCACCCTTAACATGTGCAAAGATAAAAATAACTGAAATCAACACACTCGCACATGCGCACTCCTAGGGTACACCCCGCTTGGTTGCCTTTGTAAACGGTCATTGAGTATAGGTCGTTTTAGAGGTCATCCTCTTGTCTAAAAGATCATAGTTGCCTCGAAATGGTTGCCTCGAATATTGTTGCCTCAAACAAATGATCTAAGACATTAGGGTTACCGCTAAGACGTCCTAACGTTGCTTTAGTGGCCGTATGTCCCTCTTTCGAATTGACCCTCAAACTCCAACGACAGTGCTACCTACTCACTCGTAGTGGGATAATATTGTCTAAAGGAAATTAGCATAGAACGATTCTTTTTTCGAGTAGGTAGATTAGCTCTTAGATACTTGCTCATTAAAAATAAAACATTTTCACACTTACACTTTTACGAGCAAGTTTTCAAAAAAAACACTTCATTACACTCTTGAGGACAGAAGCAAGAGTTAAATCGAAGTTAAAACCCAAACTTTTTCAAACCCACAAACACAAAGAAAACAATTTTGAAAACAATGAGCAAGTACCTAAGAGCCCGTGGATAACCACGGATAGAAAAGGTGCTAATACCTTCCCTTTCTATAATTTACCCCCCCCCCCCCCCCCCGTACTCAGTATTATCTCGAAAAAGGAATTTTTCTGTGCTTTTTTCATTTCCTTGTTGGATAAAATAAAAGTCGGTGGCGACTCTTGCTTACCGCGACATTTTGCGAAAACAAACGCAAAACGCGAACCAACATTCCAAAAACAGTCAGTTATTCCCACCGTATCACAGAACTGGCGACTCTGCTGGGGATATATAAGTGGGGTGTACCTTAGGATTAGTTCATATTGTTTTCAATTGTTTGATTTGTTTGCTTTATTTTGTGGGCTTGAATCGGAGTTACTATAGATCCTAACCTGAATCTGGGGGACACCTTTTAGGTAAGTAGCAATAGACTGTGAGGGAACTGTATAGCGTAGACCGATGCGGTTGAAGAAGTAGCTACGTTGGTGTGGCACTTTAGTTTGTATCGATATCCCTTGTGGTGGAACAAGGAGAATATGGGGCTTCTAAGGGGTCATTAAGCACCAACTGACCTTAGAACCTATAATTGACCAACTTAGCCATAGAAAAGTAGCAGTATGCTACACTCATTGAGACCAAACTCTCGCGATGATTCCGGCCGCAAGAAAAGGTTGTTAAACTGGAATTATGACCAATCGAGGGTGGTCAGTGATATTGAGATCCTCTAGAACCCGGTTACTATTTCTAGGATAGGTTGAACCAACTGAACTGAAAGAGGGTAGTACCTAAACTCCTTGCCAGCCTAAAATCTAAGGGTTATCTGTGTGACTTGTTTGCCCTTACCATGTTTGCTATCTATGAATACTTGTGATGTGTTTCTATCATGACATCATGCATCATGACATTGCATGCATATTGCATTGGACTAACCATTTCAAAGACCAATGGGATTCATCTTTGTTCTGTTTTGCAGATCATGGCATATATGCGTAGAAACACTATTCGGGTCAGTTTTGTACAGATTCCTACTCAGCTTAAAGATTTGGTTTCCAAGGTTCCTGACACTTCCTCTTTTGACAGAAGACATGGTCACCTCCTCAGTCTAGTCACCTCCAAGCTGGATGAACAGATGATGAGCGTCTTATTCCAGTTCTTTGATCCATTGTACCACTGCTTTACCTTCCCGGACTATCAGTTGGTCCCTACCTTGGAAGAGTTCTCTGACCTACTTGGTATTTCTATTCTAGAGCAGACACCATTTACAGGTTGGGAGATAGCCCTTAAGTCAGAGGATATTGCTACAGCCCTACATCTGACAAAGGCTGAGGTAATGTCTAATTGGGAAACTCGAAGTGGGACAAAAGGCTTCTTGGCTAAGTTCTTGGTTGATCAGGCTAATCAGTTCTGGGACAGTTTAGACTTTCAGGCTTTTGAAGACATCCTGGCTCTTCTCATTTATGGTCTGGTTCTGTTTCCAAATTCATATTCCTTTGTTGACGTGAATGCGGTGAAGATTTTCATGTCCCGTAATCCAGTGCCCACTCTCTTGGGTGATATTCTGCACACTCTTTATGCATGTACTGCTCGGAAAAGGGGAACCCTTATGTGTTGTGCACCATTGCTGGCGAGGTGGTATATTTCTCACCTCCCCAAATCAGTTTTGAAGAACAAGGAAGGCATGGGTTGGGCCTACAGGATTATGCCCCTTGCTCACACGGACATCATTTGGACTACTAAAGACATGGAAGAAGTAGCTATCATTGATCGCTGTGGGGAATACCCCAATGTTCCATTGCTGGGAATCAGAGGAGGGATCACCTATAACCCTTGTTTGGCCCTATGATAGTTTGGGCGAGCTAGGAGGGACGGGCCTCATGAGTTGCTACTTCCAAGCATTGTCTTTGACTTCCAAGGGGATAGTGAGGGACATCGTCGCAGTTTCATACAAGCTTGGAACAGGGTGCACAGGTCTGATCCGCACGAGCTAGGCGTGAAGACCTCGCTTTTGATGGAAACATATCTCCGGTGGGTTCGTACACGTGCTCAGAAGCTAGGGATGCCCTACGAAGTTGTCTTGTCCGTGATAGTTGAGAATGCTGATGAAGAAGGGGTTCCTCCTACCATCCTCCACCCATATATGCCTACTGACATTGGGACATTAAAGAGGTCCTGGATCCAACTAAGGGAAGAATGGGATACTTACAGAGAGAAGTATCACGAACAAGAGCAGAAGATCCTGAAGTTGACAAGGCAACTGGAGAACTAGAAGGTCCTCAATGATTATGTCAGCACCAACGGAAAACGACCATGGGAGCGCTAATGTCTTTTTTTATTTCTAGTTTTAATTTACTTTTCAGTTTTTCTTTTTGTAACGCCTCAAAGGCATTTGTTGAACATTGAATTCAAGTTTTATCTAATAAAAGTGTGTTTCATTTTGGTTTACGAATTTGAATCTCCAAAGTCTTTGAAATCATGTCATACGCATTTCATTCCCATGCACCTCATTACAGGTACCCTTACAGGTTTCTCATCTTCTTCGCTGTTTATTTCATCACATCATGTCTTCTAAAACATCAACTGAACAAGCCATCAAGGCTCTGCAAGCTCAAAATGCCCAGTTCCAAGAAATGTTCATGAACTTGGCCAAGGGTCAGCAAGATCTGAAGACCCTTATCTTGAAAGATAAGAAGAAGAAGAAGAAGATGGTCCTCCTGAATATGGGTCGTAGATTCGGAAATAATTTTCAGGAAGATGTTGATTTATCTCACTCACCTAGAGGGGAAGAGAATCAGGAAGAAAGGAGGGCTCCTAGCCCTGTGGTTTCTGACAACGAGACTGACTTTGACAAAGACCAGTATCCTCCGGCTGAGGATAGGTATAAGCAACTCGAAGACCGGTTGAGCGTGATGGAGGTCTAGAAAGTCCCTGGTCTGGACTTTGGAGATTTGGGTTTGTCATATGGGGTGGTAATTCCCCACAAGTTTAAAGCACCAGTCTTTTCTAAATATGACGAGGTTTCTTGCCCAAAGCTACACCTCCGCTCGTATGTTAGAAAGATTCAACCATACACTGCCGATAAGAACCTCTGGATCCACTTCTTTCAAGATAGTCTTTCAGGAACTCAGCTTGAATGGTTTTACCAGCTGGAAGGAGCTAGTATCCGTAATTGGGAAGACCTTGCTGCTGCTTTTTACAAGCAGTACCAATACAACACCGACCTTGCTCCCACGCGTACCCAACTTCAGGGTATGTCTATGGGTGCGAGCGAAGGTTTTAGAGACTATGCTCAGAAGTGGAGGGACCTTGCTGGAAGAGTCCAACCCCCTCTGGCTGACAGGGAGTTGGTAGACATGTTTCTGGGGACCTTGTCTGGTCCGTATTTTAATCATCTGATTGGAAGTTCATCGTCCGGGTTTATTGAGATGATTATGACTAGGGAAAGAGTTTAGGCCGGTATCAAGAGCGGTAAAATACAGAAGGGTGTTTCATCAAGTACCGAAAAGAAGCCTTTTAAGAAGGAATCCAACGCTATTTACAGCTCAAAGAGCCATAACCGACCTGAGCGCCGCCAAGCAGCCAATGCGGTTGTTATATCAAGACCTGTTGTTGCCCCTCAACGCAATAATCAGCCAAGAGTTGAGAGGCCGCGAAGACAATTCACTCAGCTCCATATGACCCTGTCTCAGATTCTGCCTCAGTTGTTAAAACCAACTTGGTGATTCTGAAGGAAGCCCCGAAGAATCCCAATACAACATCACCGTTGTACAATCCGAACGTCCGCTGTGCTTTTCACTCTGATAGCCCGGGGCATGATACGAATGACTTTTGGGTCTTGAAGAATAAAGTACAGGATCTGATTGATGCTAAGGAGATTGAGTTCGAAGCGCCTGAAAAATCTAATGTTATGACTGCTCCGATGCCCAAGCATGGGGTGAATGCTATAGACGATGACTCGTTTGTGACTTCCTTGAAAGACATTTCTACTCCATTGATGACTGTGAAGAAGAACCTTCTGTTAGCCGGTTTATTTCCGGGCAGTGGCGAAGATTGTCGTCTGTGTTCCGTCCTGCCTACTGGTTGCCATCTTTTGAAGTCAGGTGTCCAACGCCTGATGGATAACAAAGAAATTCTATTTGAGAAAACTTTTGTTCCATTGGTTCCTTTTGAAGACATTTCTATGATCACCATTTCCGCCAATTCTTCCAAGGCTTCCTTGAGAAAGCCTGTTAGAATTACATCTGTTTCGAGAATCGCTCCATTGATCATTACCATTCCTGGGCCTATCCCATATACATCGGATAAGGCTGTCCCGTGGCACTACGGGGCTGACGTGTATTATCACGGAGTTAAACAAGACTTGAATGTTGAAGAGGTTGATACTGACGTCAGCAATATTGTTGGATCTAGTAAAGTCACCTGAAGCGGGAGGCTTTTCTCCCCTGAAATCTCTCCACCAGCTGCTCAGAAGCCTGTTGTTATTACACCTGCCAGTACATCTGCTATTGTCCCTGTTCATGTTCCAACCTTACCCCTGTTGCCGAGTCATCTGACGCTCGGGGCAAAGGGATCACCGGTGAGCCTGCCCAGACGGAGGCACCGAAGAAGATTATTATTGAAGCCTCTAGACAAGAGATGGAGTAAATTTTGAAGATCATCAAAAAGAGAGACTACAATGTAGTCGAGTAGTTAGGGCAAACCCCTTCAAAGATCTATATGTTGTCTTTGTTGCTATGCTCAGAATCCCATGCCAAGGCTCTGATTTCTTTCCTGAAAACTGCACACGTGCCGCAAGAAACATCCGCTGATCAGTTCAAAGACTGTGTGGCTAGTTTAACTGCTGATAACGGGTTGGGTTTCTTCGACACCGACTTGACTGCCAAAGGAAAGAATCACAATGACGCTCCACATGTTTCAATCGAGTGCAGGGGCACTACTCTGGCTCGCGTTTTGGTGGATATTGGGTCCTCGCTGAATGTTTTACCCAAGAAAGCATTAGACCAGTTAGACTGTGAAGGGTTGGTGCTGAAACCAAGCAACATTGTGGTTAGGGCCTTTGACGGGTCCAAGAGGATGGTACACGGAGAAGTGAATATTCTAGTTAAGGTTGGTTCTCGGATTTTCGCGTCTACATTCTATGTGATGGACATCCGGCCATCTTATTCTTGTTTGTTGGGTCGCCCTTGGATCCACAAAGCTGGGGCAGTAACTTCTACGCTCCACCAGATGCTGAAATACCCAGTGAAGGGGAAAATTGTTACAGTACGAGGAGAAGAGGAGTACATGGTGAGCCACCTCAACTCTTTTCGGTATGTGGAAATGGACGGGGAGTTCATTGAAACCCCGTGTCAACATTTTGAAGAAGTCCCCCAAACGTTGGCGTCGACTGAAACTGTTACTGAAGATCCTCCCATGAAGATGGCTTCCCTCAAGGATGCCCGGGCTGTTGTTGAGAAAGGTGGGTGTGAAAATTGGGGTCAACTCCCTGACTTAGCACATAAGACTAACAATTTTGGTTTGGGTTTCACTACAGAAGCTCAAAGGGATGTTCGGCGTGCGCGGACCGGAGGACCTCCCCTGTTTATCAGCAATTCATGAGTGAATGCTATTGAAGACGATGATGAGGAGTATGATATTGACAGTTGGATTTACCCAACTGCCGATGGTGGATTAAGCAATTGGACAGCAAAGGACTTCGTGCTAATTTCTTTTATTACCCAATAATGAGACTTTTGTTTTGAGTTTGTAACAGACAATTTTTAAACTTTACGGCCTGAGGTCTTACCCGAGGCACCGTGGCTTTGTTTGTGAGGGCTTTATATATGTCATTACCATATATCATTAATAAAAGCATTGGACGTTTCTTGCATTTCAAATTTTGCGCTCCTTGTTTTTTCTTTTTTATCTTGCAAAACAGCTGTTTTACACACACTCACATATACAGGTCTACATCCATTCTGGATCCTACTGATAATGACTCTGCTACTTCCAGTTATGACTTCGAAAGTCCGATCAACTTAGCCGAAGACGAAGGTGAAGATGATTGCGAAGTGCCTGGTGAACTTACTAGATTGTTACTTCAGGAAGAGAGGGCCATACATCTGCATGAGGAGCCTGTGGAAACAGTAAATCTGGGTACAGAGATAGACAAGAAAGAGGTCAAGATCGGTGCAAATCTGGAGTCTAGTGTTAAGCAACGGCTAATTCAGATGTTGCGTGACTATGTTGAGATCTTTTCTTGGTCTTATGAAGATATGTCTGGGTTGGACACCGATATTGTGGTTCACCGCTTGCCCACCAAGGAATATTGTCCTCCAGTGAAACAGAAAGTCCGCCGAATGCGCCCAGAGATGTCTAAGAAAATCAAGGCCGGGGTTATGAAACAGTTTGACGCCGGTTTTCTAGCAGTTACTTCTTACCCGCAGTGGGTTGCCAATGTAGTTCCAATGCCGAAGAAGGATGGTAAGGTTCGAATGTGTGTTGACTATAGGGATCTGAACAGGGCAAGCCCCAAAGATGACTTCCCTCTAGCTTATATCGACGTTCTGGTTGACAACACTGCACAACATAAGGTCTTCTACTTTATGGATGGTTTCTTCGGTTATAATCAGATTAAAATGGCTCCCAGAGACATGGAGAAGACAACCTTTGTTACTCAATGTGGTACCTTTTTCTACAAGGTCATGCCTTTCGGATTTAAGAATGCTGGGGCAACGTATCAGCGCGCCATGGTCACTTTGTTCCATGACATGATCCATCATGAGATTGAGGTATATGTTGATGACATGATTGCAAGATCCCAGACTGAAGAAGAACATATGGACCATCTTCAGAAGTTATTTGACAGGTTGAAGTTGTACAAGTTGAGGTTAAACCCGAACAAGTGCACCTTCGGGGTGAGATCTGGTAAGCTGTTGGGTTTCGTCGTAAGTGATAAAGGTATTCAAGTGGATCCTGCAAAGGTGAAGGCTATACAAGAGATGCCAGCTCCCCGAACAGAAAAAGAAGTCAGAGGCATTTTGGGACGTCTGAACTACATTGCCCGATTCATCTCACACTTGACTGCTACTTGTGAGCCAATCTTCAAGTTACTGAAGAAATATCAAGTGGTAAGATGGAACGATGAATGTCAGGCCGCTTTTGAAAGGATCAAGGAATATCTCCAAGAACCACCTATTTTGATGCTTCCAGTTGAAGGGAGACCTTTGATATTATACTTGACAGTACTCGACAACTCAATGGGGTGCGTGTTGGGGCAGCATGACGAGTCTGGCCGAAAAGAGCATGTTATTTATTACCTTAGCAAAAAATTTACCGACTGCGAGACCCGATACTCGTTGCTCGAGAAAACTTGTTGCGCTTTGGCATGGGCTGCTCGTCGGCTGAGACAGTATATGCTGACTCACACTACTCTATTGATATCAAAGATGGATCCAATCAAGTATATCTTCGAGAAGCCTACCTTGTCCGGAAGAATAGCAAGATGGAAGATGATCTTGACTGAGTATGACATCCAATACACAACCCAAAAGGCAATTAAAGGAAGTGTGTTGGCAGATCATTTGGCACATCAGGCAGTGGATGATTACCAGTCTATCAACTTTGAATTTCCGGATGAGAATATCATGATAGTAACTGACTGTGAAGAACCTGGATCGGATGAAGGGCCTGAGGAGGGATCCCGATGGTCTATGTACTTTGATGGAGCTTCGAACGCTTTGGGTAATAGCATTGGCGCTGTGATCATATCTCCTAAAGGCTCTCATACTCTGTTCACCGCCTGACTATGTTTCAACTGCACCAACAATATGGCGGAGTATGAAGCATGCATTATGGGTCTTCGAGCAGCTATTGACCTAAGGATTAAGTTCTTAAGTGTATTCGTAGATTCCGCTCTCGTGATCAGTCAATTCAAAGGCGAGTGGGATATGAAACACCTAAATCTTATTCCTTACAAGGAGTATGTGTTGACGTTGCTTCCGCATTTCAAGGAGATAACCTTTGAACACTTCCTTAGAGAGGAGAATCAGTTAGCGGACGCGCTGGCTACGATGTCTTCTATGTTCAAAGTCAATTGGGACAACGAGGCTCCCCGAATTACCATTGAAAGGTTGGATGAACCTGCACATTGTTGTGACATTGAAACTGGAGAGATAGCAGATAAGCCCTGGTTTCATGAGGTGAAGAGGTATCTTGAGGCTCAGGAATACCCCGAGGGTGCATCTGTTAATGACAAGAAGTTTCTGAGGAGATTCGCGGCGAAGTTCTTCATCAGTAATGACATCCTTTACAAGCGTAACCATGATTCAACCTTACTGCGATGTGTGGATAAGAACGAGGCAGAAAGGATTATGGTAGATTTACATGAAGGTACTTTTGGGACTCATTCCAGTGGACACACCATGGCAAAGAAGATCCTTTGGGCAGGATATTATTGGTCCACTATGGAAGCTGACTGTTATCAGCATTCTCGGACCTGTCACAAGTGCCAAGTCTATGCTGATAAGGTGCACATACCTCTAGTTCCTTTGAACGTCTTGACAGCTCCGTGGCCTTTTGCAATGTGGGGAATCGACATGATCGGTGAGATCATACCTACGGCGTCCAACGGGCATCGTTTTATCCTAGTAGCTATTGATTACTTTACGAAGTGGGTTGAAGCAGCTTCCTTTGCTATTGTAACCAAGAACGTTGTGGCACGGTTCATTCGGCACAATCTGATCTGTTGATACGGTGTACCAGAGAGGATCATTACGGACAATGGTACAAATCTCAACAATAAGATGATCACTGAGCTCTGCAAGCAGTTCAAGATACAGCATCACAACTCTTCTCCCTACCGGCCAAAGATGAATGGGGCTGTTGAAGCGGCTAATAAGAACATCAAGAAGATTGTGCAGAAGATGACGGTGACATACAAAGATTGGCATGAGATGTTACCATTTGCTCTTCACGGGTACCGTACCTCAGCGAAGACGTCAACAGGGGAAACCCCTTATTCCTTGGTATATGGTATGGAGGCAGTCTTGCCCATCGAAGTTCAGATACCCTCTCTTCGGATTATGAAGGATGCAGGTTTGAGCGAAGATGACTGGATTCAGACCCAGCTTGATCAGCTGAACTTAATCGACGAAAATAGGCTTACTGCTATTTGTCATGGTCAGACGTATCAAAAGCGGATGATCAAGGCATTTAACAAGAAATTTAGACGACAAGAGTATCAAGTTGGGGATATGGTGATCAAGCGTATCATCCTACCTCAAGGTGATCCCAGGGGAAAATGGACCTCGACTTACGAAGGGCCATTTATGGTTAAGAACATTTTCTCAGGAGGAGCTATGATTCTAACCACCATGGATGGTGACGACCTTCCTCACCCCGTCAATGCAGACATAGTGAAAAGATACTACGCATAAATCAAATACCCGCTAGGTTAACTGGCCTAGGCAAAAATAAGGGCTTCCCGGCGAACCAAAAGGGTTCGGGCAAAAATAATGGATGAAAATGAAAAAATCTGTACACCCGGCAAGTTGAAAACCTAAAAAGGCGGCTTGGGAAAAAAAGGGTATCCCGGTGGACTGAAAACCCGAAAGGGTGGTCCAGGCAAAAGTTAGGGATTAAAGCGTAACATTATGTCTCATTGGATCACCTTGCAACCAGACTTCGGTATCGACTATCAAGCTCGGATGGCATTAATCAATCTGATCTACCTTCAACCAAGTGGCAAAGTGATGAGATGCTCGAGGACATAAAGGCGATAGCAGAGTTGGAACCCAGTGGGATTGTTCACATAGTTGTTTTGTTTAGTTTTTCACAAATTGTGTAAGCTCTATTTTTCAGCGGCATTCTCTTACCAGGACGTCAGCCTCTTGTACAAAAATGCCTATTTACAGGCCAAACTTCAAAATCAATACAATTCATTTTCAGAGAAATCTCAAACTGTTTTTCCTTTTTCTGTTTTGTTTTGTAAAGAATGTCCAATGTTCATTTTTTATATATGCATTTGACATTAATTGCTGCTCATATATATTTACATGCGAAACAAAAGACGATTACTCGTAATATCATAAACAGGGGCAATAAGAATCGTCCAAGCTTTACAGTTGCTCTGTCCACCGGGTACAAGGTTAAATTCAACTGAAGAGTATGGCTAAGGTACATTCACTCCCCGCAGAGTAAGAAAAAGATGGTAATGTTAGCTCTCCCCAGCTGAGACTCGCAACTGTGAATGAATCGGTAATATTCTCCCCAAGCAGAGTTTATCTACTATCAGCACTAAAAAATCTTATTATCCCCGGCAGAGTATAAAATATCCCCAGTGGAGTTTGAAATTTTCCCCAGCGCAGTCTGAAAAAGCTTCCCCAGTGGAGTTTGGAGAATCATCCCCAGTAGACTCTGGAAGTTTATCCCCAGTAGAGTCTAGAAGGTTATTGTGATCGGTGGATCTGGAACTGACTGTTTAACGCTGGTTCGCGAAATGTCGCAGGAGCAAGAGTCGCCACCGTCTTTTATTTTCTCCAATTGGAAAGGACAAAAGCACAGAAAAATTCCTTTAAAGAGATTGCTCTCGGTTCGGGAGGTAGGTTATAGAAAGGGAAGGTGTTAGCACCCTTTCTATCCATGGTTATCCATGGGCTCTTAGATACTTGCTCAATGTGTTTTCAAAATTGTTTGTTTGCTTTTCAATGTGGGTTTAAAAAAAGTTTCTTTGAAAAATTTCAGTTCGACCCATACGTCAGAGTGTTTGAAAAATTTGCTTTGAAAGCTTTTGAAAATGTGTTAGTGAAAAGTCTTTTTGAGTTTGTTTTGAGATTAGAGCAAGTATCCTTGAGAACCTACCTACCCTAAGGAATTCATCTGTGTAGATGTCCTTTAAAGTAGTGCCATCCCACCATTGAGAGATAGGTAGCACCACCGTTGGAGGTGTTCGGGTCAATTCGAGTTTTAGGGACGTGGTGATCACCAGAGCAATGGGAAGACACCTTAGAAGCTACCCTCATGCCAGGTTCCCGGATCATGAGGACTTACTAAGACGTCCTCTACTCGACGATCACCTTTCGAAAGGCAACAGTGAGGCGTACCCTAGGGGTGGTGTGTGCGAATTCGTGTGTTGTTTTCATTTGTATTTGTCTTGTCATGTTTATTTGTGATCTACGCTTGATTTTAATTAGGGCCATTCATTCTTGCATGCATATTTAACAATTATAAAGTTTGCGAAAAATAAATCTAAGGCTATTACAAATGGCGCGGGTCCACATCGCCAAAATTAAACCGGACCCGATTTGACGGAAAATAAAGCAAATAAAATAAAGGTGCGAGAAATTTAAATTACAATGCTTTGGGAGAGATACAAAATTATAATAAATGACATAAGATAAATGCGCAAATTAAAATAATTAAAACAATGGGCGTTGGACCCTTTTGCAAAATATTTAAAGTTAATGAGAATTAAAATTAAAAATTAAATGAATGTTTTTTTTGGTATTTTTGTATTTTTTAAGATTTAATGGAAAAGAATTTATTGAAATTAAAAAATAAAATGCTAAACCCTAGTTCTAATGTTTTTTTAGTTTATTGCAAAAATATTGAAATTTGACCTAATTTAAATCTAATTTATTTATGTACAAATTTAATTATAAAAAATAAATAAATAAATAATTATTACTGTGGAAAAAAGGGCAAAATATGAAAAGGAATCAAAATTGCTAATTAACCTAATTCTATATTTTGGATTTTTAATTGTTAAAAAGAATGAAAATTATAACCTAATTTACTAAATTTATTTACATGTTAATTTATTTATGAAAATAGTTACAATAAAAATATTTATTATTTTTTGGTCTTTTATGATTTTTATAATGTTTTTGTATTTTGTAGAAAAAATAAATTAATTAAATTAAGATAACAAAATAAATGAAATAACAAAAATAAATGTAAGAAGAAAAAGAGGAAAAATGCAAACCAGGGGGGCTTCAGTCCCAATTAGGAGGTGTTGCTTGGAATGGCCTGGCCCATTTAGCTTTGAATCTTATTGACTTTTCTGGATCATGTGCTAACGCGTTGACCATGGTGCATGGTGCTCTTTAATCCTTGCCTTTGATTGGAATCCCCCGGGCGCGTGTACGCTTGGATTTGGTGGACACACGATGCGCTTCAGTGCTTGTGCTGCATGGGAACTGGTATTGAAAAATAATATGAAATATATACAGACCTGGGACTTGAACCCAGGTCTTGGACATTGCAAGCGTTTTCCCCAACCAACCGTGCCAATTAACATATTTAATATATACATAAACAGCAATTAATAAAAAGGGAAAAGTGGGTTAGTTGCACGAAAACGCGCGAAATTCGAATGGACCTATCACCAATTGACACGACGTCTTCGTCTTCGTCGTCCCTGTAAATAAAACATATAGGCAACGGTTTTCAACGCGTTGCAGAAAGGGGTCTATTGAAAAATAGCGATTAGAGCTATGTGGATCATAAATTCATCGCGAGATATGTTTCTTGTTCGTTGGAACACGCTGATTGCAATGGTCTTAACCTCAACTCCTAATTTTGCTTCATTGTAAAAGCCCTAATTCAGAAAACCTGCAACCCTAAAAATCGCGCATGGTGGAATCATGTATGTACCATAAAAACTCAATTAAATATGTCAGCTAGCTTCGAAATCACATCAGGAATAAGAATTAATCAATGAAATGTCATGAAAATGCATAGAATATAGAATACGATTTTGGAATTTTCATGGAATATCCTCAGTTCTGCACACCGATTCCTTGCCTTTGAGTTGTTGTTTTGGATTGGAATACACTCAATAGACCTTGAGCAAGCTATTGGGAAAGGAATTAAGCTTTGAATCGCCTTGTAACCTTGAAATCAGATTTTTCTTTTTTTCACAATTTTTCAAGTTGGTATATGGTTTCTGAGCGCAGCTTCCAGTCTCAGGCAATTAGGTTTGTGCTTCTGATCATATAGTGAACATATTAGGTCAACAAAACTTGACAAAATCCAAAGCATTCAATGATTTCAATCTTTGATTTTGTAAGATCTTTTTTGAATCTTTTTTCATGTGTATTTGGTTCAATCATGCTCCAATCAACCAAATCTTGCCATAATTGACTAAGCACGAGATATTGAGAGTAGAATGTGCACAAAAAGATTTTTTTAGGTCAAATTTATATTTTCTACATATTTAAATGATTTAAATGAATTAATATTAATATAAATTCAAATAAATAATTAAAAATTGAGAAAATACTTCCCCTTGGGCTTAATGGTCGTGCATAGGCTTGGCATGAAGAAACTTGGAAGAAAAATGGGCCCATTTGCATTTTTGGATCATTTGAAGTAAAGTTGACTTTCAAATATTTCCAAAAATTTCCCAACTTCCACAAGGCATAACTTGCTCAATTTTTAAGCTTTTCACATGTTCTTGGACATTTTGGAAAGGCCTTTGAGTCCTTTAACCAATTCCTTTGGCCCCATGTCATTTTGATTTACCAATCTCAAGTTATGGCCTTTGGCTTAAAGTCCCTTTTTGTTGACTTTTGAAAATGACCTATAATGTTGAAATTGATAACTTTTTGTGAGAGCATTTCTTGGACTTGAAGTATGAAGATGAGTTGTAGGAAATGTCTTTCTCTTCAAAATGAGCTTTGGATGGAATTTTTCTGATAATCCATGTGAAAGTTATGCCCTGGTCAATTTCGGTTGACTTTTTCAGCTGTCCAAATATAGCAACTTTTGCATCTTTGATGATTTCTGAGCCAAATTTTGAGAATCATGATCAAGCATTGATCAAATGATGTTTGTGGCTTCAAAATGATATATTGACCAAAAATTTGGACTTTTGACTGTCAAATGACCATTTTGCCCCTACAGTTGACTGTAGTGCAATCTAGGGTTTTGACTGTGCAATTTTGAGCTGAATGCCTTGAAACTTGATATGAGGATGCTTGACCACATTTGTAGGCATATGAGACTTGATTGGGCATTTGAAAACTTCAATTCCTTGATCAGCACACAAACCCTAGTTTTGACTGTATAGGAGAGAGTTGGACTGCACAACCCTTGGGGAATTTTGTGACTTGGCTTGGCAATTTCTTGAAGAATATGGGAGGGCAAATTTTGGGGTGCAACAGTTTCCCCTGTTCAATCTTCTTAGACCTGAGGATGCAGATTGGCAGACGTGCCTTTCGTAATCCGAAGGTAAAAGATGATTGGACACTAGAGTGCCCAGAAATTTGCGCTCACATAATAGCAGTGATGGCGGAATGGGCTTATAGATGCCATTTAGAGATTGCTGGATAGGGTGATGGGCTTATAGATGCCATCTGGATGCTGATTGCGTAGGAGATTCCTTAGCGAGAACCTTGCATACCTGCAAAAGAGAAAATGAGTACCTGACACATTGCAGGAGCTGATTTGAGATACTTGGTATAGATGTGTCCTGACTGGTTACAGGAGCTGAGTCTGGAGCTTCAAACACTGATGAATGAACCAGGGATGGTTACTGCCTTAGCATGGATGGTAAGAGAACCTTGGGCGATTTTAACTTCAACAACGCTCGTTGAGAAAAATCTTGGGTGTCTTCTACTGGGATAAGAATCAGGGAGATCTTAGGGTCGATCTGACCGAACCAGAGGAGGCCTTTGACTGGATAAGAATCAGGAAAATCTTAGGGTCGATTTAACTGAACCGGACAAGGTCTTGAAACATCTTCAACTAGATAAGTATCAGGGAGATCTTAGGGTCGATCTGACTGAACCAGAGGAGGCCTTGGACTGGGTAAGAATCAGGAAAATCTTAGGGTCGATTTAACTGAACCGGACAAGGTCTTGGAATATCTTCAACTGGATAAGCATCAGGGAGATCTTAGGGTCGATCTGATTGAACCAAGAGAAGGCCTTTGACTGGATAAGCATCAGGAAAATCTTAGGGTCGATTTAACTGAACCGGTCTAGGTCTTGAAATATCTTCAACTGGATAAGCATCAGGGAGATCTTAGGGTCGATCTGACTGAACCAAGAGAAGGCCTTTGACTGGATAAGCATCAGGAAAATCTTAGGGTCGATTTAACTGAACCGGTCTAGGTCTTGAAACATCTTCAACTGGATAAGCATCAGGGAGATCTTAGGGTCGATCTGACTGAACCAAGAGAAGGCCTTTGACTGGATAAGCATCAGGAAAATCTTAGGGTCGATTTAACTGAACCGGTCTAGGTCTTGAAACATCTTCAACTGGATAAGCATCAGGGAGATCTTAGGGTCGATCTGACTGAACCAAGAGAAGGCCTTTGACTGGATAAGCATCAGGAAAATCTTAGGGTCGATTTAACTGAACCGGACAAAGTCTTGAAATGTGATTGAGAATTTAAACTGCATCTTTCCTGAAAGGTAAAAGTCAGTCATATGCAATGCATGATATGGATCAAGCAATGATGTTCTCAACATAAATGAGATTCGTATGATATGATGCAGTGCGTTATGCATGCTATGATGATGTATGTGAAGTTTTATGTATGTTTTCGTCTAGGAAAGTGAATCCTTGACGGGTGCCGGGAAGTTGTATCCTGGGCTGACGTTGAAGAATAGATTTTGCTTCCGCTGGGGATGATAACTGCAAGAATACCGGTAGGAGAAGATAACTCCGTTGAGGAATAAACTTGGCAAATGAAGAGTCTGCGGGGAGAAAGGATACTCTAGCGACTATGCTGGGAAGCGGTACTCTGTGGGGATAGAGATGCTTTGCTGAATGTTGATAATAATTTGCTGGGGATATCTTTGTTGTATTGGAAGTGTTAATGGACTTCGCCGGGGATAAGAAGACTTCGTCGAGGACGCTCCTTCCGTGGCTTATGGCTGAGGATAACCCAGTTATATCCTGTCAAGGAAATAACTCTTTGAATAAAGTCGGACGACGCGTTCGTGCTCTGCGAGGGTAAGCTTCCAGGATTTACTGGGGATAAGCTTACTGCTTGGGGATATGGATTCCAATTTTCCGGGGGAACTTGGATTGGACTCTCTGGGGGAGTTTTGAACTGCTGGGGAAGTGATTCCTTTGAATGCTGGTATGCCGCCGGGGAACAATCTTTAGACCAAGACTGCCGGGGATGCTTGTTTAAGAATATATGTATTGCTGCTGGGGAATGTTGAGCTCTACGGGAGGGTACCCAACTTCCTTGAGGTTTGATAATAGCTTGGAGAAGAATGCACTGGCTGCTGACTCTCTGGGGAATTTAAGATGTACTGGCCATGTTCTTTAGCTGAACCTACCTTGGTACCTTGGAGGATAGAACAATTAGACTGCTCAGACAACTCTTTATTGCCCCTGTTTCTAAGGTGGGAGATGAATACCTGTGAGGTGCTGATAGTTGTTGATGGACAAACCTTCTTCTGGTAGACAGGTGACAAGATGACGGGACATAGTCGTACGCTTTGATCCCTTACTTTTGCCTGGACTGCCCTTTCGGGTTTTCAGTCCACCGGGATACCCTTTTTTTGCCCAAGCCGCCTTTTCAGGTTTTCGACTTGCCGGGTGTACAGATTTTTCATTTCATCCCTTCATTTTTCCCGAACCCTTTTGGTTCGCCGGGAAGCCCTAATTTTTGCCTAGGCATGTCAACCTAGCGGGTCTTTGATTATGCGCAATATTTTTTTTCCGACTATGTCCATGCTTTCAGGATGTAGGGAGGTGCCCCTGTTAGAAATGTTTTGCCATGCCATCAGAAGGTGTTTGATCAGACAAGATTCGTTGTTGGGATGCCCCAAGTGACTCAGGCGGAGATTTGCCCCAGGCTATTTGGTCTTTGAGAGATTCTCCGAATCTTGACTTAACTGCCCCAGATGATGGACCATGGTCATGTCTGCCCCTTGATTGGAGGTACTTCTGTTCATTAGGCGCTTGTCGTGCGAACTTCTATGCTGTTCAAACAAAAAGTCATATGCAAACAAAGTTATGTTAAAAGTGCAAAGCCTATGTCTGTCTCGAAGATTTTGAAAATGCATTCTTTTTTTTCTTCATAAAACAAGTGAATGTTTGTAAAACGTGATATCAACTCCTTCTTTATAGTAAGCCTTAAGGAGTCAGGATACCTTTCGTCACAGTATGCTTTCGAACTAACCCATGCTTCAGCTAGGACTTTTAAGGGTTATAACGTGGCCTGGTTCACGGTTTAAGAATCAAAGGATAAAGGCTCAAATTATTTGTACCCACCCGCTCTTCGTGATGTTCTCCAAACCTAAACTCAGTTGATCATACATTAGACCTTGTTTGAGTCTTTGCTCTGATTTTCCAGTGATGATTCGGATGTTGATAACTTATTTTGAATAGGCAGTCATTTCCTTTTTTATTGAGGGTTTGTATGACCTCTTTCTTTTTGATTTTTTGTTATCCCTTTCTTTTTTGCCTGAACTGTTTCCTTTTTGGAATTACAGTCAGCGGGATGCCCCGGTTTCATAAGTCCCTTTTATAGGTTTTGACTTCTTGGGCTTTTCATTTATGATTTTTTTATAATGACTGCCTGTCCTTATGATTGTTCGGAACCATCACTGTCTTTTGTCGTTTTGTAAGGACTTCTTTTGATGCTGTTCATTATGCACTTGGATCAACTGAGAGAACTACCCTGCCCCAGGTTATGATTAAGGGTTTCAATTTTTCGAAAATAAAAACTCCTACTTCTTTGGCTCAGAGGGGTTGACGAGGGATTATCTTCCTTATAACTCCAGTGTTTAGGATTTGAAAAAATGCCTGTACCTCATCAGCGGGGTCTGTTCAAAAGCATACTGTAAAGATCGTGGTATCGTTTTCGTCATCCTCCCTCAAGAGGCTTAGAATTATTAATCAAGTGTTGACATCAGAAAAAATATGAAAACAATTTGTATATAGTGAATACGAATATATTGCTTCAGAACAGACATATGCGATGCATTAATGAAATAACAATGTTTAACATGAATAAATGTTTGAACAGTTAAAAGAAAGTTACAACTTGCAAATTCTAATAAACAAAAGTTTCTCAATCCTAGCCATGTTTTGGCAAGGGAGCAATGATCATATTGGGAGTCTCGGCGGGCTCGAACTCGATCTCTTTGGCATCGATCATATTTTGAATCTTGTACTTTAGTGCCCAACAGTCCTCAGTATCGTGCCCCGGGCTACCAGAATGATAAGCACACCTCGCTTCTGGGTTGTAGCTTGGAGAGGAAGTCTTGGGGTTTGCAGGAGGGTTGATCACTGCAATCAGGTTCATCTTCAACATGTGCTGCAATGCTCGTGACCATGACATGTTAATGTTGGTGAATTGTCTCTTAGGCTCGTCCGACCTGCTCTTATCAACCCGCTGTTCTTGGTGCGGTCGTCGTTGGACCTGAGAAGTAGTAGCAATTCGGAGAGGTCTATTCATTGGACCCGGCCTTTGCCTTCTTGGAAGCTGTTCTATGACCCGATCCCTGGCTTGGGCTGGTTGCTTCAAGTCTTGATGAAGCTGACTGATCATGGCTCTTAGCTCTCCTTGCTCCTGAACTAAACCTTGAATGAGGGCCCTTTGCCCCAGCATCTGGGTTTTCAATGTGTCTACCTCAGCTTGTAGACGTTTCAGCTGCTCGTCCTTGTCATCTTCAGGACTCTTTCTGGTCAGATTCCCCATGAGGAGTGTCCTCAACTCTTCCTGCCCCTTGGATAGGCTTAGGAAGATCTCTTTGAACTGAGTCTCTTGAGTGTGAAGGTCCTGGTTATCTTGTTGGGAAGCCATGGCTGAAATAAACAGCAGGAGGGTAAGTGACCTGCAACAAGGGTACCTGTTATGCAATGATATGTATGATATGCATGCAATGTTTTCAAGGATCTCGCGGGGTAAACAAGAAATTTGTTAGAGCTGGGATCCGGTAGCTTGATCGAAGGAACTTCATATTTGTTGAGAGTCCGTCTTCAAGGGTCAAAGGCTCACCATATCAAGTGGGTCATAGCCCCTGACTTTAGTCATCATGTCTGGTTTTGATTTCCAAACAACCTTGGTCAGGGGAACCTTCTTCAAGAGTCAAAGCTCACCATATCAAGTGGGTCATAGCCTCTGACAACCTTAGCTAGAGTAAAATAAATCCTCTTTGCCCCTTGCTAGATGTTTGATTTATCATGACCTGCATCACAAGCCCTTGAGATCCTTGAAATGGGTTAGGATGTATGCAATGGTATGATGTTATGGTATGCATGGGGTAATGTGAGTAAACCCTGTTATGAGTCCCTAACTAAGGACTACAAACCAAAACCTGCAAGAAACTCAAGTAAAACCTGTCATGAGTCCCAATTAAGGACTATAAACAGAACCTGCAAGTAGTTAGTACACCCTGTTATGAGTCCTAATTAAGGACTATAAACAAAACCTGCAAGAAACAAGTGTCAGGTAACAAGCATGCAGATAATCAAGTACGAAGGCACACAAGTCACACAAGAGAAACCCTTAGAGTTTAGGCCAGCATGGGGTCTGGGTATTACCCTCTTGAAGTTGGTGGGTTCAACCTGTCCTAATCAAAGTAACTGGGTTCTAAGGTTCCCAATATCACAGGATTGCTTTCATTGTTCATCGTTTCGATTTAGCCACTGAACTGGCGACCGAAATATTCCAGGAAAGCAACCCTCAATTGAGTGTAGTATCGAGTATCAACCAACCTCGGACTGCACCAAAGTCAGTTATCTCACTACCCTAAAGAGGCCAAGATAGTTCAATTAAGGTTCCTAAGGTCTGTTGATGCTTCACGACACCACGCAGAGGCCCCGTACTCTCCTTGACTGGACTCAAGGGTTACCGGTACACACCAAAGTGCCACATCAACGTAGCAGACTGTTTCAACCATGTCGGTATACCCCGCACAGTTCCCTCACAGTCTTGTTGCTACTTTCTAAGAAGGTATCCCCCAGATCCGGGTTAGGATCTATAGAACTCCCAAGCAACCCACAATTTAAAGCAAGCAAAGCAATACAATTGAAAACATAGTTATGACCTAGCCCTAAGGTACACCCCACTTTAAGATTTTTCCCCAGCAGAGTCGCCAGTTCTGTGATCGGTGGATCTGGAACTGACTGTTTAACGCTGGTTCGCGAAATGTCGCAGGAGCAAGAGTCGCCACCGTCTTTTATTTTCTCCAATTGGAAAGGACAAAAGCACAGAAAAATTCCTTTAAAGAGATTGCTCTCGGTTCGGGAGGTAGGTTATAGAAAGGGAAGGTGTTAGCACCCTTTCTATCCATGGTTATCCATGGGCTCTTAGATACTTGCTCAATGTGTTTTCAAAATTGTTTGTTTGCTTTTCAATGTGGGTTTAAAAAAAGTTTCTTTGAAAAATTTCAGTTCGACCCATACGTCAGAGTGTTTGAAAAATTTGCTTTGAAAGCTTTTGAAAATGTGTTAGTGAAAAGTCTTTTTGAGTTTGTTTTGAGATTAGAGCAAGTATCCTTGAGAACCTACCTACCCTAAGGAATTCGTCTGTGTAGATGTCCTTTAAAGTAGTGCCATCCCACCATTGAGAGATAGGTAGCACCACCGTTGGAGGTGTTCGGGTCAATTCGAGTTTTAGGGACGTGGTGATCACCAGAGCAATGGGAAGACACCTTAGAAGCTACCCTCATGCCAGGTTCCCGGATCATGAGGACTTACTAAGACGTCCTCTACTCGACGATCACCTTTCGAAAGGCAACAGTGAGGCGTACCCTAGGGGTGGTGTGTGCGAATTCGTGTGTTGTTTTCATTTGTATTTGTCTTGTCATGTTTATTTGTCATCTACGCTTGATTTTAATTAGGGCCATTCATTCTTGCATGCATATTTAACAATTATAAAGTTTGCGAAAAATAAATCTAAGGCTATTACAAATGGCGCGGGTCCACATCGCCAAAATTAAACCGGACCCGATTTGACGGAAAATAAAGCAAATAAAATAAAGGTGCGAGAAATTTAAATTACAATGCTTTGGGAGAGATACAAAATTATAATAAATGACATAAGATAAATGCGCAAATTAAAATAATTAAAACAATGGGCGTTGGACCCTTTTGCAAAATATTTAAAGTTAATGAGAATTAAAATTAAAAATTAAATGAATGTTTTTTTTGGTATTTTTGTATTTTTTAAGATTTAATGGAAAAGAATTTATTGAAATTAAAAAATAAAATGCTAAACCCTAGTTCTAATGTTTTTTTAGTTTATTGCAAAAATATTGAAATTTGACCTAATTTAAATCTAATTTATTTATGTACAAATTTAATTATAAAAAATAAATAAATAAATAATTATTACTGTGGAAAAAAGGGCAAAATATGAAAAGGAATCAAAATTGCTAATTAACCTAATTCTATATTTTGGATTTTTAATTGTTAAAAAGAATGAAAATTATAACCTAATTTACTAAATTTATTTACATGTTAATTTATTTATGAAAATAGTTACAATAAAAATATTTATTATTTTTTGGTCTTTTATGATTTTTATAATGTTTTTGTATTTTGTAGAAAAAATAAATTAATTAAATTAAGATAACAAAATAAATGAAATAACAAAAATAAATGTAAGAAGAAAAAGAGGAAAAATGCAAACCAGGGGGGCTTCAGTCCCAATTAGGAGGTGTTGCTTAGAATGGCCTGGCCCATTTAGCTTTGAATCTTATTGACTTTTCTGGATCATGTGCTAACGCGTTGACCATGGTGCATGGTGCTCTTTAATCCTTGCCTTTGATTGGAATCCCCCGGGCGCGTGTACGCTTGGATTTGGTGGACACACGATGCGCTTCAGTGCTTGTGCTGCATGGGAACTGGTATTGAAAAATAATATGAAATATATACAGACCTGGGACTTGAACCCAGGTCTTGGACATTGCAAGCGTTTTCCCCAACCAACCGTGCCAATTAACATATTTAATATATACATAAACAGCAATTAATAAAAAGGGAAAAGTGGGTTAGTTGCACGAAAACGCGCGAAATTCGAATGGACCTATCACCAATTGACACGACGTCTTCGTCTTCGTCGTCCCTGTAAATAAAACATATAGGCAACGGTTTTCAACGCGTTGCAGAAAGGGGTCTATTGAAAAATAGCGATTAGAGCTATGTGGATCATAAATTCATCGCGAGATATGTTTCTTGTTCGTTGGAACACGCTGATTGCAATGGTCTTAACCTCAACTCCTAATTTTGCTTCATTGTAAAAGCCCTAATTCAGAAAACCTGCAACCCTAAAAATCGCGCATGGTGGAATCATGTATGTACCATAAAAACTCAATTAAATATGTCAGCTAGCTTCGAAATCACATCAGGAATAAGAATTAATCAATGAAATGTCATGAAAATGCATAGAATATAGAATACGATTTTGGAATTTTCATGGAATATCCTCAGTTCTGCACACCGATTCCTTGCCTTTGAGTTGTTGTTTTGGATTGGAATACACTCAATAGACCTTGAGCAAGCTATTGGGAAAGGAATTAAGCTTTGAATCGCCTTGTAACCTTGAAATCAGATTTTTCTTTTTTTCACAATTTTTCAAGTTGGTATATGGTTTCTGAGCGCAGCTTCCAGTCTCAGGCAATTAGGTTTGTGCTTCTGATCATATAGTGAACATATTAGGTCAACAAAACTTGACAAAATCCAAAGCATTCAATGATTTCAATCTTTGATTTTGTAAGATCTTTTTTGAATCTTTTTTCATGTGTATTTGGTTCAATCATGCTCCAATCAACCAAATCTTGCCATAATTGACTAAGCACGAGATATTGAGAGTAGAATGTGCACAAAAAGATTTTTTTAGGTCAAATTTATATTTTCTACATATTTAAATGATTTAAATGAATTAATATTAATATAAATTCAAATAAATAATTAAAAATTGAGAAAATACTTCCCCTTGGGCTTAATGGTCGTGCATAGGCTTGGCATGAAGAAACTTGGAAGAAAAATGGGCCCATTTGCATTTTTGGATCATTTGAAGTAAAGTTGACTTTCAAAAATTTCCAAAAATTTCCCAACTTCCACAAGGCATAACTTGCTCAATTTTTAAGCTTTTCACATGTTCTTGGACATTTTGGAAAGGTCTTTGAGTCCTTTAACCAATGCCTTTGGCCCCATGTCATTTTGATTTACCAATCTCAAGTTATGGCCTTTGGCTTAAAGTCCCTTTTTGTTGACTTTTGAAAATGACCTATAATGTTGAAATTGATAACTTTTTGTGAGAGCATTTCTTGGACTTGAAGTATGAAGATGAGTTGTAGGAAATGTCTTTCTCTTCAAAATGAGCTTTGGATGGAATTTTTCTGATAATCCATGTGAAAGTTATGCCCTGGTCAATTTCGGTTGACTTTTTCAGCTGTCCAAATATAGCAACTTTTGCATCTTTGATGATTTCTGAGCCAAATTTTGAGAATCATGATCAAGCATTGATCAAATGATGTTTGTGGCTTCAAAATGATATATTGACCAAAAATTTGGACTTTTGACTGTCAAATGACCATTTTGCCCCTACAGTTGACTGTAGTGCAATCTAGGGTTTTGACTGTGCAATTTTGAGCTGAATGCCTTGAAACTTGATATGAGGATGCTTGACCACATTTGTAGGCATATGAGACTTGATTGGGAATTTGAAAACTTCAATTCCTTGATCAGCACACAAACCCTAGTTTTGACTGTATAGGAGACAGTTGGACTGCACAACCCTTGGGGAATTTTGTGACTTGGCTTGGAAATTTCTTGAAGAATATGGGAGGGTAAATTTTGGGGTGCAACAGTTATCCCCAGTGAAGTCGCAACTGAAAGATTCATCCCCGGCGGAGTTCATTCCTTTCACCAACAGAAACTCAAATCCCCAACAGGATTCAGTATCGCCAGCAACGGTAATTCATCCCCAGCAGAATTTATCAGCGGAATCCTCAGCAGAACATCTCTGCCCCACAGAGTAATCTCCTCATCAGTGTATTCCCCAGCGGAGTTATCCTCTCCTGCAGGTTTATTCTCACAAATCATCTTCATTCGCTATCCCCAGCGGAAACGAAGAATTCAACTCTTTTCTCCAGCAACTATCCGGGATTTATTTTCCCCAACTAAAAACATTACATTTCCATACATCATGACACATGCATATACGCGTCATACAACACAATCTCATTTATTTTGAGAACATCATTTCCTGATACATATCATGCGTTACATACAACTAACCTTTACCTTTCAGGAAAGATACAATCAAATTCTCATAAAATTCAAAGCTATGAAGCTTTTACCTTAGTCGAAGTACGGACAAGTTCTTAAATCTCAGCAGAGATGTTTTCTCAATTGAAGTACATGCGAGTTCCTAAATCTCGACAAAAGTGTTCCTCCGTTGAATTACAGACAAGTTCCTAAATCTCAGCAGAGAAGTTTTCTTAGTTGAATTACGGACGAGTTCTTAAATCTCGACGAAGATGTTTCCCCAGTTGAATTACGAACAAGTTCTTAAATCTCAGCAGAGATGTTTTCTCAGTTGAAGTACAAGCGAGTTCCTAAATCTCGACAAAAGTGTTCCTCCGTTGAATTACAGACAAGTTCCTAAATCTCAGCAGAGAAGTTTTCTCAGTTGAATTACGGGCGAGTTCTTAAATCTCGACGAAGATGTTTCCCCAGTTGAATTATGGACAAGTTCTTAAATCTCAGCAGAGATGTTTTCTCAATTGAAGTACAAGCGAGTTCCTAAATCTCGACAAAAGTGTTCCTCCGTTGAATTACAGACAGGTTCCTAAATCTCAGCAGAGAAGTTTTCTCAGTTGAATTACGGGCAAGTTCTTAAATCTCGACGAAGATGTTTCCCCAGTTGAATTACGGACAAGTTCCTAAATCTCAGCAGAGATGTTTTTCTCAGTTGAAGTACGGGCAAGTTCCTAAATCTCGACAAAAGTGTTCCTCTGTTGAATTACAGACAGGTTCCTAAATCTCAGCAGAGAATTTTTCTCAGTTGAATTATGGGAGAGTTCTTAAATCTCAACGAAGATGTTTCCCCAGTTGAATTACGGACAAGTTCTTAAATCTCAGCAGAGATGTTTTCTCAGTTGAAGTACAGGCGAGTTCCTAAATCTCGACAAAAGATGTTCCTCCGTTGAATTACAGATAAGTTCCTAAATCTCGACACCTCAGTTGAATTACGAACGGATTCCTAAATCTCAGCAGATATGCTTCCTCAGCAGAATAACGGACGGTCAGAGCTCCTAAAATTCTACTTCTCTCAACAAAGATCAGCCTTCCCTAGCGGAATCTTCCTCAACGACAAGTATACAAGCTCTCGCTAAGGAATCCCTTATGCGATCGATACTCCTTCGGATGGCATCTTTAAGCCCATTTCCCTTCACCAATCTCCAAATGGCATCTTTAAGCCCATTCCCGACATCACAAGGCAACTACTACTTCATGCGAGTGCAAATTTCTGGGCACTCTAGTGTTCAATCATCTTCCACCTTCGGATCACGAAAGGCACAAAAGTCAATCTACATCCTCAGGTATAAGAAGATTGAACAGGGGAAGCTGTTGTACCCCAAAATTTTCCCTCCCATATTTCTCAAAACATTGCAAGAAAGATCTCCAAGTTGCTCAAAGTAGTCCAAGGGTTGGCCAGACAAGCTCTCTCCTAAGGCAGTCTACTTCAAATTAGGGTTTCATGTGGCATCAAGATCATTGAGTGAAAGTGACCCCAAGTGCTCACCAATGTCCTAATATGTTCTCAAGATCATCCATGTCAAGTTTCAAGCCTCGTAGAGAAAGTTTTCTCAGTCAATAGCTCAAAGGTCCAAAAATCGACTATGATAGGGCAAAAGTCAACTGTGACCTACATACAGTCAAACTTCAAGATTTTTTGTCAACATTCTCATTTTGAATTATATTTCATCATTTTATCAAGGTTTGATAATGATTCATCAAGGATTGCTCACAATTCATCAAGATTCAAAAGTTGCTAAATTAGGGTTTTGTAGGAAAAGTCAACCCAACTTTGACCAAGCATAACTTTCTCATACTTTATGATAAATGACCCATCCAAATCTCATTTTTAATAGGATGAAATTTAATACAATCCATCTTCAGCTCCCAAGATCAAAAAATGCACTTACAAGAAGTTGTGAATTTGGACATTATAGGTCATTTTTGAAAGTCAACAAAAACACCTTTTTTTTCAAAGCTTCTAACTTGAGCATGGAATATCAAAATGAGATGAGACCAAAAGTGTTGATTATTGGACATCTCAATATTTCTAAAAAGTCCAAGAACACCTCCAAAGAGTCAAAATTGAGGAAGTTATCCATTGTTGAAGTTGGACTTTTTTGCAAAACTGCCAAAAGTCAACTATCCCCAAAACTTCAAATTTTGCCAAATGTGCCCATTCTTTTTCACTTGTTTTGAGTTGGCATTATGGCCCACGTTCTCTAGCCTTGCCCATGTGTCCATATCATATTTTTATTAATTATTTTGATTTTTATTTGAATTAATTTGAATTAAATCAAAACAAATCAAATAAAATCATAAATATTGAAAACCAAGGATCTTTTTATTTGTTTCAGGCTCTAATTACAGCTAGCAAGGTAATGAAACTCGTATCAAGCCATGTGGGTACCAAAAAATTGAAAAGAAGTCAATTTTGGAAGGTGGTTAAAGGAGAATCAAATCCATATCAAAATCATTGAAAGAAGGAGATTTGGACAGGGTATTCAAACCTAATGCATTGTACAATACATAAGGGTGGTGTGCAGACCAAAATAAGGGTTGGAGATCAGATAGAGAGCAAGAACAAAATTTGCAAAAATACCAAAAAAGTGTGAGATCGAAACAGGGCTTAGGAGTAGTTTCAAGGCTTGGCAATTGTCTCAATCATTTCCTGGCAGCTTCCACAACCTAAACCAATCAAAACCACGCGTTTCCAAGTCCTCCAGAGCACTGTAAGTCACTCACGACCTCACCCTGTTTTTGATTTCGTATTTTAAAATTTAGGCATAGTTAGCATGAATTGATGGCATATTCTGAATCTACGAATCATTTGCAAGCTTTTGGTATTACTCAATTGCATTTATATGACCTGTAACGAGATCCACCATTGTTAGGGTTTTCTTTTTGGGGTTTTTCGTTTCAGGAACAATTAGCCCTAATAATGGGCATGGTTGTGATCAGCAGAAGATGACGAATCTAACCATGGTCCTAGAACTCATTTACATGGCATGTAGGAGATTTTTGAATAAGCTTGACTTGTAGCGATGGACCTTTGTCCATTGGTATAGATGTTTCTGGTTTTGGCCACAGAGAGAGGAAGAAGAAGCAGTCGTGTCATCCTCCCATAGGACCATTCAAACAGCGCGCGCTTTTTTTTATTTTTCTGTCCATTGTTTCTTTGTTTTATATGTTATATTTTGTTTATATTATACTAACAAACAGAAGCGTGTGATCCAGTGGCAAGCGTGGCATAGAATTCTCTTCAGGACCTGGGTTCGAATCCCAGGTCCCCATATTTTCTCCATATTATTTGTTTTCAAATAATCCAGTATGCGCTCAAGCCTAAGATCCACCATGGACTCTCACCATCCAGCACGCCAGATGGCCAGATGGCCAGATCTGGTGGTCAAGCATTGAAGGCACACCATGGGCAGGTCAACGCACATACACTAGATCAGAATAGTCAAACAGACTGCATGTCAATGGGCCAGAAAAATTGCTATTCAAACCCTCTAATCAGGCCCAATCTCTTCCCTTTTTTATTTTCTTTTCTATATTTTATTTATTTACATTTATTTATTTCTAATTAATTACTAACCAATAGAATAATTTCTTTTTATCAAAAATCACAAAAATATTTTTTACCCAATTAAATTTTAGAACTTTTTTTTTCATTAATAAATATTAACTAATTTAATTAGGATATTAATTAGGCGACTTTAATTTATTTTTGCAAATATTTAAAATCAATTAGAAATTAAATAGGTTTTAACTTTAATTTAATTATTTTATTTTCTTTCCTAAAATAACAAAAACTCCAAAAATATGTCATTAATTTTTTTTCATTAATTAATTTATTTAATAATTAATTTAATTTTAGGATTTAATTTCCTTTCTTAAAAAATAAATAAAAACAACAAAAAACATTTTCTTTTAATTAAAAGGGTCAAAACCCTAATTCCGCATTCGATCCAATTCACTCGCGCGATTTATTTTTCCTTATTCAATTATTGATGTATCTGCTCCTGGCTTGTAATAAATAATTAGGAGATTTATTTATTTTTCCGCTTTTAAATTTCAAAGGGTTGCTTTTGGCGATGTAAATACCCGACGCCTTGTAATAGTTAGTTTAAATTCCGCATTTTTAATTCTGCAAATTATACAACTGTTAGATGTTTGATAATAGGGCTTGCATGACAAGAATGAATGCCTAATTTAAAAAACAGTTAGATCACCCTTAACATGTGCAAAGATAAAAATAACTGAAATCAACACACTCGCACATGCGCACTCCTAGGGTACACCCCACTTGGTTGCCTTCGTAAACGGTCATTAAGTATAGGACGTTTTAGAGGTCGTCCTCTTGTCTAAAAGATCATAGTTGCCTCAAAATGGTTGCCTCAGATATTGTTGCCTCAAACAAATGATCTAAGACATTAGGGTTACCGCTAAGACGTCCTAACGTTGCTTTAGTGACCGTATGTCCCTCTTTCGAATTGACCCTCAAACTCCAACGATGGTGCTACCTACTCACTCATAGTGGGATAGTATTGTCTAAAGGAAATTAGCATAGAACGATTCTTTTTTCGAGTAGGTAGATTAGCTCTTAGATACTTGCTCATTCAAAACAAAACCTTTTCACACTTACACTTTTACGAACAAGTTTTCAAAAAAAACACTTCATTACACTCTTGAGGACAGAAGCAAGAGTTAAATCGAAGTTAAAACCCAAACTTTTTCAAACCCACAAACACAAAGAAAACAATTTTGAAAACAATGAGCAGGTACCTAAGAGCCCGTGAATAACCACGGATAGAAAGGATGCTAATACCTTCCCTTTCTATAATTTACCCCCCGTGCTCAGAAATATCTCGAAAAAGGAATTTTTCTGTACTTTTTTCCTTTCCTTGTTGGATAAAATAAAAGTCGGTGGCGACTCTTGCTTACCGCGATATTTTGCGAAAACAAACGCAAAACGCGAACCAGCATTCCAAAAATAGTCAGTTCTTCCCACCGTATCACAAATGTCATCCGACTTTTTATGTCCAAAGGATCGCTAAAAAATGTTGAAGAATGAGTGAGTTATGATATTTTAAACTTGGACTTGAAATGTTGACTTTTTAGGTCAAACCTCTTTTAATCACTCTTGTGAACTTGGGCTTTTCTTAGATTTTAAAACACATTGATGATCATATAACCCAACATGATGGGCCTTTGAATTTTCTTTAATTAAACTTTGTCAAGGCTTGAGGTAACTTGTTGAAGAAGGCATGGAAATAAATACATGAACCTTTGAAGTTTCTTGAGAAACAAACTATCAATATTTGAGGTACTCTTAATCAAGATAAGATTGAATGATTCTTGAGACTTTATGCTTTGATATTAGAAGCCATTATTTAATTATTAAGCCCTTGAGAATCAATGATTGACCACACTTTGATTTTGAGAAAGCAAACTCTAGTTGAGGGAACCATGCTTGATGCTCTTGATTCAAAATCTAACTTGCACAATAAACAAGAGGAAACAATACATACTTTTGATATTTTTATTAGCGGTTAGTGTAACATAAAGTATATAAACACAAAAGAGAAAGATACACAAGGGGGGTGCTTGATGATCTCTATAAAGACAAGAGTTAAAGAAATGAGGGCTAAAAGGCAACCCAGTTTGTGATCTTGATGATATACAATAATGAAAAATAATATGGGATCTTATGGGTGAAAACTAGGATATGACACATTCACACTCATATTCAACAACAAATAAATTCATAACTCATATTCAACAATAAATAATACCCGTATCTCATACTCAACAAGGTTCCTCTCTGAAGCAATAATTTTGTCAATGTAAGGCCAACACTATAATTTCTCTCTGAATTGTCCAACTTAACATATTACATAATTATAACTCAATAATTATATATAATATTCCTAAATACTCATCAACAGAGTAAGAATATATTATTATTCATGTCAGTCCACCAACAAGGTAAAAGAAATAATTGCTCACAAATCTATCAACTCAACTCGAGGTATGTGAGAGTTACTCAATTTTAAATCTAACAACTCATAAAGTCTTACTCTACAAATTCACAACAAATCAAAATAACTATTATGGTTGACGGCCTTACTCAAGTAATAATATAACTCAAAACAACTCTAAAGAGTCAAATACCTTCAACTTTAACTCTAAAGCTCCTCAGATTAACTCTAAATATCTCGAAAACAACTCTGATAGTTCTATAACAACTCTAACAAGCTCTCACATAATAAATCTGACTTTTAAACTTATCAAAAGGGTAACAAAAAGTCAAGAACTCAAAAGTACTTGAAACTCGCTAAATTGAACGTGAAAATGCTAAACCGCCACCCACATGCAACCGATGTGCGACTGAACTCCGACATCCTCAGTCGCCCTCCGCCGCGCTACCCGAATTCCAGCAGCCTCTGTCGCCCGACACTGCTCAAGGTCGTAAACACAACAATCACAAACACATAAGGAGGAGAAGAAGATAAAAGGGTAAGGATCCCTCACTATCTGACTGCCTAAACAATCATATGTAAAGAGTTCCCTCTTACCTCAAAATTATCGATCGATGAAAACCATTGTCCTTTTGAGATTTTTCCTCGCTCTCCAAATTCCTCCTATATATGGCTCTCTCTTTGCCTATTTTTCAACTTTTACACGCACAATACACAAGTCCTCTCACTTTATCTATTTATTCTAACCTAATATCTCAATTACTCTTCTCACTCCTCAATTTTTCTCACACCCTCACTAAACCTCTATTTCTATTATTTTATTTTTAATTCAAATAATACTCTAAATTAATTAAAATAATAATTATCTTAATAACTCATTCATCTCAATAAAAATAATAATTCTATTATTCTTATTAAATCTCACCACACCCTAAATTCTTTACTCAAAATACATATTTATCTCTAATTTTAAATAAAATACTATTTTCTCCCATCTCTAAAATATTTTTAATATTTTTAATATTTCTATCTAATTAAATTAAATAAATTAAACTAGTTAAATATCTAAAGTAGAGATGTTACAATGATTCATAAACCTATTTTCACTTTTAAACTCAATATTTTTAAAAAAATTATATCAAAGTAGAGCTGTTCATTATAATACAAAAACAATTAGTAAAAAGTAAATACAAAGTTTAACGCAATTGCAGATGTCAATACTATTAAGTAGAACTTATTCACCTATTTCAAACTCAAAATTTTCATGTGCGAATTTATAATCATTCTTGTCAATTTATTTTTGTTTTCACACCCAATTTAATTTGGTTTCGAGTTTAATTATGACATCAAATGGTTATCGCCCCTCTTAATTGTAATTACCAGAATTAAATCATAACTTTTACTATTAAATTTAACACTAATTTGGAATAATCATCAAGATAGAAACAATGATGACTATTTACTTCTTTTTACCGTAAAAAAGTTTGTCATTATCAAACTTGATTTATCTTAACTCCGAACCGTTTTGTCAATGTCAAATCAGTCATATTAATTGTCCATTCCATGTCATGAGATTTGGACTTGTAATCTTTATTTACAATATCTCTAAAGAGAAAGTTTGTCATTACAAGGTCGATAATATTTTTTTCATTGACTTTTAATTATTTTTTTAAAATAACATTAGATTTAAGTGGTTTTTTAATAACCTTTTCTAAAATTCAAATATTTTATATTAAAGAAATCAACTAAAGTATTTTTAAGATCTCTTAAAATAATCTCGTCAAACCAAATACTGAGGATGAATATTTGATGCTTTGAATTTTTTACCAGAACTTTATATTTCAAATTACTTCTTTTAATTTATAGATATAAATTCGTAAGTGATAAATCGTAGACAAATATCCAAGAAATTATTAATTCGGCAATAATTTATTTCATTTGGGGATCCCGGACCTTTCTAGATAACGTGAGAATAAAGTAGTTTGAAACTTTATATTAGAGTCTGTTCATCTTTTTTAAGAAAATATTTTTAAAAAATAATTAAAACTAGGGTGAAAATAAGTTAGAACAAATCATATTTTAGAAGGTTTGAGTCTGCCCTAGAATAAATTTAGACAATTTTTTTTTCATTAATATGTTGTGAATTATATCTTTGAAAATTCAAAAATATCTTCAGAAATTTTTGAAAATACATCTCCGAATCAACTTCAATCCATTTTTGTCAGAATTTAGTTTGAATATGCACCTTTGAATATTTCTGAGATGAATTCGAAAACGCATCTCCGAAAACACACCTCAATCCATTTTCTAAGTATTTTTCAATTAGATTTATCATTTAATCATTCAGTGATATTTTCGAAAATACATTTCCAAAAAATATCAAGTGAAAAATTGAATATATATACCCACCTTGCATGATCATCTCCTCCATACTCCGTTCATCATCCATAATCTGAAGTCCTTAAAAAACATTCATTCTAAATCAACATTTTTGTGTTTTATCACATCAAAAGGAGCAAAAGAAGTTGTAATTTAAAATAAAGTTCACTCATTTCATTCATCATTGATTGCATTAATCTTGTTTTTGAGCTAGAAAAATATACGTTGAGTTCTGAGATGCAACTCTGAATGCACCTGCTATATATTTCAGAGATGCATCTCTGAATTTGTATGTTTCTGTATAAAAAAATTAACAGTTTTATGTTTTGGTTCGAATTAGATATGGTACACTCAGATATGTTTCCCAAAGCTGATATGAGTAATGATGCAAAACCTGATGAAGTGAAGGACAGTGTTAAACCGGTTGATATCGAGATAGATGTTGATCAACAGTTTACAAATGAAGAATTATAAATCTTATCGTTTATTTTCTTTACTTTAAAACACTCAAAACAGACTGACGATTGTTTCGTGGAGGAACAGAAATCAACCAATCTAAGAGAGTTGTATTTTTGACATTAGAGTTTTGCTTTTCATAGCATGTTCAGAAAATCATGCAGACAAATTACTAATGCGAAACATTTTATGAGGACATGGAAAGGGATTGAAGTAAAATATGTGTTGGCTGCTTCCCATTCTTTTCGTTATTTTGTTCTTCATTGAGGGGACAAGACTCAATGGGGTTGGTTCCATGTCATCTAGCCGTGAAAGATAAACTTCAAAATGTAAACTTGCAACAAAACTTATCGTAAAAGATCTTGGAGGATGCACCGTCAAATCTCATCGTTCGGATAATAAACCTCACACTGACCAGTAACAAATGTGAGTTAAAAGCCCCGTGTAGAAATTCTTCCAAAACGAACGTTGTATATAATTTAATACTGTTTATCTAAACTCTAAACTAGCGAGAGTAAGATATGGCAGACATGATATAGAGTAACTTCAAAATATTCATGAACCCATGGGGGCAACATGTTCTGCATCCAAAAGCTGTCTAGTAGATCTAACCAATATTCAAACAAAATAAGACCCCTACCCATGGTGGCAAACATGTAACTAAAAGCTTGTCTAGTAATTCTAACCTATATTCAAACAAAATAAGGCCCAGCCAAAAAAACACAAGGCAGCATAAGTTGTATATCCAAAAAAGGATGGCAAATATCCGAACTCCCAAATCTATCCTCGAAGCTTGTACGACAAACCAAGATCAACAGTAAAACATAACGTTTTTGACGTTATCCAAGATAGATGGCAGGGTCGCCACAAAGTTGGTGGTACTCCTTATACCACTTGCAGAACCAGAATCGGAATTCTCAACTTCACTGAAGTAGGATCTAGCACGGAAAGCTAACAAGTGTGCATAATAAGCAGGAGGAACTGCATACAAGGATCAACACTTTAGTTAAATTAAAGTTTTGTATAGCCTACAACAAAACAAGCAAAGGAAATCGAGTTACAAACCTATTGAGACAGATCGAGTACACCTTGCATAACTGAATGAAAAAAGGGTATTAGAAGGCTTCTAAAATTAAATAAAAACAGTAGTAGTTAATTTAAGACTAGAAAAACAAATGATATCATTACGTGTAGCATAAGTTATTAGTAAAACTTTGTAGCTGATCTGCACTGAATCTATTTTCATCATACAGCACATGGTAATGCGTTGGTCGACTAGTCCCCTGCAAAATGAAGACATCCAAATGCAAATAACACAACGTCAAAAGACAATTGAGCAACAAATAGTTAACAATGGCATAAAGTTAAATGATATAGCTAGTATTACTTGAATTCCAGCATGGCTGTTGAGATAAAAATCAAATTCCCTAGGGTGGCAAATGCTGGTGTCTACCACAGTTCCTTTGAAAATTTAGAAGGACAAAATCAGTAAAAAGAGATAAATTGGAATGAAAATAAATTACCAGTTGCATGCAGTCAAGAATTAATTTGAAAAAACCTGGCATAATATTTCCACTTCTATCTGTCTCATTGTTGTTGACAGGAAAGAGACGAGTGTGATGTCTCTTTTGGACCACTACAAAGGTAACTTTAGGTAGATACCCATCCTGTATAGAGCTACAAGCCTGATAAAAAATTTAAAACAGAATTTAGTGGTGTATATTTATGAACAATAAAGCAACAATAAAACATCTTTGAAAATTCCTTAATTCTATCTACAAAACAAGGCAGCAAAGTAGATTCAACAAAAACAGTGTTTCAGTGTTCACTGTGTACTGCAATCCTTAAATATTGAGTTGCTCAGTAGTGCACAGGGCAGTGGTTAACTGATGTAGAGCTATGTGTTAGAGTGCGGGTTCAAACCCGCATGGCCTCAGTTACTCAATCTCCATGAATACGAGTTTAGCCACTAAGCCACTATCAAAACAAATAAAAAGAATATAGTTAGCTATGCTATACCTTCCTAATTGCATCCATCTCATAAAGCAAAACCTGACTGAACTGGCCTTCACTAACTCCGTCTCTGATATGCAGAAATTAATAATGAAGAATAAATCATTTAAAACGGATACATTTACATCATTATGTATCAATTGTAAAAACCAAATCCAACCTGTAAAATATAATCCTCCCAGGCTTAAGCCCAGTTGATTTATGGAAAGCCAAGATTAACTCCCTGAAAATTAAAAGAAAAATCAACTATGTCTCATCATGAGGAATCCACAAATCTAACAAAATTACCTTATCATGCCAGCAGGCTGAACTCCCTTCTGAGGATGCACTGTTGTTTTAAAAAGATCTTGAATTATCTCCTCGCGATGAATCTGGGCAGAAACAATTCCTCTGTATCTTGTGACCCAAGGCCAGTCCATTGATGCCACAACCTTATAATAATCAACAAGTGAACAAAGTGATATATCTAAATATGATTTCATAAAACAGTTACGTATAAACAACAGAAAAACACAAAGCTTACTGCAGCTATAGAAGGAGTTGAGTCTTCTCCCGGCTGAGGATGTGTTACATCAGCACCAAATATTATTGTTGGCATATCGGTTACAAGAGGAATTCTTTTCTCAAATGCATCATTCAACACGGTATTACGACCTCCAGACTAAACAGACAAGAAAAACATGTTTAAAACTTGGGAGAAATAAAATCAAGCAGCAAAACAAGCGGAAATTTACTGTACAACTTGAACCTTAACATTAATCTTTAGCGACAAATTTTCAAGATATTGTTTATTCATTTTTGCCGCTTGTTTTGGTTGACAACATTGGGAAATTATTCCCAATTCAGTCTCACATACACGCTTTATTTTATCTGCAAAACAAAACAATTTGATTCAACAAAATAAAACCGAACCTTATTATTTGATTTAGACAGATAAAAAAACTTACCATATGATTTACCCTTAAAATCAGGCAAAATTATGATCAACAATTGCAGTCTTCCCTCCTGCTTTGTTCCATCAAGTGTTGCCTTGCACTTCTTGTTAAGTTCAACAAGCTCTCTCTCAATTTGATTTGGATTCCCTGGGAATATTGGTACCAAAGGATCTGGGTTGAAAGTCTGGTACAGGCTCGAAACAGATAAAAATTGTCAAAAATTATTGGGAACACACACACACACACACACACACACATATATATAACTATTTCATAAAATGATACAAGCAAACAACATACCATTCCCCTGCTTCGACACATTTTAACCAATTCGGCACAAAATCGAGTTGGGTCCATTCTTGAAAAGCAAACGCAAGTCCAAAATTGCACTTTGCCAGCATCAACCATTCTCTACAAAATAAGAGGTTGACACTATTTCAGAAATGTAACATTGAAACATGAATTGGTCAACTAGGTCGCTCAACAATCTAACCATTGTCTTGATCAACAATGTAACCGTTGTCATATGAAAGAAATCTAACACCAGATATGAGAATCATAATAATACAAATCTAATACATATGTACAAGAACAGCACACGCATGATGAATGTAACGAGAACAAAACTCATCACATGCATAAATGTAATATATAGAGACCAAGTGAAATTAAAATTTAATGAGAACAAAACTCTATTACATGGATGAATGTAATGTATTATAAAGACCACAAGAATTTGAGAGCATTAATTCAAAATAATAGATTTGTCACTTCACACCTTATTAATCATATTCCATTGACCCATTCGAGGGTCAATTTTTGATTCACTTCCACTTCCATGATATTTTAGCTGCAGTAAGACAATTAAATTAAATATTACACATCTAGATAATTTACCAAATTTTATAAGGCTTAAACTATGTATACCGTCGGAGGAGGCAAAACCCGAGCATCAACAAGGGCGAGCTCTTCCCTAACATTTATGCCAAATTCTTCCGCAACCTTGTCAGTGTTGAAATGGTGTTGCTTCACAATCTATCAAAAAATGAAAGGACAGCTATTAAAGAAAAAAACATGGACTCTATCACAACATTAATATAACTTCTGTAAAATATATTAATCTATCACATAACATACATGTTTAATATCCTCCCGCCTCTCATCAGGACGCTGACAAGTAGCCCTTAAAAGAGCAGTTACTTGTTCTTCATTCAATCTTTTGGAGTATCTCTGTCCAGGTTCAATTTGACAAAGCTACAAGGAATAAAAACACCATATCAGATTCCAGGTCTAACAAAACATTGTTAAGAACATAAATTAGATAGAGAAAGTACAAAGAAGAAAACCTCCATTGGAAAATACGTAGGTCTCGAGTCAGGTCCAGCTTGGAGAGCGGGAAGAAGTGGATGCTTTAACACAATATTGTATTTCTCATGGAAATAATCAATAACTTTTTTCCTACTCGCATTGTCTTCGAGCATAAACCTACAAGGATTATATATTACAAACTAAAGAGTGAGATGTAAAAATAAAACTCAATCAAGGAGTTTAAGGAACAATTTACCCACCCAGCCTCAAGAAATAACTAAAAAGATAGAAATGAATTTCAAATTGCTTACGTTAGGTCTCTGAGTGGCTCTCTCGAGATACCAGTTACCTTGCAACTCCTTATTTTCCCACTATGAGATAGTTTTACCTTAACACCTCTCAAGGCTTTCTTGATCTGACTCAAATAAAATATAAGCATAAGATTTCAGTTACTTTAATTAATTAAATTGATTACATAATTAAAAAATCACAAATACCTTGACACGATCTTGATCAGAAAGTGGCCTTGTAAAATTCAAATTAAAATGTTTCTTAACAAATTCAGTGACAAGAATAGGTTCATAAAAAGCTCTTGAAGATACATCTGAAACAAAGTATCACTTGTCAAAGACTGCAAATTAGATTCAATTGAAGATTATTCAATCAGATAAATAATAGCAATGTTTAGAGCTAAAACCTATGTTAAGAGAAAGCCCCATTTGGGTTGGCCTAATGCTTTGATAAAAGCCTCTATAATACTCAATCCCACCACCAAGAGGACCTGGCTGCCCTAAACTCGGAGAGAAGAAAGATCTCCCAGCAACAATATACCTGAAACACAACTCATCAATTATAACAAGACCACATAAAACACAAAATCAGCAAATCCAAATAAACAACACTCAAAAAATATAACTCTACTTTTCAGAAGGAGTTGCCCTCAAAGCAATGTCGAGAGCTTGAATGGTTTCATAAGGACAGTCCAGCTGCATGCGACTGAGAAACTGAGTAAGGCTGTAGAGATCCATCTTGGAAGCAAACTTAATAGTAACCTTAAACTCCCGCTCACGCTTTTTCCTGTGACAAGAAACAAAATCAGCAATCCATTCATACCATATTACTAAATAGTAACAATATTAACGCATTACTAACCCATTTGAAGCAAACTCACCTATCAGCCTCAGAAGAGGATCCTCTATTTTCATCAGTCAAGTTAACCACAAAAACCTTGGAGTTAAAAGGTAACGCCCCAGCAGTAAATAAGCTTTTTCTCCCATCGTAAGCAGGTATGCGGTTGTCTAACTGGGATTCCAGATACATCTTCACTAACAGGTTGATAATATCTCTGCAAACTTTCTTAGAAATGATCTCTGGCGAAATAGAAACCTGAAAACATTTATCAAATTTTTCAGCCTCTAGAAATTCATACCGCATTGTAACTTACCAACATAATAATCAAAACTTAAAATCAGAGTTCAAAAAAAAAAAAAAGCAGTATGAGCATAATATACTAACATCATAGTGGTGTATATCCTTATCAGCGACTTGCAACTGAAAATGATTAGCACGAACTTGAATTTTTCTCCCCAATCGACCGTAATCAGGTCGGTTAGGAAACCTAACCGCCTTCTGAGACGATGGAGCCGACTGTAGAGTAGCTTTCTGTTTAAGATCGCTAGTCAACGTCTCAGTGGAAACCGTCGCCGGCGACGGGAGATTCTGCGCCGAACTCGATGAAGCAACGGGAGCCGTAACAGACGGATTAGCAACCGGCGCTACAACAGATGGTCGTACGACCGGCGCGGCAACAAATGGAGCAGGCGTAACCGGCGCCGAAGCATACGACGGAGGAGGAGCGGTGGTGCGTCCACCGCGCGAGCCGCGTCCACCGCCACGACCTGATCCTGCAGCATTGACGGAAGGTTGTTGAGAATGTGGTGGTTGATTCCGGCGATTATCGGGATGGTTTCCTCCACCGCGGCGAGACATTGTGATGAAAAGCGGTTACAAGATAGATAGATAGATATAGAGAGAGAGAGTGTTTTTGAGTAAAGAGGAAGATTCAAGAGACTTTGGATGTGGTTGAGAGGAAAATGGGTGAGAGAGTTGGCTTTTAAGTAGGAAAGTATCAACCCATTTTCTGAGAAGGTAACCGTATGAGAATGGTGGGAGAGAAAGAAAAGGCACTTCGAAATTTCAAAAGGTTTTTTTTATATTCTTTTAATAAATAAATACGTACTATACTGTAAATACTCCACAAAATGGAATTAGCGCGTGGTTTTGGAAATTCCCAATTTTTGTTGCTTATCATGACAAAGATCGTTTAAGTTCTTCGCGATAAGAATGATTACTGTAATCAAGAATAATTAAGGGACTTTCAATGCAGATTGTATTTACTTCAATGCCGGATCAAAGTAAAATTATCATTACTAAAAATAGGTTGCGTGTAAATAAATGATATGTGAAATTTGTTAATTATGTTTCATATAAGTAAAGAAAAATGAGATGTGTGTATACTGAGGAGCAAAGAAAATGGTTTATGGTAGATGATCTCAAAATGATAATTAATAAGTTACTTCCTTAGGCTTAAAATTATAAGTTATTTTATATAAAAAAATGTCTTTTGTGATTTATTTTTTTATTAGAAGCCCCTTTATTTTAGTACAATATTAATAATATTTTTTATAATATTTTTTATATTATTTATTATTGTTTTTTATAATAAAATCATACATAATTTATTTATTTATATAAAATTAATTATATTTCTTTTTTTATAGAAATTAATTATGTTTCTTTTTCTTTTTTTTTTTGCTTTCAGTTAATTATGTTTTTTAATCCGTTTAAAAATTTATAACTCTTATAGAGTATTAATTAGTTCATTGAACTTGTAATATTTAATAAAATTAATTATTAAAGTATTTGATAAATGTGAATTAATATAGTAAATATAATTAATTAATAATAAAATATAAAAATGAGATAGATAAAATAATAAAATACTATATGTTTTAATTCGTGATATTTTAAAATTCGTAAAAAAAATTGTTATTTATATTTTGTCATATAAGATTATTAGCTAATATTCTGCTACAAATTTATAAATGTGTTTTCTTTTGTTACAAGGCTAAAATAAAAGAAAATGAGAGGAGAAAACTATAATTTTGAAAATAAAGTTCATTTGTATGTTGTTGAGATATTACTCAATCTCAAAATTGTTGAAAATTCATTAAATTTTATAATGAATTTCATCAATTTTGATGAACAATATTGTTATCACCACACAATGACAATGAAAAATATGGGGAAAAAAAGACAATGATTTTTTGTAGAGTTTCTCTATGTCCACAAACTGTAGAAAACTTCTTATTCACTTGCAACTGTAAATTTTATGAATACAACTTGATTACAAAAATAGGAGTTACTCCCTCTATTTATAGATTTAGGTTAGTTTGCTCTGTAAATCAAAGCACAAAACACAAAAGTCCAAAATACATATTTTGGATCTAAATCAAATCTATATATTTTAGACCTAAATCAAATTTGTGTATAACAAATTATTTCCACACTTTGACACAATCTTTTCGACACCTCCTTGTTTTTTTATCGAGCAAGCTGCTTCGACACAAGAAATTATACTTTTAACATACCACTTATTTCATTGTGTCTAAGCTATCTATATTCATCATAACTCTTAGTCTTCTGAACACTTTGACCTGCACTCCTTTTGTCATGATGTTTGCAATCTGATTCTCAGTTCGGCAGTGTTCCAAGTTCATCTTTTCATCTGTTACTTGCTCTCGGAGATAATGGAACCTCATTTCAATGTGCTTGCTTCGACCAAGTGCTATCGGATTTTTCGATAAGTTGATAGATGACATGTTGTCGATCTTCATGATAATTGCTCCATAATCTTTACCTATAATCTCTTCGACCAAGTTCACCATCCATGTGGCTTAACATGCACAAAGAGAAACAGATATGTACTCTGCTTTGCATGATGATAATGCCACTACTAGTTCCTTTCTTGAAATCCAAGCAACTCGTGCACCACCTAGCATAAACATATATCCTACTGTGGACTTTCGATCCTCGGCATCACTACACCAACTTGAATTAGTATATCCAGCTAACTTGCATTCTTTTCCTTTATCAGCTGCAGGAAATAAAATGTCATAGTCAATAGTTCCTTTCAGATACCTCAATATCCTCTTCGTCGCTGCTAGATGTGATACATTTGACTTCTACATGAATCTACTCACCATATCTACATTGTATGCTAAGTCAGGCCTTGTGTGACAAAGGTATCTTAATGACTCAATAAGTCTTTTGTATTAGGTTGGGTCGACATCATCTTTATCTGAATATTTCGACAATTGCAACTTTGGTTTAGCAGGTGTCGATGTCGAGTTGCATTCTTTCATCTCAAATCTCTTGAGAATTTCTAATGCATCATCAAACCTCTACTACTCTTGTAGAACTTGATGCCAAGGAAATATGAAATGTCAGTCAGATTAGACATTTCGAATTCCTTACTGAGATCGCCTTTGAAGTCTTTGATCTCCTTCTTGCAACTACCTGTTATTAACAAGTCATCGACATAGAGACATAATATAAGTAATTCACTATTGCTTCTTCTTACATATGCTTTATGTTCAGTTGTGTACTTCACAAATTCCTTATCCCTTAAGAAACTATCAATATTATTTTTCCAAGCTCTTAGAGCTTATTTCAATTCATACAGGGTTTTATGCAACATGTACACCTTTCTATCTTCGCCATGCTTCACAAACTCAACTGGTTGTGCAACATAGACTTATTCATATAAGGGTCCATTCAGGAATGCACACTTCACGTTCATAAGACATATGTGTCAACTGTTTATTTCTGCTAGACCAATAACCAACCTGATTGTTTCGATTCTAGCCACAGGTGCAAAAATTTCATCAAAATCAATTCTTCCTTCTGAAGAAATCCTTTCGCCACAAGTCTTTCTTTCTGTCGAGTTACTTATCCTTTGGGATTCAACTTCACCTTGTACACACACACACATGACATCAATTTCCTTCTTGCCTTGAGGTAATTCGACAAATGACCAAGTGTTGTTGTCTTCGATGGACTTTACTTCTTCATTCATTGCTTTCACCCACTTTGAATCTTTCAATGTTTCAGTTGTATTGAAAGATAGAGGTTGCTACAAGTGATGCTTGAATCTCATGAAAGTGGTTCGACAACAAAGATAGATGTGACTACAATAATTCAACTGGTAGAGGAAACTAGACTCTTATACTATATGTTGGAAATCCACCAAAATCTATGATGAATTTCGATCAATTTTGACGAACAAGATTGTTATCACCACACAATGACAATGAAAAATATGAAAGAAAGAAAGAAAAACAATAATTTTCTGCAGAGATTCTCGTATATAGTAAAATAATTTTACTAAAAATAATTGTATATGTGACATTTATTCAGTCAAATCATTTAAATATTTTAGAATTAATTGTATTACTCCTATATAGTAAATGATAATGATTTTTTATTAGAAGATAGTGTAAAATTATATTCAATTCAATTTGTTTGATATATTTATTATTTTTTCCAAAATGCACTATATTAATACTATTGCTTATTTTGGAATACAAAAAAATTAAAATAATACAAATAAATATAAAAAAAAGTATATTTTAAAAAGGAAAATATATAAATAAACATATCAAATTTGTTAATTATGTTTTATAAAAGTAAAGAAAAATGAGATGTGTTTATACTAAGGAGCAAAGAAAATGGTTTATGGTAGATGATCTTAAAATGATAATTAATAAGTTACTTCTTTCATCTTAAAATTATAACTTATTTTATATAATAAAAAAAAGTCTTAAATTATAAATTATTTTGTTATTTATTTTTTTATTAGAAGCCACTTTATTATTTTAGTCAACATTAATAATATTTTTTATAATATATTTTCTATTATTTATTACCATTTTTTATAATAAAAGCATACATAATTTCTTTTTTATATAAAATTAATTATGTTTCTTTTTTTTTATAGAAATTAATTATGTTTCTTTTTTTTTTTGCTTTCAATTAATTATGTTTCTTAATCCGTTTCAAAATTTATAACTCTTATAGAGTGTTAATTAGTTGATTGAATTTATAATATTTAATAAAATTAATTATTAAAGTATTTGATAAATGTGAATCGATATAAAAAATACAATTAATTAATAATAAAAAATAAAAATGAGAGAGATTAAATAATAAAATATATGTTTTAATTCGTGATATTTTAAAATTCGTAGAAATTTTTGTTAGAAATTTATAAATGTGTTTTTTTGTTACAAGGCTAAAATAAAAGTAAATGAATGGAGAAAATTATAATCTTGAAAATAAATTTCATTTGTTTGTTGTTAGAATATTACTCAATCTTAAAATAGGGGAGTGTGAATCAAGATATTTATTTGTTTTAGTGACATTTTGATCATTTTCAGATGTTTAGCTCTTTGATCGGAGTTTTTAGGGTTTGAGGATGGTTTGACATGTCGTGGTTTGGTCTATTTGGAAATCTAGGATTGATATAGTCTTTTCTGATTCTTCAGTGACATCAAAAGATGTGGAAGACATGTGCATCTTATTGGCACGAAAATGGTATCTTGGTAGGTTTGTGGAAAACTCTTTTACCTTCTTGGCCTGGCTTGAGAATCCTACCTTGTAACTAAATTAATAGGGGTGAGTGATTTCTACCTTCATTATATGTGCTCTTGTTGTGTTTTCTGTGGTTTTATTGCTCTTATAGGTGCATTTGAATCAGAGAGTTCTAGCTTCAATTGATGTTGGTTTTTCTGTGTGCTTTTATTGTTATCTTTTCTGTAGTGTTGTTTCTTCTCCTTTTTTTGTGATTGGTGTTGTTTTGCTTGTTGTCTTATTTTGCTTCGTCTTTGTTGAGTTGTGTCTTGGATTTAGTACTTCTTGTGCCTTTTCACTGGGACTCTTTGTTGGTTTTTACTGCTTGCCTTTCAAAAAAAATGTTAGCAGATGCGTCAAACTTTACTAGGAAATTGTCAATTTTATATTTATTTATACTTTGGATCAACATTACATGTTTATGATACTTGTTCAATAGAATCTCAATGAAGTTGATATTGAGGGATAAATTTGTGTAACATGTCAAGTTAATAATGTTTGTATATTTGGCTAGTGAGAGGCATTTACGAATGACACATAGTTTTTTATTGAAGGATTTCTAAAGAGTTTGGGAATGAATATAGAGAAACTTCAGTGGCATGTCCCACATGAGGTGTGAAAGGTATCGCAAAGCCATTATGAGTTAGTGTGTCATTATAAATTTCATCTACATAAATAATTATGCAGGAGTAGTTGAGAGAGTTTCACTCGATAATGTTAGACGATATGAGGGATCTAGAAGGGGGTTGAATAGATCATTTATTTAAAAAATTGTGCTTTTAAAATTTGTTTTGAAATGGTGTGAAAGCTCCCTTTTGAACCCTAAAATTTTCCCTCTCATTTTTCTTCAAGACATGCTCACAAAGGTCTCAAGCTACTCAAGGGTTGACCAGTCAAAATGCTCCTCCTAAGCAAAAAGTCTACAACTAGGGTTTTGAGTTTCTCAAGGAAATTTGGGTTGAAAATGTCTCAAGTGGTTTTCATGGTTCATCATAGGTCTTCAACAATGTTCAGGTCAAGTTTCAAGTCTTGCATCACAAGTTTGCTCAGTCAATGGCTCAAATGATTGAAAGTCAATTGTATTGAGTAAAAAGTCAACTATGGTCAACATACCGTCAAAATTCAATATTTTTGGTTAACATCAACATTTTGAAGTGATATTAATCATTTTATTAAGAGTTGATCATGATTCCTCAAGGAAAGTCCTCAAATCATCAAAAGTCAAGAATTTCCAAATTAGGGTTTCCTTATGAGAAGTCAACTGAACTTTGATCAAGCATAACTTTCACATGCTTCATCAACTTTTCCTTAACAAAAGCCTATTTTAAAGGAAATTCAATTCTCTACAACTTTGTGTTTATGCTTAAGTCCAAAGAGTGCTTCATTTGAAAGATATGAGCTAATACATTACATGTCATTTTCAAAAGTCAACAAAAAGACACTTTTTGTCAAGGCAACTTACATCAAGATAAAGTCTCCAAATGCAAAAATGATAAAAAGATAAATTGTAGAGGACATCTTGAGTTTCTAAAAAAGTCATAGAGATCAACTTCAAAAGATGAAAATTGAGCAAGTTATGAGTTGAACAAGTTGAGAAATTTTGAGGAAATGCATAAAATGCAAAATGAGCAAACTTGAGATTTTGAACTAGTGGACCTAACTTTTGATGTTCAAACATGTTCATAAGGTGTTAGAAGACCTCTAAATTCATTCACATATTTTACATGATTTTTATTTTTTTTATTTGAATTTTTATTCATTTAAAAGCAAATAAAATCAAAATAAAATATGAGATAGTAGTGTGAGGACTTGGGCTTTTGTTCCAATCATTTACAGGCCCAATACAGCTCATGCTAGCCTGTCACAACCTTGCCAAAACTGTGCAAGCTTAAATAAGGCAAGTAATATTACAAATTTGGAAGGTTTCTAAGGTGTTTGATTTTTGCTTGATCATGGCTTGATTACATGATCTCATGCCATATTTGACGAGTCATTTCATACCTCTATATAAGTGCAAGCAAGGCATGTGCAAAGGACACAAATTCATGCCTCAAGAAACTAGCAAAAACTCTCCAAAATTTCTCAAAACCCTCGAGCTTCAAAACTCTCTCTACAAGCTCTGTCATCCTAAAATTCTAATTATATTCCCTTCCTGGAACATTGAAAGGTAAATTTGGACCAGTTACCATGATCTAAAATGCATGAGAATGGCATATCATGCATCTCCGATCATATAACGTTGTGAAATCCATATCGTAAATTTCGTGTTATTTTAAACCTTGTTGTTATTGCTAACATATTTTTGAGTGTCTTCTGAACAGATTTAGATCACCAACATCATCCCATGCACACAGGTTTAACAAATACCATGTTTGTCTCCGATCGTTGTAACTTATTTCGAAATGCATGGTCCAAGAGCTTTTGACCAAAACTAAGGCTGAATTTGGAATCAGGGGGTTTGAATTAGGGGGTAGCATATATTTCTGTTCTTAATTATGATGTTTTCACGAGTTTTGAGTTTTTGGCTTGCCGGAGAAGACGACCGGAGCTAGGTCTCCAGCGCCTCTCTGGCCATATACTTTGTTTTATGTTTTTGGTATTTTTGCTTGGTTTATGTATCACATGTATTGGCCGCCCCAGCGGCATGCATGTGTGTGTTAAGGTGTTGGTGTGCCAAGGCAGGGGTTCGATCCCTGCCTCTGGCATATTTATTTTTCAACATTTCTCTATTGCAGATCCCATGCCATGCAATCCAACGCGCGTATGATGTACCTCAACTCCACACCATCAAATCTCAACAGATCTTGATCCAGTGTTCCAAATCAACATGCACACCATAGGCTTCATGGATCATCCTCACCAGATCCAGCACAACAATCTGGGCTTAAGATGTTGGGCTTAGAATTTATGATTATGCACCCCCCATTTTCTTATTCTCAGCATGCCCATTTTCATTTCTTTTTATGTTTTAATTAACTGTTTTCTCTTTTTTAATCAATTTTATTAAAATCAGAAAAATCATAAAAAATTTATATTTAGGTTTTAAGTAATTAATTTAATTTTTGATAAATAAAATTAATTTAACTTAATCGCATTTTGGTTTTAATAGTAATTAATTAGTAAATTAATTAAGAATTAGGGTTCATTTTTATTTTACACTACTTTTCCAAATAAAAACAACAAAAACAATTTCTTTCGCCGTTTCGTTTTTTTTACCGCTTCGTGCACTTTACTTTCACATTAGTATTTCTTTTATAATTATTTTAACTGTACAAGAGTTTGTAATATATAATTAGGGTTTACTTGTAATAGCGTGGATTCTATTTCCCACATTTTTACTTTCTGCATATATATATATATATATATATATATATATATATATATATATATATATATATATATATATATATATATTGTATGGCGAAGACTAAAAGCAAACGATAGATAACCATAAATCTAAGATTAAAATAACTGAAACATAACACACTTTATACACACGCACCTCTAGGGTGACCCTCACTTGTTGCCTAGGATATAAACAGTCATGTCCTTTGAACATGGGATGCTTTAGCAAAGACCCTTCGGTTAAAAAGATCGTAGTCCCTCGATGACCCTTCGATGCTGCCTCGGTAAACGATCTTAGTCCCTTACGACAATTGTTAAAGCATCCTACAAGTTTCCTTCATGATTGTACGGTGACCCACGCATGTCCCTCAAACATCTAATGATAGAGCTTCATACTAACTAATGGTAGGATAGCACTATCTAAAGGAAAGGACGAAAAGAACAAAGAATTTTTGAGTAGATAGATAGCTCGTAGTCGCTTCCTCACAAATCAAAAACATTTTCACACATACACTCTTTTCTAAAATATTTTAAAAGACAAACACTTTGTATGCATTCTCAACGATACGAGAATCATTACAAAGTTTTCCACACTTAGGCATATTTCAAAATATTTTCAAACACAAAGCATTTTCAAAGTGAGCTAGCGATTAAGAGCCTGTAGATAACTACAGATGAAAAGGATGCTAATACATTCCCTTTTCATAACCTACCCCCCTTACTCAGAAAAATCTCAAAAGGTATTTCATGTTCTTTTCACCCTTTCCTTTATTGGATAAAATAAAAGTCGATGGTGATTCTTGCTATCCGTAACATTTGCGATAAAACGCAAAACTAAAAGTCAGTTCTCCCACTGTATTACAGAACTCGCGACTCTGCTGGGGACGTAAACCCTAAACATGGGGTTACCTTAGAGCTAGATCACCTTTAATTTGCTTTCATTATTTAACTTGATTGATTTCTTTTTAAGGGTTGTTTGGGTTATTTTTGAAAAGATCCTGTACCCGGATCTGGGGCATTTTAGGTAAGTAATAATAGATCATGAAAATTGTATGACGTATACCGATACGGTTGAAGCGATGGTTATGTTAGTGTGGCACATTGGTTGTTGTCAGTGTCCCTTGAGTTAAGTTAAGGAGAATCTTGGGCTTCTGTATGGTGTCATAAAACACTAAATGACCGTAGAACCTTAGTTGACACAACTTAGCCATTAGAAGGTAGCGAGATAGCCGACTTTGGTGCAGACTGAAGTTGGTTGATACTCGATGCTACACTTATTGAGGTCAGACTCTCGGGATATTTTGGTCGCAAATCATATGCTTGTGCTGAAATAATGCCTGGGAGAAAGATCAGTGATATTGAGGCTCCTAGAACCCAGTTACTTATTTTTCTGACAGGTTGAGCCAACTAAAACTTCAAGAGGGTACTTACCTACGAACTTCATGCAAGCTTAAACCTAAGGCCTTGTGTGTTTTGTTTGTGTTTGTGTATGATTAAATGTTCGAACATAACATCATAACATCATGGCATCATAACATATCATTTTCACTAACCATTTCAAGGACCAAGAAATTTATCTTTATTCTGTTTTGCATGTTATTGCCTCCGCTCGCAGAAACACTATCTGGATCAACTTTGTAAGGGTGCCTCCTCAACTTAAGGAGTTAGTCTCAAGGGTTCCCTAAAGTTCTCCATTTATCAAGAGGCATGGTCGACTACTCAGTCTGGTTACCCTAGGTTTTGACGAAAACATGATGAGCGTCCCATTCTAGTTCTTTGACCATGTGGATCATTGCTTCACCTTTCCAGATTATCATTTGGTACCCACAATGAAGGAGTTATCTCAATTACTAGGGGTACCCGTTCTTGATTAGACACCCTTCACCGGTTTAGTGGAAGCTCCGAAACCAGAAGTTATTGCAACAGCTTTACATCTGAAGCGGTCCGACATAATATCCAATTGGGAAACAAGAAATGGAGTCAAAGGTTTTATGGATAAATTTATGATAGAGAAGGCTCAACTATTTCTGGATGCTATGAGTTTTTAGGCTTTTGAGGAGATCTTGGATCTTCTAATCTATGGGTTGGTACTATTCCCTAATCCATACCAACTCATAGATGTGAATGCCATCAAAAAATTTCTTGCTCGTAATCATGTGCCTACCTTGCTCGAAGATATTCTGCATTCTCTTCACACTCGTACTATGAGGAGGTGAAGAACTATCATATGTTGTATACATTTGTTGTCCAGGTGGTTTATTTTGCACCTTCCCCGCTCGATAATAAAGAATGAATAAGGTTTGAGGTGGTTGCAAAGAATAATGTCACTTTCTCATACATACGTCTACTGGTATTCCCAATCTCATGAGAATATCACTATCATTGACCGCTGTGGGGAATTCCCTAATGTTCAACTCCTTGGCATTAGGGGAGGTATTACTTACAACCCTTCTCTGTCTCTACGTCAATTTGGTTATGCTCAGAGAGATGGTCCTCACAACGCACTTATCTAGGGTATTGTGTTCGACTACAAAAATGATCCTCTAGGTTATCATCGAAGGTTTGTACATGCTTGGGGCATGGTGAGAAAGATGGATAGTAAGGCTTTTGGACATAAGAACTTCATCCCTCTGGAGTCCTATCTCAAATGGTTACGAACTCGTTCTTAAAATCTTATGATGCCATATCCTGTTGTCTTACCAGTAATCATGGAGCCTATTATCGAAGGAGACGTTTCTCACACCATCCTCCATCCAGACATTCCCATTGACCTTGAAGAATTTGAAGAAGTCCCGGATTCAACTCAAAGAAGAACGGGACACCTTTGAGACTCAATTCTATGCAAGTGAAAAGAAAGTGTTAGAGCTCATAAAGTAACTTCACGAGGAGCAGAGTCTTAATGCATACATCAACACAAAGAGGAAAAATCCTTAGTAGACTTGAGTTTTAGGAGTTTATATTATTGTCTCTTTGAGATCCTTGTTATTTTCATTGTAAGCCTAAGATGCAATTGTAATTTTGAACTTACTAATAAAAATCTTTGTTTTTGTTTCCTCTTGGTTAGCAAATTTAAATCTCCTAAGGTCCTTGAAAACATTGCATTTTCATATCATACATCATTTCATAATAGGTTTTTCATACAGATTTTATCATCTACTTACTGTTTATTTCAGTATAAGATGGCCCTCGAACAAACTGTCAAGGATCTCCAGGCTCAGCATGCACAATTTCAAGAGACTCTTCTAAATCTGGCCCAAGGGAAGAAAGATCTGATGGCGCTCGTCGCCAAGAAAAAGAAGCCCAAGAAGCCAGCTATTATCCTCAATATAGGGAGAAGATTCAAAGGCCCTGCTGGACTAGTTCAAATGGATGATGATTCCTCTGAGGAAGACGACAACCAAGAAGAATATGGTAGAAGCATTAAGCATAAAGGAAGGAATAACCAGAGTTATGAGAATGTTCATGAAGATGAAGACTACTCCAATGAACAGAATTCTCCTGCAGATGACAAGTACAAGCAGTTGGAAGACCGACTCAAAGCTATGGAAATCCATAAGGTTCCTGGGTTAGATTTTGGTGAACTAGGTTTGATCTTGGGGGTGGTCATCCCTCATAAGTTCAAGGTCCCCGTCTTTTCTAAATATGACGGGGTCTCTTATCCTAAACTCTATTTGAGGTTGTATGTTTGAAAGATTCAACCTCATACTGATAGCCAGAAGTTATGGGTCCATTTCTTTCAAGAAAGTCTGACTGGCACTCAACTTGAATGGTTCTATCAGCTGGAGGGAACCAACATACATACATGAAAAGACTTAGCCACTGCTTTCTACAAGCAGTATCAATAAAATGTTGACCTTGCACCGACCCGTGTGCAATTGAAAAACATGTTCATGGGCTCAAATGAAGGATTCAAGGAATATGCACAAAAATGGAGGGATTTAGCTGGAAGGGTGAAACCTCCTTTGACTGGCCAGGAATTGGTGGATATGTTCATGGGCACTTTGACAGGCCCATTCTTTAATCTATTGATTGGAAGCTCGTCGTTTGGTTTTACGGAGTTGATTCTGACTGGGGAAAGAGTGGAAAGTGGAATTAAGAGTGGGAAGATCCCAATGGCTACATCTTATAATGCTGTAAAGAAGCCATTCGGTGGTAAAAAAGAAACCAATGTTGTCTATGGCCAGAAGAGTCGTAGTAAAAATGACCGCCATCAGTCTGTGGGAGCGGTATTGATCTCTAATTTGGCGTCTGCTCAACAATAACAACATGGCAACCGACAAAGGCCAGACGCTCTGTTAAGACATTTTACCAAGATAGGCGTGCCTTTATCTCAGGAATTACAACATTTGTTAAATGCTGAACTCATTTCACTGCGGGATCCTCCTCAGAATCCCAACACATCCTCTCCAAAGTACAGTCCAAATACGAGGTGTGCTTATCATTCAAACAGTCCTGGGCACGACACCAACAACTTTTGGGTCCTGAAAAGAATGATTCAGGATATGATTGATAATAAGGAAATTGAGTTTGATCCTCTGGAGACCCCACATATGATTACCGCACCTATGCCCATAAATGACAAGGGCATAAGTGTTATTAAAGAAGTTTTGTATGTTACCATTTTAGGTGATATGGTTACTCCCCTCTCGACAATAAAAAAGAATTTGTTACAAGTCGTTTTATTTCCGGGTTATGTTGAAGAATGTTATTGTTGTGTAGTCCAACTCAATGGTCGTGGGTTACTGAAGGAATGTGTCCAATGCCTGATGGATGAACCTGTAATCTTGATTGAGAAAGTTCTGAATTCATAGAATTTGTGCCGAGATTTGTCTGTCGTATTTGGTACTCCTTTTAGGATCACTTCCAAGGGTCCTGTAAGGATTACCATCAATCCAAAAACTGCTCCTCTAATCATTAAAACACCTGGGCATATCCTATATTCCTCAGAAAAGGCTATTCCATGGAATTATGGGTTTGACGTCTATTACCACGACATTAAACAAGAGTTGTCTGATGAAGATGATGAAGAGGTTGATCCTCGTATTGTCAATATTGCATGGACCAGCAAAATTACTAGAAGCATAAGGATTTTCTCCCTAGAAATCTCTCCACCTGCTTAAGTCATAGCTACCAAGACAATTATCGAGGCTCGGGGTAAAGAGTCGATGATAGAGCCTGCCCGGAAGGAGGCACCAAAAGAAACCACAGTCAAGGACACCTCTGTACAAGAATTGGAAGAAGTTTTGAAGATCATTTGCAGAAGCGATTATAAAATTTTTGAACAGCTAGGGCAGACCCCGTATAAAATTTCCATGTTATCTTTGTTGCTGTGTTTTAAAGCCCATACGCAGGCTTTATTAAAATTCTTGAAGACTTCTCATGTGCCACAAGAAATTTCGGCCGCTCAATTTGTAAGTTACGTTGCGAGTTTAACAACTGATAATGGATTAGGCTTCTCTGATGCTGATCTGACTCCAAAGGGGAGAAATCATAATAGGGCCATGTATGTCTCCATTGAATGCAGGGGCACTATGTTGGCTCATGTGTTAATTGATATTGGATCTTCTCTGAATGTTCTGCCAAAGGGAGCTCTTGATAGACTGGATTATGAGGGGGTTGTGCTGAAGCCCTGTAATATCATAGTTCGAGCCTTTGACGAGTCTAGAAGAATGGTGCATGGAGAAGTGGACCTCCCAATCAAAGTGGGTTCACAAATATTTGAGTCCACCTTCTATGTAATGGACATCCGGCCAGCCTATTTTCGTCTATTGGGACGCCCCTGGATCCATGAGGCAGGTGTTGTTACCTCCACCTTGCATCAGAAATTAAAGTATCCTGTAAAAGGGAAGGTTATTACTGTCTGCCGAGAAGAGGAGTACATGGTCAGCCACCTGAATTCATTCTGATACATGGAGATGGACGGAGAATTTATTGAGACTCCCTATTAGACCTTTGAAGTGATTTCCCCTGCTAATATTAAAGATGTTTCTGCCATCCAAAGACCACCAGGACTCCACACAAGATGGCTTTCTTGGAAGATGCCAAGGCTACTATAGAAGAAGGTGATTGTACTATTTTGGGTCAGCTTCCTAAAATCCCTTACAAATCTGACAAGTTTGGTTTGGCTTTACTGTAAAAGGTCAAAGGGTTGTTCGTCGTGCTCGTGCGGGAATACCTCTATTCAGTATCAGCAATAACAGGGTCAATGTTATAGAAGACACCGATAATGATTGTGATTTCAACAGTTGGATACTCCCTACCATTGGTGATGGACTTGACAATTGGAAAGCAGAAGATATTTTCCCTATCTCCTTTAGCCAGGAGTAATAGCTACATTCCTATTTTTTTATTACTTTTAAAAGATTTTTGGTTATGTAATAAACAATGACTTTAAACCTTGTGTCTTACCCAGGGCACACTGGTTCATTTGTTAAGGGTTGATAATTCATAAACATTGTTCGTTCAATAAAAACATTGTACGTTTTACATGTAAAATTTGTGATCTCTGTCTTTCTTTTACTTATTGCATTTTCAAATAGTTATTTGTCCTTACACACATCCACACACTATATTGCAGATCCTCATCCACTTTGGATCTCATTGATAACAATTCTGCTATTGCCGCTTATAACTTTGAAAATCCGATCTACCAAGTCGAGGACGAAGGTGGGGAAGATTGTGAAATACCTGGAGAACTTGTCAGACTCTTAATACAAGAAGAAAAGGTTATCCAACCACATGAAGAGTCGGTCGAAGTTGTAAATTTGGGTACTGAGACAGACAGAAAAGAAGTCAAGATAGACGCCAATTTAGAGAGCGGTCTCAAGAACATGTTAATCTAGATGTTGCATAAATATGTTGAAATATTTGCTTGGTCATATGAAGACATGCCAGGGCTCGATACTGATATTGTGGTTCACTGTATGCCAATGAAATAGGGTTGTTCTCTGATCAAGCAGATGGTTTGTCGCATGCGTCCTCAAATGTCGAAAAAGATCAAAGTCGAGGTTATGAAACAATTCAACGCATGGTTCTTAGCAGTGACGTCATATCCTCAATGGGTTGCTAATGTTGTTCTGGTGCCAAAGAAATATGGCAAGGTACGTATGTGCATAGATTACATGGATCCAAACAGGGCAAGCCCCAAATATGACTTCCCACTACCATATATTGATGTTTTGGTTGACAACACCGCTCAGCATAATGTATTCTCCTTCATAGATGGTTTCTCAGGTTATAATCAAATTAAGATGGCGCCTGAAGACATGGAGAAAACTACCTTTGTCACATAGTGGGGTACTTTCTGTTACAAAGTTATGCCTTTTGGGTTAAAAAATGTCGGGGCAACTTATCAGCGTGCCATGGTAGCCTTATTTCATGATATGATTCGTCACGAGATAGAGGTCTATGTCGAAGACATGATAGCAAGGTCACAGACGGAAGAAGAGCATCTCGATCATCTACATAAACTATTTGAAAGGTTGAGGAAGTATAAGCTAAGGTTAAACCCGAACAAGTGCACCTTTAGGGTGAGGTCTGATAAGCTCTCGGGCTTCGTCGTCAGCGGTAAAGGTATTGAAGTTGATCCTACAAAGGTTAAAGCTATTCAAGAAATGTCGGCTCCCCGTACCGAGAAGGAAGTCAGGTTTCTTAGGACGACTGAATTGCATTGCCTGTTTCATTTCTCATTTGAATGCTACTTATGAGCCAATCTTCAAGCTGCTGAAGAAAGATCAAGTAGTAAGGTGGAACAACGACTATCAAATGGCCTTTGATAAAATTAAGGAGTACCTATAAGAACCTCTGATTATGATGCCGCCAGTTGAAGGAAGGCCTTTAATCATGTACTTAATAGTGCTATAGAACTTAATGGAGGGGTGTATTGGGGCATCATGACGAGTCTGGTTGAAAAGAGCATGCAATATACTACCTTAGGAAAAAGTTTACCGATTGTGAAACAAGATATTCGCTGCTTGAGAAAACTTGATGCTTTGGAATGGGCTGCTCGTTGACTAAGACAGTATATGTTGACCCATACTACCTTGTTGATCTCTAAAACAAATCCTGTTGTACCCCAAAATTTTCCCTCTTATTTCTCAATAATTTTCTCACAAGATCTGCGAAAGCTCAAGCTTACACCAGTATTGACTAGGTCAAGCCATCTCCTTAACACTGATACCTTAAGATTAGGGTTTGAATTTGCATAAGGACAATTGGACTTCTAATACTTCAAGTGACATTCTTGGATCATTATGGACCTTCAAGAATGCTCATGTCAAGTTTCAAGTCTTCTCAGTCAATTGACCAAGAGACCAAAAATCAGTTGTACTGATGAAAAAGTCAACTGTAGCACCAAAAGTCAAACTTTGACTTTTTTGTCAACATTAAGTCTCAAAGATCAAAATTCATCAAGACATTCAAAAATATGAAACTTGATCATCAAGAAATCAAGAAAGTAAAAACTCAATGTGAAAATTCAAACTCTTCAAGACTTAGAAATTTTTCTAAGTTTTTTTATACATGATAATTTCATTTCTTCATGCCAACTTTTCACCATGATGCAAGATGATTCAAGGAAAACTTCCAACATGAAAATTATAGATATAAATGAGATCTAAAACTTTGTAGGGCATGAGTTTTTCTAGAAATGCTTGGATTTTGAGTTATAAATTCAGGAAGTCATGGCATTTTTGAATAAACACTTAGAGAAATTTTCAGCAGTTTTGGTCAGGATTTTATCCCAACTTCTTGGCATTTTTTCACATAGTTATAAGATGATTTTGTCAAAATGGCCAACATGAAAGTTATAAAGGGTGTTTCAAGCTTTCCAAAACATCCAAGAGCATGAATTTATCATATTTGAGCTAGGAGATTCAAGGATCTGAAGTTGGACATTCATTCTTGATTTACAAGGCAGATTTGTGATGAATAAGGAACCAAAATCTTAGACATGATGTATAATCTTCACTTTGAAGGCCTCTTGACTTGCAAATCTATACATAATCAGATGTTTACACAATTTATTGAACCATTATCCAAGTGGTTCAAGTATTGTTCATTTCATCTTTCTATTTTTGGCACAAAGGCACCATTGCCATTCTTGCAAAGTTCACTTTAATCATAAAGTCAATTTCTTGAGCCTCTAAATTATTGTTCTAATAAAACTCAACTTCTACAAGTTAGAACAAATATGTTTAAAGTGATAAACAACTTTAGATAGCTTGGTACAAGCATTGGAAACATGTTTTCATGCTTGCTTCAAAAACAAGCAAGATAGCCATAACACGTGATTCAAAATCTGAGTTGTTTGAAGTCTCAAACCTTCTATATAAATAGAGAGGCCAATTGTAAGAGAGAGAGAGAGAGAGGTCAGAAAAAATAAGGGGAAACTAACATTCAAAATCATTTTTGCTGTCAAAAACCAAAATTGTACACAAAACCTCCATTTTTGAGCTTTGAAGTCCAAATCTTTGAATCTCATACCTTGCAAGTTTTCTCCAAACAAACCATCTAAACACTCCACACACATCATATAAAAGTTGTTCAAACACAAGAACAACTTCTGTAACATCACTATCATCACTTCCCAAGCTCAACAACAACCCATACAGTAGCTCAAGCTCAAAGCACAAATTTCAGTTTCAAGGTAAGCTTTCTTGACTTTGAACTCTTCATACAAGCATCATTAATCGTTCATTTGTGAAGATAAATGTAGATATCATTGCCTTTAAGCTAACCATATGCTTGCTTTTAATTTTTACTAACCATGTGTTGAGAACTAACTTTTACATGTAGCAAAACAATAATAAAAGCAAAAAACAAGAGTTATGCGTCGACACGAAATGCTATGAGTCGACACATACTATGTTCAAAATAGGTTATGAGTCGACACAAAACACGTATGCGTCGATATGAAATGGTTATGAGTCGATACGAAATCAGTATGCGCCGATTCATACTGAGTTGTTTTGACTTCCAAGAGCAAGAAACACACATGAGCCGACACATGAGCCAATATGAAATCTGCATGAGCCAATACATAAGCTCATGTGTCAGCTCATAAAACATTTTTTTAACCTTTTTTTTTAATTTTATTTTTACTTTTTCTTTATATTTTTACTATTATTATTTTCATATTAAAAAATTCAAAAAAAAATATTTTTATTTATTATTTGCATTCTATATATTGTATTCCTTTAAAAACAAAAGACAAAAAACATTTTTCTTATAAAAAACTTAATTTCTTTTTCTTATTAAATTAATAATTAAATTTAGGTTTAGTTATTCTCTTTTTAATTAAAATTAACTTAGAATTTATATTTTCTTTTAATTAATTAATTTCCATACTATTTTTATTAAACTTAAAACCTTTTCTAAAAAATCCTAAAAAATCCTTTCTAACTTAATTTATTTTCTTAATTAATTTAGATTTAATTTTCTTAATTTAATTAATTACTTCTTTTAGTTAATTAGGTTAAAACCAAGACCCTTTCCTCAAAAAACCAAACAAAAATCCTTTTCTTTTCCATTTATATCCTTGTACATTATATTTATTCATTTCTAGTATATTATTTCAATATGGTTGTAATAGATAATTAGGTTTAATTTCTTGCAATCCCCATTTGTAAATTTGTATAACCCATCCCCCTAATGATTGTAATAGCGTAGAATATTTACTTTCCGCAATTTATCACTTTCATATAAATGCTAGTAAATAGGGTTTGTATGGGAAGATAAAATCAACAAGTAGATAACCCTAATCAAAGATTAAATGCATGCAAATTAAACACACTATTCACACACGCACCCCTTAAGGTAATCCCACTTGTTGCCTATCGGAAAAATAGTCATGTCCCTCGAACATGGGCGTTTTAGCAAAGACCCTCGATAAAAGATCGTAGCCCCTCAATGACCCTCAATGTTGCCTTCGGTAAATGATCTAGTCCCTAAACGACATTGCTAAAACATCCCATAGGTTGCTTTCTATGACTATACAATGACCCTTGCCCGTCCCTTTTACATCCAAAGATAAGGTTACTTACCAATCCATGGTAAAATAACAATGTCAAAGGAAAGAGGAAATAAACAAGAAAGTATTTTGAGTAGGTAGAATGTTCCTAGTTGCTTGCTCATTTTCAAACCAAAACATCCTTGCTATTTTCAAAACAAACACCAAAACTTTCAAAACATCTTTCAAACTTGAAACATTTTCAAAAGATCAACACTTTGTATACATTCTTACGAACGAGAGTTATTACAAAGTTTGCTTAAACGATGGAGCCTTTTCAAAAATACTTTCAAAAACCACACAAAGCATATTTTCAAACAAAAGCAAGTGATCTAGCAAGCAACTAAGAGCCCGTAGATAACTACGGATGAAAAGGGTGTTAATACATTCCCTTTTCATAATCTACCCCCTGAACTTAAGAAAACATCTCAAAAGGTCTTTCCTATTCTTTTCAGCTTTTCCTTTTGGATAAAAGAAAAGTCAGTGGCGACTCTTGTTATCCGCACATTTAGGATAAAATGTAAAACACCCAAGTTAGTTCTCCCAATGTATCACAGATCCCATCAAGTACATATTCGAGAAGCCAGCTCTCCGGAAGAATAGCCCGATGGCAAATGGTCTTACCAAAATACGACATTCAGTACACCATTCAAAAAGCAATCAAAGAAAGTGTATTGGCATATCATTTGGCACATCAAGCTGTAGACAACTACCAGTCTATGAATTTCAAATTCCCGGATGAGAATATTATGCTAGTAACAGATTATGAAGAACCTGGACCGTATAAAGGACCTGAGCTAGGATCTCGATGGACTATGGTTTTCGATGGAGCTTCCAATGCACTTGGTAACGAAGTCGGTGCTGTAATTATCTCTCCTCATGGTTGTCACACGCCTTTCACTGCCATGCTTTGCTTTGACTACACCAACAATATGGCTGAATACGAAGTGTGCATCATGGGTATTAAAGATGCCAATGACCTGAGAATCAAGTTCTTAAGCGTATATGGAGACTCAGTCCTGGTGATCAGTCAGGTCAAGGGAGAATGGGATACGAAGCATCTGAATCTTATCCCATACTAGAAACATGTGCTAACCTTTATTCTGTATTTCAAAGAGATTACTTTTGAGCATATCCCAAGAGAAGAGAATCAACTGGCAGACGCATTGGCTACCATGTCATCCATGTTCAAGGTCAGATGGGACAATGCTCCTGTAATTACCATTGAAAGATTTGACGAACCGACACACTGTTTTGAAATTGACACTAATGGAGTAGAAGAAAAGCCTTGGTTTTATGAAGTGAAAAGGTACCTTGAAGCTCAAGAATACCCGGAAGGGGTATCGATCAATGACAAGAAATTCTTACAGAGGTTCTCGGCTAAGTTCTTCTTGAGCAATGGAATTTTATACAAGCGTAATCATGATTCAACTCTGCTTCGTTGTATGGATAAGTATGAAGTAAAGAAAATTATGCAAGATATGCACGAAGGCGTCTTTGGTACTCATTGTAACGCCCTAGATTTCCTTCGAGATTATCAACTGACCCCACAAACCAACACGGGTCTTTTTAGTGTGTTTTATCCTCACTCACATGCTTTCCGGGAAACTTCCCAGAAGGTCACCCATCCTAGAATTGCTCCAAGTTAAGCACGCTTAACTATGGAGTTCTTATGAATGAGCTACCGAAAAGAAGATGCATCTTGTTGGTATAAGTAGTACCAATTAATCCTTATAAGCCTTTCTTCAACCATGTAGTCCCATACCTGCATAGCCTCAAGATCCCTCTCATTCCGATGTGGCGACCACCTTTGCCCTCTTAGGCCTCGGGTGCTACATGCGGTGCAACCACTCTTCGCCCTTTTCGGCCTCGAGTGTTACATGCCCACCAGCTTCTGCATGGTTTATCGTCGAACCACATCGTACTGGGAGAGATCTAGCTCTGATACCATTTTTAACGCCCTAGATTACCTTCGGGATTATCAACTGACCCCACAAACCAACACGAGTCTTTTCAACGGGTTTTATCCTCACTCACACGCTTTCCGGGAAACTTCCCAGAAGGTCACCCATCCCAGAATTGCTCCAAGTCAAGCACGCTTAACTATGGAGTTCTTATGAATGAGCTATCGAAAATAAGATGCATCTTCTTTTCGGTAGCTCATTCATAAGAACTCCACAGTTAAGCATGCTTGACTTAGAGAAATTCTGGGATGGGTGACCTTCTGGGAAGTTTCTCAGAAAGCCTGTGAGTGAGGACAAATCATGCTGAAAAGACCCGTGTTGGTTTGTGGGGTTAGTCGGTAATCCTGAAAGCATTCTAGGGCGTTACAAATGGTATCAGAGCCATACCTCTCCCAGTACGATGTGGTTCGAGGACGAACCATGCGGAAGCTGGTGGGTATGTAACACTTGAGGCCAAAAAGGGCGAGGAGTGGTTGCACCGCATGTAACACCCAAGACCTAAGAGGGCAAAGGTGGTCGCCACATTGGAATGAGAGAGATCCCAAGGCTATGCAGGTATGGGACTGCATGGTTGAAGGAAGACTTATAAGGATTAATTGGTACTACCTATACCAACAAGATGCATCTTCTTTTCGGTAACTCATTCATAAGAACTCCATAGTTAAGTGTGATTGACTTGGAGCAATTCTGGGATGGGTGACCTTCTGGGAAGTTTCTCGGAAAGCGTGTGAGTGAGGATAAAACACGCTGAAAAGACCCGTGTTGGTTTGTGGGGTTAGTCGATAATTCTGAATGCAGCCTTGGGAGTTACACTCACTCCAGTGGGCATACTATGGCTAAAAATATCTTGAGGGCAGGTTACTATTGGTCGACTATAGAAACTGACGGCCACCATCATTCAAGAACTTGTCATAAGTGCCAGATCTAAGCTGATAAAGTTCATGTGCCTCTAGTACCTCTGAACGTCATGACTGCTCCATGGCCATTTGCAATGTGGGGCCTTTATATTATCGGAGAGATCTAGCCTATTGCTTCTAGTGTACATTGCTTCATCCTCGTCTCCATTGATTACTCTACAAAGTGGGTTGAAGCAACCTCGTTCGCCTCTATTACCAAGAATGTGGTCGCCCGGTTCATAAAGCATAACCTTATCTGTAGGTATGGCATCCTCGAGAGAATCATCATGAACAATGGTATTGTTGTACCCCAAAATTTTCCCTCTCATTTATCAAATAGTTTCTCACAAAGATCTCTCTTGGTTCAAGACTGCACTAGGGTTGATCAGCTCAAGACACCTCCTTAAGCACTGATGACCAAAATTAGGGTTTAAGATTGCACAAGGATAATTGAACTTTCAATGCTTCGTATGATTTTAATGGATCATTATGTACCCCCAAGGTTACTCATGTCAAGTTTCAAGCCTTGGATCACATTTTTGCTCAGTCAATTGAGGACTTGACCTAAAAATCAGCTGTATTGGGGAAAAAGTCAACTATGGCCAATTTACAGTCAAATTTCATAATTTTTTATCTACATCAACATTATAAACTCATAGGTATCATTTGATCAAGTTTGGACCATAATTCCTCAAGAATTTTGATTAAATCATCAAAAGGGTAAAATGGTCAAAATTAGGGTTTTTATTGAGAAAGGGCAATTTCTGATTTTTGACCTAGCAAATGGTCAATTGGTTTGAAGCATGGTTTCAAGAGTTCAATTTCATCTTTTTGACCTAATTGCGTGACCCAAAACATTGCTCAAGATCAATTGGATTAATAGTGAATTCTCAGTCAACTGATCAAAAGTCAACTGTATACTGAAAAGTCAAACTTTGACTTTTTGGTCAAAATTAAATGTCAAAGATCACAAGTCATCAAAACATGGCAAAATATGAAACTTATTCATAAAGAAATCAAAAAGTCAAGATTTCATTTTGAAAAGTCAAAGTTTTCTAACTTAGAAATTTTTCTAAGTGTTTAAAACTTCATGTTTATTCATAACTTTGAGCCAATTTTTCACCATGATGCAAGATGATTCAGAAGAAACTTTCAACATGAAAGTTGAAGATATCCATGATATATACAACATTTATTTACACAACTTCTTATAAAAATGCTTGGATCTCAAGTTATTAATTCATAAAGTCACGATCTTGAAATTGAACACTTAGTGAAATATTGCCCTTGTTTGGTCAGGATTTTGACCTATCTTCATGACACTTTTTCATATAGTTACAAGGGGAATTTTCAAAAGTGATTCAAATAGGGGTTTTAGATAACATTACTAGCTTTCCAAAATGTTCAAGAACTCTTTGAGATCATTCTTGAGCAGGGAGAACCGAAGAGAGGAAGTTAGGGTTTTCAAACTTGAATTACAAGTCATTTTGTGATGAACAAGAATTCAATTTCAAACCTATGTTGCATAATATTCACTTTGCAGGCCTCAAACTTGTTTGTCACTCCATAATTAAATGTTTACACAACATATGGATCCATTGTCCAAGCTTTTGAATCATTATCCAAGTTACATTTCCATTTATGGCACAAAGTAACCATTCCATTCTTGTAAAGAGGCTTTAATCACAAAGTCAATTCATAGAGCTTTGCACTTGTTTCCTTCTGATCACAAGCAATGTCAAAGGCAAAAGCAACATGTCTAGAGCCTCTCATAAACTCAGGCCATGCTTGTACTATGCCTTGAAACCATATTTCCACTTTTCTTCAAAATCAAGTAACATAGCCATAAGTCTAGATCTTGTGTTTCAGTCCTCCTCAAGTGGACTAAACTTTTCCTTACTTATGCATAAGTGTATTGCAACATAACAAACGAATATATAAGCTCCCAAACTCCCTGAAAATTCAGATTAAACAAAACCTCTATTTTGGTGTCATTTCTGATTTTGAACTTCAATCTTTAAACCACTCGTGCATTTCTTGGCCTTTTAGTTTCAAAAGCTTTCTCATACCAAATACAAACCATCCCTGTCCCTGTTTGTAGACTGTAACATCATCTTCATCAACTTCCATAGCCAAAAACAGAGCATTGCAGTTGGACTTCTCTAGGCCATTTCAGCCACTCTCAACTCAATCTAAGCATTGCATTAGCTTCCTAGAGGTCTAAGCAAGCTAACCTGATCATCACCACTGCCTGAAACAAGCTCAAATGCATTTCACAGTTTCTAGTTTTGAGGTATTTTTCTTGAACTTCTATCTTTATATTCAGGCATCATTTGAGTTTGATTTATGAAGATAAAATGTAGATACCATTGCCACGAAGCTGTACATATCCATAGTTTGCATTTATATGGTCTGAGCTTAGAGACTTTTAGAGTTGAAGTTTTTTGAAATTTTTAGGTTTTGAATTAGGGCCAGAAAAATTCTCATTCATCTTTGATTGTTAGCTTAAGTTATTTACATGGTTGGATTCGTGGGAAGAAATGCCACAACTTTCATGTTTGAACTTTTCATTTTTGTTGAGAGATGAAGAAGATACAGGTCCTTTGGTTGGAGGTTGAAGATGAAGTGTAATCAGGGCGCGTTATGTATCATATATTTATTGTTTTGCTTATATCAATGGATGTACAGCCACCCCAGTGGTAAGTCAGCGTGCTGGTAACCTCAAGGTCACGGGTTCAAGACCCAACGCTGCCTTTTGCTTTTCACATTTTTCACATTTTTTATTTGTTTGCAGCGCCTAGGCTTTAGGATGGGCCTAGTCTTTGTTTCTTCACAACACCATTTGCATTACTAATCCACCCCCTCTGACTTTTTCTTTATATGTTTATTTTAATTTTATTTTTTCTTCATTATTATTATTATTATTAATATTAATATTATTATTATTATTATTTTCAGAAAATCATAAAAAATCCAAATTTATTTTTTATTTATTTTTTATACTCATGTATTTTATTTTCCATAAAACAAAAAAGATGAAAAAAAACATTTTTCTTAAAATGAATAAATTTCCTTTCTTTTCTTAAATAATTAATTTTTAGACTTAGGATAAATTGATATTTTATTTTATTTTCTTAGTTAAAATTAATTTAGAACTTAGGCTATTTTAATTAATTAATCTTCTTTTTTTCATTAATTAAAAACTTTTTCATAAAAAATCTTAAAAAATCTTTTTCAAATTAATTTCTTTTCTTAATTAGTTTAAGTTAATTTTATTTAATTTTAATTACTCATTTTCTTTATCTAGGTTAAGACAAAATCATTTCATAAAAACAACAAAAATCATTTCTTTTTCCATTTATATTCTTGCATTTTATTTTCAATTTTGTACAATATTCAATATGGTTGTAATAGATAATTAGGTTTAATTTTCTTGCAATCCCCATTTGTAAATTTGTACACCCCCTACCCTAATGATTTAATAGCATAGTAATTTTACTTTTCGCAATTTATCGCTTTATATAAATGCTAGTAATTAGGATTTGTATGAGAAGAAAAAATCAATAAGTAGCAAACCCTAATCAAAGACTAAACAAAGTATGAAAATCAATACACTTGCACACTAGCACCCTTAGGGTAAAATCCACTTGGTTGCCTTATAAAAATGGTCATGTTATGCATGTGAGGTATCTTAGTAAAAACAAGCAAAAAAATACAAGATCATTGTCCCTCGATGATGCTATCTATGTTGCCTTTTCAAAATGATCTTAGTCCCTAAAGAAAAATGCTAAGATACCTTGCAACATTGCTAATCATGGTTATACGATGACCCACGCCCGTCCCATTTACATCCAAAGATATGGTTACTTACCAAATCAATGGTAAGATAACAATGTCAAAGGAGAAAGGAAATAAACATGAAAGACTTTTGAGTGGGTAGATTGTCCCTAGTTACTTGCTCAATTTCAAAACAAAAACATCCTTGCTATTTTCAAAACAAACACTAACACTTTCAAAAACATCTTTCAAACTTGAAAACATTTACAAAAGATCAACACTTTGTATACATTCTTACGAACGAGAATCAGTACAAAGTTTTCCTAAACGATGGCGCATTTTCAAAATACTTTCAAAAACCATACAAAACACATTTTCAAACAAAAGCAAGTGATCTAGCAAGTAACTAAGAGCCCATGAAAAACCATGGATGAAAAGGGTGTTAATACCTTCCCTTTTCATAATCTACCCCCCAAACTCAAGAAATAATCTCAAAGGTCTTTCCTGTGCTTTTTCACCTTTCCTTTTGGATAAAAGAAAACTCGGTAGTGACTCTTGCTAACCGCAACATTTTCGATCAAACGCAAAAAAACCAAGTCAGTTCTCCCACTGCACCACAGAACTGGCGACTCTGTTGGGGAAAATTCTAAAAGTGGGGTTACCTTAGGGTTAGATCATATTTACTTGCTTTCTTTGTTTGACTTGTATGCTTTACATTATGGTTCTTTGTTTGGGTTTGAATCCTCTACCCGGATTTAGGATACCTTATAGGTAAGTAGCAATACGTTGTGGAAACTATGTGGGGTATACCTACACGGTCTAAGTAATAACTACGTTAGTGCGATATATTTGTGGGTACCGGTAGCCCTTGAGTAGTCAACGAGAATACGGGGCCGCTGAGTGATGTCATGAAGCAATAATGAACTTTTAGAACCTTTACTTGACCAACTTGGCCTTTAGGACATAGTGAGATGACCGACTTTGGTGCAATCTGAAGTTGGTAGATACTCGATACTACACTCATTGAGGTTTGATTTTTTGGGATATTTCAGTCGCCATTAAAAAGGCTTGCGCTGAAACAATGCCTGAGAAAATAAACCAGTGATATTGAACTCCTTAGAACTTAGTTACTATTTCTAGGATAGGTTTGAGCCGACTAAACTTCAAGAGGGTACTTACCTATAATACTCCATGAAATCCTAAACCTAAGGACTTGTTTTCTTTGTTTGTATATATATATACTTGTACATAACATCGTAAACATCATGACATCATACTCATACTCACTAACCATTTCAAGGATTTTTTAGATTTATCTTTGTTCTGTTTTGTAGGACATGGATTCTATTCGCAGGAAAACCATTCAAGTCAATCTTGTAAGGATCCCTCCTCAACTTAAAGAGTTAGCATCAAGGATTCCTGAAAATTCTCCATTCACCGAAAGACATGGTCGCCTACTAAACTTGGTCACCTCCAACACTGATGAAGACATGATGAAGGTGCTCTTTCAGTTCTTTGATCCCTTACACCATTGCTTCACATTTCCCGATTATCAACTTGTGCCAACTTTGGAAGAGTTCTCTCAACTTTTGAGGATTCCCATTCTCAATCAACTACCTTTCAATGGTACGGAAAGAGATCCAAATCCAGAAGAGATTGCTCAAGCTCTACACTTGCAACCATCTGATATCACAACTAATTGGGAAACAAGGAGTGGTGTCAAGGGTTTCCTAGCAAAGTTCTTGTTTGAGAAAGCCCAAAACTGTTGGAACTCTTTGGATTTGCAAGCCTTTGAGGAAATTGTGGATCTCCTCATCTATGGGATGGTTTTGTTTCCAAATCCTGACCAACTCATAGATGTGAACACCATCAAAATCTTCATATCTCAAAACCCGGTGCCTACTTTGCTAGGGGACATCCTACATTCCTTTCGCACTCGTACTATGAGGAAAAAAGGTATCCTTATGTGTTGTACTCCTCTCTTGGCAAGATGGTTTATTTCGCATCTTCCCTAATCTGTATTAAAAATGAGAAAGGTTCAAGATGGTCACATAGGTTGATGACGCTCAGACATTCAAATATTTATTGGTGTTCCCGCTCTTTGGAGAATGTTACTATCATCGACCGTTGTGGAGAGTTCCCTAATTTCCCTTTGCTTGGAATTAGAGGAGGTATCACCTATAACCCTTGCTTAGCCTTAAGACAGTTTGGTTACTCTCGGAGGGATGATCCCCATGAGATGCTTATCTAAGGATTGGTATTCGACTACGAGAATGACGATCAAGGTTACCGTCAGAGGTTTGTCCGAGCCTAGAGGATGTTGAACAAGGTGGATAGCAAGACGCTAGGACACAAGAATTCCATTCCCCTCAAGCCTTACCTTAAATGGGTGCGAGCTCGTACTCAGAAACTTATGATGCCCTATCCTTCCATCTTACCAGTCATCATGGAGCATGTGGTTGAAGGAGATGTTCCTTACCCTATCCTCCATCCCGACATGCCTACCTCTCTCGAAGACTTACAAAAGGGTTGGATTCAGCTTAAGGAAGAACATGATACTTTCGAAGCTCAATTCTATGCTAGTGAAAGGAGGGTCTTGGAGCTTACGAAGCAGCTACAAGAAGAGCAAAGTGTGAACGCTTATCTCGCGCCAAAGAGGATGTGTTCGGTCTTTTTATCTTAGAAAGTTATTTTGTAAGCCCAAGAGGCATGATGTAGTCTTTCTTATTTTGTCTAATAAGAATTAATGTCTGTTTATTCTTTTGTCTATACAAATTTAAATTTCGTTAATCCTTGAAATCATTTGCATGTACATATTCCATGCATCATAACATGACAGGTTTTTGCATAACAGGTTTCTTTATCTTTCTGCAGTTTATTTCAGCAAGATGGATCTAGAGCAAACTATAAAGGATCTCCAAACCCAGAATTCTCAGTTTTATGAAACTCTACTAGCCCTAGCCAAGGGGCAACAAGATATGATGGCTTTATTGGCTGTTAAGAAGAAGCCAAAGAAAAAAACTCTACTCAACATGGGTAGAAGGTTCAAGGAGACTGATACGGTGGAAGAACCGACTGTTAATACTGGTTTGCATTTTTTGTTTGCAAAATGTTGCGGTAAGCAAGAGTCGCCACCGACTTTTATTTTATCCAATCAAGAAAAGGAAAAAGAACAGAAAAAACCGTTTTCGAGATGTTTTTGAGTACGGGGGGTAGATTATAGAAAGGGAAGGTGTTAGCCCCCTTCTATCCATGGTTTTCCATGGGCTCTTAGGTACTTGCTCATTTTGAAAACTGCTTGTGTGTGCTTATTTTTGAAAAGTTTTGTTTTACTTCGTATTAACCCTTGTTTCTGTCCTCAAGAGTGTTACGAAGTTTTTTTTGAAAACTTTGTTTGAAAAGTGTTGGTGTGAAAAAGTTTTTATTTGTTTGAGAAAGTACCTAGGAACTAATCTACCCGCTCAAAAAATCATGTTCGCTTTCCTTTTAAACAATGCTATTCCATTATTGAGAAATAGGTAGCATCGTCGTTGGAGTTTTTTAGGGACATTCGAAGGGACATGTACGATCATAAAAGCAATGTTAGGAAATGTTAGTAATCATCCTAAAGCTTTAAAGATCTTTTTCCGAGGCAACATCCGAATGGGTCATTTTATATCTTTCGGGGCTAGAGGATAACCACTAACAAACCCCTTTACTTCATGACCGTTTACCAAAGGCAACCGGAGTGGAGTAAACCTTAGGAGTGAGCATGTGCGACTGTAATTTTTCAGTTAATTATCTTTGCATAATTAGGGTTTTCTACTGTATTAATTTTCAGTTTGTCTTTCTATACAATCCTATTAACACACATCTAAGCAGTTTATAGTTTGTGGAAATTAAAATTGCGGGAAAGTTAAAAGTCCTAGCTATTACAAGGCTTTTGCAGATACATAATTATTTTGACCAAAAATAAAGATGCAGAATTGAAACCCTAATTACTATTACAAACTCGGAGCAGTTACAATAATAATAAAAAGGAAATTAAAAAATTCGCGTGGCGAATTAAATGCGAGAATAATTGGAGAACCCTAAGAAATCTAATTGAAAAAAGATTTAGGTTACTTTTGAGAAAAGATTAATTAGGTTATGTACAAAATTAAGCCCTAATTCTAATTATTTTTAATTATGAAAAAAATTAAATTACCCTAATTTTAATTAAACTAATTAATTAAATAAATAGAATATTTTATGAAAAAAAAGATTTTTTCGTGTTTTTGTGATTTTTGATTTAAGTAAAAAAAACTGATTTTTGTGTTATTTTTGTAAAAGAAAATAATTAACAAAATAATTAAAATAAAAAAATAAAATAGAAAGGAAAGAGATTTGGGCATGTGTTGTGAGTAATCCAGGGGGTATGTTGCTGAATTATTTAGGCCCATTATGCTGAGCCCAGTCAACGCGCTGGATCCAGTGCTGGCCAAAGTGGAGGGTGTACCATGGACCTTGCTGCATGGGACGTTGGATTGGTGATGGAGATGATCCATTGGCTGGATTGTGTGGCTGCATGGTGGGCTCCTGGAATGTATATGCATAGAATCTGCAATTAAATGTTAAGAAAATAACAAAACGCTGGGACCTGGGATCGAACCCAGGTCCTCTCCACTTTCAAACGCGCGCTTGACCACTGAGCTGTAGTGTTTAGTTGTTAATATGATAATAACAATATATATTATATAAAACAAAGTGGAAAAAATGGAAAAAATAAAAAGCGCGCGCGTGATTCAAACAAGCCAATGGTGGTCAGCCATGTTAGCTTCTTCTTCCCTTGTCCGTCGTTTTAGGTGTGATACCTTTACCTACGGACAAACTTCTGTAACTATAACCCTGCGAATTTCCAAAATTCACAGCAAGCATGATAAATTAATTGTGAGTACATAGATCAATTCGTCTTGATCTCGCGAGTATCATGGTACCCTTTTCTTGGGCCAATTTAACCTATATAGAAAAACCCTAAAACGGCAAGGTAAACCCTAACAATGGCAGTTGGCGAAGCAGTTATCAAAATGCAAAATTACTTAAAACAAAACATTCCAAATGATGATACCAATGTAATGCTATGCTTAAAAGTGATTAATCATGCGTAAATAAGCAAAGTCAAATTCAAAAGAATTGCCAAACCGTGAGAGGCGTGGAAGCTGATTCAAGGCGTCCCAGGACGTGCAAGTGGTCGTATTAGCTTCAGGAGATGTCCAGGAAGGGATTTGTGGCTTTGAATTGCTTTGAATTGTCCTCTAGGTTAGAAATCCGATCCAGACTTTTTGTCAAATTTTTCAGTTTTGTTTGATGCTTTCACAACCTGCAATCCTTCTTCTCGTGCATTGTTCTTGTTCAGTATATATAGTGTGACGAATTAGGGCAACAAAAATGGTTTGAATCTTTGTAAATCATGGAAATTTGATTTGATTTCTTTGTTATATGATATCTTTCCAAAACCATCCAAATCATGCTATTTTTGCTTCAATAATCCCTTGCACGATTTGATATGCTATGCCAGCCTAATTGGATTTGATTCCTACAAAAAAATCAGATCAAAACCAATCTTTTTATATTTTTTTAAAATTTATTTGATTTAATTTAACTTTTAAATAATAAAAAATCTAAATAAATAAATAAATAAAGCAAAAAATGTGTGGGTGCTTATTTGGGTCGTGGACCATGTCTCTAACAAGCTGCAATCATGAGAAGCTAGGCCCATTTGACAAAAAATGCACTTTTGAGCACATTTGACTTTTGGCAATTTTGCAAAAATGGTCAACTTTGACAAGGCATGCCTCCTCCAATTTTAACCCTAGAGAGGTGTTCTTGGACTTTTTAGAAATCTTAGGATGTCCCTTAAACAACCCTTTTAGTTTCATCTCAATTGGGTATTCCGTGTTCATGTAAGAAGCTTTGACCCAAAAGGTGTTTTTGTTGACTTTTCAATAGGACCTATAATGTAGAAATTCATATCTTTTGATGAATTCATATTTTGAACTTGTGGGCTGAAGATGAGTTGTATGGAATTGCATCCTCTTCAAAATGAGCATTGGATAGAAAATTTCTAATAAAGTACAAAGAAGTTATGCTTGGTCAATGTTTGGTTGACTTTTCCTATGATACCCTAATTTAGCAACTTTTGGGTTTTGATGAATTTTGGGGAATTCCTTGAGGAATCATGATCAAACCTTGATAACATGATGGATATCTCTTAAAAATGTTGATGTTGACCAAAAATCTTGAAGTTTGACTGTATGTGGGCCATAGTTAACTTTTGACCTAGTATAGTTGATTTTTAGGCATCTGGGCAATTGACTGAGCAAACTTCTTGTGCAAGGCATGAAACTTGACATGGATGATCTTGAGAACATATTGGGACCATGGAAGGAATTTGGGACCCTTGGACTTCAACCATCTTGATGAGGAGTGAAACCCTAGTTTGAAGCTTGTTGCCTTAAGAGGAGGATTTGTCTGGTCAATCCTTAGTCATCCTTGAACAATTGAGGACCTCTAGAGGCATGTCTTGAGTGAAATGAGAGGGAAAATTTTGGGGTACAACAACTTCCCCTGTTCAATCTTCTCAAACCTGAGGATGTAGATTGGTTGTCTGCCTTTCGTAATCTGGAGGTGGAAGATGATTGAACACTAGAGTGCCCAGAAATTTACACTCGTCTGAGATGGTTCTGGACTATGTAGGTAGTATCGGGAATAGGCTTACAGATGCCATTTTGAGGAGATGACGGAAGGTCACCAGAGATGGGCTTAAAGATTTCATCCAGAAGATATAACGGAGAATCGTCGGAGATAGGCTTAAAGATGCCATCTAGAGGATGTTGATTTCCCGAGATATTCCTGTTCCTGTCGTTGAGGAGGAATCTACTGAGGAATGTTGGTCTATGTCTTGGGAGAAATGGAATTTTAGGAACTTCAGTTGTTCGTTACTCTACTGGGGAATCATCTCTTAGTCGAGGAGATGAAAATGAACTGCTATTTGGTCGTGCTCCAGGCTTTCCAATCTCAAAAACTATTATTTGGTCGTGCTCCAGGCTTCAGAAGGAATTAAGTGGTTATCCGGTCGCATCCGGGTTTCAACTTGAATTTAAGGCATACTAACATCCGGTCGTTTCCAGGCTTCAATAGTAATTGGCCGAGTAAACTGCTATCTGGACGAATTCCAAGCTTCGTAGTACCTCATACTGTTATCTGGTCGTGCTCTAGGTTTCACAGTGTCTCTTGCCGCTATCTGGTCGTGCTCCAGACTTCACAGCATCTTATACTGTTATCTGGTCGTGCTCCAGGCTTCAGTAATTTGGGGAAATTAAGGTGTTATCCAGTCAGTTTCTAGGCTTCATAGCTTTTTTAACTGGAATAGAAATCTTAGTATCGATTTGACTGAACTAGGGAAAGGTCTCGAGTTGTCTTCAATCGGGAAAGAAATCTTAGCATCGATTTGACTAAACTGGGGGAAGGTCTCATATTGACTTTGACTGGCATAGAAATCAGGAGAATCTTAGCGGCGATTCGGCTGACCTAGACGAAAGTCTTAGAGCATCTTCAACTAGAATAAAAACTTAATGTCGGTTTGACTGAACCAGAGAAAATTTTGAAAAGTGTTGGAATATCTTCAACTGGAATAGAAACCTTGGTGTCGGTTTGACTAAACCAGAGAGAACTTGTGAGAAATTGATTGCATCTTTTTCTGAAAGGTAAAGAGTTAGTCGTATGTAATGTCATGATGTATGAAATGTATTGAGTAATGATGTTCCCAAAATAAATGAGATTGTGTTGTATAATATCTATGCACATGCCATGATGTATGGATATGCAATGCTATTGTGATATTCTCTAGCTAGGGAAAATAAATCCTGGACTGCTGCTGGAGAGTATAAGGAGTTGAGTTCTTCGTTTCCGCTGGGGATAGTGACCGAAGATGATTAGCTGGGGATTTACATCCATTCTTCTTGAGAATATTCTGCCGGAGGAGACTCTGTCTGAGAATAATCCAGCGGGGGAATGACTCTATGGGGAAGAGAGATACTCTATTGGAAGATCTGCTGATTTGGAGAAATAAAATCAGCTGGGGATGAACTTCCATTGCTGGAGAGAAGAGCTCTGTTGGAGATTGAGCTTCCGTTGTCAGAGAAATAAACTTTGCTCGGGAGATGGCTTTATAAACTGCTCATGGTTATATAACTCGGCTGGGGAATGCAGATATCAACTTTCTGAAGGAACCTGCTGGGGAAGGATTTCCTGCTTGGGGATACGAAGGTCGGACCTTGGTTGTCTCGGCTCTATGGGGAATATAGGTATCACTGGCTTGTATGTGATAGTGACTCTGCTTCCAACTGTCTATGTCCCTTGTACCATGATGGACGAGGTAGCTGTCGGTATTTAGGTTTTGTACCAGTTTCTTTGAGTTCTTAGTAATTGTCTTTCTGTTTTATATGCAGATATTTGTGAATATTAATCATATTCAAATGCATATGTCAAGAATAAAACATTGGACATTTTTTTTGCAAAACAAAACAGAAAATGAAAAAAACAAACATAAAGTTCTGTACTCAAAAGACGCTTTGTATTGATTTGAAATTTGCATATAATAGGCGTTTTTTACAAGGAGGCTGACGCTCTAGTAAGAGAATGCCGTCGTAAAAATGGAAATTATTACAGAAATTGTGTACAAAAAGAAAACAGCTATGTGTAGTGATCCCATTGGGTTTCAATTATGCTATTGCCCCAATGTCTTCAAGCATCTCATCACTTTGCTGCTTGTCCGAAGCTGACTGGATTGATCGGTACCGTTTGAGCTTGATATCTGATTACCGAGGTTTGATCGCAAGGTGATCCAATGGGATATCGTGATACGCTTTAATCCCTAATTTTTTTCCTGGACCGCCCTTTCGGGTTTTCAGTCCATCGGTATACCCTTTTTTGCCTAAGCTGCCCCTTTCGGGTTTTTGACTTGCCGGGTGTACAAATTTTTTCATTTTTTATCCTTAATTTTTGCCCAAACCCTTTTGGTTCGCCGGGATGCCCTTATTTTCTCCTAGGTATGTCAACCCAGTGGGTCTTTATTATGCGTAGTATCTTTTCACTATGTCCGCATTGACAGGGTGTGGAAGGTCATCACCATCAATGGTGGTCAGAATCATGGCTCCACCCGAAAATATGTTCTTAATTACAAATGGTCCCTCATAGGTGGGAGTCCATTTTCCCCTGGGATCGCCTTGCGGCAATATGATGCGCTTGATTACCAGATCCCCTACTTGATACACTTATTGTCTGACTTTCTTGTTGAAGGCCTTGATCATCCGTTTCTGATACATTTGACCATGGCAGACAACAATAAGTATTTTCTCGTCTATTAAGTTCAATTGATTAAGTCGAGTATGGATCCAATCGTCTTCGCTCAAACCCGCATCCTTCATAATCCGCAGAGAAGGGATTTGGACCTCCATGGGTAGGACAACCTCCATGCCATATACCAGAGAATAAGGTGTTGCCCCTGTCGACGTACGTGGTGAAGTATGATACCCGTGAAGAGTAAACAGTAACATTTCATGCCAGTCTTTGTATGTCACTGTCATCTTCTGTATGATCTTTTTAATATTCTTATTAGCAGCTTCGACAGCCCCATTCATCTTTGGTTGGTAAGGAGAAGAGTTGTGATGCTGAATCTTGATTTGTTTATAGAGTTTAGTGATTATCGAGTTTTTGAGATTAGTACCATTATCCGTGATGATTCTCTCAGGGATACCATAACGAAAAACCAAGTTATGCTTGATGAATCGTGCCACCACATTCTTGGTAACCGTAGCAAAGGAGGCAGCCTCAACCCACTTCGTGAAGTAATCAATGGCCACTAGGATGAAGCGATGCCCGTTGGACGCGGCAGGTCTGATCTCACCGATCATGTCAATGCCCCATATTACAAAGGGCCAGGGAGCTTTCAAGACGTTCAAGGGAATTGGAGGTACACGCACCTTATCAACATAGATTTAGCACTTGTGACAGGTTCGAGAATGTTGATAACAATCAGCTTCCATAGTGGACCAGTAGTATCCTTCCCATAGGATCTTCTTCACCATGGTGTGTCCACTGGAATGAGTGCCAAAGGTACCTTCGTGCAGGCCTGCCATGATCCTCTCTGCTTCACTCTTGTCTACACACCATAGTAAGGTAGAGTCATGATTGCGCTTATAGAGGATTCCGTTGTTGAGGAAGAACTTTGCAGAAAACCTTCTCGGAAATTTCTTGTCATTGACAGATGCCCCTTTGGGGTATTCTTGAGCCTCGAGATACCTTTTCACCTCATGAAACCAAGGTTTGTCGGCTACCTCCTCAGTATCGATCTCACAGAAGTATACCGATTCATCCAACCTCTCAATAGTGATTCATGGAGCTTCATTGTCCCACCTGACCTTGAACATTGACGACATAGTAGCTAGCGCGTCCGCTAATTGATTCTCTTCTCGTGGGAAATGTTTAAAGGTGATCTCTTCAAAATGCGGTAACAATGTCAGTACATGTTCTCTGTAAGGGATAAGGTTCGGGTGTTTCGTATCCCACTCGCCTTTGATCTGACTTATCACCAAAGCGGAATCCCTGAATACACTCAAGAACTTGATCCTTAGGTCAATAGCAGCTCTAAGACCCATGATACACGCTTCATACTCTGCCATGTTGTTGGTACAATTGAAACATAATCGGGCAGTGAACGGAGTATGACATCCCTTGGGAGATATGATTACAGCGCCAATGCTGTTACCCTGTGCATTTGAGGCTCCATTAGAAAACATAGACGATTGGGATCCTTCCTCAGGTCCTTCATCCGGTCCAGGTTCTTCACAGTCGGTTACTAACATGATGTTCTCATTCGGGAACTCAAAATTCATGGACTGGTAGTCATCCACGACTTGATGTGCCAAATGATCAGCTAACACACTTCCCTTGATTGCTTTTGGGGTTGTGTATTGGATGTGATACTCGGTTAAGATCATTTTCCATCTTACTATTCTTCCAGAGAGAGCGGGCTTCTCGAAAATGTACTTGATCAGATCCATCTTAGATATCAATAACATAGTGTGGGTCAACATATACTGTCTCAGTCAGAGAGCAGCCCATGCCAAAGCACAACAAGTTTTCTCGAGCAGTGAGTATCGTGTTTCATAGTCGGTAAACTTTTTGCTAAGGTAGTATATTGCATTCTCTTTTCGACCAGACTCATCATGTTGCCCCAACACACACCCCATTGAATTATCTAGCACTATTAAGTACATTATCAAAGGTCTTCCTCCAGTCGGAGACATCAAAGTAGGAGGTTCTTGGAGGTATTTCTTGATTCTGTCAGGGGAGACCTGGCATTCGTCATTCCACTTTACCACTTGGTCTTTCTTCAGAAGCTTGAAGATTGACTCACAAGTAGCAGTCGATGTGAAATGAACCTGGAAATGTAATTCAGGCATCCCAAGAAGCCTCTAACTTCCTTCTCAATGCGGGGAGCCGACATATCTTGTATGGCCTTCACCTTTGCAGGGTCTACCTGAATACCTTTGTCACTAACGATGAACCCCAACAGCTTTCCGGACCTCGCCCCGAAGGTGCACTTGTTCGGATTTAACCTCAGCTTGTACGTCTTCAACCTATCAAATAGCTTTTATAGATGATCAAGATGTTCTTCCTTAGTTTGAGACCTTGCTATCATGGCATCGACATAAACCTTTATCTCATGGTGAATCATATCATGGCACATAGCTACCATAACTCGCTGATAAGTTGCCCCAACATTCTTCAACCCAAACGGCATCACCTTGTAACAGAAAGTACCCCACTATGTAACAAAGGTTGTCTTCTCCATGTCTTCAGGTGCCATCTTGATCTGATTGTAGCCAGAGAAACCGTCCATGAAGGAAAAGACTTTGTGTTGTGCAGTGTTGTCAACCAGAACATCGATTTGGGGAAGCGGGAAGTTATCCTTGGGGCTTGCCCTGTTCAGGTCTCTATAATCCATACACATTCTTACTTTACTATCTTTCTTAGGTACTGGAACCACATTAGCAACCCACTGCGGATAGGAGGTGACAGCTAAGAACCCTGCGTTGAACTGCTTCATAACCTCTGCTTTAATCTTCTCTGACATCTCAGGGTGCATACGACGGACCTTTTGCTTTACCGGAGGGCAATCTTCTTTAGTCGGCAGACAATGAACCACTATATCTGTGTCTAGTCCCGGCATGTCTTCATATGACCAGGAGAAAATTTCAATATACTCATGCAACATCTATACCAACCGCTGTTTGACACTAAGCTCCAGATTTGCACCTATCTTAACCTCTTTTATGTCTTCCTCTGTACCCAAGTTCACTGTCTCAACCGACTCTTTATGAGGCTGTATGGCCCTTTCTTCCTGCTGTAATAGTCTAGCAAGTTCTCCGGATACCTCACAATCTTCCTCACCTTCGTCCTCAGCTTGGTTGATCGGATTTTCAAAGTCATAATGAGCAGTAGCAGAACTGTTATCAATGGGATCCAGAGTGGATATGGATCTGCATTTGGATACGTGAGTGTGTATAAGAGCATAGCTGTATAGACAGAATAAAAGAAAAGAAAGACAGAGAGCGCAAAATTTGTATGCAAATGTCTAATGCTTTATTGATGTCATATGAAAATGAAACATGATAACCCTCACAAATAGAACCATTGTGCCCTGGGTAAGACACATGGCTATAGAGTTTATATTGTTTTTAAATTACATATCTGAAAAATCAGAAAGACAATTACTCCTGAACAAAAGTAATCGGTACAAAGTCCTTGGTAGTCCAGTTACTGAGTCTGCCGTTGGTAGTCGGGAAGATCCAGCTGTCAATGTCAGAATCACCATCACTATCTTCAAGTGCATTGACCCCAGGATTTCTGATGTGTAGGGGAGGTCCTTCAGCTCGAGCGCGACGAACATCCTTTTGAGCACCTGTAGTAAAGCCCAAACCAGATTTGTCAGACTTGTAATGAATAACCGGGAGCTGACCCCAAATGGTAGACCCACCTTCTTTAACCACTGCTCGTGCATCCTTGAGAGAAGCCATCTTCGAGGGAGATTTGGTGACCTTTGGAGGACTGTCGGTAGTTTCTGTTGTAGCCATAATCTGAGGTACCTCTTCAAAGTTTTGGCAAGGAGTCTCGATGAACTCGCCATCCATTTCCACGTACCTGAAGGAGTTCAAGTGACTGATCATATACTCCTCTTCACCATGCACATCGAAAATATTTCCTCTTACTGGGTACTTCAACATTTGGTGGAGGGTAGAAGTAACAGCCCTAGCCCTATGTATCCAAGGGTGTCCCAATAAGCAAGAATATGATGGTTTGATATCCATTACGCAGAAAGTGGAGTCGAAGGTCTGGGAACCAACTTTGATAGGGACATCCACTTCCTCGTGCACCATCCTCTTCGAACCATCGAAATCTCTCACTACTATATTGCTAGGATTCAAGGTCAAGCCTTCGCAATCCAATCTGTCCAGAGCTTTTTTAGGTAGCACATTCAACGAAGAGACAATATCTACCAAAACATGGGCCAGATTTGTGCCCCTGCATTCAACGGAAACATGAAGAGCATCATTATTCTTCCTCCCCTTTGGTGTCAGATCCGCATTGGAAAAACCCAAACCATTATCTGCAGTTAGACTAGCCACACAATCTTCAAACTGATCAGCATATGTCTCTTGTGGCACGTGAGCCGTCTTCAGAAACTTAACCAAAGCCTTCACATGGGCCTTGAAATACATCAACAAAGCCAACATAGAAATTTTGGATGGGGTCTGCCCCAGCTGCTCGACCACGTTGTAGTTGCTCTTTTTTATTATCTTCAAAATTTCTTCCATTTGTTTTTTGGAAGCTTCTGGTATGGTTACTGAATTAGCCTTTGTCAGGACAAGCTCAATCAGTATGTCTTTGCCCGAGTCTCGGCCGACTCGGTGATGGGAGGGTCAACAGGAGTGATTACTGGAATTGCAGTAGTAGTCTTGGGTGGAACCACGGCAGGAATGATCACAGGTCCGATAACAGTCTTCGAGGGAGAAATTTCAGGGGAGAACACACTTTCACTTCTTGTTATTTTACTGGTTCTGACAATATTGACGATGTCAAAATCAACATTTTCAGCAATCTTGTCTTTAATGGCTAGCATGTCCTGCTTTACGTCGTGGTAATAGACGTCGGCCCCATAGTTCCAAGGAACAACTTTGTCCGAGGAATACAAGATTAGTCCAGGCATGGTTATGATCAACGGAGTCACCTTCAGAACTGATGTAATCCTGACGGGTCTCTTAGCGGAGACCCTGGAAGGATTGGCGGAAATGGTTATGATAGCAATGTCTTCACAAGAAACAGTCGGAAAAAGAGTCTTCTTAAACAGAATCTCTTTATCATCCATCAGGCGCTGAACACCTGTCTTCAACAAAGGGCAACCAGTCGGTAAAAATGAACAAAGGTGGCAACCTTTATCACATCTCAGAAATAAATCGGCCTTCAGCAAATTCCCTTTGATAGTCATGAGTGGGGTCACAAATTCTTCCACAGAAGTCACAAACACATCTTCTTCAATGACATTAACACCCTGACCATGTTTCGGCATAAGGGCAGTGATAACGTTGGGAGTATCCGGGGGATCAAATTCCATCTTCTTAGCATCAATCAGATCCTGTACGTTGTTCTTCAAAGCCCAACAGTCATTGGTATCATGGCCTGGACTTTCTGAATGGTAAGTACAACGAGCATTCGGTTTATAGTAAGGAGAGATGGTGTTCGAATTCTTTGGAGCTTCCCTCAGAGTAACCAGATTGGACTTCAGCAAATGAGGTAAAACCTGAGACAGCGTCATGTTGATCTGAGTGAACTGTCTAGCTGGTCTTTCTGCTCTTGGCTGATTGTTTCTTTGCTGAGCAGGTGCAGGTTTGGGAATCATAACAGCCCCTACCGTCAGACGGTGCTCGGTTCGATTCTGATTCTTTTGGTTATAGACGGCACTGACTTCCTTTTTACCTGCAAACGGCTTTCTTGCAGCACTAGAAGAGGCATCCTTCTAAATTTTTCCACTTCGGATTCCAGCTTCCACTCTTTCTCCTGTTAAGACCAGTTCAGTAAAACCCGCCGATGAACTTCCAATCAGATGGTTGAAGAATGGCCCAATCAAAGTTCCCAGAAACATATCCACGAGCTCCCTGTCAGCCAAGGGAGGTTGAACTCTTCCAGCCAAATCTCTCCACTTCTGAGCATAATCCTTGAAACCCTCCTTTGAACCGATAGACAGATTTTGGAGTTGTGTACGGGTGGGAGCGAGGTCTGCATTATACTGATATTGCTTATAAAATGCAGCAGCAAGGTCTTCCCAGTTACAAACATTGGCTCTTTCCAGCTGATAGAACCAATCCAGTTGTGTTCCAGACAGACTGTCTTGGAAGAAGTGAACCCTCAAGTCTTTGTCAGCAGTATGAGGTTGTATCTTCCTCACATAGGAACAGAGATGCATTTTAGGACAAGAGACCCCATCATACTTAGCAAATACCGGTGCCTTGAATTTTGGGGGGATGACAATCCTGGAGACCAGACCCAACTCTTCAAAATACAGCCCAGGAACCTTCTGGATTTCCATAGCACTCAGACGCTCTTCTAACTGCTTATACTTTTCATCAACCAGAGGGTATTTCTCCTTATTATAATCAGTTTCATTGTCAGACTCTTTGGGACTAGGGTCCTCTTCTCTAACTTCACCCTCTTGAGTCTCTCCCTCTTTAGATGAAGAGGCTAAATCAATAACCCATCTTGGCGGTCTTCTGAACCTTCTGCTCATATGTGCCACACCAGCTATCCTCTTGGTCTTCTTAGTGTTCTTCTTAACAATCAGATCCTTCAGCTCTTCCTGTCCTTTGGCCAGAGCCACAATTATTTGCTGGAACTGCGTGTTCTGAGTTTGAAGATCTTTCACAGTTTGTTCAAGAGCCATTGCTGAAATAAACAGCGGAGGAGATGAGAAACCTGTTATGAGTCCTGTTATGCAATTATATGTATGATATGTATGCAATGTTTTCAAGGGTTCTTAAAGGCCCAAATTTTCTTAAACAAAAAGGAACAAACGCGAATTGTATTAGTAAACTTGAATTGTTATAAAGAATGTATTTTGAGAGTACAATTAAGAAAAATAAAACAAAAAGAAGACTATGTTTCCCATGAGCGCATCCTCTTTGGCACGATGTGGGCGTTGATATTCCTCTCTTCATGAAGTGGCCTAGTAAGTTCCAAGACCTTCTTCTCGCTGGTGTAGAATTAGGCTCCAAACGTATCCCGCTCCTCTTTAAGCTGAACCCAGGACTTTTGTAACTCTTTGTGATCAATTAGCATGTCTGGATGAAGAACAAGATGAGGAGTGTCTCCCTCGGCAACTGGTTCCATAATCATAGGTCGGATAGCGGGATAAGGCATCATAAGAGTTTGAGCGCGGGCTCATATCCATCTGAGATAAGGCTCGAGAGGTATGGAATTCTTATGCCCAAGTGTCTTGTTGTCAACCATATGTACCATACTCCAAGCTTGTATGAACCTTTTGCGGTAACCCTGAACATCATTCTCATAGTTGAAGGCGATTCCTTGAATAAGTGTATCATGGGGACCATCCCTTCTCGCATAACCAAACTGTCGTAATGCTAAGCAAGGTGTGATTGGTGGAAATAGAACTGACTGTTTAACGCTGGTTTCGCGAAATGTCGCGGAAGCAAGAGTCGCCACCGTCTTTTATTTTCTCCAATATAGAAAGGACAAAAGCACAGAAAAATTCCTTAAAGAGATTGCTCTCGGTTCGGGAGGTGGGTTATAGAAAGGGAAGGTGTTAGCACCCTTTCTATCCATGGTTATCCATGGGCTCTTAGATACTTGCTCACTTGTGTTTTCAAAAATGGTTTGTTTGCTTTTCAGCTGTGGGTTTTAAAAAGTTTCTTTGAAAATTCCAGTTCGACTCTTGTATCGGTCCTCAAGAGTGTTTGAAAAGTTGCTTTCGAAAGCTTTTTGAAAAGGTGTCGGTGTGAAAAGTGTTTTTGATTTGTTTTTGAAATTAGAGCAAGTATCTAGAGTCGTCTACCTACCCTAAGGAATTCGTCTGTGTAAATGTCCTTTAAAGTAGTGCCATCCCACCATTGAGAGGTAGGTAGCACCACCATTGGAGGTGTTCGGGTCAATTCGAGGTTCGGGACATGGTGATCACCAGAGCAATGGGAAGACACCTTAGAAGCTACCCTCATGCCAGGTTCCCGGATCATGAGGACTTACTAAGACATCCTCTACTCGAAGATCACCTTTCGAAAGGCAAGGCAACAGTGAGGCGTACCCTATGGGTGGTGTGTGATTTGTGTGTCAGATTCATATATTTTGTCTTGTCATGTTATGGGTGATCTACGCTTTTGTTTTTATTTCTTCATTCATTCTTGCATGCCATTATTTAACAGTTAAAAAATTGTGAGAAATATAAAGTTCCTAAACTATTACAAAGGCGCGGGTCCACATCGCCAAATTTAATCCAGGACCCGATTTGACAGAAAATAAAGAAGTGCGAGAAATTAAATTTACACGGCTTTGGGAGAGTTACATAAATATTATACGAAATAAAATAAAATGCACGAATCGAATTCAAATTGAAAGCGAGGGCGTTGGACCCTTTTTAATGAAATTAAATTATTATTATTAAATTAATGAAATTAAAATGAAAAAGAAATTCTTTTTTTGAGGTTTTTTGTATTTATGGTTTTTTATGAGAAGATTAGATGAAATTAAAATTAAACTAACCCTAATTCTACAATTTTTATTTATTAAGAAAAACATGTTAAAGTTAAACCTAAAATTAACCTAATTATTTACATGGTAATTTATTTACAAAAATATCATTTTATAATTAATCATGGTAAAAAAAGAAAAAAAGAAAAAAAGTGATTAAAACCTAATTCTATAAATTTTAAGTTTATTAGAAAAATATTAAGATTTAAACCTAAATTTAACCTAATTAATTAGTGAAATTTATTTACAAAAAAAAACATCAAAATAAAATATATTAGTTTTTTTGTCTTTTCTGATTTTTTGTTATTTTTTATATTTTTATGAAAATAATTAATTGAAGAATTTAAATAAAAATTAAGCAAAATAAATAAAATAGAAAAAATATGAAAAAGAATAAGAAAGCAAACCATGGGGGGTCTGTCCCCAAATTGGAGGTATTGCTCAGCACTTTTGGCCCATTGATCTTTGGCCTTATTTGACTTTTCTTGCCAGCGTGTGGCACCTTTGACTTGTGCCTATGATGGTCTTCAATTTATAGCCTTTTGATGGATCTCAGCAAGCACGTGGTAAGCCCAGATATGGGGAGTATAGTGAACCCTAGAATTGAATCTGCATAGGATTAAGTTAAGAAAAATATTGTTGAAAGGGAGGGGGACCTGGGATTCGAACCCAGGTCCTAGAGATTACCAACCCTTTGCTGGACCAGTGGAGCTACTAGTGCGCTTTGATTATTATATGGAAGACAAATAACATAATGTAAATCAGGTGTTAGTGGACATTCTCGCGCGAAAATTCAAATGACTCAATCAGGTCTTGACACTTCATCATCTTCTCCGTTTTGCTTTTTTCCCTGAAATATAAAAGAGGTTAACGGGGGTTTTAAACCCCCCCAAAACATGCAGTTTTCAATAATAGCGAATAGCTCATCTTGGAATATAAATTGGGCGTGACCCCATCATTGAATTCGTCTGAGTGTCCTGACTTTGACCATGGTATCGAGGTGTTCCAATTTTACAGCATTCATAAACGCCTAATTTAAAACTTGAAGAACCCTAACATCCTTTAATGGTGAAATCGCGTATGGATGAGGAAAACTTAATTAAACAATACAGTTAGCTTTAGAATCAATCAAGGAACATAAACCAAACATTAAAAATTACTAAAACGCATGAATCATGATGCAAGAATGTGAAAAAAATTCTGTACAGGACGCGATTGTTCTCACGTTTCTTGGTGTTAGAGCTTATGGTTTTGATTCAAATTCCTTCCTTGAAGTCTCAGCAAGACAATGGAACAATTATTTTGGCTTGAATCGCCCTAGAATACAGTTTTCAGTATTGGAATTTTTGTCAAAAAACTCAAGTTTGGTTATGGATGTATGGCGCAGCTGGGAGGTTCCTGGCATTAGGGTTGGCTTCATGCTTATGTATGGAATGATTAGGGTTGGGTTTTTTGTCCAAAGAATCAAAGCATTGATGGAATGGATATTGATTTTCATGGCATATATTTTCCAATCTTTTTCATGCAAATTTGCTTCAAATCATGTCCAATTACCAAGATTTTTTCCAAATCTGATCATGCACGAAATATTGAAGTTATCCCATGCATAAAAAGATTTGATTGACTTGCTTTGGTATTTTTCACATATTTATTTTAATTAAATGAATTATTAATAATTAAAAATCCAAATAAATAAATAAAAATGATAAAAAAACTTCCCTTTGGGCCAAATGGTCGTGCACATGTTTTGGATGACGGATTTTGGAAGAGAAAGAGGCCCATTAGCATTTTTAAGACATTTGAAGCAATGTTGACTTTTCAAAATATCCAAAAATTTCCCAATTTCCACAAGGCATAACTTGCTCAATTTTTAAGATTTGCTCATGTTCTTGGACATTTTGGAAAGGTCTTTGAGTCCTCTAACCAATGCCTTTGGTCCCATGTCATTTTGATTTACCAATCTCAAGTTATGGTCTTTGACTTAAAGTCCCTTTTTGTTGACTTCTGAAAATGACCTATAATGTTGAGATTGATAACTTTTTGTGAGAGAATTTATTGGACTTGAAGTGTGAAGAGGAGTTGTAGGGAATGTCTTTATCTTCAAAATGAGCTTTGGATGGAATTTTTCTGATGATCCATGTGTAAGTTATGCCTTGGTCAAGTTACAGTTGACTTTTTCAACTGTCAAAATATGGAAACCTTTGCATCTTGAGACTTTTTGAGCCAAGCTTTGAGAATCATGATCAAGCATTGATCAAATGATGTTTGTGGCTTCAAAATGAGATGTTGACCAAAAATTGGAACTTTTGACTGTCAAATGACCATTTTGCCCCTACAGTTGACTGTAGTGCAATTAGGGTTTTTGACTGTGCAATTTTGTGCTGTAAGTCTTGAAACTTGACATGAGGATACTTGACAATATTTGTAGGCATGTGGGACTTGATTGGACCCTTGGAAACTTCATTTACTTTGTCAAAACCAAAACCCTAATTTTTGACTGTTAGGAGGCCCTTGAACTGTGCAACCCTTGGGGAGATTTTGAAGCTTTGACTTGGCAAAATTTGAAGAACATGGGAGGGCAAATTTTGGGGTACAACACAAGGGTTATAATTGATTCCTCCCCTAATGCCTAAGAGAGGGACATTAGGGAATTCACCACAGCGATCGATGATAGTAACATCTTCCGAGAACCATGAACACCAATGAATGTCTGAATGCATAAGGGACATCAGTCGATGAGAAAATCTTTTACCATGTTCATTCTTCAAAGTAGATATGGGTAGGTGCGAAATAAACCACCTAGCCAATAGAGGAGTGCAACACTGGAGGGTCCCCATTATTTTTAGAGTGCGAGCATGCAGAGAGTGTAGAATATCCCCGAGTAATGTAGGTACCGGATTCCGAGACAGAAAAACCTGGATTGTGCTCACATCTACGAGTTGATCTGCATTAGGGAACAATACCATCCCGTAGACAAGGAGCGCCATAACCTCTTCAAAATCTTGTAGATCCAAGGTATCCCAAAAATAGTAAGCCTTATCGAACAAAAATTTAACCAGAATTCCTTGAACACTCTCTCTGGTTTCCCAATTTGTCACTATGTCGAACCGTTGTAAGGATAGAGCTTTAGCAATTTCTTCAGGTTTGGGATGTCTTTCCGTACCGCTGAAAGGTAGCTGATCAAGAATGGGTATCCCTAATAACTTAGAAAATTCCTCCATAGTAGGCACTAACTGGTAATCCGGGAATGTGAAACAGTGATACAGAGGATCGAAGAACTGAAACAACACTTTCAATATTTCTTTATCAGGTTTTGCAGTGACCAAGTTGAGCAACCGACCATGCTTTTCAATGAAAGGAGAGCTTTTGGGAATCCTTACTGCCAAGTCCCTTAATTGGGGAGATACTTTCACTAGGTTAATCTGAATAGTGTTCCTGCGGGCGGATGCCATATCCTACAAGACAGAGCAAAGATGAGCCTTATAAACCCTTGAAACAGTTAGTATGATATGCTATGGTATGATGTTTATTATGTCATGATAAATCACAGGTATAACAAACACAGATAAATCATACCAAGTCCTTAGGTTTAAGGCCTGCTTGAGTTTTAAGGTCATACCCACTTGAAGATGGATTGGTTCAACTTGTCCTATAAATATGTAACCGGGTTCTAAAGGGATCTCAATATCACCGATCTTTCCCCCAAGCCTTGTTCAATCAACGATTGACTCGTAATCAAACAAAACTCAGAAGTCAAACCTCAATGAGTGTAGCATCGAGTATCTGTCGACCTTGGGCATACACCAAAGCCGGCCATCTCGCTACGTGCTACTGGCCAAGTTGTGCAATTAAAGGTTCCAAGGTCAGTTGATGCTTTATGACACCACGCGACGGCCCCGTACATTTCCCTGATTGACTCAAGGGTTACGGGTACCAACCAAAGTGCCACATCAACATAACTACTGCTTCAACCGTGTCGGTATACCCCAACACAGCTCCCTCACAGTTTATTGCTACTTACCTAAAAGGTATTTCCCGATCCGGGTGTAGGATCAAATAACCTAAACAATTCCCATAAATATAAAGTAAGCAGGACAATCAAGAGAAAGCAATTAAATATGACCTAGATCCTAAGGTTTACCCCACTTTATATTTTATTCCCAGCAGAGTCACCAGTTCTGTGATACAGTGGCAGAACTTACTGTTAATACTGGTTTGCATTTTTTGTTTGCAAAATGTCGCGGTAAGCAAGAGTCGCCATCGACTTTTATTTTATCCAATCAGGAAAAGGAAAAAGAATAGAAAAAACCTTTTTCGAGATGTTTCTGAGTACGTGGGGTAGATTATAGAAAGGGAAGGTGTTAGCACCCTTTTTATCCATGGTTTTCCATGGGCTCTTAGGTACTTGCTCATTTTGAAAATTGCTTGTGTGTGCTTATTTTTGAAAAGTTTTGTTTTACTTCATATTAACCCTTGTTTCTGTCCTCAAGAGTGTTACGAAGTTGTTTTTGAAAACTTTGTTTGAAAAGTGTTGGTGTGAAAAAGTTTTTGTTTTTTTGAGCAAGTACGTAGGAACTAATCTACTTACTCGAAAAAAGTCGGTTTGTTTTCCTTTTAGACAATTCTATCTCATTATTGAGAAATAGGTAGCATAGTCTTTGGAGTTTTTTAGGGACATTCGAAGGGACATGTACGATCATAAAAGCAATGTTAGGAAATGTTAGTAATCATCCTAAAGCTTTAAAGATATTTTTCTGAGGCAACATCATAATGGGTCATTTTAGATCTTTCGGGGCTAGATGACAACCACTAACAAACCCTATACTTCATGATCGTTTACCGAAGGCAACCAGAGTGGAGTAAACCCTAGGAGTGAGCATGTGCGAGTGTAATTTTTCAGTTAATTATCTTTGCACAATTAGGGTTTTCTACTATATTAATTTTCAGTTTGTCCTTCCATACAATCCTATTAACATACATCTAAGAAGTTTATAGTTTACGGAAATTAAAATTGCGGGAAAGTTAAAAGTCCTAGCTATTACAAGGCTTTTGTAGATACATAATTATTTTGACCGAAAATAAAGATGCGGAATTGAAACCCTAATTACTATTACAAACTCAGAGCAGTTACAATAATAATAAAAAGGAAATTAAAAAATGCGCGCGGTGAATTGAATGCGAGAATAATTGGAGAACCCTAAGAAATCTAATTGAAAAAAGATTTAGGTTATTTTTGAGAAAAGATTAATTAGGTTATGTACAAAATTAAACCCTAATTCTAATTATTTTTAATTATGAAAATAATTAAATTGCCCTAATTTTAATTAAACTAATTAATTAAAGAAATAGAATATTTTATGAAAAAAAAAGATTTTTTTGGTGTTTTTGTGATTTTTGATTTAAGAAAAAAAATTGATTTTTGTGTTATTTTTGTAAAAGAAAATAATTAACAAAGTAATTAAAATAAGAAAATAAAATAGAAAGGAAAGAGATTTGGGTTTGTGTTGTGAGTAATCCAAGGGGTATGTTGCTGAATTATTTAGGCCCATTATGCTGAGCCCAGTCAATGCGCTGGATCAAGTGCTGGCTGGATCAAGTGCTGGCCAAAGTGGAGGGCGTACCATGGACCTTGCTGCATGGGACGTTGGATTGGTGATGGAGATGATCCATTGCCTGGAACGTATGTGCATAGAATCTGTAATTAAATGTTAAGAAAATAACAAAATGCTGGGACCTGGGATCGAACCCATGTCCTCTCCACTTTCAAATACGCGCTTGACCACTGGGTTGTAGTGTTTAGTTGTTAATATGATAATAACAATATATATTACATAAAACAAAGTGTGTGATACGGTGGCAGAACCAACTGTTTTTACTAGTTTGCGTTTTGCGTTTTTTGTTCGCAAAATGTCGCGGTAAGCAAGAGTCGTCACCGACTTTTATTTCATCCAATCATGGAAAAGGAAAAAGAACAGAAAAAACCTTTTTTCGAGATATTCTGAGTACGGGGGGTAGATTATAGAAAGGGAATGTGTTAGCACCCTTTCTATCTGTAGTTATCTATGGGCTCTTAGGTACTTGCTCCTTTTTAAATTGCTTGTGTGTGTTCGTCTTGAAAATGTTTTTACTTCGTGATAACCCTTGTATCAGTCCTCAAGAGTGTGACGAAGTTTGTTTTGAAAGGTGTTGGTGTGAAAAGTTTTTATTGAGCAAGTACTTAAGATTCTACCTATTCAAAAAAAGGTCGTTTGTTCTCTTTTCTTTTAGACAACACTATCCTACTATTAAGGAGTAGGTATCATCGTCGTTGGAGTTGTAAGGCACATTCGAAAGGGACAAATACAATCACTAAAGCAATAGTTAGGAAACTTTAGTAGTAACCCTAGAGTCTTAAGATCTTTCCGAGGCAACATTTCTGAGGCAACATTTGAATGAGACATTTTGATCTCTTAGACAGGAGGGCAACCACTAAAATCTCCTATGCTTAATGATTGTTTACCGAAGGTAACCGAAGTGAGGTAAACCCTAGGAGTGAACAGGTGCATGTGAATTGTTTCAGCTATTTAATCTTTTCACATTAGGTGATCTACTGTTTTAATTTTAGATATTCTTGCCATACAATCCTATTAGCATACATCTAGACAGTTAAATATTTGCAGGAATTAAAAATGCGAAAAAATAAGCCTAGCTATTACAAGGCTTCGGGAATGGGGATTAATTACATAACCAAAGAATCGGGGATTAAAGCAGTAAATAAAATCCTAATTTAACTATTACAAACCATTGGTAGTTACAAAAATAATGGAAAAGAAATAATTAAATGCACGGTGAATTAAATACGAGGAGAAATTGAAAACCCTAAAAATCTAATTGAGAAATAATTAAGTTATTTTTGAGAAAAGAATTAATTGAGTTATGTACGACTAAAACCCTAATTCTAATTATTTTAATTATGAAAAAGAAATTGAAATTAACCTAATCTAGCTAAATTAAATAATTTCAAGAAAATAAAAATATTTTGTACAAAAAGATTTTGTGTATTTTTTGGTTTTTTATTTGAGAAAAGAAATTTAATTGCATATTAATTAAAAACCCTAATTTCTATTTGCTTTTAATTATAAAAAAAGAAATTAAATTAACCTATATTTCTAATTATATTAAAATAAATATTTTATTAAAAAAAATGCTTCTTTGGGGTGTTTTGTGATTTATTGATTTTATGATTAATAAAAAAAGGGTAATTAATTTGGTGAAAAATAATTAAACAAAATAATTAAAATAAAAAGAAATAAATAAAGAAAAAGAGAATGGGCCTGTGTTGAATAACAATTTTGGGGGGTGCCAATCTGAAATTTTTGAGGCCCAAAACGCTCCCAGCCCAGTCAAAATTGGATTCTGTGTAGCGTTGACTTGAACGTGTACCATAGGACCTCACTGCTGGAGCATTGGATCTGATAGCATGCTTGATCAAACGGTTGGATGCGAGGGTGCATGATGGTCACCAAGAGGAATAACGCGTTGGATCTGTTGAATGAAAATAATATAAAGAAGCGCTGGGACCTGGGATCGAACCCAGGTCCTTATGATCAATACCAATGCCTCATTGCCAACTGTGTTATGCGCTTTTGTTGTTAGTATAAGGAAAACAAAATATGTTATATAATAAATAAATGGATTAATGAGTAAACAAAAAAATGCGCCAGCTTTCAAATGATCCAATGATGCTTGGACACGTTATCTTCTTCTTCCTCATTCGTCGTTTTAGATCTTCATACTTTTATCTACAGTCAGCTTCCATGGCTAAAGACCTGTGCAATTCAAAAATTCACGAGACACAATATAAATGGAATTGAAGACCATGGTTTGACCGGTCATGATGTCCCGGTCATCCCAATATCCATAAGATGGTCTGATTTTGCCTGTAGCCAAAAGCCCTAAACTGCACAGCAAAACCCTAACAATGGAAAAGGCACGTATAAGCTCCAAAAATGCAATTAAATCATTCAGTCAGTTTGCAAACATGATGAGGATTACAAATATATAAATTAAACATGCTAATGATGCAAGAAATACGGTAATCGATTTTGAAAATATGAGCAAACCATGAGAGTGATTGTGCGTGTTTCTGGGTGTTTCAAGCCTTGCAAATGATCCAATTGGCTTCTGGGAAGGTCCAGGAAACGATTGGAATCGTTGGAATGGCTTGAATTGGTCTGTGGAGTGAAAACCGATTCACACTTTTCTTTGAATTTTTGAATTTTGCTCTGCCTCTTTCACGATTGCTAGCCACTGTTTTTTGCTTTGTTCTTGGCCAATATATACCTAGGGATGAATTAGGGTTACAAACTTGGATTGAATCTTGTAATTTGATGATATTTGATTTGATTCTTTATCCATATGCAAACTTGCTATTTTGAGCCAAATCTTCCCTTTCTTTTACCAATTATGCTTGTTTCGTTTTGGCCTTGATAATTCAGCATATTTTGATTGCCAGCCTGTCCAAAAACCAAATCAAATCATATCTTTGCTATTATTCATCAATAATTTGATTTAATTCAATTTTTAATTAGTAGAAAATCAAGATAAATTGAAAAACGAAGAAAATAATGTGTGGGTGAATATTTGAGTCGTGGACCACATTATAAGTGAGGTGCAAGCATTAAAAGTTAGGCTCATTTAGCAAAAAATTCATTTTTGAGCACATTTGACTTTTGGCAATTTTGCAAAAAAGGTCAACTTTGACAAGGCATATTTCTTCCAATTTTAATCCTAGAGAGGTGTGTTTGGACTTTTTAGAAAGATTAGGATGTCCCATGAGCAACCCTTTTGTGGTTATCTCAATTGAGTCTTCCATGTTCATGTAAGGAGCTTTGACCCAAAAGGTGTTTTTGTTGACTTTTCAAAAGGACCCATAATGTAGAAAGTCATATCTTTTTATGAGTGCATATTTTGAACTTGTGGGCTGAATATGAATTGTAGGTAATTACATCATCTTCAAAATGAGCTTTGGATGGAAAATTTCTGATAAAGCATGTGAATGTTATGCTTGGTCGACTTTTACTGAGAAACCCTAATTTAGCAACTTTTGGGGTTTGATGAATTTGGAGCATTCCTTGAGGAATCATGATCAACCCTTGATCAAATGATGAAATTAACTTCAAAATGTTAATGTTGACCAAAAATCTTGAACTTTGACTGTATGTGGGTCACAATTGACTTTTGACCTAATACAGTCGATTCTCAAGCATCTGAGTAGTTGACTGAGCAAACTTCTTGTGCAAGGCATGAAACTTGACATGTAGGGTCTTGAGAACATATTAAGACCATGGAGAGCATATTATACCTTTGGATTCCACCTATCTTAAGGAAAATGGAAACCCTAATTTGAGACACCCTGCCTTAGGAGAGAGTTTATCTGGTCAACTCTTGAGCAAACTTGAGCAAATTGAGGACTCCAATGGGCATGCATTGAGTAAAATGAGAGGTAAAATTTTGGGGTACAACAAAGTGGATAAAATGGAAAAAATAAAAAGTGCGCGCGTGATTCAAACAAGCCAATGGTGGTCAGCCACATTAGCTTCTTCTTCCCCTGTCCATCATTTTAGGTGTGATACCTTTACCTACGGACAAACTTCTGTAACTATAACCCTGCAAGCTTCCAAAATTCACAGCAAGAATGATAAATCAATTGTGAGTACATAGATCAATTCGTCTTGACCTCGCGAGCATCATGGTACCCTTTTCTTGGGCCAATTTAACCTGTATAGAAAAACCCTAAAACGGCAAGGTAAACCCTAACAATGGCAGTTGGCGAAGCAGTTATCAAAACGCATAATTACTTAAACCAAAACATTACAAATGATGATACCAATGTAATGCTATGCTTAAAAGTGATTAATCATACGTAAATAAGCAAAGTCAAATTCAAAAGAAATTCCAAACCGTGAGAGGCGTGAAGGCTGATTCAGGGCGTCTCAGGACATGCAAGTGGTCGTATTAGCTTCAGGAGATGTCCAGGAAGGGATTTGTGGCTTTGAATTGCTTTGAATCGTCCTCTAGGTTAGAAATCCGATCCACACTTTTTGTCAAATTTTTCAGTTTTATTTGATGCTTTCACGATCTGCAATCCTTCTTCTTGCGCATTGTTCTTGTTCAGTATATATAGTGTGATGAATTAGGGCAACAAAATTGGTCTGAATCTTTGTAAATCATGGAAATTTGATTTGATTTCTTTGCTATATGATATCTTTCCTAAACCATCCAAATCATGCTATTTTTGCTTCAATTATCCCTTGCACGATTTGATATGCTATGCCAGCCTAATTGGATTTGATTCCTATAAAAAATCAGATCAAAACCAATCTTTTTTTGCAATTTATTTGATTTAATTTAACTTTTAAATAATAAAAAATAAAAATAAATAAATAAATAAAGCAAAAAATGTGTGGATGCTTATTTGGGTCGTGGACCATGTCTCTAACAAGATGCAATCATGAGAAGCTATGCCCATTTGACAAAAAATGCACATTTGACTCTTGGAAATTTTGCAAAAATGGTGAACTTTGACAAGGCATATCTCCTCCAATTTTAACCCTAGAGAGGTGTTCTTAGACTTTTTAGAAAGCTTTGGATGTCCCCTAAAAAACCTTTTTGGTTTAATCTCAATTGGGTCTTTCATGTTCATGTAAGAAGCTTTGACCCAAAAGGTGTTTTTGTTGACTTTTCAAAAGAACCTATAATATAGAAATTCATATCTTTTGATGAGTGCATATTTTGAACTTGTGGGATGAAGATGAGTTGTAGGGAATTTCATCCTCTTCAAAATGAGCCTTGGATGGAAAATTTATGATAAAGTATGAAGAAGTTATGCCTGGTCAAAATTTGGTTGACTTTTCCTATGAAACCCTAATTTAGCAACTTTGGGGTTTTGATGAATTTGGGGGAATTCCTTGAGGAATCATTATCAAACCTTGATCAAATGATAAATATATCTTTAAAATGTTGATGTTGACCAAAAATCTTGAAGTTTGACTGTATGTGGGCCACAATTGACTTTTGACCTAATACAGTTGATTTTCATTTATCTGGGCAATTGACTGAGCAAACTTCTTGTGCAAGGCATGAAACTTGACATGGATGATCTTGAGAACATATTGGGACCATGGAAGGAATTTGGGACCCTTGGAATTCAACCATCTTGATGAGGAGTGAAACCCTAGTTTGAAGCTTGTTGCCTTAGAAGGAGGATTTGTCTGGTCAATCCTTAGTCATCCTTGAGCAATTGAGGACCTCTAGAGGCATGTCTTGAGTGAAATGAGAGAGCAAATTTTGGGGTACAACATAGACAATCCGTCAAATCCCAGTAGAAGAAGATTCATCCGAAGAGGACGAGAACCAGATTGGTGAGGTCAAGAGTACTCAAGCCAACTGTATCAATGATCAAGTATCCGATGATGATTATTTCAATGAGCAGTATCCACCCGCTGGTATTAAATATAAGCAGTTAGAAGACAGATTGAAAGATGTTGAAATCCAAGCCGTCCCCGGTTTAAATTTTGATGATTTGGGTTTGATCTCTGGGGTAGTCATCCCCCACAAGATCAAAATACCAATCTTTGCAAAATACGATGGGGTTTCTTGTCCAAAACTCCATTTGAAATATTATGTGCGCAAGATACAGCCGCACACTGCTGATAAGAAGCTCTGGGTTCACTTTTTCCAAGAGAGCTTGGCTGGAACACAACTTGAATGGTTTTATCAGTTAGATGGTTCTCGTATCAATACTTGGGAGGATTTAGCTTCTGCCTTCTACCATCAGTATCAGTACAACGCCGACTTAGCACCAACGAGGGTTCAATTGCAAGATATGACCATGGGGAAGAATGAAGGATTTAAGGAATATGCGCAAAAGTGGAGAGACCTTGCTAGTAGGGTCCAACTTCCCTTGATTGATAGGGAGCACATCGACATGTTCACGGGCACCTTATCTGGTCCTTTCTTTAATCTGTTGGTTGGCTGCTCTTCTTCTGGTTTCACCGAATTGATCTTAACCGACAAAAGAGTTGAAAGTGGCATCAAAAGTGGGAAGGTCTCTGTGGCATCTACCTCCACTCCTAATCCTATCAAGAAACCTTTTGCTGCAAAGAAAGAAGTCAATGATGTGTATGGGGAAAGGGCCCATACCAAGAAGAACGATCACCCGTCTGTCAATGTTGTTCGAATCTCCTACTCCTAGACCATCTGTAAATCATCAATGTTTTGAAACTCTAAGAAGACAATTTACGAGGTTAGGCATGTCACTGTCTCAAGCCCTTCAATGTTTGCTCAAGGCTAATTTAGTGACATTATGTGATCCTCCCGCCAACCCTGACACCTGGTCACCAAAGTATAATCTGAATGCTAAGTGTGCTTACCATTCAAACAACCCCGGGCACGAGACTGACCAGTTCTGGCCTTGAAGAACAAGATCCAGGATTTAATTGACAACCAGTGCTCCGATGCAAAAGCATGACAAGAGTGTTAATGCTGTTGAAGATACAATGTTTGTTGCCTCTGTTGAAGAATTGAATACTCCGCTGAATGTAATCAAGAACAATCTGTTGAAATCTAGGATCTTCCCTGGTTGTGAAAAAGACTGTGTGTGCTATACAAGACAACTCAATGGATGTGAAAGGCTAAAGAAAGGCATACAACTCCTGATGGATAGCCACAAAATTCTATTTGAAAAGACTCCACTTGCCAAGAGTGTGATTAACAAATATGAAGACCTCTCCATTATTACCATCTCAAACAAACTTCTTAGGATCACCTCCAAAGGTCCTATTAGGATTTCAAATGAACCCATTATTGCCCCCTTAATAATTACCAATCTCGGACCAATTACCTACTCTTCAAACAAAGCGGTACCATGGAATTATGGTGCTGAGGTGTTCTATCATGGGATTAAACAAGATGCCTGGATCGAAGAAGGAAAAGATGAAAATGTCAGTAACATAGCTGGCTCAAGCAAAGTAACTAGAACTGGGAGAATATTTTCACCCAATATCTCACCACCAGTTGTTACAAAGATGCCCATCCACATTACTGCTGCCAAGCCAAGTACCGATACAAGAGGGAAGGAGAAGGTTGTTGAGCCTGATATGATTGAAGTACCCTCAAAGGACATAGCTGATGAAGAAACCTCCACTCGCGAGATGGACGAGATTTTGAAGATCATAAAAAGAAGTGACTTCAAGATTGTAGAGCAGTTGGGGCAAACCCTCCTAAGATTTCAATGTTGCCATTGCTGCTTTGCTCCGATGCCCATGCTCGGACGTTAATCAAGTTCCTAAAAAAGGCTCATGGCCCCCATGAGACAACAACAAACCAATTCGAGAATTGCGTGGCTAGCCTGACAGCTGATAATGGCTTGGGATTTTTAGATGCTGACTTAACACCTCTCGAGAAGAATCACAATAAAGCTTTACATGTTTCTATCGAGTGCAAAGGTACTACTTTAGCACATGTGCTAGTCGACATTGATTCTTCTCTAAATGTATTACCCAAGGGGGCGTTAGATCGTCTTGACTGTGAATATTTAGTCTTGAAGCCAAGTGATATCATTGTAAGGGCGTTTGATGGATCAAAGAGGACTGTTCATGGGAAGGTAGATCTTCCAATCAAAGTGGGCTCCAAAATATTCAACTCCACCTTCTATATTATGGATATTCGTCTTGCCTATTCTTGTCTGTTAGGTCGCCCGTGGATCCATAAAGCTGGGGCAGTAACCTCAACTATCCATCAAAAACTCAAATATCCATTCAAGGGCAGAATAGTCATCGTCTGTAGAGAAGAAGAGTTTATGGTGGGCCACCTTAACTCTTTCAAGTACGTAGAGATGGATGGAGAATTCATTGAGACCCCGTGCCAAGACTTTGAATTCATGCCACCAATGATTGCTGCTATCAAATGTTCTTCTGATGAATCTAAAGTTGTTAAGGCCATGCCAAAGATGGTTTCAGTCAAGGATGCCCATGCGACAATTGAAGAAGGAAACTGCGATACTTGGGGGCAACTCTTCGATATCCCATTTAAAATGGACAAGTTTGGTTTGGGATTCACCGTTAAAGCTCAGAAGGAAATGAGGCGTGCTCGTGCTGGAAAGCGACCTCTCTGCATTGGAAGCCATGAAGTCAACGCCGTGGGCAATTCTGAAGAAGGAGCTGCATTTGAAGAATGGGTGTATCCAACTACAATGGAGCTGAAGAATTGGCATACAAAGGATTTTTTACCCGTCTCTTTCATTGAGGAGTAATCTACTTGTTATTGTTTTTCTTTCAATTCAAGAACATGTTGTCTGTAATATTTTAACAATGACTTTTCAGCCATTTGCCTGGCCCGGGGAACTTTGATCCATTTGTCAAGGGTTTTATTTATGTTCATCTAATCATATGATCATTCAGTACATTAGACTCTTTTGCATTCAAATATTTATGTTCATTGTCTTTCCTTTCTTACAAATACATTTTTAAAAAAAAAAGCCATGTATCTTACATGCACACACACACACACACTCTTGCATGTCCACATCCACTCTAGATCCTATTGCCAATGACTATACTATTGCCGACTATGACTTTGAATGTCCTATCAACCAAGCCAAAGACGAAGGTGAGGAAGATTGTGACATACTGGGAGAACTAGCCATACTTCTATTACAAGAGGAAAAAGTTATTCAACCGCACGAAGAGTCAGTTGAAGTTATCAACCTGGGTACTGAGTCAGATAAGAATGAAATCAAGATCGACGCTAATTTGGAAAGAAGTTTCAAGAGCAGGTTGGTTTAGATATTGCATGATTATGTGGAATTATTTGCTTGGTCTTATGAAGATATACGTGGGTTGGATACCAACATCGTAGTTCATCGTCTGTCGACAAAAGAAGACTGTCCGCCTGTCAAACAAAAGGTTCGTCGCATGAGGCTTGATATGTCTGAAAAGATCAAAGCTGAGGTGATGAAACAATTTGATGCAGGGTTCCTAGATGTGACATCCTATCCTCAATGGGTTGCCAATGTGGTGCAAGTACCAAAGAAAGACGGGAAAGTTCGCATGTGCGTAGACTATAGGGATCTGAATAGGGCAAGCCCCAAAGATAACTTCCCTCTACCACACATTGACATCGTAGTTGACAATACTACTCAGTATAAAGTCTTATCTTTCATGGATGGATTCTCAGGCCTTAATCAAATAAGGATGGCTCCCGAAGACATGGATAAGAGTACTTTTGTTACACAATGGGGCACCTTATGTTACAAGGTCATGTCGTTCGGATTGAAGAATGCAGGGGCAAGATATCAAAGGGCTATGGTAGCTTTATTTCATGACATGATTCATCATGAGATAGAGGTATATGCGGATGATATGATTGCCAGATCACACACTGAAGAAGAACATCTCGATCACCTATACAAATTATTTGAGAGGCTGAAGAAGTACAAGTTGAGGTTAAACCCTAACAAGTGCATGTTTGGAGTACAATCTGGAAAGCTTCTAGGTTTTGTTGTCAGCAATAATGGCATCGAAGTTGATCCTGCCAAGGTAAAGGCCATCCAAGAAATGCCGGTCCCTCATTCTGAAAAAGAAGTCAGAGGATTCTTGGGTCATCTCAATTACATTGCCCGTTTCATATCTCACTTGACTGCTACTTGTGAACCAATCTTTAAACTCTTGAAGAAAGATCAGGTAGTCAGATGGAATGATGAATGCCAAGTTGCCTTCGATAAAATCAAAGAATACCTACAAGAACCTCATATTCTCATGCCTCTAGTTGAAGGAATACCCTTGATCATGTACTTGACAATACTAGAGAACTCTATGGGGTGTGTTTTGGGCCAACATGACGAGTCTGGCTGAAAAGAGCATATTATTTATTACCTGAGCAAAAAGTTTACCGACTGTAAAACCATATATTCATTGCTCAAGAAAACTTGTTGCGCTCTGGCATGGGCTGCTCGCCGGCTAAGACAGTATATGTTGACTCATACCACTCTGTTGATTTCTAAGATGGACCCAATCAAGTACATCTTCGAGAAACCTGCCCTTTCCGGATGGATAGCCAAATGGCGAATGATCTTGACTGAGTACGATATTCAATACACGACTCAAAAGGCCATCAAAGGAAGTGTACTAGCGGATCACTTGGCCCATCAAGCTGTGGATGATTATCAGTCAATGAACTTCGACTTCCCTGATGAGAACATCATGCTGGTAACCGACTGTGCGAAACCTGGACCGTATGATGGACCTGAACAGGGATCCCGATGGACCATGGTATTCGATGGGGCTTCCAACGCCTTAGGTAATGGAATTGGTGATGTGATCATCTCTCCTGAAGGTTGCCACACTCCTTTCACTGCCAGACTTTGCTTCGATTGTACGAACAATATGGCCGAGTATGAAGTATGTATCTTAGGTCTGAAAGCTGCTATTGACTTAAGGATCAAGCATTTGGATGTGTTCAGGGATTCCGCCCTAGTAAACAGCCAAGTAAAAGGATATTGGGACACTAAACACCCTAATCTTATCCCTTACAAGGAACTTGTGCTATCCCTAATTCCTTACTTCGAAGATACCACTTTTGAGCACTTCCCTAGGGAAGACAACCAATTGGCTGATGCTTTGGCAACCATGTCTTCAATGTTCAAGGTCAGATGGGACAACAAAGCCCCTATGATAACAATTGAAAGATTCAATGAACCTGCATATTGCTATGAACTTGACACCGATGTGGAAAAGCCATGGTACCATGAGGTGATGAGATACCTTAAAGCACAAGAGTATCCAGAGGGGGCATCTATCAATGACATAAAGTTTTTGTGAAGATTTACAGCCAAATTCTTCCTAAGTAACGGGATATTGTACAAGCGCAACCATGATTCAACTCTACTCCGATGTGTGGACAAGAAGGAAGTGGAGGAGATCATGGAAGACATACACGATGGTCTTTTAGATACTCACTCAAGTGGACATACGATGGCTAAGAAAATCTTAAGAGCCAATTACTATTGGTCAACTATGGAGACTGATTGCCATAAACATTCAAGAATTTGTCACAAATGTCAAATCTAAGCTGACAAGGTCCATGTGCCTCACATCCCTCTGAATGTCATGACCGCTCCGTGGCCATTTGCAATGTGGGGCATTGACATGATTGGAGAGATCAAGCCCACCACTTCCAACGGGCATCGCTTCATTCTTGTTGCTATCGAATATTTTACCAAATGGGTCGAAGCCGCCTCATTTGCCTCAGTCACCAAGAATATGGTAGTCAGATTCATCAGACACAACCTCATCTGCCGTTATGGTATCCTCGAAAGGATTATCACCGACAATGGGACTAACCTTAACAATGCTATGATCACTGAGCTTTGCACTCAGTTTAAGATCAAGCATCACAATTCTTCTCCATATAGACTAAAAATGAATGGCGCAGTCGTAACAGCCAACAAAAATATCAAGAAGATTATGCAGAAAATGGTAGTAACCTATAAGGATTGGCATGAGATGTTGCCGTTTGCTCTGCATGGCTACCTTACTTCAGCTAGAACATCAACTGGGGGACCTCACTTTTCTCTAGTCTATGGCATGGAAGTTGTTTTGCCAGTGGAAGTTCAGATTCCCTCGATGAGAATTATGATTGAGGCAAGCCTAGGCGAAGACGAGTGGATCAAACAATATTGGATTAGATGAACTTGATTGACAAAAAATGGTTAGCTGCTGTTTACCATGGTCAGGCGTACCAAAAACGGATGATCAAGGCTTTCGACAAAAAGATCAAGCCTCGAGTATATCAAGTTGGTGACTTGGTGATAAAACGCATCATTCTACCACAAGGCGACCCCAGAGGAAAATGGACTCCCACCCATGAAGGGCCATTTGTTGTCAAGAGAGTTCTCTCTGGCGGTGCCATGGTGCTGACTACCATGGATGGTGAAGATTTCCCAAGTCCTATAAACACGAACATAGTTAAAAATACTACATATAAGAGACCCGCTAGGTTGACACACCTAGGCGAAATAAGGGCATCCCGAGAAACCAAAAAGTTTGGGCAAAAATTAGGGATATATGTAAAAGATTGTACACCCGACAAGTTGAAAACCCAAAAGGGCGACTTGGGCAAAAAAGGGTATCCTGGTGGGCTAAAAACCCGAAAGGGTGGTCCAGGCAAAAGTTAAGGATTAAAAACATATGACCATGTCCCGTGGAATCAACACAATCAATTTTATCACCAAGCTCCAAATTCAAACATTCCAAGATCAATCCAATCAACTTCTATCAACGACAAGGGACATTCGAAGACGTTGGGGCAATAGTAGAGTTGGAAGGCAATAAGATCATTTCACATGGCCATTTGTTTTCATTCTCAATTTTTGTTTTCCTTTCGATGATTTCCTCTTACTAGGATCTCTGTCTCTCTGTATAAAAACGCCCATTCATGGTAAAAATGTCAATACAAATATACTTTGAAGTGCAAAATTTCTGTCTTTGTTTTGAATGCAAATTTGTCCAATGACTAAAATTGAATGAACATATGCATATGTACATAATTAAAATTGTTTGGCACAATTTGACCTAAGTAGTAACAGACACTTCTTTAATGCATATGGAACATCCCCAGAGTTATTTCATTATCATTATCCCCACAAGGATGACTACTATAAACCTTTCCCCAGCGAAGTTGCCCAGAAGGTCTCTTTGCATGGGATAATCTCCGACCAGAGTCTCAATCTCTTCGCAGTTCTCTCTCCAGCTAAGTCAATTTTTACAAGTTAAATCCTCATGGATCTCTTCCTGAAAGAAACTTACTTCCCCAATAGGGTTTATTTCCCCAACAGGTTTTATTTCCCCAACAACAATCGAGGAACCACAAAATTCTCCAATCGAGTACGTCCTCCCCAACTGAGTCTATATTCCCCCGGCATAGTCCATCCTCCCCAGCTGAGCCCGTTATTCCCCAGCTGTGTATATCCTCCCCAGTTGAGTGTATCCTCCCCAAGCTAAGTCTGTCCTACCTGACTGAGTCTACACTCTCCAGTTTGGATTTTCCTTTCAGATTATTGCAAATCATAGGGCCACAACCCCTGATCCCCAGTAAACCCGTCAATAAAGCCTTTACTATTTCCAAAAAGATACAATGAAGCATGGAATCGACCAGATATTAGCATAATTTTCAAGTTACTACTGAAGCCTGGACCCGACCAGATAATAGTTTGGCTTCTTCAATTACTGAAACCTGGACCTGACCAGATAACATTTTGAGTATCTGAAACTTGGACCCGACCAGATAACAATTGATCTTAATTTCAAGATACTATGAAACTTGGACCCGACCAAATAATAGTCTAACTTTTCAAATATATAGAAGAACCTGAACTCAAACCGACCAAGGTTTAACTTCTTTTCCCCAGTAGAGTTTTCCTCTGCTCCAACAAATTACTATAAAACCTGGATCCGACCAGATATCAGTTTTCAATTTCATCTTTTCAAACAAGTTGTTGTGAAGCCTCGATCCGACCAGATAGCAATCATCCTCAGATTCATTGTGAAACCTGGAAACCGACCAGATGACAACTAAATCCCCAAACAGTTTATTATGAAACCTGGACTCGACCAGATAGCAATTGACCTCATCAACCTCAGAAATCTGCAAAGCCTGGACCCGACCAGATGATTGTTTTTCAAACAATTTATTGTGAAACCTGGAGCCCGACCAGATAATAATTAACTTTGATCCCCATAGAGACACTATGAAATCTGGACTCGACCAGATAATAGTACAACTTTCCAAAAAACTATGAAACCTGGACCCGACCGGGTAATAGCTACCACTTCAAGTTACTGCAAATCATGGATCCGACCAGATAACAATTAACTTCCGCATCCCCAGTAAGTTGTTGTGAAGCCTGGACCCGACCAAATAACTATTCAATTTCAAGAAAAATTTCTGCAAAGTCTAGAATCCGACCAGATAACAGTTAATTCGGCTCTTCCCCCAGTAAGTTGTCGTGAAGCCTAGATCCGACCAGATAGCAGTTGACTACTTCATCCTCAATAAATTGTGAAGCCTGGACCCAACCAGATAACAACTGACATTCAAGAGATATTCTCCAGTGAAAGCATCCTTTCAGCAAAGTTTGAAGATATGCATATTCTTCATCCTCAACGGCAATCAAGGATTCAACCCCCCAGAATTTCCTCAGTAGCAGTCAGGGATTTATTTTCCCGGACAAAAACATACATCTCACATTCATACATCATAGCATGTACATACCATATGCATTTAACATAATACCACATCTGGTGAACATCATGCAAGCATCTGCATTTTACTAACTTTTTTTTCTCACAGGTAAAACATCAAGTTTTAGTATAAATCAACAAGAGATCTGTGCTAATACTTATTCCAATGTTTACCAACATTCCTTCAAATGGCATCTATAAGCTCATTCACCATCCATCTTCGAGTACAAATTTCTGGGCACTCTAGTGTTCAATCATCTTTCACCTTCAAGTCACGAATGACAGATTCGTCAATCTAACTCTTAAGTTTTAAGAAGATTAAACGAGGGCAGCTGTTGTACCCCAAAATTTTCCCTCTCGTTTATCAAATATTTTCTCACGAAGATCTCTCTTGGTTCAAGACTGCACTAGGGTTGATCAGCTTAAGACACCTCCTTAAGCACTGATGACCAAAATTAGGGTTTAAGATTTCACAAGGATAACTGAACTTTCAATGCTTCATATGACTTTCATGGATCATTATGGACCCCCAAGATTACTCATGTCAAGTTTCAAGCCTTGGATCACATTTTTGCTCAGTCAATTGAGCAGTTGACCTAAAAATAAGCTCTATTGGGGAAAAAGTCAACTATGGCCAATTTACAGTCAAACTTCATAATTTTTTATCCACATCAACATTATAAACTCATAGGTATCATTTGGTGAAGTTTGGACCACAATTCCTCAAGAAATTTGATCAAATCATCAAAAGGGTAAAATGGTCAAAATTAGGGTTTTGATTGAGAAAGGGTAATTTCGGATTTTTAACGTAGAAAATGGTCAATTGGTTTGAATCATGGTTTCAAGAGTTCAATTGCATATTTTTGACCTAATGGCATGATCCAAAATATTGCTCAAGATCAATTGGATTGATAGTGAATTCTCAGTCAACTAATCAAAAGTCAACTATACACTGAAAAGTCAAACTTTGACTTTTTGGTCAAAATTCAATGTCAAAGATTACTATTCATCAAAACATGTCAAATATGAAACTTATTCATCAATAAATAAAAAATTCAAGATTTCATTTTGAAAAGTCAAAGTTTTCTAACTTAGAAATTTTTCTAAGTGTTTAAAACTTCATGTTTTTTCATAACTTTGAGCCAATTTTTCACCATGATGCAAGATGATTCAGAAGAAACTTTCAACATGAAAGTTGTATATATCCATGATATCTACAACATTTCTTTACACAACTTCTTCTAAAAATTCTTTGATCTCAAGTTATTAATTCATAAAGTCATGGTCTTGAAATTGAACACTTAGTGAAATTTTGCCCTAGTTTTGGTCAGGATTTTGACCTATCTTCATGGCACTTTTTCATATAGTTCCAAGGGTAATTTTAAAAAGTGATTCAAAGAGGGGTTGTAGATAACATTAAAATCTTTCCAAAATGTCCAAGAACTCATTAAGATCATTCTTGAGCATGGAGAATTGAAGAGAGGAAGTTAGGGTTTTCAAACTTGAATTACAAGTCATTTTGTGATGAACAAGAATTCAATTTCAAACCTATGCTGCATAATATTCACTTTGCAGGCCCCAAACTTGTTTGTCACTCCATAATTAAATGTTTACACAACATATGGAGCCATTGTCCAAGCTTTTGAATCATTATCCAAGTTGCATTTCCATTTATGGCACAAAGTAACCATTCCATTCTTGTAAAGAGGATTTAATCACAAAGTCAATGCATAGAGATTTGCACTTGTTTCCTTCTGATCACAAGAAATCTCAAAGGAAAAAGCAACATGTCTAGAGCCTACCATAAACTCAGGCCATGCTTGTATTATACCTTGAAACCATATTTCCACTTTTCTTCAAAATCAAGTAACATAACCATAAGTCTAGATCTTGTGTTTCTGACCTCCTCAAGTGGACTAACCTTTTCCTTACTTATGCACAAGTGTATTGCAACATAACAGACAAATATACAAGATCCCAAACTCCCTGAAAACTCAGATTGCACAAAACCTCCATTTTGGTGTCATTTCTGATTTTGAACTTCAATCTCCAAAACTACTCGTGCATTTCTTGGTGTTTTAGTTTCAAAAGCTTCCTCATATCAAATACAAACCATCCCTGTCCCTGTTTGCAGACTGTAACATCATCTTCATCAACTTCCATAGCCAAAAATATAGCATTGCAGTTGGACTTCTCCAGGCCATTTCAGCCACTCTCAACTCAAGCTAAGCATTACATTAGCTTCCTAGAGGTCCAAGCAAGCTAACCTGATCATCACCACTGCCTGAAACAAGCTCAAATCCATTTCACGATTTCCAATTTTGAGGTATTTTTCTTGAACTTCTATCTTCATATTCAGACATCATTTAAGTTTGATTTGTGAAGATAAAATGTAGATACCGTTGCCACGAAGCTGTACATATCCATAGTTTGCATTTATATGGTCTGAGCTTAGAGAATTTTAGAGTTGAAGTTTTCTGAAATTTTTAGGTTTTGAATTAGGGCCAGGAAAATTCTCATTCATCTTTGATTGTTAGCTTAAGTTATTTACACGGTTGGATTCGTGGGAAGAAATGCCACAACTTTCATGTTTGAACTTTTCATTTTTGTTGAGAGATGAAGAAGATACAGGTCCTTTGGCTGGAGGTTGAAGATGAAGTGTAATCAGGGCGCGTTTTGTATCATATATTTATTGTTTTGCTTATATCAACGGATGTACAGCCACCCCAGTGGTAAGGCACCGCGTTGGTAACCTCAAGGTCACGGGTTCAAGACCCAACGCTGCCTTTTTCTTTTCACATTTTCACATTTTTCGTTTGTTTGCAGCGCCTGGGCTTTAGGATGGGCCTAGTCTTTTTTTCTTCACAACACCATTTGCATTACCGATCCACCCCTCTGACTTTTTCTTTATATTTATATTTATATTTTATTTTTCTTCACATTATTATTATTATTATTAATATTAATATTTATTTTTATTATTATTATTATTATTATTATTGTTTTCATAAAATCATAAAAAATCCAAGTTTATTTTTATTTATTTTTTATACTCATGTATTTTATTTTCCATAAAACAAAAAAGATTAAAAAAAAACATTTTTCTTAAAATAAATAAATTTCCTTTCTTTTCTTAAATAATTAATTTTTAGACTTAGGATAAATTGATATTTTATTTTATTTTCTTAGTTAAAATTAATTTAGAACTTAGGCTATTTTAATTAATTAATCTTTTTTTTATTAATTAAAAACCTTTTCATAAAAAACCCTAAAAAATCCTTTTCAAATTAATTTCTTTTCTTAATTAGTTTAAGTTAATTTTATTTAATTTTAATTACTCATTTTCTTTATTTAGGTTAAGACAAAACCATTTCATAAAAACAACAAAAATAATTTCTTTTTCCATTTATATTCTTGCATTTTATTTTCAATTTTGTACAATATTCAATATGGTTGTAATAGATAATTAGGTTTAATTTTCTTGCAATCTCTATTTGTAAATTAGTACACCCCCTCCCCTAATGATGTAATTGTGTAGTAATTTTATTTTTCACAAAACTGTAAAATTGAGTTTATCCTCAAAAACTATAAAATCCCCTGCAAATTTCTTCTCTCTAGCAGAACTAATTTCCTCAGCAAGGGTGTTTCCTCCGTAGAGCATTTCTCCGTCAAAAATAGGGTTTACTTCCCATGATACGGTGGGAGAACTGACTTGAAGGTTTTGCGTTTGATTGCAAATATTGCGGTTAGTAAGAGTCGCCACCGACTTTTCTTTTATCTAAAAGGAAATGTGAAAAAGCACAAGAAAGACATTTGAGATTATTTCTTGAGTTCGGGGGGTAGATTATGAAAAGGGAAGATATTAGCATCCTTTTCATCCATGGTTTTCCATGGGCTCTTAGTTACTTTCTAGATCACTTGCTTTTGTTTGAAATTGTGCTTTGTGTGGTTTTTGAAAGTATTTTGTAAAGAGGCCATTGTTTAGGCAATCTTTGTAACGATTCTCGTTCGTAAGAATGTATACAAAGATGTCGATCTTTTGAAAATATTTTCAATTTTTGTAAGATGTTTGAAGGTGTATGTGATTGTTTTAAAAATAACAATGATGTTTGTTTTGAAATGGAGCAAGTAATTAGGAGCAATCTACCTACTCAAATGGCTTTCTTGTTTATTTCCTTTTCCTTTAACATTGTTGTCTTACCATTGATTTGGTAAGCAACCCTATCTTTGGATGTAAACGTGACGGGCGTGGATCATCGTATAACCATGATTAGCAATATTGCAAGGTATCATAGCATTCTTTTTTGAGGGACTAAGATCATTTGTAAGGCAACTTTATATAACATCATTGAGGGACTATGATCTTGTATTTACTTGTTTTTGCTAAGATACCTTACATGCATAATATGGCCATTTTGTAAGGCAACCAAGTGGATTTTACCCTAGGGGTGCTTGTGTGCAAGTGTGTTGTTTTCATGCTTGTTTTTGTCTTGGATTAGGGTTTTCTATTTGATTGATTTTATTCTTTCCATACAAACCCTAATTACTAGCATATTATGTAAAAGCGATAAATTGCGAAATTTAAAGTTACTACACTATTACAACATTTGGGGAGGGGGTATACAAATTTACAAATGGGGGATGGAAGCAATAAAGTTATAATTATACTATTACAATCATATTGAATATTGTAAGATAAAATGTGCAAGAATATAAAAACAATGTGAAAGGAAAAGAAAATTGTGTTTTTTTTTGTTTATGAAAAGTCTTGATTTAATTAAACTAATAAAAGGAAAGAATTTAATTAATTAAAATCCCTAAATTCTAATTTGATTTAATTAGAAAAGAAATTCAAAGCAAAAACTAAGTTAAAAATTAATTTAATCAAGAAAAGAAATTTGTTAAGAAAAATGTTTTTTTTTTATAGTTTTTAATAAAGAAAAAAAACCTAAAAGATGCTACTTTGAATAAATCACGAATAATGAAAATAAAAATATTTTTGGTAAGATTTTTATATATTCATAAATAGACCTAATAAACTAGTAGTATGAAAAAAATTAGTTCAAAAGGAGTTAATTTGATGAGTTAAATGAATTGTTGAAGTTTGTTAAAAATGTAAAATGAGTCAAGTGATAAAAATAAGATTTTTGGTCCTGCCAAGGCTTGAACTCAAGACATTCAGGTTGCTGGATTAAAATAATAACACTAGGCCAGGCATGTTTCCTTATTAACCATGCGCTTGCGTAATATTATATGAGAACATTGCTTCCTGAAATTACAAAATCACAAAATATGCAAAAGGGGGGTTTATTATGGTTCAAACCCACGCCCTTAAGGTGAAAGTGACATGAAACGTGTGCTACTTGCCACTAGGGTGGCTGTTACGTCCGGTGATAAAATAACAATCATTAAATATAAAATAAACTCGTTTTCAAAATTTGATTTTTCTCCTCTTCTTCTTCCCTGCATCTATCGTTACTGTTACTGTAACAACATATTTCCATTTTTTTTCAAAAAATTCTAACTTCCTCATTTCTCAACTAAATTCAAAAATGTAAAAATGAAATTTGCTTAGAATTTCGCAAGGATTTAAAATATGTAATTAGTTTTTATTTATTACCACTATAACTTACAAATGTCTACCTGTACCAAACTGAAAACCTAAATGTCCAAAAAATTCAATTTCAAAATTCTCATCCCACAGTCAATTAAAATGAAATTTAAGGATATGGTTAGCTTCATAGATATGATATCTACATTTTATCTTTTGAAAGTAAGTGCAAATGATGCTTGTATTAAGATTTCAAAGTTGGAAAAACTTACCTCTTGATGAAAAAATTCAATGGCCTCTACACGACTTCCAGAAGAAATATGATGATTGCTTTAGCTTCCTGGAACCTTAGTGAGTATTTTGCAACTTTTACTTTGCCTTGAAAGTGTCTGAATTAGTCTACTCAAGTCAAGTTACAATGGTGGATTTTGAAAATGGTGGATGATGAAAATGATGTCACAGTGAGGAAACAAGGCGTTGTACCCCAATTTTTGCCCCTAAGATCCCTTCATCAACATTGTTTCAATCACCACAAAACCACATTAGGGATTTTGGTTCTTCTCCCTATCTTTAGCTTTTCTCTTTGAGAAGTTACCAAGCACCTTGATTTGTTTGCTTTTGTGATCATAGATATTGTACTTTGATTTTTCTCTCTAATTAATAAAATGAAATATTGGTTTGTCTTACTTGTTGATAATGTAGGTAAAAGCAATGAGGTTTAGCAAGTTGCTCCATGGGTTCATGAGTTTATTTCCATGCCCTAGTCAAAAGCTTGAGAGATTCAAACCTCACCATTGAAGTTGTTTTGAAGTTAATATGAAATTGGTTTTGGTGGCCATAGGTCCTCATCATCATCCTCAACAATTTCTATTCATAAAGGAAGAATATTGGCACAAAAAGTTTGTTCAAACTTGGCAAAGTTCCACCAAGCATTCTCTTGATCTAGAGGCTAGGGTTTTGGACTTCAAAGAGGCATATCTTGCTCATATTTTGTCATTTTTGAGTGATTACAAAAACATTCTTATCTTAAAAGAGTTACCAACAAATCACTTCAAAAGCTACAAAGATTTTTCATGTGGAAGGAACTTGGTGAAGAAGAAAGATCACAAGTTATCCAGTTGAATCCCTAATTTTCCATATGTGACTTCAAATTGTCATAACTTGGCCAATTTTTATCACCTTGAGCCCATTCTTTTTCCATGATGATCTTAAGGATGTGTACTTCATGACTTCTTTTATGTGCAAAGTAATAAAATGGATGGAAGTTGCCTTAAGAATGCAAAAGATTATAGGTCATTTCATGATTTTTGGCCAACTTCAACAAGTCATAACTTGCTCAATTTTTGGAGATTTTGAGTGGTTCAAATTGCAAAATGTCATTCAAGAGATCTACTTAATTCCATATTTTTGGGTCAAGAGTAAATTCTAAGTGGAAATCCATGTTTGGATGCAAGAGATTATAGGTCATTTTTAAAGAAGAATTTGAAATATTTCTAAGTATGGAAAGTCAACTCTTTTTCTCCAACTTTGACTCCATGTAATTTTCAGCTCAAGCCTCCAATTGATTCCATTATTTTTCCATTGCAAAGTTTGTTACCTCATCTTTCCAAAGCATCAAGAATCATGCCTTAAGACTCCCTGAGATGGAAATGCCATTGTTTCAAAAGTGGTAACTTGGAATTGAAGTTTCCCTGCAAGTCAGAATTTGAATTTCATGTTACAACCTCTAAATCTCAAATTAGAACACGTTTTGGGTCTAAACATGATTAGCCAACTTTCCCAAGTGGATTGCATCAAAACGCAAGAATTGGATGAGTTTTGGTGAAGTTTGGATCACACTTCACTCGTGCATCAGGTTTGCACGAATTCCCTCCAAAACACACCATTCACTCTTCCTTTTGATCCCATTTTCTTCTCCTATAAATACATGTACTATCCCATTCATTTTCTCAAGCTTAGATAGCCAGAATCACCCTGCCAAACTTGCTTCACAACTCATAATTCAGCTACTTCGAATCCTATTCTCAAGCCTTTTTCAATTCATTTTCTCCATCAATTTACCTTGCTTGATCGTCCCTGAAGCTATCATACCATTACATTAAAGAATCGTGCCCTATATTGCTCCATAGAAGTCCAGTTTCAGAGCTCTGCAACTCAACTTCAATAGGTAGATTCCTTCATCAATTCTTCAAAACTTTGGTACCATTGTGTTGCTCTAATTGCCCTGGTTCTAGTCGCAACACTTACTTTTATCTGGAAACACGTTTTGACCATAAATTTTCAAATCCCCTTTCAAAACTTTCTTTCCAAATTGCTTGAGTTACAGTTTATATAAAAATGGCGCGAGGGTATAGTTATCTTCGTCTTGAAGAGACGAAACGAATGGCATAGGTCTGAGCTTCTGATTTTACAGTTTGAGAGACTTGCAATTCGTGAGGCTGGAGGTTGAAGATGACCAACGTGTCACCTTCTAACCAATGAAAGCGTGCCATTTGTTTTTTTTTGAATTTCTGATTTTACATTTGATTCAGTGCTTTATTCAGTAAAGACCATGATATGCACAACACTCCAGATCCCTTGGATTTGATTACTAACGCGTTTTGACTCTCATCCAATGGTCCACATCTTTTTCTTTTATTTTATTTTTCTGATTTTTATATTTTAATTGTTTTAAATTTCAAAAAATCATAGAAAATTCATTTTTTAGTCCAAAAAATCCAAAAAAATTATGAAAAATATTTTTGATTATTCTCTTTCTGATTTTTATTTTTTCACAATTTAATTTTGTGTTTTGGTATTTTTTATGAATTTTGCACTTATTTGATTTATTTAAAATGTTTAAAAATACTTTTACGCATTTTTAAATTCTGAAAAATTATGGAATGATCCAATGACATTGTGACAAATATTGGTGACTTTATTTTATTTTTGTTTCTGACTTTACTATTTTTTACTATTTTTGTTTATTTTATCCATTAGTTTTAATTTTTAATAATAATTTCTGACTTTTAAAAATTCCCAAAAAAATTGTATAATTACTTGACCTATTTTCTGATTTTTCTATGGTTTTATCTTTCATTTCTTGATTAATTTGAATATAATTGACTTTTTCCCCATTATTTTCCATTTTTTCAAAACATTTTTTTAAACCCTTTAATGCATATATTAAATATATTATTATTTTGTGAATATTTTCTGGCTGTCTTGGGTTGATTTTTTGATCATGGCTTTATTAACATCATTGGATCCACGGTGTTGAGTCTAACTCCACAAAAAATGGATGAATGATTTATTAATAGTTTGATTAAATATTAATGTGGTTTTCTTTTTTACCCTAATTCCCCTTCATCTCATCCCCTTCTTATTGCACTAAGTGTTGTTGGAGCATGATCTCTATATCACGTCTCAAAATAAATGGTGCATAGATTGCTATTGACCGACCTCAAAATGACTTCTATATAAGTCCACTTACGATTGCTTAACATAGCGCTAAATTTTGTCCCGATTCGAATAAATGATCATTCGTGGCCCAAACTTATGATTGCAAGCCCAAGTATGTTAATTTGATCTCTTTGATCCAATAACCTTGAGATTCATTGTGTGGAGGCTTTGGTTCTACCAATCCTCTAATGGATCTACAACACCTTTGGTCAACGCAGATCACTTAAACATTGTTGATCATTAAATAGTACTTGTGAGAATTCCAAATGGATGATATACTTGACAAAAAGCAAATGCAACTTGTTGTGTGGAGGCTTTGGTTCTACCAATCCTCTAATGAGTTCCAAATACAAGTTTCAAGATGGTCATCCAACTAACCACTAATTATTGACTTGTTTATTTTATGATATATTCTTTTTATGCTTTATGTACTATTTATTTTTAGCATTTTACATTTCATGCCATTTTTCATCTTTGCTCATTTGAGCATTTATTTATTCTTGTCATTTTTACTTTTCTCACTTGAGATTTTCTTTTCTTTTCTTTTCCTAATATACTTAATAATCAACATAAACCCTAAAAAACTCTTAATGGTACTTGGACTATTTGGTTACTATCCTTGGCATTATGGAGCAATGGACTTTTCTGGACTTAGGATTAGAAACCTTGGCCTATCTTGGAGACCTTGTGATCTTATCTGATTATTTTGTCTGGAGCTCTTGAGGTTTACCTCAAGACATTGGGTTGCTTGTTTGTTTTGTGTGCAGGTTTTTGTGATTACACCCTTGATTTGTAATATGGAATTCACCCGTATACAACCGTTACTCTGCCCAATTTTTATGAAGACTTAACACATTTGAAGAGGTCTAGTATCTTTGCTTGCTTGGTTTCAATCCAAGGAATGGAAATTCTATCTTGACTCATAATGTTAAGTTTTTGGCTTCTTGCTGGTTAGATGGTCCTTATCCTTAGATTTTACCTTATGCTTTAGGATAGTCTCTTCTTCTCCTCCCATCTTCTTTAATTTCAAAAATCTTCTCCCTCCTTTTGAAAACTCTTCTTGTTTTGAAACTTAAACACTTTCATAATAAACTTGGACTTAGGTCCATGCATTTTCAAAACATTTTCATAAATAAACCTCAATCAATTTAATAATACTTTGACATTTTTTTGATGAGAAGACTAAAAGTCAACCAATCTCATTTCAAACCATTTTTGCCGCTTTGGCTTGTACCCTTAAACTTTTTCTTAAAAGATTAGACTCTTGTCAATCGTTGTAGTGATTTAAACAACTATACTTCTACAATATATAGTGAAGAGAGACATTTTCCACTTGGGTGCTGAGTGAGGCATTACTGATTATAAAATCCAATCCATATCCTGCACTTTGAGATGATGCAAATTCTCCTTTCTCATGATTGTGGGTAGTAAGTATGTTTTTCCACACGGACAATGACAATGATGCCTTATCTCTTAAAATTAACCAACACACTTATGTTTCAAATCTTTTAAAATAGGAACTACGTGTACCCTGATCCCCTATTGCACGAAAGGTGGTACGTAGGCACTAAAGGTTCGCAACCGCTGCGGGTGCAAAAATCATAAAAATATATTTCTTTTCTCACCTCCACCATCCATTTTATATACAACACATTTTTATAGCCAAAATATACAGATTTTACAAAGAGGCTCCTGCAGAGTACCATAGATGTTTAGGGTGCTAATACCTTCCCTTTGCATAACCAACCCCCTTACCTTGAATCTTTCCCCCTTTTTTGGGTTATTCACTCTTTTCCCATTCCTTTGGAAACAATAAAGCGCGGTGGCGATATTTATTTTGATTTGTATAAAGTCTAGTCAATCCAATGGCTTAGTCTTGAACATTCTACCACTACACAAGGGTATGGATAGTTTCTATATGATATATATGAAGTGTTTGGATGATTTGTTTGGACAATAGTTGCAAGAGTGATGAGTTTCAAAGTTAAGGTTTCAAAAGCTTAAAAATGGTGATTTTTGGCCAATTCGGGTTTGAGAGTGTATGAGAGAGTTTAAGGGCTTATAAAATCATCCACTCATTTTCATAAGAGTGTCTTGATATATAGGAAAAGGTTTGGAGACTTGAGATGATCAGATTACCAAGATCACATGTTATGGCATTTTTGCTTCTTTTTGAAGCAAAGTGGAAAACCAAAATCCCAATGTGTGGTACAAGCTATGTAGAGTGGTTGAATCACTTTAAACATGCTTCTTATGAGTTTCTAGGTTGAGTGTGTGCAGATGGAGTCATTGAGAGGCTCAAGAAAGGGTTGACATTGTGAAAAAGCTTGCTTTACAAGAATGGATATGTTACTTTTTGCAATTTCAACCATAAATGGTATCAAGACTTGGACAAAACATAAAATCCTTGTGTAATACACTTAGGGTCTATGTAATTACTTAATTATAGAGAGATTTAGAAGTAACATGGCCTGAAAAGTGAGATTGAATGATAAGGTTATGAGATTTGATTATGAGTTCATCATAAAGATGACTTATAATTCAAGTTTATCATGCCAACTTCAAGTCTTCGAATCTCCTAGCTCAAAAATGATCTCTTCAAGTTCTTAGATATTTTGAAACGCTTGGAACATCCTCTACAACTTTCATGTTGGACATTTTTGAAGAATCAATTTATAAATAGGTGAAAAGTTGCCATGAAGTTAGGTCAAAATCCTGACTAAAATACTCAATTTCACTAAGTATTTTTAGTTTCATGGACATATCTTCATAAATTCATAACTTGAAATCCAAGCATTTCTAGAAAAAGTTCTGTCCTACAATGTTTTAGATCTCATTGAGATCTACAAATTTCATGTTGGAAGTTTTCCTTGAATCATCTTGCATCATGGTGGAAATTTGGCACAAAGTTATGAAAAAATGTTAACTTTCTAACACTTAGAAAAATTTCTAAGTTAGAAAACTTTGACTTTTCAAAATGAAATCTTGAATTTTTGATTTTTTGATGAATAAGTTTCATATTTTGACATGTTTTTATGAATTGTGATCTTTGACATTGGATTTTTACCAAAAAGTCAAAGTTTAACTTTTGATCAGTTGACTGAAAATTCACTGTCAATCCAATTGATCTTGAGCAATGTTTTGGGTCATGCCATTAGGTTAAAATTATGCAATTCAACTCTTGAAATAATGCTTCAAACCAATTGACCATTTACTAGGTCAAAAATCAGAAATTGCCCCTTCTCAGTCAAAACCCTAATTTTGACCATTTTGCCCTTTTTGAGATTTGATCAAATTTCTTGAAGAGTTGTGGTCCAAACTTGATCAAATGATACATATGAGTTTAAAATGTTGATGTGAATAAAACTTGGAGGCCCCTTTGATTGTAGTGTCATTTACCTAGTAATCGGGAAGACGTACTGCTTTCGACCTGGGAGCCTGCTGAAACTGAGGACCGTAGAATACCAAACCTATCTTGGCCTCTTAGGTGTAGTGCGGAAGCTATGACAGAGTAATCCGAAAATAGTTGTCACGCGATACTACGCTCAGACGAGTCTTTCTTGAGAATATTACTAATTACTGAGTTAATCGGGAAGTTGGTAATATCCGAAGGAAGGATGTAGACTCTGGGAACCTCTAGAACCTTGTTTGGCAGGTGATAACTCTTAGACCAACACCTTATGGGTAGTACCTTCGACCTCATGCTCGTGGCGTTGAACCTATGAACCCTATATGTGTGATCTTGTGTGTGATTGTTGCATCATGCATCCATGCACTCATAAGCATCTTTTGAAGAAAACAATATTTCAAGGGATTTACAGGTTGACTATTTGTGAATATCTCAGGTACTTTAACCATGGATTCTGGAAAGAGAAAGACCGGGAAATACAGTTTCAAAGATCCCAAGATAGATGAGCTGATCAGTCTGATTCCAGAGATTGAGTGTCCTGCAGACTTTCGGAAGAAGTATGGATCCCTTATTCCTCTCATGAAGCTGAAGATGAAGGAGGGTATTCTCTCGACCTTGGTCCAGTTCTATGATCCGGTGTATCACTGCTTTACTTTTCCTGATTATCAGTTGATGCCTACACTGGAGGAGTATTCTTATCTATTGGATTTACCCGTTACCGATCGTGTTCCTTTTACTGGTTTGAAGGGTGAGCCAAAACCACATGAGATTGCTGCTTTGATTCATCTGAGGAAGTCTGAGGTGGAAGCCCATATGACTACTAAAGGAGGGATTAGAGGATTACCAGCCCAGTTCTTATTGGAGAAAGCTCATTACTTTGCCAGAATGAAGAGTACGGTTGCTTTTGAGGCCATCTTTGCTTTACTTGCTTATGGCTTGTTCTTATTTCCTAACATGGACAAGTTTGTCGACATTAACGCTATCAGTATTTTCATGATTGGAAACCCGGTTCCTACATTGTTGGGTGATTCTTATTACTCTGTTCATCTTCGGAGTTCTTATCATGGAGGAATGATTATTTGTTGCACGCCTTTGTTGTACCGATGGTTCATCTCTCATATGTCTCAGTCTGATGCCTTTTGGGATGTCAAGAAGGAACCCCGTTGGGCTCCTAAGATCATGGCACTTACTCACTCGGATATTGATTGGTATCATTGATCTTATCATGATATAGATATTGTTGACAGTTGTGGTAGTTTCCCCAATGTACCTCTTCTTGGTACAAAGGGAGGAATTAACTATAACCCCGTTCTTTCACGACGACAACTTAGATATCCGATGAGAGATAAACCGAACAGTATTCATTTGAGTAGTTTCTTCCTGAAGGAGGGAGAAGACCACAAGGAAGCTAGGGAGTAGATTGCGAAGGCCTGGCGTCACATTCATAAGAAGAGTAGGAAGGATTTGGGGCCTAGGGGTGCTGTTTCTTTAGAGCCATATCTTCAGTGGGTCCGATCGAGAGCCATTCAGTTGAAAATGCCGTATACTCAGGAGACACCCATGCCTGATTTATTTGTGAAGACCGCTCCTTCTTTATTAGATGATCTAGAAGAACTGCAACTCGCTTTGGTTAGGATGCAGCAAGAAAGGGATGCTTGGAAGAACAAGTTCCAGACTTTAGAGAGTTCCTATAGAGCAGACTTGAAGGAGAAAGATGATTTGATCGAGGTCCTTGAGAGTCGAGTGGTGGAGTCTATGGAGAGGCAAGGGGATTTATTTTCCCCTAAGCCTCAAATAGGTGCTGATTACTCACTTCCTGCTTCAGATGATTGGAAGGAGGTTGCCATCAGACAGGTGGAAGAAAACCAGAGGTTGAGGGCTCAGATTGCCAGACTCACAGGGAAGCGCCAGCATACAAATTGATCTCTATCAGTTTATTTCTCTCAGGATTTTTAGGTTGTATTTTCATCTTGTACTTGGGATCATTGAAACTTGTAATCCATTTTGAAATTATTAGAATAAATAATTTTCAGTATTTCAAATGTGTTATTGTTTTGATGTTTGCAATATGTCTATAGATCTTAAATCCCTTGAAATATTAAAATGATGGAATAAAAATAATCATGTGCATTGCATGACATGCATCATATTGCACATATTTCTTGCATTTATTATGCATACCCAGGTGCCTTACCCAGCTTCTTTGCTTCGTTCAGTAAACTGACTCATCACTACAACACTCGAGCTAACTTCAAAAAGAATATGGACAATTTGGAACATGAGAATTGCGAGCTGCGCGAAGAAGTTTCTACCCTGAAGGCTGGCTTGGCCAATTTGACTACTCTGATGGAAGCTCTGGTGGCTGCTCAGAATCAGCCACTGAGTGTTCAACCTCAACCAACAAGGGTAAATGCTGAAGTTCCTGCTGTTCCCATATCTGCTACTCCGACTGTTGTTCAGAACCGTATGCCTCAGGGTTATCCATGGGAAATGCCGGAGAATTTTGCACCTGAAGGTTTCAATTTGGTCCCCTAAGATGCTTCAGTGGTTCCAAATGTTGTTACTCCAGCACCTCCTGTGGTGCATACTGTTCCTGCTGCACCTCCTTTGGTGAATTTGGTTCCGTTTGAAGATGTGTGTCGTCCTTTCCCTCCGCCGAGTGAAAATTTGGGTCTTTATGACAGAATGGATGATTTCCAAGAGCAGTTTGATAGAATGCAAAGAGAGATGAAGGCTCTTAGGGGAAAAGAGTTATTTGGGTAGAACGTGAATGAGTTGTGTTTGGTCCCAAATGTTAAAGTGCCTGCTAGGTTCAAGGTCCCTGAGTTTGATAAGTACAAGGGCAAAACTTTCCCTCGTGCTCATTTGGTGATGTATGTAAGGAGAATGTCTACCCACACCGATGATCAGCGTCTGCTAATTCACTTTTTCTAGGATAGTCTAACCGGTGCGGCATTGAAATGGTACATGAGTTTAGATAGCGCCAACATCCATACCTTTAATGATTTGGGAGAAGCATTCATAAAACAATACAAGTACAATGTGGACATGGCACCCGATCGTGACCAGCTTAGGGCCATGGTTCAGAAAGACAGAGAATCGTTTAAAGAGTATGCGCAGAGATAGCGCAAAGTGGCTGCACAAGTGATTCCTCCCATGGAGGAAAAAGAAATGACTAAAATTTTTCTGAAGACGTTGAGTGCCTTCTACTACGAAAGAATGGTAGCAAGTGCCCCGAGTGATTTTACAGATATGGTAGGAATGGGTGTCCGCCTAGAAGAGGCAGTAAGAGAAGGCCGTTTGACAAAGGGTGAAGGATCTGGAGGTATGAAGAAGCCAACTTATGGGTTTACAAAGAAGAAAGAGGGGTATACCAATGTTGTCATACAAGAGAGGAGAGTGAATGCTCCTAAAAGGAATTTTCAGCGTCACCAGCAAGTTGCTTCAGCAACTCCTATTATGAATGCTGCTCCAATTACTATTGCTTATCAAAGACAATCCCAGCAGGGGAACCAAGGGAATAATCAGAGAAGGGAGAACTACGACCCTATTCCCATGAGTTATGCAGAGCTACTACCAGCATTGATTCAGAAGAAGTTAGTCCAGACACGACCACCTCCAGCAGTACCATCACCTTTTCCTTGGTATTACAAAGCAGACTAGACGTGCGACTTTCATCAGGGAGCACCAAGGCATAGTGTTGAGAATTGTTATCCTTTGAGGACCAAAGTGCAAAGGTTGGTGAAGTCTGGAATTTTATCTTTTAAAGACATGGGACCTAATGTGAAAGACAATCCTCTACCCAAGCACGGGGGAGTGAATGCTGTGAATATGGTGGACGGTTGTCCCGGTGATTTCCGGGTTTTTGACATTAATCTGGTTAGAGGGGATTTGGTAAAGATGCACACAGATCTATGTGAATTCAATTATTATACGCATGACCATGCCGGTTGTGCTATTTGCAGTACAAACATCCAGGGTTGCGAGAAGATAAAGGCTGATTTGCAAGAGATGATGGATGAAGGTTTAATCCATATAATCAGGCCTAGGGAAGAATATGAAGAGGAAGTGAATATGGTTTCTGGATGTCCGGGTGAATTCAGAATTGTTGAAGTAGAGCATTTGAATGAATATCTCGTCAGTTGCATGCTACCTTTTTCCGTACTGCTGGTCAGGTGGAACACCAATATGGGTCTTACATAGTTTGCTGTTGAGACCCCCGAGGATGTTCTATTGTGAGAGAGGGTGTTCGGATGCTGTTAGACAATGGGACTATCAAGATCACAGGACAGAGAGATGTTTATCACGAGATTGATATGGTTGAAGTTTGTTTGATGGAAGAAGAGTCAGAGGAAGAATATGCCTCCGCGGATGAGTATTTTTCTTCAGACGAAGATTTATTTGCCGGATATGACCTTTTGAGGGATGATTGTGTTGAGGAAGGTGTAAATGTCATTGTACCTTGTTTTGATGCACCCGCTCATCTTGAGGTGGAGTACCATAGCAAACCAGCTGTTACCCCATTGGTAATTAGTCTGCCAGGACCTGTTCCCTATAAATTGAATAAGGCTGTGCCTTATAAATACAATGCTACAATTTTAGAAGATGGGGTGGAGGTTCCCATCCAGCGAATGCCAGATGTTGGGAATATAACTGATAATAGCAGGGTGACCCGTAGTGGTCGTGTGTTTGTGCCGGTTATTCGAAAAGATGTTGTTGCTGGAAAGAAAATTGCTGAGAACGATGAGCCTAAGAAGGCTGCAGGAGAGACTAGTGGAGCCACATTAGAGAAAGAAGTGGATGATATCCTGAAGGTAATTAAAATGAGCGACTACGAAATTGTAGATCAGCTATTGCAGACTCCTTCAAAGATATCCATCCTGACATTACTGATGAATTCCTCCGCTCATAGGGAATCATTGATGAGAGTACTAGACCAAGCTTTTGTAGAGAATGACATGTCATTGGATCAATTCAGCAGCGTAATTGGAAACATTACGTCATGTAACAACTTGAGTTTCTACAATGATGAGTTACCAGATGAAGGGAGGAATCACAACCTGGCCTTTCGCATATCCATGAACTGTAAGAATGACTCACTATCTAATATGCTAATTGATAACGGATCTGCGTTGAATGTTATACCAAGAAGTACCCTCATGAAGGTAAAGTAACAGGGAACACCTATGTGCCCGAGTGGCATCATTGTGAAGGCTTTTGATGGGTCGAGGAAATCTGTCATCGGTGAAGTGGACTTACCCATACATATAGGACCACATTTGTTCTTGATAACTTTCTAGGTAATGGATATTATTCCCGCGTGTAGTTGTTTGCTTGGACGACCATGGATACACGAAGCAGGGGCTATCACTTCAACTCTGCATCAGAAGCTAAAGTTTGTGCGTGAAGGGAAGGTAGTGATCATAAATGGGGAGCAGGCGTTGTTGATATCCCATCTATCCTCTTTCAGTATTGTAGAAGCAGATAAGGCTGTTGTTGGAACCCAGTTCCAAGCCCTATCCATTGACAACATAAGGAAGAATGAGAATTTTGTGGTTTCTTTGAAGGATGCGCAGCAGGTTGTGCGCAATGGTCATAATGCAGTTTGGGGACGACTTGTGGATCCACCTGTGAACAAAAACAAAGCTGGTTTAGGTTTCTCTTCGAGGAATGGTAAAGGCGAAAGTTGGAAATCAAAGTCTTCTGTGAACAGTTATCATGATGTTTTCTGCAGCGGAGGCTACCTCCATCCGATTGGTTCTGGAATTAATGCTGTTGAAGAGGATGAAGTAGAGCAGGAAGCACCTAATTATGTGACGCATGGAGTCCGAGTTCAGAACTGGGTCACCATTGATGTTCCTTCTTGCATACATGTTTCAAAATAATTTGTTTTGTTAATCTATTTCTTTCTTTTGAAAAGCTTTCACTCTGCCCAAGGTGGAAGTATTAATGTTGTAGGGCTTATCTATTTGCTATAATTGATAAGATCATTAATAAAAGTTGTCTTTGCTTCCAAATTATGTCTTTTATTTTCTGCCTTTTTCTTGGGAAATGGTAATAAATAAATAAAAAAACCCTTTTCAAAATAAGTAATAACTGATAATTAATCTGCATGATCACTTGTTATATGTGTCAGTTTCTAAAAGCAATCATATATCACATGTGCAGATTAATTAAAAAACCTGTTAAATATAATGACCATACACCCTCTCCCAACTTTGATTGTCCTGTGTTTGGAGCCAAAGAAGTAGATTATGATGAGATTCCAGAAGAGGTCTCACGGTTGCTTGAGCACGAGGAGAATACCATTCAGCCATATAAGGAGCCTTTGGAAGTGGTTAATTTGGGTTCAGAAGAAGATCCGAAGGAGGTTAAGATTGGAGCATCGTTGCATCCTGATGTGAAGAGTGGGTTGATTGAGCTGTTGAAAGAGTACGTGGATATTTTTGCTTGGTCTTATCAAGATATGCCTGGTCTAGATACAGACATTGTCGAGCATCGCTTTCCGTTGAAGCTAGAGTGTCCGCCAATTAAACAAAAGTTGAGAAGAACCCATCCAGATATGGCAGTAAAGATCAAGGAGGAGGTCCTAAAGCAGTTTAATGCTGGTTTTCTTGTGACATCAGTGTATCCTCAATGGATTTCCAATATTGTCCCTGTACCAAAAAAAGATGGAAAAGTCTGCATGTGCGTAGATTACAGAGATCTAAATAAAGCTAGTCCAGAAGATGATTTTCCATTGCCTCACATTGACATGTTAGTGGATAGCACATCAAAATTCAAGGTATTCTCGTTCATGGACGGATTTTCCGGGTATAATCAAATAAGAATGGCTCTAGAGGACATGGAAAAACAACGTTTATCACACCCTGGGGAACATTCTATTACAGAGTGATGCCCTTCGGGTTGAAGAACGCTGGTGCAACGTACCAGAGGGCTATGACAACCCTATTCCATGATCTGATGCACAAGGAAATCGAAGTATATGTTGATGATATGATTGCCAAATCCCAAACTGAAGAAGGGCATATAGAAGATTTGTTGAAGTTGTTTTGGCGTTTGAGGAAGTATCGTCTCCGCCTGAATCCAAATAAATGCACCTTCGGAGTTCGATCGGGGAAATTGTTGGGTTTTATTGTTAGCCAGAAAGGAATTGAAGTTGAACCTGACAAAGTCAAGGAAATTCAAGAAATGCTAGCACCAAGAACTGAAAAGCAAGTCAGGGGTTTCCTCGGGCGTTTGAATTATATCTCCAGATTTATTTCCCACATGACTGCAACATGTGAACCGATCTTTAAGTTGTTAAAGAAAGATCAAGGTTCTGTGTGGAAAGATGACTCCTGTTGTACCCCAAAATTTTCCCTCCCATATTCTTCAAAGTTTGTCAAGAATCATCTTCAATTGGTTCAAGACTACTCAAGGGTTGCACAGTCCAAATGCCTCCTAAGCCAATCAAAAACTAGGGTTTTGGTTCTCTCAAGAAATTGGAGGTTTTCAATGGTCCAATCAAGTCCCATAGGCCTATATACATTGCCAAGGATCTACATGTCAAGTCTCAAGACTCACAGGGTCCAATTGCACAGCCAAAAGCCCTAGTTGCTCCACAATCAACTGCAGGGGTAAAATGGTCATTTTACAGTCAAAAGTCAAAAAAATTTATCAACATATTATTTTGAAGCCACAATCATCATTTGATTAAGTCTTGATCATGATTCCACAAGAATGGCTCAAAAATCATCAAAGATGCAAAAGTTGATATTTCTGGACAGCTAAAAAGTCAACTGTAACTTGACCAGGGCATAACTTTTTCATGGTTTGTCAGAAGAATCCCATCCAATGCTCATTTTGAAGGGGATGACATTTCCTACAACTCATCTTCACATTCCAAGTCCAAGGAATGCTCTCACAAAAAGTTATCAATTTCTACATTATAGGTCAATTTCAAAAGTCAACAAAAATGCACTTTAAGTCAAGGACCATAACTTGAGATTGGTAAATCAAAATGACATGGTACCAAAGACATTGGTTAGAGGACTTCAAGACCTTTCCAAAATGTCCAAGAACATGTTCATATGATCAAAATTGAGCAAGATATGCATTGGAGAAGTTGGGAAATTTTTGGGATTTTGCAAAAGTCAACTTTGCCTAAAACACCTTGTTTTTGCTAATGGGCCTCAAATTCTTTCTTGAAACTTTGTCCAAGGCCTATGCACGACCCATTGAGCTTAAATTGATTTATTTTCTTATTTTTAATTAATTAATTGAATTTTTATTAATATTAATTCATTTAATTGTAGGAAAATTCAAAAGATATGGTTTTCAAATCTTTTTGTGATGCAAATAAACTCAACACATGCTGAAGATTTCGTGTACACATCAAGGGGACAAAATCTCCCATTTTGGCAAGGTTTTTCAATCAAAAAGATTGAAAAATATTTGATTGAAAATCAAATATTGAAAACTTTATTCCATGGATTTTTGGATCAAGACTTGACCTAAAACCATTCTACTATAAGAGCATAACCAAACCCTAAAGCCTTACACGTGAGAGCTGCTGTCAAAAGCCATAAGCAAATTCCAAAAATTCAAGAAAAATTTGAAAATTGAATTCCACCTTCCAGCACAATTCAAAGCTTTCTCTTGACTCAAACCTATTGCAGGGGTTCCCAGAAGCCTTTTGCAATCAAAATCACGTGCCAACACTCAAAGAAACGTCCATAACAAACTCACGGTTTGCTTAATTTTTCTAGAATCGAAACTCAAGTTTTATGCATCATTAACACGTTATGATCATTGCTTTGCATTGCTAACACCATTCTGAAGCTAATGGTACAGATCAATTTGATTATGGTGCCCTGAAACAAAAACGGCCATTGGAGAATTCTAGGTTTTTCAAGCTTTAAAATTAGGGCTTTACAGCACAGAAAAAATTGGACCTTGAGACGCATATGGTTGAATTCGTCAAGGCCAGACGAACTCAACCCAACCATCGCGCCATATTTATATGCATCAGGGACCTAATCACTATTTTTCCTTGTTGCATATTGTGGGGGTTAAAAACCCCCGCTATTTGATTGTTTTTGTTACAGGCCAAGCGAAGAAGATAATACGTGGAAGCATGCTACTGGTTCATTCAAAAAGCGCGCGCGTGGTTTCATAATTTCTAGCATGTGTTGTTATTCTATATAATATATTCATTGCCTATTATTATAACAAAAGCGTGCAGTTGGCTTGGTGGATAGTGAGGTGTCTGGCAATCGTTGGGACCTGGGTTCGATTCCCAGGTCCACCCAAAAGTTCCATATTGTTTTTTCTAACATGATTGCATGCAGCTTCCTAAATGTGTTTCATCATGCGCTCCAGGCATCATCATGCCATGTGTCCATAATCCTCAATCCAATGGTCAAAGGGTGGAGATCATGGTGCTCATGAGTCAATGCATCTCTGGACGATTCAAGAAAGTCAACAGGCTTGAGTTGCTATTGGGCCTAAATTTCTAGAACAAAACCTCCATACATGGGCCATCACACCCCTCCTGGTTTGCTATTTTTATTTTCTTTTTCCCTTTAATTCTTTTAACTTATTATTATTATTATTATTATTATTATTATTATTATTAACTAACAAATTAATTTTCATAATAAATTCAGACTATTAAAATGTAAATATATTTTATTACTAATTATTAATTTCACTTTAATTCATTATTTTGTAAATAAATACTAACCAAATTGATTTAGTTTAATTAGATAAATTTTGACTATTTTTCACAATAAATAAAAAGATTAGAATTAGGGTTTTTCCTTTTGACTTTTATTTTATTTTTATTTTATTTTTATTAAAGACTTAAAAAACACAAAAAACATTTTTTCTTTTAATTAATTAATTAATTAGTTTAGGGTTAATATTCAATTAATTGCAAAGGACCAAAATGGCTTTATTTCTCAAAAGGGTCAAAACCCTAAGAACGTCCTGATTAAATTTCTTTTCGTGCATTATCATTATTTTTGATTATATTTTATGTAACTGTTTCCGAGGATGTAATAGTTAATTAGGGTTTAACGCTTTATTTACTTTTCGCATTTATTTCCAAACTGGTTATGTTTTTGGCGATGTATAGACCCACGCCTTGTAATAGCGTAGCTTTACCTTTCCGCAATTTATTTTCCGCACTCTTAACTGTTAATATGCATGAAAGATTTGTATGAAAATTAAAAACAACTCGTAGATCACCATGATACATGTACAAGATAACATAAACTGAAACAACACACATGCACATGCCACTCTTAGGGTACGCCTCACTGGTTGCCTCGAACGTGGTCGTCAAGTATAGGGTGTCTTAGAGGTCGCCCTCCTGTCTAAAGATCCAGTCGCCTCGAAACGGTTGCCTCGGATAAAAAGGATCTAGGACATTAGGGTTATCGCTAAGGTGTCCTACTATTGCTTCGGTGACCACACATGTCCCTAATAATCGAATTGACCCGAATACCTCCCACGATGGTGCTACCTACCTCTCAATGATGGGATAGCACTATCTAAAGGACTCTTACACAACCTAATTACTTAGAGTAGGTAGATTCTCCTGGGTACTTGCTCTTTCAAAAAACAAAAACAACTTTTCGCACCTACACTTTCAAAAGGTTTTCAAACAAATATTTCATACACTCTTGAGGACAGATACAAGAGTTACTTAGAAATTTTTCAAACGAAACTTTTTCAAAACCCACACACACTTGAAAAGCAAACAAATTTTGAAAACATAAGAGCAAGTACCTAAGAGCCCGTGGATAACCACGGATAGAAAGGGTGCTAATACCTTCCCTTTCTATAAATCTACCTCCCGAACCGAGAGACATCTCAAAGAAGGAATTTTGCTGTGCTTTTGTCCTTTCTATGTTGGAGAACATAAAAGACGGTGGCGACTCTTGCTTACCGCGACATTTCGCGAACCAGCTTAAAAAACAGTCAGTTCTATTTCCACCGATCACAACTCCCAAAGGGCATTTGAAAGTATTAAAGAGTATCTGCTTGAACCTCCTATCTTGCTCCCTCATGTAGAAGGAAGACCGTTGATTATGTATCTGACAGTGTTAGATAAATCCATGGGTTGTATTCTGGGACAACATGATGAAACAGGAAAGAAAGAGTTCGCCATTTATTATCTCAGCAAAAAGTTCATTGATTGTGAGTCGCGGTATTCTATGCTAGAAAAAACATGTTGTGCTTTGGCCTGGGCAGCAAAGCGTTTGCGACAGTATATGTTAAATCATACTACTTGGTTGATCTCCAAAATGGATCCAATCAAGTATATTTTTGAAAAGCCTGCTCTTACTGGGAGAATTGCCCGCTGGCAGATGTTTTTATCTGAATATGATATTGAATACCGCACTTAAAAAGCTATCAAAAGTAGTGTGTTGGCAGATTATCTTGCTCACCAGCCAGTGGAAGATCATCGGTCTGCAGGATATGAATTCCCCGATGAAGATGTGATGTTCTTAAAAGTGAAACATTGTGATGAACCATTGCCTGAGGAGGGCCCCGGCCCTGAATCTCGTTGGAGTATGGTATTTGATCACTACAAGAAAATTGGCAGATTGCGACAGGTATTTTTGTAGATTACGACGGTTAAAACCGTCGCAATTTGCTTTCCACGACGGTTGCTTTACCGTCGCAGAAGTGTGTGTCCCCAACCTATTTCGCGACGGTTACAAAAACTGTCGTTCAAGTTTACGACGGGTTGATACCGTCGTGACTATCTTTTGAGTTTCTTTTAATTATTGATGGCGACGGTTCGATACTGTCGTGAACATCTTTTGAAATTGATTAAATTGTTTATGGCGACGGTTCGATACCGTCATGACTTTTGTTGATTATTTTTAATTGTTGATTACGACGGTTCGCTACTGTCGCTATGACTTTTGTTTATGTCTTATTTTTTTTTATTTTTCTATTATATATATTTTTTATTTAAATTATTATCTATGTAAAAATTTTAAATATAGTTTTTTTTTGTGTTATTTTTTTCTTTAAATTATTTCTTCTTTAATATATTTATTTATAGTATTATTTTTTGTTTTATTTTCTATCACTTTGTAATATAGTAAAAATAATTTCAATAAAAAATATTTAACATCAAATAAGCATTATAATATCCAAAAAAATGTGTTCCATAATCATGTAAAATGCGAGTTCCATAATCATGTCAAGTAGTACAAAAAATCCAAAATATATCAATTCCTAATCTTATAATAATAAGTATCATTATGCCAAAAATACATGAGAAAGTTCACAATCTAATTATCTCGATCATAGCAAAGTCTAATTTGTCCCCCCTGAAGTTCCATTATCTCCAATACGGTAGCTAGACTCAGATGAACGTCTACCATGCCTGAGAATATAAAATCCAAGTGAAAATCTGAGGTATAAATGTATTTAAACCATAACAAGAGAATATATAAATATATGATCCAAAGTTGATGTCAACAAATGGAAGGAAAAAAAAGGATCATACTTGTAACATGTAACTTGCAGTTGGATCATCAGCATCCAGTTGAGATTGTTGCAGTGACATCAAGACATCCATGACCTAGTCAATGAAGAATGAAAACCATACATTAGCACACAAAAAGTGAATAAGAATCAGATTGTATGAAATAAGATATAAAAACTATTTGGATAAAAAAATAAACAAAAATTTGCTTTTAGCTATGAAAATCCATTCAAAAAAGCAGGATGAATAAGAATCAAGAGCAACCGAGCAAATAGAATTGATGACCTTTTCAGATATACCAAGCTCTTGCCATTACTGCTTCCAAGTGGTTCTGTTTTTCCCTTCATACACCTGCAGTGCAAACTGAAGTAGCAACTTAAATCTGGTTATGTTTAAGAGGTCTGCATTCACCTCTTACCCTGAACTTCAAATGGTTGTGGCTTCAGCAACTGGTGCATCAGTATCACATACCTTGGGCTTAGGAGCCCTCCCTTGACCTTGACCACGACCACGACCTCGTCCACGACCTCGACCACGACCAGCTTGATTTTCATTCTTTAATTTCTCTTCACAATCATGCAACTTAGCTTCATCTTTTTTCTTTAATTTCTCTTCACGGTCATGCAGCTTAGCTTCATCTTTTTTCTTTAATTTCTCTTCTCGGTCATGCAACTTAGCTTCATCTTTTTTCTTTAATTTCTCTTCACGGTCATGCAGCTTAGCTTGATCTTTTTTCATTAACTCCTCTTCTTTTTTCTTCAACTTCTCTTCTTTCTTCCTTAACTTCTCTTCTTTTTTCTTTAACTTATCTTCACATTGTTCAGTATCTTGAATTACCCTAGGAGGCCTCCCTGGACCTCTAGTTTGACCGTTCTGATACCTCTTGTTTTTGGTTGGTCCCTGTGTTAGCAGCAATGGCTTCTCTGGCCAGTCTGCATCATCAGTTTCTGACTTACGAGGCCTGTCTCTGGAACGCTTTCGCATTGGCTGTATCTGATCAAGACACTCAATAATCAGATTCTCATCAAGGCTTTCCATCAGTATTCCCTTGATTGTAATCCAAAGGAAGCTCACCATCATCTACATTCGCACAAACTAGTGCAGTTGTTACATCTGTATCAATGTCAGCGGTAGAGATTATGCCCTCTGGTGACCCTTCTGCACAAACTATGCTACTTACCATCTGCACCAAATGAACTTTAATAGTAAATGTTCATTCTAACCATTTCTTTACTTTTTTTTTCTAAAGAAAAAGCCTAAAGAAAGCAGATTAGAAACTAGTGATAAAAGGGGCATGGAGTCCAGGGAAGTGGTAAAATAGCAAATTTCGCATCAATGAAACCCGGAATCCGACACAGATACAAACACATGAAATGATACGAAGAAAGACCAGTGTCCACAGCTAAAAACACAACTAATTCTGCTAATTCGTTGCTATTTGCAGTGTAGCGGAGTTCACATTAGTATCAATTTTTGTATTGGCTACCCCAAATTTCAATACGTAATGCTTATTTAAATAACTTGGTGAAGATAGTGTACTTCCCGTAGCAATAATTCATCAACATTTACACCTGCGTAGCAAATACGTAGCAAATACATGCTTTACAAAATGAAACTGAGAAATCTCCTAGATTTTAATATTATTGTCAGCAACAAAATCACATGAGCATCCAGGTATGACTATCAGAGCAGTAAGACAAGTACTAATCATGACAAATGCCAACCCCTAATCTAAACTGCTGGGAACCATAACAAACTCGAGTAAAGAAAGTACCAGAGCAGAAAAGGATCCAATGTGAATGGGAGCACAATAACATTTCAAAATCAATTGTATTGATTTAGAATAACCAGCATGAGCATAATACAGTTAACTAGCCATTAACTATAAACACTGAAAATGAAATTCTCACCTTAGCAATAGACTTTGAGCAGCCAAAGAAGCAGCGGAATATTTCACCTCTGCAATACCCATCGCTTTCATCTCTTCCACTAATGTATTAAAAACACTAGCCACCTTCAGACTCTTGGCAACTCTCTCGAACCTTTGATCCCTGTGCAAAGAATACTATTCACCTTTAGAAAAAAATAACAATTCTTTGGAACATAATAATGATTCTCATCTCATTTTAAAATATATTATACTAGGTGTTCATAAAGAATGTTAGAAATACAAACCTAGTAGCAGCCATAACTATGTTCTTTAGCTTCTTTTTTGGCTCAGAAATGTCCGAGCTCAAAACCTGCAAAGCCAAAAAAATCAGTTTTAGAGAGTGTATTGCTGCTAACACCTCTGATATTTTGTTAATAACTAGATAACCCTGATACCTGACTTATCAATATGTCACAATGGTTCCAATGAAATCCAAAGTAACTAAGAATGCATCTCTCAAACTCTTCCACCAACTTGACATAAAGTGAATCAGCATCTGGTTCATTCTCAAAATAGGCATATATATCATCTTCAAACCCTTCATATTTGCTTATGTATTCAGAAGCCAATCTACATATATCAGGACCGATTCTCCTATCCTTGAACCCCATTTGCCTAGCTGTAACAAATCAAAGAAAATGACATATAGATTCATTCCAATTTCCAAATGATAAAATAATAACGGATCCATCAATGTATGTAATTGAATAGAATACATATTTTTTTGTATACATACGTAATGAGAGAATCTTTCAAGCTTTGGGGGGTGACCTGCACGCGATAATCTTAAACGCGGAATGATCTTTTGATCTCGAATCTTTTTGAGATGATAACGCAATGCTATGAAAAATATCAACCCAATAGATGAGATTACCAAGATCTGTGTAAAGCTGGGTTTAGCATCATAATCTGAATCAACATTGGATTGTGTGATGTTAATACAATGTCGAATATTTGTAATGAAGGAGTTTTCCAAACCAACCTCCTCACAGACACAGTGACAGGAAAGTTACACACAAAACATGAGTATCAAATACTCCCATGGTCTTAATTCCTCAGTCCTCACATTGCAATCAGGTGGAATAAATAAATGAATGTATGTTAGAAAACATGCATATATTTCTCAAAACAAGAGAATCTCATCTAAGACTATAACCCTATAAACAAAAAGTGTGATCATTTTGCTGCAGATCTGAGTAGATCACAAATTTAGTACCAGACCTCAAGTTCAAAATGTAGTAGTAATAATAATGCATTATGCATATACATGATGTTAATTTTATGCATGCTTCTACCTTATAATGTAGCATAGTTTCTTCAAAAGAGAGAGGCTAATGCTACATTACATAATAACATGGCACTTTCAAATTTCTTTGGCTTCTAAATGCAAATTCAAATAGGTAAACAACAAACTGATTAATACCAGATCATCATCATCACGGATAAGTCCCTTATCGCTTCCTTCTCGTTCCCTGAGTAATTTATTTTCTTCTTCAAGTTGAGCACAGCGCGCTTTAGCAAATGCTAAATCCGCTTTAACGGTTTTTAGCTCACGAAGAAGTAATTTTGCTTTTGCTGCTGTTGCCAATGCCACCTGAAATCAAAACAAAAGAAAATGTAGCTTGTTTGGTTACATAAGAATTTAACAGAACTTGGATAGTAGAATATGTATGTTCCATATGTGAACTAAATTTAAATTCATCACATGAGAGGGACTAAGAACAGATTCTACTAAGTTTGGATAATTGAAGCAAAAAATTGACATTAGGTTTCATGCGAACATCACTAATTGAAGCAGGACAAATGATAATTGAAGTAATGGCTTTTTGATCGGAGGGACAGAAACATCGTACCAACTGAAAAGCAGGGATAATATGTTTCTCGAGGCTTACACGGAGGAAACGAGAGCTTCTGGTGACGGCGGCGACTATGTCGGAGGGAGAAGCGCCTTTGGAGGCTAAAAATTGAAACTTAGGGAGAATGGTTTTGGTGGGGTTGGAGAGGATGAGTTGGGGGTTCTTGAGAATGATGGATTGGATTTGGGGAATGGAGAAACCATGGGTTTTGAAGAAGGCGATAACGGAGTTGGGTTTTTCGGGTGTGGTGAAAGTGAGACGGAGTCGTTTTGAGGCTTTGAGAGCGTCTTGTGGAGATAGGCCACAGTTGTTGGTGAAGTAGGATAGGGTGAAGGAATCTGAAGTGGTGGAGAAGGGATTGAGAGAGTGAAGAAGGTGGTGAGATTTTGGAGTTGAAGAAAGATGGTTGAGGTAGACAACAGCTTTGAGACGGTGAGAATGGAACATGATATCGGAGGGAGATTCAATACAATTATTACGGCAACAACTGCCTCAGACTGTCATTTGGAGCCCTCTCTCCCAGAATCTACTGCAACTCTGAATTCATTTTGGAAATGATTTTAAAGTATAATTGATTTTGTTTGAGGAATTTATGTTTTTACACTTAGACCAACCCCAGGATAAGTTTTATTAAATTATTATTAATAATTATTAATTCAAATACAAAATATATTTATTGATATTTTATATCAAATTCATTTTTTATATTAAACGGTTTAAAATAATTTAAGAGTTTTTAATTTATATTATATATATTATGAGAGTTTTCAATTTATATTATATATATTATGACTTTTGAAATTATATCTTACATACGATAAACAATAATGTACATGAAAGAGAAATATAAAATTAGTCTAAATTTTAATTATTATTATATTTTTAATTTATATATTTATTAATGTTTGTGAAATCCATCGTTTATATTATTGAAATATATTTTTCTTTAAAATTTTCGAAATTAAATTAAGTATTTTATATTTTATGAAATATATAATATTTTTATCTATTTATATGTCACCACTAACATAAATTATCTCTTTATATATTACAATTAATATTTTTTTATTTTATTTTTATTCGTTAACTTTTTTTATCTCTAAATTTGTAAGAGTAAACTTTATTTAGTGATATTTATAATGTTTACGGAGTAGAAAATGAATTGATGTTTTATGTATTTTAAGAGCTTTTTAACTTTTTTACGGCGACGGGTGTTTTACCGTCGTGTCCATGAGAATTTTTAAAGGTTTTGGGTGCGACGGTTGTTTTACCGTCGTGAAATGAATTTTAGGACGGATAATTTTACCGTCGTGAAAGGTTTAAGGGTGCGACGGGTGCTTTACCGTCGTGATATGCCTTTTAGGACGGTTAATTTTACCGTCGTGACTAGTTGTTGGTGAAAAATCAATGTTAAAAGTGTTAAATGGGGGCCGACGGTTGTTTTACCGTCGTAATAATAATATTATGATGGTTAAATATACTGTCGCAAAATAAATATTAGGGACGGTTGGTGTCAACTGTCGTAAACACTGTCTCTATATGTCAATTACGACAGTTATCACATAACTGTCGCAATTTTTGTGTCGTTAAACACTAATTTTCTTGTAGTGGATGGAGCTGTGAATGCTTATGGTAAAGGAATTGGTGTTGTGATTGTCACTCCTCATGGATCACATATTCCTTTTACCGCGAGGTTAACATTTGATTGCACTAATAATATGGCGGAGTATGAGGCTTGCATCATGGGTCTTGAGGAAGCTATTAATCTCAGAATAAAGATTTTGGATGTGTATGGTGATTCAGCTTTGGTAATAAATCAGATTAAAGGAGAATGGGACACTCGTCACCCTGACTTGATCCCTTACAAAGATTATGCTAGAAGATTACTACCCTTATTCAATAAAGTTGAATTCCATCACATTCCTAGATATGAAAACCAAATGGCAGATTCTCTGGAAACTCTGGCTTCCATGTACCAAGTAAATGCTTGGAATGATATACCCCGAATTACAGTTCGACGGCTAGATAGGCCCGCTCATGTGTTTGTGACAGAGGAGGTAGCAGATGAAAAACCTTGGTATTATGATATCAAACATTTTCTTCAAACTCAGGAATACCCGTTTGGTGCGTCAAAGAAAGATAGAAAGACACTGAGAAGATTGGCAGGCAGTTTCTTCCTCAGTGAAAATGTGCTATACAAGAGAAATTTTGACATGGTCTTGCTCAGATGCGTGGATAGACACGAAGCAGACATGTTGATGCATGAGATTCATGAAGGTTCATTTGGCACTCATGCTAATGGACATTCAATGGCTAAAAAGATGCTAAGGGCAGGATATTATTGGTTGACAATGGAATCCGATTGTTACAAATTTGCAAAGAAGTGCCATAAATGCCAGATTTATGCAGATAAGATCCATGTGCCTCCGACACTTCTCAATGTGATTTCCTCCCCATGGCCTTTCTCTATGTGGGGTATTGACATGATCGGGATGATAGAACCCAAGGCTTCGAATGGACACCATTTCATCTTGGTAGCAATTGACTACTTTACCAAATGGGTAGAGGCTGCTTCATATGCCAATGTTACCAAACAGGTGGTGGTGCGTTTCATCAAAAACAATCTTATATGCCGATACGGTGTGCCAAGCAGAATCATCACTGACAATGGCTCAAATTTGAACAACAAGATGATGACGGAACTGTGTGAAGAATTCAAGATTGTCCATCATAATTCATCTCCATACAGGCCAAAGATGAATGGGACTGTTGAAGCTGCTAATAAGAATATCAAGAGAATTATCCAGAAAATGGTTGTCACTTATAAGGATTGGCATGAAATGCTCCCTTTTGCTCTACATGGATATCGAACATTTGTTCACACTTCAACAGGAGCGACCCCATTTTCCCTAGTGTATGGAATGGAAGCTATACTCCCTGTCGAGGTAGAGATTCCCTTGCTGCGTGTGATAATGGAAGCCAAATTGACAGAGGCTGAATGGGTTCAAAACAGGTTTGACCAATTGGATTTGATTGAAGAGAAGAGAATGACAGCTTTGTGTCATGGGCAGTTATATCATAAAATAATGAAGAAAGCATTTGATAAAAAGGTCAAACCTCATGAATTCAGATAAGGCGACCTCGTGCTCAGAAAGATCATGTCTTTCAACGCTGATTTTAGGGGCAAGTGGACTCCCAATTTCGAAGGCCCGTATGTTGTCAATAAAGCCTTCTCTGGTGGTGCATTAATTCTTGAAACTATGGATGGCGAGGAGTTCCCACGTCCCATGAATGCTGACTCAATCAAGAAATACTTTGCATAAAGAAATAAAAGAACAACTTGCTAAGTTGAAAACCCGAAAGGGCGACTTAGACAAAAAGGAGCGTCTCGGTAGGCCAAAAACCCGAAAGGGCAGTCTAGGCAAAAATTAGAGACATAAACAGAACAAATTTCCCGCTAAGTTAAAAACCCGCAAGGGCAGCTTAGGCAAAAGTTATGGATTTTCTTGGCAAGTAACTACGCCAGACGAAACTTGATCACCAAAGCAATAATCTTCTCAGATCCTCACCATACTTCAACGGAGGCTGCTGCTCAGGATTTCAAAAGTTGTTAGGGGGGATAGTGGTCATTGTATCTCAATGTATCTTTTCCATTATGTATTACCATTTCCCAAATTTTGTAATCATCCATGGAGTCTCGCCATTCGCAGACTACCATTCTATTAATGAAATTCGAGCTTTTGCCTAATTCTTTGTATTCTTAATTTTATTTAGCTTGCAAAGACATTATTTATTACTGATAATAACTTTTAAAGCAAAGAGATTAAAAAGCAAAATTGACTTTTCAAAAAAAAGAGATCTTTACAATTCAATTTACTTTGGGATTTGTGATGAAACAATGACAACAAAAATGGTGATCCCAGGGATGAACAAAATCCGGTTGCTTTAAGAAGATTTACTTCCTTCATAAAGGTTTTCTCAGGTAATTTTGCTGGTATGTGCGCAATCTCTGTGTGTTTCCCAGATAGTTAAAGACGATATCAGTGGGTACAAAGTACAGTATTTGGTTTGGTGATCCCATTATCCCCAGTTAAGTCTTGATTCGCTTTTGATTTTGGGTTTGCATGGTCAGAAGACTTCGTCCCAGCTTCCCCAGCAAAGTCTTCCCTCATATGATGAAAGGTTTTATTCCCTTGGTGTGCTGAGGTGTTGCTCTTTTTACAGTATCGACACTAGTGTTGACTTCTTGATCTCCCGGGAGGGTTATCCTAGGGCATCTCTTGTTTGAATGAGGGTTCGTGGTGAAAATTTTCAACCCGCAGTTTCTTTTCTCTTGGGAGGTAGGCTTGAATTCCCGAGTGAGGTTTAGTTGTTTCGACGTCAGTTTTCCTTATTTAAGGTTGATCTTGCAATCTCTAATAGGCATGTTACTTTTGGAAAACTGTTTCTCCGATGAACCCGGAAGCAGAGTGTTCTATCCCGGTGTCTGTTTGATTTAAGCTACAGTCGGATTATGTTCTCCTCAGTGAATTTAAAGCAATAGGTTTGGTTTTCGCAGTCGCTTTCACCTTTCCTGGATTGATCTTTCTGATTGAAGCTTAGCCCAATGTTGTTAGTAATTGAGGCGGTTTCATTTGTCTGCACTGATTATGTATCCTTTTTATCAGCATATGCACAATAGTACTCGTACATTCATACATCCATCATATATTGCTAAAATCATCATTCATGGACATTGTGTTTCTGACCTTTACTGCAGCGCTCTTTGTTTGGTTGAATTTGGTCTTCCCTCTTGAGTTTATTTCTCAAAGGATGAATCCGCTTTGGCCGTCTTGTTCCGGTATTTTTCTGAATTGGATTTGTGGTTGCATGACGATGCCGTGTATTATGGATTTCTGAAAACTTTGAATTTTTGCTTGTGCATTTATTTTGCACAAGGAGACTTTATCTCCTCAGCGGGAATATCATGGCATTTCTCCGGGAAGTCATATTTTGATCCTTGGAAAGCCATTTTTCTTTGCAGCTCCCTTTTGGTAATAAGTGGTAGTCTCTTTATTTGAGACAGGTTACATAGTACCCTTTCCAGGCAAATCTCCTTGGTTAAAGAAGAAGCGAGACCCGTTCTTGGTAGAACACCAGAATTCTAGAAAACTTGATATTTTCTCTTTCTACCTTCAGTGAACGTTGGTAGTACATCGGCAGTGAACGTTAGTGTTTGTTATCTTTTTGCTATCTTCAGTGAATGTTGATAGTTCATCGTTAATAAACGGCAGTGGTATGATATTTTCTCTTTCTACCTTCAGTGAATGTTGGTAGTACATCGGCAGTGAACGTCGGTGTTTGTTATCTTTTTGCTATCTTCAATGAATGTTAATAGTTCATCGTCAGTGAACGGCAGTGGTATGATATATTTAGAGAACGACGATAGTACATTGGCAGTGAATGTCGATGCTTGTTATCCTCCTCTCTGATTCTGTTCTCGTGGTTTACCAGTGATTTATTTTCCTGGTGGGATTGCTCTTTTGCTTCTGCATTTTGTGTTGCCTCCCCAATGCTACTTTGTGTCTCTTTTGTTCACATGCATTCATATGCATAAACATTTGCATGGCATCTTAGGGCCAAAAACAAGGTTTATTTTATATTTAAGTGTCTTCGATCACGTCGACACGAAGATTCTTAACCTTCGTATCTTCGGATAGAAGAAACTTAAATAAGGGAAGCTGTTGTACCCCAGTTTCCCCCCCTAAGATCCCTTCATCATACCACATTATTTCAATCACCACAAAACCATATTAGGGATTTTGGTTCTTCTCCCTATCTTTAGCTTTGCTCTTTGAGAAGTTACCAAGCACCTTGATTTGTTTGCTTTTTGTGATCATAGATATTGTACTTTGATTTTTCTCTCTAATTAATAAAATGCAATATTGGTTTGTCTTACTTGTTGATAATGTAGGTAAAAGCAACGAGGTTTAGCAAGTTGCTCCATGGGTTCATGAGTTTATTTCCACGCCCTAGTCAAAAGCTTGAGAGATTCAAACCTCACCATTGAAGTTGTTTTGAAGTTGATATGAAATTGGTTTTGGTGGCCATAGGTCCTCATCATCATCCTCAACAATTTATATTCACAAAGGAATAATATTGGCATAAAATTTTTGTTCAAACTTGGCAAAGTTCCACCAAGCATTCTCTTGATCTAGAGGCTAGGGTTTTGGACTTCAAAGAGGCATATCTTGCTTATATTTTGTCATTTTTGAGTGATTCCAAAAACATTCTTCTCTTCAAAGATTTACCAACAAATCACTTCAAAAGCTCCAAAGATTTTTCATGTGGAAGGAACTTGGTGAAGAAGAAAGATCACAAGTCATCCAGTTGAATCCCTAATTTTCCATATGTGACTTAAAATTGTCATAACTTGGCCAATTTTTATCACCTTGAGCCCATTCTTTTTCCATGATGATCTTAAGTATGTGTACTTCATGCATTATTTTATGTGCAAAGTAAGAATATGGATGGAAGTTGCCTTAAGAATGTAAAATATTATAGGTCATTTCATGATTTTTGGCCAACTTCAACAAGTCATAACTTGCTCAATTTTTGGAGATTTTGAGTGGTTCAAATTGCAGAATGTCATTCAAGAGATTTACTTCATTCCCTCTTTTTGGGTCAAGATAAAATTCTAAGTGGAAAGCCATGTTTGGATGCAAGAGATTATAGGTCATTTTTAAAGAAGAATTTGAAATATTTCTAAGTATGGAAAGTCAACTCTTTTTCTCCAACTTTGACTCCATGTAATTTTCAGCTCAAGCCTCCAATTGATTCCATTATTTTTCCATTGCAAAGTTTGTTACCTCATCTTTCCAAAGCATCAAGAATCATGCCTTAAGACTCCCTGAGATGGAAATGCCATTGTTTCAAAAGTGGTAACTTGGAATTGAAGTTTCCCTGCAAGTCAGAATTTGAATTTCATGTTACAACCTCTAAATCTCAAATTAGCACGCGTTTTGGGTCTAAACATGATTAGCCAACTTTCCCAAGTGGATTAGTGCATCAAAACGCAAGAATTGGATGAGTTTTGGTGAAGTTTGGATCACACTTCACTCGTGCATCAAGTTTGCACGAATTCCCTCCAAAATGCATCATTCACTCTTCCTTTTGATCCCATTTGCTTCTCCTATAAATACACGTACTATCCCATTCATTTTTTCAAGCTTAGATAGCCAAAATCACCCTGCCAAACTTGCTTCACAACTCAGAATTCAGTTACTTCGAATCCTATTCTCAAGCCTTTTTCAATCCATTTTCTCCATCAATTCACCTTCCTTGATCGTCCATGAAGTTAACCATACCATTACATTAAAGAACCGTTCCCTATATTGCTCCATAGATGTCCAGTTTCAGAGCTCTGCAACTCAACTTCAATAGGTAGATTCCTTCATCAATTCTTCAAAACTTTAGTACCATTGTGTTGCTCTCATTTCCCTGGTTCTAGTTGCAACACTTACTTTTATCTGGAAACACGTTTTGGCCATGAATTTTCAAATCCCCTTTCAAACTTTCTTTCTAAATTGCTTGAGTTACAGTTTATATAAAAATGGCGCGAGATTATGGTTATCTTCGTCTTGAAGAGACGAAACGAATGACATAGGTCTAAGCTTCTGATTTTACAGTTTGAGAGACTGCAATTCGTGAGGCTGGAGGTTGAAGATGACCAATGTGTCACCTTCTAACCAATGAAAGCGTGCCATTTGTTTTTTTTTTAATTTCTGATTTTACATTTGATTCAGTGTTTTATTCAATAAAGACCATGATATGCACAGCGCGCCAGATCCCTTGGATTTGATTACTAACGCGTTTTGACTCTCATCCAATGGTCCACATCTTTTTCTTTTATTTTCTTTTTCTGATTTTTATATTTTAATTGTTTTAAATTTCAAAAAATCATAGAAAATTCATTTTTTAGTCCAAAAAATCCAAAACAATTATGAAAAATATTTTTTATTATACTCTTTCTGATTTTTATTTTTTCACAATTTAATTTTGTGTTTTGGTATTTTTTATGAATTTTGCACTTATTTGATTTATTTAAAATGTTTAAAAATACTTTTACACATTTTTAAATTCTGAAAAAATTATGGAATGATCCAATGACATTATGACAAATATTGGTGACTTTATTTTATTTTTGTTTCTGACTTTACTATTTTTGTTTATTTTACCCATTTATTTTAATTTTTAAAAATAGTTTATGACTTTTAAAAATTTCCAAAAAAATTGTATAATTACTTGACCTATTTTCTGATTTTTCTATGGTTTTATCTTTCATTTCTTGATTAATTTAAATATAATTGACTTTTTCCCCATTATTTTCCATTTTTTTAAACATTTTTTTAAACCCTTTAATGCATATATTAAATATATTATTATTTTGTGAATATTTTCTTGCTGTCTTGGGTTGATTTTTTGATCATGGCTTTATTAACATCATTGGATCCATGGTGTTGAGTTTAACTCCACAAAAAATGATGAATAATTTTAATAATAGTTTGATTAAATATTAATGTGGTTTTCTTTTTTACCCTAATTCCCCTTCATCTCATCCCTTTCTTATTGCACTAAGTGTTGTTGGAGCATGATCTCTATATCATGTCTCAAAACAAATGGTGCATAGATTGCTATTGACTGGCCTCAAAATAGGTGCGACTTCTATATAAGTCTACTTACGATTGCTTAACATAGCGCTAAATTTTGTCCCAATTCGAATAAATGATCAATCGTGGCCCAAACTTATGATTGCAAGCCCAAGTATGTTAATTTGATCTCTTTGATCCAATAACCTTGAGATTCATTGTGTGGAGGCTTTGGTTCTACCAATCCTCTAATGGATCTACAACACCTTTGGTCAACGCGGATCACTTAAAAATTGTTGATCATTAAATAGTACTTGTGAGAATTCCAAATGGATGATATACTTGACAAAAAGCAAATGCAACTTGTTGTGTGGAGGCTTTGGTTCTACTAATCCTCTAATGAGTTCCAAATTCAAGTTTCAAGATGGTCATCCAACTAACCACTAATTATTGACTTGTTTATTTTATGCTTTATTCTTTTTATGCTTTATGTACTATTTATTTTTAGCATTTTACATTTCATGCCATTTTTCATCTTTGCTCATTTGAGCATTTATTTATTCTTGTCATTTTTACTTTGCTCACTTGAGCTTTTATTTTCTTTTCTTTTCTTTTCTTTTCCTAAGATACTTAATAATCAACATAAACCCTAAAAAACTCTTAATGGTACTTGGACTATTTGGTTACTATCATTGGCATTATGGAGCAGTGGACTTTTCTGAACTTAGGATTTGAAACCTTGGCCTATCTTGGAGACCTTGTGATCTTATCTGATTATTTTGTCTGGAGCTCTTGAGGTTTACCTCAAGACATTGTGTTGCTTGTTTGTTTTGTGTGCAGGTTTTTGTGATTGCATCCTTGATTTGTAATCTGGAATTCACCCGTATACGACCGTTACTCTGCCCAATTTTTGTGAAGACTTAACACATTTGAAGAGGTCTAGTATCTTTGCTTGCTTGGTTTCAATCCAAGGAATGGAAATTCTATCTTGATTCATAATGTCAAGTTTTTGGCTTCTTGCTGGTTAGATGGTCCTTATCCTTAGCTTTTACCTTATGCTTTAGGATAGTCTCTTCTTCTCCTCCCATCTTCTTTAATTTCAAAAATCTTCTCCCTCCTTTTGAAAACTCTTCTTGTTTTGAAACTTAAACACTTTCATAATAAACTTGGACTTAGGTCCATTCATTTTCAAAACATTTTCATAAATAAACCTCAAACAATTTAATAATACTTTGACATTTTTTTGATGAGAAGACTAAAAGTCAACCAATCTCATTTCAAACCATTTTCGCCGCGTTGGCTTTTACCCTTAAACTTTTTCTTAAAAGATTAGACTCTTGTCAATCCTTGTAGTGATGCAAACAACTATACTTCTACAATATGTAGTGAAGAGAGACATTTTCCACTTGGGTGTTGAGTGAGGCATTGTTGATTTTAAAATCCAAGCCATATCCTCCACTTTGAGATGATGCAAATTCTCCTTTATCATGATTGTGGGTAGTAAGTATGTTTTCCACACGGACAATGACGATGATGCCTTATCTCTTAAAATTAACCAACACACTTATGTTTCAACTATTTTAAAAGAGGAACTACATGAACCCTGATCCCCTATTGCATGAAAGGTGGTACATAGGCACTAAAGGTTCGCAACCGCGGCGGGTGCAAAAATCATAAAAAATATATTTCTTTTCTCACCTCCACCATCCATTTTATATACAACACATTTTTATAGCCAAAATATACAGATTTTACAAAGAGGCTCTTGCGGAGTACCGTAGATGTTTAGGGTGCTACTACCTTCCCTTTGCATAACCAACCCCCTTACCTTGAATCTTTCCCCATTTTTTGGGTTATTCGCTCTTTTCCCATTCCTTTGGAAACAATAAAGCGCGGTGGCGATTTTTATTTTGATTTATATAAAGTCTAGTCAATCCAATGGCTTAGTCTTGAACATTTCTACCGCTACAATGGTTTGTAATAGTTATTAGGGTTTTACTTTTTCCCCGCATTTTATTACTTGTAACCCCCATTCCCGAAGCTCTGTAATAGCGTATAATTTTAGTTTCCCGCACTTATATTTTATGCTTTGTATATATTACTGTTAGCTAATAGGATTGTATGGCAAGAATAAAAGTGAATGATAACTAACCTAATACAAGATAAAATAACTGAATCATGAATCACTTTGCATACACGTACCTCTAGGGTAACCTCCCTTGTTGCCTTCGGAATGAAACACATCCATGTCCCTCGAACGTGGGGAGGCTTTAGCACTGTCCCTCGATTAAAAAGATCGTAGTCCCTCGATGACCCTTTGTAATGTTGCTTTCAGTAAACAATCTAGTCCCTTACAAAATCGCTAAAGCAGCCCTACGAGTTACCTTCAATGACTATATGATGACCCGCTCCTGTCCCTTCACATCCAACGATAGGGCTTCCTACTAATTAATGGTAGGATAACACTATCCAAAGGAGGAGGAAAAGAACAATAAAGACTTTGAGTAGGTAGAACGCTCATAGTCGCTTGCTCATAAACATTTCAAAATAAAAACACCCTTCACAATCACACTTTAAAAAAAAATTTCAAACAAACACTTTGTGCGCATTCTCAAAAAACAAAAACGAGAATCATTACAAAGTCTTGCCTTACTATTGGCATTTTCAAAATATTTTCAAACACACATTCACAAAGCATTTAAAATAAAAAATAAAGAGAGCTAGAGATTAAGAGCCCGTAGATAACTACAGATGAAAAGGGTGCTAACACCTTCCCTTTTCATAATCTACCCCCTGAACTCAAAATCTATCAAGGTATTTCCTGTTTTTTCCACCCTTTCCTTATTGGATAAAAGAAAAGTTAGTGGCGACTCTAGCTATCCGCAACATTTGCAATAAAATACAAAAACAAATCAGTTCTTCCACCGTATTACAACAACCAAGCATGAACAATCATGCTCCTCTTGAATGATTGCATAAGCAACCACAAATAACTGCCCTCTCAAAAGAAGTAGCACACGGTCCTATCACAATGCTAAATCAACATGTCAAGACATGTGGTATAACATCATGACACGAAGCACAACATAACACTTTACTCCACCTTTTTATCCAAAAATATTGAGAAAAACTGGATTAAATGCACACACACAGTGGAAACAAAATATATCGCACCCAAGGAATACCACAAATGGAAACACATGGAAACACAATTAAACACATATGGAACACAAACACAACTCTTGGTCAGCTTCAAGTGGTCTTCCACCTTTTCCCTCTTTCAAAGAGCCTTCAGCATTCCTTGGTGTTGTAGCCAGCCTCACTATCTTGCAGATTACCTTTCTTTGATCCCTTTCTTAAAAATAAGGTTTCTCACTTTGAATCCCCGTTACCACATTAAATTTTTTTTCAACGATTTATCACTTACCGTCTTTTCCAGACTCCGTGTTTTTCTTTGTTAATTAGTAATTCTAAAAACCTTTGTTATCAATAAACAAGAGTAGAAAATAATAGAAAAAGGAAATATTTAATTGATAATAAAAAAAACAAGACAACAGAGAAAACTATTCCACATATTCAAACTTCTCAGTCCACTCAACTTCAACATTATTTCTAACTATATCCAACTTAGAGAAAAGTTCATAAAAACTCTTCCATATGGTATGAGGAAATTCATTTCCTTCCGAGAAATCTTTATCATTTCCTTCTGAGAAGTATTTATCATTTCCTTCAAGAAGTTGAAAATGGTAAGAGGAAGATTAACTCTAACGTTGTAGGCGAGGAAGAACAAGAGATGCTCGTCATACCAAGTAAGTGTTTCCAGTTCTTTCTATCTTAGGCAGTGTTGTACCCCAAAATTTTCCCTTCCATTTTACTCAACATATGCTCATTAAGACCCTTAACTTGCTCAAGGACGCTCAAGAGTTGACCAGACAAACTCTCTCCTAAAGCAATGAACCTCCAACTAGGGTTTCCATTTTCACCAAGAAGGGTGAGCTCCAAAGGCCTCATATGCTATCCATAGTCCTAATATGTCTTCAAGACCCTCCATGTCTAATTTCAAGCTTTACACAAGAAGTTTGCTCAGTCAGCTGCTCAGATGCTTGAGAATCAACTATATTAGGTCAAAAGTCAACTATGGCCCACATACAGCCAAAATTCAAGATTTTTGGTTAACATCAACATTTTGAAGTGATATTCATCATTTGATCAAGGGTTGATCATGATTCCTCAAGGAATGCTCCTAATTCATCAAAACATAAAAGTTGCTAAATTAGGGTTTCTTAGGAAAAGTCAACCAAACTTTGACCAAGCATAACTTTCTCATACTTTATCAGATATTTCTCATCCAAGGCTCATTTTGAAGGAAAGTCAATTTCCTACAACTCATATTCAGCCCTCAAGTTCAAAAAATGCACTCATAAAAAGATATAAATTTCTACATTATAGGTCCTTTTGAAAAGTCAACAAAAACACCTTTTGGGTCAAAGCTTCTTACATGAACATGGAGGACCCAATTGAAATGAGACAAAAGGGTTGTTTAGGGGACATCCTAAGATTTCTAAAAAGTCTAAGAACACATCTCTAGGGTTAAAATTGGAAGAGTTATGCATTGTCAAAGTTGACCATTTTTAGAAAATTGCTAAAAGTCAAATGTGCTCAAAAATGCATTTTTTTTGCCAAAAGGGCCTAGCATTTTAGGATTATACCTTGTTAAGGACATGGTCCACGACCCAAATCAGAATCCATATCTTATTTTCTCTATTTATTTATTTTATTTTGATTTTTATTTATTAAAAATCACATTAAATCAAATAAATAACAAAAAATATCAAAAATGGTTTTGATGATCTGATTTTGATGGAAATCAAATCTAATTATGATGGCCTAATCAGATCAAAACGAATCAAGGAAATTTGAAGCAAAAATAGCATGATTTAGATGGTTATGGAAATATATCATATGGCAAGAAAATCACATTCAATCTCCATAATTCCAAAGGATTCAGATTGTTTTTGTTACCCTAATTCATCATACTACATATAATGAACAAAAACAAGGCAAGAGAACAAGGGTTTCAGCCGTGAGAAGAGAGAAAGAAAACTCAAAAATTGGACAAAAAGTGTTGGATTGTTTTCTCATATAGAGGGTGATTCAGGCCATTCCAAAGCTTCCAATCGCTTCCTGGACATCTCTTGGAGCTAACACAATTCATTGCAATCATTCCCAAGCCCAGAATCGTCCCCTAGGCTCCATACGGTTTGCATCTTTTCTCAAAACCGATTACGATAATTCTTGCATCTTAGGCATGTTTGAATGATATATTTGTGATTGTTAACACATTTGCAACATGTTGGGATAATTTAATTGATGTTTTAATGCATATACTGATGGTTGCCATGGTTAGGGTTTAAGAAGCCATTTTGGGGGTTCTCTGTATAGGTAACATTAGGCCAAGAAATTTATGCCATGATGCTCATGAGATCAAGACGAGTTGATTGGTGTATTTAGAATTAATTTATCATGTGTGGTATAGATTTTTGAAGTTTGCAGGTTTATGGCTATGGAGCTTTGTCCGTAGGTATAGATCTGATACCTAAGACGATGGACAAGGAAGAAGATGATGAGTTATCACCCTCCTACTGAGCCATTTGAATAATCGCGCGTCTTTTGGACCATCCACGTTGTTTTACATATTATGTTTTAATGTTATTATTATAACAACTAAGCAGCGTAGCACATATGGCAGGGAAAGCGTGGAATGAGTGGAAGGACCTGGGTTCGATCCCAGGTCCCAGCATTTTCTTTATTTTCTCAACATGTAATTGCAGATCCCATGTGTTCCAAAGCCTGATGTCTATCATGTGCCTCACTAATCCAACCATTGGATCGTTGCCAATGCAGATCCAATGTTCAATTCAAGGAGAGACCACAGTGCACCTTCTAAGCGTGCCAACACATGATCTGGCACATGATTGGGCTCAGTGTGCATTGGCCTAACAAAAATCAGAAGTGCACCCCCTGGTTTGCTTATGCACAGGCCCAATTTCTTACTCTTTTCTATTTTAATTCTTTTTCTCTTTATTTATTAATTTTGTCTTTTTTTAAATAATTCAAAAAAATCATATTTTTTTATTTAATAAAAAAAAATCATAAAAAACATCAAAAAGTCTTTTTTTATAAGAAATATTTTATTAAGTAATTAGTTTAATTAAATTAGGTTAATTTAATGACTTTTTATTATAATTCAAAATAATTAGAATTAGGATTTAATTTTATACTTAACCTAATTTCCCCCCCAAAAACAACATAAATATTTCCTCAAATTATATTTTTAGGTCGTCTAATTATTCTTCGCATTTAATTTGCCGCACACTTTTAATTTTCCCTTTTTTTATTATTTGTAATTGCTCCGAGTTTGTAATAGATTTAAATAGGATTTTAATTCCGTATTTTATTTTCAGTCAAAATAATTATGTATCTGCCCAAAGCCATGTAATAATTAGGACTCTAACTTCTCGCATTTCAATTTCCGCAAACTATAAACTGCCTAGATATAAGTATAGGATTACATGGAAAGACAAACTGAAATTAAAACAGTAGAAAACACTAATTGTGCAAAGATAATTAACTGGTGTTGTACCCCAAAATTTGCCCTCCCATATTCTCCAAGATTTATCAAGAATCATTTTCAAAGGGTTCAAGATTCCTCAAAGGTTGCACAGTTCAAATGCCTCCTAAGCCAATTCAAAATTAGGGTTTTGTGTTGCATCAAGGTCCTTACATCCAAATGACCTCAAGTGCTCCTTAATGTCCTAACGTATGTTCAAATTCAGAAGGTATCCGACTGTGTGAGTTTTCTCGAAGAAATATGGTGAAAAAAGTGTGTTGAAAGTGCAGTTTTTACGCACTAAAAAATTCATAACTTGAAGATCGTGGCTCGTTTTGAACCCATTCTGGTGGCCAAAATTCCGTCTTGACGTCATCTATGTTTTCATCTCTCACGGCTGGAAGCCAATTTCGATCAGAAGGTCTTCAAAAATGCGGATTTATCAAGTATTTTCGTACAGGAAATTTGTGTCAGAAATTTATTTACGTCATGTTCAGAAAATCATAACTTGGTCGATTTTCATCATATCGAGCTGGTTCCGGCGCCAAAATTTCAAAAATTGAGTTGGCTACATTTTCACAAAAGGTATTAAGTTCAAACGGTATTCAAAAGGCCTTCGTTATTTGCTCAGAATGCATGACACGCTGAAAATCCTGAATGCTGAATATTATTTCATCTGGGCTGAAACTTCGAAAATTCATAACTCGGTCAATTTTTATCGGATTGGGCTCATAATTTTACACAAGGTCACTGACTCATAGATCTACAACTTTGCTTCAAAAGTCGAGACCGGATTATACTCCGATCAATACCAGTTTTTTATTGAAGAACGTGTCAAAGTCGACACTGGAGCCCAAAATAAGTTTGTCTGAGCTGAAACTTCAAAAATTCATAACTAATTCACCGTTTATCTGATTGAGCCGATTTTCAGACAGGAGTTAGTTCTCGATATCGGCTACATTTTGTTTTCACATTTCAACTTCAAAAATTGCACTTAAGTCCCTTTGATTTAGCCTGGAAAGTGACGAACTCAAGTGAACATTGGAGGCCCAATTGCACACTCAAAGCCCATTTTCTTTACCCTAATTTCCATTATATAATCATATTCTTTTCATACAAACAAGGAGAGAGAAAAAAAAACCTTGCCACAACACTGTCAGAATATCAAATTCTTTCAAGAACCCTAAAACCTTAAAATCCTTATTACAAATCCCTCTCTCACTACTAACAAGCCATCCCAGTTACAAACCAACATCTCACTACAAACAAGCCATCTCAGTTACAAACCAACATCTCACTACTTCTTCAGTAAGGGTAAGGCTGGCTTGATCTCCATGATCAAAAGGGCATAAAAGCATTCATGTCACTACTTTTCCAGTAAGGGTAAGGTTGATTTGATCTCCATGATCAAAAGGGTATAATCATTCATACATGCCATATTGACCTAAACATTAAATTTCTTCATATATTGGCTTTATTTGTATTTTATGATATATAGTAATTTATTTAATGTGTTCATGAGATTAACACTGCAGATTTAGACAGGATCCCATGCAGGTTCATTAAGGAACGTTGAGGCCAAAACACAAATGGTCAAAAGCCAAAAGCCAAATGGCCAAAACAGAACAGTTTACACATGACACCAATACATGGCGAGACAGACATCCTGAGAAGGTTAAGGAACGTTGAAGCCAAAACACAAATGGCCAAAAGCCAAAACACAAATGGCCAAAACGAAACAGTTTACACATGACGCCAATAGCTGTTTCACCCCTCCAATCAGGCTCGTATACTCCTAAACTCTCTCTCTATTTTTATTATTTTCCTTTAATTAATTAATCGTTATTCTTTTTATTAATCACTAACCAATTAACATTTTTTCCTAATAAAATCAAAAATACAAAAAATATTTTATTTATTAAAATTAACTTCATCACTTTTATTTTTGTAAATAAATTAATTTAATCAATTTAGCTTTAATTAGATTTAACTTTTAATATTTTTTACAATATTTAAAATCAATTTAGAATATTAGGTTTTTAGTAGCATTAATTCAATTTATTTTATGTTTTTAAAAACTCAAAAATCCAAAAATATTTTCATTATTTAATTTAATTTCATTGTTCATTTAATTTAATTCCATTTAATTCAAAAATAACCAAAAAAATCACTTTCTTTCAAAAAAGGGTCAAAACCCCAAAAAACTCGCATCCGATTTAATTTCCCGCACGCGATCCATTTTTCCATATTATTGTACTTGCTTCCGGAATGTAATAACTTTAATTAGGACTTTATTTATTTATTGCTTTATTTTACTTTCCGCAATTTAAATTAAAGGGTTTGTTTTTGGCGATGTAAATACCCGACGCCTTGTAATAGCGTAGATTTATTTTCCGCAAATACTTAAACTGTTAGATATATGTTAATTAGGCTATGCATGACAAGACTTATTCTCAAAATAAAATCAAAACGTAGCTCACCATAACATGTACAAAGATAACATAATTGAAACCTGACACACTCGCACATGCCACTCCTAGGGTACGCCTCACTTGGTTGCCTCGACGTGGTCATTGAGTATAGGGTGTTTTAGAAGTTTCCCTCTTGTCTAAAGATCCAAGTTGCCTCGAAACGGTTGCCTCGGATAAAAAAAGATCTAGGACATTAGGGTTACCGCTAAGGCGTCCTACTATTGCTTTGGTGACCACACATGTCCCTAATAATCGAATTGACCCGAATAGCTCCAACGACGGTGCTACCTACTTCTCAATAGTGGGATAGTACTGTCTAGAGGACTCTTACACAGCTTAATTCCTTAGAGTAGGTAGATTTCTCCTGGGTACTTGCTCTTTCAAAAAACAAAAACATATTTTCGCACCTACACTTTCAAAAAGTTTTCAAACAAATACTTCATACACTCTTGAGGACAGATACAAGAGTTACCTAGAAGTTTTCAAACTAAACTTTTTCAAAATCCACACACACTTGAAAAGCAAACAAATTTTGAAAACATAGTGAGCAAGTACCTAAGAGCCCGTGGGTAACCACGGATAGAAAGGGTGCTAACACCTTCCCTTTCTATAAATCTACCTCCCGAACCGAGAAACATCTCGAAAAGGAATTTTGATGTGCTTTTGTCCTTTCCTTGTTGGAGAACATAAAAGACGGTGGCGACTCTTACTTACCGCGACATTTCGTGAACCAACTTTAAAACAGTCAGTTCTATTTCCACCGATCACAGAACTGGCGACTCTGCTGGGGACACTTAATAAGTGAGGTGTACCTTAGGATTAGACCACTCTTATGTTTTCAATTGCTTGCTTTGCTTGATTTAATATTGTGGGTTTGTCTTGGAGTTTCATAGATCCTAACCCGGATCTGGGGATACCCTTTAGAAGTAGCAACAAACTGTGAGGGAACTGTGCGGGGTATACCGACATGGTTGAAGCAGTTGCTACGTTGATGTGGCACTTTGGTGAGTACCGGTAACCCTTGAGTCAAGTCAAGGAGAGTACAGGGCCGCCGCGTGGTGTCCTGAAGTATCAACTAATCTTAGGAACCTTACTTGACCATCCTGGCCTCTTTAGGGGTAGTGAGATGACCGACTTTGGTGCAGTCCAAAGTTGGTAGATACTCGATACTACACTCATTGAGGGTTGTTTTCTTGGAATATTTTGATCGCCAGTTCAGTGGCTAAATCAAAATAATGAACATAGAAAACAACCCAATGATATTGAGATCCTTAGAACCCTGTTACTTTTGATAGGACAGGTTTTGAGCCCACCAACTTCAAGAGGGTAGTACCTAAAACTTCATGCTGGCCTGAACTCTAAGGGCTACATGTGTGACTTGTGTGCCTTAAAACTTGAACTACTTGCACATTCTTGTTATCCGACACATGAGTTTCTTGCAGGTTTTGTTTACAGTCCTTGATCGGGACTTATAACAGGGTTTACTTACATCACTCCACGCATAGCATAACATCATACCATCATACCATTGCATGCATCCTGCATAAGGGCTAACCTGCATACATCTTGCATAAGGACTAACCCATTTCAAGGATCTCAAGGGTCTGTGATGCAGGTCATGATGAACCAAATGTCTAGCAAGGGGCAAAGGGGATTTATTTTCCTCTAGCCAAGGTTGTCAGGGGCTATGACCCACTCGACATGGTGAGCCTTGACTCTTGAAGAAGGACTCTCAGCAACATGAAGTTCCTTCCATCAAGCTACAAAATTCAAATTCTAACAATTTTCTTGTTTACCCCGCGAGATCCTTGAAAACATTGCTTGCGTATCATACATATCATTGCATTACAGGTACCCTTGTTACAAGTCACTTACCTTCTTCGCTGTTTATTTCAGCAATGGCTTTCCAACCAGACAACCAAGATCTCCGTACTCAAGAGACTCAGTTCAGGGAAATCCTCCTAAACTTATCCAAGGGGTAGGAAGAGTTGAGAACACTCCTCATGGGGACTTTGGTCAGGAACAGTCCTGAGGACGATAAGGACGAACGGCTGAAACATCTACAAGCTGAGGTAGAAGCAATGAGGACTCAGATGCTGGGGCAGATGGCCCTTATCCAAGGCCTAGCTCGGGAACAAGAAGAGTTGAGAACCATGGTCAACCAGATTCACCAAGAGAGATACAACATGAAGCAAACAATCCAAGTCAGGGACCAGGTCATTGATCAGCTTCCAAGAGGACAAGAGTCTGGTATGGTGAAGAATAGACCTCTCCAAATTGCTACCACTTCACAGGTCCAACCACAACCTCGCCCGGAGCAACGGGTTGATCAGAGTAAGCCCCGAAGGCAATTTACCAAGCTTAACACGTCGCTGTCTCAAGCTTTACAACACCTGTTGAGGTTGAATTTGGTAACTCTAAGGGCTCCTCCCCGGAATCCCAACATCTTTGCTCCTAATTATCATCCCAATAGAAGATGTGCATACCACTCTGATGGTCCGGGACATGACACAAACGACTGCTGGGCTCTGAAGAACAAGATCCAGGATCTGATTGATGAAGGAGCAGTAGAATTCACCCAAGATGGCCAGGCTGAGTTCTTCTACTATCCCTGCAAGATTCACCATTTGAAGTGACAAGTCCTAGGATTGGAAAAAAAACTTTTGTTCATTCGAATGTTCAAGTTGTATTTTTCTTTGATTGTTCAAACAATTATTGTCATAGCAAACTTTATTACTTTACCAATGCATCGCATATGTCTGTTTTGAATCAATATATTCGCATTCGCTATATTCAAACTGCTTTCATTTTTTGTGATGTTCGAACTCTCAGTTAATAATTCTAAGCCTCTTTAGGGAGGATGACGAAAACGATACCACGATCTTTACAATATGCTTTTGAACAGACCCCGCTGATGAGGTACAGGCATTGTTTCAAATCCTAAACAGTGGAGTAATAAGGAAGATAATCCCTCGTCAACCCCTTTGAGCCTAAGAAGTTGGAGTTTTTTTTCTTTTCAAAAATTAAAACCCTTAATCTAACCTGGGGCAGGGTAGTTCTCTCAGTTGATCCAGGTGCACAATGAATGGCGTCAAAGGAGTCCTTTCGAAACAAGAGACGGTGATGGTTCTGAATAATCATAAAGACAGGCAGTCATTATCTCTCAAAAAAATAAAAACCCAGTAAGTCAAAACCTATGAAGGAGACTTACAAAAAACTGGGGCATCCCGCTGACTGTAAACACAAAAAGAAACAGTTCAGGCAAAAGACAGGGATAATAAAATCGAAAAGAAAGAGATCCTGCAAACTCTCAACAAAATGACTGCCTGGTCAAAATAAAACTTTCAGTATCCGAACCATCACCGAAATATCGGGGCAAAGACTCAAACAAGATCTAATGCACGATTAGCTGAGTTTAGGATCGAAGAACATCACGAAGAACGGGTGGGTACAAATAAAATTTGAGCCTTTATCCTTTGTTTCTTAAACCGTGAACCAGGCCACGTTATAACCCTTAAAAGTCCTAGCTGAAGCATGGGTTAGTTTGAAAGCATACTGTTACGAAAGGTATCCTGACTCCTTAAGGCTTGCGGTAAAATAACGAGTTGACATCACAGTTTACAAAAATTCACTTGTTTTTATGAAAAAACTGCATTTTCAAAAACTTCAAGACAGACATAAGCTTTGCATTTTTAATATAACATTGTTTGCATATGACTTTTTGTTCAAACAGCAGAGAAATTCGCATGATGAATATCCAGTGAACAAGAATCTTCTCAACAAAAGGATCATCTCAAGTAGGAAGAGACACTTCCAATCAAGGGGCACGGCATGATCATTGTCCATAATCTGGGGCAGTCCAGTCAAGATTCAGGGAATCTCTCAAGATGCCAAATAGCCAGGGGCAAATCTCCGCCTGAGTCACTTGGGGCATTGGACAAGAATTCCAGCAATGAGTCTTGCATGATCAGACATCTTCTGGTGGTATGACAATACAACACTACTGACAGTGACACCTCTCTACATCCTGAGGGAATGGACATAGTCGAAAAAATACTGCGCATAATCAAAGACCCGCTAGGTTGACACACCTAGGCAAAAATAAGGGCTTCCCGGCGAACCAAAAGGGTTTGGGTAAAAATAAGGGATGAAAATGAAAAAATTTGTACACCCGGCAAGTCGAAAACCTGAAAGGGCGGCTTGGGCAAAAATGGGTATCCCGGTGGACTGAAAACCCAAAAGGGCGGTCCAGGCAAAAGTTAGGGATCAAAAGCGTACGACTATGTCCCGGCATCTCGTCACTTGCCTACCGGAAAAAGATTTGTCAAATCGGAATTTGTCAAGACCTCCACAGGTACCTTCTCCCACAGAAGTTGGGGCAATAAGAATTATCCGAACTGTACAGTCGCTCTGTCCACCAGGTACAAGGTAAGTTCAGCTGAAGAACATGACCAAGATACCTTCACTCTCCGCAGAGTAAGACAAGAATCATCCATACTCTTCCTAAGCAGAGTTGGCCTCCCATTAGCCCTAAAAAAAGCACAGTATCCCCAGCAAATCAGCAATACTCTCCCCCGAGCAGAGTTAGTCTACTGTCAGCCCTAAAAGAAGTTGGGTATCCCCAGAAGATCTTAATATTCCCTAGTAGAGTATACATATATTCCTAAGCAAGCATCCCCGGCAGTCTTAATATTCCTCGACGGAAATATAAGATTGTTCCCCGGCGGAATACAGACACCCCAGTGGAGCCATTTCCCCAGTGCAGTCTCAAAAAGTTTCCCCAGGAGAGTTGAATCATCCTCCCCAGTAGATTCTGGAAGCCTATCCCCAGTAAATCCCGGAAGCTTATCCCCTGCAGAGTACATGCATCTCTTCCCGACCATGTTCAGAGGTTATCCCCCACCAGAGCTTATAACTGGGTTATCCTCAGCTAATTACCACGGAAAGATCGTCCTCGACGAAGTTCTTCCTATCCCCCAGCGGAGTTCATCAAAATTCCCCAATAGAACTTATCAACGGAATCCCCAGCGGAGTTATCATCAAAGTCTCAGTGAAGTATCTCTTCCCACAGAGTAATTCCCCATAGAGTAATCTCTCCAACAAGTTTATTCCCCAACGGAGTCATCTTCTCCTACCGGTTTATTCTTGCAATCAACATCCCCAGCAGAAACGAAGAACTCTACTCTTCAACATCAAGCCCAGGATTCAACAGTTTCCCGGCATTCGTCAAGGATTTATTTTCCCCAGACGAAATACATTCATAAACATTCACATTTCCTATCTCCTATTTTACATACATGATAAAGTGCATACGACACGATCTCATTTGTTTTTGAGAACATCATGACATCATGCATTTCATACATCATCACATTGCATACAACTGATGTTTTGCCTTTTCAGGAAAAAGGTCAATCCAAAAGATGATTACTATCAACTGTCGCAGTTCCAGGTTCGATACCTGTATCTAGCCAGGGCATATCTGTGAGCGATTGATTGTGGATTCGATACCTGTATCTAGCCAGGGCATATATGTGAGTGACTGATTGTAGATTCGATACCTGTATCTAGCCAGGGCATATCTGCATGAAGAGTTTGAAGATCAACCCCTGTAACAGGCCAGGAAATCATCTTTCATTCTCAGAGATCTACACCTGTATCCAGCCAGGAAAGCTATCTTGATCAACCTTTTGAAGTTCCAGATTCGATACCTGTATCTAGCCAGGGCATATCTGTGAGCGATTGATTGTAGATTCGATACCTGTATCTAGCCAGGGCATATCTGCATGAAGAGTTTGAAGATCAACACCTGTAACAGGCCAGGAAATTATCTTTCTTTCTCAGGTACGCAAGTTCTCGCTAAGGAATCTCTTACGCGATCGACACCCCTGGATGGCATCTTTAAGCCCATCCTCCTACCCATCATATCTCCAAATAGCATCTATAAGCCCATTCCCGCCATCACATTGCTGATACCATACTATGCGAGTGCAAATTTCTGGGCACTCTAGTGTTCAATCATCTTCCACCTTCGGATCCCGAAAGGCACGCAAGCCAATCTACATTCTCAGGTCTAAGAAGATTGAACAGGGGAAACTGTTGTACCCCAAAATTTGCCCTCCCATATTATCCAAGATTTATCAAGAATCATTTTCAAAGGGTTCAAGATTCCTCAAGGGTTGCACAGTTCAAATGCCTCCTAAGCCAATTCAAAATTAGGGTTTTGTGTTGCATCAAGGTCCTTACATCCAAATGACCTAAAGTGCTCCTTAATGTCCTAACGTATGTTCAAATTCAGAAGGTATCCGACTGTGTGAGTTTTCTCGAAGAAATATGGTGAAAAAAATGTGTTGAAAGTGCAGTTTTTACGCACTAAAAAATTCATAACTTGAAAATCGTGGCTCGTTTTGAACCCGTTCTGGTGGCTAAAATTCCGTCTTGACGTCATCTATGTTTTCATCTCTCGCGGCTGGAAGCCAATTTCGATCAGAAGGTCTTCAAAAATGTGGATTTATCAAGTATTTCCGTACAGGAAATTTGTGTCTAAAATTTATTTACGTCATGTTCAGAAAATCATAACTTGGTCGATTTTCATCGTATCGAGCTGTTTCCGGCGCCAAAATTTCACAAATTGAGTTGACTACATTTTCACAGAAGGTATTAAGTTCAAACGGTATTCAAAAGGCCTTCGTTTTTTGCTCAGAGTGCGTGACACGCTGAAAATCCTGAATGTTGAATACTATTTCATCTGGGCCGAAACTTCGAAAATTCATAACTCGGTCAATTTTTATCGGATTGGGCTCATATTTTTACACAAGGTCACTGACTCATAGATATACAACTTTGCTTCAAAAGTCGAGACCGGATTATGCTCCGATCAATACCAGTTTTTTATTGAAGAACGTGTCAGAGTCGACACTGGAGCCCAAAATAAGTTTGTCTGAGCTGAAAATTCAAAAATTCATAACTAATTCACCGTTTATCCAATTGAGCCGATTTTCAAACAGGAGTTAGTTCTCGATATCGGCTACATTTTGTTTTCACATTTCAACTTCAAAAATTGCACTTAAGTCCCTGCGATTTAGCCTGGAAAGTGACGAACTCAAGTGAACATTGGAGGCCCAATTGCACACTCAAAGCCCATTTTCTTTACCCTAATTTCCATTATATAATCATATTCTTTTCACACAAACAAGGAGAGAGAAAAAAAAACCTTGCCACAACACTGTCAGAATATCAAATTCTTTCAAGAACCCTAAAACCTTGAAATCCTTATTACAAATCCCTCTCTCACTACTAACAAGCCATCCCAGTTACAAACCAACATCTCACTACAAACAAGCCATCTCAGTTACAAACCAACATCTCACTACTTCTTCAGTAAGGGTAAGACTGACTTGATCTCCATGATCAAAAGGGCATAAAAGCATTCATGTCACTACTTTTCCAGTAAGGGTAAGGTTGATTTGATCTCCATGATCAAAAGGGTATAATCATTCATACATGCCATATTGACCTAAACATTAAATTTCTTCATATATTGGCTTTATTTGTATTTTATGATATATAGTAATTTATTTAATGTGTTCATGAGATTCAACACTGCAGATTTAGACAGGATCCCATGCAGGTTCATTAAGGAACGTTGAGGCCAAAACACAAATGGTCAAAAGCTAAAAGCCAAATGGCCAAAATAGAACAGTTTACACATGACACCAATAAATGGCGAGACAGACATCATGAGAAGGTTAAGGAACGTTGAAGCCAAAACACAAATGGCCAAAAGCCAAAACACAAATGGCCAAAACGAAACAGTTTACACATGACGCCAATAGCTGTTTCACCTCTCCAATCAGGCTCGTATACTCCTAAACTCTCTCTCTATTTTTATTATTTTTATTTAATTAATTAATCATTATTCTTTTTATTAATCACTAACCAATTAACATTTTTTCCTAATAAAATCAAAAACACAAAAAATATTTTATTTATTAAAATTAACTTCATCACTTTTATTTTTGTAAATAAATTAATTTAATCAATTTAGCTTTAATTAGATTTAACTTTTAATATTTTTTACAATATTTAAAATCAATTTAGAATATTAGGTTTTTAATAGCATTAATTCAATTTATTTTATTTTTTTTAAAACTCAAAAATCCAAAAATATTTTCATTATTTAATTTAATTTAATTGTTCATTTAATTTAATTCTATTTAATTTAAAAATAACCAAAAAAATCACTTTCTTTCAAAAAATGGTCAAAACCCCAAAAAACTCGCATCCGATTTAATTTCCCGCACGCGATCCATTTTTCTATATTATTGTACTTGCTTCTGGAATGTAATAACTTTAATTAGGAATTTATTTATTTATTGCTTTATTTTACTTTCCGCAATTTAAATTAAAGGGTTTGTTTTTGGCGATGTAAATACCCGACGCCTTGTAATAGCGTAGATTTACTTTCCGCAATTTATTTTCCGCAAATACTTAAACTGTTAGATGTATGTTAATTAGGCTATGCATGACAAGACTTATTCTCAAAATAAAATCAAAATGTAGCTCACCATAACATGTACAAAGATAACATAATTGAAACCTGACATACTCGCACATGCCACTCCTAGGGTACGCCTCACTTGGTTGCCTCAACGTGGTCATTGAGTATAAGGTGTTTTAGAGGTCGCCCTCTTGTCTAAAGATCCAAGTTGCCTCGAAACGGTTGCCTCGGATGAAAAAGGATCTAAGACATTAGGGTTACCGCTAAGGCGTCCTACTATTGCTTTGGTGACCACACATGTCCCTAATAATCGAATTGACCCGAATAGCTCCAACGACGGTGCTACCTACTTCTCAATAGTGGGATAGTATTGTCTAGAGGACTCTTACACAGCTTAATTCCTTAGAGTAGGTAGATTTCTCCTGGGTACTTGCTCTTTCAAAAAACAAAAACATATTTTCGCACCTACACTTTCAAAAAGTTTTCAAACAAATACTTCATACACTCTTGAGGACAGATACAAGAGTTACCTAGAAGTTTTCAAACTAAACTTTTTCAAAACCCACACACACTTGAAAAGCAAACAAATTTTGAAAACATAGTGAGCAAGTACCTAAGAGCCCGTGGGTAACCACGGATAGAAGGGTGCTAACACCTTCCCTTTCTATAAATCTACCTCCCGAACCGAGAAACATCTCGAAAAGGAATTTTGCTGTGCTTTTGTCCTTTCCTTGTTGGAGAACATAAAAGACGGTGGCGACTCTTGCTTACCGCGACATTTCGTGAACCAGCTTTAAAACAGTCAGTTCTATTTCCACCGATCACAACTGGAAAAAATGCACTTGCACATGCTCACTTCTAGGGTTTAATACACTCCGGTTGCCTTCGGTAAACGGTCATAAAGTATAGGGAATGTTAGTGGTCGTCCTCTGGTCCAAAAAGATCTAAAGGAAAATGAACAGACTTTTTTCGAGTAGGTAGATTAGTTCCTAGGTACTTGCTCAAACAAAACTTTTCACACAAACACTTTTCAAAATAATTTTCAAAACAACTTCGTCACACTCTTGAGGACTGATACAAGAGTCATCACAAAGTTAAACTTTTTCAAAACAAGCACACACAAGCAATTTAAAAAATGAGCAAGTACCTAAGAGCCCTTGGAAAACCACTGATAGAAAGGGTGCTAACACCTTTCCTTTCTATAATCTACCCCCCGTACTCAAAAATATCTCGAAAAAAGGTTTTTTCTGTTCTTTTTCCTTTCCTTAGTTGGATGAAATAAAAGTCGATGACGACTCTTGCTTACTGCGATATTTTGCAAATACAAAACGCAAACCAGTATAACAGTAGGTTCTTCCATCGTATCACAGAACTGGCGACTCTGCCGGGGACTAATAATAAGTGGGGTATACCTTAGGATCTAGGTTATTTAATTTCTTCTCTTGCTTGTCTTGATTGCTTTACTTTTGAGGGATTGTTTGGGTTACTATAGATCCTACACCCATATATGGGGAACACCTTTTAGGTAAGTAGCAATAAACTGTGAGGGAACTGTGCGGGGTATACCGACACAGTTGAAGTAGTAGTTACGTTGATGTGGAACTTTGGTTGGTACTGGTAACCCTTGAGTCAATCAGGGAGAGTACGGGGCCTCCGCATGGTGTTGTGAAGCATCAAATGACCTTAGAACCTTTAATCGTGCAACTTGTCCAGTAGGACGTAACGAGGTGGTCGGCCTTGGTGTATTCCCAAGGTCGACAGATACTCGATACTACACTCATTGAGGTTTGACTCTTGAGCTTTGTTTGGTTGCGAGTCAATCGCCTATTAAACGAAGCTGGGGGAAAGATCGGTGATATTGAGATCCCTTAGAACCCAGTTACTATTTATAGGACAGGTTGAACCAATCCAACTTCAAGAGGGTGTGACCTTAAAACTCATGCAGGCCTTAAACCTAAGGAATTGGTGTGACTTGTTTGTTGTTTGCTATACCTGTGATTTTCTAATATAATCATGACATCATAAAGCATGGCATATCATGGCTAACCATTTCAAGGATTTCCTAGGGCTCAATTTTTCTTTATTTTGTAGGATACGGCATCCGCCCGTAGGAACACAATACATACCAACCTTGTGAAAGTGTCTATCCAACTAAAGGACCTGGCATTAAGGGTTCTTGAAAGTTCTCATTTCACTAAGAAGCATGGTCAGTTGCTCAATTTGGTCACTGCAAAACCTGATGAAGAGTTATTAAAAGTGTTGTTTCAGTTCTTCGATCATGTGCACCATTGTTTCACCTTCCCGGATTACCAGCTAGTACCTACTATAGAGGAATTTTCCCAGTTATTAAGGGTACCTATTCTTGATCAGTTACCTTTCAACGGTATGGAAGAACATCCAAAGCCTGAAGAAATTGCTAGAGCTCTATCCTTACAACAATCTGACATAGTGACAAATTGGGAGACTGGAGGGAATGTCCAAAGAATTCCGGTTAAGTTTCTATTCGAGAAGGCCTACCATTTTTGGGATACCCTAGATTTACAAGCTTTCAAAGAGGTGCTGGAACTTCTCGTTTACGGGACGATACTTTTCCAAAATGCGGATCAACTTGTAGATATAAGCACTATTAAGGTTTTTCTGTCTCATAATCCAGTGCCTACATTACTCGGGGATATTCTGCACTCTCTGTATGCTCGCACTCTAAAGAGAAGGGGGACCCTCCTGTGTTCACTCCTCTATTGGATAGGTGGTTTATTTCGCACCTACCCAGGTCTATATTGAAGAACGAGTAGGGTTTGAAATGGTCTCGTAGGCTGATGTCCCTTAAGCATTCAGACATTCATTGGTGTTCACGGTTCTCGGAAGATATTACCATCATCGATCGTTGTGGTGAATTCCATAATGTCCCTCTCTTAGGCATTGGGGGAGGAATCACTTATAACCCTTGTTTGGAACTGCGTCAGTTTGGTTATGCAAGAAGAGATGGTCCTTACGACACGCTTATCCAAGGAATCACCTTCAACTATGAGAATGATGCTCAGGGACACCATAGAAGGTTCATAAAAGCTTGGGGCATGGTGCGTAAAATTGATAACAAGACATTGGGGCACAAAAATTCCATTCCTCTTGAGCCTTATCTATGATGGGTACGAGCCCACACCCAAAGCCCCGTGACGCCTTACCCTGCTGTCCTACCAGTAACTCTGGAGCCAGCTATTGAAGGAGATACTACTTCACTTGGTCATCATCCTGACATGCCAACCGATCATGAAGAGTTACATAAGTCTTGGGTTCAACTCAAAGAGGAGCGGGACACGTTTGAAGCTTAGTTCTATGCTAGCGAGAAGAAGGTCTTGGAGCTTACTAAGCTACTTCATGAAGAAATAAGCATAAACGCCTACGTCGCGCCAAAGAGGATGCGCTCCTGGGAGACCTAGTTTTTTTTTTGCTTTAAGTTTTGTTTCGTTTAATTGTAAGCCTAAAAGGCATTCTTTATATCAATTCGAACTTATTAATGCAATTAACGTGTGTTTCTTTTGGTTAAAAAAATACGAGCCTTTAAGAATCCTTGAAATCATTACATACGCATCACATTCATAGCATCGCATAAACAGGTACCATTACAGGTTTCTCATCTTCTTCACTATTTATTTCAGCAGAAATGTCTTCCAAACAAAGCATCAAGGATATTCAGGCACAAAATGCCCAGTTCCAACATATGTTCATAAATCTGTCAAAAGGGCAGGAGGATCTGAAGGCCCTCATCCTGAAGGAGAACAAGAAAAAGAAAAAGAAGAAGGCCGCATGTATTCTGAATATGGGCAGAAGGTTCAGGGGGGCGTTGAAGCAGCAAGTCGATCTGACCTCTTCATCCAAAGAAGGGGAGAATCAAGAAGAAGAGACAAGGGAAAAGGACCCCAGTCCTGAAGTTTCTGACAATGACACAAATTACAATGATGAGCAGTATCCCCCTACTGAGGATAGACACAAGCAATTGGAAGATTGTCTGAGTGCTATAGAAATCCAGAGGATACCCGGGTTGGATTTTGAAGAATTGGGATTCGTGTCGGGAGTGGTCATCCCGCAAAAGTTCAAGGCTCCAATTTTTGCTAAGTACGATGGGGTGTCTTGCCCAAAACTCCATCTTCGCTCCTACGTCAGAAAGATCTAGCCCCACACCGCTGATAGAAATTTGTGGGTTCACTTCTTTCAAGACAATTTTTCAGGGACTCAGCTTGAATGGTTCTACCAACTGGAGAGAGCCAATGTCCGAAATTCGGAAGACCTGGCTGCTGCTTTTTATAAGCAGTATCAGTACAACGCCGTCCTTGCTCGTACTCGTACTCAACTCTAGAGTATGTTCATGGGTGCAAGTGAAAGCTTTAAGGATTATGCACAAAAATGGAGAGATTTGGCTGGAAGAGTCTAACCCCCGTTGTCTGATAGGGAGTTGGTCGATATGTTTCTGGGGACACTATATGGTCCATTCTATAATCATTTGATTGGCAGCTCATCAGTTGGTTTCAATAAGCTGATCCTAACTGGAGAGCAAGTAAAAGATGGGATTCGGAGCGGTAAAATACAGAAGGATGCCTCTTTGAGTTCGTTAAAGAAGCCTGTTACTAGTAAGAAGGAAGCCAGTGCCATCTATAGTCCGATAGGCCAAAGTAGAGCTGAACATCATTAGATAGTAAGTGTCGTAATGATACCTAGGCCTGCAGTTTCTCTACAATGCAACAATCAACAAAGGGCGGAAAGACCACAACGGCAATTTACCCGGATCAACATGACGTTGGCTGAAGTTCTACCCCATCTGCTGAGATCTAACTTGACGACTATGAAAGAGGCTCCTAAGAATCTGAACACCACATCTCCCCGATATAATCTAAATGCTCGGTGTGCCTATCATTCTGAGAGTCCTGGCCACGACACCAACGACTGCTGGGCTCTGAGAAATAAGGTACAGGATCTGATCAAAGCCAAGGAGATTGAATTCGATGCTCCGGAAAAGCCCAACATCATAACTGCTCCCATGCCAAAGCACGGTCGTGGAGTTAATGTTGTGGATACTGATCTGTTTGTGACCTTGGTGGATGAAGTTTATACTCATCTTATGATAGTTAAGAAGAATTTGTTGTCGGCCGGTTTATTTCTAAGTTGTGGTGAAGGTTGCCACATGTGTTCATTTCTACCTTCTGGTTGCCATTTGCTGAAGTCAGGTGTTCAGCGCCTGATGGACAACAAAGAAATTTTGTTCGAGAAAACTTTGATTCCCGTTGTTCCATTTGAAGACGTTGCTATTATAATCTTTCCGCCAATCCTTCCAAGGTCTCCTTGCAAAGACCTATTAGGATTACATCTGTTCTAAGAGTCGCTCCGCTAATAATCACCGTTCTTGGTCATGTCCCGTATGCCTCGGACAAAGTTGTCCCCTGGCATTATGGTGCCGATGTGTACTATCATGGCATCAAACAAGATCTGAAAAATGAAGAGGTTGATTCTATTGTCAGTAACATTGTTGGGACCAACAAGGTTACCCGAAGTGGAAGGGTTTTCTCTCCCGAGATTTCCCCAAAGACTGTTAATAGGCCTATTGATATTCCATCTGCTACTCCTGTTGGTACATCAACTACTACATATGTGCTTACTCCAATTATCACTCCCGCCATCGAGTCACCTGGGACCCGAGGCAAAGAAGTTATAGGTGAGCCTGCCCAGACGAAGGCGCCTAGAAAAATTTTCGTGGAAGCCTCTAAGCAAGAGATATAGGAAATACTGAAAATAATCAAAAAGAGCGACTACAATATGGTCGAGCAGCTGGGGCAAACCCCCTCAAAAATATCCATGTTGTCCCTGTTGTTGTGCTCCGAGGCCCATGCGAAGGCTTTGATTGCATTCCTTAAAACTACGTATGTGTCGCAAGAGACCTCAGCTGATCAATTCAAAGATTGTGTGGCCAGCCTGACTGCTGATAATGGGCTGGGTTTTTCAGATGCAGACTTGACACTGAAGGGGAAGAAGCATAATGATGCTCTACATGTCTCGATTAAACATAGGGGCACCACTATGGATCATGTGCTGGTAGATATTGGGTCTTCGCTGAATGTTCTGCCTAAGAAGGCATTGGATCGGTTGGACTGTGAGGGCTTGACTTTAAAGCCTAGTAACATTGTGGTTAGGGCTTTTGATGGGTAGAAGAGAATGATGCATGGGGAAGTGGACATCCCTGACAAAGTAGGTTCCCATACTTTTGAGTCCATATTTTATGTAATGGACATCCGGCCGTCATACTCTTGTTTGTTGGGTAGTCCCTGGATCCATGAAGTTGGGGAAGTTACTTCTATACTGCACCAAATGCTGAAGTATCCAGTGAAAGGGAAGATTGTCACTGTGTATGGTATGGAGGAGTATATGGTGAGCCACCACAATTCCTTCAGGTACATAGAGATGGACGGGGAATTCATAGAGACTCCTTGCCAGAACTTTGAAGAGGTTCCCCAGATCTTGGCATCGGCTGAAACTACTACCAACAAACCACCTCTGAAGATGGCTTCTCTCAAAGACGCCAGAGCGGTGGTTGAGGAAGGTGGGTATACCAATTAGGGATAACTCTCTGATTTTACTCACAAAACTGACAAGTTTGGTTTGGGATTTACTTCAGGAGCTCAAAGGGCTGTTCGACGCGCTCGGGCTGGAGGACCTCCCCTCCGCATTAGCAATCGGGGAATTAATTCCATTAAAGACATCGAGGAAGACTCTAAAATTGACAGCTGGATCTACCCAACTACCAATGGTGGACCGAGTAACTGGATGGCTAGGGACTTTATACCAGTTTCTTTTATTCCGCAGTAATTGTCTTACTTGTTTTGAGATTTGTAATAAACAATTTAAACTCTACAGCTTTGTGTCTTGCCCTAGGCACAGTGGCTTTGTTTGTGAGGGCCATTATTTGTCATTTCATATATCATCAATAAAACATTGGACGTTCCTTGCATACAAAGTTTTCTCTCTCTGTTTTTGCTTTTCTGTTTTCACTTTATCAAAACAGTTATGCTCTTACACACACTCACGTATCGTACTGCAGATCTATATCCACTCTGGATCCCATTGACAACAACTTTGCTACTGCCAATTGTGACTTCGAAAATCCGATCAACCAAGCCGAGGACGAAGGTGAGGATATTTGTGAGGTGCCTGGAGAACTTGCTAGACTATTACAGCAGGAAGAAAGGGCTATACAGCCTCATGAAGATCCAGTTAAGACAATAAACCTGGGCACCGGAGATAGACAGAAAAGAAGTCAAGATCGATGCAAATTTGGAAGTTAAGGTCAAACAACGGTTGAAACAAATGTTGCACGACTAGGTTGAGATCTTCGCCTGGTCATATGAAGACATGCCAGGTTTAGACACTGATATTGTGGTTCATCATCTGCCGACCAAAGAAGACTGTCCTCTGGTTAAACAGAAGGTTCGTCGTATACGCCCTGCAATGTCAGAAAAGATCAAGGCAAAGGTCATGAAGCAGTTTGATGCAGGGTTCTTAGCTGTCACCTCCTATCCACAGTGGGTTGATAATGTTGTTCTGGTACCTAAGAAGGATGGTAAAGTACGGATGTGTGTGGATTATAGAGATCTGAACAGGGCAAGCCCCAAGGATGACTTCCCACTTCCTCACATTGACGTTCTGGTTGACAACACCGCGCAACACAAGATCTTCTCCTTCCTGGATGGCTTCTCTGGCTACAATCAGATCAAGATGGCTCCTGAAGACATGGAGAAGACAACCTTCATCACACACTGGGGCACCTTCTGCTACAAGGTGATCCCTTTTGGGTTGAAGAACGCTGGGGCAACTTATCAGCGTGCCATGGTCGCTTTGTTCCACGATATGATTCATTACGAGATCGAAGTTTATGTTAATGACATGATAGCCAGGTCTCAAACTGAGGAAGAGCACCTTGATCATCTACAAAAGTTGTTCAACAGGTTGAAGATATACAAGTTGAGGTTGAATCCGAACAAATGCACCTTCGGGGTAAGATATGGTAAACTTCTGGGTTTCATTGTCAGTGACAAAGGCATCCAAGTAGACCCTGCGAAGGTAAAAGCCATACAAGAGATGTCGGCTCCCCGTACAGAGAAGGAGGTTAGAGGTTTTTTGGGATGCTTGAATTATATTTCCAGGTTCATTTCACATCTGACTGCTACTTGTGAGCCCATCTTCAAGCTTTTGAAGAAAGATCAAGTGGTAAAGTGGAATGACGAATGCCAGATGGCTTTCGAAAGAATCAAGGAATACCTTCAAGAATCATCAATTTTGATGCCTCTGGTTGAAGGAAGACCTTTGATATTGTACTTAACAGTGCTAGACAATTCAATGGGGTGTGTGCTGGGGCAGCATGACGAGTCTGGTCGAAAAGAGCACGCGATATACTACCTTAGCAAAAAGTTTACCGACTGTGAGACAAGATACTCACTGCTCAAGAAAACTTGTTGCGCTTTGGCATGAGTTGCTCACTGACTAAGACAATATATGCTGACCCACACTACTTTGTTGATATCTAAGATGGATCCGATCAAATACATCTTCGAGAAACCTGCTCTCTCTGGAAGAATAGAAAGATGGCAGATGATCTTAACTGAGTATGATATACAATATACAACCCAGAAAGCAATCAAGGGGAGTGTATTGGCTGGTCATTTGGCTCATCAGGCCGTGGATGACTACCAGTCCATGAATTTTGAGTTCCCGGATGAGAATATTATGCTGGTGACTGACTATGAAGAACCTGGACTAGATGAAGGACCCGAAGAGGGATCCCTATGGACTATGGTCTTTGATGGAGCTTCGAGTGCACTGGGTAATGGCATCAGTGCTGTAATCATATATCCTGAGGGTTGTCATACTCCTTTCACCGCCCGACTATGTTTCAAATGCACTAATAATAAGGCAGAGTATGAAGCCCGCGTCATGGATCTCAAGGCCGCTATTGACCTTAGGATCAAGTTCCTGGACGTTTTCGGGGATTAAGCCTTGGTAATAAGTCAGATCAAAGGCGAATGGGATATGAAACATCCGAATCTCATCCCATACAAAGAGCTCGTACTGACATTGCTCCCACACTTTGAGGAGGTAACTTTTAAACATTTCCCACGAGAGGAGAACCAGTTAGCGGACGCGCTAGCTACCATATCTTCTATGTTCAAAGTTATGTGGGACAATGAAGCCCCCCCAAATCACCATTGAGAGGTTGGATGAAACAGCACATTGCTGTGAAATTGATACCAAAGAGGTGGCAGATAAACCCTGGTTTCATGAAGTCAAAAGGTATCTCGAGGCTCAAGAGTATCCCGAAGGGGTATCTGTCAATGATAAGAAGTTTCTGAGAAGGTTCGCTGCGAAATTCTTCCTCAGTAATGTAATCCTCTACAAGCGCAATCATGACTCCACATTACTACGGTGTGTAGACAAGAGCGAAGCAGAGAGGATCATGACAGATCTACATGAAGGAACCTTCAGAACCCATTCCAGTGGACACACCATGGCTAAGAAGATCCTACGGGCAGGATATTACTGGTCCACTATGGAAGCCGATTGTTATCAGCACTCTCGAACTTGTCATAAGTGCCAAATCTATGCTGATAAGGTGCACGTGCCTCCGTTCCCCTTAAACGTCTTGACAGCTCCGTGGCCCTTTGCAATGTGGGGCATCAACATTATCGGAGAAATCAGGCCTACTGCTTCCAATGGACATTGCTTCATCCTAGTAGCCATTAATTACTTCAGGAAGTGGGTCGAGGCGATCTCTTTTGCTACAGTAACCAAGAACGTCGTGGCGCGGTTTATCCGACATAATCTGATATGTCGATATGGTGTTCCAGAGAGAATTATTACTGACAATAGTACGAATCTCAACAACACAATAATCACTGAGCTCTGTAAACAGTTGAAGATACAGCGTCATAACTCTTCTCCCTACCGGCCGAAGATGAATGGCACTGTCAAAGCAGCTAACAAGAACATCAAGAAAATTGTACAGAAGATGACTGCGACATACAAAGACTGGCATGAGATGTTACCATTCGCTCTTCATGGATACCGTACCTTGGCAGGACATCGACAAGGGCAACACCCTACTCTCTGGTATATGGCATGGAGGCAGTCCTACCCATCGAAGTCCATATACCTTCTCCCAGAATTATGAAGGATGTGGGTTTGAATGAAGACGACTGGATCCAAACTCGACTTGATCAGTTAAATCTAATCGATAAGAAGAGACTTACTGCTATCTGCCATGGTCAGACGTATCAAAAGCGAATGATCAAGGCTTTTAACAATAAAGTCAGACATCAAGAATATCAAGTCGGGGATCTAGTGATCAAGCGCATCATACTGCCGCAAGGTGATCCCAGGGGTAAATGGACTCCCACATACGAAGGGCCATTTATGGTTAAGAACATTTTCTCGAGTGGAGCTATGATTCTAACCACCATGGACGGTGACGACCTTCCTCACCCTGTCAATGCAGACATAGTGAAAAGATACTACGCCTAATTAAAAGACCCACTAGGTTGACTGGCCTAGGCAAAAATAAGGGCTTCCCGGCAAACTAAAAGGGTTCGGGCAAAAGTAAGGGATGAAAATGAAAAAATTTGTACACCCAGCAATCTGAAAACCTGAAAAGGCGGCTTGGGCAAAAAAGGGTATCCCGATAGACTGAAAACCCAAAAGGGCAGTCCAAGTAAAAGTCAGGGATGTAAAGCACATCACTATGTCTCATTGGATCATCTTGCGACCATACTTCGGTATCGACCATCAAGCTCGGACGACACTAATCAATCTAATCAACTTCGGACAAACAACAAAGTGATGAGACGCTCGAAGACATAGGGGCAATAGCAGAGTTGGGACTCCATGGGATTGTTTCACATAGTTGTTTTCTTTTAACACAAATTTGTATAGCTTCTATTTTTACGGCGGCGTTCTCTTACTAGAACGTCAACCTCCTTGTATAAAAACGCCTATTACAGGCTAACTTCAAAAATCAATACAAAATCATTTTCACAAGAAACTTCGAGTTGTTTTTCTTTTTCTGTTTTGCTTTGGAAGAACGTCCAATGATTTATTTTTGACATATGCATTTGAATAATTGCTGCTCATAAATATTTACATAAGAAATAAAAAAGACAATTACTCGTAATTCCAGAAACAGGGAAAAAACAAGAAGTGTCAAACCCGACAGTTACTCTGCCCAGCAGGTATCAGGACAGAGACAACTTTGGAGCATAATCATCAGTACATACACTCCCTACAGAGTAAAGATATTCAGAAGCATTGATGTCAGCTTTCCCGAAACAGGAAGTAACCTCCCCAGCCAGGGTCATTCAGAAACCTGACAGCTATATCCCCTATCCGAATTTCATAATCGTGAGCGGGTCAATAAATTTTATCTCCCAAGCAGAGTTTATTTCTATGGATATAGAAGCTCAATCCCCGACGGAGCTCATTACTTCAGCTATGAAAATCCACTTTCCAAGTTGTTCCCCGCAGAGTTATCCTCGAACAGAATCTCTCTCCGACAGAATGTTCAAAGGGAAAATCTCCAGCATAGTCATTTATGTTCACCATCCCCGGTGGAAGTAGAATAACCATAATTCTCTACAACAGTCAGGAATGTTATATCCTCCAGCAGCAGTCAGGGATATATTTTCCCAAGACTCAGACATACCCCAATAGCATTTCTTGTACATACATCATGACATACACATACATATCACAAACAACACAATCTCATTTATTCTGAGAACATCATCCCTTATGCATTTCATGTATCACGTATAATTAACCATGTTATCATTTCAAGAAAGACAATTATCTTCAATAAATCTAGCAGTTATATAGGTCACATCTGTAAACGACTAATGAGAACTCAATTCTCAAAACCAAACAGGTCAACTAATCTACACAATCGCTCCGAAGTAACCCTACTATCCAGGTTCCTTCCTATAAGCCCTACTATCTAGGCTTTCATCTTGAAGTAACCCTACTATCCAGGTTCCTTCCCATAAGCCCTACTATCCAGGATTTCATCTCAAAGTAACCCTACTATCCAGGTTCCTTCTCATAGCCTTACTATCCAGGCTTTCATTTCGAAGTAACCCTACTATCCAGGTTCCTTCTCATAAGCCCTACTATTCAGGATTTCATCTTGAAGTAACCCTACTATCCAGGTTCCTTCCCATAAGCCCTACTATCCAGGCTCTCATACCTAAGTAACCCTACTATCCAGGTTCCTTCTCATAGCCCTACTATCCAGGCTCTCATCCCGAAGTAACCCTACTATCCAGGTTCCTTCTCATAAGCCCTACTAACTAGGCTCTCATCTCGAAGTAACCTTACTATCCATGTTCCTTCTCATAGCCCTACTATCCAGGCTTTCATTTCGAAGTAACCCTACTATCCAGGTTCCTTCTCATAAGCCCTACTATCCAGGCTCTCATTTCGAAGTAACCCTACTATCCAGGTTCCTTCTCATAGCTCTACTATCCAGGATTTCATTTCGAAGGAACCCTACTATCCAAGTTCCTTCTCCCTTATCTCCAGACAACAATTTACAATATTGTAAGACCTGGACTTGACTAGATACGGTCGATTTCACACTTCCCCAGTAAGTCACTGTGCAGCCTGGACCTTGACCAGATATGCAGTTCACTTCCACCTCCTCAATCAAGAATTTACTCCCAGTAGACTAATGGACAACCTAAGCTCCTATACTCTATCTCCCAAAACACAAATCAACTCTCCTCGGTGAAGTCCTCCTCAGCGGCGGGTACAAGAATTCTCGCAAAGGAATCTCTTATGCAACCAATATCTTCTCTAGATGGCATCTTTAAGCCCATCTTTAACGATTCTCCATCACCTTCCAAATGGCATCTGTATGCCCATTCCCGATACTATCGATCGACATTCACTTCATGCGAGCGCAAATTTCTGGGCACTCTAGTGTTCAATCATCTTCCACCTTCAGATCACGAAAGGCAGACCAGCCAATCTAAATCTTCAGGTTTAAGAAGATTGAACAGGGGCAGCTGTTGTACCCCAAAATTTTCCCTCCCATTTTACTAAACATATGCTCAGTAAGACCCTTAACTTGCTCAAGGATGCCCAAGAGTTGACCAGACAAACTCTCTCCTAAAGCAATGAACCTCCAACTAGGGTTTCCATTTTCACCAAGAAGGGTGAGCTACAAAGGCCTCATATGCTATCCATAGTCCTAATATGTCCTCAATACCCTCCATGTCAAATTTCAAGCTTTGCACAAGAAGTTTGCTCAGTCAACTGCTTAGATGCTTGAGAATCGACTGTATTAGGTCAAAAGTCAACTGCAGCCCACATACAGTCAAACTTCAAGATTTTTGGTCAACATAAACATTTTGAAGTGATATTCATCATTTGATCAAGGGTTGATCATGATTCCTCAAGGAATGCTCCTAATTCATCAAAACATAAAAGTTGCTAAATTAGGGTTTCTTAGGAAAAGTCAACCAAACTTTGACCAAACATAACTTTCTCATACTTTATCAGACATTTCTCATCCAAGGCTCATTTTCAAGGGAAGTCAATTTCCTACAACTCATATTCATCCCTCAAGTTCAAAAAATGAACTCATAAAAAGATATGAATTTCTACATTATAGGTCCTTTTGAAAAGTCAACAAAAACACCTTTTGGGTCAAAGCTTCTTACATGAACATGGAGGACCCAATTGAAATGAGACGAAAAAGGGTTGTTTAGGGGACATACTAAGCTTTCCAAAAAGTCTAAGAACACCTCTCTAGGATTAAAATTGGAAGACTTATGCATTGTCAAAGTTGACCATTTTTAGAAAATTGCCCAAAGTCAAATGTGCTCAAAAATGCATTTTTTTGCCAAAAGGGCCTAGCATTTTAGGATTGTATCTTGTTAAGGACATGGTCCACGACCCAAATCAGCAGCCATATCTTATTTTCTCTATTTATTTATTTTATTTTGATTTTTATTTATTAAAAATCACATTAAATCACATTAAATCAAATAAATAAATAAAAATATCAAAGATGGTTTTGATGATCTGATTTTGATGGAAATCAAATCTAATTATGATGGCCTAATCAAATCAAAACGAATCAAGGCAATTTGAAGCAAAAATAGCATGATTTGGATGGTTATGGAAAGATATCATATGGCAAGAAAATCACATTCAATATCCATAATTCCAAAGGATTCAGATTGTTTTTGTTACCCTAATTCATCATACTACATATAATGAACAAAAACAAGGCAAGAGAACAAGGGTTGCAGCCGTGAGAAGAGAGAAAGAAAACTAAAAAATTGGACAAAAAATGTTGGATCGTTTTCTCATATAGAGGGTGATTCAGGCCATTCCAAAGCTTCCAATTGCTTCCTGGACATCTCTTAGAGCTAACACAATTCATTGCAAGCATCCCCAAGCCCAGAATCGTCCACTAGGCTCCATACAGTTTGCATATTTTCTCAAAATCGATTACGATAATTCTTGCATCTTAGGCATGTTTGAATGATATATTTGTGATTGTTAACACATTTGCAACATGTTGGGATAATTTAATTGGCGTTTTGATGCATATACTGATGGTTGCCATGGTTAGGGTTTAAGAAGACATTTTGGGGCTTCTCTGTACAGGTAAAATTAGGCCAAATAATTGATGCCATGATGCTCGTGAGATCAAGACGAGTTGATTGGTGTATTTAGAATTAATTTATCATGCATGGTATGGATTTTTGAAGTTTGCGGGTTTATGGCTATGGAGCTTTGTCCGTAGGTATAGATCTGATAACTAAGATGACAGACATGGAAGAAGATGATGAGTTGTCACCCTCCCACTGGGACATTTGAATAATCGCGCGTCTTTTAGACCATCCATGTTGTTTTACATATTATGCTTTAATGTTATTATTATAATAACTAAGCAGCGTAGCACAGATGGCAGGGCAAGCGTGGAATGAGTGGAAGGATCTGGGTTCGATCCCAGGTCCCAACATTTTCTTTATTTTCTCAAGATGTAATTGCAGATCCCATGCATTCCAAAGCCTGATGTCAATCATGCGCCTCATTGATCCAGCCACTAGACCATTGCCAACACAGATCCAATATTCAATCCAAGAAGAGACCATGGTGCACCTTTCAAGCTTGACAACACAGGATCTGGCACAGGATTGGGCTTAGTGTGCATTGGGCCTAACAAAAATCAGAAGTGCACCCCCTGGTTTGCTTATACGCAGGCCCAATTTCTTACTCTTTTCTATTTTAATTCTTTTTCTCTTTATTTATTAATTTTGTCTTTTTTTTTTAAATAATTCAAAAAAATCATTTTTTATTTAATCAAAAAAATCATAAAAAACATCAAAAATTTTTTTTATAAAAAATATTTTATTAACTAAATATTTAATTAAATTAGGGTAATTTAATGACTTTTTATTATAATTCAAAATAATTAGAATTAGGGTTTAATTTTATACTTAACCTAATTTCCCCCCCAAAAACAACATAAATATTTCCTCAAATTAGATTTTTATGTAGTCTAATTATTCTTCGCATTTAATTTGCCGCGCGCTTTTAATTTTTCCTTTTTTTATTATTTGTAATTGCTCCGAGTTTGTAATAAATTTAAATAGGGTTTTAATTCCGCGTTTTATTTTCAGTCAAAATAATTATGTATCTGCCCAAAGCCATGTAATAATTAGGACTCTAACTTCTCGCATTTTAATTTCCGCAAATTATAAACTGCCTAGATGTAAGTATAGGATTACATGGAAAGACAAACTGAAATTAAAACAGTAGAAAACCCTAATTGTGCAAAGATAATTAACTGGAAAAAAATACACTTGCACATGCTCACTCCTAGGGTTTACTACACTCCGGTTGCCTTCGGTAAACAGTCATAAAGTATAGGGAATGTTAGTGGTCGTCCTCTGGTCCCAAAAGATCTAAAATGACCCATTCAGATATTGCCTCGGAAAAAGATCTTTAAGTCTTTAGGATGATTACTAAAATTTCTTAACATTGCTTTTGTGATTGTATTTGTCCCTTCAAACATCCCTTAAAACTCCAACTACGGTGCTACCTATTCCTTAATAATAGGATAACGCTGTCTAAAGGAAAACGATCAGGCTTTTCTCGAGTAGGTATATTAGTTCCTAGGTACTTGCTCAAACAAAACTTTTCACACAAATACTTTTCAAAACAATTTTCAAAACAACTCCGTCACACTCTTGAGGACTATTACAAGAGACATCACGAAGTAAAACTTTTTCAAAACAAGCAAACACAAGCAATTTAAAAAATGAGCAAGTACCTAAGAGCATGTGGAAAACCACAGATAGAAAGGGTGCTAACACCTTCCCTTTTTATACTCTACCCCCCGTACTCAGAAATATCTCGAAAAAGGGTTTTTTCTGTTCGTTTTCCTTTCCTTAGTTGGATGAAATAAAAGTCAGTGGTGACTCTTACTTACCCCGACATTTTGCGAATACAAAATGCAAACCAGTATAACAGTCGGTTCTGCCACCATATCACAGGCAGAGATTTACCACTAGAAGTTGAAACCAAAATTTTGCAATTGGGAGTAAAAAAGCAAGACTGGTGAGCTTATCTTGGTTGACATAAATTCGGTGAAAGCGGGGTGAGTAGACATTATTGAATTCATAATATTTAACACAACTACATGTTTATTGACAGTTGATTGTCATAGCAATCAATGATGGAGTAATGAATAAATGAGAGTCATCGACATATGACTGGATGACTTCATCATGACCAGCTGGCACACTGGAGGCATTCATCTATAACTTTTTAACGAGATTAGTGTATATGGGGCCATGTAGAATGTGAAAGTAACCATTCAATCTTTGTTTTCTAACAACTTTCCTTAGTTCAAAATGATCGAAATCATTGAAATAAACAAACTTTTTGAAATTCTGGCACTGTAATAACAAAAGTTAAGACTGATGTCTCAACAACACACAATATTATGACAGATGTTATAACATCTGCTGACAGAAAAATAGACTTGCTGAGAACAGAAAGATTATGCAGATAAGTAAATTACAGAAACTTAAAGAACATAATCAATTTTTAACCCCGTTCGATGAAACTTTACCTACTCTGGGGGCTACCAAGCCAAAAAGGAAATCCACTATCAGTAGTATCATTTCGAAGCTAAACAGCCCCAGTTTACACTCCTCAATTAATCCCTACCCAGTGCAACTTCTACATAGGAACCTCCTAGATATGAGAACCCCTATCACTCCCAATCACCGCAATGATATAAAAAAATCCCAATCCCTGGGAATGTCTCAAGAAAATAAAAAGAAGATTACACTTTCAACACAAAAATACTTAGTTTGCTTAAAAGATTCACTAAAAACAATACTCAACTCTTTGCTTAAAAGATTAAAGGAGAACATTAATAACTTGATAAACAAGTAACAATCAGTCAACTCAAATGCATTAAAAGATACATGAGGATGTACAAAAACACACGGAGAAACTAAGGAACTCTCAAACCCTAAACCCTTATTTTTCACAAAGTTTTACAATAAAGTTATGCTACTTAAAAAACTAGGTTTTGGACGTCTCCTTATATAGACTTCTGCAGTTGGGCTTGGACTCTTCAATCAAATCCAATCTTCGGCTCTAAATCCCTGTAAAATCTTCTCCATAAAATAGAAACAAAAAAACAAATCTTTTAAATATTTCCTTAAAAGTCTCAAAGATCCTTTTTATTAAACAAATCAAATTTGCAATTGTTCCTAAACATACTTGATTGACTGCGCTTGTTATGAGTATTAAAAACCTCCAGAATCTCATTTTTTCAATCAAATCTTCAAGGATATTATCCAGTTGTAATGTCATGATATTCTGTTGCAACATGTTACAACATCTGAAGAACATCTGTCAAATAAGTACCAACAAACTATGTTGTACCAGCTGATCAAGATGTTATGACAACTTGCTTAATATTAGGCTGCAATACATGTTTTCCAAATGAAACATGTTTTTGATAAAATTGTTTCCAACTACTTAATGTACCAAAGCTGTTGTAAACCATAAAATCACAGACCTAACACTTTTCATTGATAACGAACAAAATATTTGCATCCATTTTTATTAAGAAAAAAAGACTTTGAAACAAGGAAACAAGACACAGAGAGGTTGAAATAAGACATTAAAAATAGGAAAAATACTTTGAAACAATGTTTGAAGACACAAAGAGTTGGTGATGAGACGTTTAAATAGCTCAAAATCCTCCTTGAAAATCCAAAAGAGACATTACGACTTGAATATCGCTGGTCATTGCTATTCTAGTGATTTGATTCTAATGCATGTGTGCCACGTTTTAATTAGTTTTTAACACAACATATTGCCACAAATTTTATCATAATCGAGGTGAAAAATAAAACTGAAAACTCTCTTTTAATTATATTTTTATTTGTAAATTAAATGATATAACCTGTCGGTTTTCATAATAACAGAGGATATTTATCATCGTCCTTAATCAAATTCTTATCGTCCATTTAATGATTATAAATGATCAAGATATTACCTTTAGTGGTCCACGTGAAACATAAATAACTTCTGGACTGGGCCGGTGGCTGGCCCACTGTCGGGCACAACCCAACTCACCCCTGCATCGAGGACGGCCTAATTGATGGCCCAATCAACTAGGGCGTAATCTGAAGACATGTTCCTCATGTGCTCCTCACCCGAGGACACATCACCAACTTATTTCGCATGTTTTGCATAACTAAAGTAATTGTTGCACCCTTCATAATGAACCTGGACAGTCCATCATCCATGAAGTTCGAAAAAGTTGATCCATGATGATGAGCATGTGTTGCTCATCCCAACTATCACGTAGGAATCCTGGCAGTCATCCATTATGGGCCTGGATATTCAGCCCATAATGGAGACCATTGGCCTAGCGTCGAGGGCTCTATAAATACCCTCCTGTACAGGAGGTTCAGGTATTATATTCACATCTCTAACTCTCTCACTTACCTCTCCACTCTTCCTAACTTCAACATCAGAGTACCTTGCAGGTACAATCATCTCTCTATGGGACACGTGGATCAACTGGCACTTGGACTTACCACCCCTCTTTCTAATCACCGGTAAGATCACTGGCACCGACTAAGGGAAGCTTTGTTTCCCCATCTTCCTTTCCTTGAAATAGAAGATCAAAACAAAAACTCTAACACCGATCATGGTTGGTTCCAACGATAAGAACAACGATCCTGCAACCGTCGTTTCCCCCGCCCTTAACGATGATAATGGCAATGAGATCCAAATTTTGGAAGATATCACCCCAACAAGGAGGGATGGACGTATCACTTCCCCATTTTCCGACGATGCAGCCGAAGATCTCGCCTTGTACGTCAAACCCTGCAAAAATCAGGAGACCCTAGAAGAGGCGTCGAAGATGTTTCAACCAATTATGGCTCCCCCAATACTGACCCAACGATGGTGGCTCTATTCATAGCAATAAACTAGACAAACATATTGATCCACCATATAAATGAAAGGATCAAAGCACTGGAGAAGGACCATCATTCGCGCTCTCCCCCACGGAGACACCAACGGTATGAGTCCCGAAGTCCGTCCCCGCGACAACCAAGCTATCACCCACCGTTGGAGAGGCAGCAACCTATGGCGACCAAGAAGCGCAATTAGACTCCTTATCGCGAGGTTCGGCGATCCCCAGGCACCTAGAAAAGAAAATCAGGAGGCCAAACGGAGAACCTTCATTTGCCTCCCTGTAACTCCCCAATTTTTATTTATTAGTTATATATTTTATTATTTAATTATTTGTTTGATATTCATGAGTAATTGATTTAATTTAAATTAATTTATGTATGATATATGTGTCGGTTGGTGAGAATTGTAAAGAATAGTAATTGGGCCTAATGTGTAAGAATGTAGAGAGTTAGTGGAGGTGTGGATAGTAAGCCAATTAGCTTGGTTACTAGAGTGGTATTATTTTATTAGTTTAATAAAAAGAAAAGAAAATAAGAGTTATAAAGAGGAATAGCAAAAGAGAAGAGAAAAGAGTTTTACGAGAAAAGAAGAGAAGAGCGAGAACGAGGAGAAAAGGGCAAGAACGCAAAATCAATAGAATCAACCTAGAACAAGGTAATGGTGGGTTTTTTATTTAGTTATTGGGATCATATAATGATGTATGATGGGTAGTAACATGTATTAGGATAAATTTATCTAGTTTGTCCATGTTTTGAAATTGTTAGGTTTTGATGATATATCCTTGAATATGATGATTGATTGTGTTGTGATGTTTTGGTTGATAAATACATGTTAGATATAGGTTATAGTGCCTTAAACTATGATGAATTGGATTTTAAAATGTGTTTTTGGGTTAAGAAATCGTATGAGTTATATGTTGTCATCGTAGGAACTTTTTTGCAAATTGTAGAGGATGTTTAGCGCCATTTAGCGTGCTTAGCATGGTCAAAGTCAGTGAGTTTGGCGCTTAGCGCCTAGAAGCCCGCTTAGCACGGTCACCTGGGAGTTGAAATATTTTTATTTTCTTAAAGTGTTTTGGGATTATGTATACTTATATTTTATGTGCATCTCTCTGGTCGGTTCCTGGTGGCCTACACGACATTGATGTCGGGCAGGCTAAGAGGATGTTTGTTGGTCATCCTGGGCCAGTGCTAGTTCGGGAGGGCAAATGGCTGACATGCTCGATAGGTAGCGGGTAATCCAGGTCACGGTCATGCGGGTCGTACCAAAGGAGATGTCTTGGACTGGGCCCCATCAAGCTGTCGGGCCAGTCCAGAACAGTTCCTAATTGCTTTCTCGCGAACATTTCAAAACATTTTTCACAACGACATTTTTTTTCAATGAATATTTTCAAAACTAATACTTTGCATGCATTCTCAAGTGATACGAGAATCATTACAAAGTTGTCGAACTTAGGCGTCTTCAAAATATTTTTAAAACTTACACATTCACAAAGCATTTTCAAAAATGAGCTAGCGATTAAGAGCCCATAGATAACTACGGATGAAAAGGGTTTTAACACCTTCCCTTTTCATAACCTACCCCCCTTACTCAGAAAATTCTCAATGGTCTTTCCTGTTCTTTTCACCCTTTCCTTTATTGGATAAAAGAAAAGTCGGTGGCGACTCTTGCTATCTGCAACATTTGCGATAAAATGCAAAACCAAAAGTTAGTTCTCCTACCGTATTACAACTTTGTACTCTTTTCACGATGATTTCCTCTTACTAGGATTTTTGTATCTTTGTACAAAAACCACCTGTTTATAGGCGAACTATTAATGTAAATATAATTTCAAAATTTAAATTGTTTTTAATTTTTCTGTTTTGTTTGCAAAAATGTCCAATGACTAAAAATTAAATGAACATATATGTGATACGGTGGCAGAACTGACTTGAGGCTTTTGCGTTTGTGTTTGCAAATGTTGCGGTTTAGCAAGAGTCGCCACCGACTTTTCTTTTATCCAATAAGGAAAGGTGAAAAAGCACAGGAAAGACCTTTTGAGATGTTTTCTTGAGTTCGAGGGGTAGATTATGAAAAGGGAAGGTATTAGCACCCTTTTCATCCATGGTTTTCCATGGGCTCTTAGTTACTTGCTAGATCACTTGCTTTTGTTTGAAAATGTGTTTTTGTGTGGTTTTGAAAGTATTTTGAAAAGGTGCCATCATTTAGACAAACTTTGTAATAGTTCTCGTTCGTAAGAACGTATACAAAGTGTTGAGCTTTTGAAAATATTTCAATGTTTGGACAGTGTTTTTAAAGATGTTTTGAAAGTGTATGTGATTGTTTTGAAAATAGCAAGGATATTTGTTATTGAGAGTGAGCAAGTAACTAAAAGTAATATACCTACTCAAAAGGTTTTAGATATGCTTTTACTCCTCCTTTAGATGTTGATATCTTACCATTGTTTTGGTAAGAAGCCCCATCGTTGGATGTGAAGGGACGAGCATTGGGTCATCGTATGACTATTATATCAATGTTGTGAGATGACTTAGCACCTTTTCTTTAGGGACTAAGATCATTTTGATAGGAAACTTTGATAGCGTCATCGAGGGACTATGATCTTGTATTTTTCAATTCATTTGTGCTAAGACATCCCACATACATAACATGGCCATTTTGTAAGGCAACAAGTGGAATTACCCTAGGGGTGTAAGTATGCGAGTGTATTTGATTGCATGCATAATTAGTCTTGATTAGGGTGATCTATTTGTCAATTTTCATATCTTGTCATATACACCCTAATTACTAGCATATGTTGAAAGCAATAACAATGCGGAAATGTAAAGTCCTACGCTATTACAATACTTAAGGGGATGAGGATACATATTTACGAATGGGGGTTGCAAGTTAAAACTCTAGGTTATTCTTACAACCATATTGAAATAGATAAGAATGTACAGGAAATGTAAAATATTTGTCTGTTTAAAAAAAGGAAAATAACTTTTTTTTAAGAAAATATTTTTTGTCTCTCTTTTTTGTTAAAAGAAAATTTATCAGGCAAATATAAAATATTTTTGATGTTTTGATTAATAATAAAAAATAATATGATGGCAAAATAATAAAAGAGAAAGAAAACATGATCAGCGTAAAGTGCTGAAAATAGAAGATGTTAGAAGTTCTGACTCTGACTTGCTGCACAAACAGAAACATGTTAGCAAAAATATGGAAGTTCAGAAGTTCTGGATCTTCTGAGAACTCAGAAGTTTTCAGAAGTTCTAACACAACCGTCAGAACTTTGCCTCTTTCCATGCCAGTCAGAACATCTGCAGCTTAGTCATTTACAGAATAGAAGTTGCATGTATAACAATTATGACAAATTTCATGAAATATCAGAAGCACAAATCAGAAGCAACATGTATTTGCTAATTCTAATTATGAGTCCTAATTTATTTATGAAACTCTGGACTGGGATTTCTTTTATTTAGGCAAGCAGATGCAAGAATTTTCATAATATGTACATCATCAGGATCAGAATATCTACATTATGCTAAATATGCAAAATCTGACAATGCTTAATCAGTTATGATGAGGGTCAGCAGAAAACTTACCTTGTAGCTGGAGAGGATTCTATGAACTGGAGATTGGTCTTGAATTTTGGTGACGTTCTGAGCAACTTCTTCACGTACTCAGCAGGATGGAAGTTTACAACTTTTGGAACAACCAATGGGTGATATTCTGACTCCTTGGAGGTGGAAATGAATGGAGAGTGTATGGCAATAGGAATACAGAAGTTAAGGTAGCTTCTAATGTGTGAATCAACAGCTACGTGGATGGCTTTAGTCAAGAACACTTGAGGAAAAATGGAGTTTGAATATAAGGAATCAATGCTAAGATTTTGGTATTTTGTGTTTATAGTTTCCTGGGTTCTTGGAATTTTTGCAGTGGTTCAAAGCCTTCTTTCTCAATTCTCTCGCCTCTTTCACAAATATTTATGGACTTTTCTCAGTGGCCAATGGTGTTCTATTTATAGGCAAAGCTTTTGTAATTTGGAGATGTCAAATTGTGCCAGCATCATATGCTAGATGTTGACTTACTCTTGAAGTAAGCTTAAACAAGTGAGGGTTCAATCCATCAAGTGGGATGGTTAACAACACCTCAGCTGGATTTGGCAGCGTGAATTAAGGAAAAGTAGAAACAACGCGTGGGTCTAGCATACTTTTGCACAAAAGTTTGGTCTTCCAAGGACAGTAGGGGTACATGTGGTGAAAGTCCCTTGGATAAAGACTTCACAAGTGGTTGTGAGAATTAAATGGGTTCCCATGTGAAACTCTAGATCCTTGCTTAACTCTGAATCAGAAGTTCTGTCTCAGCGTAGCATATCATCTTTTGATCCTCTTATCTTCTGACTTCAGCATGTTCTGAGGGATCCTTCAGAACTTCCAGTATACTTACAACACGCTTTGTTACCTTCTTTGATTTAACCTTTGCAAACTATGACTGAACCTTCGTGAATACTGGCCCAGAAGTTCTGACCAAACTCTGTCTTGAGAATATCCAGAATTTGCTGAGTGTGAACATTGGCTCAGAAGTTTTGAAATTATCATATTTCTTAAACACTTAGAAAATTTCTAAGTATTTAGAATTTGACTTTTCCAAAGTAAAATTTGACTTTTTGAACTCTTGATGAAGCAAACTTCATATTCCAACATGTCTTGATGAAATATGATTTTTGAGATTTGATTTTGATCTAAAAAGTCAAAGTTAGACTTCTAGTGTGCAAATGACCATTTTTCCCTTGTGAATAGTTTGCTTGGAAAAATTGATAATTCAAGGCTTGGAATTGACTGAGAGAAAATTTGAGGATCCAGGGTGATTCCTTGAGAAATGAGAGGGCAAATTTTGGGGTGCAACAACTGCCCCTGTTCAAACTTCTTGAACCTTAAGAGTTAGATTGGCAGATCCGTCATTCGTGGCTTGGAGGTGAAAGATGATTGAACACTAGAGTGCCTAAAAATTTGCACTCGAAGATGGATGGTGAATGGGCTTATAGATGCCATTTGGAGGAATGTTGGTAAACGCTAGAAGAAGTATTAGCACAAATCTCTTGTTGATTTATACTAAACTTGTTGTTTTACCTGTGAGAAAAGAGGTTAGTAAAAATGCAGATGTTTGCATGATGTTCACCAGATGTGTATCATGCTAAATGCATTGGTGTATACATGCTATGATGTATGAATATGTGTGTTTCCGTCCTGGAAAATAAGTCCCTGACTGCTGCTATGGAAATTCTGGGGGGTTGAATCCCTGATTGCCTGTTGGAAATAAAGAATATGTATATCTTTAAATTTTATTGAAGGGAAGCTTTTGCTGGGGAACATCACTCAAGTATCAGTTGTTATCTGGTCGAATCCAGGCTTCACAGTTGCTGAGGATGAAGTAGTTGGCTGTTATCTGGTTGGATCCAGGCTTCATGGCAACTTACTGGGAGAAGAGATGAATTAACTGTTATCTGGCCGGATCCAGGCTTTGCAGAAAATTCCATGAAATTGAATAGTCATCTGGTCGGGTCCAGGTTTCACAACAACTTGCTGGGGATACAGAGGTTAACTGTTATCTGGTCGGATCCAAGCTTCAGAGTAACTTACCGGAGGAAAGGATGAATTAACTGTTATCTGGTCGGATCCAGGCTTTGTAAAATTCCTTGAAATTGAATAGTTATTTGGTCGAGTCCAGGCTTTATGGTCTTTTGGAAAGATGTACTACTATCTGGTCGAATCCAGGCTTCATAGTGTCTTTCCAGGAATCATGGTTAATTGTTATCTGGTCGAGTCCAGGCTTTACAATATAATGTTCAAAAACTGTTATCTGGTCAGGTACAGGCTTTGCAGATTTCTTTGATGAAGTTAATTGTTATCTGGTCGGGTCCAGGCTTCACAATAAACTGGTTGAAAACTTTTATCTGGTCGGGTCCAGGCTTTGCAGATTTCTTTGATGAAGTTAATTGTTATCTGGTCGGGTCCAGGCTTCACAATAAACTGGTTGAAAAATGTTATCTGGCCGGGTCCAGGCTTTGCAGATTTCTTTGATGAAGTTAATTGTTATCTGGTCAGGTCCAGGCTTCACAATAAACTGCTTGGGGATTTAGTTGTTATCTGGTCGGCTTCCAGGTTTCACAACGAATCTCTGAGGATGATTGCTATCTGGTCGGATCCAGGCTTCACAACAGTTTTCTTGAAAGGACGAAAATGAGGACTGATATCTTGGTCGGGTCCAGGTTCCTCAACCATTTGTTGGGGATATAGAGACTACTCTACTGGGGAAAAGAAGTTAAAACCTTGGTCGGATTGAGTTTAGGTTCTTCTATATATTTGAAGAGTTAGGCTATTATCTGGTCAGGTCCAGGTTTCATAGCGTTTTGAAAAATGAGATCAACTGGTATCTGGTCGGGTCCAGGCTTCACAATAACTTAAGAAGTCAAACTGTTATTTGGTCGGGTCCAGGCTTCGGTGATTGAAGAAGTCAAACTGTAATCTGGTCGGGTCCAGGCTTCAGTAATAACTTGAAAATTGTGCTAATATCCGGTCGGATTCGGGCTTCATAGCATTTCTTGGTAATAATAAAGGCTTTGGCGAAGGCTTTACTGGGGATTAGGGATTGTGGCCCTGTGATTTGTAGTCATTTGAAAGGGGAATTCAAATTGGAGAGTATAGACTCAGTCGGGTAAGGCAAACTCAGTTTGGGGAGGATACACCCAACTGGGGAGGACGGGCTCAACCGAGGATGATGGGCTCATCTGGGGATGATGGATTATGTTTGGAGAAAATAGCCTTGGTCGGAGAAGATGTACTCAGCTGGGCAATTGGCGACTCAACTGGGGAATTTAGGTTAAGCTAGAGAAGATACACTCAGCTGGCGAAGACGGACTCAGCTTGGGGATAAGAACCTGGGTTGGAAGACATACTCCATTGGGGATGAAGACTTCAGTTGGAGAAGATATACTCAGTTGGGTAAGATGGGCTCAGCTGGGCAATTTGGACTCACTGGGGAGTATATACTCAGCTGGGGAAGATGGACTCAACTGGGCAATTCGTGGTGTCTTGATTGTTGTACGTTGAGAAATTTGCACTTGTCTGGGGAAATAATTCTGTTGGGGAAATAAACCCTGCCGAGGAGGTGAATTCCCTTTAGGAAGAGGTCTCCTAGGCTTTAATTTTGTAAAATTGATTTAGCTGGGGAGAAAGTTGCCGAGAGGTTGAGACTCTGGACGGGGATTATCCTGTGTAAGGAGATTGTAGGAAACTCCATTGGGGAAAGGTTTATTGTCACTGCCCTGGTGGGGATAATGATGATAAGATAACTCTGTGGGGCTATTTCACATACATTAAAGAGATGCTTACTGCTTAGCACTGATGCTTTGTTGATACCACTGCTTAGCAAGACCCATGTGGCAAATAGTTTTAATCATGTTCATATGCATATGTTCATTCAATTTTAGTCATTGGACAAATTTGCATTCAAAACAGAGATAGAAAATTTTGCACTTCAAAGTGTATTTGTATTGATATTTTGCCCATGAATAGGCATTTTTGTACATAGAGACGGAAATCCTAGTAAGAGGAAATCTCCGAAAAGAGACAAAATTGAGAATGAAAACAAATAGCCATGTGAAATGATCTTATTGCCTTTTGTTGTACCCCAAAATTCCCCCCCCCCCCCCCATATTTCTCAAAACATTTCAAGTAAGATCCTCAAATTGCCCAAGGAAGTCCAAGGGTTGACCAGACAAACTCTCTCCTAAGGTAGTCTACCTCAAATTAGGGTTTCATGTTACATCAAGATACTTGAGTCCAAGGGATCCAAAATTCTCGCCATTGTCCTAATATGTTCTCAAGAGCATCCATGTCAAGTTTCAAGCCTTGCAGAGGAAGGTTGCTCAGTCAATTGCTCAAAGGTCTGAAAATCGACTATGTTAGGGCAAAAGTCAACTGTGGCCTACATACAGTCAAACTTCAAGATTTTTTGTCAACATTCTCATTTTTAAGTATTATTCATCATTTGATCAAGGGTTGATCATGATTCATCAAGGATTGCTCACAATTCACCAAAACCCAAAAGTTGCTAAATTAGGGTTTTGTAGGAAAAATCAACTCAACTTTGACCAAGCATAACTTTCTCATACTTTATGATAAATGACCCATCCAAATCTCATTTTGAAGAGGATGAAATTCCATACAATTCATCTTCATCTCCAAAGTTCAAAATATGCACTCACAAGAAGTTATGAATTTGGACATTATAGGTCATTTTAAAAAGTCAACAAAAACACCTTTTTTGTCAAAGCTTCATACATGAACATGGAAGACTCAATTGAGATGATACCAAAAGGGTTGCTTAGAGGACATCTCTATCTTTCTAAAAAGTCCAAGAACACCTTCATGGAGTCAAAATTGAAGAAGTTATGCATTGATGAAGTTGACCTTTTTTGCAAAAATGTCAAAAGTCAAAAGTGCCTCAAATTGCAATTTTTGTCAAATGGGCCCAACGTTTTGCACTTGTTTTGAGTTTGTAACATGGTCCACGAGCCCTAGATCTTCCCACTTGCCTTTAATTTATTTTTGCCATTTATTTTGATTTTTTATTTCAATTAAATCAAATTAAATCAAAATAAATCATGGAAATATCCAAATCATTCAAACCTTAAGATTTTGTGCATATTTCAGGTATCTTATACAGCTAGCAAGAGAATCAAATTGTGTAAGGCATGGTTGTGCATAAAAAGATTGATTTTTGGCCTATTTTGGAAAGATTTTCATGGAAATCAAATCATGATCAAAGACCATAATTGACAAAGATTGAGAGCACATTTGTAACCCTAATTCAATCAGTGGTATATAGTGGACAATTGCAGACCAAAAACACAAGGTTTGGAGGCGTGTAGAGGAAGAACAAAACTTGAAAAAACTCAAGAAAAGTGGTGATCCGATTTGATACTTCCAAGCATTTTCAAGACTCCCAAGCCATCTCTTTCGTTTCCTGGGCACTCAAGGAAGCCATAGCAATCAAAAGCAAGCCTACTCGCGCGCTAGAACTCACTGAAAGTGGTTTACGGATTGGACATATTTTTGAAATCGGATACCATTGTTTAAGCATTTGTAGCATGAATCATGTATATATTCTGAATCCTGGAAGTGTTTGTAAGCTATTCATAACAGTTAATTGCATTTTTGCTAACCCTATAGAGAAACACCATTGCTAGGGTTTTCTGTTGCATTTTGGGATCTTTTTATACAGGCAAAATTGATCCACAAGAAGGGCACCATGATGCTCAGCAGGCCAAGGCGAATTGATCCACAACATTAGATTCCATTTATCGTTCCTATGGATGATTTTGGAAAGTCGTTGGTTTGTACCCACGCTCCTGGTGCGTAGGTAAAAGTCACTGACCTTATAGCAACGGAGAGAGGTTGGGGATGATGGCGTGGCAAGCCTTGATTGCTCTATTTGAAATTTCGCGCTTTGATGCTTTTTATTTTGTTTGTTTTTAATATATTGATTAATTGTTATTTCATATACAACAAGCGCGTTTGGTTCAGTTGGCATTGAGGCAGGTGAAAAGGCCATAGGACCTGGGTTCGAATCACAGGTACCCCATATATTTCATGTTATATTTTCTTATATGATCTTGCGAGTACACATTGCGTGAAGACCACCATATGCCCTCAGGATTCAACCATTGGATCTCCAGAAGGCTAGATCTGAAGGCCATCATTGGAGGACCATAGTGCACCATGGTCAATGCACAACGCTGGATCCAGGAAGTGAATGTGGATCAGAATTCTTGGGCCCAAAAGCTTGCTATCAACACCCCTCCAATTTGCTGATTATATGGCCCATATTCTCTCTTTTGCTTTTTATATTTTCTCTTTTATTTAGTTCATTTAATTTATTTTTACTAACACAAAAATTAATTCTTTTTATCAAAAAATGCATAAAATCAATTTCATCAAATTAGATTTAGTTTTTTTTTTGTTTTTTTACCAAAATTAATTTAATTAGTTAATTTAATTTTTTAGGTAACTTTAATTTTCTTTGTAAATAAATTAAAATTAATTAGAAAAACTAGGGTTTTTGCTTAATCTAATTTCTATGTTCTTTTCTTAAAAGATAACCAAAACATAAAATTAGGTCAAATGTAAATATTTTTTTCTTGATTTAATTTAATTAATAATTAGGTTCGTATTTCCTTTAAAACCTTATTTTCTTAAAATAATCAAAAACAACCAAAAAATTATTTTTCTTGTAATCAGGTTAGACGGGGTCAAGACCCTAATTTTCTCTCGTTCTCGATTCATCGTGCGCGTTTATTTTATTTTAGAATATTGATGTGATTGCTCATGGGATGTAATAGTTTAATTAGGACTTTTTCGTTTATTTATCGTTTTTACGGGTTTTTGGCTATGTAATTAATCCCGAAGCCTTGTAATAGCGTAGCTTTATTTTCCGCATTTTAATTTCCGCAAATATTAATTGTTAGATGTATGATAATAGGATTACAGACAAGACTATGTAAATTTTAAAACGGTCAGCAAACCCTAAATGTGCAAAGATGATAAACCTGAAATTGAATCACTCGCACATGCGCACTCCTAGGGTATACTCTCACTTTAGTTGCCTTCGGTAAACGATCATTAAGTATAGGGTATTTTAGTGGTCGCTCTCTTGTCTAAAAAAGATCAAATGTCCCGTTCGGAAATATTGCCTCAGAAAGGTTGCCTCTGACATGTTGCCTCAAATATGATCTTAAGACATTAGGGTTATTACTAAGACGTCCTAACATTGCTTTAGTGATCGTACGTCCCTTTCGAATTGACCCTTACAACTCCAACGACGGTGCTACCTACTCACTAATAGTAGGATAGCATTGTCTAAAGGAAATAAGAATAGAAACATTCTTTTTTTGAGTAGGTAGATGCTAGTAGGTACTTGCTCAAAACAAACTTTTTCCACACTTACACTCTTTTCAAACAAAGTTTTCAAAACAACTTCGTAACACACTTGAAGGCAGAAGCAAGGGTTAAATCGAAGTAAAACAAAAACTTTTTTCAAATCAAACACACATAAGCAATTTTAAAAATGATGAGCAAGTACCTAAGAGCCCGTAGAAAACTACAGATATAAAGGGTGCTAATACCTTCCCTTTCTATAATCTACCCCCCATACTCAAAATCTCGAAAAAGGAATTTTTCTGTGCTTTTTTCCTTTCCAGTTGGATGAAATAAAAGTCGGTGGAGACTCTTGCTTACCGCGACATTTTGCAAACACAAATGCAAAACGCAAACCAGCATTTTCCTAAAACAGTCTGGTTCTGCCACTGTATCACAGAACTGACGACTCTGCTGGGGACTAAATAAGTGGGTATACCTTAGGATTAGTTCATCATAAATTGATTCTATTGTTTGATTTGTTTGCTTTACCTTTGAGGACTTTGTATTGGGAGTTACTATAGATCCTAACCCAGATCTGGGGAACACCTTTTAAGTAAGTAGCAATAAACTGTGAGGGAACTGTACGGTGTCGACCGATACAGTTAAAGTAGTAGCTACGTTGATGTGGCACATTGGTTGGTACCGGTATCCCTTGTGGAGAAACGAGGAGAATACGGGGCTGCTATGTGTGTCGTTAAGCATCAACTGACCTTAGAACCTATAATTGACCAACTTGGCCATAGGAAGTAGTGAGATAGTCGGCCTCGGTGTAAAGCTGAGAACTGGTTGATACTCGATACTACACTCATTGAGACCATACTCTCGAGATAGTTCCGGCCGCAAGAAAAGATTGCGTGAGCTAAAACCATGACCGATGGAGGATGGTCAGTGATATTGAGAACCTCTATAACCCGGTTACTATTATTAAGACAGGTTGAAACCAACTGAACTTCAAGAGGGTAGTTCCTAGACCCCGTGCAAGCCTGAAACTTAAGGGCTATTGTGTGACTTGTTTGCCTTCACCATGTCTGTTATCTGCTATACCTGTGGTGTGTTTTTATCATGACATCATGCATCATAACATAGCATGCATACTTCATCCACTAACCATTTCAAAGACCGAGGGGATTTATCTTTGTTCTGTTGTGAAGATTATGGCTTCCATGCGCAGAAACACCATCCGAGTTAACTTTGTGCAAATACCTACTCAACTCAAAGATTTAGCCTCGAGAGTTTCTGATACTTCTTCATTCATTAGGAGACATGGTCAGCTTCTTAGCTTGGTTACCTCAAAATTTGATGAGCAGATGATGAGTGTGCTTTTCCAGTTCTTCGATCCGGTGCATCATTGTTTCACCTTCCCTTATTATCAGCTAGTTCCCACTTTGGAAGAGTTTTATGACTTATTGGGTATATCCATCCTCGAGCAGATGCCTTTCACAGGTTTGGAAGAGGTTCCTAGACCAGAGGACATTGCTTCAGCTTTAAATTTGAAAAGGGCTGATGTAGTATCCAACTGGGAGACACGGAGCAGAGTTAAAAGTTTCTTAGCGAAGTTTCTGATGGACAAAGCTCAACTATTCTGGGACAGTTTAGACTTTCAGGCTTTTGAAGATATGTTGGCTCTCCTCATCTACGACTTGGTTCTTTTCCCGAATCCAGATTCCTTCATAGATGTGAATGCGGTTAAGATCTTCTTGTCTCGCAATCCTGTGCATACTCTTGTGGGTGATATTTTGCATGCTCTCTATACTCGTACCGTGCGAAGAAGAGGGACCCTCATGTGTTACACGCCGTTGCTGGAAAGGTGGTTTATTTCGCACCTCCCCAAGTCTGTATTGAAGAATGAGGAAGGGTTAGGATGGTCTTACAGAATCATGTCACTTGCCCATACATACATTCTTTGGAGTTCTAAGGATATGGAAAGGGTCGCTGTCATTAACCGATATGGGGAATACCCTAATGTCCCATTACTTGGAATTAGAGGAGGAATAACCTACAGTCCTTGTTTGGCTTTACGACAGTTTGGTCGTGCTCGGAGAGACGGTCCTCATGAGCTCCTTCTTACAGATGTTGTCTTTGACTATAAGGAGGACGTTGACGAGCATCGCCGAAGGTTTATACGAGCCTTGGGCATGGTGAATAGGTTTGACCCTCACGAGCTAGGACCAAAGAATTCTCTCCCTATGCAACCTTACCTCCAGTGGGCCCGGGCTCGAGCTCAGAAGCTTGGGATGCCTTATGAAGCTGTGTTGCCAGTGATTGTGGAGCATACTAATGAAGAGGGCATTCCTTATACAGTCCTTTATCCCTACATGCCTACTGATCTGGGGGCTTTGAAGAGATCATGGATTCAGCTGAAAGAGGAGAGGGATACTTACCGGGATAAGTATCATGAACAAGAAAGGAAGATCTTAAAGCTCATAAGGCAACTTGAGAATGAAAGGACGATCAATGACCACGTCAGCACGAAGGGAAAGCGTCCATGGAACTTCTGATTTTTTGTTGCTTTTTTTTAGTTTAGATTTGTTTTGAGTTTATTTCTTTTGTAACACCTTGAAGGAATTGTTAAACATTTTTACAAGTTAATCTAATAAAGTTTGTTTTATTTTTTGTTTTACAAATTTAAATCTCCCAAGGTCTTTGAAATCATTTCATACGCATTCCATTATCATGCACCTCATTACAGGTATCATTACAGGTTTCTCATCTTCTTTGTTGTTTATTTCAGCACAGAATGTCTTCTGAAATACCTACCGATCAAGCCATAAAAGATCTTCAAGCACATAATGCTCAATTCAAAGAGATGTTCTTGAACCTGGCTAAAGGGCAGGAGGATTTGAAGACTCTCATCCTGAAGAAGAAGAAGAAGAAGAAGGTGGTTCTGCTGAATATGGGTCACAGATTTGGGAATAGGTTGCGACAGGAAGCTGATCTATCTCATTCATCTAGAGGAGGAGAGAATCAAGAGGAAGGAAAGGGTCCTAGTCCTGTAGTCTCTGATAATGATACTGATTTTGATGATGAATAGTACCCTCCTGTTGAGGATAGGTACAAACAACTTGAAGACCGTCTAAGTGCTATGGAGATTCAGAAGGTCCCTGGTCTAGATTTCGGGGATTTGGGACTAGCATCTGGGGTGGTGATCCCTCACAAGTTTAAATCTCCAGTTTTTGCTAAGTACGATGGAGTATCCTATCCAAAACTCCATCTCCGCTCGTACGTCAGGAAGATCCAACCTTACATTGCTGATAGGAATTTATGAGTACATTTCTTTCAAGATAGTCTGTCAGGGACTCAACTTGAATGGTTTTATCAATTGGAAGGAGCTAATGTCCATAACTGGGAGGACCTTGTTGCTGCTTTTTATAAGCAATACCAGTATAACGCCGACCTTGCTCCCACGCGTACTCAGCTTCAGGGTATGTCTATGGGTGCGGGTGAAGGTTTTAAGGACTATGCTCAGAAATGGAGATATCTGGCTGGGAGAGTCCAAACCCCTCTGTCTGATAGGGAGTTGGTTGATATGTTTCTTGGGATGTTGTCTGGTCCATTTTTCAATCACCTGATCGGTAGTTCATCATCTGGGTTTACCGAACTGATTTTGACCGGGGAGAGAGTAGAAGCTGATATCAGAAGTGGAAAGATATAGAAAGGTGCTTCATCAAGTACCAAAAAGAAGCCTTTCAGGAAAGAAGCCAGTGCATTTTACAGCTCGAGGAGCCAAAACCGACCTGAACGTCGTCAAGCAGTAAATGCGGTAGTAATATCGAGACCCACCGTTGCCCCCACAATGCAACAATCAGCAAAGAATGGAGAGACCGCAAAGACAGTACACTCGGCTTAATATGACTTTGTCTCAAATTCTACTGCAATTGTTAAAGACCAACCTGGTAACTCTGAGGGAAGCCCCGAAGAACCCCAACACCACATCTCCGCTGTATAATCCAAACGCCCGCTGTTCCTATCACTCTGGTAGCGCGGGTCATGATACGAACAACTGTTGGGCTTTGAAGAATAAGGTACAAGATTTGATTGAAGCTAAAGAGATTGAGTTTGACGCTCTAGAGAAACCCAACGTCATAACTGCTCCTATGCCCAAACATGATCAGGGAGTGAATGCAATTGAGGATGATAAAGAAGATCCAGATATTGACAGTTGGATTTACCCGACTACCGACGGTGGATTGAAAAATTGGACGGCGAAGGACTTCGTGCCCGTTTCTTTTATTACACAGTAATTGACTTTTGTTTTGAGATTTGTAATAGACAATTTGAAACTTTATGACCCGGTGCCTTGCCGGAGGCACCTTGGCTTTGCTTGTGAGGGCTTATTGTTTGTCATTTTCATATATCATCAATAAAGCATTGGACGTTTTCTTGCATTACAAATTTTGCACTCCCTGTTTTTCTTGTCTATCTTGCACTTTATCAAAACAACTATTGTCTTATACACACTCACATATCATAATGCAGATTCATATCCACTCTGGATCCCACTGATAACGACTCTGCTACTGCCAGTTATGACTTCGAAAATCCGATCAACCAAGCTGAGGACGAAGGTGAAGATGATTGTGAAGTGCCTGGGGAGCTTGCCTGACTGTTACTACAAGAAGAGAGGGCCATACAGCCTCATGAAGATCCAGTGGAATCAGTAACTTTGGGTACAGAGGAAGACAAGAAAGAGGTCAAGATAGGTGCAAATCTGGAGCCTAGTGTCAAGCAACGGTTGATACAGATGCTACGCGACTATGTTGAGATCTTCGCTTGGTCTTATGAATATATGCCTGGTTTGGATACTGATATTATGGTACACTGCCTGCCAACCAAAGAAGACTGTCCTCCGGTAAAGTAGAAGGTTCTCCGTATGTGCCCCGAGATGTCTGAGAAAATCAAAGCTGAAGTCATGAAACAGTTTGATGCCGGTTTTCTAGCTGTCACTTCTTACCCACAGTGGGATACCAACGTGGTTCCGGTGCCTAAGAAAGATGGTAAGGTACGGATGTGTGTGGACTACAGGGATTTGAATAGGGCGAGCCCCAAGGATGATTTCCCTCTGCCTCATATCGATGTTCTGGTCGACAACACTGCACAGCATAAGGTCTTCTCCTTTATGGATGATTTTTTTGGTTACAATCAGATTAAGATGGCTTCCGAGGACATGGAGAAGAAAACTTTTGTTACACAGTGAGGTACCTTTTGCTACAAAGTCATGCCGTTCGGATTGAAGAATGTTGGGGCAACATATCAGCGCGCCATGGTCGCTTTGTTCCATGACATAATTCACCATGAGATTGAGGTATACGTTGACGACATGATTGCAAGATCCCAGACTGAAAAAGAACACCTTGACCATCTTCAGAAGCTATTTGACAGGTTGAAAACGTACAAACTAAGGTTGATCCCGAACAAGTGTACCTTCGGGGTAAGGTCTGGTAAGCTGATGGGTTTCGTCGTTAGTGATAAAGGTATTCAAGTGGATCCTGCAAAGGTGAAGGCTATACAGGAAATGCCAGCTCCCCGAATGGAAAAAGAAGTCAGAGGCTTTTTGGGACGTCTGAACTACATTGCCTGATTCATTTTGAACCTGACTGCTACTTGTGAACCAATCTTCAAGCTGTTGAAGAAAGATCAAGTGGTAAGATGGAATGATGAATTCCAGGCTGCTTTCGAAAGGATCAAGGAATATCTCCAAGAGCCCCCTATTCTGATGCCTCCAGTTGAAGGAATACCTTTGATCTTATACTTGACAGTACTCGACAATTCAATGGGGTACGCGCTGGGGCAGCATGACGAGTCTGGCCGAAAAGAGCATGCTATTTACTACCTTAGCAAAAAGTTTACCGAATGTGAGACCCGATACTCACTGCTTGAGAAAACTTGCTGCACTTTGGCATGGGCTGCTCGTCGGCTGAGACAGTATATGCCGACTCACACTTCCCTGTTGATATCAAAGATGGACCCAATCAAGTATATCTTCGAAAAGCCTTCCTTGTCTGGAAGAATAGCAAGATGGCAGATGATCTTAACTGAGTACGACATCTAATACAAAACCCAAAAGGCAATCAAGGGGAGTGTGTTGGCAGATTATTTGGTGCATCAGGCTGTGGATGATTACCGGTCTATGAATTTCGAGTTTCCGGATGAGAACATCATGTTGGTGACTGACTGTGAAAAACCTGGACCGGATGAAGGACCTGAGGAGGGATCCCGATGGTCTATGTATTTTGATGGAGCTTCAAATGCGTTGGGTAATGGCATTGGCGCCGTGATCATATCTCCTGAGGAATGTCATACTCTGTTCACTGGCCAATTATGTTTTAACTGCACCAACAATATGGCGGAGTATGAAGCGTGCATCATGGGCCTTCGTGCAGCTATTGACCTAAGGATTAAGTTCTTGAGTGTGTTCGGAGATTTCGCTCTGGTGATCAGTCATATCAAAGGCGAGTGGGATACGAAGCACCCAAATCTTATTCCTTACAAAGAGTATGTATTGACGTTGCTTCCGCACTTCGAGGAGATAACCTTTGAACACTTCCCAAGAGAGGAGAATCAGTTAGCGGACGCGCTAGATACCATGTCTTCTATGTTCAAGGTTAGGTGGGACAATGAAGCTCCCCAGATTACCATAGAGAGGTTGGACGAACCCGCACATTGCTGTGACATCGAGGCTGAAGAGGTAGCAGATAAACCTTGGTTTCACGAGGTCAAGAGGTATCTTGAGGCTCAAGAATACCCCGAGGGTGCATCTGTTAATGATAATAAGTTTCTGAGGAGGTTCGCTGCAAAGTTCTTCATCAGCAATGGTGTCCTTTACAAGCGTAACCATGACTCAACCTTACTGCGATGCGTAGACAAGGTTGAAGTAGAAAAGATTATGGCAGAGTTACATGAAGGTACTTTCGGGACTCATTCCAGTGGACACACCATGGCAAAGAAGATCCTACGGGCAGGATATTATTGGTCCACCATAGAAGCCGATTGTTATCAGCATTCTCGGACCTGTCATAAGTGTCAAGTCTATGCTGATAAGGTGCATATACCTCCAGTTCCTCTGAACGTCTTGACAGCTCCTTGGCCTTTTGCAATGTGGGGTATCAATATGATTGGTGAGATCAGACCTACTGCGTCCAACGATCATCATTTCATTCTAGTGGCTATTGATTACCTTACAAAGTGGGTTGAGGCAGCTTCCTTTGCTATAGTAATCAAGAACGTTGTGGCACGGTTTATTCGGCACAATTTGATCTATCGATATGGTGTACCAGAGAGGATCATTACGGAAAATGGTACAAATATCAACAATACGATGATCACCGAGCTCTGCAAGCAGTTCAAGATACATCATCACAACTCTTCTCCCTACCGGCCGAAGATGAATGGGGCTGTTGAAGCGGCTAATAAGAACATCAAGAAGATTGTGCAGAAGATGACTGTGACATACAAAGATTGGCACGAGATGTTACCATTGGATCTTCATGGGTACCGAACCTCAGCGCGGACTTCAACAGGGGCAACACCCTACTCTTTGGTGTATGGCATGGAAGCAGTCTTACCCATTGAGGTCCAGATACCCTCTCTTCGGATTATGAAGGATGCAGGTTTAAGCGAGGATGACTGGATCCAGACCCGGCTTGATCAGCTGAACTTAATCGACGAAAAGAGACTTACTGCTATTTGTCATGGTCAGACGTATCAGAAGCGAATGATCAAGGCATTTAACAAGAAAGTCAGACGACAAGAGTATCAAGTTGGGGATCTGGTGATCAAACGCATCATACTGCCGCAAGGTGATCCCAGGGGAAAATGGACCCCTACATACGAAGGGCCATTTGTGGTTAAGAATATTTTCTCGGGAGGATCTATGATTCTAACCACCATGGATGGTGACGACCTTCCTCACCCCGTCAATGCAGACATAGTGAAAAAAATACTACGCATAATCAAAGACCCGCTAGGTTGACTGGCCTAGGCAAAAATAAGGGCTTCCCGGCGAACCAAAAGGGTTCGGGAAAAAATAAGGGATGAAAATGAAAAATCTGTACACCTGGCAAGTCGAAAACCTGAAAAGGCGGCTTGGGCAAAAAAGGGTATCCCGATGGATTGAAAACTCGAAAGGGCGGTCCAGGAAAACATTAAGGATTGAAGCGTAACACTATGTCTCATTGGATCATCTTGCAACCAAACATCGATATCGATTATCAAGCTCGGACGGCGCCAATCAATCTGATCTACCTTCAACCAAGTAGTAAAGTGATGAGATGCTCGAAGATATAAAGGCAATAATAGAGTTGGAACCCAGTGAGATTGTTCACATAGCTGTTTTTCTTTGTTTTTCATAAATTGTATAATTCCATTCTTTCGGTGGCGTTCTCTTACTAGGACGTCAGCCTCTTGTACAAAACGCCTATCACAAGCTAACTTCAAAATCAATACAATTCATTTTCAGAAAAGAAATTTCAAATTGTTTTTCTTTTTTCTGTTTTGTTTTGTAAGAACATCCAATGGTTCATTTTTTATATATGCATTTGACAATAATTGCTGCTCATAAATATGTACATGCAAAACAAAAAACGATTACTGGTAATTCCAGGAACAGGGGCAAACAAGAAATGTCCAGACCTTACAGTTGCTCTATTCATCAGGTACGGGGATAGACCCAGCTGAAGAATATGACTAAAAGTGCATACACCCTCCGCAGAGTAGGAAATACCCAAAAATAGTGGTGTTAATTCTCCCCAAGCAGAGTTTATCTATCACCATCACTAGAAGATTATCCCCAGTGGAGTTTATTTCTTCCATGAGCAGAAACTCAATCCCCGACAGTGTTCATTATCGCCAACAACGATAATTCATCCCCAGCCAAGGTTATTTCTCCAAATCAGCGGATCTTCGGACATTGTATCTCTTCCCCACAGAGTCATTTTCTCGTCAATTTATTCTCCAACAGGATTATTCTCACAATCACCTTCGAACGTTATCCCCAGCGAGAACGAAGAATTCAATTCCTTGCACTCTCCAGCAGCGGTCCAGGATTTATTTTCCCCAGTTAGAGAATATCATAAAAACATTGCATATCCATACATCATGACATGCGCATACGCATCATATAGCACAATCTCATTTATCTTGAGAACATCATTGCTCGATACATGTCATGCATCATGGCATTACATACGACTAACTCTTTACCTTTAAGGAAAAAGATACAGTCAAATTCTCACCAAGTTCAAGCTATGAAGCCCGGATCCGACCGGATAGTATCTTGATTTTTACATCATATTGTGAAGCCCAGAGAATGACCGGATAACAGTATCAAACACCGCGAAGCCTGGAATCGACCAAATAGTGGTTTATCTCTAAGCTATGAAGCCCGGATTCGATCGGATAATAGTTTAATCCCCAACAAGCCGTAAAGCCCGGATTACGGCCAGATAACAACTCAATAAGTTATTATGAAGACGGGATTACGACCAAATAGCAATACAAGTGTCTGTGAAGCCTGGATTACGACCAGATAGCAGTACAGGACACCATGAAGCCTGGATTCGACCAAATAATGGTATGAGATATCGCGAAGCCTGGATTACGACCAGATAGCGGTAAAAGACACTAAAGCCTGGATTACGACCAGATAACAGTGAGGGACATTGTGAAGCTTGGATTATGACCAAATAGCAGTTTACCCGGCCAATTATTATGAAGCCCAGATTTGACCGGATATTAGTAGGCCCAAAAATCAAAGGGAAGCCCGGAGGCGACCGGATAACCACTTGATTTCTTCTGAAGCCTGGATTACGACCAGATAAGAAGTAAGGTATTGTGAAGCCTGGATTACGACTAGATAGCAGTATAGGACACCATGAAGCCTGGATTCGACCAGATAATGGTATGAGACATTGCGAAGCCTGGATTACGACCAAATAGTGGTAAAAGACACTTAAGCCTGGATTACGACCAGATAACAGTACAAGACATTGCGAAGCTTGGATTTCGACCAAATAGCAGTTTACCTGGACAATTACTAAGAAGCCCGGAGTCGACCAAATATTAGTGTGCCCTAAATTCAAGTTAAAACCCGGATGCAACCGGATAATAACTTAATCCCTTCTGAAGCCTAGATTACGACCGGATAAGAATCGAGAAATTGTGAAGCCTGGATCACGACCGGATAGCAAGTTTAATCTCATCTCCCCAGTAAGTCACTGTAAAGCCTAGATTACGACCAAATAGCAGTCGGTCTTATCACTATGAAGCCTGGATCACGACCAGATACTAGTTCATTTACATCTCTTCGACCAAGAGACGGTTCCCCAGTAGAATAATGGACGACCGAAGCTCCTAAAATTCAACTTTTACCAAGATAGAGATCAGCATTCCCCAGCGTAGTCTTCCTCAACAACAGGTATACAAGCTCTCGCTAAGGAATCTCTTATGTGATCGACACTTCTTCTGATGGCATCTTTAAGCCCATCTTCTGTCATCAATCTCCAAATGGCATCTATAAGCCCATTCCCGACATCACAAGACGGATACCACTTCATGTGAGTGCAAATTTCTGGGCACTCTAGTGTTCAATCATCTTCCACCTTTGGATCACGAAAGGAAGACAAGCCAATCTACATCCCCAGGTTTAAGAAGATTGAACAGGGGCATCTGTTGTACCCCAAAATTTTCCCTCCCATATTTCTCAAAACATTTCAAGTGAGATCCTCAAATTGCCCAAGGAAGTCCAAGGGTTGACCAGACAAACTTCCTCCTAAGGCAGTCTACCTCAAATTAGGGTTTCATGTTACATCAAGATACTTGAGTCCAATCCCAAATGCTCACCATTGTCCTAATATGTTCTCAAGATCATCCATGTCAAGTTTCAAGCCTTGCAGAGGAAGGTTGCTCAGTCAATTGCTCAAAGGTCTGAAAATCGACTGTGCAAGGGAAAAAGTCAATTGTGGCCTACATACAGTCAAACTTCAAGATTTTTGGTCAAAATTATCATTTTGAAGTATTATTCATCATTTGATCAAGGGTTGATCATGATTCATCAAGGATTTCTCACAATTCACCAAAACCCCAAAGTTGCTAAATTAGGGTTTTGTAGGAAAAGTCAACTCAACTTTGACCAAGCATAACTTTCTCATGCTTTATGAGAAATGATCCATCCAAAGCTAATTTTGAATAGTATGAAATTCCCTACAATTAATCTTCAGCTCCCAAGTTCAAAATATGCACTCACAAGAAGTTGTGAATTTGGACATTATAGGTCATTTTGAAAAGTCAACAAAAACACCTTTTTTTCAAAGCTTCATACATGAACATGGAAGACTCAATTGAGATGAGACCAAAAGGGTTGCTTAGAGTACATCTCTAGCTTTCTAAAAAGTCCAAGAACACCTTCATAGAGTCAAAATTGAAGAAGTTATGCATTGGTGAAGTTGACCTTTTTTGCAAAAATGTCAAAAGTCAAAAGTGCCTCAAATTGCAATTTTTGTCAAATGGGCCCAACTTTTTGCACTTGTTTTGAGTTTGTAACATGGTCCACGAGCCCTAGCTCTTCCCACTTGCCTTTATTTTATTTTTTCCATTTATTTTGATTTTTTATTTCAATTAAATCAAATTAAATCAAAATAAATCATGGAAATATCCAAATCATTCAAACCTTAAGATTTTGTGCATATTTTAGGTATCTTATACAGCTAGCAAGAGAATTAAATCGTGTAAGGCATGGTTGTGCATAAAAGATTGATTTTTGGCCTATTTTAGAAAGATTTTCATGGAAATCAAATCATGATCAAAGACCATAATTGACAAAGATTGAGAGCACATTTGTAACCCTAATTCAATCAGTGGTATATAGTGGATAATTGAAGACCAAAAACACAAGGTTTGGAGGCGTGTAGAGGAAGAACAAAACTTGAAAAAACTCAAGAAAAGTGGTGATCCGATTTGATACTTCCAAGCATTTTCAAGACTCCCAAGCCATCTCTTTCATTTCCTGGGCACTCAAGGAAGCCATAGCAATCAAAAGCAAGCCTTCTCGCGCGCTAGAACTCACTGTAAGTGGTTTATGGATTGGACATATTTTTGAAATCGAATACCATTGTTTAAGCATTTGTAGCATGAATCATGTATATATTCTGAATCCTGGAAGTGTTTGCAAGCTATTCCTAACAGTTAATTGCATTTTTGATAACCCTATAGAGAAACACCATTGCTAGGGTTTTCTGTTGCATTTTGGGATCTTTTTATACAGGAAAAATTGATCCACAAGAAGGGCACCATGATGCTCAGCAGGCCAAGGCGAATTGATCCACAACATTAGATTCCATTTATCGTGCCTATGGATGATTTTGGAAAGTCGTTGGTTTGTACCTACGCTCTTGGTCCGTAGGTAAAAGTCACTGACCTTTTAGCAACAGAGAGAGGTTGGGGACGATGGCATGGCAAGCCTTGATTCCTCCATTTGAAATTCCGCGCGTTGATGCTTTTTATTTTGTTTGTTTTTAATATATTGATTAATTGTTATTTCATATACAACAAGCGCGTTTGGTTCAGTTGGCATTGAAGCAGGTGGAAAGGCCATAGGACCTGGGTTCGAATCCCAATTCTCCCATATATTTCATGTTATTTTTGCTTATATGATCAGGCTAGTACACATTGCGTGAAGACCACCATATGCCCTCGGGATTCAACCATTGGATCTCTAGAAGACTAGATCTGAAGGCCATCATTGGAGGACCATAGTGCACCATGGTCAATGCACATCGCTGGATCCAAGAAGTCAACATGGATCAGAATTCTTGGGCCCAAAAGCTTGCTATCAACACCCCTCCAATTTGCTGATTATAAGGCCCATATTCTCTCTTTTGCTTTTTATATTTTCTCTTTTATTTAGTTCATTTAATTTATTTTTACTAACACAAAAATTAATTCTTTTTATAAAAAAATGCATAAAATCAATTTCATCAAATTAGATTTAGTTTTTATTTTGTTTTTTTACCAAAATTAATTTAATTAGTTAATTTAATTTTTTAGGTAACTTTAATTTTCTTTGTAAATAAATTTAAATCAATTAGAAAAACTAGGGTTTTTGCTTAATCTAATTTCTATGTTCTTTTCTTAAAAAATAACCAAAACATAAAATTAGGTCAAATGTAAATATTTTTTTCTTGATTTAATTTAATTAATAATTAGGTTCATATTTCCTTTAAAACCTTATTTTCTTAAAATAATCAAAAACAACCAAAAAATGATTTTTCTTGTAATCAGGTTAGACGGGGTCAAGACCCTAATTTTCTCTCATTCTCGATTCATCGTGCGCGTTTATTTTATTTTACAATATTGATGTAATTGCTCATGAGATGTAATAGTTTAATTAGGACTTTTTCGTTTATTTATCGTTTTTACGGGTTTTTGGCTATGTAATTAATCCCAAAGCCTTGTAATAGCGTAGCTTTATTTTCCGCATTTTAATTTCCGCAAATATTAACTGTTAGATGTATGATAATAGGATTGCATGACAAGACTGTATGTAAATTTTAAAACGGTTAGCAAACCCTAAATGTGCAAAGATAATAAACCTGAAATTGAATCACTCGCTCATGCGCACTCCTAGGGTATACTCTCACTTTAGTTGCCTTCGGTAAACGATCATTAAGTATAGGGTATTTTAGTGGTCGCTCTCTTGTCTAAAAAAGATCAAATGTCCCGTTCAGAAATGTTGCCTCGGAAAGGTTGCCTCGAAAATGTTGCCTCAAATATGATCTTAATACATTAGGGTTATTACTAAGACGTCCTAACATTGCTTTAGTGATCGCACATCCCTTTTGAATTGACCCTTACAACTCCAACGGCGGTGCTACCTACTCACTAATAGTAGGATAGCATTGTCTAAAGGAAACAAGAACATAAACATTCTTTTTTCGAGTAGGTAGATGCTAGTAGGTACTTGCTCAAAACAAACTTTTTCCACACTTTCACTCTTTTCAAACAAAGTTTTCAAAACAACTTCGTAACACTCTTGAAGACAGAAGCAAGGGTTAAATCGAAGTAAAACAAAAACTTTTTTCAAATCAAACACACACAAGCAATTTTGAAAATGATGAGCAAGTACCTAAGAGCCCGTAGAAAACTACGGATAGAAAGGGTGCTAATACATTCCCTTTCTATAATCTACCCCCCGTACTCAAAATCTTGAAAAAGGAATTTTTCTGTGCTTTTTTAGTTTCCAGTTGGATGAAATAAAAGTCGGTGGCGACTCTTGCTTACCACGACATTTTGCAAACACAAATGCAAAACGCAAACCAGCATTTTCCTAAAACAGTCTGGTTCTGCCACCGTATCACACCTTCTAACTCTACTATTGCCCCAATGTCTTCGAACATCCTTTGTCGTTGATCGAATTGATTAAATTGATCCTGGACCATTTGAAATTGGACCTTGGTGATAGAATTGACTGTGTTGACTTCAAGGGATATAGTCGTACGCTTTTAATCCTTTATTTTTGCCTGAACCGCCCTTTCTAGTTTTCGGTCCACCAGGATACCCTTTTTTGTCCAAGTTTCCCTTTCGGGTTTTCAACTTGCCGGGTGTACAATCTTTTGCATATATCCCTAATTTTTGCCCAAACCTTTTGGTCTGCCGGGATGCCCTTATTTTTCTTAGGCGTGTCAACCTAACGAGTCTCTTATGCGTAGTACTTTTTGACTATGTCCGCATTTATATGATGCGGGAGATCTTCATTGTCCATGGTTGTTAGTATCATGGCACCTCCAGAAAAATCTCTCTTGACAACAAAAGGCCCTTCATAGGTGGGAGTCCATTTTCCTCTGGGGCCCCCTTGTGGTAAAATGATGTGTTTTATCACCGAGTCACCAACTTGATATACTTGAGGTTTTACCTTTTTATTGAAAGCCTTGATCATCTGTTTTTGATACATCTGACCATGGAAAATAGCAGCTAATCGTTTTTCATCGATCAAGTTTAGTTGATCCAATCTCTTTTGAATCCACTCATCTTCGCCTAGGCCTGCCTCGATCATAATCCTCAGCGAGGGAATTTGAATTTCCACTGGAAAAACAGCTTCCATGCCATAGACTAGAGAGAAGGGAGTTGCCCCAGTTGATGTTCTAGATGAAGTACGGTAGCCATGTAGAGCAAATGGTAACATCTCATGCCAATCCTTATAGGTTACTACCATTTTCTGCACAATCTTCTTGATATTTTTGTTGGCCGCTTCGACTGCGCCATTCATTTTCGGTCTATACGGAGAAGAATTGTGATGCTTGATCTTAAATTGAGTGCACAATTCCCTGATCATGGCATTGTTGAGGTTAGTCCCATTGTCAGTGATGATTCTTTCGGGGATACCATAACAACAGAAAAGACTGTGTCTGATGAATCTGGCTACCACGTTCTTGGTGACTGAGGCAAACGAGGCAGCTTCGACCCATTTGGTAAAATAATCAATGGCGACAAGAATGAAGCGATGTCTGTTAGAAGCTGTGGGCTTGATCTCTCTGATCATGTCAATGCCCCACATTGAAAATGGCCATGGAGCGGTTATGACATTCAGAGGGATTGGAGGTACATGGACCTTGTCAGCGTAGATTTGGCATTTGTGACAAGTTCTAGAATGTTGATGACAATCGGTCTCCATCGTTGACCAATAGTAACCAACTCTTAAGATTTTCTTAGTCATCGTATGTCCACTCGAGTGAGTACCAAAAAGACCATCGTGCATGTCTTCCATAATTTACTCGGCCTCTCTCTTATCCACACATCAAAGTAGAGTTAAATCATGGTTGTGCTTGTACAATATCCCGTTACTTAGGAAGAATTTTGGCTGCAAATCTTTGCAAGAATTTTCTGTCATTGATAGATGCCCCCTCTGGATACTCTTGTGTTTCAAGGTATCTCATTACCTCATGGTACCATGGCATTTCCGCATTAGTGTCAAGCTCATAGAAATGTGCAGGTTCATCGAATCTTTCAATGGTAATCATAGGGGCTTCGTTATCCCATCTGACTTTGAACATTGAAGACATGGTTGCCAAAGCGTCAACCAATTGGTTTTCTTCCCCGGGGAAATGTTCAAAAGTAATCTCTTCGAAGTGAGGAATCAGGGATAGCACAAGTTCCTTGTAAGGGATAAGATTAGGGTGTTTAGTGTCCCAATCTCCTTTTACTTGACTGATCACCAAGGCGGAATCTCCAAACACATCCAAATGCTTGATCCTTAACTCAATAGCAGCTTTTAGACCTAAGATGCATGCTTCATATTCAACTATATTATTTGTGCAATCGAAACATAGTCTGGCAGTGAAAGGAGTGTGGCAACCTTCAGGAGAGATAATCACAACACCAATTCCGTTACCTAAGGCATTGGAAGCCCCATTGAATACCATAGTCCATCGGGATCCTTGTTCAGGTCCGTCATACGGTCTAAGTTTCGCACAACCGGTTATCAGCATAATATTCTCGTTAGGGAAGTCGAAGTTCATTGACTGATGATCATCCACAACTTGATGAGCCAAATGATCTGCTAGTACACTTCCTTTGATGACTTTCTGATTTGTGTATTGAATGTCATACTCATTCAAGATCATTTTCCATCTGGCTATTCGTCCGGAAAGGGCAGGTTTTTCGAAGATGTACTTAATCGGATCCATCTTAGAAATCAACAAAGTGGTGTGAGTCAACATGTACTACCTTAGCCGGCGAGCAGCCCACGCTAAACCACAACAAGTTTTCTCGACCAGTGAATATTTGGTTTCGCAATCGGTAAACTTTTTGCTTAGGTAGTAAATTGCATGCTCTTTTCGGCCAGACTCATCATGTTGGCCTAAAACACACCCCATAGAATTCTCTAGTATTGTCAAGTACATGATCAAAGGTCTTCCTTCAACTGGAGGCATGAGAATAAGAGGTTCTTGTAGGTATTCCTTGATTTTGTCAAAAGCAATCTGGCATTCATCGTTCCACCTGACTACCTGATCTTTCTTCAAGAGTTTGAAAAGTGGCTCACAAGTAACAGTTAAGTGTGATATAAAACGGGCAATGTAATTGAGACGACCCAAGAATCCTCTAACTTCTTTTTCAGAATGAGGGACTGGCATTTCTTGGATGGCCTTTATCTTGGCGGGATCAACTTCAATGCCTTTATTACCGACAACAAAACCTAGAAGCTTCCCAGAGCGTACTCCAAATGTACACTTGTTAGGGTTTAACCTCAGCTTATACTTCTTCAGTCTCTCGAATAGTTTGTGCAGGTGATCGAGATGTTCTTCTTCGGTTTGTGATCTAGAAATCATATCATCAAAATATACCTTTATATCATGATGAATCATGTCGTGAAATAAAGCAACCACATCCCTTTGATATGTTGCCCCTGCATTCTTTAATTTGAACGGCATGACCTTGTAGCAGAAGGTGCCCCATTGTGTAACGAAGGTAGTTTTTTCCATATCTTCGGGAGACATCTTTATTTGATTATAGCCTGAGAAGACTTTATACTGAGTGTGTTATCGACTAAGACGTCAATGTGTGGTAGAGGGAAATCATCCTTGGGGCTTGCCCTATTCAGATCCCTATAGTCTACGCACATGCGAACTTTTCTGTCTTTCTTTGGCACTGGCACTATGTTGGCCACCCATTGAGGATATGATGTTATAGTTAGGAATCCTGCATCAAACTGTTTCATCACTTCGGCTTTGATCTTTTCAGACATGTCATGCCTCATGTGATGAACTTTTTTTAAACTGGAGGACAGTCTTCTTTAGTTGGCAGACGATGAACCACAATGTTGGTATCTAACCCATGCATATCTTCATATGACCAAGCAAATACTTCCATATAATCGCGCAACATCTGAACCAAGCGGCTCTTGACACTTCTTTCCAAATTAGTGCTGATCCTGATTTCCTTCTTATCCGACTCAGTACCTAAGTTGATAACCTCAATCGACTCTTCATGTGGTTGAATAGCTTTTTCCTCTTATAACAGAAGTCTGGCTAGTTCTCCTGGTATGTCACAATCTTCCTTACTTTCGTCTTCGGCTTGGTTGATAGGACATTCAAAGTCATAGTCGGTAATAATAGATTTATTGGCAATAGGATCCGAAGTGGATGTAGACCTGCAAGAGTGTGTGTGTGTGTGTGCATGTAAGATACATGGCTATATTTTTTGGAAATGTATTTGAAAGAAAAGAAAGACAATGAACAAAAATATTTGAATGCAAAAGAGTCTAATGTGCTGACAAATCAACACAAGATTTTAGAGCAAAGCTTTACAGGAGTCAGGATACCTTTTGTAAAAGTATGCTTTCGAACTAACCCATGCTTCAATTAGGACTTTTGAAGGGTTGTAACGTGGCTTGGTTCAAGGTTTAAGAAACAAAGGATAAAGGCTCAAAGTATATTTGTACCCACCCGCTCTTCGTGATGTCCTTCAATCCTAGACTCAGTTAATTGTGCGTCGCACTCTATTTGGATTTGGAACGACTTTTTGGGTGATGGTTCACCAGTTAAATTTTGGAAGACAGTCATCACCTCCTTTTTCTTTTGCAACATTTTTCATGTTGTTAAGGATTTGTAATGACCTCTTTCTTTTGATTTGTTATCCCTAACTTTTGCCTGACTGTTCTTGTTTTCAGGATTACAGTCAGCGGGATGCCCCAGCTTTCTTAAGCCTCTTTTATAGGTTTTGGCTCAGTGGGCTTTTTCTCTTTTGAGAGGTGATGACTGCCTATGCGATAAGGAACCATCATTGTCTTTTGATTCCAAAGGAATGTTTTTGATGTCATTCGTTGTATTACGAACTGAGAGTTTGCGACTTTAATGCGCACCTTTTGGATTAACTGAGAGACTACCCTGCCCCAGGTTTAAATCAAAGGTTTCAATTTGTTTAGAACAGAAAACTCCTACTTCTTTGGCTCGAAGGGGTTGACTAGGGATTATCTTCCTTATAACTCCAGTGTTTGGGAATTGAAAGAAATGCATGTACCTCATCAGCAAGGTCTGTTCAAAAGCATATTGTATGAGATCATGGTATTGTTTCGTCATCCTCCCTCTAAAGGCTTGCAACTTTTTATCAAGAGTTTAAATATCATAAAGAAAGTAGAGAGCATAGTTCAAGTTTAATGAAAATGAGTGGATCAAATCAAGACAAACATATGCAATGCATTAATGAAACAAAGTTTGACATTAATAGATAATTGTTTGAATGACAAAGAGATTACAACTTAAGAATTCAAAGAAACAAAGACGCTCTCAATGATTTGGCATAGGATCAGTGATCACATTTGGAGTCTCCGGAGGGTCAAAACTTGATCTCCTCGGCATCAATCAAGTCTTGAATCTGGTTCTTCAAAGTCCAACAGCTGTCGGTGTCATGCCCAGGACTGTCAGAATGGTAGGCACATCTCACACTCGGGTTATACTTGGAAGAGGAAGTATCAGGATTTTGAGGAGGATCCTTTAGCGTGATCAGCTTCAACTTCAGCAAATGTTGTAATGCTTGAGATAAAGGCATGTTGATGTCAGTATACTGCCTTTCTTGATATCTTACCCTACGCCTCTTGCCCCATTTTTGTTGAACAGTCGTGGGATCAGAGATCAGGATTGCCCCTACATGTTGATCATGACGACCCTTTTGACTAGTCACTGCATTGGACTCTTTCTTTCTGTTGTAGGGAATTATTTGAGTATCCGAGGGTGTAGCTCCTTGGATCTTTCCACTTTTGATGCCAGCCTCGACCCTTTCACTGGTCAGTATTAGCTCGGCGAACCCGGCTGAGGAGCTTCCAATTAAGTGATTGAAGAAAGGCACCGTCAAAGTTCCCATGAAGATGTCAATCAGCTCTCTGTCAGTTAAAGGGGGTTGCACCCTACCAGCCAGATCTCTCCACTTTTGGGCATATCCTTTGAAGCTCTCGTCAGGACCCATGGTCACGTTCTGCAACTGCACACGAGTTGGTGCAAGATCAGCATTGTATTGATACTGCTCATAAAAAGCAACAACTAAGTCCTTCCAGGTGCGGATGCGAGAATCTCCAATTGATAGAACCATTCGAGTTGAGTCCCTACCAGGCTTTCTTGGAAGAAATGGATCCAAAGCTTTGGATCAGTTGTGTATGGTTGAATCTTGCGGGCATAAGATTTTAAGTGCATCTTAGGGCAAGAGACTCCATCGTACAGAGCGAAGGTAGGGACTTTGAACTTTGGCGGAATGACCAATCCAGGAACCAAACCCATGTCTCCTAGATCCAAGCCAGGTATTTGTTGGACCTCCATGGCATTGAGGCGATCCTCCAACTGTTTGTACTTGTCATCAGCAGGAGGATATTGTTCTTCAGAGTAGTCAGCTTCCTCAACCTCCAAATTGTGTTCTTCTTCAAGACTGACCCCCTTGTCTCTGAGAAGAAGAGCTTTCAGATCCTCTTACCCTTTACCCATAGCCAGAAGCATTTGCTGGAATTGAGCATTTTGAGCTTGGAGATCTTTCACCGTTTGTTCCATATCCATCTTACTGAAATAAACAGTAAGAAGATAAGAAAACCTGCATGGGAGAAACCTGTTATGCCATGATATGTATGATATATGTATGCAATGTTTTCAAGGATCTCTTGGGGTAAACATAAGAGAATGTTAGAGGTTGAACTTCGATCTTTGATTGGAGAACTTTGCACTGGTGGATGTCTTTCCACAAGAATCAAGCTCACCATATCAAGTGGGTCATAACCCCTGATTCAAGTTGTTGCACTTGATCTTTGATGGCATTTGTTTAGAGGAGAAACCTCTTGCCCTTTGGTAGACGTCTGGTTCAACGTGACCCTGCATCAAAATACCCTTGAGATCCTTGAAATGGTTAGTAGTAAAAAATGCTATGGTATGATGTCATGATGTTATGTACATGTATGCAAAAACAAGCAAGTGTATATACAGGTAATCATATTCACACAAAGAAAACAAGTCCTTAGGTTTAGGCTTGCATGGGGTTTATAGGTAAGTACCCTCTTGAAGTTAGTTGGCTCATCCTGTCCTAAAATAGAAACCGGGTTCTAAGGAGCTCAATATCACTGGATTGTTTTCTGTGTTCATTGTTTTGGTTTAGCCACTTAACTGGCGACCAAAATATTCCAAGAAAACAACCCTCAATGAGTGTAGTATCGAGTATCTACCAACTTCGGACTGCACCAAAGTCGGTCATCTCACTACCCCTAAAAAGGCTAAGATGGTCAATTAAGGTTCTAAGAATTCGTTAGTGCTTCATGACATCACTCAGCGGCCCCGTACTCTCCTTGATTGAACTCAAGGGTTACCGGTACTCACAAATATGTCACACTAACATAGCTTACTGCTTCAACCATGTCGGTATACCCTGCACAATTCCCTCACAGTTTTATTGCTATTTACCTAAAAAGGTGCCCCCAAACCCGGGTGTAGGATTTACAACAAACCCAAACAAGGATCCAAAAAGTAAATCAATCAAGGCAATCAAAGTAAGAATGTAAAGGTGATCTAAACCCTAAGGTAACCCCACTTTTAAATCGTATCCCCAGCAGAGTCGCCAGTTCTGTGATACGGTGGGAGAACTGACTTGAGGTTTTGCGTTTGTATTCGCACTTGTTCGGTTTAGCAAGAGTCGCCACCGACTTTTTATTTTATCCTAAAGGAAAGGTTAAAAAGCACAGGAAAAACCTTTTGAGATGTTTCTTGGGTTCGGGGGGTAGATTATGAAAAGGAAAGGTATTAGCACCCTTTTCATCCATGGTTATCCATGGGCTCTTAGTTACTTGTTTTAGATCACTTGCCTTGATTTTCAATTGCTTGAAATGATGGTGTGTGTGCGTGTTTTGAAAATGTTTTGAAAAATATGCCTTGTCTAGGCAACCGTTGTAACAATTCTTTACTCGAATGTTTTACAAATGTGTTTGTCTTTTCGAAAAGATGTTTCAAAGTTTTTTGAAAGTTGTTTTGAAAGTTGTGTTGTGGAGTGGGTTTTGAAAAGTAGGCAAGTGTGTTTTGCAAGTTTGATCAAGTACCTAAGAGTTGTCTACCCCTAAATTTACTCAAATATTTTTCTCATGTTTTAACCCTTTTAACAGTATTGTTCCACCATTGTATTTGGTGGACAATCTTGTGTTAGGATGTTAACGGGACAGGCGCGGGTCATCGTATGGACCATGAATGCAATGGTGCCAAGTGTCTTTGGCAATTTTTCCTTTAAGGGACTTTATCATTTTTAGGCAACTTCGGAAGCATCATCGAGGGACTATGATCATTTGATTTGTTTTGTTTTGCCAAAGAAACTCAACGTGAAAGCATGGCCCATTTTGGAAGGCAACAAGCGGGATTACCCTAAGGGTGCAAGTGTGAATGGTGTATTGATTATCATGCATTTATTTTGTGTTAGGTTATCTAGCGGTTGATTTTATTTACATACAAACCCTAGGTCTAAACATGGTATAATTGAAAGCGATAAATTGCGGGAATTTAAAGTCTACGCTATTACAAATAAGTATCCGGGAGTGGGGGTACAAATATTTACAAATGGGGACGAGTCTTATCAGGATAGTAGTGTCCAAATATATTTACAACCAAATCGAATCGCATTCTCAATGTAACATGTATCAATGCATAAGAATAAAAGATAAGCAAATGTATTGGTGTAAGTGTATGTGATTTATTTACAGGTGATGCAAGATATTAACTTAATGCAAATTTAAGTATTTATTCCTTTTTTGTGTTTTTTTTGTTAATGTTATATATAAACACAATTTTTAATTAAAAGAAAAGAAAAAATGTTTTAAGTTAAAGAAAATTATTATTTGTATTTTAGTTTCTATACAAAAGTTTTAATTAAAGAAAAGAGAAATGTTTTAAGTTTAAGAAAAATTTATGTATTTATATATAAACAAATGTTTAATAAAAAAATCTATTTTTAGGTATTTATTGATATCTTATATACAAGGATTTTATTTAACTCAAAATAAAATATTATTATGTATTTTTAATTATACTAATAAAAAAGTAATTTAAGAAAAATTTATATAAAAAAGAGTTTAATGTATTATTTTATTTACAAACAAAAATGAAATATATTAGTTTAAATCATAAAAAGAAAAATAAAATGATAAGTCAAAAAAGATGTTAGTTTATGTACAAAACAAAAAAAGGAATGGGCTTTAGAATCTATTCTTGGCCCAACACAAAACTTGAAAAGAAAGAGTCAGAGGGGGTGTAGACCAGATTTGTTGGGCTTAAGCGTGGATGGGGCGAACCGGCCCAAACAGGTTTCACAAATTTTGCAAGGGTTTTCAACGTTTTGTTTCATTTAGGGTTTATTGAGTTACAGAGGCGCCGTTTCTATCATCGTATCCTTCGTTCTCCTCTTCGCTCGAACCATGCTTTCTAATGCTTCTTCTCTGCTTATGGCCACTAGGCGCTACCTCCATCTCCCTCTTCCCTCCATGGATCACTCAGGTAATAGTTATACAAGGTAACGATTTCTGTCCTATTAGGGTTTCAAGCTTTGTATGTGTTACTTTCGTGTTCTGATTTTTATGTTGCCATTGTTTCTGTTTGAGGTGCGTGAAAGGAAAAAAGGAAGAGATACTACCTTTGACTTTTGGAGACGGAGGAGAGGTGGATTGGAGGCGCCCTAGGACGGCCAGAGGTGGGGGACGCGTGATGCTGTGTGCTTTGTGGCCTTCCCTGGTTTGTCTAGTATCTTGCTTTTGTGTTTAATGATGATTGTCTCTGAAAACCCTAGCCTTAATCGCTTCTTTTCCTCTTCTGCTTCTTTGGACGCTTGCCTCTTTGCTCTGAGACCCTTGATTCGTGTTACTCGATGATGAACTTTTTTAGTTCTGAGAGCTTGGGTGTTTGCCTGTTTGCTTCTTTCTTGGCTTTCTTCTGTATATTTATCTCCTCTCTTGGCTTGCCTGTTTGCTTCTGGATATGCTAGTTGAAATGTTGGTTTTGAATATTGCTTTTGTTGATGTTTAGACCCTGTGATGAGCCTAACTCTGAGGGCTTTGTTGGTGATTTTAGCTATGATTGGATATGGATGATGGTTGTTATTTGTGACTGGTTTGAATAAGGGCTATGGCTTGTGTTTGACAGTTTGTTTGAATAAAGGCTTGGTATGCTATGTATGGCAATTAGGCAGGTTGAAACAGGTTTATGATTGCAACAGGTTTCTGGGCCATGCTTGTAACTTGTTTGTTTTTTATGAACAAACTTATCAGTATAGGCAGGCTTCTGGGTAGTTTAGCAGGATGAGGTTTGTCTTGATACATTTTGTGGTTTGAAGCTTATAGTGGTTCAGGCTTGGTTACAGGCTTGAAGCTTGGCAGATTCTTGGTATGAGTTTGAAACAGGTTTGAAAACCTGAAGCAGGCTTGATGTTTTTGTTTGGTTGCTATAACAGGTTTGGATGGTTTCTGGTGTGAAACAGGTTACAGGCTTGGCTTGTTTTGAGGTGGTTTTAATGTTTGACAGGCCTTGTTGTGTTTTTGTGTTAAGGCAGGTTCAGGCTTGTATTATGTAACAGGTTTGAGATAGTTTTTGTTGAAGGCAGTTCTTAGGTGTTTGAATGTTTGACACAATTTGTGTTGCTTCTTGGTATTTTCTGCCTTCTTTTTCTACTGTGTTCTGATAACTTGTTTATATCTTAAGCCTAAGCCTGTAAGCCTCTCCTCTCTCTCTCTTTCTCTCTCTACAGATTAAAGAGCAATTTTATATTGCTTAAAACTGCTTTTCTGAAAAGGTGACTGGCTGGAAAGTGATGGATAATTTTAATATGGCTTGCATAGTTTCTTTCCTCTGTGTACTTTCTTCTTTTTCCTGCATATCTTTTGACAACTTTTTGTACTTGTTGACAGCTTGATATCTTTTGATATCTTTGGACAGTTTCCTTTGGGAAATTTGTTTTGACATTCAGTTTGCTTAGTTTGAAACTTGTGACTTGTTTGGCATGTTCACTTTGCAATTTATGCAGTTTGGTTTGCTATTCAGTTTGCCTTTGACTATGCAGCTTTATGCATTTTTTAAATTTGCAAAACATATTTCTATTCCTCTTTGTGAACCAAGAGCAATTCTTGTGATTTGCAGAGAGGGTGAACAACTGATTCCGGCCAGTCACTTTTAATGATGAACTTTAAATTAACTGTATGCTTTTTTTTTATTTCATCTGCATTTGACTTCTTTTCTTTTCTTTGCTTTTGCAGATAAAATCAATTGAGCAAAGGAGCATCAGATAGAGGATGAAGATTTAGGATAATTAGGATAACTTTATTTCAATTTTAATCATTTGCACTATTATTATTGTAAACAAAAATGTAAATAAATTTACAGTTGTTCAAATAATAATTTGTAACAAACAATTAAAGATGAATAAAAATCCTTCTTTGTCAGTTAATTCTTTTTTCAATTCACTGTCCATTTAATTATTTAAGTTTCTGAAATTAAAATAACTGGAAGTAAATCCCAACTATTCTAACTTAGAATAAATAAACAATTAATAAACACTGTGGTCTTGTCACTTAGCATCAATCAATAATAAACCCGACGTTTCAAATAGCCATAAGCATTGCACAGTCAAATCAAACAAACATCCATATTCCTTTGCCTTTACTGATTAAACCAAACACTACAAGTTCTCAATTCAAATACCTCAACTTTTATCCCAGAGTAAATTGAAAAGCATTGTAGAATTAATTCTTTCTGAGAATGCGTGCACAAAACCCTAATTCTTGACTTAACACCAAAGAAACGCCTGTCTGATCAAACCTTGAGCCAAACTCAACCAAACCCTAACAATTTTCTTGAACTGTTCCAGAGTCCATGAAAACCCTAATTTGGCTAGACTGACAAGAAAAATTCTGTTTAACTGGTTCTTGAGCCAATCTAAAAAATCAGGAAAAGCCCGAAGCTGTGATTTCTTGTGGAAAAAGAGGAGGACAAATTTTGGGGTACAACACCATGTGAAACTCTGGATCCTTGCTTAACTCTGAATCATAAGTTCTACCTCAGCATATCATCTCATCTTCTGATCCTCTTATCTTCTGACTTCAGCATGTTCTGAGGGATCCTTCAGAACTTCCGGTATACTTATAGCATGCTGTTGTATCCTAAAATTTGCCCTCTCACTTTTTCAAGAATCTCCTCACAAGATTTATACTGGGCCAAACTGCACAAGGTTTGATCAGCTCAAGTCGCCATGGATCATATTGGATTTTCAAGCATTAGGTCAAGGAGAAAGCTATTGAAAGAGCAAAGCAGATAAATTTGACTGCTTTTGAAAAAATCAAAGAAAATAAGTTTGCTTCGACTGGTGCTTAACTTCAACAGAAGTTGCTCCTCCATTTTAACTTCGATTTAGTTTGGTTTCCCTGTGGAACATTCTCCTTCGAATCAAAGAGGAAGAGTCTCTAGTAGCCTCCTTCGACTCAAAGAGGAATGGCCTCTTGTATCCTTTTTCGACTCCAAGAGGAAGAGTCTCTTGTAGCCTTTTTCGACTTAAAGTTAGAAAAGCCCCCTGTTGATGTCCTTTGACTCAGAACTTGGTGGATTCCTACTGGCCTCCTGCAGCTTCCCTTCGACACATGCATAACCTCTATACCATGACATGTCTGGATGTTCCAATCGAAGGTTATACCTTGGTGGCCCATTTGAAGAATTGCAAGATGCATATGTGGTCCATTCGAAGGACATTCTGAAAGAAATATTGTTATCTGAAAAGAAGTCTAGTCGAAAGCTAGAGCCAGTTGGTCAAAACAAAGGAGAAGTAGTCCAAATGCTAGTAGTATCAGGTACAAATCTGTTACACTGGCCACAACGCTCCAAAACTGCTACAAACCAGTCCTGCCACGCTGCCCCCATATTTGCACCAAATTGGTATATAAAAACTGTACCTCGAAGGCTACAAGAACAACATACCCAACTTGTTCAAATTTCTTTTGTTTTCCATCCTAAACCTCATCCAAACTCATCTATAAATAAGAGCCTCCATCACACGTTTTAGGGGCCCCAGATAGAAAAAAAACTCTGTTTGTAAAGAAATTACCAAATTCTCAAAAACTCTCAAACACTATTAAAAATTCTTAAACATTCCCAAACACTCAAACTTTAAACAACTCAGATCCCTTCATACATAAGCAAACCTTTCGACTCAATCCCCAACTGCCAGATAGTTAACCACAACTGACTGCCCAAACAAAACAGCAACGAAACTAGCTTCGGAAAGGTTCCAGCGAAGCTCCATCCATCATCGAAGAAGCCACTTACAAGTCCTAAGACTAAGCACTTCAAGAGGTACGTTTTCCTCTAAACTAAAAAACTTTGCTCACTTAAACATCATTTGTGAATGTAAATAAAAGGAAAATGTAGATATCCTATCTAGGAAGTTGATCATTCTTTCGACCCTCACTGCTTGTATACTGAGAATCTCAACCCTGACTAGTTAGACTTTGGATCCTGGTTCCCAATAATCTTGTGCTAACCCCTGATTTGTAGCTGTCGAAAGATACACTTGTTGGTTTCATTTTCAAGTTTAGACAGGTTTCCTGTATCTTTTGACTGGCTGAACATTGAAGCCATCTCGAAATCTAAACTTGGGAGCTTTGCATTCCTGCAATCAAAGGAGAAATCAAAGAGTTTGAAACGAAAGGTGTGCATTCCATGTTGACTCCTAAAGCCTGTCAAAAGAAATAGCAAGGGTGAGTCGAAGGTTACCGGCTAACACTCCTGCAGTCGAAGGAAACAAAAAAGGCAGATTCGAAAGGGGCCATGAAGATTTGAGTCGAAGGGTGCTACGGCCTGGGTCGAAGAGCTCATTTTCCTTTCTTTTATTTTGTTTTTGCCTTTACATTTTCTTGCCTTTCAATATGGTTGTAATAGTGTAGGATATTTATTTCCTGCATTTTTATTGTTTTATACTAATGTTAGTAACTAGGATGTATGGTAAGATAAAACCAACAAATAGGCCACCCTAATCAAAGACTAAATGCATGCAAATCAAACACATTATTCACATGTGCACCTCTAGGGTATTCTCACTTGTTGTCTCGAAAACAGTCATGTCCCTCGAATATGGGGCGCTTTAGCAATGACCCTTCAATAAAAGATCGTAGTCCCTCGATGACCCTCAACGTTGCCTTTAATAAAACGATCTCGTCCCTTACGAAAATTGCTAAAGCGTCTCATAAGTTGATTTCGATGACTGTAAAATTGATCCGCACCTGTCTCTTCACATCCCACGATGGGGCTTCTTACCAAATTAATGGTAAGATAGCAACGTATAAAGGAGAAAGAAAAGAACATTTAAGACGATTTGCTCCTAGTTACTCGCTTGCTCACGAAAAAAACATTCTTGCACCTACACTTTCATCTCAAAACACCTTCAAAAGAAAAAATGTTCTGTATACGTTCTTATAGAGACGAGAACCATTGTAAAACATCTTTTCAAAACATTTTCCGAAACACAATCACAAACACATTTTTGAACCACTTTTTGAAATAAAAACTTTGTACGCATTCTTATAGAAACGAGAACCATTACAAAGAGATTTTCCAAAATACTTTCAAAGCCCACACCACAAGCACATTGTCAAATAAAAGCAAGTGATCTAAACGAGTAACTAAGAGCCCATGGAAAACCATGGATGAAAAGGGTGCTAATACCTTCCCTTTTCATAATCTACCCTCCGAACCCGAGAAATAATCTTGAAAGGTCTTTCCTGTGCTTTTTTACCTTTCCTTTTGGATAAAAGAAAAGTCGGTGGCGACTCTTGCTATCCGCACAAATGCGATCAAAACACAAAACTTCAAGTCAGTTCTCCCACCGTATCACAGAACTGGCGACTCTGCTGGGGAATTAATAAAAAAAGTGGGGTTACCTTAGGGTTAGATCAATTTTACTCGCTTTCATTATTTGATTTGTATGCTTTATATTTAGTTCTTCCTATTGGGCTTGCTTTGATCCTCCACCCGGATCTGAGACACCTTTTTAGGTAAATAGCAATAGATTATGGAGACTGTACGACATAGACCGATATGGTTGAAACAATGGCTATGTTAGTGTGACGCATTTGAGGGTACCAGTATCCCTTGTGGTGAATCGAGGAGAATACGGGGCCGCTGAGTGGCGTCATGAAGCACTAATTGACCTTAGAACCCTAATTGAACAAACTTGGCCATTAGGACGTAGTGAGGTAGCCGGTTTCGGTGTAAAGCTGAAAATTGGTTGATACTCGATACTTCACTCATTGAGGCTAGACTTTTAGGATATCTCGGCCGCAAGAAAAGATTGTTGTGTTGAGACAATGCCTAAAAGAAAGGTCGGTGATATTGAGATCCTTTAGAACCCGATCATTATTTCTAGAATAGGTTGAGCCAACTAGACTTCAAGAGGGTACTTACCTACAAGACTCATGCAAGCCTAAAACCTAGGGTTTTGTTTGTTGTGTGTGTATATATTTGCTTGTACATAAACATCATAAACATCATCTACATCATATGCATGCTCACTAACCATTTCAAGGATTTAGAAATTTATCTTTGTTTTTGTTTTGTAGGACATGAATTCTCTCGAAAGAAACACCACCCGAATCAGCTTTGTAAAAGCACATCCTCAACTTCAAGAGCTAGCCTCAAGAGTGCCCGGGGATTCTCCTTTTACCAAGAAATATGGTCGACTCCTTAGTTTGGCTACACCCAACTTCCAAGAAGAGATGATGTGTGTACTATTCCAATTCTTTGATCCCGTAATCATTGTTTCACTTTCTCGAACTATCAGTTGGTACCTACACTAGAAGAGTTCTCTCTACTCTTAGGGGTGCCCGTGATTAATCAGATACCGTTCACCAATCTAGAAGGGATTCCAAAACCTAAAGTCATCGCCGAAGCTTTACATGTGAAGAGGGTCGACGTCATAGCCAATTGGGAGACAAGAAGTGGTGTTAAAGGCTTTCTAGCTAAGTTTCTATTGGAAAAAGCTCGTTCATTCTGGGACGGCATGGATTTCCAAGCTTTCAAAGACGTACTAGATCTCCTCATTTATGGTTTGGTTCTATTTCCCAATTAGGACCAATTCATAGAAGTTAATGCCATCAAAGTCTTTCTCTCTCGCAATCCTATACCTACCTTACTAGGAGACATCTTACATTGCCTTCATACCCGCACCATGAAGAAAAGAGGTACCCTTTTGTGTTGTATTCCCCTACTCGCCCAGTGGTTCACTTCAGACCTGCCTCAGTCAGCATTGAAGAACGAGCAAAGACTGACTTGGTCTCAAAGGTTGATGTCTCTCACCCACTCTGATATCCGTTGGTGCTCGAGATCCTTGGAAGACATCTCTATCATTGACCGTTGTGGGGAGTTCCCTAACATACCTCTGCTTGGTATTAGGGGGGGTATCACCTACAACCCATGCTTAGCTCTTCGACATTTTGGGTATGCCCGAAGAGACGGACCTCACGAGATGCTCATCCAAGGTTTGGTGTTCGACTACGACAAAGAAGACCAAGGTTACCGCCATAGGTTTACACGTGCTTGGGGAATGGTGAACAAGGTGGACAGTAGGACTTTGGGACATAAAACCTCTATCTCTCTCGAGCCTTACTTTAGGTGGGTACGGGCTCGTGCCCAGAGTCTCTTGATGCCTTACCCTTCCATCCTTCCTGTCATCGTTGAGCCTGTTATTGAAGGGGACGTCCCATACACTATTCTTCATCCTGACATGCCTACCTCTCTCGAAGACCTGTAGAAAGCTTGGGTTCTGTTGAAGGAAGAGCGAGACGCCTTTGAAGCCCAGTATTACGCCAGTGAGAAGAAGGTTCTGGAGCTCACCAAACTGCTTCATGAAGAGAAAAACCTGAATGCCTACATTGCTCCAAAGAGGATGCGTTCAGTCTTTTTGTCTTAGGAGTTTTGCTGTATTTTGTTTCTTTCTTTGTAAGCCCAAAGAGGCATGATGTATTCAAACTTGGTTTTATTTAATATGACGTGTGTTCCTTTTTTGTTTGAACAAGTTTAAATCTTTAAATTTACTTGAAATCATTTGCATGTTGCATCTTCATTCATCATAACATCATACATGTTTCTCATAATAGGTCACCTTATCCTTCTACTGTTTATTTCAGTGAGATGGATGTTGAGCAGACTGTGAAAGATCTTCAGGCGAAGAATGCCCAATTTCAACAAATGCTCTTGGCTCTGACAAAGGGACAAGAAGAGTTAAAGACTCTGCTGGCTAAAGAGAAGAAGAAGAAAACGAAGAAATCAACCGGTGTTGTGATCATGGGAAGGAGATTTGAAGGACAGGCCAGACGGACTTTAGACTTTACAAAATCATCAGGCGAAGGAGATAATCTAGCCCAGGAAGTGAACAACGACCCAGCATCCGAAGAAGAGGAAGAGCCTGATTACTCTGAGAAACAATATCCTCCTGCTGATGATAAATATAAACAGCTAGAGGATCGTTTGAATGCTATGGAAATTCATAGGGTACCCGGTTTGGACTTTGAAGAATTAGGACTCATCTCGGGGGTTGTCATCCCACAAAAATTCAAGGTCCCCACTTTCGCCAAGTACGACGGTGTCTTTTGCCCGAAACTACATCTAAGGTCATATGTCAGAAAGATTCAACCCCACACGGCTGACAAGAATCTGTGGGTGCATTTCTTCCAAGAGATCCTATCTGGGACGCAGTTGGATTGGTTCTATCAATTGGAAGGGACCAATGTTCGCAATTGGGAAGAGTTGGCCACCGCTTCCTACAAACATTATCAGTACAATACTGATTTGGCTCCGACTAGGATGCAGTTACAAAGCATGTCTATGGGAACGGGTGAAGGTTTCAAAACCTATGCTAAAAAATGGAGAGATCTCGCAGGCAGGGTCCAGCCCCCTCTATCCGACAAAGAATTAGTGGATATGTTCCTAGGCACCTTGTCAGGACCATTTTTCAATCACCTGATTGGGAGTTCCTCAGCTGGGTTCACCGAGTTAATCATGACTGGTGAGCGGGTCGAGGCCGGTATAAAAAGAGGCAAAACAAAGAGATGCATCCTCGAGTATGGTGAATAAGCCCTTTGTTGGAAAGAAAGAGGTAAGTGCTGCATATGACTATAGAAATCAAAACAAAAATGATCGTTGCTCGGTGGTAGGGGCTGTCATGATTTCTAACCCTGCGCCAAATCAGCAGCGAAATTATCAGCGCAAACCAGAAGCGCCCATGAGACGATTTACCCGGATTAACATGACCATGTCTCAATTTTTGCTGCACCTTCTAAAGACCAATCTGGCAACTTTAAAAGAAGCTCCCAAGAACCCCAATACTGCTTCTCCTTGCTATAAGCCAAACGCTCGATGTGCCTACCATTCTGAACGCCCGAGGCATGATACAAACGACTGTTGGGCCTTAAAGAATAAGGTGCAGGACCTTATCGATGCGAAAGAGATCAAGTTTGAGCCCCCCAAAACGCCTAATGTAATAACGGCGCCAATGCCCAGACATGGCCAAGGTATCAACGCCATTGACAATGATCATTTTGTTTCCTTTGTGAATGACTTGGTTACTCCTCTATTGACCATTAAATAGAATCTACTACAAGTCGGCCTATTCCCAGGCTGCGATGAAGAGTGTCACTTATGCAAGTCTCTATCGAACGGTTGTTTGTTACTAAAGATAGGCGTCCAGCGCCTGATGACTAGCAAAGAAATCCTATTTGAAAAGCTACCTCTTATCAAAAGTTCTTATCAAGATGTTTCGATAATCACCATTTATGACAATCCTCCCAAGGTCTCCACCAAAAGACCCGCCAGGATTACATCCGTTCCCAGATCTGCACCCTTAATCATCACTATGCTAAGACCAATATCATACTCCTCGGATAAAGTTGTTCCCTGGAGTTATGGGGCTGACGTTTATTACTATGGCGTCAAGCAAGATCAGTTGGCTGTCAAAGACGAAGTTGCGAGAGATATTGATCCCGATATCGGTAACATCACTGGAACCAACAAAATAACAAGAAGTGGAAGAGTCTTCTCACCTGAGATTTCTCCAAAGACAGTTTCTACTCCTGTGATCATTACTACTGCCACTCCTACCGACACCCCTAGTGATACTCCTACTGTTATCCCTGCTACCAATACAAGGGGCAAAAAGGCTTTGATTGAGCCTGCCCAAGCAAGAGTACGTCCTGAAGTCATCCTTGAAGCTTCTAGAAAAGAAATAGAAGAAATTCTGAAGATAATCAAGAAAAGTGACTACAATGTTGTTGAACAAGTGGGGCAAACCCCCTCGAAGATATCATTGTTGTCTTTACTTTTGTGTTCTGAGACCCACGCCAAAGCCTTGGTAAAGTTCCTTAAGACCGCTCAAGTGCCCCAAGAGACCTCCATTGACCAATTTGAAAACTTTGTGGCCAGTCTAACTGCTGATAACAAATTGGGCTTTTCCGATGCTGATTTAACCTCTAAGGGAAGGAAACACAATGATGCCTTACATATTTCCATTGAATGTAGGGGTACCACACTTGCCCACGTTCTGGTGGATACTGGCTTATCATTGAATGTTTTGCCCAAAAATGCTCTCGACCGACTGGATTGCGAGGGGATTATCTTGAAACCAAGCAACATCATAGTAAGGGCCTTTGATGGCTCCAAGAGGACAGTGCACAGAGAAGTTAGTATCCCCATAAAAATTGGGACTCTGACTTTTGACTCAATTTTCTATGTGATGGACATCCGCCCTTCGTACTCTTGTCTGTTGGGTTGACTGTGGATCCATGGAGCTGGTGCAGTCACTTCCACCCTACACCAAATGCTAAAATACCCGATCAGAGGGAAGATTGTCACAGTTCACAGAGAAGAGGAATACATGGTTAGCCACTTGAACTCTTTCAGGTATGCTGAAATAGATGGTGAATTCATAGAGACTCCCTGCCAGAACTTTGAGGAGGTTCCAGCAACGGTCACAGCAACCAAGTCTACTCCAAAGGTCCCGAAGATTACCAGACCTCCGCTAAAGATGGCTTCATTGAAGGATGCTCGAGCAGTGGTTGAAGAGGGAGGATGTACCATCTGGGGTCAGCTTCCGGATATTCCCTACAAGTCCGACAAATTTGGGTTGGGATTCACTTCAGAGGCCCAAAGAGCTGTTCGACGTTCTCGCGCTGGGGGACCACCTCTGCGTATCAGCAATCAAGGAATCAATGCAATAGGAGACAGTGATGGCAGCTGTGACATAGACGAGTGGATTTTTCCAACCGTCGGTGGTGGGCTTAACAATTGGGAGGCCAAAGATTTCATTCCTATTACTTTTATTCAAGAGTAATTGTCTTTTAAATATTTTCAGGATTATAATATTTAAACAATTCAGACTTTTAAAACCTTGTGTCTTACCCGAGGCACAACGGTCCATTTGTGAGGGTTTTCACTTCATTCTCATATGTCATTAATGAATCATGGACGTTTTTGCATCAAATTTTGTGTTCTTTGTCTTTTATTTCTTACATTTTATTTCTTTCAAAGGTAGTTATGCTCTTACACACACTCACATATTAAAAATGCAGATCTACATCCACTCAGGATCCCATAGGTAACGGTTCTGCTATGGCCAATTGTGACTTTGAAAATCCGATCTACCAAGCTGACGACGAAGGTGAGGAAGATTATGAGGTTCCAGGGGAGTTGGCCAGGTTGTTGCAACAGGAAGAAAGGACCATTCATCCGCACGAAGAGTCAGTCAAAATAATTAACTTGGGAACTGAGGAAGACAAAAAGGAGGTCAAGGTGGGTGCCAACTTGGAACCTAATGTCAAGGAGCGTCTTATTCAATTATTGCACGACTATGCTGAGATCTTTGCCTGGTCGTACGAAGACATGTCGGGACTTGATGCAGACATTGTGGTACATCGTCTGCCTACAAAAGAAGATTGTCCCCCAATAAAGCAAAAGGTTCGTTGCATGAGGCCCGATATGTCTGAAAAGATCAAAGCAGAAGTCATAAAGCAATTCAATGCCGGATTTTTGGTTGTCACCTCTTATCCCCAATGGGTGGCCAATGTTGTTCCTGTACCCAAGAAAGACGGTAAAGTGCGGATGTGTGTGGACTACAGAGACTTAAACAGGGAAAGCCCCAAAGATGATTTCCCACTCCCCCACATCAACATCCTAGTTGACAATACGGTGCAACACAAAGTGTTTTCCTTCATGGACAGTTTCTCGGGCTACAACCAAATCAAAATGGCGCTTGAGGATATGGAGAAAACGACCTTTGTTACACAATGGGGCACTTTATGCTATAAGGTCATGCCATTCGGACTGAAGAATGCTGGGGCAACTTATCAACGCGCCATGGTAGCTTTATTTCATGACATGATACATCATGAGATAAAGGTCTACATAGACGATATGATAGCCATATCGTAGACGGAAGAAGAGCACCTTGATCACTTATAGAAGCTGTTTGAGAGGTTGAAGAAGTACAAGTTGAGATTGAATCCAAACAAGTGCATGTTCAGAGTACGGTCTGGTAAACTCTTAGGCTTTGTCGTCAACAACAAGGGTATCGAGGTTGACCCTGCCAAGGTTAAAGCAATACAAGAGATGCCATCTCCTCGTACTGAGAAAGAAGTCAGAGAATTCTTGGGACGTCTGAATTACATAGCCAGGTTTATTTCTCACCTGACAGCTACTTGTGAGCCAATCTTTAAACTCTTGAAGAAAGATCAAGTAGTCAAATGGAATGACGAATGCCAAGTTACTTTTGACAAAATCAAAGAATACCTACAAGAGCCTCCTGTGTTATTGCCACCTGTCGAGGGAAGGCCATTGATCTTATATTTGACTGTTTTAGAAAACTCAATGGGGTGTGTGTTGGGGCAGCATGACGAGTCTGGCCGAAAAGAGCATGCTATTTATTACCTGAGCAAAAAAGTTTACCGACTATGAAACAAGATATTCACTGCTCGAGAAAACTTAATGCGCTCTAGCATGGGCTGCTCGCCGGCTGAGACAGTATATGCTAACACATACTACTATGTTGATATCTAAAATGGATCCGATAAAATACATCTTTGAGAAGCACACTCTTTCCGGGAGAATAGCGAGATGGCAGATGATCCTGACAGAATATGACATACAGTATACTACCCAGAAAGCTATAAAGGGCAGTGTAGTGGCTGATCACCTTGCTCACCAAGCCGTGGAAGACTATCAGTCCATGAATTTTGAATTCCCAGATGAAGACATCATGACGTTATACAACTGTGAAGAAATCAGGCCATATGACGGACCTGAACAAGGATCCCGATGGACCCTATTCTTTGATGGGGAATCTGACGCACTTGGCAATGGTATCGGTGCTGTACTCATATCTCCAGAAGGATGTCATACTCCCTTCACTGCCAGACTTTACTTCAACTGTACCAACAACATGGCAGAATACGAAGCATGCATCTTCGGTCTCAAAGCTGCTATAGACTTGGGGATCAAATACTTGGATGTATTTGGAGATTCAACTTTGGTCATCAGTCAAATCAAAGGGGAATGGGACACCAAACACCCCAACATTATCCCTTATAAAGAACATGTGTTGACATTGCTTCCGCATTTCGAGAAGATTACCTTCGAGCATTTCCCGCGAGAAGAAAATCAGCTAGCAAACACATTAGCTACAATGTCATCTATTTTTAAATTTAATTGGGATAACGAGGCTCCTCAAATCACCATTGAGAGGATGGATGAACCAACCTACTGTCATGAGATCGGTACTGAAGAAGTAGTGGATCGACCTTGGTTCCATGAAGTTAAAGGTATCTCGAGTCTCAAGAATATCCAGAAGGAGCTTCGGTGAATGACAAGAAGTTCCTAAGAAGATTCTTAGCTAAGTTCTTCCTTAGTAATGACATTTTGTACAAACGCAGTCATGACTCTGTTCTACTTCGGTGCATAGATAAGGTTGAATCTGAAAGTATCATGGTTGAAATACACGAAGGCACTTTTGGTACCCATTCCAGTGGGCATACAATGGCAAAGAAAATCCTACGGGCAGGCTATTATTGGTCTACCATAGAGGCAGATTGCTACCAACACTCTCGGACTTGCCATAAGTGTCAGATTTATGCGGATAAAGTGCACGTACCTCCGGTTCCTCTAAACGTCTTGACAGCTCCTTGGACCTTTGCTATGTGGGGAATCGATATGATTGGGGAAATCAAGCCAACGGCCTCCAATGGACACCGCTTCATCTTAGTGGCCATCGACTATTTTACAAAGTGGGTTGAGGCAGCTTCCTTCGCTTCCGTTACTAGGAACATGGTCGCCCGGTTCATCAAACAGAATCTCATCTGTCGATACGGTATCCCAGAGAGAATCCTCACTGATAATGGTACGAATCTAAACAACACTATGATCACCACTTTGTGCGAGCAATTCAAGATTAAGCATCACAATTCTTCCCCTTACCGACCAAAGATGAATGGTGCTGTAGAAACTGCTAACAAAAACATTAAGAAGATCATACAGAAAATGACAGTCACATACAAAGACTGGCATGAGATGCTACCATTCGCTCTCCACGGGTATCGTACCACAGCTCGCACATCAACTGGGGCAACACCCTATTCTCTGGTATACGGCATGGAGGATGTCTTGCCTATTGAGGTCCAGATCCCCTCTCTAAGAATCATGAAGGATGCTAGTTTGAATGAAGAAGATTAGATCCAGACTCGGTTTGACCAACTAAACTTGATTGATGAGAAGAGGCTTACAGCTATCTGTCATGGTCAGATGTAACAAAAACACATGATCAAAGCTTTTAATAAAAAGGTCAAACATCAGGTATATCGGGTCAGTGACTTGGTAATCAAGCGTATAATTTTGCCACAAGGTGATCCCAGGGGCAAATGGACCCCTACATACGAAGGGCCGTTTGTAATCAAAAGCATATTCTCTGGTGGAGCAATGATATTGACCACTATGGATGGTGACGACCTCCCGCACCCTGTAAATACGGACATAGTTAAAAGATACTACGCATGATCAAAGACTCGCTAGGTTGACTAGCCTAAGCAAAAATAAGGGCTTCCCAGCGAACCAAAAGGGTTCGGGAAAAAATAAGGGATGGAAATTAAAAAAATCTGTATACCCGGCAAGTCGAAAACCCGAAAGGGAGGCTTGGGCAAAAAAGGGTATCCCAGTGGGCTGAAAACCCGAGAGGGCGGTCCAGGAAAAAGTTAGGGATTAAAGCGTATGACTATGTCCCGTTGGATCATCTGACAGACAATCTTCAGCGTCGACCAATCAACTCAAATGGCTCTAAATCAATCCAATCGACTTCGCCGAGGCGACAAGTGGACAAGACATTCAGAGACATGAAGACTATAGAAAAATGGGAACCCCATGGGATTATTTCATATAGCTATCCTTCCTTTGTATTAATTTTCATTTTTACGAAGACATTTTCTCGCTAGAATGCTCGTCTCATTGTACAAAAATACTTATTTGAGTTAATACAAAGATGTCCCCTTTGGAAAATGCAAAACCATTTGTTTTCTTTTTCTTTGTTTCTGTGTTTTGTTTACAAAAACGTCCAATGATTTATTTTTGAATATATGCATTTGAATGTGATTATTGTTACAAATAAAAAATAACGGAGAGACAGTTACTAATGACTCTAAGAAATAGGATAATATCTATAAGACATTCCATAAAACCCCCGCGGGTACTTTCTCCAGCCATAGCGAAAGCAAATACATCCTACTACAGAATCGCTAACATATCCCCAGTATGCAGCCTGTCGGTATCAAGCGTTCTCATATTCCTGACAAAGAAGAGCCTCCAACTACCGCTCTAGAGGTTCCCCGATAAGTTGCCCAGCTTCTCAGATTTCCCCAGCAGAATTTCACGAAGTCTACAAGTGGTGTCTGGCTTTTCCCTTATACAACAGAGTTTATATTTGGAAACTCATCCATCAGTGCTTCAGAAGGGATTTATTTTCCCCGCTTCCAGCAATGCTACGGCACAAACAATCTTTAATTCCATACATTTGCATCCATATGTCATAAAATTGACAACTCAAGTACATACCATGCAATCTCATTCATTTTGAGAGGCAAATATCACCCCGTGCATCGCATAGATCATAGCATTGCATACAATTAACTCTTCACCTTTTGTAGGAAAGAGTCATTTGACAGGAAATCATCATCAACAAATTTTCAACAGACCAAGATTTTCAACAAGAAAATACTGGTCGACCATCTACATAACAAAATTTTTCTTCCAGACTCTTACTGGTTCAGATAAAACTTTCAACAGTTTATTCGGATTCATCTCCAGATATTTACTAGTTCAGATAAATCTCTCAACAGTTTATTTTGATTCGTCTCCAGATTATTTCACTGGTTCATATAAATCACTCAACGATTTATTCTGATTCGTCTCCAGATTTTCACTGGTTCATATAAATCTCTCAACGGTTTATTCTGTTTCATCTCCAGATTATTTTGCTGGTTCAGATAAATCTCTCAACGATTTATTCTGATTCATCTCCAGATTATTTCGCTGGCTCAGATAAATATCTCAACAGTTTATTCTGATTCGTCTCCAGATTATTTCGCTGGTTCAGATAAATCTCTCAACGGTTTATTCTGATTCATCTCCAGATTATTTTGCTGGTTCAGATAAATCTCTCAACGGTTTATTCTGATTCGTCTCCAGATTATTTCACTGGTTCAGATAAATCTCTCAACGGTTTATTCTGATTCGTCTCCAGATTTTCACTGGTTCAGATAAATCTCTCAACGGTTTATTCTGATTTGTCTCCAGATTATTTCACTGGTTCAGATAAATCTCTCAACGGTTTATTCTGATTCGTCTCCAGATTATTTCACTGGTTCAGATAAATCTCTCAACGGTTTATTCTGATTCATCTCCAGATTATTTCGCTGGTTCAGATAAATCTCTCAACGGTTTATTCTGATTCATCTCCAGATTATTTCACTGGTTCAGATAAATCTCTCAACGGTTTATTCTGATTCGTCTCCAGATTTTCACTGGTTCAGATAAATCTCTCAATGGTTTATTCTGATTCATCTCCAGATTTTCACTGGTTCAGATAAATCTCTCAACGATTTATTCTGATTCGTCTCCAGATTTTCACTGGTTCAGATAAATCTCTCAACGGTTTATTCTGATTCGTCTCCAGATTTTCATTGGTTCAGATAAATCTCTCAACAGTTTATTCTGATTCATTTTCTATAAAAAAAAAAGAAAAAAAAAGAAAGAGAGATCGAGTTCAAACTTTCTGTCAGTAATCGCCTTTGGATGGCATCTATGAGCCCATCTCCGACAATTCTCCTTTACTTCTCCAAATGGCATCTTTAATCCCATTTCCTTATGCAATTGACCAGTGCATCATCAAGCGCAAATTTATGGGCACTCTAGTGTTCAATCATCTTCTACTTTTAAGCCGCGAACGACAAACGCGTCAATCTCTCTTTTCAAGTTTAAGAAGATTAAATAGGGGCAGCTGTTGTACCCCAAAATTTGCCCTCTCACTTTTTCAAGAATCTCCTCACAAGATTTCTACTGGGCCAAAATTGCACAAGGTTTGATCAGCTCAAGTCGCCATGGGTCATATTGGATTTTCAAGCATTAGGTCAAGGAGGAAGCTATTGAAAGAGCAAAGCAGGTAAGTTTGACTGCTTTTGACAAAATCAAAGAAAATAAGTTTGCTTCGACTGGTGCTTAACTTCAACAGAAGTTGCTCCTCCATTTTAACTTCGGCTGAGTTTGGTTTCCGTTTGGAACATTCTCCTTCGACTCAAAGAGGAAGAGTATCTGGTAGCCTCCTTCGACTCAAAGAGGAAGGGCCTCTTGTATCCTTTTTTGACTCCAAGAGGAAGAGTCTCTTGTAGCCTTTTTCGACTTAAAGAGAGAAAATCCCATTGTTGATGTCCTTCGACTCAGAACTTGGTGGATTCCTACTGGCCTCCTGCAACTTCCCTTCGACACATGCATAGCCTCTATACCATGACATGTCTGGATGTTCCAATCGAAGGTTATACCTTGGTGGCCCATTTGAAGAATTGTAAGATGCATATGTGGTCCATTCGAAGGACATTCTGAAAGAAATATTGTTATCTGAAAAGAAGTCTAGTCGAAAGCTAGAGCCAGTTGGTCAAAACAAAGGAGAAGTAGTCCAGATGCTAGTAGTATCAGGTACAAATCTGTTGCACTGGCCACAACGCTCCAAAACTGCTATAAACCAGTACTGCCACGCTGCCCCCATATTTGCACCAAATTGGTATATAAAAACTGTACCTCGAAGGCTACAAGAACAACATACCCAATTTGTTCAAATTTCTTTTGTTTTCCCTCCCAAACCTTAGCCAAACTCATCTATAAATAAGAGCCTCCATCACACGTTTTAGGGGCCCCGGATAGAAAAAAAACTCTGTTTGTGAAGAAATTACCAAATTCTTAAAAACTCTCAAACACTATTAAAAATTCTCAAAAATTACTAAACACTCAAACTTTAAACAACTCAGATCCTTTCATACATAAGCAAACCTTTCGACTCAATCCCCAACTGCCAGATAGTTAACCACAACTGACTGCCCAAACAAAACAGCAACAAAACTAGCTTCGGGAAGGTTCCAGCGAAGCTCCATCCATCATCGAAGAAGCCACTTACAAGTCCTAAGACTAAGCACTTCAAGAGGTACGTTTTCCTCTAAACTAAAAAACTTTGCTCACTTAAACATCATTTGTGAATGTAAATAAAAGGAAAATGTAGATATCCTATCTAGGAAGTTGATCATGCTTTCGACCCTCACTGCTTGTATACTGAGAATCTCAACCCTGACTAGTTAGACTTTGGATCCTGGTTCCCAATAATCTTGTGCTAACCCCTGATTTGTAGCTGTCGAAAGTTACACTTGTTGGTTTCATTTTCAAGTTTAGACAGGTTTCCTGTATCTTTTGACTGGCTGAACATTGAAGCCATCTCGAAATCTAAACTTGGGAGCTTTGCATTTCTGCAATCAAAGGAGACATCAAAGAGTTTGAAACGAAAGGTGTGCATTCCATGTTGACTCCTAAAGCCTGTCAAAAGAAATAGCAAGGGTGAGTCGAAGGTTACCGGCTAACACTCCTGCAGTCGAAGGAAACAAAAAAGGCAGATTCGAAAGGGGCCATGAAGATTTGAGTCGAAGGGTGCTACGGCCTGGGTCGAAGAGCTCATTTTCCTTTCTTTTATTTTGTTTTTGCCTTTACATTTTCTTGCCTTTCAATATGGTTGTAATAGTGTAGGATATTTATTTCCTGCATTTTTATTGTTTTATACTAATGTTAGTAACTATGATGTATGGTAAGATAAAACCAACAAATAGGCCACCCTAATCAAATACTAAATGCATGCTGTGATACGGTGGGAGAACTGACTAGTGTTTTGCGTTCGTATTCGCACTTGTGCGGTTGAGCAAGAGTCGCCACCGACTTTTTATTTTACCCTAAAGGAAAGGTTAAAAAAGCACAGCAAAAACCTTTTGAGATATTTCGTGGGTTCGGGGGGTAGATTATGAAAAGGGAAGGTATTAGCACCCTTTTCATCCGTGGTTATCCATGGGCTCTTAGTTACTTGGTTTTTTAGATCACTTGCCTTGTTTTTCGATTGCTTGAAAATGGTGTGTGTGTGGGTGCTTTTTGAAAATATTTTGGAAGAAGATGCCTTGTCTTAGGCAACTAATGTATTTGACTCGTGATTGAGTGTTTTACAAAAGTGTGGATCTTTTCGAAAAGATGTTTCAAATGTTTTTGGGAGTTTGTTTTGAAAGTGTTGTGGATGGTGGTTTTTGAAAAGAAGGCAAGTGCTTTTGCAAGTTTGATCTCAAGTAACTAAGAGTTTTGTCTACCCTATTGTACTCAAAGGTTTTTGTCATGTTTTAACCCTTTTTAACAATTTCGTTCCACCATTGAAATTGGTGGACGATCTTGCGTTTAGGAAGTTTATTCGGGACGGGCGCGGGTCATCGTATGGACCATGAATGCAATGGTGCCAAGTGTCTTTGGCAATTTGTTTTGAAGGGACTATGATCATTCCGTTTAGGCAACACTTTGAGACTTATGATCATTTGATTTTGTTTTGCCAAAGATACTCGACGTGCAAGCATGGCCCATTTTGGAAGGCAACATGTGGGATTACCCTAGAGGGTGCAAGTGTGATTGTGTATTGATTACATGTATTTGTCTTTGTATTAGGTTATCTAGCGTTTGATTTTATATACATACAAACCTTAGGTCTAACCATGGTATAATTGGAAAACTGTAAATTGCGGAAATGTAAAACATACGCTATTACAAAATAGTGTCCGGGAGTGGGGGGTACAAGTGTATGAATGGGGATGAGACTTATAGTATCCAATAAGTTACAACCAAATCGAATGTGCGATCAAATGTAAATATCGAATATACAAATATAAGATAAACAAATGTGTATAGGGCAATGTGAATGTATTTGTGTAAGTGTACATGTATATGAGTATGTGTAATTATTTACAAGTGCGAAATGTGAAATTGAAGCGTATTAGGGTTTTTGACCTAGATATGCGTTTTAATGAATCTTTGATTTGTTTTAATATATACAAAAGAAAATGTTCAAGTTTTAATTAAGAAATGTATCTTTATTTATTTATATACAAAAAAGTATTTTAATCAAATGTTTGTGAATTTTAATATTAGAAAAAATGTATTTAAATTGTTATGTACAAAAAGTATGTGTTAAATGTTTTAAGAGCTTAATTAAGTTGCGAAAATGATATTTTGAGAAAAAAGAATATATTTCCATGTGTTATGTACAAAATGTATTAAAAGAAGATATTTTCAAATTTAATGATATTGTATATAAAAATAAAATGTATCTTATGTATATGTACAAAGTATATTTTAATTGAAAGAATAAAAAAGAAGTATTTTCAACCTTTAATTATAGGATGTGGGAAAAATGTATTTTTGTGTTTTTGAGTTTATTATATATAAAAAGAACTTTTTTATTAAATGTTACGAACTTAAATTATGTAAAAAGTATTTTATTATTTTATATACAAATATATACTTAAAAAAAGATATTTTAACTATATGATAAAAATGTATAATATGTACAAATGTATTTTAATGTGTACTAAAAATGTTTTCAAGTTAATTGAATTAAGCATATATATATATATAAAGTGTTTTAATTATATTGTAAATATTAAAGAATGTAAAAAATATATTTTGTCTATTAAAATGATTTTGTAAAGAAAAGGAAAAAAATGTTTATGTAATATAAAAAAAGGTTAGTATTAATGTTAATGTGTTTTTTTTGTTAAAGAAAGGGGAGGCAATTCAATGGGCTTAGGCGCAGAGTGGGCAAGGCCCAAGTTGAAAACAAATTAGGGTTTCAAGCTTCGTTGGTCAGTTGGTAACGCATAGGGTTTGGGACGGCGCCGTTCGTATTCGTTCAACGTTCTCTTCCTCGTTCATCCTGCTTCTTGGTCATGGCTACTGAGTTTATCTTTATGCATGTCCCGGTACTTCCTTCCGTTCGAGGCCACCGGCGCCACCCATCTTTCTCCTCTTCACACTAGCTCCAACGGCAAAATGAAAGGTATGATTTTATTCAACGTATTAAGGGCCTCGTGTTTTGTATGTTTAGTTCTCTGCTTATTAATTCGGATCTATGTGTTTTTTTGTTGATTATGCAAAGAGGAAAGGAACTGTACCTTTCTGAGGAGACGGAGGAGTGACGGTGGTGGAGGCGTCCAGGAGGCCGGAATGAGCGGAGGGAGCGTGACGAATCTTTGCTTCTGGCGACCCTGGTATCTTTTATCTTTTCGCCATTTTCTAGGGTTTGATGATGACTTTCCTTTGCCCTGAAAACCCTTTCAATACTCACTTCTTTATCTCTTCTCTTCGCTGGCTTGTTATCTCGAATGGTTACTTTGCTTGTCTATGGTTTTGATGATGATTTTAACTGAAAAATCCTACCTTGAATTTGCCCTCTTCTTCTTCTTCTTCAACACTGTGTATTTATTGCCTTTGAGCATTTGTATGCCTTTGAATCGTTGCCTAGCCTATGATGAAGCTTGCTTCTGAGGCCCTTGATGCTTTTGAATTGTTGCCTGAGTTTGAAATGTGATGCTTTTGATATTTGTTACCCAGTGATGTATATTTACTGAGGGCTTTGGAATTGGATATTGTCTTGATGTTTTTGGTTATGCTGGCTTATGTTTGACAGTATGATGGTTAGGCAGGTTGTTGGTTTTAGGATGGGCTATGGTGCTGGTATGAGGTTTGAGGTGTGTTTGATGGTTTGATTTGTACAGTTTTATGACAGGCAGGTTAGGGCATTAGCAGGTTTTGGTGCTGGTATACTGATATGGTTTCTTGGCTTTTAGTTGTTTATCAGGTTTTTGGTGGTTAAGGCTTGGATAATGCAGGCAGCAGGTAAGCTTGCAGTAGGTTATGTTGTTGGACAGTATGGTGGTTCTTCAGGTCTCGTGCAGGTTTTCTATGCTTTTGAACTTGCAGTAGTTTAGGCTTTTGAGGTTGAGCTTCAGATTTTGTGAGGTTTGGCCTTTGAAACTTGTTTGATGGGTTTTTTGGTAAAGCTTAGGCAAGTTTGTTTAGGCTTCTAAATGCTTAGCAGGTTTGATCTCTTTATTCTGGTAAGACTGATGCAAGTTTTTCATTTGAAGCTTAGAGGCTTCAGTTTGTATATTTTTTCTCCTTTATCCTGCTTGCTGAACCGTGTCTTGGATTATATCTTTTCTTGTATACCTCTACTGTCTAAGCCTCAGCCTAAAGCCTGCCTATGCTTACTTTTTCTCTCTTTTTCTCTCCAAAGTACAGTTAAAGAATTTTTAAATGTTTTTACTTGTACTTTTCTGAAGGGGCCCTGGGAAATGATGATAAGGTCTTGCTTGCATAACACATTTTTCTGCATCTTTATCCAGCTTTGACAGTTTGTGTGCTTTTTCTTTTCCTTGATATCTTTTCCAAATCCTTCTTTGACAGCTTGGGTACTTGGGAAGCAAATTGTACTTTTTGATATCTTTGAGTAGACTTTGGCATTTGATAGGAAGTGGGAATTGGATTTTTCAGTTCAGTTTGAATTTGAAGTTTGAGATTTTATGCAACTTGAGATTCTATGCATTTGACATTTTGCATTCATGAATAAAATTCTTCCCTCTCTGTGAACCGGGAGAAATCCCGTGATTTGCAGAGAGGGTTAACTGATCCCAGTCAGTGGCCTCTAATGATGAGCAAATTTTAACTGTCTTTTTTAATTCAAACTGCTTTCTGACTTTTCTTCTTCTTTTTGCAGATAAAAAAAATGGAGCACCGGAGCGGAGTGAAGAGTGAAGAATATTAGAAATAGGATAGAATTTTATTTTCAATTTAATTTTTGTACACTATTATTATTTTAAATACTTTGTAATAAATACTCGTATCCAAATAATAACAATTGTAACAACTATTAAATATGAAATAAAAATTCCATTTAATTCTTTTCAATTCCTTAAATTAAATAAAATGAAAGTTAAATTTCAAGTATTTAATTCTTAGAACCATAAATAGTCAACTAAACCTTGTCGATCAAAATAAATGAACTGGTCGTCTCCATTATTCAAAGCAACGCACAGTCGAACACAAAAACTGATCAGATGCAATTCTCTTTTTCGCTGATTCTTTGCCAAGCACTGTAATTCCAAACTGCACATATCTTTTGACTGGCCCAAACAAACTGAATTCAAACCACTGTCTCTTTTACTGATTAAAACAACGCTAATTCAATCCGAATCTCGGAATAACTTGCAAAGTGCTGTGGAATTTTAATTTTGCTGAGAATATGCCCGTAAAACCTTAATTCCTGATTAAATGCCAAATAGCATTCGCCTGATCAAAATTGAGCCAAAATCAACCAAAACCCTAAGCCAACTGTATGAAACAATCCAGAGCTCTGAAAATCAGTAAAAACCCTAATTTTGCTTGACTGTCAAGAAAAGTCCGTTTGTCCGATTCTTGAGCCAGTTTGAAAAGTCAGGAAATGTCTGAAGCTGAGATTGCTTGTGGAAAAATGCGAGGGCAAATTTTGGGGTACAACAGTTGCCCCTGTTCAATCTTCTTGGACCTGAAGAGTTAGATTGGCAAGTTTGCCTTTCGCGACTTGAAGGTAAAAGGAGATTGGACACTAATGTGCCCAGAAAATTTGCACTCGGCGATATGATGGTGGAGGTGAATGGGCTTAAAGATGCCACTTGGTGATGGGCTTAAAGATGCCATCTGGTGCGATAGAATTTTGTCGGGGGATGGGCTTAGAGATGCCATCTGAGAATGGGCTTACAGATGCCATTCGGCGACTGCTGGTAGGAGGATGGGCTTATAGATGCCATATGGTGATGTTGAACTGTATGTCAATGGTGAGTGGACAAGTATCAGAAGGGCTTCCATGTTTTGGAACATCTTTGAATTAGGGGTCTGAACAAGCAACAGATTGACGTCCATATCCGGAGAACCTGTAAGCTATCTGAGATTGAATAAGCAATAGAGCAGCATCCGTTGTTGGGACGTGTCCGTAAACTATTTTCAGAAATTGTGAAGAGTCTGAACAAGTCGGTAGATTGACATCCATTGGAGGGAAGAATCCGTAAACTGTTTCAGAAGTTGAGAAGAGTCTGAATCAGTTGGTAGATTGACATCCATTGGAGGGAAGAATCTGTAAACTGCTTCAGAAGTTGAGAAGAGTCTGAACAAGTCGGTAAATTGGCATCCGTTGTAGGGAAGAATCCGTAAACTATTTTCAGAAGTCTTGGAGTTGAAGAGGAACCGGCGTAGGGTTTCTGCTGATGCGTCTGGATGAATCTGGAATAAGTATCAGAATGTCGCCGTGTCTGGGTCACATCTGAACTATTTCTGGATGAATCTTGGGAGTTGACCTGTGTCTGTCGACTGATCTTACCTGAAAAGGCAAAGGGTTAGTTGTATGCAATGTTATGATGCATGATGCAATGCACGTGACATCAATGTTTATGACATGAATGCGATGAATGCGCATGTAAGCTGATGAGCTAATCTTGCCGAGGATACATGAATCCGAGATGGCTGAAGATAAAAGCATCTTGACTGCTGCCGGAGAAAATAAATCCTTGGCTGTCGCTGGGGAAGAGAATTCCTGATGACCTCTACTGGGGGGTTCCAAACTAGTAGACTCATGCTGGGGAGGCCAGATTGAGAGTCTTTGGCTTGATGGGAAGTAACCCTGGCGATTTCACTGGGGAACTCAAGATTTGCCCTCTCCAGAACTCTGTGGGGAGAAGGTTCAATGGTCTGGCTCCGCTGGGGATACTGAAGCTTAAACTCTGAGGGGAATTGAATTCCGGAGGATTCCCTGGCTGGGGATTTGCAAAGATAAGTTACTGCTGGGGAATTTTGATGAACTCCGCCGGGGATAGGGAGAATTCTGGCGAGCGCGATCTTCCGTGGTGGTTAGCTTGAGAAGAATCTGAACAAGTGATAGGTTAACATCCGTTACTTGGAGAACCCGTGAACTATTTTCAGAAATCTTGAAGTTGAATCAGCAATAGAGCCGCATCCGTTGTTGGGAAGCGTCCGTAAACTAATTTCAGAGGTTGCATCTGAACAAGCTGATGGATTAACATCCGTTACTTGGGAAGAATCCATGAACTGTTTTCAGAAGTCTTGAGAAGAATCTGAACAAGTGATAGGTTAACATCCGTTTACTTGGAGAACCCGTGAACTATTTTCAGAAATCTTGAAGTTGAATCAGCAATAGAGCCGCATCCGTTGTTGGGAAGCGTCCGTAAACTAATTTCAGAGGTTGCATCTGAATAAGCTGATAGATTAACATCCGTTACTTGGGACGAATACATGAACTGTTTTCAGAAGTCTTGAGAAGTTGAATCAGCAATAGAGCCGCATCCGTTGTTGGGAAGCGTCCGTAAACTAATTTCAGAGGTTGAGAAGAGTCTGAACAAGTTGGTAGATTAACATCCGTTGTTGGGAAGAATCCGTAAACTTGTTTCAGAAGTCTTGAAGAGGAACCGGTGTAGGGCTCCCTGAAGATGAGCTTGTGTAAAAACTGCATCGGGTTTTGAACACTTTTGACAATCGAATGCCCCAAGTGGTGATGTAGATAAATTCCTGGCTTATTACAGGTGTTGGTCTACAATCGGTCGTTCACAGATGTTTCCTGGGTTGTTACAGGTGTTGATCTGGAATTCTTCAGACATGCCCTGGCTGGATACAGGAGTCGAATCTGGAAAGGCGGTCAACAGATATGCCCTGGCTGGATACAGGAATCGAATCTGGAAATAGTCGTCAACCGATATGCCCTGGCTGGATACAGGAATCGAATCTTCGAACTCTTCAGACGTGCCCTGGCTAGATACAGGAATCGAGTCTGGAAATGTTGTAAACAAATATGCCCTGGCTGGATACAGGAGTCGAATCTTCGAACTCTTCAGACGTGCCCTGGCTAGATACAGGAGTCGAGTCTGGAAATGTTGTAAACAGATATGCCCTGGATGGATACAGGAGTCGAATCTGGAAATAGTCGTCAACAGATATGCCCTGGCTGGATGCAGGAATCGAATCTTCGAACTCTTCAGACGTGCCCTGGCTAGATACAGGAGTCGAGTCTGGAAATGTTGTAAACAGATATGCCCTGGCTGGATACAGGAGTCGAATCTGGAAATATGGTCAACAGATATGCCCTGGCTGGATGCAGGAATCGAATCTTCGAACTCTTCAGACGTGCCCTGGCTAGATACAGGAGTCGAGTCTGGAAATGTTGTAATTGATTTGTTGAACACTTTTGAAATTCGAATGCCCCAAGTGGTTGTGAAGGAGTCTTGAATCAGATTACTCTGCATATTGAGAGATTTCTTGAAATCTTGACTGGACTGCCCCAGGTTAACTGAATTGTGACATGTCATGCCCCTTGTTGATAGGAGATTTGATGGGAGTGTTATCCTCTTGAAGTGATTTTGACTTACTGAGAGATTTTTCGTTCCTCCGAACATTCGCTGTATGAATTTCTTCGCTGTCAAATAAAAGGGTCAAATGCAGACAGTGATATTCGAATAATGCAAAGTTTATGTTTGTCTCGAAGTTTTGAAAAATGCATTTTTTAGCAGAAAACTTTTCATAAGACAAGTTAACACAAGATTTAGAGTAAGCCCTACAGGAGTCAGGATACCTTTTATAACAGTATGCTTTCGAACTAACCCATGCTTCAATTAGGACTTTTGAAGGGTTGTAATGTGGCCTGGCTCGCAGTTTAAGAAACAAAGGATAAAGGCTCAAAGTATATTTTTACCCACCCGCTCTTCGTGATGTTCTTCAACCTAAGCTCAGTTAACTGTGCGTCTTACTCTGTTTTGAGTTTGGAACGACTTTTGGGCGATGGTTCATCAGTTGAATTTTTGGGAGACAGTCATCATCTCCTTTTTTCTTTTTCAACATTTTTCATGTTGATGAGGATTTTGTAATGACCTTACTATTTTGATTTTGATTTGTTATCCCTAACTTTTGCCTGACTATTACCGTTTTCCGGGATTACTGTCAGCGGGATGCCCTAGCTTTCTTAAGCCTGCTTTATAGGTTTTGGCTTGGCGGGCTTTTGTCTTTTGAGAGATTGACTGTCTATGTGATAGGGAACCACCCTTGTCTTTTGATTCCAAAGGAATGCTTTCTTTTTTGACGTCGTTCGTTGTATTACGAACTGAGAGTTTGCGACTTCAATGCGCATTTCTTTTTGAATTAACTGAGATACTACCCTGCCCCAGGTTTATATCAAGGGTTTTGATCGTTTCAGAACAGGAAACTCCTACTTCTTTGGCTCGAAGGGGTTGACTAGGGATTAACTTCCTTATAACTCCAGTGTTTGGGAATTGAAAGAAACGCCTGTACATCATCAGCAAGGCCTATTCAAAAGCATACTGTTATAAGATCATGGTATTGTTTCGTCATCCTCCCTCTAAAGGCTCGCAGCTTTTTATCAAGAGTCAAATATCATAAGGAAAAGCATAAGAGTAGTGAAACGAATGGATGAATTCAAGACAAACATATGCAATGCATTAATGAAAACAGAGTTTAACATCAACAAATAATTGTTTGACAGCAAAAGAAATTACAACTTTGAAAATTCAGAAAGAAGCAAAAGTCTTTCAGTTTGAGCTTCGTCACTTCAAGCGGAGAACCCTTTAACGGAAGATTTTCATCTCGCCGTCTGGCATGAATTCCAGCACCCCAATGTCGATCAGATCTTGAATCTTATTCTTCAAGGCCCAACAGTCGTTGGTGCCGTGTCCCGGGCTGTAGGAGTGGTAAACACAGAACGCGTCGGGATTATAGTGAGGAGAGGAGATATTGGGCTTCTGAGGAGGATCCTTTACGGTAAGCAAATTGACCTCCAACAGGCGCTTCAGTATGAAAAATGATGGTATTTCAGTCTCCGTGAACTGTCTTCCCGACTTTTCTTGCTTACGCCGATTACCCCGTTGATGCTGGCGAGGTTGTTGATGGGTTTGTGACCCTGAAGCGAGCAAAGGAGCTTTCCCCTTGTCTTCTTGAGTTGATGGAGGCTGAGCGGTGACTTGCTCTTCGACCCCAGATGTTTGCCCCAGTTGGTTGTTTGGAAGCAGTTGGCGGACAAGAACTCTGAGTTCCTCTTGTCTTTGAGATAGGTCTTGGATGAGAGCCATCTGGCCCACCAACTGTCCCATCATTTGGGTTCTCAGTGTTGTCAGATCAAACTGCAGCTCCGCAATCTGATCACTCCTGGCATTGTTGGAACTCCCCAAGCCTTTGGTGAGGAGAGCTTTCATCTCTTCTTGCCCCAGAGACAAGTTCAGGAACATCTCCTGCAGCTGAGCAGTCTGGTCTTGGATGTCTTTGACAGACCTTTCTAGAGCCATCTCTTGCTGAAATAAACAGCAGGAGAGTAAGGAAACCTGAAAAAGGAAAGATTGTCAAAATGAAATGCATGATATATGGATGCATGCTTTCAAGGATCTCTTGGGGTAAACACAAGAAAATGTTAGAGGTTGAACTCTGCTCTTGGATTGGAGATCTCTGCATCGGTGGATGTCTTTCCACGAGAATCAAGCTCACCATGTCAAGTGGGTCATCGCCACTGATTCAAGTTGTTGTTCTTGAACTTTGATTGGAGAGCTTTGTATCGGTGGATGTCTTTCCACTAGAATCAAGCTCACCATGTCGAGTGGGTCATAGCCACTGATTCAAGTTGTTGTATTTGAACTTTGATTTGAGAGCTTTGTATCGGTGGATGTCTTTCCACTAGAATCAAGCTCACCATGTCGAGTGGGTCATAGCCACTGATTCAAGTTGTTGTTCTTGAACTTTGACTGGATTGGTTAGAGGAGAAACCTCTTGCCCCTTGATAGATGTCTGGTTCAACGTAACCCTGCACCAACAGAACCCTCGAGGTCCTTGAAATGGTTATTGAAAATGCTATGGTATGATGTCATGATGTTATGTACATGTATGCGAAAAGCAGGCAAGTGTATATACAGGCAAACATATTCACACAAAGCACACAATGCCTTAGGTTTAGGCTTGCATGAGGTTCAGGTACTACCCTCTTTCAGTTTGTTGGTTAAAACTTGTCCTATCAAAAGTAACCGGGTTCTAAGGGTCCCAATATCACTGGGTTGCTTTCATTGTTCATCGTTTCGATTTAGCCACTGAACTGGCGACCGAAATATTCAAGGAAAGCAACCCTCAATTGGGTGTAGTATCGAGTATCAACCAACCTCGGACTGCACCAAAGTCAGTTATCTCACTACCCTAAAAAGGCCAAGATGGTTCAATTAAGGTTCCTAAGGTCAGTTGATGCTTCGCGACACCACGCGGCGGCCCCGTACTCTCCTTGACTGAACTCAAGGGTTACCGGTACACACCAAAGTGCCACATCAACGTAGCAGACTGCTTCAACCATGTCGGTATACCCCACACAGTTCCCTCACAGCCTTGTTGCTACCTAAAAAGGGTATTCCCCAGATCCGGGTTAGGATCTATGAAACTCCGATACAAAGCCCACAAATGTAAAGCAAACAAAGCAATCAATTTGAAAACAAAGGTGATCTAAACCCAAAGGTAACCCCACTTTTAGAATTATCCCCAGCAGAGTCGCCAGTTCTGTGATACGGTGGGAGAACTGACTAGTGTTTTGCGTTCGTATTCGCACTTGTGCGGTTGAGCAAGAGTCGCCACCGACTTTTTATTTTATCCTAAAGGAAAGGTTTAAAAAGAACAGCAAAAACCTTTTAAGATATTTCGTGGGTTCGGGGGGTAGATTATGAAAAGGGAAGGTATTAGCACCCTTTTCATCCATGGTTATCCATGGGCTCTTAGTTACTTGGTTTTTTAGATCACTTGCCTTGTTTTTCGATTGCTTGAAAATGGTGGGTGGGTGGGTGCTTTTTGAAAATATTTTGGAAGAAGATGCCTTGTCTTAGGCAACTAATGTATTTGACTCGTGATTGAGTGTTTTACAAAAGTGTGGATCTTTTCTAAAAGATGTTTCAAATGTTTTTGGGAGTTTGTTTTGAAAGTGTTGTGGATGGTGGTTTTTGAAAAGAAGGCAAGTGCTTTTGCAAGTTTGATCTCAAGTAACTAAGAGTTTTGTCTACCCTATTGTACTCAAAGGTTTTTGTCATGTTTTAACCCTTTTTAACAATTTCGTTCAACCATTGAAATTGGTGGACGATCTTGCGTTTAGGAAGTTTATTCGGGACGGGCGCGGGTCATCGTATGGACCATGAATGCAATGGTGCCAAGTGTCTTTGGCAATTTGTTTTGAAGGGACTATGATTATTCCGTTTAGGCAACACTTTGAGACTTATGATCATTTGATTTTGTTTTGCCAAAGATACTCGACGTGCAAGCATGGCCCATTTTGGAAGGCAACATGTGGGATTACCCTAGAGGGTGCAAGTGTGATTGTGTATTGATTACATGTATTTGTCTTTGTATTAGGTTATCTAACGTTTGATTTTATATACATACAAACCCTAGGTCTAACCATGGTATAATTGGAAAACTGTAAATTGCGGAAATGTAAAACCTACGCTATTACAAAATAGTGTCCGGGAGTGGGGGGGTACAAGTGTATGAATGGGGATGAGACTTATAGTATCCAATAAGTTACAACCAAATCGAATGTGCGATCAAATGTAAATATTGAATATACAAATATAAGATAAACAAATGTGTATAGGGCAATGTGAATGTATTTGTGTAAGTGTACATGTATATGAGTATGTGTAATTATTTACAAGTGCGAAATGTGAAATTGAAGCGTATTAGGGTTTTTGACCTAGATATGCGTTTTAATGAATCTTTGATTTGTTTTAATATATACAAAAGAAAATGTTCAAGTTTTAATTAAGAAATGTATCTTTATTTATTTATATACAAAAAAGTATTTTAATCAAATGTTTGTGAATTTTAATATTAGAAAAAATGTATTTAAATTGTTATGTACAAAAAGTATGTGTTAAATGTTTTAAGAGCTTAATTAAATTGCGAAAATGATATTTTGAGAAAAAAGAATATATTTCCATGTGTTATGTACAAAATGTATTAAAAGAAGATATTTTCAAATTTAATGATATTGTATATAAAAATAAAATGTATCTTATGTATATGTACAAAGTATATTTTAATTGAAAGAATAAAAAAGAAGTATTTTCAACCTTTAATTATAGGATGTGGAAAAAATGTATTTTTGTGTTTTTGAGTTTATTATATATAAAAAGAACTTTTTTATTAAATGTTACGAACTTAAATTATGTAAAAAGTATTTTATTATTTTATATACAAATATATACTTAAAAAAAGATATTTTAACTATATGATAAAAATGTATAATATGTACAAATGTATTTTAATGTGTACTAAAAATGTTTTCAAGTTAATTGAATTAAGCATATATATATATATAAAGTGTTTTAATTATATTGTAAATATTAAAGAATGTAAAAAATATATTTTGTCTATTAAAATGATTTTGTAAAGAAAAGGAAAAAAAATGTTTATGTAATATAAAAAAAGGTTAGTATTAATGTTAATGTGTTTTTTTTGTTAAAGAAAGGGGAGGCAATTCAATGGGCTTAGGCGCAGAGTGGGCAAGGCCCAAGTTGAAAACAAATTAGGGTTTCAAGCTTCGTTGGTCAGTTGGTAACGCATAGGGTTTGGGACGGCGCCGTTCGTATTCGTTCAACGTTCTCTTCCTCGTTCATCCTGCTTCTTGGTCATGGCTACTGAGTTTATCTTTATGCATGTCCCGGTACTTCCTTCCGTTCGAGGCCACCGGCGCCACCCATCTTTCTCCTCTTCACACTAGCTCCAACGGCAAAATGAAAGGTATGATTTTATTCAACGTATTAGGGGCCTCGTATTTCCGCAAATCATAATCCCGTTTTCAGAGATGGTGGTAGTAACAACAAACCTCCTCTATTCTGTGGTGAATATTTTGACTTCTAGAAAATATGCATGAAGGCGCATCTAGAAGCACAAGGAGAAGAAATTTGGGATGCCGTCGAAAATGGTCCATTTATCCCGGTTACGGTAATCAATGGTGTTGGCTCTTCAAAGCCTAAAACTGCATGGGACGATGATGATAAAAAGAAAGTTCTCTATGACAAAAAGGCAATAAACCTTCTTCAAGGTGCACTTAGTATGGACGAATTCTTCCGTGTCTCGACATGCAAAACAGCAAAGGAAATATGGGATACCTTGGTACAAACTCATGAAGGAACGACTGAAGTAAAAAGATCAAGGCTAAATACCCTAAGTCAAGAATACGAACTATTTCGAATGCAGCCCAGAGAATCCATTCTTGATTTACAAAAGAGATTTGTGCACTTGATAAATCATCTAAGTGCTCTTGGTAAAACTTTGACAAATGATGAATTGAATCTGAAAGTACTTAGGTCCTTAACAAGGGAATGGAAACCAAAGGTAACAGCAATTTCAGAAAAGAAAAGTCTCTCCAACATGACATCCACAACTCTATTTGGAAAACTTCAAGAATACGAAACGGAACTCGGAATACTCAAAAAGCATGAAAATCAAGAGAAGAAATCCAAGAATATTGCTTTGAAGATAGACTCCAAGGAAGTTGAAAAGGAAAACAATCCAGAAGAAGATGAAAACTTCATGCTTCTTGTTAAAAGGCTTGGTAAGTTCTTCAGTAGAAATGACAAACCTTTTTCTCATTCAAAAGGAAAGAAACATTTTCAGAAAAAGGAAGGTTCCACATCAACATAAGAAATCACATGTTATGAATGTGGTAAGCAAGGTCATATCAAGCCAGATTGTCCAAAACTCTCCAAGAAAGGTGGATTCAAAAGCAATAAGGGATTCAAGAACAAAAAGGCTTATGTAGCATGGGAGGACAATGAAATAAGTTCCTCATCCGGTTCGGATAGTGATGAAAGTGCAAATCTAGCATTGATAGCCTCACACCATTCCGATGATGAAGACAATGAGATTAGTAATGAATTTTCTCTTTTTGATAGTGATGCACAAGGTGCTATAGATGAACTATTGAATGAATGCAAAATTCTGTATAAAACCATTTCATCACAAAAGAAACAAATTTCATCTCTAGAAGAAAAATATGTTTCAATGGAAAAAGATTTCAAAGAAGAAAAATAAAAATCAAGTGATGAACAAAAACATAATTTTGTATGCAAAAATTGTGATTCACTCTCTTTCCAAATTGTCCAATTAAAAAGAGTCATTGAAAGATATGAAAAATGGAAAATTGGATTGGAAGGTGTTCTTAGCCAACAAAGACACTCCAATGATAAAAGTGGACTTGGATATTCAAAGTTCTCAAAACCAAGTTCTAACAAAACTATCTTTGTTAAGGCAAGTGATCAATCTTCCAAAGAGAAAGTGAACAAACCTAAAATAGTTCGTCACTATCCGAAAGAGAAAACATTTCCTAAGAAGAAATCTTATCCTTCTCGATATATAAGTAAATTTGAACCTACTTGTTTTTATTGTGGTATTAAAGGCCATACACCTAATGCTTGCTATGTTAGAAACTTCAGTGTGGCAAGTGGGCATTATGTATGGTTAAAGAAAGGCACTAATTATGAAGGACCCAAAGCAACTTGGGTACCTAACAAAACCTAATTTGTTTTGCAGGTATGCTTGAAGACCACATGCAATCTTTGGTATCTTGATAGTGGTTGTTCAAAGCATATGACAGGAGACATAAACCAATTTTCACATCTAGCGCTAAAGGCCAAGGGTTTTGTCACTTATGGAGACAATAATAAGGGAAGAATCCTAGGAAAAGGCAAAGTTGGTGCTCCACCTTTCACATCCATTGAAGATGTCCTTAATGTTGAAGGACTAAAGCACAATCTTCTAAGTATTAGCCAACTTTGTGACAAAGGCTTCAAAATCATGTTCACCAAGGATGAATGTTTGATAGAAGACGAAGTCACTCATGAGGTTATACTTAAAGGTAAAAGAATCAATAATATATTTATGATTTCCCTTGATGATCCATCTTTGAAGGTTAAATGTCTCATGGCGAACAACGATGATTCATGGCTTTGGCACAAAAGAATTGCTCATATTCATATGGAACACTTGAATAAGTTAATCAAGCATGATCTTGTCATTGGATTGCCTAAAAGAAATTTAGTTAAAGATAGACTATGCGATGCTTGTCAAAAGGGGAAACAAACTAGATCAACTTTCAAATCTAAGAATGTGGTGTCCACTACTAGGCCACTACAATTGTTGCATATGGATCTATTTTGTCCATCGAGAACAAGGAGTTTCAGAGGTAATGTATATGCTTTGGTTATTGTTGACGATTTCTCTAGATATACTTGGACATTATTTTTAGTTCAGAAAAGTGATGCATTCAAGGCGTTCAAGAAGTATGCTAAACAAATTCAGAATAAGAAGTCTTTAACAATTGCCTCAATAAGAAGTGAACATGGCGGAGAATTCCAAAATGCTCTATTTGAAGAATTCTGTGGAGAACATGGAATATCTCACAACTTCTCGGCACCAAGGACCCTACAACAAAATGGAGTGGTTGAAAGAAAGAATAGGTCTCTTGTGGAACTTGCTAGAACCATGCTTAGCGACTCAAATCTTCCAAAATACTTTTGGGCGGATGCGGTGAGCACGGCATGTTTTGTTAGCAATAGAGTTAACATTAGACCAATCTTAAAGAAAACTCCATATGAACTTTTCAAAGGGAGAACCAAATATTGCTTTCTTTCATATCTTTGGGTGTAAATGCTTTGTCCTTAACAATGACAAAGATAATTTGGGTAAGTTTGATGAGAAATCCGATGAAGGTATATTCCTTGGTTAATCACTTTCTGGTAAAGCATATAGAATTTACAACAAAATAACTTTGACTATTGAAGAATCTATGCATGTTTCGTTTGATGAAACTAACCCCTCCAAGGAGGATAATATTGTTTGTGATAATGATGATGAAATTTTAGAAGGTCCTCAAAAAAATTCTTCCAAGGATCAATCCATTCAACTAGAAAAATCACCTCAACAAGAATCGAATCTCAATGATCTACCAAAAGAATGGAGAACTCATAGAGATCATCCTATTGATAAAGTAATTGGTGATATAAGTCAAGGCGTGTCTACAAGATTAAATCTCAAGGATGCTTGCCTAAACATGGCGTTTGTCTCTCAAATTGAACCCTCCAAAGTTGATGAGGCTTTAGGCGATGACCAATGGATCATAGCTATGCAAGAAGAATTGAATAAATTTGAAAGGAATCAAGTTTGGGAACTCGTTCCTAGGCCAAGCAACAAACACATTATAGGAACAAGATGGGTGTTCAAAAACAAACTTGACGAGAATGGAATAATTGTTCGCAACAAAGAAAGATTGGTAGCACAAGGCTATAATCAAGAAGAAGGAATAGACTTTGAAGAAACTTTTGCTCCAGTTGCAAGGTTAGAAGCTATTCGTCTCTTACTTGCCTATGCCTTGTTCATTAAATTTTCAACTTTTCCAAATGGACGTCAAAAGCGCATTCTTGAATGGATATATCACTGAAGAAGTATTCGTCAAGCAACCCCCGGGTTTCGAAGACTTCAAGAATCCATCTCATGCATTTAAATTAAGAAAATCTCTCTATGGACTGAAACAAGCACCAAGGGCATGGTACGATCGTTTAAGCAACTTCTTATGTGAAAAGGGTTTCGAAAAAGGCAAAATTGACAAGACTCTATTTATCAAGAAAATCAAAGGCGACACTTTGCTAGCACAAGTCTACGTTGATGACATCATATTCGGTTCTTCAAATCAAGAAATGTGTGAAGAGTTCTCATCAATGATGCAAGGAGAATTTGAAATGTCCATGATGGGAAAAATGAACTATTTTCTTGGACTTCAAATCAAACAACTTAAAGATGGCATCTTCATCAACCAATGCAAATATTGCAAAGAACTCTTGAAAAGGTTTGACATGGATAGTTGCAAATAAATGTATACACCTATGGGTTCTGGTTCTTATGTTGATCAAGATTAATTAGGTGTTTCCATCGACATCACTAAATATCGAGGTATGATTGGCTCCTTATTATATTTGACGGTAAGCCGTCCTGACATAATTTTTAGCGTTTGTCTCTGTGCCCGCTTTCAAGCTAACCCAAAGGAATCTCATCTCATGGCGGTAAAGAGGATCATGAAGTATCTCAAAGGGACAACAAATGTCGGATTATGGTATCCAAAAGGTAGTATCTGCAACTTAATTGGTTATTCTGACGCGGATTATGCAGGATGTAAAATAGATAGAAAGAGCACAAGTGGAACTTGTCACATTCTTGGTAATGCATTAGTATCTTGGGCCTGCAAGAAACAAGCATGTGTTGCTCTAAGCACGGCCGAAGTTGAATATATTGCAGCGGGTAGTAGTCGCGCTTAATTTTTGTGGCTAAAACAACAACTTCGTGACTGCGGACTCGATCTAGGGTGCATTCCTCTAAGATGCGACAACACAAGTGCAATCAACATCACAAAGAATCCCGTCATGAATTCAAGGACCAAACATATAGACATTCGATATCATTTTCTCTGTGACCATGTTCTTCAAGGAGTTGTCGAGGTAACCTTTGTAGATACTCATAATCAACTTGCCGATATCTTCACCAAACCTTTGGCAAAAGAACCTTTCTACAAAATTCATCGAGAGCTCAGCATACTTGACGAACGCGACTTATAAGGTGCATTATAGCCTTGATATATCTTTTATATATGTTTTTATACATGCCATATATGAATTTATGCTATGTGATATTTCAATGTTTCGTTTGTTCAATTTTCTGTGTAACTCTTAAACAATGTGTGTTAATGCTTTAATTTTATAAATTTTATCAATATTTTGCTTTATTATTATTTGCTTGAGGCCTCTTTCCCTTCTTTTTGATAATGTCAAAGGGGGAGAAAGATGTATGGTACTTTATGCTTGTATTTCCCTTGTCTTATTTTTCAAGGTACTCTCCAATCAAGATGAAGAATTGAAAGGATTTCAACCCTCTCCTACATAGGGGAAGTTTTGCATCTTAGGGGGAGAAGCTCTTCTGGAAAGTACATCGCATAAAGAAAGATTGTTTGTCATCATCAAAAAGGGGGAGAATGTGAAATCAAGCTTCTCAAATAAGCTTTTGTTTTGATGAAGACAAACCATGGCTAACAAAGAAGGCAAATACTTTGGTCAAGCATCTAAGCATCTAAGGATAATATCTTTAATCAAAGCTCTCAACAACTTTAAAGGTACAATAATATTATCTACTTTGATATTAAGATATAGATGCTCAAAAATGAAAAAGAAATGTTTAAAAAATCATTCTCAAGCCTTTCAAAGATTAATTTTCATTTTTCATATGCATGCAATCGATTTACATCTCAGTGCAATCGATTGCACTCTTTAAAAATTCCAAATCTTTTGCTTCTGTTTATTGATGCAATCGATTACATAGTTTGTGCAATAAATTGCACACTTAAAATTTTCAAAACAATTGATTATGTCTTAGCATGCAATCAATTACATAGTTGGTGCAATCAATTGCACTTAGTTAAATTTTGCTACTGACTTAGCCTGCATTTGACTACATTGTTGATGCAATCGATTACACTTTTAAAATTTTGAAAATATAGCTGTTAAAAACCTTGTGCAATCGATTACACTAAAGGTGAAATCGATTACACACTGCACAAATTTGAAAAATAACAGCTTTGTTCATGCCTTTTGATCATGCCTTTTCATTACATCTTTTCACTCAAACTTGGCATTTGTTCATGATACATTTCCAAATCTTCATGATGTTTCAAAAGGGTGTTATGAACATATAAATATTCAATTTCAAATCCAGATCTAACACCTTCTTTCATAATATTTTTCTGAACTTTCAAAATACAAACTCAAGCATTCTTCGTTTTCATGCATAAGTTTTCTGCTTTTATTTTCATACTTTAAATAGAAAAATTTGAGCAAATATATATTGAGTCTTTGTACAATATTATTATTGAAAGAAGAAGATTATACATTGTCAAAATCACTCTTAAGTGATCAATATACTCTACTCACTCAAACTCACAAATTGTTTTTACTTACTTATTTTCCAGGATTGTTGGAATTAAGTTTAAGTGTTTTTGTTGAAATCTTGTTTCTCCAAGTTGTTGGATACAAGTGTAGTTACATTGAGAGGATTGTTCTCATAGGTAACTTAGTGAAAATCCAAGAGGATTGTTCTTGGTCCAAGAGGATTGTTCTTGGTCCAAGAGGATTGTTCTTGGTTTGGTTGGTAGTTCTTATGTAAGTTTGCCACAATAAGGAAATCTCTTTCATGTTGAAAGGGGACTGGAGTACTCTCGGACTATGAGGGGAACCAGGATATATTGCCCGTGTCTCTTTATTTTTCTGAATTTTTAAGCTTTCCTAAAATCTCTTATAACCAGAAAAATAAGAACCATCATCACTAAAAACCAGAATTTTTAAAAGTACCTAATTCACCCCCCCCCCCCCTCTTAGGCGCACTTCGTACTTACAGGACCTGGCCAGTCCATCATCCATGAGGTTCGAAAAAGTTGATCCATGATGATGAGCATGTGTTGCTCATCCAAACTATCACATAGAAATCCTGATAGTCATCCATTATGGGCCTGGATATTCAGCCCATAATGGAGACCATTGGCCTAGCGTTGGGGGCTCTATAAATACCCTCTTGTACAAGAGGGTCATGTATTCTATTCACATATCTAACTCTCTCACTTACCTCTCCACTCTTCCTAACTTCAACATCAGAGTACCTTGCAGGTACAATCTTCTCTCTGTGGGACACGTGGATCAACTGGTGCTTGGACTGACCACCCCTCTTTTTGATCACCAGTAAGATCACTGGCACCGACTAAGGGAAGCTTTGTTTCCCCATCTTCCTTTCCTTGAAATAGAAGATCATAACAAAAACTCTAACACCGATCATGGTTGGTTCCAACGACAAGAACGACGATCCTGCAACCGTCATTTCCCTCGCCCTTAATGATGATAATGGAAACGAGATCCAAATTTTGGAAGATATCACCCCAACAAGGAGGGATGGACGTATCACTTCCCCATTTTTCGACGATGCAGCTGAAGATCTCGCCCTGTACGTCAAACTCTGTAAAAATTAGGAGACCCTAGAAGAAGTGTCGAAGATGTTTCAACCAATTATGGCGCCCCCAACACTGACCCAATGATGGCAGCTCTATTCATAGCAATAAACCAGACAAACATATTGATCCACCATCAAAATGAAAGGATCAGAGCACTGGAGAAGGACAATCGTTCGCGCTCTCCCCCATGGAGACACCAACTATATGAGTCCCAGAGTCCGTCCCCGAGACAACCAAGCTATCACCCACCGTTGGAGAGGCAGCAACCTCTGGCGACCAAGAAGCGCAATTGGACTCCTTCTCGCGAGGTTCGGTGATCCCCGGGCACCTAGAAAAGCAAATCAGGAGGCCAAACAGAGAACCTTCATTTGCCTCCCTGTAACTCCCCAATTTTTATTTATTAGTTATATATTTTATTATTTAATTATTTGTTTGATTTTCATGAGTAATTAATTTAATTTAAATTAATTGATGTATGATATATGTGTCGGTTGGTGAGAATTGTAAAGAATAGTAATTGGGCCTAATGTGTAAAAATGTAGAGAGTTAGTGGAGGTGTGGATAGTAAGCCAATTAGCTTGGTTACTAGAGTGGTATTATTTTATTAGTTTAATAAAAAGAAAAGAAAATAAGAGTTAGAAAGAGGAATAGCAAAAGAGAAGAGAAAAGAGTTTTACGAGAAAAGAAGAGAAGAGCGAGAAAGAGGAGAAAAGGGCAAGAACGCAAAATCAATAGAATCAACCTAGAACAAGGTAATGGTGGGTTTTTATTTAGTTATTGGGATCGTGTAATGATGTATGATGGGTAGTAACATGTATTAGGATAAATTTATCTAGTTTGTCCATGTTTTGAAATTGTTAGGTTTTGATGATATATCCTTGAATATGATGATTAATTGTGTTGTGATGTTTTGGTTGATAAATACATGTTATATATAGGTTATAGTGCCTTAAATTATGATGAATTGGATGTTAAAATGTGTTTTTGGGTCAATAAGTCGTATGAGTTATGTGATGTCATCGTAGGAACTTTTTTGCAAATTGTAGAGGACGCTTAGCGCCATTTAGCGCGCTTAGCATGGTCAAAGTCAGTGAGTTTGGCGCTTAGCGCCTAGAAGCCCGCTTAGCGCGGTCACCTGGGAGTCGAAATATTTTTATTTTCTTAAAGTGTTTTGGGATTATGTATACTTATATTTTATGTTAATTTATACTTAATTTTTGGTAATTTAAAACTACATGTTGGGTGATTTTGAATGCATATTTGATCAAACATGAAACTTTGTTATATGTTATATATATATATATATATATATATATATATATATATATATATATATATATATATATATATATATATATATATATATATATATATATATATATATATATATATATATATATATATATATATATATATATATATATATATGTAATTGGGTGTTGAATTGTAATGACATTGCGGTATCTTGGTTGCTATGTGTTATTATGCTGGTTTGGTGTGGCTAAACTACGAATATAAATTGTATGTGGATAATTCATAAAATTGAGTAAGTATGTGCAATGTATGGTAATTCAAGTGTGATGAATTATTAAAGATATGTATGGATATTAAGATTAGAGAATGGTATTAATTGCATATGGTTGTTATAATTGTACATGCATCATTTGTTGTCAAGAGGCATGCTTGTTAGTTCTGAGGGAGCTAGTGACTTGTCCCAAACCTATACAGGGGTTTGAAAGCTTAGAGGACAAACTTTTTGTGTGTTATTGGTCAAAAGGATAGACCTGATTTAAAGTAAAATTGGATAAAAATAACAGTGATTGGTACCACATGCATGAGTATTGCATTTGAATTGCATTGAGTCATATTGTATTTATGTTTGCGATATGAAATTGTGTGAATTATGTGGAATTGATATGTTGGTGAAATTGAGAAATTATGGATGTGTAATTGAGAATAACATGATTAATTTGGTGATGTTTTGTTTTATAAAGCATATGAAGTGTGAGAACTTTATCTGTATGCATGTATTCTATACATTATATATTGTTATATGATTTCGATAATTATGTGAATTCTCACCCTTATGTTGGAATGATGTTTCATACAACATCACTCAGGTACTGAAGATTAGAGTTGCTTATAGCAAGAGAGTAGCTGATAGAGTAGTTTATCTTATTTATGTATTTATTTTGGGTTGAGTCATGCTCTAGTCATCTAACACTGGGAAAACATTTAGATTCATGTTTTGAGAGATACACTGTATACTCTACATTATTTTATTATTGTTTGTAATACAGTGAGAGAACTGACTTGGTTTTGTTTTGCGTTTGATCACAATTGTTGCGGATAGCAAGAGTCTCCACCAACTTTTATTTAACTAATAAGGAAAGGGTGAAAAGAACAGGAAAGACCTTAGAGATATTTTTTATTATTTTGGGGGGTAGGTTATGAAAAGGGAAGGTATTAACACCCTTTTTAATCGTAGTTATCTACGGGCTCTTAGTTGCTTGCTAGATCATTGTAAAATACTTTGTTTGAAAATGTATTTTGTGATGGGTGTAAGTTTGAAAATATTTTGAAAAATTCCTTTGTTGTGGCTAACTTTGTAATGATTATCACCTCTATAAGAATGCATACAAAGTATTGGTTTTGAAAATAGTTCAAAGAGATGTTTGTTTTTGAAGATGTTATGAAAGTGTGAGTGTGAAATGGTTTGTTTGAGAGCAAGCAACTACGAGCGTCCTACCTACTCAAAAGGTCTATGTTATTTTCCTCCTCCTTTAGATGTTGCTATCTTACCATTGATTGGTAAGGAGCCCCATCGTTGGATGTGAAGGGACGGACGTGGATCAATCATATAGTCATAGAAGGCAACCTATGATACGTTTTAGCAATTTTCGTAAGTGACTAGATCGTTTACTGAAGGCAACATCGAGGGACTACGATCTTTTTATCGAGGGTCTTTGCTAAACGCCCATATTCGAGGGACATAACTATTTTCTAAGGCAACAAGTGGGGTTATCCTAGAGGTACATGTGTGAATAGTGTGTTTGATTGCATGCATTTTTGTCTTTGAAATTAGGGTTTTCTAACGGTTGATTTTATCTTGCCATACACACTCTAATTACTAGCATTTTATATAAAAGCGATAATTTGCAGAAAATACATGTCCTACGCTATTATATAATTTTAGGACGGGGTTTACAAATTTACAAATGGGGGGTGAAAAGTAATAAAAGTCCTAATTATTACAATCATATTGAATAGCAATGAAAAAAAATAGAAAATATAAAGACAAAAAAAATAGCGCAAAAGGTGTTCGAAGCTATTATTCGATTCATATAAACTTTTTTCTTTCGTTTGGGACTGTGAAGCAGGGTGTTCGAAGCTTGCATCCTTCGATTCACACAACCTTTTTTTTCTGTTTGGGATTGTGAAGCAGTATGGGGTGAAGCCTAAGGCTTTGATTCATACAACCTTTTTTCTTTTGTTTGGGACTGTGAAGAAGTGTGTTCGAAGCCTAAGGCTTTGTGTCAAACCATGCTGTTATTTTTTTACTCCAACATTGTTTTATGGTCTGTACAAGTTAGTTCTTGATAATAAAGGAAAACAAACAAAATGGTATAAACGAAAACAAACAAAAAATTATCAATGATGCTTGAAACAAAAAGGTTTAAAGTCAGGAAGACTTACCTTGAATCTGGTGTTGGTGTTTTTTGACTTGAGTTGCTGCCTTCGAATACTCTTGGGTTCGAAAGAAAAGAAAAGTGATGTTGTCTATATTAATTCTGGGTTCGAATGAAAATAAGCAAACGTGTGGGATTTTTGGTTCCGGGTTTAGAAGTGTTTTAAATGTTCTCTCCAACCACTTAAAAGCCCCCATCTAGATGTGTTGTGAAACATCTTATTTATAGAAGAGTTTGGCTGAGATTTGGGGGGAAACAAATGAAATTTGAACAGTTTGGATATGTTGTTTTCATAGCTTTCGAGGTGTAGCTCGTGTATGCCAATTTGGTGTAAATTAGGAGCAGCGTAGCAGGACTACTCTGAAGCAGTTTTGGAGTGTTGTGGCAGCTTGGCGCAGGACTGTTTCATAGTAGCACAACAGACTTGGGCTTGGCAGCATATATGACTTTGTTCAGCGGCCTTCGACCAGACTCATCAAAAGATAAAACACCAATTGTGTGTTCTTCGAATGGACCCATTGTATGTCCTTCTAATAGACCAATTGTATGTCCTTCGAATGGACTACCAAATGTAGGTTCTTAGAATCCACCAAATTCATATTCTTTGAATGTGTAACGCCCGTGATTTAATTAATTATTTAATTAAATTATTTTTGGAATATTTGTGATGTTGTGTCATGATGATAGTTGATGTGTTGTTGTTATTGAAATTAATTATTTTATTAAGTTGTGGAAATAATATTAGAATAATGATATTATTTGATGTGGGATTGTTTTATGGAATAGAAGTAGTAGAAAGGGGGTGTAGTAGTTTTAAGCCTATTAAGGCATTTTGAGAATCATAAGATTATTTTATTATTGTTAGAAATAATAAGAAAAGAAGAAGCGGTAAGAGAGAAGGAATAAGGGTTAGAAGAAGAGAAAGAACGTGAAAGTTGTGGAAAAGTAGGAAAAGAGGCAGAACGAAATTCAATTGGAAAATTTATAGAGTAACCTTCAATCTAAGGTAAGGGTGGGGTTCTGACTCTATAATAGGGTTTATGATTATTGGTATGTGTGATTAGATGTGAAAGATTGTTTGGTTTATGATTGAATTATATACATCGTTGTATGATGAAAATCGGTGATTTAAAGATGAATAACGATGCCCTAATGCTGCATATTTGATGTAGAATTATAGGATAATTATAATTGATGATCATCTATGATTAGAGGATGTTTTTAGGGCCTAAAGCATGGAAACCGTAGTGAAAACACAATGAAATCTCAGAAAATATCCATGACAGAACAATATGTGTCGACCCCAAAAGCCATGCGTCGATGCATGAAGGCTTTTAGACTCAGGATGAGTCGATACGAAAGAGTCACGTGTCAATACATGCAGGCTTTTAGACTCGGGATAAGTCGATACATAGGACCATGTATCGATATATGCAGTGTGACAGACTCAGTACGAGTCGATACAAAGGGATAACGCGTCGACTCATGTAGTGTGTTAAGCCCAGAACGCGTCGACTTAAGATGTTATGCATCGACCCATGTAGTCTGGTTTTTGACAGAATCATTTTGAAAAGGCTGTAACTTGAGTTTTAGGACTCCGTTTGAGGTTCCGTTTGAAGTGTTGAATAGCTAACACGATAAACTTCATTCTTAGGGAGTAAAATGGATAATAGGAAGGATAATACTAGTAACCCAATTCAGGACTAGAGTTAGCTTCCCGCGTTAATTGCTATGATGATTTTGTGAAGTATAATGAGGATAAGATGATTATAGATTATTGTTTGGTGCATAACAGTAAGATTAATGATGATAAGGATGTAGTATTACAGAGTTAATAATATGTAGAGGTTTGGTAATTTATAGGTAAGCCTAGATGGTTAATTAATTATAGGCAATATCATGTTGTAGGCCTATGGCCAGCGTTGCAAGATTGACGTTCGACTGTTGTATTATTGTTGTGGCTGAGTTGTTGTGAATTATGTTGATAAATGATGTTTGATGAATTATGATGATGAATGATGTTTAATGAATTATGTTGATAAATGATGTTGGTGAATGATGTTGATGGAAGATGTTGAGATGCCTCTAATAATTGGAAGCTATTAAGATGTAGGCTTCTGGCCAACAATGATGTTGTATTTAGATGTTGATAATTATGGTGTTGTTATTGCATTCATGATTGTGTCACATACATTTCATTTCAATATGGAGCTTATGCTCGTTAAGATGGCTTGTATTAGCGAATATTAAGATGAAGGCTTATGCCTTGTTGATGCCTCTATTTATTGGCAATTATTTTGAGATGGTAGTTCTGCTCCAATGGTACCACATGAATTTGCACAGTATTTTGTTGCATTATATGATTGCAAAAAGAAGTTGTGTATTGATGCAGTGAATGTGTATATTGTTGGTATTCTGTTGCGATTATTGTTGTTTATATGATGAGAAATGGTGATGTTATGTGATCTAATTTAATATATTATTCATCATACGTTTTAATATATTGTTAGATATCTCACCCCTTCTGTTTGAATGTTACCCCTACGTTGTTAACGTGTAGGTAATCCAGAGTGAAGGCTGTATACCTTCAATAGTTCGAGTTGATGTCATTGCTCTGATACGTAACACTCAGGGGGATGAACGCTTGTTGCTTTTATTTATTGATTACTTCAGTTGTTGAACTTTAATTTAATTGTTGCTAAGTATGTGTTGTTTTGAAGTTGCTAAAACGATGGACTAAGATGTTATTATGATTCTGCTGCGTAGTTGTTCAAGTTGTTGAATTAAGAGATTAAGTTATTATACTGATAGTTCATCTGAAGTTTAAAGTGTTATATATCCATGTCGAATGCAATGTGTTTTTAAATTTGAATTTGTGGCATCCTGATTCGTTTGTATGAATTTTATCTCTGATTTGCATATATAATTGTCGGGTAGAATTGGGGTGTTACAAAGTTGGTATCATAGCAAAGGTTGGTTCGTCCGACCAAGTTGTCAAGTCGTAGTTGTCTAACAATCGAGTATTTTTAATTTGAGTTCTAACCATTGTTTATGTTATAATGATAAGTTAAGATGGCTGGAAGGAATGATGTTGCACTTGCTGCTGCTTTAGAAGCAATGGCGCATGCGATGGAGAATCAGCCGAATGCTGACGGGAATGCTGGATCTCGTAGTTTGGCGACTTTCCAGAGAGAGAATCTGCCTACCTTCAAGGGAAAGTATGATCCTGACGGAGCATTGGATTGGTTGAAAGAGATTGAGAGAATCTTCCGTGTGATGGAATGCACTCCAGCGTAGAAGGTTCGGTATGGTACTCATATGCTAGCAGTCAAAGCTAATGACTGGTGGCTAGAGACTTGTCAGAGATTGGAAGCTGCAGGTGAGAATGTCACTTGGGTTGTGTTCCGGAGGGAATTTCTGAGGAAGTACTTTCCGGAAGATGTTCGTGGTAAGAAGTAAATTGAATTCCTTGAGTTGAAGCAAGGGAATATGTCAGTTGTTAAGTATGCTGCAAAATTTTCTGAGTTGGTTAAGTTCTATCCGCACTACGCTGAGGCAGATGCTGAGTTTTCGAAGTGTATCAAGTTTGAGAACGGGTTACGCCCAGAGATCAAGAAGGCAGTTGGATACCAGAATCCGTGTCTTTGCCGATTTGATTGATAGTTTCAGGATTTATAAGGAGGATAATAATGCTCATTACAAGATTATCAGTGAGAAGAGGGGTAAGCACCAACAGGATCGTGGTAAGCCTTATGATAACCCAGCTGGTAAAGGTAAGCAGAAAGATGCTTAGGGTCAGAGGACTAGTGGGGGAGATGCTCCTGCTGGTGTGGTTTGTTTTAAATATGGGAAACCTGGGCATAAGATTAATGTGTGTACTGCTAAGGTAAAGAGGTGTTTCTGTTGTGGTAAGAACTGACATGTTATATATGAGTGCAAACATAAGGATGTAATTTGTTTCAATTGTAGTGAAGAGGGGCACATTGGTAGTCAGTGTCAGAAACTGAAGAGAGCGCAGACAAGTGGTAAAGTGTTCGCTTTGGTTGAGGATCAGACAACTGTTGAGGACAGACTTATCAGAGGTACATGTTTCATTAATAGTACTCCTTTAATTACTATTATTGATACCGGTGCTACTCATTATTTTATTGCTGCTGATTGTGTTGAAAGATTGGGTCTTATGTTGTCTTCTATGAATGGAGAAATGGTCATCGATACTCCAGCCAAGGGGTTGGTGACTACTTATTTTGTGTGTTTGAAGTGTCCCTTGTTGATCTTTGACAAAGACTTTGCTTTTGATTTGGTTTGTTTACCGTTAAGAGGGTTGGATGTGATTTTAGCTATGAACTAGTCAGAGCATAATTATGTTCACATTAACTGTTATGACAAGTCTATGAGGTTTTCTACTACTGAAGAAGAGGAAGATAGTCTGTTGTCTGCTAGACAGTTGAGGAAGTTGATGCAAGAAGAAGCACAAATGTTCTCGTTGATGGCGTTGCTATCTGTAGAGACTCAAGCTATAATTGAGGAATTGCAGGTGGTGTGTGAATTTCCTGAAGTTTCCCCCGATGAAATTCCTGATGTACTGCCGGAGAGGGAAGTTAAATTTTCTATTGATCTTGTACCTGGTACCAGACCTGTGTCTATGGCACCATACAGGATGTCTGCATCTGAATTGTCAGAGTTAAAGAAGAAATTGGAAGAGTTACTTGAAAAGAAGTTTGCAAGACTAAGTGTATCACCGTGGGGTGCTCCAGTGTTGTTAGTAAAGAAGAAAGATGGAAGTATGAGACTTTATGTTGATTATAGACAATTGAATAAAGTGACGATTAAGAACAAGTATCCGCTTCCAAGAATAGATGACCTGATGGATCAATTGGTGGGTGCTCGTGTGTTTAGTAAGATTGATTTGAGGCCGGGTTACCATCATATTAAATTGAAGGATGAAGATATCCAGAAGACGACTTTCAGAATGCGTTATGGACATTATGAGTATTCGGTGATTCCTTTCAGTGTTACTAATGTGCTAGTATTCATGGAATACATGAATCATATCTTTCATACTTATTTGGATCGATTCGTGGTGGTGTTCATTGATGATATTTTGATTTACTCTAAGTCAGAAGAAGAGCATGCAGAACACTTAAGAATAGTATTGCAAGTTTGGAAAGAGAAGAAGTTGTATGCAAAGCTGTCCAATTGTGAATTCTTGTTAAAGGAGGTTAGTTTTCTTGGTCATGTGATCTCAGGTAGTGGCATTGCTGTAGATCCATCGAAGGTTGATGTTGTGTTGCAATGGGAAACTCCGATCTCAGCTACTAAGATTAGGAGCTTTTTGGGATTAGTTGGTTACTATAGAAGGTTTATTGAAGGTTTTTCTAAGTTGGCACTTCCGTTGACTAAGTTGGCTTGTAAAGGTAAAGCTTTTGTGTGGGATGTTCAGTGCGAAGAAAGTTTTACAGAATTGAAGAAGAGGTTGACGTCGGCTCCAATTTTGACGTTACCTAATCCAGGAGAGCCTTTCATGGTATATTGTGATGCTTCTAAGATGGGTTTAGAAGGTGTGCTTATGCAGAATGATAAGGTAGTTGCTTATGCGTCAAGGAAGTTGAGGACTCATGAGAAGAACTATCCTACACATGATTTAGAGCTTGCTGCAGTTGTTTTTGTGTTGAAGATTTGGAGGCATTATCTTTATGGTTCTAGATTTGAAGTGTTTAGTGACCATAAGAGTTTAAAGTATTTATTCGATCAAAAGGAGTTGAATATGAGGCAAGGAAGATGGTTGGAATTGTTAAAGGATTATGATTTCAGTCTGAATTATCATCCAGGAAAAGAAAATGTGGTAGCTGATGCATCGAGTTGAAAGACTTTACATATGTCAGCAATGATGGTTAAAGAGTTGGATTTAATTGAACAGTTCATAGATATGAGCTTAGTTTGTGAGGTGACACCGCGGAGTGTTATGTTGGGAATGTTGAAGATTAATAATGAATTTCTAGACAGTATCAGAGAAGCTCAGAAGTTGGATGTGAAACTGGTAGATTCGATGGTTGGAATCGATTAGTCTGAGAATAATGATTTTAAGCTAGATGCATAAGGTGTGTTGAGATTTCATAACCGGATTTGTATTCCTGATGATGCTGAGATGAAGAAAGTAATACTTGAAAAGAGTCATAGAAGTAAGTTGAGTATTCATCTAGGAGCTACAAAGATGTATCAAGATTTGAAGGGTTTGTTTTGGTGGCCTGGAATGAAGAGTGGTGTGGCTCGGTTTGTTTATGCATGTTTGAATTGTCAGAAGTCAAAAGTTGAACATCAGAAGCCTGCAGGGTTGATGCAACCGTTAGAAGTTCCAGAATGGAAATGGGATAGCATTTCGATAGACTTTGTGATGGGGTTACCTAATACTTTAAGAGGACATGATTCGATTTGGGTGATTGTTGATAGGCTTACGAAGTCGGCTCATTTTATTCCTATTAACGTTAGTTTTCCAGTGTCGAAGTTGGCTGAGATTTACACTAGTGTGATTGTGAAGCTGCATTGTGTTCCTTTGTGTATTGTGTCAGATAGAGATCCAAGATTTACTTCTGATTTTTGGAAGAGTTTGCAAGAAGCGTTGGGTTCCAAGTTGAGGTTGAGTTTAGCGTATCATCCTCAGAAAGATCGTCAGACTGAACAGACTATTCAATCATTGGAAGACTTGCTGAGGGCATGTGTTCTTGAGCAGGGAGGTTCATGGGATACTTATCTTCCGTTGATAGAGTTCACTTATAATAACAGTTACCATTCTAGTATTGGGATGGCACCTTTTGAAGCGTTGTATGGTCGAAGATGTAGAACTCCTTTATGTTGTCATGAGTCTGGTGAAAGTGTAGTACTTGGACCTGAACTTGTTCGTGAGACTACTGAGAAGGTGAAGTTGATTCGAGAAAAGATGAAAGTTTCCTAAAGTAGACAGAAGAGTTATCATGACAAGCGAAGGAAAGACTTAGAATTTAAAGCAGGTTACCATGTGTTTTTGAGAGTTACACTTGTGACTGGTGTTAGGCGAGCATTGAAGTCTAAGAAGCTCACTTCTTGTTTTATTGGACCATATCAGATTTCAGAGAGAGTCGGGAATTTTGCTTATAGAGTGGCTTTACCGCCTAATCTTTCGAATTTTCATGATGTGTTTCATGTGTCGCAACTCTAGAAGTATATTTCAGATCCATCTCATGTGATTCATATGGATGATGTGCAAGTACGGGATAACCTCATTGTGGAGACGATGCCTGTACGGATCGCGGATCGTGAAATAAAGACTCTGAGGGGTAAAGAGATTGCTTTGGTTAAAGTGGTTTGGCTAGGGGCTACCAGAGAAAGCATGACTTGGGAGTTGGAGAGCAAGATGCGAGACTCCTATCCTGAGTTGTTTGATTAAGGTAAATTTTTGAGGACGGAAATATTCTAAGTGGGGGAGAGTTGTAACGCCCATAATTTAATTAATTATTTAATTAAATTATTTTTGGAATATTTGTGATGTTGTGTCATGATGATAATTGATGTGTTGTTGTTATTGGAATTAATTATTTTATTAAGTTGTGGAAATAATATTAGAATAATGATATAATTTGATGTGGGCTTATTTTATGGAATAGAAGTAGTAGAAAGGGGGTGTAGTAGTTTTAAGCCCATTAAGGCATTTTGAGAATTATAGGATTATTTTATTATTGTTAGAAATAATAAGAAAAGAAGAAGCAGTAAGAGAGAAGGAATAAGGGTTAGAAGAAGAGAAAGAATGTGAAAGTTGCAAACAATAAGGAAAAGAGGCAGAACGAAATTCAATTGGAAAAGTTATAGAGCAACCTTCAATCCAAGGTAAGGGTGGGATTCTGACTCTATAATAGGGTTTATTATGATTGGTATGTGGTATTTGATGTGAAAGATAGTTTGGTATATGATTGAATTATATACATCGTTGTATGATGAAAATCGATGATTTAAAGATGAATAACGATGCCCTGATGCTGCATATTTGATGTAGAATTATAGGATAATTATAACTGATGATCATCTATGATTAGAGGATGTTTTTAGGGCCTAAAGCATGGAAACCGTAGTGAAAACGCAAGGAAATCGCAGAAAATATCCATGACAGAACAATATGTGTCGACCCTAAAAGCCATGCGTCGATGCATGAAGGCTTTTAGACTCAGGATGAGTCGATACAAAGGAGATATGCATCGATACATGCAGGATTTTAGACTCAGGATTGGTCGATACATAGGACCATGTATCGATACATGCAGTGTGGCAGACTTAGTACGAGTCGATACAAAGGGAGAATGCATCGACTCATGTAGCGTGTTAAGCCCAGAATGCGCCCACTCAAGATGTTATGCATCGACCCATGTAGTATGGTTTTTGACAGAATCGTTTTGAAAAGGTTTTAACTTGAGTTTTCAGACTATGTTTGAGGTGTCGTTTGTAGCGGTAGAAATGTTTAAGACTAATCCATTGGATTGACTAGACTTTATACAAATCAAAATAAAAACTGCCACCGCGCTTTATTGTTTCCAAAAGAATGGGAAAAGAGAGAATAACCCAAAAAGAGGGGGAAAGAATCAAGGTAAGGGGGTTGGTTATGCAAAGGGAAGGTATTAGCACCCTAAACATCTACGGTACTCCGCAGGAACCTCTTTGAAAAAATCTTTATATTTTGGCTATGGAAAAATGATGTATAAAAATGGATGGTGGAGGTGAGAAAAGAAACATATTTTTTTTATGATTTTTGCATCCGTCGCGGTTGCGAACCTTTAGTGCCTACGTACCACCTTTTGTGCAGTAGGGGATCAGGGTACACGTAGTTCCTCTTTGAAAATTTAAAACACAAGTGTGTTGGTTAATTTTATGAGATAAGACATCATCGTCATTGTCCGTGTGGAAAACATACTTACTACCCACAATCATGAGAAAGGAGAATTTGCATCATCTCAAAGTGGAGGATATGGCTTGGATTTTAAAATCAACAATGCCTCACTCAACACCCAAGTGAAAAATATCTCTCATCACTACATATTATAGAAATATAGTTGTTTGCATCATGTTGTACCCCAAAATTTGCCCTCTCATATATCAAGATTTTCCTTACAAGACTTCTTGGACTCAAGACAAGTTTAGGGTTTTGCTCAGCTTAAGACCTCCTCTTGCACTGATGACCTGAAATTAGGGTTTGAGTTTGCAAAAGGATTTTTGGACCATCAATGCTTCATGTGACTTTCATACACCATCTTGGACCCCTAAGATTGCTCATATCAAGTTTCAAGCCTTGAATCACATTTTTGCCCAGTCAATTGGACAGTTGACCTAAAAATCAGCCGTATTGGAGAAAAAGTCAACCATGGCCAATTTACAGTCAAACTTCATAATTTTTGATCCACAACAACATTTTAGACTCATATGAACCATTTTATCAAGTTTGGATCACAACTCCTCAAGAAATTTGATCAAATCATCAAAAGGGCAAAATGGTCAAAATTAGGGATTTGACTGAGAAAGGGCAATTTCTGATTTTTAACCTAGCCAATGACCAATTGGGTTCAAGCTTGATTTCAAGGACTCAATGGCATCATCTATACACTGATCAAAAGTCAACTATACACTGAAAAGTCAAACTTTGACTTTTTGGTCAAAATCAAGTGCCAAAGAAACATAATTCATCAAGATATGTCAAAATGTGAAACTTGTTGACCAAGAAACATAAAATTGCAAATTAGGGTTTTAATTTGAAATTTTTCATAACTTAGAAATTTTCTAAGTATGGAAATTTTCTTATTTTTCCCCAACTTTCCAAAACCTTTTCACCATGATGCAATTGGATTCAATGGAAACTTCCAACATGAAAGTTGTAGTCCTCCATGAAATCTACAACTTTGATTCACAAAGTTTTCCCAAAATATTCTTGGATCTCAAGTTATGAATTTGTGAATAGGGGTCCATAAACTTTTTAACTTAGTGAAAATTTGCCCTAATTTAGGCAGGTTTTTGACCTAACTTCATGGGCATTTTTCACCTAGTTCCAAGAGGTATCTCAAAATGCATTTCATATATGGATTGTAGAGCATGTTGCAAGCTTTCCAAAATGTCCAAGAACTCTCCAAGATTATTTGTGGTTAGGGAGAATCGAAGAAGAGAAAATGGAATTTTGTCACTTTTGTTCAAGCCATTTTTGCAATGCTTCAAGTTGCAAATCAGATCCTAGCATGCTTGTACCTTGCATTACAGGTCCTAAATCCCCTCTACACTCTATAATTAAATGCTAACTCAATGGATATTGACTTTTTTTTTTACTTTTGAAGCATTGCACAAAGAATTAATTCATAAATGGCATAAAGTGTACATTGCCATTTTCATAAAGCTAGCTTTTCCAACTTTATCAGCCTTGAGCCTTGGACTTGTTCCTTGGATGCAGGCATTATCCATAGATAACAAGCAACTTATACCAACTCTCTGCAGCCCACAAGCTAGCATGTACAGGCCTTTGGCATAGTCATTTCAGCTTTCTTCAAAAGCAAGAAAAGTGGCAAAAGTGAAGAGAACTTTCACATCTGATGAATGATGAGCTTGGCTTCATTATAGACAACTTCACAAACTTGTTACAAGCCTAAGCACGAAAGAAAAAGATCCCAAACCTTCCCAAACACAGAAAACACATTTTTATGCCCAAACAGGGAAGCTTCTGCAAAATCCTTGCCAACTCCATTTTGACTCATGCGTTTTTCCTCTCAAGACTTCAAACACTTTACATACAACCTTCCTAAACTATCCAAGCCCTTGTCCTGTTACTGTGAGCCCTGTTTCAGTCTTCACCATTTTCATTTTTGAAGGTTGCAGGTTGACTTCTACAGGGAGTTTCAAGCATCCTTAAGACCAGCTAAGCATTGGAAAAGGTTGAGGGAACTTCAAGGAAGCTCACACGATCTTCAGGCCTCACTCAAAGTCCCCACATTGCCATATCCAAACTCAGCTGAACAAGGTATTTTTCAAATCTCTATCTCTCTATTTAGGAATCCTTAAGCTTTGATTTGTGAAGCAAAAATGTATTCCTTAACTTGCTAAAGTTGTACATATGCATAGTTATCATTTATATTAACTGAGTAGTAAGAATTTGAAGCTTGAAGTTCATGAAAAAACTAGGTCAGAAATTAGGGATGGTTAAATTCTCTCTGATCTTTGAGAGTTGGTTTACAAACTTTATATCACTGAAATCGTGAGATCATAAGCTACATTTTTTTTGTTATGAGTTTTTGATTTTATGCAAGCATGAGCAAGTTCCAGATTTGAAAAAGAAACGCGCGCAAGTTGAAGGACAGGGACGAAGCTGGGCTGTCTTGGGCTTTTTGTTGCATTTGGCCTTTTTGGTTTTGCTGTTTGCCCCCTCCATATTACTTTTGCACCTCCTTGCATATTTTGTTTATTTTTCATATTTTTTCTTTTTCTTTTTATATTTATTATTTTCATTTATTTTTCTGAATCATAAAAAATCATGAAAAATATTTTCTTTATTTTTTGCATTTTATTTTATTTTTCTTTATTATTTTTTGGCATAAAAAATAGTTTACAAACAAATAGAACTTTATTTTCTTAAATAAATATTAAATACATTTAAAAATACCATACATTTTTATTTTATTATTTTTCACACATAAAATATTATTTTCATACATATTTTAATTTTTAATATTTATTAATAATATTATTTCTTGTACATAAATAGATAAAATAAATAATATAGAACATATTTTTCTTTTAAATCAAAAATTAGGGTTTCCCCTTTCAAAAATAATAATTTTATTTTTTCTTATTTTTTAGGACTTAAATAACTTTGTTTTCTCATATATAAAATAAATACAAAAACATTTTGCATCCATACATTTTATTGCATATTTAAATAATTGTTTATTTATTTATTGTACAATAGTTCAATTGGGTTGTAATAATTTTTTAGGGTTTTATTTTGAGCAATATCCCCCATTCAAAACTTGTATCCCCCCTCCCATAATAATTGTTGTAATAGCTTAGATTTACTTTACGCAATTTATCGCATTATATACATGTTTAGTAAACTAGGGTTTGTATGATAAGACAAAAATCAAACAAATAGCATGACCTAATACAAGACAAAAGCATGTAAAATGACAACACATTGCACACAAGCACCCCTTAGGGTTTCACCCACTTGATTGCCTAACAAAATGGCCATGGTATGCATGCATGGTATCTTGGTAAAACAAAACAAAACAAAAGATCATAGTCCCTCGATGACGCTATCAAAAGGTTTCCTAAAAAACAAATGATCTTGGTCCCTTAAACAAGCTAAGATACTTGGTAACATTGCTATCATGGTCATACGATGACCCACGTCCGTCCTGTTTAACATCCAAAGATAAGGTTATTTACCAAAGCAATGGTAAATCAACAATGTCAAAGGAATAAAAATGCACAAGAAAGACATTTGAGTAGGTAGATAAGCTTCTAGTTACTTGATCAATTTGCAAAACAATCCTTGCTATTTTCAAAAACACACAGACATTTTCAAAACATTTCCAAACAACTTTCAAAGCATTGAAACATTTTTCAAAAGACAAACATCTTTGTATACATTCTTACGAACAAGAATCATTACAAAGATTGCCTAAACGATGGCCTCTTTTCAAAATACTTTCAAAAACACACAAAGCACTATTTCAAACAATTGCAAAAGCAAAGCAAGTGATCTAAACAAGTAACTAAGAGCCCATGGAAAACCATGGATGAAAAGGGTGCTAGCACCTTCTCTTTTCATAATCTACCCCCCGAACTCAAGAAAACATCTCAAAGGTCTTTCCTGTGCTTTTTTACCTTTCCTTTTGGATTAAATAAAAGTCGGTGGTGACTCTTGCTAACCGCAACATTTGCAAACACAAATGCAAAACCTCAAGTCAGTTCTCCCACTGTATCACAGAACTGGTGACTCTGCTGGGGAATGCTAAAAGTGGGGTTACCTTAGGGTTTTAGATCACCTTTACATGCTTATCTTGCTTGATTTGTTTGCTTTACATTTTGGTTCTATTGTTTGGGTTTGAATCCTCTACCCGGATTTGGGAAACATTCATAGGTAAATAGAAATACGTTGTGGAAACTGTGCGGGGTATACCGACATGGTCTAAGAAATAGCTATATTAGTGCGACATATTTGTGGGTACCGGTAGCCTTTGAGTCAATCAAAGAGAATACGGGGCCGCTGAGTGATGTCATGAAGCACTAATGGACTTTTAGAACCTTTACTTGACCAACTTGGCCTTTTAGGATGTAGTGAGATGACCGGCTTTGGTGCAGTCCGAAGTTGGTAGATACTCGATACTACACTCATTGAGGGTTGGTTCCTTGGAATATTTCGGTCTCCAGTAAAGAGGCTGAATTGAAATAATGAACAAGGAAACAATCCAGTGATATTGAGCTCCTTAGAACCCGATTACTATTTCTAGGACAAATTGAGCCAACTAAACTTCAAGAGGGTACTTACCTATGAAACCCCATGCAAGCCTAAACTAGGAACTTGTGCGACTTTCTTGTGCATATATACTTGTGCATAACATCATGGACATCATGAACATCATGAACATCATATGCATCCACTAACCATTTCAAGGATTCTGGAGATTCATCTTTGTTCTTGTTTTGTAGCTTATGGATTCACTTCGCAGGAAAACTATCCAAGTCAACCTTGTAAGAATTCCTCCACAAATCAAGGAGCTAGCTTCAAGGATTCCTGAGAACTCTCAATTCACCGAGAGACATGGTCGTCTACTCAACTTGGTCACCACAAACACTGAGGAGGATATGCTGAAAGTTCTCTTTCAGTTCTTTGACCCTTTGCATCATTGCTTTACATTTCCTGACTACAAACTTGTGCCCACTTTGGAGGAATTTTCTCAACTCTTGAGGATTCCTGTTCTCAACCAACTACCCTTCAACGGTACGGAAAGAGATCAAAAGCCAGAAGAGATTGCTCAAGCCCTACACTTGCACTCATCTGATGTCACAACACATTGGGAAACTAGAAGTGGTGTCAAAGGCTTCTTGTCAAAGTTCCTGTTTGAGAAGGCCCAAAGCTGCTGGAATTCTTTGGACTTACAAGCTTTTGAGGAGATTGTAGCTCTTCTCATCTATGGGATGGTCTTGTTCCCTAACCCTGACCAACTCATAGATGTGAGTGCTGTCAAAATCTTCATGACTCGCAACCCGGTACCTACATTGGTTGGGGATATCCTCCACTTTTTTCACACTCGTACAATGAGGAAAATAGGTGTTCTCATGTGTTGCACTCCTCTCCTGGCAAGATGGTTTATTTCTCATCTTCCCCAATCAGTCTTGAAGAATGAGCAAGGTCTGAGGTGGTCACAACGGTTAATGACCCTTACACATTCAGATATTCATTGGTGTTCTCGATCAAAAGAGAATATTATTATCATTGATCATTGTGGAGAATTTCCTAATGTCCCTTTACTTGGCATTAGGGGAGGCATCACCTACAACCCTCGCTTGGCTCTGAGACAGTTTGGGTATGCCCGAAGGGATGGCCCACATGATATGTTGATTCAAGGATTGGTTTTCGATTTCGACAACGACGACCAAGGACTCCGTCAGAGGTTCATCCGAGCTTGGAGGATGCCCAACAAGGTGGACAGTAAGACCTTGGGACACAAGAATTCCATCCCTCTTGAGCCTTACCTCAAGTGGGTACGAACCCGCGCCTAAAGTCTCATGATGCCTTACCCCTCCATTCTCCCTGTGATTATAGAGCCTGTTATGGAAGGAGAGGTTCCATACACCCTCCTACATCCTGACATGCCAACATCACTCGAAGATTTACAAAAGAGTTGGATACAGCTCTAGGGAGAGCGCGACACTTTCGAAGCCCAATTCTACGCAAGCGAGAAGAAGGTTTTGGAACTCACTTGGCTACTTCACGAAGAGTAGACTCTCAACACCTACATTGCACCAAAGAGGATGCACAATGTGTTTTTACCTTAGAATTTTGTATTATTTTTCCCAAGGGGTATTGATGTACTAACAATTCTATCTTATTAATATGACGTGTGTTTCTTTTTTGTTTGAAAAAAATTTGAATTTCTGAATCCTTGAAAGCATTACATGAATACATATCATTCATCATATGCATAAGCAGGTCTTCACACCAAGTTTCCTCATCTCTCTGCTGTTTATTTCAGCAAGGTGGATATTGAACAAACGGTCAAAGATTTGCAAGCTCAGAATTCACAATTTCAGCAGCTACTCTTGACCTTGGCCAAGGGGCAGGAGGAGCTCAAGACTCTGCTAGAGAAGGAGAAAGAGAAAAAGAAGAAGAAGCGAGCCGGTGTGGTTATCATGGGAAGAAGGTTTGAAGGACAAGCCAGACGAACTTTGGAATTCCCATCAACATCTGAAGAGGGGGGAGGAAAAGGAAAAGGAACTGCAGTGCCATCAGATTCTGAAGAAGAGGAAGAGGAAGATGAGGACTACTCCAAACAGCAGTACCCTCCGGCTGATGACAAATACAAAAACTTGGAAGAACGTCTAGCTGCTATGGAGATACAAAGAGTACCGGGGCTGGATTTTGAGGAGTTAGGGCTGGTGTCTGGAATAGTAATCCCTCCTAAGTTTAAAGTGCCACTGTTTTCTAAGTATGATGGGGTGTCTTGCCCGAAAATGAACCTCGGATCCTATGTCAGGAAAATTCAACCATATTCTTCTAACAAAGACCTGTGGGTCCACTTTTTCCAGGACAGTCTATCGGGAATGCAGCTTGATTGGTTCTACTAGTTAGAGAGAGCAGATGTCCATAATTGGGAAGACTTGGTGGCCGCCTTCTATAAACAGTATCAATACAACTCCGACTTGGCGCCAACCCGTACTCAGCTACAGAGTATGGTTATGGCTACCAATGAGGGCTTCAAAGACTATGCCCAGAAGTGGAGGGATTTAGCCGGAAGGGTGCAACCACCTTTATCTGAAAGAGAGCTAGTGGACATGTTCTTGGGGACTCTGTCAGGTCCTTTTTTTAATCACCCGATTGGAAGCTCCTCTGCAGGTTTCACTGAATTGATTTTAACTGGCGAAAGGGTGGAAGCCGGTATAAGAAATGGGAAAATTCAGAAGGACACGTCTGCCTCAACTGCTGCAAAAAAGCCCTTTACAGGAAGAAAGGAAGTGTCTGCTGTCTATGCTCAAAGGAATCAGGGAAGAACCGAAAGACGACCAATAATGGGGGCCGTTATGATTCAAAAGTCTGCATCAGACCAACCAAGAAATAGCCAGCCGAGAAATGATCAGTCGAGAAATAACCAGCAAAGGGTGGAAAGGCCTGTAAGGCAATTCACCAAGATAAACATGACTCCTGCTCAAGTCCTACCACATCTCTTAAAATTGAACCTGGCCATGCTAAAGGAGGCCCCTAAAAATCCTAATACTGCTTCTCCGCACTACCACTCGAACGCCAGATGCGCATAACATTCAGAAAGTCCAGGGCACGACACCAACAACTGTTGGGCCCTGAAGAATAAGATCCAAGATCTGATTGACGCTAAGGAAGTTGAATTTGAAGCTCTTGAAAAGCCAAATGTTATCTCTGCTCCAGTGCCTAGGCATGGACATAATGCCAATGCTGTGGAAGAAGATCTGTTTGTTTCTACTGTGGATGAACTGTTAACTCCTCTCCTAACCATCAAGTTGAATTTGTTGAAAGTCGGGGTGTTCCCAAGTTGTGACCAAGATTTCCATGCTTGCATGTCCTCATATTTTGACTACCATCTGTTGAAGAAAGGAATCCAACAATTGATTGATAACCGAGAAATCTTGTTTGAGAAAACTCTTGTCTCATCCATTCCAGTTCCAGAAGTTTCAATAATAACCATATACGCCAATCCTTCTAGGGTTCCTAAAAAACCCGTTAGGATTACATCTACTCTAGTGACTACTCCGTTGAAGATAACAATGCCTGGGCCAGCCCCATACAAATCCGATAAAATGGTACCATGGAACTATGGTGGAGAAATCTACTATCATGGTGTCAAACAGATTGAACAGATTACGGAAGAAGAAAGCTTCGAAGAGGATACTCCCGACATCGGTAACATTGCCGGAACAAGCAAGGTTACTCGTAGTGGAAGAATCTTTTCTCCAGAGATTGCTCCTCCAACAGCAGTCTTTGGACCCGTGGCCACTTTGAAGATTACCCCTGTGATTGTACCTACAAGTGTACCCGCCGACAAAAACAATACAATTCCCATCCCTGTTTCCGCTGCTGAGAAAAAAGGAAAGAATGTTCAAGAGGAGCCTGTCTTGACGAAGGCTCAGTCACTAGTCATTCCTGAGACATCCAAGAGGGAGATGGAAGAAATCCTGAGGATCATTAAGAAAAGTGATTATGATGTTGTTGAACAACTGGGGCAGACCCCCTCCAAAATCTCTATGTTAGCCCTGCTGTTGTGCTCTGAGGCACATGCTAAAGCTTTGGTCAAGTTTTTGAAGACAGCGCATGTACCACAAGAGACTTCGGCTGATCAATTCCAAGAGTGTGTAGCCAGTCTGACAGCTGACAATGGCATGGGTTTCTCCGATGCCGACTTGACCTCTAAAGGGAGAAAACATAACGACTCACTACATGTCTCGGTGGAGTGTAGGGGAACCACCTTAGCTCATGTTTTAGTTGATACTGGATCATCTCTAAATGTCTTGCCGAAGAAAGCCCTGGATAGATTGGATTGTGAGGGGCTGACTCTGAAACCCAGTAATATAATTGTGAGAGCATTTGACGGCTCTAAAAGGATGGTCCACGGGGAGGTGGACATCCTGATTAAGGTGGGTACCCAGACGTTCAATTCAATATTCTACGTGATGGACATCTGCCCTTCTTACTCTTGCCTGTTGGGACGTCCCTGGATTCACAATGCCGGAGCTGTCACTTCCACCTTACACCAGATGCTCAAGTACCCCGTCCAAGGGAAAATTATAAAGGTACATGGGGAAGAGGAATATATGATTAGTCATCTGAACTCCTTTCGTTATGAGGAGATAGATGGAAAATTCATAGAGACCCCTTTCCAACATTTTGAAGAAGTCTCTCCTGAAATAGCGGCAACCAAGGCGGTATACTCAACTCCTGTGATCAGAAGACCACCACCTCGGATGTCGTCTCTCAAGGATGCTAGGGAAGTAGTGGAAGAAGGTGGATCCACTATCTGGGGGCAGCTTGCCGACTTTCCTTTCAAATCAAACAAATTCGGCTTGGGGTTCACTTCGACTGGTCAGAAGGCTGTGCGCCGCTCCCGTGCCAGAGGGCCACTTGTGAAGATCAGCCACTGAGGGGTTAATGCACTAGAGGACAGTGAAGAAGAGGGCAGCTTGGAAGACTGGACTTTTCCTACTGTTGGCGGAGGACTGTGCAACTGGGAAGCAAAAGACTTTGTTCCGATTACTTTCATACCACAGTAATTTATCTTTTCCATTTCTGTTGGACTGTAATAATTCACAAACAATTCGTACTTTTTTCAACCTTGTGTCTTACCCGAGGCACATAGGTCCATTTGTAAGGGTTTTTATTTCATTTTCATATGTCATTTAATGAATCATAGATGCTTTTCATATTTAAACCTTTCGTGCTCATTGTCTTTCTTTTACATTTTGTTATTTTAAGATGGCTATCCCTTACACACACCCACACTCACAAATGTAGGTACCCTTCCATTCTGGATCCCATGGGTAACGATATTGCTATAGCCTTCAGTGACTCTGAAGATCTTATCTACCAAGCCGAATACGAAGGTGAGGAAGATTGTGAGGTGCCAGGCGAATTGGCCAGACTACTACAGCAAGAGAAAAGAGCAATTCAGCCTCATGAGGAGCATTTGGATACAATCAACTTGGGTACTGAGGATGATAAAAAGGAAATCAAGATAGGTTCCAATCTAGAGTCGAGTGTCAAGGAGAGCCTAATTCAGCTTTTGCATGATTATGTTGAGATCTTTGCCTGGTCGTACGAAGACATGTCGGGACTTGATATAGACATTGTGGTACACCGTCTACCCACAAGAGAAGACTGTCCACCAGTGAAACAAAAGGTCTGTCGCATGAGACCTAACATGTCAGAGAAGATCAAAGCAGAAGTTATGAAACAGTTCAACGCTGGATTTCTGGCTGTTACTTCCTATCCATAATGGGTTGCTAACATTGTGCCCGTGCCTAAGAAGGACGGTAAAGTGAGAATGTGTGTGGATTACAGAGACTTAAACAGGGCCAATCTTAAAGATGACTTTCCACTTCCGCACATCGACATCCTGGTTGACAACACAGCTCAACACAAAGTATTTTCTTTCATGGACGGATTCTCAGGCTATAACCAGATCAAAATGGCACCTGAGGACATGGAGAAAACTACATTTGTCACACAATGGGGTACGTTCTACTACAAAGTGATGCCATTCGGACTGAAGAATGTCGGGGAAACCTATCAACGCGCCATGGTAGCTTTGTTTCATGATATGATACATCATGAGATAGAGGTCTACGTAGATGACATGATAGCCCGATCACAAACTGAAGAAGAACACCTTGATCACTTGCAAAAGCTGTTTGTCAGGTTGAAGGAGTACAAGCTCAGATTGAATCCAAACAAATGTACATTCGGAGTCCGGTCCGGTAAACTCTTAGGTTTCATTGTCAGCAACAAAGGCATCGAGGTTGATCCTGCCAAAGTCAAAGCTATACAAGAAATGCCTGCCCCTCGCACTGAGAAGGAGGTCAGGGGTTTCTTGGGATGCCTAAACTACATTGCTTGGTTCATTTCTCACATAACATCTACTTGTGAACCAATCTTTAAGCTTTTGAAGAAAGATCGGGTAGTTCGATGGAATGATGACTGTCAGATTGCTTTCGATAAAATCAAGGAGTATTTGCTAGAACCTCCTATCTTGATGCCACCCGTCGAGGGAAGACTACTAATCATGTATCTGACCGTCTTAGACAATTCAATGGGGGTGCATATTGGGGTAGCATGACGAGTCTGACCGAAAAGAGCATGCCATTTATTACCTTAGCAAAAAGTTTATCGACTGTGAAACCAGATATTCACTGCTCGAGAAAACTTGTTGCGCTTTGGTATGGGCTGCTCGCCGGCTAAGGCAGTATATGTTGACTCATACGACTTTGCTGATATCTAAGATGGATCCAATCAAGTACATCTTTGAGAAGCCTGCTCTATCTGGAAGAATAGCTAGATGGCAGAAGATCCAAATGGAATACAATATACAGTACACGACCCAAAAAGCTATAAAGGGGAGTGTGCTAGCTGACCATCTAGCTCATCAAGCTGTCAAAGATTACCAATCCATGAAGTTTGACTTTCCTGACAAGGACATCATGACATTGGACAACATTTAAGAGAACAGACCATATGACGGACCTGAACAAGGATCCCGATGGACCCTGCACTTTGATGGGGCTTATAATGCACTTGGAAACGGTATCGATGCGGTACTCATCTCTCTAGAAGGTTTCCATACTCCTTTCACCACCAGACTTTGCTTCAACTGTACGAACAACATGGCAGAGTATGAAGCATGCATCTTTAGACTCAAGGCTGCCATAGACTTGGGAATCAAATCTTTGATTGTGTTTGGGGACTCAGCTTTGGTCATCAGTCAGATCAAAGGAGAGTGGGATACTAAACATCCAAACCCCATCCCTTACAAAGAACATGTATTAACGTTGTTACCACATTTCGAGCAGATTACCTTCGAGCATTTCCCGCGAGAAGAAAATCAGCTAGCAGATGCTCTAGCTACAATGTCATCCATGTTTAAACTTAACTGGGATAATGAGGCTCCCCAAATTACCATTGAACAAATGGGCGAACCGACACACTGTTACGAGATTAATACCGAAGAAGTAGTGGTCCATCCATGGTTTCATGAAGTCAAAAGGTATCTCGAGGCTCAGGAATACCCTGAAGGAGCTTCAGTCAATGACAAAAAGTTCTTAAGGAGATTCTCGGTAAAGTTCTTCTTGAGTAATAGCATCCTGTACAAGCGCAATCATGATTCTATTCTGCTCCATTGTGTGGACAAGCTTGAAGCTGAAAAGATCATGGCCGAATTGCATGAAGGTACCTTTGGCACTCACTCTAGCGGGCATACGATGGCTAAGAAGATTCTACGGGCAGGCTATTACTGGTCTACCATGGAAGCTGACTACTATCAACACTCCCGTACCTGTCATAAATGTCAAATCTATGCAGACAAGGTGCACGTGCCTCATGTTCCTCTAAATGTCTTAACAGCTCCTTGGCCATTCGCTATGTGGGGAATCGACATGATTGGAGAGATCAAGCCTACATCATCCAATAGACACCGTTTCATTTTGGTGGCCATTGACTATTTCACCAAGTGGGTCGAAGCAGCTTCCTTCACATCCGTTACTAAGAATGTTGTTGCCCGCTTCATCAAGCAGAACCTTATTTGCCGGTACGATATCCTCGAAAGGATTATTACTGATAACGGTACAAACCTTAACAATACTATGATCACCGCTTTATGCGAGTAGTTCAAGATTCAACATCACAATTCATCTCCCTACCGGGCAAAGATGAATGGTGCAGTCAAAGCTGCTAACAAAAATATCAAGAAGATCATACAAAAAAATGACAGTCACCTACAAGGACTGACATGAGATGTTACCGTTTGCTCTCCACGGGTACCGTACCACAACTCGCACATCAACTGGGGTAACACCCTATTCCTTGGTATATGGTATGGAAGCTATTTTACCTATCGAGGTTCAGATTCCCTCCTTGAGAATCATGAAGGATGTTGGTTTGAGTGAAGACGATTGGATTCAGACCCGACTTGATCAACTGAACTTGATTGACGAGAAGAGACTAATGTTGTTTGCCACGGTTAGACGTATCAAAAACGGATGATCAAAGCTTTCAACAAGAAAGTCAGACGCCAGACATACCAAGTCAGAGATCTAGTGATCAAGCGTATTATCTTGCCACAAAGTGATCCCAGGGGCAAATGGACTCCTACATATGAAGGACCATTTGTAATCAAGAACATCTTTTCTGGTGGGGCAATGATCTTAACCACCATGGACGACGACGACCTACTGCACCCTGCGAATGCAGACATAATCAAAAGATATTACACATAAAAGACCTGCTAGGTTGACACACCTAGGCAAAAAAAGGGCATCCCGGTGAATCGAAAACCCGAAAGGGCGGTTCAGGCAAAAATTAGGGATAAATAATAAAAAAAATTGTACACCCGGCAAGTTGAAAACCCGAAAGGGCGACTTGGGAAAAAAAGGGTTTCCCGGTGGACTGAAAACCCAAAAGGGCGGTCCAGGAAAAAGTTAGGGAATTAAAGCGTATGACTATGTCTCGTCGGATCACTTTAAGGACAATCTCTTCACAGACAAACTCTGAGCTTCTGATCAACTCAATCATCTTCGGACGAAGCAACGAATGGACAAGATATTCGGAGATACGAAGGCTATATCTGAATGGGAACCCCATGGGATTTTATTTTTCACACATAGCTATCTTTCTTTGTATAAATTTTTCTTACTTTTATGACACCATCCTCTTACTAGGATGTCTGTCTCCTTTGTACACAAATACTTATTCAAAGTAAATACAAAGATACCTCTTTAAAAGTGCAGAAAACTATTTGTCCTTTTCTCTTTACACTTGTGTTCTTATGTGCAAAAACCTCCAATGATTCATTGATGAACATATGCATTTGAACATAACTACTATTTAAAAATAAATAGGATGGAAAAGAACAATTACTGACAGACTGAAAGGATAGGAAAATGTCTTTAGGCTATTCCATAAGCAATCCTTACAGTACATTATCTAGATCCCCAGCGGAGCTAAATTTCAAACCTTTATCTCCCATCAGAGTTAAAACTTCAAACTCCCAATCCCCAGCGGAGCAAAAATTTTAAGTTACAGATCCCCAGCGGAGCTGAAACCTTCTTCCACGAGCGGAGCCAAAACTTCTAACTATTTATCCCCGGCGGAAACCATCCAGTTTCTCCAAATTCCCCAGCAAGTTATCTTGAAGCCTGGAAATCAACCAGATAACAATTAACTTTTGTCTCTCCCCAACCTAGGATAACTCCCCAGTAGAGTGACAGACATCCGAAAACTCCTGAATTTACTCTCCAGCAGTAAACCTTCTTCCCCGCAGAGTTTTCACTGCTCCTCAACAGAATGAAGATTCTCATTCTCAATTCCTCAGTGAAGTCGCCAAAGTTTTCATTACTCCTCAACAGAATGAAGATTCTCATTCTTAATTCCCCGCATAAGTCATCAGAGTTTTCCATATTCCCCAAGCAGATTACTCAAGCAGTATATTGCATTGCTCGCAGCAGAATTTTTGTCAATACTACAACTTCAAGACATGAAGGATCCTCAATTCCCCACAGAAGTTGTCAAGGATTCTTGTCCCCAACAGTTGCCCAGGGTTTCTTATCCTCAGCAGTCAAGGGTTTTATTATCCCCAGCTGTCAAGGATTTATCTTCCTCAGCAATACAGCAAACCAGCTTACATGCACATACATTACATCCATATATCATAAACATTGATAAAACACATTTATTGCATCATACATTTCATGCAACATAACTTTGTGTTTCAGCTAACATTTTACCCTTTTCAGGATAAGATTAGCAAGCTACCGCTAATGGTATACAATCATGATACAATACAAATACACTCCAGACACATAAGTCATTCTGTTGCTCATTAAGATGCAGGTATCAGATACAATTCAGATACACTCCAGATACGAATGCCATCCTGATACTTATTCAGATTTCAACTATCAGATACAGTTCAGATACACTCCAGACACGGAAGTCATTCTGTCACTTATTCAGATTCTAGTTCATATGCGCTCCAGACACGGATGCCATTCTGGCCCTTACTCAGTCTCTGATTCAGATACAGTATGGATACACTCCAGACACGGAAGTTATTATGTTTCTCATTCAGATTCAGATTTCAGATACATTTTAGATACGCTCCAGATGCGGATGCTATTCTATTACTCATTCAGATTCAAACTTCAGATACAGTCCAGATACGCTTCAGACACGGTTGCCATTTTGTCACTTATTCTGATTCTCCCCAGCTCAGAGATGCTCCAGACACAGATGCTATTCCATTGCTCATTCAAATTCCAACTACCAGATACAGTTCAGGGATGCTCTAGACACAGATGCTATTCTGTTTCTCATTACAAGTCTCCAGATACAGTTCAGATACGTTCCAGACGCATATACCATTCTGATACTTATTCTTCTGACTTACAACTTGCAACTCAGCAAACATTCTCGGATGGCATCTTTAAGCCCATCTCCAACAAGATTCTATCACATCTCCAAATGGCATCTTTAAGCCCATTTTCTCAACTACACTTTGACGAGTGCAAATTTACGGGCACTCTAGTGCCCAATCATCTTTTACCTTCGAGTCACGAACGACAAAACTCGCCAATCTAACTCTTCAGGTTCAAGAAGATTGAACAGGGGCATCTGTTGTACCCCAAAATTTTCCCTCTCATTTATCAAGATTTTCCTCACAAGACTTCTTGGACTCGAGACAAGTTTAGGGTTTTGCTCAGCTCAAGACCTCCTCTTGCACTGATGACCTGAAATTAGGGTTTGAGTTTGCACAAGGATTTTTGGACCATCAATGCTTCATGTGACTTTCATATACCATCTTGGACCCCTAAGATTTCTCATATCAAGTTTCAAGCCTTGAATCACATTTTTGCCCAGTCAATTGGACAGTTGACCTAAAAATCAGTTGTATTGGGGAAAAAGTCAACCATGGCCAATTTACAGTCAAACTTCGTAATTTTTGATCCACAACAACATTTTAGACTCATATGAACCATTTGATCATGTTTGGATCACAACTCCTCAAGAAATTTGATCAAATCATCAAAAGGGCAAAATGGTCAAAATTAGGGTTTTGACTGAGAAAGGGCAATTTCTGATTTTTAACCTAGCCAATGACCAACTGGGTTCAAGCATGATTTCAAGGACTCAATTGCATCATCTTGACCTAATCACATAGTTCAAAAGATCTCAAATGCATAGGATTGACAGATGAACTTTGCAGTCAACTGATCAAAAGTCAATTGTACACTGAAAAGTTAAACTTTGTCTTTTTGGTCAAAATCAAGTGCCAAAGGTCATAATTTATCAAGATATGTCAAAATGTGAAACTTGTTGACCAAGAAACCTAAAATTGCAAATTAGGGTTTTAATTTGAAAATTTTTATAACTTAGAAATTTTCTAAGTATGGAAATTTTCTTATTTTTTCCCAACTTTCCACAACTTTTTCACCATGATGCATTTGGATTCAAAGGAAACTTCCAACATGAAAGTTGTAGTCCTCCATGAAATCTACAACTTTGAATCACAAATTTTTCCCAAAAGATGCTTGGATCTCAAGTTATGAATTTGTGAATAGGGGTCCATAAACTTTTTAACTTAGTGAAAATTTGCCCTAATTTAGGCAGGTTTTTGACCTAACTTCATGGGAATTTTTCACCTAGTTCCAAGAGGTATCTCAAAATTCATTTCAAAGATGGATTATAGAGCATGTTGCAAGCTTTCCCAAATGTCCAAGAACTTTCGAAGATCATTTGTGGTTAGGGAGAATCGAAGAAGAGAAAATGGCATCTTGTCACTTTTGTTTAAGCCATTTTTGCAATGCTTCAAGTTGCAAATCAGATCCTAGCATGCTTGTACCTTGCATTACGGGTCCTAAATCCCTTCTACACTGTATAATTAAATGCTAACTCAATTGATAATGGCTTTGTTTTGACTTTTGAAGCATTGCACAAAGAATTAATCCATAAATGGCATAAAGTGTACATTGGCATTTTCATAAATCTAGCTTTTCCAACTTTATCAGCCTTGAGCCTTGGACTTGTTCCTTGGATGCAGGCATTTTCCACAGATAAAAAGCAACTTATACCAACTCTTTGCAGCCTACAAGCTAGCATGTACAGGCCTTTGGCATAGTCATTTCAACTTTCTTTAAAAGCAAGAAAAGTGGCAAAAGTGAAGAGAACTTGCACATCTGATAAAGGATGAGCTTGGCTTCATTCTAGACAACTTCACAAACATGTTACAAGCCTAAGCACGAAAGAAAAAGATCCCAAACCTTCCCAAACACAGAAAACACATTTTTCTGCCTAAACAGGGCAGCTTCTGCAAAATCCTTGCCAACTCCACTTTGGCTCGTGCGTTTTGCCTTTCAAGACTTCAAACACTTTACATATATCCTACCTAAACTATTTAAGCCCTTGTCCTATTACTGTGAGCCCTGTTTCAGACATCACCATTCTCATTTTTGAAGGTTGCAGGTTGGCTTCTACATGGAGTTTCAAGCATCCTCAAGACCAGCTAAGCATTGGAAAAGGTTGAGGGAACTTCAAGGAAGCTCACACGATCTTCAGGCCTCACTCAAAGTCCCCACATTGCCATATCCAAACTCAGCTGAACAAGGTATTTTTCAAATCTCTATCTCTCTATTTAGGAATCCTTAAGCTTTGATTTGTGAAGCAAAAATGTAGTCCTTAACTTGCTAAAGATATACATATGTATAGTTATCATTTATATTAACTGAGTAGTGAGAATTTGAAGCTTGAAGTTCATGAAAAAACTAGGTCATAAATTAGGGGTGGTTAAATTCTCTCTGATCTTTGAGAGTTAGTTTACAAACTTTATATCACTGGAATCGTGAGATCATAAGCTACATTTTTGTGTTATCAGTTTTTGATTTTATACAAGCATGAGAAAGTTCCAGATTTGAAGAAGAAATGCGTGCAAGCTAAAGGACAGGGACGAAGTTGAGCTGTCTTGGGCTTTTTGTTGCATTTGGCCTTTTTGGCTTTGCTGTTTGCACCCTCCATATTACTTTTGCACCCCCTTGCATATTTTGTTTATTTTTCATATATTTTCTTTTTATTTTTATATTTATTATTTTCATTTATTTTTATGAATCATAAAAGAATCATGAAAAATATTTTCTTTATTTTTTGCATTTTATTTTATTTTTCTTTATTATTTTTTGGCATAAAAAATAGTTTACAAACAAATAGAACTTTATTTTCTTAAATAAATAGTAAATACATTTAAAAATACCATACATTTTTATTTTATTATTTTTCACACATAAAATATTATTTTCATACATATTTTAATTTTTAATATTTATTAATAATATTATTTATTATTTCTTATACATAAATAGATAAAATAAATAATATAGAACATATTTTTCTTTTAAATCAAAAATTAGGGTTTCCCCTTTCAAAAATAATAATTTTATTTTTTCTTATTTTTAGGACTTAAATAACTTTGTTTTCTCATATATAAAATAAATACAAAAACATTTTGCATCCATACATTTTATTGCATTTTTAAATAATTGTTTATTTATTTATTGTACAATAGTTCAATTGGGTTGTAATAATTTTTTAGGGTTTTATTTTGAGCAATATCCCCCATTCAAAACTTGTATCCCCTCCTCCCATAATAATTGTTGTAATAGCTTAGATTTACTTTACGCAATTTATCGCATTATATACATGTTTAGTAAACTAGGGTTTGTATGATAAGACAAAAATCAAACAAATAGCATGACCTAATACAAGACAAAAGCATGTAAAATGACAACACATTGCACACAAGCACCCCTTAGGGTTTCACCCACTTGGTTGCCTAACAAAATGGCCATGATATGCATGCAAGGTATCTTGGCAAAACAAAACAAAACAAAAGATCATAGTCCCTCGATGACGCTATCAAAAGGTTGCCTAAAAAACAAATGATCTTGGTCCCTTAAACAAGCTAAGATACTTGGAAACATTGCTATCATGGTCATACGATGACCCACGCCCGTCCCGTTTAACATCCAAAGATAGGGTTGTTTACCAAAGCAATGGTAAATCAACAATGTCAAAGGAATAAAAATGCACAAGAAAGACATTTGAGTAGGTAGATAAGCTTCTAGTTACTTGATCAATTTGCAAAATAATCCTTTCTATTTTCAAAAACACACACACATTTTCAAAAAAATTCCAAACAACTTTCAAAGCATTGAAATATTTTTCAAAAGACAAACATCTTTGTATACATTCTTACGAACAAGAATCATTACAAAGATTGCCTAAACGATGGCCTCCTTTCAAAATACTTTCAAAATCATACAAAGAACCATTTCAAACAATTGCAAAAGCAAAGAAAGTGATCTAAACAAGTAACTAAGAGCCCATGGAAAACCATGGATGAAAAGGGTGCTAGCACCTTCCCTTTTCATAATCTACCCCTCGAACTCAAGAAAACATCTCAAAGGTCTTTCCTGTGCTTTTTTACCTTTCCTTTTGGATAAAATAAAAGTCGGTGGCGACTCTTGCTAACCGCAACATTTGCGAACACAAACACAAAACCTCAAGTCAGTTCTCCCACCGCATCACACACCACTACAAGGATTGACAAGAGTCTAATCTTTTGAGAAAAGTTTTTTTTAAAGTAAAAAGCCAAAGTGGAAAAATGGTTTGAAATGAGATTGATTGACTTTTAGTCTTCTCACAAAAAATATCAAGGTATTATTAAGTTGATAAAAATTTATTCATGAAAATGTTTTGAAAATGCATTGACCTAAGTCCAAGTTTATTATGAAAATGTTTCAAGTTTCAAAACAAAAAGAGTTTTCAAAAGGAGGGAGAAAATTTTTGAAATTAAAGAAGATGGGAGGAGATGAAGAGACTATCCTAAAGCATAAGGTAAAAGCTAGGGATAAGAACCATCTAACCAACAAGAAGCCAATACTTGATGTTGTACCCCAAAATTTGCCCTCCCTTTTTCATAAGAAATCACAACCCTGGGGTTTTCTCTGATTTTTAAGATTGGCTCAAGAATCGATCAAACGGACTTTTCTTTAGCAGTAAATCCAGAATTAGGGTTTTCTCTCGCATTTCTCAGAAGAAATTGAATCCACAGAAATTCAGTTTGCTGTTACATTATTTTCATACTTTTTCAAGTTTGCTGAAAGGTTAACTGATTATTCTCAAGGCCTGATTATCTAGGATAAGAAATAGGAGCTGAGATTGTTATTTGGAATATCAAGACATCTGCATGCGTATTGTGATTGGAATACTGATGCAAGGTTACGGGACTGCAAAGTTTTTTATTATTTATTTTATCTGGATTAGAATTGTTGAAACGCAGTTTCAATTATTTTGATTTGAGAGTCTTAAATAATTAAGTGAACATGCAAGGAAGAAGGGCAAGATATTTGACAGTAGAAATGTTTCTTTTGGATAAAGACTCTTTTTATGCATTTTCAAATATTGTTACAAAAAATAATTTATTATTTTTTGAATATTGTAAGTTTTTACAACTTATAGTATTTTAAAAAGAAATAAATGTTTACAATAAATGAAGAAAAAAAAGAGTCTATCTAATCTAAGCCTAAGTCTCCTAAGCTCCGGTGCTCCCATGATAAAAGTCTACGGCTTCTACTGCTTCCTCTATCATCCAATTGGTGCTCACCTACAAAAGACAAAGGAAAAGAAAATTAGTACAGATAATTGAAAAGAATTTTCAAATGAAAAAAGAAAGAAAAAAAGTCATCATTAAAATTGACTGTCTGGAATCAGAATGCTTATTTTTCATCACGCTTTATTTTTCTCTCTGCAAATCACAAGAAGATTGCTCTTCTTGGTTCACAAAGAGAAAATTAAAAATAAAAATTGAAAAAATGCAAGCATACTGAGTTACAAAGCTAGCATACAAGGCAAACCAAGGCGCCAAAATTCAAACATGATAGGCACCCATTGTACAAATTGCAAACCAAACTGTCAAACTAAGCAAACTAAACATGGCAGCAAACCAAACTGAGTTACAAAATTCCAAAGGGCAAACAGACGCCAAACTGTCAAAGCATAAACAAATATACAATGCAGCAAGCAAAGTCCCAAATGGAGCTACAAAACAAATTTCCCAAACTGATTTATAAAACAAATGGGATGCAAACTTTGCAAATATGGCAAGCAGCATGAAAGCAGAAAAAATACAGCTGGCAAAAGTAAAACAGCAGGAGGTAACCACTTGACAAGTCAAAGCTTGTCAAAAGCTGTCATCATTTTCCAGAGGCAATTTTTCAGAAATAATAATAAACAAAGCAAAAATGCTTATTTTCATGGAGAGAGAAAGAGAAAAAGATATCACCTTGGGTGAGGTTTGACAGTTTGGCTAAAAGAGCAGGCTGTCACAAGTCAAATAGCAAGAGGATATAAAACAAAACAAAACTGCATAGCAGAAAAGAAGAAAAAACACTTTGTGAAAAAACCACAAGCTTGCTCAAAACACCATAAACCTGCATAACAAAACACAATCCAACCAGAAAACACCATAAACCTGCATAACAAAACACAGTCCAGCCAGAAAACACCACAAACACAAACTAAACAAAACCCCAAACTACAAACTCAACAAGAAAACAAACAAAGCTTCCCAATCTGCTTGCCAAGCCTGCAGTTCCAAACTGCAAAACCACAAACTCAACAAGCCAAGCTTGCTCAAATCACCCAACCTGTCAACAAACTGTAAACCCTCAAACCTGCAGCAAAATCACTCAAGCCTTGCTCAAACCAAACAAGCTCCAAACCTGTCAAACAACCAGCTTGCCAAGCAAATTCTAAAATAGTACAAACTGCATAAGCTCACCAAAAACAAACAGACCTGCATAGCCAAAACAAACTGGCCAAACCTGCAAGCTTGCCCAAACTACAAGCTCAACAAGCCAATCAACAAAACTACCACAACCTGTAAAGCCAACCAAAACTACAACTCTCAAAACTGCAAAGAAGCCAAGCTTGCTAAAACAAACAAAGCTAAATTGCAACCATTGCACAAACAACAAACTCGCAGGCACAGTCAAACCACAAAGAACAACAAGTTTTCAGAATTTTCATCAACAAAATCAGTTTCATAAATAGCCATCACAAATAGTCGAGGCTATTCTCATCATCAAACATCAATAGCCAAGAAAGAGGAAGAACATTTCAGAAGCAAACAACAGTTTTCATAATTTCTTCATCATCAAACATCAATATTCCAAGAGAGAAGAAAGAGAGGTTCAGAAGTAACAAAAAACAGGGTTTCAGAATCAAGTTCATCATCAACAAAATCAAGAACAACAAGTTTCAGAATTTTTTCATCATCAACAAAATTAAGAACAACTAGTTTCAGAACACATCATCATTAACAAGTCAAGAACAACAAAAAAAGAGATACCAGAAGCGAAGCTCATCATCTCTTCCCTCCTTGCGCCGCTAAGCCACCAAGGAGCACTGGCTCACCCTCCATCTCTCTTGTCCAAAGAAAAATCTCAAGGTACGTTTTTCTCCAACCTTCTTCGCTACATCATAGATATGTAAACATCAAAAGGTTAAAAGACTAGACTGTAAGGTAAAACATGCAAAGCAAACAAAACTGTAAAACTCAAATCAGAGGGACGAATCGTACCATTTTAGGACCAAAGCCGTGGGCTATTGTAAGAAGATAGAGAGTGAGAGAGGTGGCGCTCCAGTAGCTAGGGTTTAGGGAGAGAATCGGAGCGTCATGGCTTGAGAAGGATGAAGATGAAGAAGAGAGTGAGAGAATGGCGCCACTGTGAACACAACGACACTAACCCTAAAATGAACAAACCCTAACAAAAACTGTACAAACTTGTCACTGGGCCTTCGCCCCCCCAAATGCAATAGCCCATATACACAAATCAAGTGCACTCCCTCTATGTTTGGTCACACCCTTTTTTCTTATTTTTTCACTTGGGCCCAACACAAACCCTTAGGCCTACTCTTGATTTACTTTAATTTTCTTTTTCTTTTAATACATTAATGAAATTCAATATATGTTTAAAATTAATTTAATTTAATTTTCTTTTTCTTAACTAATTTTAATCATTCTTCTTTTTATTATTTTTCTATAAGAAAATACCAAAAATGATCAAGAGCATTAATTTAATTAATTTTGTTTCTTTAAACTTTTCCTTTAATAATTAAACATACATACAAAAAATATATATAATACTTAATCTTTTTTTTTTAGAATAGATTTTATTTATTTATTTTTAAGTTAATAAATACATGCATTTCATATTTTATTGATTCTCTTTATTTTTATGTTTTGTTATAATTTATATTGAATTGCGACAATTCGATTTGGTTGTAACACTTGATATTTGGACTTTATTATCCTTGTGAGATTCATCCCCATTTGTAAATAATTGTACCCCCATCCCTGAATACTTTTGTAATAGCTTAGAATTTTAATTCTCGCACTTTATGCTTTCAAATATGCCATGACTAGAGATTAGGGTTTGTATGCGAAAATCTAAAATCAATTGCTAGATAACCTAATACAAGATCCAAATGCATGAAAATGACAAACACAATGCACACTCGCACCCTTAGGGTAACCTCGCTTGTTGCTTCTAAAAATACAATCATGTCCCTCGAATATGAGACACTCTAGCAAATGCCCCTTCGATAAACAAAGATCGTAGTCCCTTGATGACCCTCGATGTTGCCTTCGATAAAATGATCTCGTCCCTTACAAAATTGCTAGAGAGTCTCACAAGTTGCTTTCAATGATTGTATGCGATGACCCACACCTGTCCCGTTAAACATCCTAACACAAGGTTGTTCACCAAATGCAATGGTGAAATAACACTGTCAAAAAGGTTAAAAAACATAGGAAAGATCTTTTGAGTAAAATAGGGTAGACAACTCTTAGTTACTTGATCAAAAGCTTGCAAAACATCCTTGTTATTTTCAAACAAACCTCACAACACAATTTCAAAACAAACTTTCAAAACATTGAAATATCTTTTCAAAAAGACAAACACCTTTGTCTATATTCAAACAAGAATCATTACAAAGGTTGCCTAAGACAAGGCCTCTTTTCAAAGCATTTTCAAAACCACACACACAAAGCACCATTTCAAACAATTGAAAAGCAAAAGCAAGTGATCTAAAACAAGTAACTAAGAGCCCATGGATAACCATGGATGAAAAGGGTGCTTGCACCTTCCCTTTTCATAATCTATCATCCGAACCCAAGAAAACATCTCAAAGGTCTTTCCTGTGCTTTTTGACCTTTCCTTTGGATAAAATAAAAAGTCAGTGGCGACTCTTGTTAGACCGAACAATTGTGAACACAAACGCAAAACCTCAAGTCAGTTCTCCCATCGTATCACAGAACTGGCGACTCTGCTGGGGAGAATTCTAAAAGTGGGGTTACCTTAGGGTTTTAGATCACCTTTGCATGATTATTTTGTTTGCCTTGATTGCTTTACATTTGGTTCTATTGTTTGGGCTTGAAATCCTCTACCCGGATTTGGGAAACATTCATAGGTAAATAGCAATACGTTGTGGAAACTGTGCGGGGTATACCGACATGGTTGAAGAAATAGCTATATTAGTGCGACATATTTGTGGGTACCGGTATCCTTTGAGTTAATCAAAGAGAATACGGGGCCGCTGAGTGATGTCATGAAGCACTAATGGACTTTTAGAACCTTTACTTGACCAACTTGGCCTTTTTAGGGGTAGTGAGATGACCGGCTTTGGTGCAGTCCGAAGTTGGTAGATACTCGTTACTACACTCATTGAGGGTTGTTTTCTTGGAATATTTCGGTCGCTAGTAAAGTGGCTAAATCGAAACAATGAACACAGAAAATAATCCAGTGATATTGAGCTCCTTAGAACCTGGTTACTATTTATAGGACAGGTTGAGACAACTAACTTCAAGAGGGTACTTACCTATGAAACCCCATGCAAGCCTGAAACTAGGATCTTGTGTGATTTGCTTGTACATATGCTTGTGCATACATCATGAACATCATGAAGCATCATTTGCATCCACTAACCATTTCAAGGGTTTGGATCTTCATCTTTGTTCCTGTTTTGTAGGTCATGGAATCTCTTCGCAGGAAAACAATTCAAGTCAACCTTGTGAGAATCCCTCCTCAACTCAAGGAGCTTACTTCCAAGATTCCAGAGAACTCTCCCTTCAGTGAAAGACATGGTAGACTTCTCAACTTAGTCAACTCCAACATTGAAGAAGACATGGTGAAAGTCCTCTTCCAGTTCTTTGACCCCCTTCACCACTGTTTCACATTCCCTGATTACCAACTAGTACCTACTTTGGAGGAATTTTCTCAACTTCTAAGGATTCCTATTCTTCATCAACTACCCTACAACAGTACGGAAAGAGAGCCGAAGCCTGAAGATGTTGCTCAAGCCTTACACTTGCAACCATCTGATATCAAAGGTCATTGGGAAACCAGAAGTGGTGTCAAGGGTTTCTTGGCAAAGTTTCTGTTTGAGAAGGCACAAGACTGTTGGAATTCTCTAGATCTACAAGATTTTGAGGAGATTGTAGCACTTCTAATCTATGGGTTGGTCTTGTTCCCAGACCCTGATCAGCTTATAGATGTGAATGCTGTTAAGATTTTCATATCTTGGAATCCTGTGCCTACATTGCTTGGGGACATCCTACACTCATTTTACACACGAACAATGAGGAAAAGAGGTGTTCTCATGTGTTGTACTCCTCTTCTAGAAAGGTGGTTTATTTCGCACCTTCCCCAGTCAGTCTTGAAGAATGAACAAGGCTTGAGGTGGTCACAACGGTTGATGACTCTTACCCACTCTGATGTTCATTGGTGTTCTCGGTCCAGAAAAAATGTTATCATCATTGATCATTATGGGGAATTCCCTAATGTCCCACTACTTGGCATTAGGGAAGGCATTACCTACAACCCATGTTTAGCTCTAAGGCAATTTGGGTATGCCTGAAGAGATGGCCCTCATGATATGCTGATTCCTGACTTGGTTTTTGACTTCGACAATGACGCTCAAGGACTTCGACAAAGTTTTATCCGAGCATGGAGGATGCCCAACAAAGTGGATAGCAAGACACTGGGGCACAAGAATTCCATCCCTCTTGAGCCTTACCTCAAGTGGGTACGAACACGCACCCAGAGTCTTATGATGCCTTACCCCCACATTCTCCCCATGATTAAAGAGCCTGTTATGGAAGGAGAGGTTCCATACACCCTCCTACATCCAGACATGCCAACATCATTGGAAGAATTGCAAAAGAGTTGGATACAACTCAAGGAAGAGCGGAACACTTTTGAAGCCAGCTTCTATGCCAGTGAGAAGAAGGTTTTGGAACTTACCCGCCGACTTCACGAAGAGGAGACTCTTAACACTTATATCGCGCCAAATAGATTGTGCAACGTCTTTTTACATTAAGAAGCTTTGTAATATTTTACCCATGGGGCATTTATGTACTGAAAAATTTCTTCTTATTAATATGAAGTATGTTCTTTTTGTCTACAACAACTTTGAATTTTTGAATCCTTGGATGCATTACATGAATAAACATATCATTCATCATATGCATAAACAGGTCTTCACACCAGGTTTCCTTATCTTTCTGCTGTTTATTTCAGCAAGATGGATATAGAGCAGACAGTCAAAGATCTGCAAGCACAGAATTCACAATTCCAACAACTCCTCATGACCTTGGAAAAGGGTCAAGAGGACCTTAAAGAACTGTTAGAGAAGAAAGAAAAGGAAAAAGGAAAAAGAAAAATAAAAGAATCGGAGTAGCTACTCTGGGAAGAAGATTTGAGAATGAAGCTAGGAGAGTCATGGAGTTCCCCTCGACGTCTGATGAAGGGACCGGCAAAGGAAAAGGAGTTGCAGTACCTTCCGAGTCGGAGGCTGAAGAGGAAGAAGTTGAAGAGGATCAAGATTACTCCGAGCAGCAGTACCCCCCTACGGACGACAGGTATAAGAATCTGGAAGAGCGGTTGGCAGCCATGGAGGTACAAAGGGTTCCCGAACTGGATTTTGAAGAGCTGGGATTGGTTGCTGGGATCGTCATTCCTCCTAAATTCAAAGTGCCTACATTTGCTAAATATGACGGTTTGTCTTGTCCAAAGATGCATCTGCGTTCTTATGTCAGAAAGATCCAACCTCACTCTTATGATAAGGATCTGTGGGTCCACTTTTTTCAAGATAGCTTGTCGGGTACACAATTGGACTGGTTCTACCAGCTTAAGAGGGATGTTGAACATAACTGGGAGGATTTAGCTGCTGCTTTCTACCGACAATACCAATACAACGCAGATTTAGCGTCTACTCGTACTCAACTACAGAGTATGAGCATGGTCTCTAATGAAGGATTTAAGGAGTATGCCCAGAAGTGGCGGGATTTGGCTGGAAGGGTGTAGCCACCATTTTCTGAAAGGGAACTTGTTGATATGTTTTTGGGGACCCTGTCTGGTCCATTCTTCAATCACCTAATAGGGAGCTCATCTGCAGGGTTCACTGAATTAATTCTAATAGGTGAAAGGGTCGAAGATGGTATTAAGAGTGGTAAAATTCAGAAGGATACATCTGCTTCAGCTGCTATAAAGAATACCTTCCCAACCAAGAAGGAAAGTTCTGCTGTTTACACCCAGAGAAATCGGGAAAGAGAGGAACACCGGCCAACAGTGGGGGCCGTGTTAATTCAGAAGTCCGCATCAGATCAGCCTAGAAACAGTCAACCGAGGAATGATCAGCCCAGAACTTATCAGCAAAGGGTAGAAAGGCCACAACGGCAATATACCCCGATAAATATGACACCCGCTCAGATCCTTCCCCATCTCCTGAAATTAAACCTTGCTAATTTGAGAGAGGCACCGAAGAATACAAATACCACTTCTCCACATTATCATCCCAATGCAAAATGTGCATACCATTCAGACAGTATAGGGCATGACACCAACAACTGTTGGGCCCTCAAAAACAAAATCCAAGATTTGATAGATGCCAAGGAGGTAGAATTCGATGCGCCCGAAAAGCCGAATGTGATTTCTGCCCCAATGCCCAAGCATGGTCATAATGTCCATGCAATTGTGGAAGATCTTCATGTTACCGCCGTTGACGAATTAAGGACTCTGTTGCCAATGATTAAATTGAATCTGTTGAAAGCCGGGATATTCCCAGGCTGTGGAAAAGACTGTTACTTCTGTTCAACCTCGCAAACCGACTGCCCACTGTTGAAATCAGGCATCCAACGCCTGATGGATACCCATGAGATCCTATTTCAGAAAACTCCTGTTGATACTACCACTCATGTTACTCATGTTACCTTTTTTAATCCAATCAATGACATCGCTATAATCACCATCTCTGACAATCTTTCCAAGACCTGCAAAAGGCCTGTTAAGATTACGCATGATCCTAAGTTTGTACCGCTGAAAATTACCATGCCGGGGCCCATCCCGTATAAATCTAACAAGACGATACCATGGAATTACGGAGGAGAGATCTTCTACCAGGGTGTCAAGCAGATTGAATCAGTCCAAGAGAATTCCGAGGAAGAAACCCCTGATGTAGGGAATATTGCAGGAAGAAGCAAGATAACTCGTAGTGGAAGAATCTTCTCTCCGGAGATTGCTCCTCCAAGGGCAGTCTTCGGACCCTCAAGCGCTCGTGTGCCAATCAAGATATCTACGCAAGGTCCAATAATTGAAGAATTTGATGCTCCCGAAGCTAGACCCTCTGTTGTTACTACCGATAAAGGTAAGGGGATCCAAGAAGCGCCTGTCAGGATGAAGGCTCAGACATTGGTTATCCCTGAGACCACCCAAAAAGAGATGGAAGAAATCTTAAAGATAATCAAGAAGAGAGACTACGATGTCGTAGGGCAGCTAGGGAAAACCCCTTCAAAAATCTCCATGCTGGCTCTCTTACTCTGCTCCGAGGCTTATGCCAAAGCCTTGATCAAATTTTTAAAGACGGCAAACGTGCCTCAAGAAACTTCTACAGATCAGTTTCAAGAGTACGTGGCTAGCCTTACAGCCGATAATAGTCTTGGTTTCTCCGATGCTGATTTGACCCCTAAGGGAAGAAAGCATAATGATGTGCTGCATGTCTCGGTAGAGTGCATAGGGACCACACTTACTCATGTTCTGGTTGACACCGGGTCATCTTTAAATGTCCTACCAAAGAAGGCGTTGGACAGATTGGACTGTGAAGGTTTGACCCTAAAGCCCAGTAACATCATTGTTAGAGCCTTCGACGGTTCTAAGAGGATGGTTCACGGAGAAGTGTACATTACAATCAAAGTGGGTACAGAAATTTTCAACTCTACTTTTTATGTGGTGGACATCCGTCCTTCATATTCATGCTTGTTGGGAAGGCCATGGATCCACAACGTTGGGGAAATTACTTCTTCTCTACACCAAATGCTAAAGTATCCGGTCCAGGGTAAGATCATAACGGTTCATGGTGAGGAGGAATATATGATAAGTCACCTTAACTCTTTCCGCTATGTAGATTTAGATGGAGAATTCATAGAAACACCTTTACAACACTTTGAAGAGGTTTCTCCTGAGGTCTCAGTAGCAAAGACAATGACCGATGTGCCTATCATTACTAAGCCTGTGTCCCATATGTCATCCCTTAGAGATACGGAGGCTGTAATCAAGGAAGGAGGAAGTACAGTGTGGGGGCAACTGCCAGATTTTCCTCACAAGACGGACAAGTTCAGATTGGGTTTCACTGCTGCTGGCCAGAAAGATGTGCGTCGCTCCCGGGCTGGAGGACCACCAATAAAGATCACTCACCATGGAGTTCATGCCTTAGAAGATGATGTTGAAGAAGGCAACTTCGAAGATTGGATCTTTCCAACCGTTGAAGGAGGACTGAGCAATTGGGAGGCGAAGGACTTCGTTCCCATTACTTTCATCAATCGGTAATTTATCTTTGAACATTTCCTATTTGGTCTGTAATAATTAAACAATTCGTACACTCTTTTTGCCTTGTGCCTTACCCGGGGCATATAGGTCCATTTGTAAGGGCTTGATTTCTTCATTATCATATGCCATTTTTAATGAATCATGGACGTTTTCATCTATAAACTTTTGTGTTCATTTTCTTTCTTTTTACATTTTATTTTGTTTAAAGGTGGCTATCCCTTACACACACCCACACTCACAAAATGCAGTTACCCATCCACTCTGAATTCCATGGGTAACAATTCTGCTATGGCCTTCAGTGACTCTGAAGATCTGGTCAATCATGCCAAATATGAAGGTGATGAAGACTGTGAGGTGCCTGGAGAGTTGGCTAGACTTATACAACAGGAAGAGAGGGCTATTCTTCCCCATGAAGAGCTGTTAGAGACTATCAACTTGGGTACTGTCGAAGACAGAAAAGAGGTTAAAATGGGTGCCAACCTAAAGCCAAATGTCAAAGAGCGCTTAGTTCAACTGTTGAATGAATATGTTGAGATCTTTGCCTGGTCCTATGAAGACATGTTGGGACTCGACACAGATATTGTGGTTCACCGTCTCCCTACCAGAGAAGACTGCCCACCAATAAAACAGAAAGTCCGCCGAATGAGGCCCGATATGTCTGAAAAGATCAAAGCCGAAGTGATGAAGCAATCCAATGTCGGGTTTCTTGTTGTTACTTCCTATCCTCAATGAGTCGCTAACATTGTGCCCGTGCCAAAGAAAGATGGAAAAGTAAGAATGTGCGTGGATTACCGATATTTAAACAGGGCTAGCCCTAAAGATGACTTTCCACTGCCGTACATTGACATTTTGGTTGACAACACAGCTCAACGTAAGGTATTTTCTTTCATGGATGGATTTTCAGGGTACAACCAGATCAAAATAGCCCCCGAAGACATGGAGAAGACTACTTTTGTTACACAGTGGGGTACTTTCTGCTATAAAGTGATGCCATTCGGACTGAAGAATATCGAGGCAACCTATCAGCGCGCCATGGTAGCTTTGTTTCATGACATGATACATCATGAGATCGAAGTCTATGTAGACAACATGATATCCCGTTCACAAATAGAAGAAGAACACCTCGACCATCTGCAAAAGCTGTTTGTCAGATTGAAGGAATATAAGCTCAGACTGAACCCTAGCAAGTGCACTTTCGGAGTCAGGTCTGGTAAACTCTTGGGATTCATCGTCGGCAACAAAGGCATTAAGGTTGACCCTGCTAAAGTCAAAGCTATATGAGAAATGCCTGCCCCCCGCACTGAAAAGGAGGTCAGAGGTTTCTTAGGACGCCAAAATTACATTGCAAGGTTCATTTCTCACCTAACATCTACCTGTGAACCAATCTTCAAGCTGTTGAAGAAAGATCAGGTGGTTGAATGGAATGATGACTGTCAAGCTGCTTTTGATAAAATCAAGGAGTATTTGCTAGAACCTCCTATCTTGATGCCACCCGTCAAAGGAAGGTCATTAATCATGTACCTGATTGTTTTGGATAATTCAATAGGGTGCGTATTGGGCCAACATGATGAGTCTGGTCGAAAAGAGCATGCCATTTATTACCTTAGAAAAAAGTTTACCGACTGTGAGACTCGCTACTCACTGCTCGAGAAAACTTGCTGCACTTTGGTATGGGTTGCTCGCTGACTAAGGTAGTATATGTTGACACATACCACTCTATTAATTTCTAAAATGGATTCGATCAAGTATATCTTAAAAAAGCATGCTTTATCTGGAAGAATCGCTAGATGGCAAATGATCCTGACTGAGTATGATATCTAGTATACAACCCAAAAAGCTATAAAGAGGAGTGTACTAGCTTACCATCTAGCTCATCAAGCTGTCGAAGATTACCAATCCATGAAATTCGACTTTCCCGACGAGGACATTATGACATTGGACAACATTGAAGGTAACGGACCGTATGACGGACCTGAACAAGGATCCCGATGGACCCTATACTTTGATGGTGCTTCAAATGCACTTAGCAACGGTATCGACGTGGTACTTATCTCTCCATAAGGTTTCCATACACCTTTCACTGCTAGACTCTGCTTCAACTGCACCAACAACATGGCCGAGTATGAAGCTTGTATCTTTGGTCTTAAGGCTGCGATTGACTCGGGAATCAAATCTTTGGTTGTATTTGGAGACTCAGCTTTGGTTATCAGTCAAATCAAAGGAGAGTGAGACACTAAACATCCTAACCTCATCCCATACAAAGAACATGTCCGGACATTGTTACCTTATTTCGAGCAGATTACCTTCGAGCACTTCCCGCGAGAAGAAAATCAGCTAGCGGATGCTCTAGCCACAATGTCTTCCATGTTTAAACTTAACTAGGATAATGAGGCTCCCTAAATCACCATCGAGCGAATGGATGAACCTGCACATTGTCATGAGATTAATACCGAAGAAGTAGTGGAACAACCCTGGTTTCACGAAATCAAAAGGTATCTCAAGACTCTGGAATACCCTGAAGGAGCTTCAGTCAATGACAGAAAGTTCTTGAGGAGATTTACTGCCAAGTTCTTCTTGAGCAATGGCATCCTATACCAACGCAACCATGATTGTGTTCTGCTTCGTTGTGTGGACAAGGTTGAAGCTGAGCAGATTATGACTGAACTGCATAGTGGCACATTCGGCACCCATTTGAGCGGACATACGATGGCTAAGAAGATCCTAAGGGCAGGCTACTATTGGTCTACCATGGAAGCTGACTGCCATCAATACGCTCGTATTTGTCACAAATTCCAAGTTTATGCTGACAAGGTGCATATTCCTCCAGTTCCTCGCAATGTCCTAACAGCTCCTTGGCCATTCGCAATGTGGGGCATCGACATGATTGGAGAGATCAAGCCTACAGCATCCAATGGGCACCGTTTCATCCTGGTAGCCATTTATTACTTTACCAAGTGGGTCGAAGCAGCTTCCTTCGCCTCTGTTATAAAGAATGTGGTTGCTCACATCATCAAGCAGAACCTCATTTGCCGGTACGGTATTCCTGACCAAATCATTACGGATAACGGTACAAACCTGAACAACACTATGATCACCGCTCTGTGCGAGCAGTTCAAGATTCAACATCACAATTCATCTCCCTATCGGCCAAAGATGAACGGTGATGTCGAAGCTGCGAACAAAAATATCAAAAAGATCATTCAAAAGATGACAGTCACCTACAAGGACTGGCATGAGATGTTACCGTTTGCTCTACACGGGTACCGTACCACGGCGCGAACATCAACTGGGGAAACACCCTTTTCTTTGGTATACGGCATGGAAGTTGTTTTACCTATAGAAGTTCAGATTCCTTCCTTAAGAATCATGAAGGACGCTGGTTTGAATGAAGACGATTGGATTCAGACCCGGCTTGATCAACTTAACTTGATTGACGAGAAGCGACTTACTGCTGTTTGTCATGGTCATACGTATCAAAAACAAATGATCAAGGCTTTCAACAAGAAAGTCAAGAGACAAGTATATCAAGTCGGGGACCTTGTAATCAAGCGAATCATCTTGCCGCAAAGTGATCCCAGGGGAAAATGGACTCCTACTTACGAAGGACCATTTGTGATCAAAAACATCTTCTCTGGTGAGGCAATGATCCTGACCACCATGGACGATGATGATCTGCCATACCCTGCGAACACAGACATAGTCAAAAGATACTACGCATAAACGACCTGACAAGTTGAAAACCCGAAAGGGGGACTTGGGCAAAAATGGGCATCCCGACGAATCGAAAACTCGAAAAGGCGGTTCGGGCAAAAATTAGGGATAAACAAAAAAATCTGTACACCCGGCAAGTTGAAAACCCGAAAGGGCAACTTGGGCAACAAAGGGTTTTCCGGTGGATCAAAAACCTGAAAGGGCGATCCAGGCAAAAGTTAGGGAATTAAAGCGTATGACTATGTCTCATCGGATCACTTTAAGGACAATCTCTTCAATGGACAAGCACCAAGCTTCTGATCTATCCAATCATCTGCGGACGAAGCAACGAATGGACAAGATACTCAGAGTTGTGAAGGCTATAGCAGAATGGGAACCCCATGGAATTGTTACACATAGCCATCTTTCTTTGTATAAAATTTTTCTCAGCTTTTTGACGACATTCTCTTACTAGGATGTATGTCTCCTTTGTACAAATACTTATACAAAGTTACTTCAAAGTACAGAAAACTGTTTGCCTTTTCTTTCTTTTTTACACTTGTGCTTTATTTGAAAACGTTCAATGATTTATTAAATGAGCATATGCATTTGAATATAATCACTGCTTACAAATAAAACAAAATGAGAAAGAATAATTACTGATAGGATGGAAGTGTAGGAAAGGGTCTTTAGGCTATTCCAGAAGAAATCCCCTGTAATGCATCATCCAGATCCTAGGTAGAACTAAAGCTTTGAAAGGCATATCCCCAGCGGAGTTAAGTTTCAAGGATCCCCATCAGAGTTGAGTATTCAAATTCTCAACCAACAGCAGAGCAAAACTTTGAACTACAAACCATCAGTAAGAATGAAACTTTCTTCCCCAAGCAGAGTTAAACCTTCAACCTGTGAACACCAGTGAAGACCATCCAGTTTCCTCCCTTCTCCCGGAGAGTTTCTTTTAAACCAGATAATTCATCAGAAAGTTTGTTAAAACTTTTTCCCAGTGAAGTCGCCAATCAAATCAACACGTCACTAAGACCCCCAGCGGGGAGGAAACTTTGAGCTACCAATCCCCAGCGGAAACCATTCAGTTTTCCCCTGATATCCTCAACAGAACGAAGTTTCTCATTCTTGCTTCCCCTGTAGAGTGGCATACAACCTAAGCTCCTGAACTTCTTCCAAACAGGAATAAGCTTTTCCCAGGGTCCCGAGCTTCCTCTCCAGCAGTATGGCTATTTCTCACAGAATTTCTAATCCTCTACAGATCAAATATTCTCATTCTTGATTCCTCGGCACTAGTTCCCCTAGCAGAATGAAGATTCTCATTCTCATTTCCCCACAGAGTTTTCACATATTCCTGTGATCGGTGGAAATAGAACTGACTGTTTTGAAATGTTGGTTCGCGAAATGTCGCGGTAAGCAAGAGTCGCCACTGTCTTTTATTTTCTCCAACAAGGAAAGGACAAAAGCACAGCAAAATTCCTTTTCGAGATGTTTCTCGGTTCGGGAGGTAGATTATAGAAAGGGAAGGTGTTAGCACCCTTTCTATCCGTGGTTATCCACGGGCTCTTAGGTACTTGCTCACTATGTTTTCAAAATGTTTTGATTTTCTTGTGTTTGTGGGTTTTGAAAAAGTTTGTTTGAAAACTTCGATTTTAACTCTTGTATCTGTCCTCAAGAGTGTATGAAGTGTTATTTGAAAACTTTTGTCAGAAAAGTGTAAGTGCAAAAAGTATTTTTGTTTTGAAAGAGCAAGTACCTGAGAACCTCTACCTACTCAAAAGAAATTAAGCTGTGTAAATGTCCTTTAGACAGTATTATCCCACTATTGAGAAGTAGGTAGCACCGTCGTTGGAGTTTTTCGGGTCAATTCGATTATAGGGACATGTGGTCACCAAAGCAATAGTAGGACGCCTTAGCGGTAACCCTAATGTCTTAGATCTTTTTTTTATCCGAGGCAACCGTTTCGAGGCAACTTGGATCTTTAGACAGGAGGGCGGCCTCTAAAACACCCTATACTCAATGACCACGTCAAGTGAGGCGTACCCTAGGAGTGGCATGTGCGAGTGTGTCAGGATTCAGTTAAGTTATCTTTGAACATGTTATGGTGAGCTACGTTTTGATTTTAATTTCAGGCAAGTCTTGTCATGCATAGCCTATTTAACATACATCTAACAGTTAATAGTTGTGGAAAGTAAATTGCGGAAAGTAAATCTACGCTATTACAAGGCGTCGGGTATTTACATCGCCAAACACAAACCCTTTGAAAAAGTAAATTGCGGGAAATTAAAGAAAAGCGATAAAAAGGTCCTAATTAAAGCTATTACATCCTCGGAGCAATTACATAAATATGATCAAAAAATAATATGCGCGAATAGAATTGAATCGGAGAAGTCCTTAGGGTTTTGACCCTTTTTTGAGAAAGAATGAAGTTTTTGTCCTTTTTGTATTTAATTAAATTAAACCTAAAACTAATTAATTAATAAAAAGAAATATTTTTGGTTTTTTATGTTTTTGATGAAAATAAGATAAAAATAAAAGGATTAAAATTGTCAAAACCCTAATTCTACATTGATTTTATTTATTGTGAAAAAAGTCAAAATTAAACCTAATTAAAACTAAATTAATTATGTTAGTATTTATTTACAAAAATAATAAAGGGTGAAATTAATAAATAATAATAATAATAAAATATTATATTTATTTTATGTTTTCTGATTTTTATTATGAAAATAATTAATTATGTTAATTAAATAATAATAATAATAATTAATAGTAAAATAATTAAATGGAAATTATAAAAGAAAAAAAAAAGAATGAATGAACCAGAGGGGGTGCTGGCCCAATTAGGAGGTACGTTTGGAATTTTGTGGCCCATTAACCTCAAGCCTGCTTTGACTTTGGTGATTGTCCAGGGCATGTGTTGACTGGGAGTATGATGATCGTCATCTCATGACCACTGGATTTGAGCTTAGAGACACATGGCGCTTGGATGTTAGAGGTGCATGATGGACTCCTTTTGGAAAGCTGCATATAAACATGTAAAGAAAAATAATAGAAGCGTTTTCGGGGACCTGGGATTCGAACCCAGGTCCCAATGATTCCAAGCCAACGCATCATCCACTACACCACTTGCACGCTTTTGTTATTATAATAATAAGCAAACATTATATTAACAATCAATTCATATGCTGTAACACAAAAAAAAAAAGACGCACGCGTTTTCAAACTATCCAACCATGAATCAATACCTCATCATCTTCCTCGCTGTACCTGCAAAAAACAATGTTAGATAGCGGGGGTTTTTAACCCCCACAAACTGCTTGCACGAAAAATAGCGACTAGAGTTATGGTACACATAAATATTTCGCGAGGGTTCCTTTGTTTTCGTCTTGTCCTAACGAATCCAGTCATATGCCTTAGGAGTCTTAATTTTGCCTGGATTGTAAAGCCCCAAATTCACAACTTATGAATCCTAGAAATCGTCCATGGCATTTTGATTTATGGCGTTTTAATCCAATTCAGTTATACCATCAGCTTCATATGATTACTAGCAATACAAAACAATCAAGAAATCATGTTAAATGCTCAAGAATTAGACAATACGATTTAAAAAAAAGCTTCAAACCGTGGTTCTGTTTAGGACGATTCTTTGAGCTTCAAGGCTTGAATTTGATTGCCACACACTCCTGGGAACTCCTGCAAGATGTTAGAATCAACAAAAAGCTTTGAATCGCCCTGGAATATAGAAATCAGTTTTGAGTTTTTCTTGGAAAATTTTCAATATGCTATGGCTTTTCTGCTGCTTCTCTCACGTGTATGCATCAGGGTTGGCTTGCATATTTATAGAGGAACGGAATTAGGTCACAATCTTGAGCAAAAATCCATGGAATTGATGATTGAATATTTGATTGGAAATCACATATTTTTGAATCTTCATGATTGAATAAAGTTGCCAATTTTGGAGATTTTTGCATATTTGATTTGTACACGAAATTGCCAGCATATCTTGACCATATTTGCTTCACAAAAAGATTGAAAAACCAAATCTTTGTATTTTCCTACAATTTAAATTAATTAAATGAATTAATATTGATTAAAAATCCAATTAATTAATAAAAAATAAGAAAATAAATCCAATTAAGCTTGATGGGTCGTGCATAGGCCATGGATGAAGTTTCAAGAAGAGATTTGAGGCCCATTAGCAAAAATAAGGTGTTTTGAGCAAAGTTGACTTTTGCAAATTCATGAAAATTTCCCAACTTCTCCAATGCACATCTTGCTCAATTTTGATCATATGACCATGTTCTTGGACATTTTGGAAAGGTATTGAAGTCCCCTAACCAATGCCTTTGGTCCCATTTCATTTGGATTTACCAATCTAAAATTATGGCCTTTGACTTAAAGTGCATTTTTGTTGACTTTTGAAAAGGACCTATAATGTCAAAATTGATAACTTTTTATGAGAGCATTTCTTGGACTTGGAGTGTGAAGATGGATGGTAGGAAATTTCATCCCCTTCAAAATGAGCATTGGATGGGATTTTTCTGAAGAACCATGAAAAAGTTATGCCTTGGTCAAGATACAATTGACTTTTCTACTGTCCAAAAATAGTAACTTTTTGCATCTTGATGATTTTTGAGTCATCCTTGTGGAATCATGATCAAGACTTGATCAAATAATGATTATGGACTCAAAATAAGATGTTGACCAAAAATTCTGACTTTTGACTGCAAAATGACCATTTTGCCCTTGCAGTTGACTATAGATCAAATGGAGCTTTTGACTGTGCAAATTGACACTGTGAGTCTTGAAACTTGGCATGTAGGTGCTTGAGAATGTGTATAGGCCTATGAGACTTGATTGAACCATTGAAAACCTCAAATTCCTTGAAAGAACCAAAACCCTAATTTCAGCTGGCTTAGGAGGTGGTTTGACTGTCTACCTCTTGAGCAATCTTGAGCCATTTGAGGATCATATCTTGAGGAATATGGGAGGGCAAATTTTGGGGTACAATAGTTGCCCCTGTTCAATCTTCTTAAACCTGAGGATGTAGATTGGCTTGCGTGCCTTTCGTGATCCGAAGGTGGAAGATGATTGAACACTAAAGTGCCTAGAAATTTGCACTCGCATGGTGTAGCATCAACAATGTGATGTCGGGAATGGGCTTACAGATGCCATTTGGAGATTATTGGTAGGAGGATGGGCTTATAGATGCCATCTGGAAATGTAATGGATAGTTGTGGAGATGGGCTTAAAGATGCCATCCAGGGGATTGTTTGTTGAATTGTAACTTGGTAGGTTGAAAGAAGGAACCTGTGTAGGGTTGCCTGATGATGAGTCCGTGTAAAACTGCATCCTGGAAGAGAAGGAACCGGTGTAGGGTTGCTTCATGATGGTCAAGTAGATAGTTGTCCTGTCTGGTTTCAGGTATTAATCTACAATCCGTCGTCCACAGATATTTCCTGGCTAGTTACAGGTGTTGATCTGGAACTTAAGAGAGGTGGGTCAAGGAGATAGTTTTCCTGTCTGGTTTCAGGTATTAATCTCTGACCTGAGAAAGAAAGATAGTTTTCCTGTCTGGTTTCAGGTATTAATCTTCAATCTCTTCAAGGTAGATAACTTTCCTGGCTAGTTACAGGTATAGATCTACAATCAGTCGTCCACAGATATTTCCTGGCTAGTTACAGGTGTTGATCTGGAACTTAAGAAAAGTTTTTTGATAATGATGTGATGAAGGAATCTGAGACGATTGCTACTCCAAATATATGATGAAGGAATCGGGGACGATTACTACCTCAGCAGGATGATGAAGGAATCTTGGACGACTACTACCTCAGCAGGATGATGAAGGAATCTGGGACAATTACTACCTCAGCAGGATGATGAAGGAATCTTGGACGATTAATACCTCAGCAGGATGATAAAGGAATCTGGGACGATTACTACCTCAGCAGGATGATGAAGGAATCTTGACGACTTCTACCTCAACGGGATGATGAAGGAATCTTGACGATTACTACCTCAACGGGAATGGTGAAGGAATCTTGGACGATTACTACCTCAACGGGAATGGTGAAGGAATCTTGGACGATTACTACCTCAGCCGGAATGGTGAAGGAATCTTGGACGATTACTACCTCAGCCGGATGATGAAGGAATCTTCGACGACTGCTACCTCAAAAGGAATAGTGAAGGAATCTTGGACGATTACTACCTCAGCCGGATGATGACGGAATCTTTGACGACTGCTACCTCAAAAGGAATGGTGAAGGAATCTTGGACGATTACTACCTCAGCAGGAATGATGAAGGAATCTCGATGACTGCTACTCCAAAAGGTAATGACTTTTATCTATTGATCGTTCTTTCCTGAAAAGGTAAAGAGTTAGTTGTATGCAATGTTATGATGTATGAAATGCATGATGTTCTCAAAATGAGATCTATGATATGATGCGTATATGCATGTATCATGATGTATGAAAATGTGATGTTTTAGCTGGGGAAAATAAATCTCGGAGCTGCTGGAGAATGATGTTGAATTCTTCGTTTCCGCTGAGGATGATGAACGAAGATGATTGCATGAATAAACATGTAGGAGAGGATGACTCCGTTAGGGAATAGACATGGCGAAGAGATTACTCTGCGGGGAATTACTCTGTGGGAAGAGATACTTCGCTGAGATTTTAATGATAACTCCGCTGGGGACTCTGTTGACAAGCTCTGTTAGGGATTTTGATGATGAACTTCATTGGGGGATAGAAAGAACTTCGCTGGGGATGATCTTTCCGTTGCAACTTGCTGAGGATAACCCAGATAGACTCTGGTGGGAGATAACTTTTGAATATGGCTGGGGAGAGCATTTGTACTCTGCAGGGGACAAAGCTTTTTAGATCGCGCTGGGGAAATGACTCCACTGGGGTATCTTGTATTCCACCGGGGAACATTCTTATGTTTCGTTGATGAATATTAAGACCGTCGGGGATGCTTGCTGAGGAATATCTGTATACTCCGCTAGGGAATACTAAGACCTATTAGGGATACCCAACTTCTTTAGGGATGATGGTAGACCAACTCTACTTGGGGAGAGTATTGTTGATTTGTACCTAGCTGCAAGTCTCAGTTAGGAAAGCTACCATTACTGCCTTATTCTGCGGGGAGTGAAGGTATCTTGGTCGTACTCTTCAACTGAATCTACCTTGGTACCTCGGTGGACAGAGTAACTAGACCGTTTAGACAATTCTTATTGCCCCAGCTTCTGTGGGAGAAGGTACCTGTGGAGGTCCTTGATAACTGCCGATTGACAAATTTTCCTCTAGTAGGCAAGTGACGAGATGACGGGACATAGTCGTACGCTTTGATCCCTAATTTTTGCCTGGATCGCCCTTTCGGGTTTTCAGTCCATCGGGATACCCTCTTTTGCCCAAGCCGCCTTTTCAGGTTTTCGACTTATCGGGTATACAAATTTTTTCATTTTCATTCCTTATTTTTGCCCGAACCCTTTTGGTTCGTCGGGAAGCCCTGATTTTTGCCTAGGCCAGTCAACCTAGTGGGTCTTTGATTGCGCGTAGTATTTTTTTTGACTATGTCCATGCTCTCAGGATGTAGGGAGTTGTCACTGTCAGTAGCATTGTGTTGCTATACCTACCAGAAGATGTTTGATTATGCAAGATTCGTTGCTGGAATTCATGTCCAATGCCCCAAGTGACTCAGGCGGAGATTATCCCCTGGCTATTTGGCATTTTGAGAGATTCCTTGAATCTTGACTTGACTGCCCCAGATGATGGACAATGATCATACCGTGCCCCTTGATTGGAAGTGTTTCTTCCACTTGAGGTGACCCTCCCTTTTTTATTGAAAAGGTTTTTGTTCACTAGATATTCGTCGTGCGAATTTCTCTGCTGTTTGAACAAATAGTCATATGCAAACAATGTTATTTTAAGAATGCAAAGCTTATGTCTGTCTTGAAATTTTTTTGAACATGCAGTTTTCAATAAAAACAAGCAAATTTTTGTAAAATGTGATGTCCACTCAGGATTTTACAGCAAGCCCTACAGGAGTCAGGATACCTTTTGTAACAGTATGCTTTCGAACTAACCCATGCTTCAGCTAGGACTTTTAAGGGTTATAACGTGGCCTGGTTCACGATTTAAGAAACAAAGGATAAAGGCACAAATTTTATTTGTACCCACCCACTCTTCGTGATGTTCTTCAATCCTAAACTCAGCTAATCGTGCATTAGACCTTGTTTGAGTCTTTTCTCTAATATACCAGTGATGGTTCGGATACTGATAGTTTATTTTGAATAGGCAGTCATTTTTTTTTTGTTTAGGGTTTGTTAGACCTCTTTCTTTTGATTTTGTTATCCCTGTCTTTTGCCTGACTGTTTCTTTTGTGATTACAGTCAGCGGGATGCCCCAGTTTTGTAAGTCTCCTTCATAGGTTTTAACTTAATGGGCTTTTATTTCGAGAGATAATGACTGCCTGTCTTGACGATTATAGGGAACCATCACTGTCTTTTGTTTTGGAAGGACTCCTTTGATGCCATTCCTTGTGCACCTGGATTAAGCTGAGAAAGCTATCCTGCCCCAGGTTATGATTAAGGGTTTTAATTTTTGTGAAAAGAAAAACTCCAACTTCTTTGGCTCAAAGGGGTTGACTAGGGATTATCTTCCTTATAACTTCACTGTTTAGGATTTGAAACAATGCCTGTACCTCATCAGCGGTGTCTTGTTCAAAAGCATACTGTAAAGATCGTGGTATCATTTTTGTCATCCTCCCTCAAAAGGCTTAGAAGTTTTTTAATTGAGAGTTGAACATCACAAAAATGAAAGCAATTTGAATATAGTGAAATGCAAATGGATTGGTTCAAAAACAGACATATGCAATGCATTGATAAAGTAATAAAGTTTGACGTGAATAAATGTTTGAACAATCAAAAGAAAATTACAAATTGAAAATTCTAATGAACAAAAGACATTCTCAATGATTTGGTGCAGGATCAGTGATCAAACTTGATCTCCTTGGCGTCAATCAGGTCTTGGATCTTGTTCTTCAAACTCCAACAATCGTCGGTGTCATGTCCAGGACTGTCAGAATGGTAGGCACATCTCACACTCGGGTTATACTTGGAAGAGGAAGTATCAGGATTTTGAGGAGGATCCTTTAGTGTGATCAGTTTCACCTTCAGCAATTGTTGTAACGCTTGAGACAAAGGCATGTTGATGTCAGTGTACTGCCTTTCTTGATATCTTACCCTACGCCTAGTGCTCTGTTTTTATCGGACAGACGTGGGATCGGAGATTTGGGTTGCCCCTACATGTTGATCATGACGACTCTTTTTACCGTGTATAGCATTGGAATCTTTCTTCCCATTGTAGGGCTTTTTCTGAGTATCATAAGGTGTAGCTTCTTGAATCTTCCCATTTTTGATGCCAGCTTCAATTCTTTCACCAGTCAAGATAAGGTCTGTAAACCCGGCTGAAGAGTTTCCGATCAAATGGTTGAAGAACGGACCAGACAGGGTCCCCGAGAACATATCCACATGTTCACAGTCCGTCAGAGGTGGCTGCACCCTTCCAGCAAGGTCTCTCCACTTTTGAGCATATTCCTTAAATCCTTCACCCGTCCCTAGTGACATACCCTGGAGTTGGGTACGCGTAGGAGCGAGGTCGGAATTATACTGATACTGCTTATAGAACGCAGTAGCTAAATCCTCCCAGTTGCGGATACTGGCCCCATCCAGCTGATAGAACCATTCGAGTTGAGTCCCTGAAAGACTATCCTGGAAGAAATGGATCCATAAATTCTTGTCAGCTGTGTAAGGTTGGATCTTCCTTACATACGACCGGAGGTGCAGCTTAGGACAGGAAGCTCCGTCGTATTTGGAAAAATCAGGTGCCTTGAACTTATGGGGAATCACCACCCCAGAGGATAAGCCTAGGTCTCCAAAGTCCAACCCGGGCACATTCTGAATCTCCATAGCACTTAAGCGGTCCTCCAGCTGTTTGTACTTATCCTCGGCAGGAGGGTATTGTTCATCATTATAATCTGTCTCGTTGTCGAAGACCACGGGACTAGGAACCCTTCTCTCTTGTGGGTTGTCTTTCCCTACAGAAGAAGTAGTCAGATCAACCTCATTCTGTTGTCCATTCCCAAATCTGCGTCCAGTGTTGAACAAGACGGTCCTCTTCTTCTTCTTCTTCCTTTCCTTCAGAATCAGAGTCTTCAAATCCTGTTGACCCTGGGCTAGGCTCATAACTAACTCTTGGAACTGGGCATTCTAGTCCTGGAGGGCCTTGATAGCTTGTTCAGTGGAAGGTTCAGAAGTCATGATGATTGCTGAAATAAACAACGAAGAAGATAAGTGACTTGTAGAAGGGTACCTGTAATGCAATGATATGTATGATATATGTATGCAATATTTTCAAGGATCTCGCGGGGTAAACAAAGAAACTTGTTAGAATTTGAATTTGGTAGCTTGATTGAAGGAACTTCATGTTGCTGAGAATCCTTCTTCAAGAGTCAGGCTCACCATATCGAGTGGGTCATAGCCCCTGACTCAAGCTATCATGTCTTGATCTCCAAACAACCTTGGCTAGAGGAAAATAAATCCCCTTTGCCCCTTGCTATACATTTGGTTCATCATGACCTGCATCACAAACCCTTGAGATCCTTGAAATGGGTTAGTCTCTATGCCGGATGCATCCAATGTTATGATGCTATGATGTTATGATAAAGGCACACCACAAGTATTCACAAAAGGCACACATGGTAAAGGCACACAAGTCACACAAAAGAGCCCTTAGATTTTAGGCTGGCATGAAGTTTAGGTACTACCCTCTTTCAGTTTTAGTTGGTTAAGACCTCTCCTAGAAAATAGTAACCGGGTTCTAGAGGATCTCAATATCACTGACTACCCTTAATCGGTCATAACTCCAGCTTAGCAACCTTTTCTTGCGGCCGGAACCATCGCGAGAGTTTAGTCTCAATGAGTGTAGCATACTGCTACTGTTCTATGGCCAAGTTGGTCAATTTAAGGTTCTAAGGTCAGTTGGTGCTTAATGACTCCTCAGAAGACCCATATTCTCCTCGTTCCAACACAAGGGATATCGGTACAGACCAAGGTGTCACACCAACGTAGCTACTGCTTCACCCGTGTCGGTCTACGCCGGACAGGTCCCTCACAATTTATTGCTACTTACCTAAAGGGTATTCCCCAGATCCGGGTTAGGATATATGAAACTCTAATACAAGCCCATAAATATAAATCATACAAAGCATGCAATTGAAAACATAGAATGATCTAATCCTAAGGTACACCTCACTTATAATAGTCCCCAGCAGAGTCGCCAGTTCTGTGATCGGTGGAAATAGAACTGACTGTTTTGAAATGCTGGTTCACGAAATGTCGCGGTAAGCAAGAGTCGCCACCGTCTTTTATTTTCTCCAACAAGGAAAGGACAAAAGCACAGCAAAATTCCTTTTCGAGATGTTTCTCGGTTCGGGAGGTATATTATAGAAAGGGAAGGTGTTAGCACCCTTTCCATCTGTGGTTATCCACGGGCTCTTAGGTACTTGCTCACTATGTTTTCAAAATGTTTTGCTTTTCTTGTGATTGTAGGTTTTGAAAAAGTTTGTTTGAAAACTTCGATTTTAACTCTTGTATCTGTCCTCAAGAGTGTATGAAGTGTTGTTTGAAAACTTTTGTCAGAAAAGTGTAAGTGCAAAAAGTATTTTTGTTTTGAAAGAGCAAGTACCTGAGAACCTCTACCTACTCAAAAGAAATTAAGCTGTGTAAATGTCCTTTAGACAGTACTATCCCACTATTAAGAAGTAGGTAGCACCGTCGTTGGAGTTTTTCGGGTCAATTCGATTATAGGGACATGTGGTCACCAAAGCAATAGTAGGACGCCTTAGCGGTAACCCTAATGTCTTAGATCTTTTTTTTATCTGAGGCAACCGTTTCGAGGCAACTTGGATCTTTAGACAGGAGGGCGACCTCTAAAACACCCTATACTCAATGACCACGTCGAGGCAACCAAGTGAGGCGTACCCTAGGAATGGCATGTGCGAGTGTGTCAGGATTCAGTTAAGTTATCTTTGAACATGTTATGGTGAGCTACGTTTTGATTTTAATTTCAGGCAAGTCTTGTCATGCATAGCCTATTTAACATACATCTAACAGTTAATAGTTGTGGAAAGTAAATCTACTCTATTACAAGGCGTCGGGTATTTACATCGCCAAAAACAAACCCTTTGAAAAAGTAAATTCCGGGAAATTAAAGAAAAGCGATAAAAAGGTCCTAATTAAAGCTATTACATCCTCGGAGTAATTACATAAATATGATCAAAAAATAATATGCGCGAATAGAATTGAATCGGAGAAGTCCTTAGGGTTTTGACCCTTTTTTGAGAAAGAATGAAGTTTTTGTCCTTTTTGTATTTAATTAAATTAAACCTAAAACTAATTAATTAATAAAAAGAAATATTTTTGGTTTTTTATGTTTTTAATGAAAATAAGATAAAAATTAATGGATTAAAATTGTCAAAACCCTAATTCTACATTGATTTTATTTATTGTGAAAAAAGTCAAAATTAAACCTAATTAAAACTAAATTAATTATGTTAGTATTTATTTACAAAAATAATAAAGGGTGAAATTAATAAATAATAATAATAAAATATTATATTGTATTTATTTTATGTTTTCTGATTTTTATTATGAAAATAATTAATTATGTTAATTAAATAATAATAATAATAATTAATAATTAATAGTAAAATAATTAAATGGAAATTATAAAAGAAAAGAAAAAAAAGAATGAATGAATCAGAGGGGGTGCTGGCCCAATTAGGAGGTACGTTTGGAATTTTGTGGCCCATTAACCTCAAGCCTGCTTTGACTTTGGTGATTGTCCAGGGCATGTGTTGACTGGGAGTATGATGATCATCATCTCATGACCACTGGATTTGAGCTTAGAGACACGTGGCGCTTGGATGTTAGAGGTGCATGATGGACTCCTTTTGGAAAGCTGCATATGAACATGTAAAGAAAAATAATAGAAGCGTTTTAGGGGACCTAGGATTCGAACCCAGGTCCCAATGATTCCAAGCCAACGCATCATCCACTACACCACTTGCACGCTTTTGTTATTATAATAATAAGCAAACATTATATTAACAATCAATTCATATGCTGTAACACCAAAAAAAACACGCGCGCGTTTTCAAACTATCCAACCATGAATCAACACCTCATCATCTTCCTCGTTGTACCTGCAAAAAACAATGTTAGATAGCGGGGGTTTTTAACCCCCACAAACTGCTTGCACGAAAAATAGCGACTAGAGTTATGGTACACATAAATATTTCGCGAGGGTTCCTTTGTTTTCGTATTATCCTAACGAATCCAGTCATATGCCATAGGAGTCTTAATTTTGCCTGGATTGTAAAGCCCCAAATTCACAACTTATGAACCCTAGAAATCGTCCATGGCATTTTGATTTATGGCGTTTTAATCCAATTCAGTTATACCATCAGTTTCATATGATTACTAGCAATACAAAACAATCAAGAAATCATGTTAAATGCTCATGAATTGGACAATAAGATTTAAAAAAAAAGCTTCAAACCGTGGTTCTGTTTAGGACGATTCTTTGAGCTTCAAGGCTTGAATTTGATTGCCACACACTCCTGGGAACTCCTGCAAGATGTTAGAATCAACAAAAAGCTTTGAATCGCCCTGGAATATAGAAATCAGTTTTGAGTTTTTCTTGGAAAAATTTCAATATGCTATGGCTTTTCTGCAGCTTCTCTCACGTGTATGCATCAGGGTTGGCTTGCATATTTATAGAGGAATGGAATTAGGTCACAATCTTGAGCAAAAATCCATGGAATTGATTATTGAATATTTGATTGGAAATCACATATTTTTGAATCTTCGTGATTGAATAAAGTTGCAAATTTTGGAGATTTTTGCATATTTGATTTGTACACGAAATTGCCAGCATATCTTGACCATATTTGCTTCACAAAAAGATTGAAAAACCAAATCTTTGTATTTTCCTACAATTTAAATTAATTAAATGAATTAATATTGATTAAAAATCCAATTAATTAATAAAAAAATAAGAAAATAAATCCAATTAAGCTTGATGGGTCGTGCATAGGCCATGGATGAAGTTTCAAGAAGAGATTTGAGGCCCATTAGCAAAAATAAGGTGTTTTGAGCAAAGTTGACTTTTGCAAATTCATGAAAATTTCCCAACTTCTCCAATGCATATCTTGCTCAATTTTGATCATATGACCATGTTCTTGGACATTTTGGAAAGGTATTGAAGTCCCCTAACCAATGCCTTTGGTCCCATGTCATTTGGATTTACCAATCTCAAATTATGGCCTTTGACTTAAAGTGCATTTTTGTTGACTTTTGAAAAGGACCTATAATGTCAAAATTGATAACTTTTTATGAGAGCATTTCTTGGACTTGGAGTGTGAAGATGGATGGTAGGAAATTTCATCCCCTTCAAAATGAGCATTGGATGGGATTTTTCTGATGAACCATGAAAAAGTTATGCCTTGGTCAAGATACAGTTGACTTTTCTACTGTCCAAAAATAATAACTTTTTGCATCTTGATGATTTTTGAGTCATCCTTGTGGAATCATGATCAAGACTTGATCAAATAATAATTGTGGACTCAAAATAAGATGTTGACCAAAAATTCTGACTTTTGACTGCAAAATGACCATTTTGCCCTTGCAGTTGACTGTAGATCAAATGGAGCTTTTGACTGTGCAAATTGACACTGTGAGTCTTGAAACTTGGCATGTAGGTGCTTGAGAATGTGTATAGGCCTATGAGACTTGATTGAACCATTGAAAACCTCAAATTCCTTGAAAGAACCAAAACCCTAATTTCAGTTGGCTTAGGAGGTGGTTTGACTGTCTACCTCTTGAGCAATCTTGAGCCATTTGAGGATCATATCTTGAGGAATATTGAAGGGCAAATTTTGGGGTACAAGAATTCCCCAGCGGAGTCTCCTCAAACAACAAAACAGAAATCCCCAGTAGATTGGCATAAACCCAAACTCCTGATTTCCCCAGCAAGTATAACTTCTCCCCGCAGAGGTTTTCAAAAAGCTTGCAGACACACATACTCTTCAACAACGGTCCATGATTTATTTTCCCCGACAACAGTCAAAGATTTTATTATCTCCAGCTATCCAGGATTTATCTTCCTCAGCAAGACAGCTTATCAGCTTACATGCGCATACATTGCATTCATATATCATAAACATTGATATAACACATATATTGCATCATACATTTCATGCAACATAACTTTGTGTTTCAGCTAATATTTTACCCTTTTCAGGATAAGATTAGCAAACTTCAACTCCAGAATCGTGAAAACAGTTTACGGATGCTTCCCAACATGGATGTCAATCTATCGCTTATTCAGATTCAACTTTTGAAAACAGTTTACGGATGCACCAAACATGAATGCTAATCTATTGCTTATTCAACTTCAAGACTTTTGAAAACAGTTTACGGATGCTTCCCAACATGGATGTCAATCTATCGCTTGTTCAGATTCAACTTTTGAAAACAGTTTACGGATACACCAAACATGGATGCTAATCTATTGCTTATTCAACTTCAAGACTTTTGAAAATAGTTTACGGATGCTTCCTAACATGGATGTCAATCTATCTCTTGTTCAGATTCACCTTTTGAAAACAGTTTACGGATACTTCCCAACATGGATGTTAATCTATTTCTTATTCAACTTCAACTTCTGAAAACAGTTTATGGATGCTTCCCAACATGGATGTTAATCTATTGCTTATTCAACTTCAACTTCTGAAAACAGTTTACGGATATTTCCCAACATGGATGTTAATCTATCGCTTGTTCAGATTCACCTTTTGAAAACAGTTTATGGATACTTCCCAACATGGATGTTAATCTATTGCTTATTCAACTTCAACTTCTGAAAACAGTTTACGGGTGCTTCCAAACATGGATGTCAAATCTATCGCTTGTTCAGATTCAGCTCACTGAAAAACAGTTTACAGAAGCTCCAAACATGGAAGCTAATCTATTGCTTATTCAGACCCCCAGCTCAGAGACGTTCCAGACCTGGATACCTTTCTGATACTCATTCTTTCGCCTACAACATACAGTTCAATAAATATTCTTGGATGGCATCTTTAAGCCCATCTCCGACAAGATTCTGTCACATCTCCAAATGGCATCTTTAAGCCCATTCCCTCAACTATGCTTTGACGAGTGCAAATTTATGGGCACTCTAGTGTCCAATCATCTTTTACCTTCGAGTCGCGAACGACAAAATTTCCAATCTAACTCTTCAAGTTCAAGAAGATTGAACAGGGGCAGCTGTTGTACCCCAAAATGTTCCCTCCCTTTTTCACAAGAAATCACAACCCTAGGGTTTTCTATGATTTTTAAGATTGGCTCAAGAATCGATCAAACGGACTTTTCTTTAGCAGTAAATCCAGAATTAGGGTTTCCTCTCGCATTTCTCAGAAGAAATTGAATCCACAGAAATTCAGTTTGCTGTTACATTATTTTCATACCTTTTCAAGTTTGCTGAAAGGTTAACTGATTATTCTTAAGGCTTGATTATCTGGGATAAGAAATAGGAGCTGAGATTGTTATTTGGAATATCAAGACATCTGCATGCGTATTGTGATTGGAATACTGATGCAAGGTTACGGGACTGCAAAGTTTTTGATTATTTATTTTATCTGGATTAGAATTGTTGAAACGCAGTTTCAATTATTTTGATTTGAGAGTCTTAAATAATTAAGTGAACATGCAAGGAAGAAGGGCAAGATATTTGACAGTAGAAATGTTTCTTTTGGATAAAGACTCTTTTTATTCATTTTCAAATATTGTTACAAAAAATAATTTATTATTTTTTGAATATTGTAAGTTTTTACAACTTATAGTATTTTAAAAAGAAATAAATGTTTACAATAAATGAAAAACAAGAGTCTATCTAATCTAAGCCTAAGTCTCCTAAGCTCTGGTGCTCCCATGCTCAAAGTCTACGGCTTCTACTGCTTCCTCTATCATCCAATTGGTGTTCACCTGCAAAAGACAAAGGAAAAGAAAATTAGTACAGATAATTGAAAAGAATTTTCAAATGAAAAAAGAAAGAAAAAAAGTCATCATTAAAATTGGCCGTCTAGAATCAGAATGCTTATTTTTCATCACGCTTTATTTTTCTCTCTGCAAATCACAAGAAGATTGCTCTTCTTGGTTCATAAAGAGAAAATTAAAAATACAAATTGAAAAAATGCAAGCATACTCAGTTATAAAGCTAGCATACAAGGCAAACCAAGGCGCCAAAATTCAAACATGATAGGCACCCATTGTACAAATTGTAAACCAAACTGTCAAACTAAGCAAACTAAACATGGCAACAAACCAAAATGAGTTACAAAATTCCAAAGGGAAAATAGGCCCCAAACTGTCAAAGCATAAACAAATATACAATGCAACAAGCAAAGTCCCAAATGGAGCTACAAAACAAATTGCCCAAACTGAGTTATAAAACAAATGGGATACAAACTGTGCAAATATGGCAAGCAACATGAAAGCAGAAAAAATACAGCAGGCAAAAGTAAAACAGCAGGAGGTAACCCACTTGACAAGTCAAAGCTTGTCAAAAGCTGTCATCATTTTCCAGAGGCAATTTTTCAGAAATAATAATAAACAAAGCAAAAATGCTTGTTTTCATGGAGAGAGAAAGAGAAAAAGATATCACCTTGGGTGAGGTTTGACAATTTGGCTAAAAGAGCAGGCTGTCACAAGTCAAATAGCAAGAGGATATAAGTGACAAACATTTTCTGGATAATCTTCTTGATATTCTTATTAGCAGCTTCAACAGCCCCATTCATCTTCGGCCTGTACGGAGATGAATTGTGATGGACAATATTGAATTCTTCACAAAGTTCTGTCATCCTGTTATTGTTTAAATTTGAGCCATTGTCAGTGATGATTCTGCTCGGCACGCCATACCGACATATAAGGTTATTCTTAATGAAGTGCACAACCACCTGCTTAGTAACATTGGCATATGAAGCAGCCTCTACCCACTTGGTGAAGTAATCAATTACTACCAAGATAAAATAGTGTTTGTTTGAAGCTTTGGGTTTTATCATCCTGATCATGTCAATACCCCACATAGAGAAAGGCCACGGGGAGGAAATCACATTGAGAAGTATCGGAGGCACATGAACCTTGTCTACATAAATCTGGCATTCATGGCACTTCTTTGCAAATTTGTAATAGTCGGACTCCATTGTTAGCCAATAATAACCTGCCCTTAGCATCCTTTTAGCCATCGAATGTCCATTGGCATGAGTGCCAAATAAACCTTCATGAATCTCATGCATCAACATGTCTACTTCGTGTCTATCCACGCATCTGAGCAAGACCATGTTATAATTTCTCTTGTACAATACATTTTCACTGAGGAAGAAACTGCCTGCCAATCTTCTCAATGTCTTTCTATCTTTCTTCGACGCGCCAATCGGGTATTCCTGAGTCTGAAGAAAATGCTTGATATCATAATACCAAGGTTTTTCATCTGCTACCTCCTCTGTTGTAAACACTTGAGCGGGCCTATCCAGTCGCCGAACTATAATTCGAGGTATATCATTCCAAGTATTCACTTGGTACATAGAAGCCAAAGTTACCAGAGCGTCTGCCATTTGATTTTCGTCTCTGGGGATGTGATGGAATTCAACTTTATTAAAGAATGGTAACAATCATCTAGCATAATCTTTGTAAGGGATCAATCCGGGGTGACGAGTATCCCATTCTCCTTTAATCTGATTTATTACCAAAGTTGAATCACCATAACATCTAGAATTTTAATTCTGAGATCAATAGCTTCCTCAAGACCCATGATGCAAGCCTCGTATTCTTCCATATTATTAGTACAATCAAATGTTAACCTTGCAGTAAAAGGAATGTGCGATCTATGAGGAGTGACAAGCACTGCACCAATTCCTTTACCATAAGCATTCACAGCTCTATCAAATATCATACTCCAACGAGATTCAGGGTCAGGATCTTCCTCAAGAAATGGTTCATCATAATCTTTCACTTTCAGAAACATCACATCCTCATCGGGGAAATCATATTCTACAAAATGGTGATCTTCCACTGGTCGGTGAGTAATATAATCTGCCAACACACTGCTTTTAATAGCTTTTTGTGAGCGGTGTTCGATATCATATTCAGATAACAACATCTGCCAGCGGGAATTCTCCCAGTAAGAGCAGGGTTTTCAAAAATGTACTTGATTGGATCCATTTTGGAGATCAACCAAGTAGTGTGATTCAACATATACTGTCGCAAACACTTTGCCTCCCAGGCCAAAGAACAACATTTCTTTTCCAGCATGGAATACCGCGACTCACAATCAGTGAATTTTTTACTGAGATAATAAATGGCATACTCTTTCTTCCCTATTTCATCCTGTTGTCCCAGAATACAACCCATGGATTTATCTAACAATGTCAGATACATAATCAACGGTCTTCCTTCTACAGAAGGGAGCAAGATAGGAGGTTCAAGCATATATTCTTTAATACTTTCAAATGCCCTTTGGCAGTCATCCGTCCATACACAACCTTGATCTTTCTTTAACAACTTAAATATCGGTTCACATGTTACAGTCATGTGGGAAATGAATCTGGAAATATAATTCAAACACCCAGGAAACCTCTGACTTGCTTTTCAGTTCTTGGCGCTGGCATTGCCTTGACTTTATCAGGGTCGACTTCAATTCCTTTCTGGCTAACAATGAAACCCAATAATTTCCCTGATTGAACACCGAAGGTGCATTTATTTGGATTCAAGCGGAGATGATACTTCCTCAAACGCTGAAACAACTTAAACAAATCTTCTACATGCCCTTCTTCATTATGGGATTTGAAAATCATATCATCAACATATACTTCGATTTCCTTGTGCATTAGATCATGGAATAGGGTTCTCATAGCCCTCTGGTATGTTGCACCAGCGTTCTTCAACCTGGAGGGAATCACTCTGTAATAGAATATTCCCCAGGGTGTGATAAACGTTGTTTTTTCCATGTCCTCTGGAGCCATTCTTATTTGATTATACCTGGAAAATCCGTCCATGAACGAGAATACTTTGAATTTTGATGTTCTATCCACTAACATATCAATGTGTGACAATGGAAAATCATCTTTTGGACTAGCTTTATTTAGATCTCTGTAATCTATGCACATGCGGACTTTTCCGTCTTTTTTCGGTACTGGGACAATATTGGCAATCCATTGAGGATACACTGACGTCACAAGAAAACTAGCATTGATCTGCTTTAGAACCTCCTCTTTGATTTTTACTGCCATGTCTGGGTGAGTTCTTCTCAACTTCTGTTTGATTGGCGGACACTCAGGCTTCAACGGCAAATGATGCTCTACAATATTTGTATCTTGACCAGGCATATCTTGATAAGACCAAGCGAAAATATCCACATACTCTTTCAACAGCTCAATCAACCCGCTCTTCACATCAGGATGCAACAATGCTCCAATCTTGACTTCCTTCGGATCTTCTTCTGAACCCAAATTGATCACTTCCAATGGCTCTTTATATGGTTGAATGGTATTTTCCTCGTGCTCAAGCAAACGTGAGACCTCTTCTAGAATCTCATCATAATCTTCTTCTTCAGCCCCATACACAGGACATTCAAAGTTGGGAGAGGGTGCAGGGTCATTGTATTCAACGGGTTTTTTAATTAATTTGCATATATGATTTGTGATTGCATTTAGAAACTGACACATATAACAAGTGATCATGCAGATTGAATTTCAGTTATTATTTATTTTGAAAAGGGTTTTTTTTCTGATTACCATTTTCCAAGAAAAAACAGAAAATAAAGACACAATTTGGGAAAAAAAAGATAACTTTTATTATTGATTTTAAAAGTCACAGCAAACAGATAAGCCCTACAACATTAATACTTCCACCTTGGGCAGAGTGAAAGCTTTTTTTTCAAAAATATTAACAAAACAAATTACTTTGAAACATGTATGCAAGAGGGAACATCAATGGTGACCCAGTTCTGAACCTTAACTCCATGCGTCACATAATTTGGCATTTCTGGCTCTGCTTCATCTTCCATAATGGCATTAATCCCGGAAACAGTTGGATAAAGATAACCCCCTCTATGAAAGATGTCTTGATACTTGCCTGTGACATACTTTCGCTTCATGCCCTTACCTTTGTCATTCTTCGAAGAGAACCCCAAGCCAGTTATGTTCTTGTTCACAGGTGGATCCACAATTCGTCCCCACACTTCACTACGACCCTTACGCACAACCTGCTGCGCGTCCTTAAGCGAAACAATGGAATTCTCATTTCCTCTTATGTTATAAATGGATAAAGCTTGGAACTGGGTTCCAATAGCAGCTTCATCCGCCTCTACAATGCTGAAAAAGGACAAATGAGATATCAATAATGCCTGCTCCCCATTTATGATCACTACCTTCCCTTCACGTACAAACTTTAGTTTCTGGTGTAGATTTGAAGTGACAGCCCCTTCCTCATGTATCCACGGCCGTCCTAGCAAACATCTATAAGCGGGAACAATGTCCATGACCTGGAAAGTTATCTGAAACAAATGTGGTCCTATATGAATAGGCAAGTCCACTTCACCAATAATAGATTTCCTTGACCCATCAAACGCTTTCACAATGATGCCACTCGGGCGCATGGGCGTTCCTTGATATTTCAACTTCATAAGCGTACTCCTCGGTATAACATTCAACGCATATCCATTGTCAATCAGCACATTAGATAGTGAATCATTCTTGCAGTTCATAGAGATGTGGAGGTCCAGGTTGTGATTCCTTCCTTCATCTGGCAGTTCATCATTGTAGAAACTCAAGTTATTACACGATGTAATGTTTCCTACTACGCTGCTGAATTGGTCTATTGGCATATCACTCTCCATAAAAGCTTGGTCCACTACCCTCATCAAGGATTCTCTGTGAGCAGATGAATTCATCAATAAAGCGAAGATAGATATTTTCGAAGGAGTCTGCAGTAGCTGATCTACAATTTTGTAGTCACTCATCTTGATTATCTTCAAAATATCATCCACTTCTTTCTCTAACGCAACCCCACTAGTCTCACCTGTAGCCTTTTTAGGTTCAATGTTCTCAGCAATTTTCTTTCCAGCACTAACATCTCCTCGAACAACTGGTGCAAATACACGACCGTTGCGGGTCACTCTACTATTTTCAGCAATATTTCCAACATCAGGCATTGGCTGGATGGGAATTTCCACTCCATCCTCTAAGATTGTAGCGTTGTATTTGTAAGGCATAACCTTATCTGACTTGTAGGGAACGGGCCCCGACAAACTAATCACTAATGGGGTAACAACTGGCTTGCTATAATATTCAACTTCAAGATGGGCAGGTGCACCAAAACAAGGCACAATGATGTTTACCCCTTCTTCAACATAATCAGTCATCAATAAGTCATTTCTGAAAAACAAATCTTCGTCTGAAGAGAAATACTCATTTGCAGAGGTATACTCTTCATCTGACTCTTCTTCAGCCAAAAAAACCTCAATCATATCAAATTCATGGTAATCATACCTTTGACCTGTAACCTTGATAGTTCCATTGTCCAACAACAAATTAACACCTTTCCTCACGATTGAACATCCCCGGGAGTCTCAACAGCAAATTCAGCAAGATCCATACTGGTGTTTCACCTGACCAACCGTATGACAGAAGGTAGCATGCAACTGCACGAGGTCCTCATTCATATACTCTACATCAAAAATTCTGAATTCTCCAGGACATCCAGAAACCATATTCACTTCCTCTTCATACTCTGCCCTAGGCCTGATTATGTGGATGAGGCCCTCATCCATCATCTCTTGTAAATTAATCTTTATCTTGTCGCAACCTTATATGTTTGTACTGCAAATAGCACAACTGGAATGGTCATGTGTATAGTAGTTAAATTCACAGAGGTCTGCATGTATTTTCACTAAATCTCCTCTAACCAGATGAATGTTAAAAATCCGGAAGTCGCCTGGACAACCGGCCACCATATTCACAACATTTACTCCCCCATGCTTGGGTATAGGATTATCTTTCACATTAGGTCCCACATCCTTGAAAGACATAACACTAGACTTCACCAACTTCTGCACCTCAGTCTTCAAAGGATAACAATTCTCAACATTATGCCCTGTGCTCCCTGATGAAAAGCACATGTTTGGTCTACCTTGTAATACCAAGGCAATGGTGATGGTATGGCGGGAGGTGGTCGGGTCTGAACCAACTTCTTCTGAATCAATGCCGGTAGTAACTGTATAACTCATAGGAATAGGGTCACGACTCTCCCTTCTCTGATTATACCCTTGATTCCCCTGCTGGGATGGTCTCTAATAAGCAACTGTAGTTGGAGTTGTACCCACAACTGGAGTAACTGAGGCGACTTGCTGATGACGCTGATAATTCCTTCTAGGAGTATTTACCCTACTCTCTTGCATTGCATCCCATTACTTCTTCTTGGTAAACCCATAAGATGGATTCTTCACACCTCCAGAACTTTCACTATTCGTTAAACGGCCCTCTCTTACAGCCTCTTCTAAGCGGATACCCATTCCTACAAATTCAGTAAAGTCACTTGGCGCGCTTGCTACCATCCTCTCGTAGTAGAAAGCACCCAGCATCTTCAAGAAAATCTTAGACATCTCCTTCTCTTCCATGGGAGGAATCACTTGGGAGGCTACCTCACGTCATCTTTGTGCGTATTCTTTGAATGATTCCCTGTCTTTCTGAACCATGGCCCTGAGTTGATCATGGTCAGGCGCCATGTCCATGTTGTATTTGTATTTTTTGATTAATGCTTCTCCCAAGTCATTGAAAGTATGGATGTTGGCGCTGTCCAAACTCATATACCACTTCAGCGCAGCACCGGTCAAACTATCCTGAAAAAAGTGAATCAGCAAACGTTGATCATCAGTATGGGTAGACATTCTTCTCACATGCATCACCAGATGAGCATGAGGGCAAGTGTTTCCCTTATACTTCTCAAACTCCGGGACCTTAAACTTAGCAGGTATCTTAACATTCGGGACCAAGCATAACTCATTCACATTCTTCCCAAATAGCTCTTTTCCCTTGAGGGACTTCATTTCTCTCTGCATCTTGTCAAACTGCTCTTGAAAATCATCAATTCTGTCATAGAGACCCAAGTCTTCACTTGGTGGAGGGAAAGGACGACACACATCATCGTTAGCAAGCGGGACCATATTCACCGAATGAGGTGTGGCAGGAACATGCACCACAGGAGGTGTAGGAGTAACAATAGTCTGAACAACTAGAGTATCTTGAGGACCAAGATTGAAAGCTTTAGGTGCAAAATTTTCTGGCATTCTCCATGGATAACCTTGGGGCATGCGATTCTGAATAATAGCTGGAGTAGCAAATATGGGAACAATCGGAGCTTCAGTAGTTGCCCTTGTTGGTTGAGGTTGAACACTCGGTGGCTGATTCTGAGAAGCCACCAAAGCTTCCATTAGAGTAGTCAGATTGGCCATGTCGTCCTTCAAAGAAGAAACTTCCTCGCGCAACTCGCAATTCTCCTGTTCTAAGTTATCCATCTTCTTTCTGAAATTAGCCTGAGTGTTGTAGTGGTGAGTCAGCTTGCTGAAGGAAGTAAAGAAGCTTGGTAAGACACCTGAATATGCATAACAAATATAATAAATATGTGCAATATGATGCATGATATGTAATGCACGTGATTATTTTATTGTTATTTTAATATTTTAAGGGATTTATAGATTTATAGACATATTGCAAACATCAAAGTAATAACGCATTTGAAATACTAAAAAATTTATTATAATAAATTCAAAATGGATTACAAGTTTCAACGATCCCAAGTACAAGATGAAAATAAAATCTGAAACCCTGAGAAATAGAATTGATGGAGATCACTCTATACACTGGCGCTTTCCCGTGAGCCTGGAAATCTGAGCCTTCAACCTCTGGTTTTCTTCCGCATGTCTGATGGCAACCTCCTTCCAATCATCTGAATCAGGAAGTGAGTAATCAGCACCTGATTGAGGCTTAGGAGAAAATAAATTCCCTTGCCTCTCCATAGCCTCTACCGCTCGACTCTCAAGGATCTCAATCAATTTATCTTTCTCCTTTAAGTCTGCTCTATAGGAAATCTCTAAAGTTTGGCACTTATTCTTCCAAGCGTCCTTTTCCTGTTGCATCCTGACCAAAGCAAGCTGCAGCTCTTCTAGATCATCTAATAAGGGAGGAGTGGTCTTTACAAACAAGTCAAGCATAAGTGCTTCCCGAGAATACGGCATCTTCAACTGAATAGCTCTCGTTTGGACCCACTGAAGATATGGCTCTAAAGAAATAACCCCTCTCGATCCCAAATCATTCCTACACTTCCTATGACTGTGACGTCAGGCCTTCACAATCTGTTCCCTAGCTTCCTTATGGTCTTCTCCCTCCTTCAGAAAGAAACTACTTAAATGAATATCATTTGGTTTATCCCTCATCGGATAACCAAGTTATCACCGTGCAAGAACAGGTTTATAGTTAATTCCTCCCTTTGTACAAAGAAGAGATACATTGGGGAAACTACCACAACTGTCAATAATCTCTATATCCTGGTAAGCTCGATGATACCAATCAATATCCGAGTGAGTAAGTTCCATGATCTTAGGAGCCCACCAGGGTTCCTTCTTGACATCCCAAAAAGCATCAGACTAAGGCATATGAGAGATAAACCACCGGTACAACAGAGGCGTGCAACAGATAATCATCCCTCCATGATAAGAATTTCGAAGATGAATAGAGTAATAAGCATCTCCCAGCAATGTAGGAATTGGGTTTCCAATCATGAAGATCCTGATAGCATTAATGTCAACAAACCTGTCCACATTAGGAAATAAGAACAACCCGTAAGCAAGTAGAGCAAAGATGGCCTCAAAAGAGACTGTACTCTTCATCCTGGAAAAGTAATGAGCTTTCTCCAATAAGAATTAAGCTGGTAATCCTCTAATCCCTCCTTTAGTAGTCATATGGGCTTCCACCTCAGACTTCCCCAGATGAATCAAAGCAGCAATCTCATGTGGTTTTGGCTCACCCTCCAAACCAGTAAAAGGAACACGATCAGTAACAGGTAAATCCAACAGATAAGAATACTACTCCAGTGTAGGCATTAAATGATAGTCGGGAAAAGTAAAGTGTGGTACGGTGGGAGAACTGACTTGGGTTTTGCGTTTGTTTTCGCAAATGTTTCGGTTTAGCAAGAGTTGACACCGACTTTTTATTTTATCCTAAGGAAAGGTTAAAAAGCACAGCAAAAACCTTTGAGATGTTTTCTTGGGTTCGGGGAGTAGATTATAGAAAGGGAAGGTATTAGAACCCTTTCTATCCATGGTTATCCATGGGCTCTTAGTTACTTGCTTAGATCACTTGCCTTGCATTTTCAATTGTTTGAAATGGTGCTTTGTGTGTGATTTTGAAAGATGTTTTGAAAAGAGGCCATTGTTGTGGCAACCTTTGTAATTATCCATGTTTGAATGTATACAAAGGTGTATTTGTCTTTTGAAAAGTTTTCAATGTTTTTTGAAAGTTGTTTTGAAAGTGTGTTGTGATGTGTGTTTTGAAAAATGGCAAGGATTGTTTTGCAAGATTGGGCAAGTAACCAAGAGCTATCTACCCTAAATTTCTCAAAGATCTTTCCTATGTTTTAACCCTTTTAACAGTATTGTTCCACCATTGTATTTGGTGGACAATCTTGTGTTTAGGATGTTAACGGGACGGGCGCGGGTCATCGTTTAGACCATGAATGCAATAGTGCCAAGTGTCTTTGGCAATTTTTCCTTCAAGGGACTCGATCATTTTTTAGGCAACTTGAGAAAGCGTCATCGAGGGACTATGATCATTTTGATTTGTTTTGTTTTGCCAAAGACACTCAACATGCAACATGGCCCATTATTGAAGGCAACAAGTGGAGTAACCCTAAGGGTGCAAGTGTGATTGATGTTGTCCATTTTCATGTTTTTTTGTCTTTTGTTTAGTCAAACTATTTGTTGGTTGATTTTTACATACAAACCCTAGGTCTATCATGGCATAATTAGAAAGCTTTTAAATGCGGAATTTTAAAGTCCTAAATTATTACAACATAGTTATAGGGATGGGGGTACAAATGTTCAAATGGGGGATATTTAGCAAGAAATTTAAATCTAAACTATTACATCCAAATTGAATATACAAGTTATTTAATTGTACAATAATTAACTAAATACAATAAATATGCAAAATGCACAAAAATGGTTTTATATGTATGTAAAAGTATTTTTCATGTGACATATAAACAAAAATAAAAAAGGTTAATTTTTGGATATTTTCATGGTTTAGGGCAAAACCCTAATTTTCTAAATAAATAGTATTTATATACAATATTTGTCAATTATATACAAAAAAATAAAAAAAGAAGTATATTGTGAAAAAAAGGTATTTTTGATGTCATATATTAATAAAAATAAAAATATATTATTTTCATATTTTTATCATAAATATTCTAATAAATATATAAGTATTTATATTATATATATTTAAATATACTAAATATGTACAAAAATAAAATATTTATTATTTACTAAAAAAAAAGTATATTTTGAGAAAATGTTTTCAAAAGGTAAAATAAAATAATAACTGAAAATAAACATGTTTTTGTATCATTTTTAATATTTTAAATAAAAAAGTATTATATTTATTTATATGTACAAGTTCAAATAAAACAAATAAAATCCAAATAAAATGCAAAAAATGGGTGGAAAAATATTTTTTATATTTTTTATATTTTGACAAAAAATAATAAGTCAGAAGAAAAAAGAAAAAATAAAAAATGATTAAAAAATCACACAATGGGCCAAGAGGGTGTAAGTGGAAAAATGAGGTGCAAAAAGCAGGGATTGCTCAGGCCCAGCCCAAAACATCATCTTCTTCCTCCAGCTTCTGTTTGAAACAAGAAAACGTGCGTTCCTTGCTCATCCTGCTATCTCTTGATTCTTTGACTTTTAACAAAAACTTACAACATCAATAATGTAGAGCATCAAGTCACGATTTCAAACATATAAAAAAGTTGTTCTAACTCTCAGAAACGAGGGAGAATTTCTCCATCCCCAATTTCTGACCTAAGTTTTTTCCAATGTTCATGTCCCAAATTCTCTCAGCACACACAATATAAATGAAAAATAAGTATATGGATAGCTTCAGGGCCATGAATAGAACATACTTTCTTCACAAACTTAAGCCAAAATATGCTTGGATGGAGAGATAGGAGTTCACATTTTACCTGCTTCAGCTTGACTTGGACAGAGTAATATGGCCAACTTCAATGGTGTTTGAGGACTTGTACAGCTTGCTTGGGGTCCCAGGAACCTTCTCCAACACTTAGCTTGCTCTGAATCTAACTGTATCGAGCTATGGAAGTCAACCTGCAAAAGAGAAAAGTGAAAATGTCACACTTGGCTATGGATGTTACAGTTCAAGTTCAATGCTTGGAATAGCTTTAATGGATGGTAGGGAATGTGTTGGAAGAGGTTTTAGCCAAAACGCACGACAGGAATGGACTGTGGGATTCAAGTTGCAGCCTATGGCCTGTTTTGCCACAAAAATGTGATTTTCTGTATGAGGAGGGATCAAGGGTATTTTGGTCGTGCTTTAGGTCAGTTAGGGAGTATGAAATGTGTTTACAAAGTTTGTTTTTGTTGGTCTTTGCAGGAATGTGTGTTATGGTTCAATATGCAAGTTTTCTTCTTATCTAAGCAAAGTTTGTCAAGTTGGGTTATAGGCTAATACAGGCCCCTCAAGGATGCTGCATTTTCTCATCTTGATCAGTGGGATTTGTCCACAAACTTGTGCCTCAAAGATCTCCTTGTACTTCCAATATATGGACTTTGACATAAAGCATGGCTTTTTTAAAATGGCAAACTTGCTTTTTCCATATATGGATTGATTTTATGTGTATTATCCAAATGAACAAAATAAAACTCTAACACAAAGGATATGCATTTAATTATTGAGTGTGAATGAGATTAGAGGCCTGAAATCTAGCTTGGACCATGCTGACTTGAAAATGGCAATGTTATGAACATGTATTTGGCTATGAACAAAGTGACTTTTGCCCATCTTTGCCAATTCGATTCTCCCTAACCACAAGGGTGTTTGAGAATTTCTTGGATAATTTGGAAAGCTTGGAATGTGTACTACAATCCATCTTTGTAATGCAAGTTGAAATTCCAAGTGGAAGCATGTGAAAAGTGGCCATGAAGTTGGGCAAAAATCCTACCTAAAAAAGGTCAAAATTTTTCTAAGTTAAGAATGTTTTGCACCCTTGTTCCAAAAATCATAACTTGAGCTACAAGCTTCTTTTGAGGAAACTTTATGAATAAAAGTTGTAGAGTTTGCAATGGACTACAACTTTCATGTTTTGAGTTTTGTTTGAATCCAATTGTATCTTGATGAAAAAATGGGACAAAGTTAGGAAAAAATAAGGAAGTTTCATAACTTAGAAAAATTCTAAGTTATGAAATTTTCTCATTCTAAACCCTAATTTGCAAATTTGGATTTCTTGATGAACAAGTTTCATAATTTGACATGTTTTGATGAAAAATGAATCTTGGCACTTGATTTTGACCAAAAAGTCAAAGTTTGACTTTTCAGTATACAGTCAAATTTTGATCAGTTGACTGGAAAATTCATCTGTCAATCCTGTGCATTTGGGGATCTTTTGAACTTGTTGAATATTTCAAGACAATTCCATTGAGTCCTTGAGGCCATATGTGAGCTTGGTTTGCCATTGGCTAGGTCAAACAGTCAAAAATTGCCCTTGTGCAGTCAAAACCCTAAAAATGACCATTTTGCCCTTTTGGTGATCTGATTAAATTTCTTGTGGAATTGTGATCCAAACTTGATCAAATGGTCCATATGAGTTTATTATGTTGATGTGGGTCAAGAATTATGAAGTTTGACTGTCAATTGGCCACAGTTGACTTTTTCCCCAATACAGCTGATTTCTAGGTCAACTGTCCAATTGACTGGGCAAAGATTGGAATCAAGGCTTGGAACTTGGTATGGATAAACTTGTGAGTCCAATATGAAGCATGAAAGTAACTTTGGGCATTTTAGGTCAAAACATCTTGGTGCAAATTCAAACCCTAATTTGGGTCAACAGTGCAAGGAGGAGTCTTGAGCAGAGCAAACCCTAACTTGATCTTGAGCTCCAAGAGTCTTGTGGTGAGAAAATGTTGATGAAATGAGAGGCAAAATTTTGGGTTACAACATAAAGCAATGATACATCAGATCATATAACTGGACCAAGGTCAAGAGAATACCCTCCTTCATCTTCAGCTTCATGAGAGGAATAATGGATCCATACTTCTTCCGAAAGTCTGCAGAACACTCGATCTCGGGAATTAGACTGATCAAATCATCTATCTTAGGATCCTTGAAACTGTATTTCCCGGTCTTTCTCTTTCCATAATCCATAGTTAGAAAGTACCTGAGATATTCACAAATGGTCAACCTTTAAATCTCTTAAAATATGGTTTCTTCAAAAGATGCTTATGAGTGCATGGATGCATGATGCAGCAATCACACACAAGATCACACATATAGGGTTCATAGGTTCAACGTCACGAGCATGAGGTCGAAGGTACTACCCATAAGGTGTTGGTCTAAAAGTTATCACCTGCCGAACAAGGTTCTAGAGGTTCCCAGAGTCTACATCCTTCCTTCGGATATTACCAACTTCCCGATTAACTCGGTAATTAGTAATATTATCAAGAAAGACTCGTCCGAGCATAGTATCGCATGACAACTATTTCTGAATTACTCCGTCATAGCTTCCCCACTACACCTAAAATGCCAAGATGGTTTTGGTATTTTATGGTCCTCAGTTTTAGCAGGCTCACAGGTCGAAAGTATTATGTCTTCCCTATTACTCGGTAAATGACACTACCGTCAAAGGGACCTCCACTGAGTGGGGGATCTCATGCCTCCTTTTTTGGGATTACTCCCTCAAATTTAACACGACTATACTGCCCGTACTATCTTAAAGTTTGCCCAAGTCTGGGTATAGGACTTATAAGTAATCACCAAGCACCCTGAAAACCAGGAAAATCCAGGCAAACATATATACAACATATAACACATACACAACAAAAGCACATATACAGATAAAAACAAAGATAGGCTCAACCCACTTAGGGATGGACCAACAAGAGGTCAATCTTTCCCCAGTGAAGTCGCCATTTTTTTTTGTAGCGGTAGAAATGTTTAAGACTAAGCCATTGGATTGACTAGACATTATACAAATCAAAATAAAAATCGCCACCGCGCTTTATTGTTTCCAAAGGAATGGGAAAAGAGCGAATAACCCAAAAAGAGGGGGAAAGATTCAAGGTAAGGGGGTTGGTTATGCAAAGGGAAGGTATTAGCATCCTAAACATCTACAGTACTCCGCAGGAACCTCTTTGAAAAATCTATATATTTTGGCTATGGAAAAATGTTGTATAAAAATGGATGGTGGAGGTGAGAAAAGAAACATATTTTTTTTATGATTTTTGCACCCACCGCGGTTGCGAACCTTTAGTGCCTACGTACCATCTTTCGTGCAATAGGGGATCAGGGTACACGTAGTTCCTCTTTGAAAATTTAAAACACAAGTGTGTTGGTTAATTTTATTAGATAAGACATCATCGTCATTGTCCGTGTGGAAAACATACTTACTATCCATAATCATGAGAAATGAGAATTTGCATCATCTCAAAGTGGAGGATATAGCTTGGATTTTAAAATCAACAATGCCTCACTCAACACCCAAGTGGAAAATATCTCTCTTCACTATATATTATAGAAGTATAGTTGTTTGCATCACTACAAGGATTGACAAAAGCCTAATCTTTTGAGAATTTTTTTTTTAAAGTAAAAAGCCAAAGTGGCAAAATGGTTTGAAATGAGATTGATTGACTTTTAGTCTTCTCACAAAAAATTTCAAGGTACTATTAAGTTGATTGAAATTTATTCATGAAAATGTTTTGAAAATGCATGGACCTAAGTCCAAGTTTATTATGAAAATGGTTCAAATTTCAAAACAAGAAGAGTTTTCAAAAGGAGGGAGAAGATCTTTGAAATTAAAGAAAGGAGGAGATGAAGAGACTATCCTAAAGCATAAGGTAAAATCTAGGGATAAGAACCATCTAAACAACAAGAAGCTAATACTTGACATTATGAGTCAATATAGAATTCTCATTCTTCGGATTGAAACCAAGCAAGCAAAGATACTAGACCTCTTGAGAGAACCAAACTTCAAGTGTATTAAGTCTTCGTAAAAATTGGGCAGAGTAACGGTTGTATACGGGTGAATTCCATATTACAAACAAAGTATATAATTGTGATACGGTGGGAAGAACTGACTGTTTTTTGGAATGCTGGTTTGCGTTTTGCGTTTGTTTTCGCAAAATGTCGCGGTAAGCAAGAGTCGCCACCGTCTTTTATTTTATCCAACAAGGAAAGGAAAAAAGCACAGAAAAATTCCTTTTTCGAGATGTTTCTCGGATCCGGGGGGTAGATTATAGAAAGGGAAGGTGTTAGCACCCTTTCTATCTATGGTTATCCACGGGCTCTTAGGTACTTGCTCAAAGTGTTTTCAAAATTTTCTTTTCTTTGTGTTTGTGGGTTTGAAGAAGTTTTTGTTTGAAAAGTGTAAGTTGGAAAAGTTTTGTTTTGTTTTAGAAAGAGCAAGTACTTAAGAACCATCTACCTACTCGAAAAAGGAATCAATTTGTGCTAATGTCCTTTAGACAATGCTATCCCACTATTGATGAGTAGGTAGCATCTTCGTTGGAGTTTTAAGGGTCAATTCGATTAAGGGACGTGCAATCACTAAAGCAATGTTAGGACGCCTTAGTGGTAACCCTAATGTTTTAGATCATTTTTCCGAGGCAACCGTTTCGAGGCAACTATGATCTTTGGACAAGAGTGCGACCTCTAAAACTTCCTATACTCAATGACCACGTTCGAAGGCAACCAAGCGAGGTGTACCCTAAGAGTGCGCATGTGCGAGTGTGTTATTTTCAGTTAATTTATCTTTGTACATGTCAATGGTTATCTATGTTGATTTTAAGTTAAACATTCGATCTTGTCATGCATTCCCTATTATCAAACATCTAACAGTTTATAAGTTGCGAAAATTAAATTGCGGAAACTAAAACTAACTATTACAAGGCATTGGGTATTTACATCGCCAAAAGCAACCCTTGAAATTAAAATGCGGAAAATAAATAAAGTGATAAAAAGTTTAAAGTCCTAATTAAACTATTACATTCCGGGAAACAGATACAATATTGAATAAATATGGATCACGTGCGGGAAATTAAATCGGGCGTATTTTTTAGGATTTTGACCCTTTAATTATTAAAGAAAAGATTTTTTGGTTATTTTTGAATAAAAAATAAATTAAATTAGGTTAAGCATTAAATTAATAAACTAATTAATTAATAAAATATTTTTGGATTTTTTGTATTTAAGGAAATAAAAATAAATTAATCAAAGTTAATAAAAACCCTAATTGTCTAAGTTAATTTTAATTATTTGCAAAAGATATTAAAGTTATTTCCTAATTAAACTAAATTAATTAAATTGATTTATTTAACAAAAATAAAATGCTGGAAATTAATTTTAATAATGAAAATGTTTTTGGTTTTTTAGTTTTATTAAGAAAAAGTTTGATTGGTTAATTAAATTATGAAAAATAATTAAACAATATAAATAAATAAAATAGAGAAATAGAGAGAGTTAGAGATTTGGGCCTGCTTTTGGCCCATGAACATGCAAGCCTGTGTTGACTTTCTGATTCCATGTGGCATGTTGACTAGGGAGTATGGTGAACATCACTTCTGGATCACCAGATCTGGCCTGGGGCCATCTGGCAAATGATTGGGTGAGGCTGCATGATGGACCACGTGCTTGAGTGTACACTGGATGACCTATTGAAAATATAGAACAAATACATGGGGGACCTGGGATTCGAACCCAGGTCCTGTTGGTCACTGAACAAAGCCTTTACCACTCAACCAGCGCGTTTCATTTGTTTGTGGAATGGACAACAATAATAATATTGGAAAAATAAACAATATGCCAGAATTAAAAAAAAATAAAGCGCGAAGTTTGAATCAACCAATGGGAGGGGGGCACGTCTTCATCTTCCTCGTTGAAACCTGGATATTTACCTGCGGATTTATATCCGCAGCTAAATCCGTATGAGCGTCCTAAATTCTATTCTAGGCCATGAAAATCAATTCCAATCACATGGTTGTGCTCGTCTCCTTCCACTAATCATGCCTATGTCCATCAATGGCATCAATTTTTCCTGTAAATAAAAAACCCAAAAACACAAGCTACGAAACCCTAGGTTCGGTCATAAGGCTACAGTCCATATAAATACAATCAAATAATGCAGAAAGCTTGCAAATTGAATGAGCATCATGAGTATACCAAAGATTTGTCCAAAAAGTGCAGGAATATGGAGTTGAAATTTCAAATGCAAAGCGGTTTTGTGAGATACTTACAGAGCTTTAGGGCACGTATGGAGATTGATTCTGGGTTGGTTCTGCTTCAAGGATGGTCCAACAATTGATTCACGTTGAGATTTCCCCTTGAAAACGCCTCTATGCACGATTTCAGTTTCACACTTTTTGCCAATTTTTTTCAAGTTTGCTTTTGGTGTTCTTGCAGCCTCTAACCTCTCAAATTCGTGCCTTTGCATTGTATATGTAATAAGGAGTGTATTAGGTCAACAATTTTGGATTGTATCCTTGTGCATTATGGCTTGGAGATTTGATTTGATCCTCCATTGAAAACTTTCCAATTTTGTCCAAAATCCAATATTTGTGCACATGAAAAGCTTGATACGGATTTGATCATGTCATTGATGATGATTAGGTCCTGAAAATAGAAAAAGATCCCATGTAATCAAGTTTTGGGATTTTATTTGATTTAATTTGATTTAAAATGAATTAATTCAATAAAAAATCCAATAAAATAGAAAATTTGATAAATGGGCATAAGGATGAAGCTAGTACACATGTGTAGTGTGACAAGATCAAATCAAGTGGAAAAGAATGGGCCAATTTGACAAAATTTGAAGTTTTGGGGATAGTTGACTTTTGGCAATTTTGCAAAAATGCCCAACTTCAACAATGCATAACTTCTTCAATTTTGAACTTTTGGAAGTGTTCTTGGACGTTTTAGAAAGCTTGAAATGTCCTCTAACCAAACCTTTTTGTCTCATCTCATTTTGATATTCCATTATCAAGTTATAATCTTTGGCAAAAAAGGTGTTTTTGTTGACTTTAAAAAATGACCTATAATGTCCAAATTTGTAACTTTTTGTGAGTGCATTTCTTGATCTTGGGTTATGAATATGGATTGTAGGAAATTGCAGCCTCTTCAAAATGAGCTTTGTATGGGTCATTTCTCATAAAGTATGAGAAGGTTATGCTTGGTCAAAGTTGAGTTGACTTTTCTTGCAAACCCCTAATTTAGCAACTTTTGAGTCTTGATGAATTTTGAGCAATCCTTGATGAATCATGATCAACCCTTGATCAAATGATGAAATATCCTCCTAAATGATAATGTTGACAAAAAAATCTTGAAGTTTGAGTGTATTTGGGGCACAGTTGACTTTTGCCCTAGCACAGTCGATTTTTGGACCCTTTGAGCAATTGACTGAGTGAACTTCCTCTGCAAGGCTTGAAATTTGACATGGATGAGCTTGAGAACATATTATGACATTGGGGAGCACTTGAGGTCATTTGGATGCAAGGACCTTGATGCAACACAAAACCCTAGTTTGAGGTTGATTGCCTTAGGAGACAACTTGACTGTCCAACTCTTGAGCAATCTTGAGCCACTTGGAGATTCTTCTTGAAATGTTTTGGGAAATATGAGAGGGAAAATTTTGGGGTACAACAATAATCACAATAACTTGCACACAAAACAAACAAACAACCCAATGTCTTGAGGTAAACCTCAAGAACTCCAGACAAAATATGAATTAAGGTCACAAGGCCTCCAACATAGGCCAAGGTCTCTAATCCTAAGTGCAAGAAGTCCAATACTCCATAACGCTAAGGATAGTAAACAAATAATCTAAGTATCATTAAATTTTTTTATGGTTCATGTTGATTATTAGGTGTCTTCAAAAGGAAAAGAAAAGCTCAAGTGAGCAAAATAAAAATGAAATAAAAGTAAATGCTCAAGTGAGCAAAGATGAAAATAGCATGAAATGTAAATGCAAAAAGTAAATGGTACATAAAGTAAAGAGCATAAAATAAAAGCATAAAATAAAGTCAATTGTTAGAAATTAGTGGTTAGTTGGGTGACCATCTTGAAACTTGCATTTGGAACTCATTAGAGGATTGGTAGAACTAAATCCTCCACACAATAAGTTACATTTGCTTTTTGTCAAGTATATCATCCATTTTGGAATCCTCAAAAGGTAACATTTAATGATCAACGATGTTTAAGTGATCTGCGTTGACCAAAATTGATGAAGATTCATTAGAGGATTGCTAGAACCAAAGCCTCCACACAATGAATCTCAAGGTTATTGGATCAAAAAGATCAAATTAATATACTTGGGCTTGCAAACAAAGGTTTGGGCCACGAATGATCATTTATCTGAATCGGGACAAAATTTAGGGTTATGTTAAGAAATCGTAAGTGGACTTATGTAGAAGTCGCACCTATTTTGAGGCCGGTCAATATCAATCTATGTACTTCATGAAGATGTGAAAAACACAAGAAGGGGGGTTGAATTGAAAAACTTGGATCAAATTAAAAAACAGCTTAATGACACAGTATTTTTATCCTGGTTCGTTTGATCTCAAACTACTCCAGTCCACCCGTCAAGGTGATTTCTCCTCTCTCCAACGAGGTCTTAATCCACTAATTTTCAAACGATTACAACATCTACTTTAACAATTGTTAAAGTCTTCTTGAGTACAACCACAGACCGGTTAATCTCAAGGAAATCTTTTACAAATAGTTAAACAAGAGTGTGTTGTTGTTTTCTAACAAAACAGTATATCACAACTGTGATAGTTACACAAATTAAGCTTGGAATAAAATGAATTTGCTAAAGCTTTGAGTATGCGTGGTTTGGAAGGCTTGGAAAATTGTTGTGTGCGTACGTACGTGCTTCTTTCACAAGCAGACTTGTTTATATAGGCAAGGCATAGACGTTGTCCATAAAGCAAGTTTAATGATAATAACACACTTTCCTTTTGAAGAAGATCTTGTCTGAAGAAAGCCGTTAGCATTTAATTTTCTCTTGAATAATCAGTAACGCTTCAGAGTCTTCTTAGCAAAATTGCTGATGACGCTTCAGAATGTTGATGACTTGGTAAAGATGTTTTTGATCAGAGTCAGAGTGTACTTGTTTAGGCGCAGATTTTGGTCATCAAACTTCAATATATAATCTGGTAGCTTCAGCGTGTAGCACATATTGCTGATCTTCTGATGCTAATTCCATCAGAACTTCTGAATATACAAAACATATTTTAAGGAGCATATTTGTTCTTTGTATATATCTTTGAATTTAATTATTCTTTGTATTTTGTTATCATCAAAACTCTAATCAAGGGTTGTAGAATCAAACTATGTTCTAACAATCTCCCCCTTTTTGATGATGACAAAAACTAGATTTTTCAATTAAAAATAAAGAATAAAAAGTATAGAATTAACAAGAGAAAACTCCCCCTGAGTTGATTACTTCCCTTTAATTCCATGAGTCTTTGAGCATCAGAATCTTACTGTGTCTTTCATCAGAGTTTTGTACCTGTTCAAGCTTTTCAGAAGAAAGATATTAAGTAGAAAAGAATGTTTGAGACTTACGTCTCAGTAATCCGTTATTGAAAATATCTTATTCTTTCTCCCCCTTTTTGTCAGTTATCAAAAAGAACATATAATCAGAGCTAAAAAGGATTTATATTAAACATAAGAAGCAGTGATAAGAAGTTCAAAACAACACCAATGTAGAACAAATATTACAGATAAACAGATTTTAAAAACAAGGGAAATCTAAGATGGAGGAGGAAGGCGCGTGAACAAAGCTTCCAACAAGCCCTTGATCTGGGTATCGGTTTCCTATTGTTTTCTTAACATACTCTTGATTTCCTTGATAGAATCATCATGTTTATCCAGCCTTTCCTGAATAACCATATTCGCTCTCTTCAATTCTTCCAGAGTTTGCTTATCAGAAGAGGAACCTGGAGAATCTTCAATAACTGGATGCTTCTCAGAGCATTTTGCAACGTGATCTTTTTGAACCAGTTCCTCTGCATGAATCATCTGCTCTGGAGTATCAGTCAGAATGAGACCTTCTGACTCTGGTTGAACTTTATCTGCTGGACGATGTTCTGACCAGGGAGCATTGTCCAGAGGGAGAACTTCTTCCTTGAGCAGTTGGCTCGGAACTTGATCTTCAATTACCTTTAGCAGATTTTTGAAATTCTGTTGAACATGTCCGTAGCTCTGTTCTTGCATCTTATGAGTTTCAGAACTTATCCATTTTCTGAAACTTGTCCAAAGATAATCTGAAGCAGCAAGATTAATCATCTCAAGACTAGCTTGCTTCAGGGAAGTTATCCACTTCTGTATTTCTGTTTCAAACATCAATAAACTAGTACCAACATCTGGTGTGGGTTCAGATGGTTTTGGTTTTGGAATGGATGTTTTGTGGGTTATGCTAGCAAGACGTTCAAAAACAGTTAAATCAATGACAGTTTTGGCGTTGTCATCTGGATTGTTCTTTGGTGAGGGAGTGGGAGAGTCTGGTATAATTATTGGACTAGTTGGGGAGTTTGGTGGAGTTGATAGTGAAGAGGGAATTTGGGGAATATCCAGAATGGTCAGGGGCATATGGATGGCCAGAGGTTCAGTGATTCCAGGAATGGGAATGGTATCAGAATCAACAGTTTGGTTGGGTTGAACTTTATGAGGTTCTGGTTCACAGGATTCAGAAGGTTGGACCTCAAAAGTTTGAACTTCTGGTTGTGATTGTTCAGGTTATGGAGATGGTGGATGAATTTCTGGTTGAGGAGATGGAGGTAGTGGTATTTCTGGTTGTGGAGAGAGGGGAATATCTGGTTGTGGTGCTTCTGAAGTGGTTTCAGAGTTTGGATTTTCTGGTATGGGAGCATAAATATTTTGGTCAAAAGTTTCAATATCTGACAGAACTTTTGCAAGTTCTGGTTGAGTTGTTTCAATATTTGGATTGATAGGTAGGGAGTGAGTTTCTCTAAGACTTAGAGTTTCTGAGGGGTCAAAACCTATGTCAAAATCATCAAACATTTGAGAGGTAGTAATTTCTGAATGGGTAGGTAAGGGGCCAGATGTTGATAAAGATACTGATTCTAAAACAATTACAGAAGAAGGATTACCTCTCTTTTTAGCAGCTTTGGGAGTCCGCTGGGATGATCCTTCTGCTGCTGCCTTTCTTTTCTTGTTCTTCTTCAGTACAACTTCTGGAGCCGCATGTTGCAAGTCCTGAATGTTTAGTCCTAGTGCAGTGTCATATGCTTTGCATGCATCCAAATATCTGACTATAATCTCAGGCTTGGAGTCAATTTCTGAGAACATGGGGAAATCATCCAGAGGGATTCTTCTGGAAGTAATGGATGCAAAAGAAGTAACACTGGGTTCCTTCTTGATGTTCTCAATAATCTTCATCTTTTTCAAATTCTTCGCATTCAAAGGCTTCCCAGCAGTTGCCTCTATAGAACTGATTTCATGTGCTTCTGTTAGATGCTCTATCAGCCTATTCTCTGTCAGAATATCTGATATGAGCCTTCCAGGGGGTATCCAGTCCCTTTTGGTGCACTCATCTTCTCCAGTTTCCTTAACACTGGTCCTCAGATGATTGAATAGCAAGTGAGCCAGACTCACCTTAGTCTTCTGGGAGATGAAGTAGATCAGAAACTGTTGATCAATGCTGATGTAGTCAGGAGAGCTGGTTGGCTTCCTGTGGTTTATGCATCCCAAAATTATCTTGGCCCATATTCTGTGATGATCCTTCAGATCCCTTATCTTGCTGGAGGGAATACCCAAAGTGAAAATTTCTCTAGCAATTGAAGCAACATCGGCACATCTTTCATCCATGTCTATACACCTTACGCCACCACCACTGTAACCTATCAATCTTGCAATAAGGTCTTCAGTTATGACTATCTTCTTCCCCATTACATATGAAGTGACTTGATGGTTGGAGGATGAAGCATGAATCCAAAATTCCTTCATAAGGATTGGAAACGCTGGACCTAGAAGACGGTAAAAATACCTGTTCCATCCTTGAGCCTTTACTTCTCCAGACATATTGAATCCATTCTCTTGAAGACTTTCAAAATCCACGATCAATTCTGAAAGCACCTCTAGGTTGTCAATGGGCGTGAGAAGAGTTCTGAATGGTTCTACATATTGTTCCATGGATTATGTTCTCTGAGTACTGGTATTTGGGATGCTTGAGGAAGCCATGTTCACACAGAAAATTTGAGAAGAAAATGAAGAGGTTTTTAAAGTACAAGCAGAAAACAATTAGATTGAGAGAAAGTGAAAGTGAAAGAGTATAAAGAGTGAAAAATGCGTTTAAATAGATTTTGAAAACATAAACTGCAAGAGAGAGAAATAAATTGTAATGGTTATAAGCATTAATGACAGCTGATTTTAGGGGATTCAGAAAGATATTGGAACGGTTACCCATGACATATGTCTCAATGCATCCAATCAGCGCTTTTGACCTTTCAGAAAAATAAATGTGTGTTCAGCCTCAGAAGGTAGCTGATGAATGGATGACAACTGTTTTCTTACGTGAACAGCACACTTCTATCCTTGAAATGAAACGCTCAGATCTTCATGGATAGATTCTGATACAATCTGTACTTCTAAAATTCTGAAGGCAGGTTGATCAGCAGTTTATAGAAAATAACAAAAAAATTTGAAGATTAAGATATGTAAATAAAACAGTTTATTCTGGGAAAAGCTTCATGCTGAGATGTTTCAGAATGAAGTTAAACCTATCTTCAGAAAGAGGTTTTGTAAAGACATCAGCCCATTGATGGTCTGTTTCAATGAATTTTAAATTGAGAATCCCTTTCTGAATATAGTCCCTAATAAAGTGATGTTTTATTTCTATATGCTTAGCCCTAGAATGCAAGATAGGATTTTTACTGAGACAAATAGCAGAAGTATTGTCACAGAGGATAGGGATGTTACTCTCAAATATATTGAAGTCCTCAAGTTGACTTTTCATCCAGAGCATTTGCGTGCTACATCCAGCTGCTGCTATGTATTCAGCTTCTGCTGTTGATAGAGCTATTGTGGATTGTCTTTTGCTGGACCATGAGATCAGATTTTCTCCCAGAAACTGGAAGCTTCCAGAAGTGATTTTACGTTCTACTCTGTCTCCAGCAAAATCAGCATCACAGTATCCTACTAAGCTGTAATCACTTGATTTTCTATAAAACAAACCCAGATTAGCAGTACCTTTCAGATACTTGAAAATTTTCTTAACTGCTGTTAAGTGAGATTCTCTAGGATCTGATTGGAATCTAGCACAAATGCAAACACTGAATAGAATATCAGGCCTTGGGGCCATCAGATAGAGAAGAGAACCAATCATATCTCTGTAGACCTTATGTTCTACCTTTTTACTTACCTCTTCTTTTTCAAGAATGCACGTGGGATGCATTGGAATCCTTAATGGCTTACATTCTGAGAGATCAAATTTCTTCAGAAGTTCTCTGACATATTTTCTCTGATGAATGTAGGTTCCTTCAGAAGTTTGATTAATCTGAATGCCTAGAAAGAATTTTAGTTCCCCCATTAGGCTCATCTCAAACTCTGCCTGCATACATTTAGCAAACTCTCTTCCTAGAGAGGGTTTAGTTGATCCAAATATGATGTCATCAACATAAATCTGACATACTAAAATGTCATTCTTAACTGTCTTACAGAACAAGGTTGTGTCCACTTTCCCTCTGGTGAATTCCTTTTCCAACAGGAAGTTACTTAGTCTTTCATACCAAGCTCTGGGAGCTTGTTTCAGACCATATAGTGACTTCTTTAGTTTGAAAACATATTCTGGATTTTTGGAACTTTCAAAGCCAGGGGGTTGGTGCACATATACCTCTTCTTCTATATAGCCATTTAAGAATGCACTCTTGACATCCATTTGATACAGAGTGATGCCTTTATTAATAGCAAATGATATTAAAAGTCTGATAGATTCTAACTTGGCGACTGGAGCAAAGGTTTTTGTATAGTCTATCCCATCTTGCTGACTATAACCTTGTGCTACCAGTCGTGCTTTGTTTCTGATGACTTCACCTTGTTCGTTCAGTTTGTTTATGAACACCCATTTTGTACCAATGACGTTGAATCCTTTTGGTTTGGGAACCAGATCCCATACATCATTTCTTGTGAATTGATTTAGCTCCTCATGCATTTCCAGAATCCAGTCATTATCCATAAGTGATTCATCAATTGTTGTTGGTTCAATCAGAGAAACCATTCCCATGAGAGACTCTTCATAATTTCTGAAAGTAGATCTTGTTCTGATTGGATCTTCCTTCCTTCCTAAAATTGTTTCTTCTGGGTGATCAATGCTGCTTCTGGATGGTCTTTTCTGGAGTTGATCAACAGAAGGTGTTGGATTGCTTGCAGTGACTCTTTCTGATGTTGAGGGAGTGTCTCTTTTGGGAGCCTCTGATGAGTTGTCTTCAGTACCTGTGAGTTCAACTTCCATACCTGCAAGGAATTCATTCTGCTTTGACTTTTGAGAGTCAAGCTTATCATCAAACCGAACACTGATTGACTCTTCAACAATTTTTGTTTCTGTATTGTATACTCTGTACCCTCTTGAGCGTTCAGAGTATCCCAACATAATACACTTTTGTGCTTTAGAGTCAAACTTGTTCAAATAATTTTTTGTATTCAAAATAAAACATGTACATCCAAATGGGTGGAAATAAGAAATGTTGGGCTTTCTGTTCTTCCACAATTCATATGGAGTCTTTTCCAGAATAGGTCTTATGGAGATTCTATTCTGAATGTAACATGATGTGTTTATTGCCTCTGCCCAGAAGATCTTAGAAACGTTAGTCTCGTTGATCATGGTTCTGGCTATTTCTTGCAATGTTCTGTTCTTTCGTTCTACAACTCCATTTTGTTGGGGAGTTCTAGGATAAGAGAAATCATGTAGAATGCCTTTTTCATTAAAGAATAATTCAAAATCTTTGTTTTCAAATTCACCACCATGATCACTTCTAACTTTGACGATTCTAAGATCCTTTTCATTCTGAACTTGGTTGCAGAAGGTAACAAACACAGAGTGTGACTCGTCCTTGTGCCTTAAGAACTTTACCCATGTCCATCTGCTATAGTCATCTACAATTACTAACCCATACTTCTTGCCACTGACTGAAGCAGTTTTTACTGGTCCAAATAAGTCAATGTGCAGAAGTTCTAATGGCTTAGAGGTGGAAACAACATTTTTGGATTTGAAAGCAGGTTTTGCAAACTTGCCTTTCTGACATGCTTCACACAGAGCATCTGAATTAAACTTCAAGTTAGGAAGTCCTCTGACCAAATTGAGTTTTTTAATCTGAGATGTTCTTCTCATACTAACATGTCCCAATCTTCTGTGCCAGATCCATTGCTCGTTGTTAACAGACAGAAGACATTTTACATTCTGACTTTTCAGTTCAGAAAGTTTAATTTTATAAATGTTGTTTTTCCTCTTTCCATTAAATAGGATAGTCCCATCTTTCTGACTAATAGCTTTGCATGAATTTTGATTGAAGATTATATCATAACCATTATCACTTAATTGACTTATGGATAACAGGTTATGCATTAATCCATCAACTAATAAAACATTCCTTATAGAGGGAAGATTTCCATTACCTACTGTTCCAGAGCCAATGATCTTTCCCCTCTGATTGCCTCCAAAGCCTACGTGGCCTCCAGGCTTAAGTTCCAGGCTTTGCAACATATGCCTTCTTCCCGTCATGTGTCGTGAGCAGCCAGAGTCCAGGTACCATGATTGGTGTCTTTTCTTTGCTTCTAAAGATATCTGCCACATGTATTATTTTATCCTTAGATACCCACATTTTCTTGGGTCCTGATTTGTTAGTTTTACCAAAACTCTGGTTGAATTTTGGTTTGACAGAGTAATCACTACTTGTATATTTTATGTCATGTGTGTGCCCATATATAAAGTGTGAATCAAGTGGAGTATGTTTTATAACTAAATCCATGGTATTTTTTGGTGTAGGAACCTTACCTTGATATCCTATCCCTTTTCTTCCATTTCTGCTAACTCCATAGATCATTGAAGCCATTTTGCTTCTGTCTATGTTTTTAGCAAGAAACTTCTGAAAGCTGTGATCATACTCTTTGATGATCTCATCAGTATTGCTGGGAGTTTCAGGGATTGTTTCCTTCTGAGAGTTTTGCAAATGGTTTTCTAATTTTGAAATTTTATCTTTTAACTCAGAATTCTCCAATCTGAGACTCTCAGTCTTATCAGAGTCAGAAGCAAGATTCCTTTTCAGGTTTCTGAATTTGACTCTGATCTGCTGATACCTTTCCAGAATTTCATTAAGGCTTTCAGCTAGTTCAGCCTTAGTAAAGTTTATAGTAAAGTCAGGGAATACCTCTTCTGTATCTGATTCTGAGTCTGAACCAGAAGCTTCACTGTCTTCAGATACATTTTCCATGAGAATTATGTTTGCTCTTTCATCATCTGATTCTGAGTCAGCTTCATATGTGTCAGAATCATCCCATGTAGACACGAGGCTTTTCTTCTTTTCTTTGATAAACTTCTTCTTGGGCTTCTCCTTCTGAAGCTTTGGGCAATCACTTTTGTAGTGCCCTTGCTCGTTACATTCATAGCATATGATGTCTTTGTTGTTTGGCTTTCTGTATCCTGAAGAACCTTCAGATCTTCTGTGTCCAGAGGAGGATTTTGACCTTCTGTATCTGGAGGAAGATTCATTCTGATTTTCTGATCTTCTGGGATTCCTGGACTTCCTTCGCCTCTGCTTCCACAGTTGCTTCACCCTTCTGGAGAGGAGAGACAGTTCATCTTCTTCTGATGAGGATCCATCAGAGGTTTCTTCCACAACCTACAAAACTTTGGAGTTATATTTTCTGTTAGATTTTAAAGCTAAAGGCTTACCTTGCTTTTGAGGTTCATCTGCTTCTAGCTCTATCTCGTGACTTCTGAGGGAGCTGACAAGTTCCTCCAGAGAGATTTTGTTGAGATCCTTGGCTAGCTTAAGTGCTGTGACCATTGGCCTCCACTGTTTTGGCAAGCTTCTGATGATCTTCTTAACGTGATCAGTAGTGGAATACCCTTTATCAATAACTTTTAGACCAGCAACAAGAATTTGGAATCTTGAAAACATAGTTTCTATTGATTCACTATCTTCCATCTTGAATGCCTCATACTTCTGAATGAGCGTAAGGGCTTTGGTTTATTTGACTTGAATGTTGCCTTCATGCGCCATTCTTAGAGAATCAAACATATTCTTGGCAGTTTCTATGTTTGATATTTTCTCATATTCTGAGTATGAGATGGCGCTGAGAAGAACTGTCCTGGCCTTGTGGTGATTTCTAAACTCACGCTTTTGCTGATCAGACATCATTTTCCTGTCAATCTTCTGACCACGTCCATCCACTGGGTGCATGTATCCATCAGTCACCATGTCCCACAGATCAGCATCATGGGCCAGAAAGAAACTCTCAATTATGTCTTTCCAGTAGTCAAAGTTCTCTCCATTAAAGACTGGAGGTTTGCCACTGAATCTGTCCCTTTCTTCATTGTTGTCATTGCTGATGTTTTGACTTGGTCCTGCCATTGTGTTTTTCTGACGCTGGATCTTGTACTGACACGGTTAAGTGTTAAAGCTCAGAACCAGGCGCTCTGATGCCAATTGAAGATGTGAAAAACACAAGAAAGGGGATTGAATTAAAAAACTTGGATCAAATTAAAAAACAGCTTAATGACACAGTATTTTTATCCTGGTTCGTTTGATCTCAAACTACTCCAGTCCACCCGTCAAGGTGATTTCGCCTCTCTCCAACGAGGTCTTAATCCACTAATTTTCAAACGATTACAACAGCTACTTTAACAATTGTTAAAGTCTTCTTGAGTACAACCACAAATCGGTTAATCTCAAGGAAATCTTTTACAAATAGTTAAACAAGAGTGTGTTGTTGTTTTCTAACAAAACAGTATATCACAACTGTGATAGTTACACAAATTAAGCTTGGAATAAAATGAATTTGCTAAAGCTTTGAATATGCGTGGTTTGGAAGGCTTGGCAAATTGTTATGTGCGTACGTACGTGCTTCTTTCACAAGCAGACTTGTTTATATAGGCAAGGCATAGACGTTGTCCATAAAGCAAGTTTAATGATAATAACACACTTTCCTTTTGAAGAAGATCTTGTCTGAAGAAATTCGTTAGCATTTAATTCTGTCTTGAATAATCAGTAACGCTTCAGAGTCTTCTTAGCAAAACTGTTGATGATGCTTCAGAATGTTGATGACTTGGTAAAGATGTTTTTGATCAGAGTCATAGTGTACTTGTTTAGGCGCAGATTCTGGTCATCAAACTTCAGCGTATAATCTGGTAGCTTCAGCGTGTAGCACATATTGTTGATCTTCTGATGCTGATTCCATCAGAACTTCTGCATATACAAAACAAAATTTTAAGGAGCATATTTGTTCTTTGTATATATCTTTGAATTTAATTATTCTTTGTATTTTGTTATCATCAAAACTCTAATCAAGGGTTGTAGAATCAAACTATATTCTAACACTTCATGTTTGGATAAATGATATAGAGATCACCATCCCTTAACATTTAGCACAATTAAAAAATAAAGGGATACGATAAAGAGGGAGGGGAATGATAAGCTAATTTGGATCACTACTTTAAATTTTATTCATCTTTAAATTCAATCACTCCTCTAGATGGATTAAAGCACTAAACATATCATTAATCCAAAGCACCAAAAATGAATTAAATAATTCACTCTTTGGTAGATTTGAAATGATGAACATTTATCCAACTTCATCTACATCACAAAGTCCATTGAGTTTAAAGAGAAATTGGACATTTAAAATTGCAATCCAAACCAACAATCAAAAGGAGTGAGTAGAAAAACATTTATGGATCAAAACAGCCCCAAAACAAGGCAAAAATGCATTTTGTTTCTGTGTAAATCGATTGCACTAAAGTGTAAATCGATTTACACAGTACAATTTTCAAAAATCTGCGCAAAATTGCTTATGTGCAATCGATTGCACTGTTACTGCAATCGATTGCACATTGTTACAAACAGCAAAACAACATTTTAAAAGGCCAAATTCTTGTTCAAACTTTCCATCAAATACCTTATGATCATGGATCCAATTGAGCACGAAAATTCCATCAAATTATGAGAAAATAACACCATTGGAATCACAAAATAATGCTCAATGAATCAAACCCAAAGATCAACAAGAGATCACATTGTGAAAGATGAATTATCCAACTTACCAAAGGTAGATCTAAAGAATTATCAAAAAAATTCAAGAATTTGCTTTAATTCAACCACAAGAATCAATTGCCCAAGCTTAGATGTAGAGAATTGATAAAGAAAAAGTGTTTGGATGAAGGTTTAGTTCAAAGATTAGTAAGCTTCAATGCAAAGCTTACTAACTTTTTGAAAATGGAGCTTTGAGTGAATTTGGTAGATGGAGAGAATTGAGAGATTTTTTAGCAAGGTGGATTTGGCTATCAAAAGCTTGAAATTTGAATGAAATAAGGGCTCTATTTATAGAGTTTTAGGATTGGGATTAGTGGTAATTTGGTAATTGATTCTTGGAGCCAAAATTTGAATTAATGATAATTCTTCTTAAAAATGAAAGATTGGCACTAAAATTTGAATTAATGGTATATCTTTCAAAAATGAAGAAAAATTGGAGCCAAAATTTGACAAGTTTAAAATTGCTGATTTTTTCCAAATTTTTACGCTGTGCAAATCGATTTGCACACTGTATTTTTTTCAAAAATGGCGCAAAATGCACTATGTGCAATCGATTTCACTCTAAGAGCAATCGATTGCATCAGGGAAAAAAATGAATTTTTGTTAATTTTTCCTTTGCAAATAGAGATTTTAGGAAAATAATACCAGAAATCCTTATTTGTCAGATGCTTCGACTTGGTACCTACAAAACAAAAATATACAAAGACAAAGACAAATATATATTTTTTTTATATTTTGATTAGAAGTTAGTCAACAACACATATACAAAATACACAACTAAGATGCTTGGAGATTCCTCAAGATAAAACTTAAATATAGGAGATAGAAAAAGAGGAAGAACCAACCCTAATGTGATCTTGTTATGATCGAGTTGATATGATATGATAGAGGAATTTTAGGGGCAAAAATTGGGGTACAACATCGTTTGAAGCGTTGAATAGCTAACACGATGAACTTCATTCTTAGGGAGTAAAATGGAAAATATGAAGGATAATCCTAGTAACCCAATTCAGGACTAGAGTTAGCTTCCCACGTTAATCGCTATGATGATTTTGTGAAGTATGATGAGGATAAGATGATTATAGATTATTGTTTGGTTCATAACAGTAAGATTAATGATGATAATGATGTAGTATTACAGAGTTAATAATATGTAGAGGTTTGTTAATTTAGAGGTAAGCCTATATGGTTAATTAATTATAGGCAATATCGTGTTGTAGGCCTATGGCTAGCGTTGCAAGATTGACGATCGACTGTTATATTATTGTTGTGGCTGAGTTGTTGTGAATTATGTTGATAAATGATGTTTGATGAATTATGATGATGAATGGTGTTTAATGAATTATGTTGATAAATGATGTTGATGAATGATGTTGATGGAAGATTTTGAGATGCCTCTAATAATTGGCAGCTATTAAGATGTAGGCTTCTGGACAACGATGATGTTGTGTTTAGATGTTGATAATTATGGTCTTGTTATTGCATTCATGATTGTGTCGCATACATTACGTTTCAAGATGGAGCTTATGCTCGTTAAGATGGCTTGTATTGGAGAATATTAAGATGAAGGCTTATGCCTTGTTGATGCCTCTATTTATTGACAATTATTTTGAGATGGGAGTTCTGCTCCAATTGTACCACGTGCATTTGCACAGTATTGAGTCGTATTATATGATTGCATAAAGAAGTTGTGTATTGGTGCCGTGAATGTGTATATTGTTGTTATTTTGTTGCAATTATTGTTGTTTATACGATGAGAAGTGGTGATGTTATGTGATCTAATTTAATATATTATTCATCATACGTTTTATTATATTGTTAGATATCTCACCCCTTCTATTTAAATGTTACCCCTACGTTGATGACGTGCAGGTAATCCAGAGTGAAGGTTGTATACCTTCAATAGTTTGAGTCGGTGTCATTGCTCTGATACGTAATACTCGGGAGGATGAACGCTTGTTGCTTTTATTTATTGATTACTTCAGTTGTTGAGCTTTAATTTAATTGTTGCTAAGTATGTGTTGTTTTGAAGTTGCTGTAACGATGGACTAAGATGTTATTATGATTCTGCTGCATAGTTGTTCAAGTTGTTGAATTAAGAGATTAAGTTATTATATTGATAGTTCATCGGAAGTTTAAAGTGTTACGTATCCACGTTGAATGCAATGTGTTTTTAAAGTTGAATTTGTGGCATCCTGATTCGTTTGTATGAATTTTATAACTCTGATTTGCATATATAATTGCCGGGTAGAATTGGGGTGTTACAGAGTGGGCCACCAAATATGTGTTCTTCGAATCCACCAAATCCATGTTCTTCGAATGGGCCTTTTGTATGTTCTTCGAATCCACCAATTATGTGTCATAGTGTAGAAAATATGTGTGTTGAAGGGTTTAAAGGTGGAATCGAAGCAAGCATGAAGAAAATCGTTGCCTTATGAATGCTAGCATGAGGGAAGCTATTGCCTTATGGATGCTAGCATGAGGGAAGCCCTTTCCTTGTGAATCAAAGCAAGCATGAAGATAGCCAATGCCTTGTGGATGCTATCATGAGGGTAGCCAATGCCTTGTGGATACTAGCATGAGGGAAGCTATTGCCTTGTGGATGCTAGCATGAGGATAGCCAATGCCTTGTCGAAGCTTGGGAAATTGAAGCAAGCTTGAAGGAGGCCAAAGTCCAGTCGAAGCTTGGGAAATCGAAGCAAGCTTGAAGGAGGCCAAAGTTCACTCGAAGCATGGGAAATCGAAGCAAGCTTGAAGGAGGCCAAAGTCCAGTCGAAACTTGGTAAATTGAAGCAAGCTTGAAGGAGGCCAAAGTCTAGTCGAAGCTTGGGAAATTGAAGCAAGCTTGCTCTTCTTCGATTTGATGCTTGAAAGCCCAATATGATCCATGGAAACTATATGGGGCATTAAAAATCCAATCGTACTTGTGAAAACTTAAAGTTTTGAAAATCCTTGTGAGAAAATGTCTTGAGAAAAGAGAAGGAAAATTTTGTGGTACAACATCTTTATTTGAATTATGTAGTGAAAAGTGGATTTTATGCCTAAATTGATTATATGAATGAATTTTATTTTGGAGACCTGAATATTATATTCATTTGAATGAAAGTGATGAAAGTGATATGAAAAGCATGAATTTAATTTAGTGTTATTGAGCATGAGGAGTTTGTTATGTACGGATTATGTGTGACACCCTTGTTTGAGATGCATGATTAATTTACTCTGATAAATGACATATTATTCTGTAGGGTTTTTAGAAGGGCGTTACACTTCTCGCAAGTCAAAGGGATGATTAAAAAGTTTGTTGTTGCACCACAGAGACAACCTTCGTCTTGAGAACTATGAGTGCTCTCTACTGCTGTCTCTGAGTGACAACGACGGTTCCTACATGACATTGTCTCGAGCGATCATGGATGCCCCCTTCCCGCCGGTCTAGAGAAACCACCAAACCTGTGAACATACGACGGGACAACGGAACCCGATGAGCACCTCGAAAACATTGATGCTTTGATCAATTATCGCTGCATCTGAGGCGCCATCAAGTGTAGATTATTCTCCACTAGTCTAAGGAAAGGTTCCACGACATGGTACAAGAGCCTCGTCGAAGGATCTATCACCTAAAAAGACTTAAGGAGACAATTCTCGAGGCATTTAACTACTTCTCATTGCCATCCAAAGTCTGAGGTGACGCTCGAAGCGATCAGGCAGGGGAAAGATGAACCTCTCTGAGCCTATATTAAGAGGTTCAACCGAGAAACCGTCCAGGTCTCAATGACCGAAGACATGAAAAAATATTTGCTTGAGCAGGGACTGTACCTCGCAGCAACTTCGCCAAAGCAACGGGCATTGAAACGTCCATATCGCTAGATGCCTTCCTCCTCAAGGCCCAGGCATCCAGTACGAGGAGAAGGAAGCTACCAACAATTCTCGAGACTCACGACACCAGGAGAACTCCAGAGTCTCGAGGAATGAAGACCACCTAACACCTCATCTCAGAGGAGAAAAAAGAAAAGAAGATAAGCCTCGTGAGCCTAGGGAATCCAAGGGGCCTGTTGGCCGTTTCACGGAATACACTTCGTTGATCGCTTCCCGCGAGCGTATTCTGCCCAAGTGCACAAACTCATAATTCCTCCAGGCTGGAGTATGTTTCCCCAGGAAAACACTTCCCAACCCAACTGCGGACAAGACCAAATACTACTGGTTCCACAGGAGCTATGGGTGTAACACCCCAATTCTACCCCGGCAAATTATATAAATAAATCAGAGTTATAAAAATCAATCCTGTAAACGAATCGGGACGTCACAAATTCTTCTATCAAAATTCATTGCATTCATCATGGATATATAACACTTTTTTTAAAACATCGGGTGAACCATCAACATAACATCTTTAATCAAATAATTCAACATCTACGCAACAGAATTCTTAATAACATCTCTAACAACAAAACAACAACTTTGAAACATCACATATTTAATAATAATCAATTTAAAGTTCAACAATTGAAAATCAACAATCAAAAATCAACAAGCGCTCATCCCCCCGAGTGTTACATATCAGAGCAATGACACTGACTCGAACTATTGAAGGTGTACAACCTTCACTCTCTATTACCTGCACGTTACCAACATAAGGGCAACATTCAAATAGAAGGGGTGAGATATCTAATAATATAATAAAGCGCATGATAATTAATATAGTAAATTAGATCAATAACATCACCACTTCTCATCTCATAATCAACAATAATCACAACGCATATACACATTCATCAACATTAAAATACACTTCTTTATTCGATCATATAATGCGACTCAATACTATGCAAATGCTTGTGGTACCATTGGAGCAGAACTCCCATCTCAAAAATTTGCCAATTAATAGAGGTATCAACAAGGCATAGCCTTCATCTCAAAATTCGCCAATACAGGCCATCTCAACGAGCATAAGCTCCATCTCAAAAATGCAATGTATGTGACACAACCATGAATGTAATAACAACACCCAAGTTAACAACATCTTAAATCATCTCAAAAAAATCTCAATTAACATCTCAAAAATCATCTCAAAATAACAACATCTCAACGTCTCGTCATCAACATCTCATATCATCAAAATAATTTATTAAACATCATTTATTTATTATAAATCATCAACACAATATTATTAATAACTTCTCACTAACGACTCAACTGTATTTTAATTTCCACAGTAAATCAACATTGTCGTTTTGTAATCTCTAACGTCAAGACCAACATTATCCTATTGTTATAGCCCAAACAGCAGCTTCTAAGCATCTAACGTTCATCGTTCTGTTCGAACACAACGTAAAGGCCAACCCAGCTTCTGACCACACAAACTCTAACCAACACTGTTGAACCCAAAAATTTCCCCTCTCATTTTATCAACATTTCTCATCACAAGGCTCTTGGAACTCAAGATCAAGCTAGGGTTTGCTTTGCTCAAGACACCTCCTTGCACTGTTGACCTGGAATTAGGGTTTGGGTTTGCACAAGGATTTTTGGACCTTCAATGCCTAAATTGACTTTCATACTTCATGTTGGACTCATAAGTTTGCCCATACCAAGTTTCAAGCCTTGATTCAAATTTTTGCCCAATCAATTGGACAGTTGACCTAGAAATCAGCTGTATTTGGGAAAAAGTCAACTGTGGCCAATTGACAATCAAACCTCATGAATTTTGACCCACATCAACATTATGAACTCATATGAACCATTTGATCAAGTTTGTACCATAATCCCACAAGAAATTTGATCAGATCACCAAAAGGGCAAAATGGTCATTTTTAGGGTTTTAACTATACAAGGGCAACTTTTGACTGTTTGACCTAGCAAATGGCAAATCAAGCTCAACCATGGACTCAATGACTCAAGGACATTACCTTGACCTATTCAACAAGTTCAAAAGATCTCAAATGCATAGGATTGACAGATGAATTTTTCAATCAACTGATCAAAATTTGATGGTACACTGAAAAGTCAAACTTTGACTTTTTGGTCAAAATCAAGTGCCAAGAGTCATTTTCCATCAAGATATGTCAAATTATGAAACTTGTTCATCAAGAAACCCAAAATTACAAATTAGGGTCTGAAATTGAAAATTTTCATAACTTAGAAATTTTCTAAGTTATAAAATTTTCTTAATTTTTCCTAACTTTGTCCCACATTTTCACCAAGATGCAAATGGATTCAAACAAAACTTACAACATTAAAGTCGTAGTCCATCACAAAGTATACAACTTTGATTCACAAAGTTTTCTCAAAAGAAGCTTGGATCTCAAGTTATGATTTTTGGAACAAGGGTCCCTAAAACTTTTAACTTAGAGAAATTTGGCCCTAATTTAGGCAGGATTTTGACACATATTCTTGGACATTTTTCACATAGTTTAACTTGGAGTCTCAAGTTGCATTTCAAATATTGATTATAGTACATTTTTCAATCTTTCCAAATTGTCCAATAACTCCTCAAACACATTTGTGGTTAGGGAGAATCGAATGCTTGAAGTTGGCAAAAACTCACTTTGTAACCATGGCCAATACATGTTCATACCAAGTTGAAAATCTGACCAAACTAGCTTAGTACATAATTACAGGCCTCTAAACCAATTTACACTCAAAAATTGAATGCAAATACATTGGACATTAGCATTGTTCTGATCAAGGGAGCATTGTACATTGAACATTTCCATTTTGGGCATAAAGATGGCACTTCCATTTTCATAAAGAAAACTTTATGTCAAATTGCATTTTCTTGAGCCTTGGACTTTTTTCCTTGCAGCAAACAAGTTCCCTAATCTCAGGCATAGTACACCAACTTGAGCATGCTTGGAGCTAGCCTGTACAGGCCATAGCTTGGTCACTTCACATCTTTGCTTCAAAACCAAGGCATTGTACCAAAAGTCAAGAACTCACACATCTGATATATTGAACTCAAGAAAAGTTTTCAAAAAAGTTTTGCATACCCTTGTAAGCCAGAAACACGAGCCTTTGACCTCTCAAACCCCCTTGTGCACAAAAACCACATTTTCTTGCAAAATAGGGCAGGACCTGCAAATCACAAGCTAAATCACATTTCACTCGTGCGTTTTGCTCCTTTACACTTCAAACACCTTCCATTCAACTCACTCAAGTTGTCCCAAACCTCCATTGAAAACTATAACTCCATTTACAGTGTTCACCATTTCTGTTTCAAGCTTGTGCAGGTTGACTTCTGTAGAAGGATTCAGGCCATTTCAAAACAAACTAAGCATTGGGAAAGGTTCAGGGAACATCAAGCAAGCTCAAAAGAACCTCAGGCCTCACTGAAAGTTGCTGCATTTTCCAACTCGAACTCATCTGAAACAGGTATTTCATGAACTTCTATTTCTCTTTTTAGGAACATTTAGCCTTAGGTTTGTGAATGAAAGATGTTGTATTCATTACCCTGAAACCATACATATGCTCAGTTTTCATTTACATTAATCGTGCTAGGAGAATTTCATCCATGAACATGTTGAAAAAGTTAGGTTAAATTTTAGGGCCAGAGAAATTCTCTCTGGTCTTTGAGAGTTAGATTTAATGTTTGATATGGTTGAAACCGTTGTTTGATGCTCTACAAGTTTCATGTTTTGAGTTTTGTCAAAAAAGCACTGAAACAGGAGATACGAATTTGAACTAAGCATGCGCGCGTTTCTGTTGGACGAAGGTTGAAGATGAAGTAGCTGGGTTGGGCCTGGCTACTTCCTACTGTTGGCACCCCCCATTTTCAGTTTCACACCCCCTGGCCCATTTCTTTGTATTTTTATTATTTTTGCATTTTAATTTCATTTCTAACTTTATTATTTTATTTCCAAACATAAAAAATACTTGAAAAATATTTTCATAATTTTTTGCATTTATTTGGTATTTATTTTAATTATTTCTAATATTAAAACACTTTTAATACCATTTTATTATTTGTTTAAATTTGAAATTTATGTAAATAATACTTTTATTTTCATTTTCTTATTTTTATTCATATTGAAAATATTTTCTTGAATATATTTTATTTTGTAAATATTTTATTTTATTTTATACACACTTAACATATTTAATATATATATATATATATATATATATATATATATATATATATATTACTAAATAAATAGAATAAAAACACAAAAATATTATATTTATATTTTTATTATTATTTTATACTAAAAAAACACTTTTTTGTGATATATCCTTATTTTTGTACACATTAATACATTTTTGTATATAAATAATGTAATATTATTTTCTTAAGAAAAATTAGGGTTTACCCCTTTATAAAATAAAATCAATTCTTTTTTCATTTTATTTATTTACACCTTTTTCTTTACATATAAATTTTTTTTGCATATATAAAAACTTTTTTTTGAATAATGCATTTTTTTTAATATTCATTTATTGTGTTTATTTAAATATTGTATATTTAAATTTTATGCCTTGCAAATTCAATTTGGTTGTAATAATTTAGGGTTTTAATTTCTTGCAAAAATAATCCCCTATTCAAATTTGTATCCCCCTCCCTATATCAAAGTTGTAATAGCTTAGATTTATTTTTACGCACTTAAAAGCTTTCAATTATGCCATGATTAGAATTAGGGTTTGTATGCAAAATCAAAACCAACAAAGAGTTTGACCTAATCAAAGACAAAAATGCATGAAAAAACAAACACAATGCACAGTTGCACCCCTGGGGTTACAATCCACTTGTTGTCTTCAAAAATGGGCCATGGTATGCATGTTAAGTACTTTGGCAAAACAAAAACAAAACAAAAGATCATAGTCCCTCGATGACGCTATCTGAGTTGCCTAAACAAAATGATCAAGTCCCTTAAGGAAAATTGCCAAAAATACTTGACACCATTGCTATCATGGTCTATACGATGACCCGCGCCTGTCCCGTTTAACATCCTAACACAAGGTTGTTCACAAAATACAATGGTGAAACAACATTGTTAAAATGGTTAAAAACATAAGAAAGATCTTTGAGTAAAATAGGGTATATAACTCTTAGTTACTTGATCAAAAGCTTGCAAAATATCCTTGCTATTTTCAAAACACACTTCACCACACAATTTCAAAACCCTACTTTCAAACATTGAAAACTTTTCAAAAGACAAAAACACCTTTGTATATATTCAAACAAGAACCATTACAAAGGTTGCCACAACGATGGCCTCTTTTCAAAACATCTTTCAAAACCACACACAAATCACCATTTCAAACAATTGAAGAGCACCATTTCAAACAATTGAAAAGCAAAGCAAGTGATCTAAACAAGTAACTAAGAGCCCATGGATAACCATGGATAGAATGGGTGCTAATACCTTCCCTTTCTATAATCTACTCCCGAACCCAAGAAAACATCTCAAAGGTCTTTCCTGTGCTTTTTGACCTTTCCTTAGGATAAAATAAAGTCGGTGGCGATTCTTGCTAAACAGAAACATATGCGAACACAAACGCAAAACCTCAAGTCAGTTCTTCCACCGTATCACAGAACGGGCGACTCTGCTGGGGATTGACTTTAAAAGTGGAGTAACCTTAGGGATTAGATCACCTTTGCATGCTTATCTTCATTGCTTTGATTGCTTTACATTTGGTTCTCTTGTTTGGGCTTGAAATTCTCTACCCGGATTTGGGAAACATTCATAGGTAAATAGCAATACGTTGTGGAAACTGTCCGGGGTATACCGACATGGTTGTAGCAATAGCTATATTAGTGCGATATATTTGTGAGTACCAGTAGCCTTTGAGTCAATCAAAGAGAATATGGGGCTGCTGAGTGATGTCATGAAGCACTAATGAACTCTTAGAACCTTACTTGACCATCTTGGCCTTTTGTTAGGAGTAGTGAGATGACCGGCTTTGGTACAGTCCAAAGTTGGTAGATACTCGATACTACACTCATTAAGGGTTGTTTTCTTGGAATATTTTGGTCGCCAGTTAAGTGGCTAAACCAAAACAATGAACATAGAAAACAATCCAGTGATATTGAGCTCCTTAGAACCCGGTTACTATTTATAGGATAGGTTTGAGCCAAATAAACTCAAGAGGGTACTTACCTATGAAACCTCATGCAAGCCTGAAACTAGGGTTTTGTGTGACTTGCTTGTACATGTGCTTGTGCATACATCATGATCATCATAAAGCATCATATGCATCCACTAACCATTTCAAGGGTTTAGATCTTCATCTTTGTTCTTGTTTTGTAGGTCATGGAATCTCTTTCTAGGAAAACAATTCAAGTCAACCTTGTGAGAATCCCTCCTCAACTCAAGGAGCTTACTTCCAGGATTCCAGAGAATTCTCTCTTCAGTGAAAGACATGGTAGACTTCTCAACTTGGTCAACTCCAACATTGAAGAAGACATGGTGAAAGTTCTCTTCCAGTTCTTTGACCCCCTACACCACTGTTTCACATTCCCTGTTACCAACTAGTACCTACTTTGGAGGAATTTTCTCAACTCCTGAGAATTCCTATTCTTCATCAACTACCCTACAACGGTACGGAAAAAGAACCAAAGCCTGAAGATGTTGCTCAAGCATTACACTTGCAACCATCTGACATCAAGGGTCATTGGGAAACCAGAAGTGGTGTCAAGGGTTTCTTGGCAAAGTTTCTGTTTGAGAAGGCACAAGACTGCTGGAACTCTCTAGATCTACAAGCCTTTGAAGAGATTGTAGCACTTCTCATCTATGGGTTGGTCTTGTTCCCAAACCCTGATCAGCTTATAGATGTGAATGTTGTCAAGATTTTCATATTTCGGAATCCTGTACCTACATTGCTTGGGGACATCCTACACTCATTTTACACACAAACAACGAGGAAAAGAGGTGTTCTCATGTGCTGTACTCCTCTCCTAGCAAGGTGGTTTATTTCTCACCTTCCACAATCAGTTTTGAAGAATGAGCAGGGTTTAAGGTGGTCACAACGATTGATGACCCTCACACATTATGATGTTCATTGGTGTTCTCGGTCCAGAGAAAATGTCGTCATCATTGATCATTTTGGGGAATTCCCTAATGTCCTACTACTTGGCATTAGGGGAGGCATTACCTACAACCCATGTTTAGCTCTAAGATAGTTTGGATATACTAGAAGGGATGGCCCTCATGACATGCTGATTCCTGACCTAGTTTTTGACTTCGACAAAGGTTCATCAGAGCTTGGAGGATGCCCAACAAGGTGGATAGTAAGACACTGGGGCACAAGAATTCCATCCCTCTTGAGCCTTATCTCAAGTGGGTACGAACCCGCGCCTAGAATCTTATGATGCCATACCCTCACATTCTCCCCGTGATCAAAGAGCCTGTTATGGAAGGAGAGGTTCCATACACCCTCCTACATCCTGACATGCCAACATCATTGGAAGAATTACAAAAGAGTTGGATCCAACTCAAGGAAGAACGGAATACTTTTGAAGCCAGCTTCTATGCTAGTGAGAAGAAGGTTTTGGAGCTTACCCGCCGACTTCATGAGGAGGAAACTCTCAACACTTACATCGCACCAAAGAGGATGCACAATGTCTTTTTTACATTAAGAATTTTGTAATATTTTGCCCATGGGGCGCTTATGTACTAACAATTTCTTCTTAATATGACGTGTGTTCTTTTTGTTTGCAAAAAATTTGAATTTCTGAATCCTTGAATTCATTACATGAATAACATACCATTCATCATATGCATAAACAGGTCTTCACACCAGGTTTCCTTATCTCTCTGTTGTTTATTTCAGCAAGATGGATTTGGAGCAGACGGTTAAGGATCTGCAAGCACATAACTCTCAATTCCAACAACTCCTCATGACCTTAGCAAAGGGTCAAGAGGACCTTAAAGCACTGTTGGAGAAAAATAAAGAGAAAAAGAAGAAAAGGCCCGGAGTAGCCACTTTTGGAAGAAGGTTTGAAAGCAATGCTAGAAAAGTTCTCGAGTTCCCCTCAACGTCTGATGAAGGGGCTGGTAAAGGAAAAGGAGTTGCGGTACCTTCTGAATCTGAAGTTGAAGAGGAAGAAGAGGAAGAGGATGAAGACTACTCCGAACAGCAATATCCCCTGGCGGATGATAAATATAAAAATCTTGAGGATCGATTGGCAGCCATGGAGTTGCAGAGGGTACCTGGTTTAGATTTCGAAGAACTAGGATTAGTCGCTGGGATCGTCATTCCTCCCAAGTTCAAAGTTCCTACATTTGCTAAGTATGACGGTCTGTCCGGCCCAAAGATGCACCTGAGATCCTACGTCAGGAAGATCTAACCCCACTCATCTGATAAAGACCTTTAGGTACACTTTTTTCAAGACAGTTTATCAGGCACACAATTGGACTGGTTCTATCAACTTGAGAGATCAGAGGTTCATAACTGGGAAGACTTAGCTGCTGCTTTCTACCGTCAATACCAATACAATGTTGATTTGGCGCCCACTCGTACTCAGCTACAAAGTATGGGGATGGCTTCTAATGAAGGATTTAAAGAGTATGCCCATAAGTGGCGTGATCTGGCTGGAAGGGTGCAACCACCATTATCGGATAGAGAGTTGGTTGACATGTTTTTAGGGACCCTATCTGGCTCTTTCTTCAATGATTTAATCGGAAGTTCCTCTGCAGGATTTACCGAATTAATTTTGACCAGCGAAAGGGTCGAGGCCAGCATTAAAAGTGGTAAGATTCAGAAAGATGCCTCCGCGTCTGCTGCTGTTAAGAAGACCTTCCCAGCTAAGAAGGAAGCTTCTGCTGTTTATTTTCAGAAAAGTCAAGGAAGAACCGAGCGCCGATCAATTGTAGGGGTTGTGATGATTCAAAACTCTTCAAATGATCAACCTTGCAGCAATCAGCCAAGATCTAATCAACAACGGGTAGAAAGGCCACAACGGCAGTTCACCCGAATCAACATGACACCAGCTCAAGTAGTCCCTCATTTGCTAAAGCTGAATCTTACCAATTTGAAGGAAGCGCCAAAGAACGCTAATACCTCTTCTCCATATTACCACTCCAATGCAAAGTGTGCTTACCACTCTGACAGTGTAGGGCATGATACCAATAACTATTGGGCGCTTAAGAACAAAATCCAAGACCTGATAAACACTAAGGAGGTAGAATTTGATGCTCCTGAGAAGCCCAACGTGATATCCGCTCTGATGCTCAAGCACGGTCATAATGTTCATGCCGTTATGGAAGACCTCCATGTTACCAATGTTGCTGACCTTTTGACTCCGTTACCAGTGATTAAAGAGAATTTGATGAGAGTCGGGATATTCCCAGACTGTGGAAAAGATTGTTACTTTTGTTTAAACATACGAGCTGACTGCCTAATATTGAAATCAGGCATCCAACGCCTGATGGATACCCAATAGATACTCTTCCAAAAGACTCATGTTGATACATTCACTCCCGTTACTCCTGCTACTATTGCTACTTCAACCAATGACATTGCAATAATAACCATCTCCGACAATCTTCCCAAGGCTTGCAAAAGGCCTGTCAAGATTACGCCTGATCCTAAGTTTGTGCCGTTAAAAATCACCATGTTGGGGCCTGTCCCGTACCAATCTAACAAGACGATACCATGGAACTACGAAGGAGAAATCTTCTATCATGGTATCAAACAAATAGAATCAGTCCAAGAGAACTCTGATGATGAAACCCCTGATATAGGGAACATTGCAGGGACAAGCAAGATAACTCGCAGCAGACGGATTTTTTCTCCGGAGATTGCTCCCTCTCGAGCAGTCTTCGGACCCTCGAAAGCTTCTGTGCCTGTTAAGCCATCTGTGCAAGGCCCGATAATTGAAGAAATTGATGTACCTGAAGTTAGACCCTCTGATGTTGCTACCAATAAGGGTAAGGGGATACTAGAAGCGCCTGTCAGGATGAAGGCTCAGACTGTGGTAATCCCCGAAACCACCCAGAAAGAGATGGAAGAAATCTTAAAGATAATCAAGAGGAGCGACTACGACGTCGTGGAACAGCTAGGGCAGACCCCTTCCAAAATCTCCATGTTGGCTCTTCTACTCTGCTTTGAGGCCCATGCTAAGACCCTGATCAAATTTTTAAAGGCGGCACACGTGCCTCAAGAAACTTTGGCTGACCAGTTTCAAGAGTGCGTGGCCAGCCTCACTGTTGATAATGGTCTTGGTTTTTCCGATGCTGATTTGACTCCCAAGGGAAGGAAGCACAACGACGCGTTGCATGTCTCAGTTGAATGCAGGGGAACCACCCTTGCCCATGTCTTAGTTGATACCGGTTCATCCTTGAATATGTTGCCGAAGAAAGTGTTAGACCGACTAGACTGCGAAGGATTGACCCTCAAACTCAGTAACATCGTTGTTAGGGCCTTTGATGGGCCCAAAAGAATGGTTCATGGAGAGGTTGACATTCCTATCAAAGTGGGCACAGAGACATTTAACTCCACCTTTTACGTGATGGACATCCGTCCCTCATATTCGTGCTTATTGGGAAGGTCGTGGATCCACTATGTTGGGGAAGTTACCTCCTTTTTACACCAAATGCTGAAGTATCCTGTTAAGGGTAAGATTATAACGGTACACGACGAGGAAGAGTACATGATAAGTCACCTCAACTCCTTCCTCTATGTGGAGTTGGATGGCGAATTCATATAAACGCCTTTCCAACATTTTGAGGAAGTTTCTCCTGAGGTCGCAGTTGCGAAGACAATGGTTGATGTGCCTATCTTTTCCAAGAATGTGCCTAGGATGGAATCTCTCAAGGATGCAGAGGCTGTAATCAGAGAAGGAAGGAGTACAGTATGGGGGCAACTTCCTGATTTTCCCCACAAGACGGACAAGTTCAGACTAGGCTTTACTGCTGCTGGCCAGAAAGCTATGCGTCGCTCCAAGGTTGGAGGACCACCCGTCAAAATCACTCACCATGGAATTAATGCCTTAGAAGATGATGATGAAGAAGACAACTTTGAAGATTGGATCTTTCCAACCATCGAAGGGGGATTAAGCAACTGGGAAGCAAAGGACTTTATTCCCATCACCTTCATCAACCAGTAATTTATCTTTGAACAATTTCCTATTTTGGTTTGTAATAACTAAACAATTTGTACACTATTTTCACCTTATGCCTTGCCCAGGGCATATAGGTCCATTTGTAAGGGATTTATTTTCTTCATTATCATATGCCATGTTTTAATGAATCATTGGACGTTTTCATCTATAAACTGTTGTGTTCATTTTCTTTCCTTTTGCATTTTTGTTTTGTTTAAGGATGGCTATCCCTTACACACACCCACACTCACAAATTCATATACCCATCCACTCCGGATTCCATGGGTGACTATTCTGCTTTAGCCTTTGGTAACTCTGAAGATTTGGTCAATCATGCTGAGTACGAAGTTGACGAAGACTGTGAAGTGCCGGGAGAGTTAGCCAGACTTCTGCAACAAGAAGAGAGGGCTATTCTGACTCATGAAGAGTTGCTAGAGACCATCAACTTGGGAACGGAGGGAGACAAGAAAGAGGTAAAAGTGGGTGCCAACCTGGAACCAGGTGTCAAAGAGCGCTTAGTGCGGTTGTTGAACGAATATGTTGAGATCTTTGCCTGGTCCTATGAAGACATGCCGGGATTAGACACATATATCGTGGTTCACCGTCTCCCTACAAGAGCAGACTGTCCACCGATCAAGCAAAAGGTCCGCCGAATGAGGCCCGACATGTCTGAGAAGATCAAAGCTGAGGTAATGAAGCAATTCAACGCTGGTTTCCTGGCTGTTACTTCCTATCCACAATGGGTTGCTAACATTGTGTCCGTGCCTAAGAAGGACGGCAAAGTCAGAATGTGTATGGACTATCGGGATTTAAACAGGGCTAGCCCTAAAGATGATTTTCCACTGCCACACATCAACATCTTGGTTGACAATACATCTCAACACAAGGTATTTTCCTTCATGGATGGATTCTCGGGATACAACCAGATCAAAATGGCCCCCGAGGACATGGAGAAAACTACTTTTGTCACACAATGGGGTACCTTCTGCTACAAAGTGATGCCATTTGGACTGAAGAATGCTAGGGCAACCTATCAACGCGCCATGGTAGCTTTGTTTCATGATATGATACATCATGAGATCGAAGTTTACGTAGACAACATGATAGCTCGATCACAGACAGAAGAAGAACACCTTGATCATCTGCAAAAGCTATTTGCCAGGTTGAAGGAGTATAAGCTCAGACTGAACCCAAGCAAGTGCACTTTTAGAGTTAGGTCTGGTAAACTTTTGGGATTTATTATCAGCAACAAAGGCATTGAGGTTGATCCAGCTAAAGTAAAGGCTATACAAGAAATGCCTTCCCCCCGCACTGAAAAGGAGGTTAGAGGATTCTTGGGACGCTTAAACTATATTGTGAGGTTCATATCTCACCTAACATCTACCTGTGAGCCAATCTTCAAGCTGCTGAAGAAAGATCAGGTAGTTGAATGGAACAATGATTGTCAAGTTGCTTTTGATAAGATCAAGGAGTATCTACTAGAACCTCCTATTTTGATGCCACCCGTCGAAGGAAGGTCGTTAATCATGTATCTGACTATTTTGGATAACTCAATCGGGTGCGTACCGGGCCAGCATGACGAGTCTGGCTGAAAAGAGCATGCCATTTATTACCTTAGCAAAAAGTTTACCGACTGTGAGACTCGCTACTCACTGCTCGAGAAAACTTGTTGCGCTTTGGTATGGGCTGCTCGCCGGCTAAGGCAGTATATGTTGACTCATACCACTTTGCTGATTTCCAAAATGGATCCGATCAAGTATATCTTCGAGAAGCCTGCTTTATCTGGAAGAATCGCTAGATGGCAAATGATCCTAACTGAGTATGATATCCAGTATACTACCCAAAAAGCTATAAAGGGAAGTGTACTAGCTGACCATCTAGCTCATCAAGCCTTCGAAGATTACCAATCTATGAGATTTGACTTCCCTGACGAGGACATCATGACATTGGACAACATTGAAGGTAACGGACCGTATGACGGACCTGAACAAGGATCCCGATGGACCCTGTACTTTAATGGTGCTTCAAATGCACTTGGCAACGGTATCGGTGCGGTACTCATTTCTCCTGAAGGTTGCCATACACCCTTCACTGCTCGACTTTGCTTTAGTTGTACCAACAACATGGCTGAATATGAAGCTTGCATCTTTGGTCTCAAGGCTGCTATAGACTTGGGAATCAAATCTTTGGTCGTATTTGGGGACTCGGCTTTGGTTATCAGTCAAGTCAAAGGAGAGTGGGACACCAAACATCCTAATCTTATCCCATACAAAGAACACGTCTTGACATTGTTGCCTCATTTCGAGCAAATTACTTTCGAGCATTTCCCGCGAGAAGAAAATCAGCTAGCTGATGCTCTGGCTACAATGTCTTCCATGTTTAAACTCAACTGGGATAACGAGGCTCCCCAAATCACCATCGAGCGAATGGACGAACCTGCACACTGTCATGAGATTAACATCGAAGAAGTAGTGGAACAACCCAGGTTTCATGAAATCAAAAGGTATCTCCAGACTAGAGAATATCCTGAAGGAGCTTCAGTCAATGATAAAAAGTTCTTAAGGAGATTTTCTGCCAAGTTCTTCCTAAGAAATGGCATCCTTTATAAGCGCAGCCATGATTGTATTCTACTTCGTTGTGTGGACAAGGTTGAAGCAGAGTTAATCATGACCGAAATACATAGTGGCACATTTGGCACCCACTTGAGAGGCCATACGATGGCTAAGAAGATTCTAAGGGCATGCTACTACTGGTCTACCATGGAAGTTGATTGTCATCAACATTCTCGTACTTGCCACAAATGCCAAGTCTACGCCGACAAGGTACATATTCCTCCTGTTCCTCTCAACGTTCTGACAGCTCCTTGGCCATTCGCAATATGGGGCATTGACATGATCGGAGAGATCAAGCCTACGGCATCCAATGGACATCGCTTCATCTTGGTCGCTATTGATTACTTCACCAAATGGGTCGAAGCAGCTTCCTACGCCTCAGTTACAAAGAATGTGGTTGCCCGCTTCATTAAGCAGAACCTCATATGTCGGTATGGTATCCCCGACAGGATCATTACAGACAACGGTACAAATTTGAACAACACTATTGTGATACGGTGGGAGAACTGAATTGAGGTTTTGCGTTTGTATTCGCACTTGTTCGGTTTAGCAAGAGTCGCCACCGAATTTTTATTTTATGCTAAAGGAAAGGTTAAAAAGCACAGGAAAAACCTTTTGAGATGTTTCGTGGGTTCGGAGGGTAGATTATGAAAAGGGAATGTATTAGCACCCTTTTCATCCATGGTTATCCATGGGCTCTTAGTTACTTGTTTTAGATCACTTGCCTTGATTTTCAATTGCTTGAAATTGTGGTGTGTGTGTGTGTGTTTTGAAAATGTTTTTGAAAAAGACGCCTTGTCTAGGCAACCATTATAATGACTCGTGTTTGAGTATATACAAAGGTGTGTATCTTTTCGAAAAGATGTTTCAAATGTTTTTGGAAGTTTGTTTTTGAAAGTGTTTGTGGAGTGTGGTTTGAAAAGTAGGCAAGTGTTTTTGCAAGTTGATCAAGTAACTAAGAGTTGTCTACCCCTAAATTTACTCAAAGGTTTTTCTCATGTTTTAACCCTTTTAACAATTTTGTTCCATCATTGAATTTGGTGGGCAATCTTGCGTTAGGATGTTAACGGGACAGGCGCGGGTCATCGTATGGACCATGAATGCAATGGTGCCAAGTGTCTTTGGCAATTTGCTTGAAGGGACTTGATCATTTTGATAGGCAACTTTCGAAAGCGTCATCGAGGGACTATGATCATTTTGATTCGTTTTGTTTTGTCAAAGAAACGCAACGTGCAAGCATGGCCCATTTTGGAAGGCAACAAGTGGGATTGTCCTAGGGGTGCAAGTGTGAATGGTGTATTGATTTCATGCATTTGTCTTTGTATTAAGTTATCTAGCGTTTTATTTTATGTACATACAAACCCTAGGTCTATACATGGTATAATTGAAAGCGATAAATTACGGGAATTTAAAGTCTACGCTATTACAAATAAGTATCCGGGAGTGGGGGTACAAATTTACAAATGGGGATGAGACTTAAATAGGAGAGTAGTGTCCAAATAATTTACAACCAAATTGAATTGCGATCTCAAATGTAATATGTATAAAGGTATAAGAATAAGCAAATGTATAAGAGCAATGTAAATGTATTAACGTATTTGCGTAAGTGCATGTAATTATTTACAAGTGAGAATGATTAACTTAATGAAAAAAATTTAAGTATTGTTTATTTATTCTTTTTGGATATTTGTATTTTTGTTAATATGTACAAAACAAAATATTTTAAGGAAAGAAAAATATTTAGAGAAAATTAATATTTTTATGTATTAGTATTTTATATACAAAATCTAAATTAAACAAAAATGTTTCAAATTTAAGAAAATTAATATTTATGTATTAATGCTTTTACGTATGGAATAGATTCATTAAAAAGAGTTTTAAGATAAAATCTATTAATTAAACCTAATATTTATATATTTTCCAAATGTAATAAAATAAAAGAGAAATTTGTATAAAAGAACTAAGGTACTATTTTATATACAAAAATGAATTAAATTATGTTAGTTTAAACTATAAAAAGGAGAAATAAAATGATAAGTGAAAAAAGTATTAGTTTGAAAATTTAATGGGCTAAGGGGAACTTGGCCCAAACTAAAAACAAGCAGAAGGAGAAATGAGGTGGGGGTGCGCCAGCGTTTAATGGGCTTAACGTTTTAGAAAGGGCAAGGCCCAAGGCAAGTTTGACAAATGTTTTGCAAGGGTTTTCAATGCTTGTGTTCATTTGGGATTTAGGGTTTGTTGATACAGAGGCGCCGTTCACTTCGTTTCTATCCTCTTCATCTTCTTCGCCATAGCCACTGAATAAGCTTTCTCTTCGCCCAAGGCCAACCAGCGCCACCGTCCATCCTCCTCCCTCCATGGACCGCTCAAGCAGTGATTCGTTCAAGGTGATAATTTCTACCTTAGCGCATTTTAGGGTTTTAACTCTTATGTCTTGCATGTTTTGCTTTTCATTTATTGATTCTGATTAAGTGTTGTTGTTATTCTTGTTGGAGGTGCATGAAAGGAAAAAAAGATTAGAGATACTACCTTCGTTGGAGACAGAGGAGGACGAGGCTGGAGGCGCTCTAGGCGGCCAAGGGCGAAGGCTTGATGATGCTGTGTGCTGGAGAACCTGGTATTCGTATTTGCTTTTGTGTTGTTGGTTTGATGATGATGTCTTAAAAACCCTAGCACGACCTTCCTTTTCCTCTTCTCTTTTGATTGCTTATGTTGCCTTTGAGTGCTTCTTTTCTTCTTCTCTTGTTAGCCTCTGTATGCTTGTATGTTGATATGCTGAGATTGATTTGAATATTGTTTGTTGTTGATTTTGGGGTATGGTTGCCCTAATCCTATGATGAGGTCGCTCTGAGGGTTTAGAGTTTTGGTTGGAACTAGTTTTGATCAAGGATTATGCAGGTTTCAGCTTTAGTTTGTGTTTTGAAACTGGTCACAGGCAGGATGATGGCTTGACATAGTTTGTGGCCCTTTTTTCTGGTTTAGTGCCTTTTGTTAAGTTACTGTTTGGCTTTGGCTTGTGATATGCTGGATGTTTGAAACTGAGTTTGGTTTTCAGGCTTCAGTTTGTGGCTGTTAGGTTAGAGACAGGTTTAGGCTTGTTTTGACAGGTTGGGTTTGAAATGGTTTAAGGCTTATGGTCTTGACAGGTTATGTGCTTGTGGCTTGGGCTTCAGTAAGTTGTAAGCTTGTTTGTGTTTGATGGCTTCTGGTTTGGTGTGGATAACTTATGCAGGTTGGCTTGAGCTTTGAATGGTTATTGAAAGGTTGATGTTGATTTGTGAGTTATGTGTTTGGTAAGGCTTATGCTGTTAAAGGCTTTGAATGCAGGTTTAAGCTTCTGGTTGTTTTCAGTTTAAGGTTTTATGCAGGATGTTTGTTGGTGAGCTGGTTAAGACTTGAGGCAGGTTCATGGCTTTGGCTCAAGGCTTGCTTCAGTTTTGTGTTACAGTTTGCAACCTTGGGTATTCTCTATGTATTATTCTGCCTCTTTTCTCTTTGTCTGATATGCTTGTTATATCTTTTTTCTCTTCAAGCCTAAGCCTGTTGTAAGCCTTCTTTCCCTCTCTCTCTCTTTTTCTCTCTCCACACATTTAAAAAGCATTTTTATTGCTTTAGAAATGTACTACCTCTTAAAAGGTACTGGCCTAGGAAAATGATGTGACTTGAAGGTTGCTTGCAATGCATATTTTCCTCTACATACTTCTTATCTCCTTTTTCCAGATTTTCTGCTTCTTGTTGACAGCATTTTGTACTTGTTTGATAGCTTGAATAGCCTTTTGGACAGCTTTGGACAATTTGAAATTGTAACTTTCAGCTTGCCTTTTTGATTTGGTTAGGCCTAGTTCAGTTTGCCTTTTATCCTTGTACATGCTGTTTGTTTTGAAACTGTGCAGTTGGTTGATAATTTGAATTTGTGCAAAATTATAACTTTGTGCATTTCATGTGTCATTGCAAGCATTTTTATCCCTCTTTGTGAACCAAGAGCAATCTTGTGATTTGCAGAGAGGGCAAACTGATTCCGGCCAGTTACCTTTAATGATGAATTCATTTTTTATCTGTCTGCTTTTTAATTTTATCTGCTTTTGACTTCTTTTCTCTTCTTTTGCAGGTAAAAACAATAATTGAGCAACAAGGGAGCATCAGATAGAGGAATGAAGATTTAGGAAATTTAGGACATAGTTTTATTTCAATTTAAATTATTTGTAATAATATTAATGTAAATAACTGTAAATAAATTTACAGTATCTAAATAATATCTGTAACAAACGATTCAAAATGAATAAACATCCTTTTTTGATCAGTTAATTCTTTTTTTAGCTGTCTGTTTAATCATTTGAATTTCTTAAATTAAAACAATTGAACGTAAATCCAATTATTCTGACTTAGAAAAATAAATAATTAATAAACGTCCAGCGTTCCGAGTAATCCAAAACATTGCACAGTTAATCTCAACAAATGTCCATATTCCTTTGCCTTTACTGATTAAGTCTAAACACTATAAATTCTCAATCAACAGCCTCAGTCCATATCTCAGAGTAAATTGAGAATCACTGATAGAATTAATTCTTTTTGAGAAATATGCGCACAAAACCCTGATTCTTGTCTTAATTTTCACAAAAGCGCCTGCCTGATCAAAACCTGAGCCAACTCAACCAAACCCTAAGCAATCTGCTTGAACTGCTTTAAAATCAATGAAAAACCCTAATTTTGTCTTACTGATAAGAAAAGTCTGTTTGACTGATTCTTACGCCAATTTGAAAAATCAGGAAAAGCCCGAAGCTGTGATTTCTTGTGGAAAAAGAGGAGGGAAAATTTTGGGGTACAACAGTTGCCCCTGTTCAATCTTCTTGAACCTGAAGAGTTAGATTGACAAGTTTGCCTTTCGCGACTCGAGGGTAAAAGGAGATTGGACACTAGAGTGCCCAAAAAATTTGCACTCGGTGATGTGATGGTAGAGGGAATGGGCTTACAGATGCCATTTAGTGATGGGCTTAAAGATGCCATATGGAGATGTGACAGAATCTTGTCGGGGGATGGGCTTAGAGATGCCATCTGGAAATGGGCTTAAAGATGCCATTTGGAAGTGTAATGGATAGTTGTGGAGATGGGCTTAAAGATGCCATCCGGGGTGTTGATCGCGTAAGAGATTCCTTAGCAAGAACTTGCGTACCTGAGAAAGAAAGATAATTTCCTGGCCTGTTACAGGGGTTGATCTTCAAACTCTTCATGCAAATATGCCCTGGCTAGATACAGGTATCGAATCTGGAATTTATCGTCTACAAATATGCCCTGGATGGATACAGGTATCGAATCTGGAATTTGTCGTCTACAGATATGCCCGGGCTGGATACAGGTATCGAATCTGGAATTTGTCGTCTACAGATATGCCCTGGCTGGATACAGGTATCGAATCTGGAATTTGTCGTCTACAGATATACCCTGGCTGGATACAGGTATCGAATCTCTAAACTCTTCATGCATATATGCCCTGGCTGGATACAGGTATCGAATCTATAATCAATCACTCACAGATATGCCCTGGCTAGATACAGGTGTCGAATCTAGAATTGGTCGTCTACAGATATGCCCTGGCTGGATACAGGTATCGAATCTGGAATTTGTTGTCTATAGATATGCCCTGGCTGGATACAGGTATCGAATCTGGAATTTGTCGTCTACAGATATTCCCTGGCTGGATACAGGTATCGAATCTCTAAACTCTTCATGCAGATATGCCCTGGCTAGATACAGGTGTCGAATCTACGGTCAAACGCTCACAGATATGCCCTGGCTGGATACAGGAATTGAATCTGGAATTGGTCGTCTACAGATATGCCCTGGCTGGATACAGGTATCAAATCTCTAAACTCTTCATGCATATATGCCCTGGCTGGATACAGGTATCGAATCTACAATCAATCACTCACAGATATGCCCTGGCTAGATATAGGTATCGAATCTGGAATTGCGATAGTTGATAGTAATCATCTTTGGATTGACCTTTTCCTGAAAAGGCAAAACATTAGTTGTATGCAATGTCATGATGTATGAGATGCATGATGTCATGATGTTCTCAAAAATAAATGAGATCGTGTGATATGTTGCGTATATGTATGTGTCAGGATGTATAAAATGTGAAATGTCTATGAATGTGTTTTCGACTAGGAAAATAAATCCTTGACGAAGGCCGGGAAATCAAATCCTGAGCTGATGTTGAAGAGTAGAGTTCTTCGCTTCCGCTGGGGATGATGGTTGCAAGAATAAACCGGTAGGAGAAGATGACTCCGTTGGGGAATAAACTTGTTGGAGAGATTACTCTGCAGGGAATTACTCTGTGGGAAGAGATGCTTCGCTGAAGTTTTAATGAGAACTCCGTTGGGGATTCCACTGATAAGTTATGTTGGGGAATTTGATGAACTCCGCTGGGGATAAAAGAATCTTGACTGCTGTCGGGGAAAGTGAATCCTTGACTGCTGCAGGGGAGGGAAAGAATCTTTTGATTGTTGAAAGTGAGAAATACTGGGACCGCTGTTGGGGAATCCGGAGCTTGGGTTGTATGCCAATCTATTGGGGATTCTTGTCTTGAGGGGATCTTCACTAGAGAATATTCGAATATTCTGTGAGGTGCTGAGAACGAGAGTCTTCATTCTGCTGGGGGATTGATAGTTGGAAGTTTTAGCTCCGCTGGGGATCTTGAAACTTGACTCTGAGGGGAGTTAGATTCTGTAAGGCTCTCTGGCTAGGGATTGCAAGAATCTTTTGATTGCTGCAGATGTTGATCTGGAATAAGTTACGGAATGTCGCCAAATCTGGGTCACATCTTGAACCATTTCTAGAAGGAAATCTTGAATAAGTTATAGAATGTCGCCAAATCTGGGTCACATCTTGAACTATTTCTGGAAGCAAGTTCTGAATAAGTTATAGAATGTCGCCATCTCTGGGTCACATCTAAACTATTTCTGGAAGCAAATCTGAATAAGTTATAGAATGTCGCCAAATCTGGGTCACATCTTGAACTATTTCTGGAAGGAAATTCTGAATAAGTTATAGAATGTCGCCATCTCTGGGTCACATCTGAACTATTTCTAGATCTTGAATAAGAATCTTTTGAGTATGAGAAGGAACCGATGTAGGGTTGCTTCATGATGAGTTCGTGTAAAACTACATCTTGGATTTGAGATCTGTATGAGTAGCAGAATGACTTCCGTGTCTGGAGTGTATCTGAAACTGTATCTTGGAGTTAAGATCTGTATGAGTAGCAGAATGACTTCCGTGTCTGGAGTGTATCTGAAACTGTAACTAAGATCTGAATGAGTGACAGAATGGTTACCGTGTCTGGAGCGCATCTGAAACTGCATCTTCCAACAGGTGTTGAAGGAATTGTTGAACACTTTTGACATTCGAATGCCCCAAGTGGTGATGAAGGAGACTTTTTATGTAGATAATTTCCTGGCTTGTTACAGGTGTTGATCCATAATCAGTCGCCACAGATATTTTCCTGGCTTGTTACAGGTATTAATCCGGAACTTAAGAAAGGTTGGTCAAGGAGATACTGTCCTGGCTAGTTTCAGGTGTTGATCTCTGACCTGAGAAAGAAAGATAGTTTTCCTGGCTTGTTACAGGTATTGATCTTCAATCTCTTCATGTAGATAATTTCCTGGCTTGTTACAGGTGTTAATCCACAATCAGTCGTCCACAGATATTTTCCTGGCTTGTTACAGGTGTTAATCCGAAACTTAAGAAAGGTGACAGAATGGCAACCGTGTCTGGAGCATATCTGGACCGTATCTTCCAACAGGTGATGAAGGAATTTTTGAACACTTTTGACATTTGAATGCCCCAAGTGGTGATGAAGGAGACTTCCCCCAAATTCACTGAACTTTGAGAGATTTGTTGAAATCTTGATTGGACTGCCCCAGGTTAACTGAACTTTGAAAGATCTGTTGAAACCTTGACTGGACTGCCCCAGGTTAATTGGATGGTAACATGTCATGCCCCTTGTTGATAGGAGACCTGTCGTTGGAAGTGTCATCCTTTTGAAGTGATTTTGTTCACTGAGAGAGTTTTCGTTCCTCCGAACATTCGCTGTATGAATTTCTTCACTGTCAAACAAATGGTCAAATGCAAACAGTGATATTCAAGTAATGCAAAGTTTATGTTTGTCTCGAAGTTTTTGAAAAATGCGTTTTTTAGCAGAAAACTTTTTATAAGACAAAATCAACACAAGATTTTAGAGCAAAGCCTTACAGGAGTCAGGATACCTTTTGTAACAGTATGCTTTCGAACTAACCCATGCTTCAATTAGGACTTTTGAAGGCTTGTAACGTGGCTTGGTTCACGGTTTAAGAAACAAATGATAAAGGCTCAAAGTATATTTGTACCCACCCGCTCTTCGTGATGTTCTTCAACCCTAAGCTCAGTTAATTGTGCATCGCACTCTATTCGAGTTTGGAACGACTTTTTGGGTGATGGTTCACCAGTTGAATTTTGGGAGACAGTCATCATCTCCTTTTTCTCTTGCAACATTTTTCATGTTGTTGAGGATTTGTAATGACCTCTTTCTTGATTTGTTATCCCTAACTTTTGCCTGACTGTTTCTGTTTTCGAGATTACAGTCAGCGGGATGCCCCAGCTTTCTTAAGCCTCCTTTGTAGGTTTTTGCTCAGTGGGCTTTTCTCTCTCTTTTTTTTTTAGAGATAATGACTTCCTATGAGATAAGGAACCATCACTGTCTTTTGATTCCAAACGAATGCTTTTGATTTCATTCGTTGTGTTATGAACTGAGAGTTTGCGACTTCAATGCGCATTTTCTTTTGAATTAACTGAGAGAATACCCTGCCCCAGGTTTAAATCAAAGGTTTTGATTTGTTTAGAACAGAAAATTCCTACTTCTTTGGCTCGAAGGGGTTGACTAGGGATTATCTTCCTTATAACTCCAGTGTTTGGGAATTGAAAGAAATGCCTGTACATCATCAGCAAGGTCTGTTCAAAAGCATACTGTATGAGATTATGGTATTGTTTCATCATCCTCCCTCTAAAGGCTCGCAGCTTTTTATCAATAGTTAAATATCATAAAGAAAGCATAAGAGTAGTGAAACGAATGGATGAATTCAAGACAAACATATGCAATGCATTAATGAAACAGAGTTTAACATTAACAAATAATTGTTTGAATAACAAAAGAAATTACAACTTTGAAAATTCAAATGAAGCAAAAGTCTTTCAGTTTGAGCTTTGTCACTTCAGGTGGAGAAACCCTTAACGGAAGATTTTCATCTTGCCGTCTGGCATGAACCTCAGTACTCCAATGTCGATCAGATCTTGAATCTTGTTCTTCAAGGCCCAACAGTCGTCGGTGTCATGTCCCGGGCTGTAGGAGTGGTACACACAAAATGCATCAGGATGATAGTTAGGAGCGGAGGTATTGGGCTTCCGAATAGGATCCCTCAAAGTAGTCAGATTGACCTCCAACAAACGTTCCAGTATTAGAGATGACAGTATGTCAGTCTCAGTGAACTGTCTTCCCGATGTATTTTGATTATGCCGATTACCCCGTTGAAGCTGGCGAGGTTGTTGTTGGGCTTGTGACCCTGAAGCAAGTAGAGGAGCCTTCCCTTTGTCTTCTTATCTGAAGGGGGGTTGAGTGGTGACTTGCTCTTCAACCTCAGATGTTTACCCCAGTTGGTTGTTCCGAAGCAGTTGGTTGACGAGAACTCTGAGTTCCTCTTGTCTTTGAGACAAATCCTGGATGAGAGCCATCTGGCCCACTAGTTGTCCCATCACTTGGATCCTCAATGTTGCCAAATCAAACTGCAGTTCCCCCAGCTGATCACTCCTGGCATTGTTTGAATTCTCCTGGACCAAGCCCTTTGTGAGGAGAGCTTTCATTTCTTCTTGCCCCAGGGACAGGTTCAAGAACATCTCCTGAAGCTGAGCAGTCTGGTCCTGGATATCCTTGACAGTCCTCTCTAGAGCCATCTCTTACTGAAATAAACAGTAGGAGAGTAAGGAAACCTGAAAAGGGAAAAATTGTTATGGTGCAATGCATGACATGTGAATGCATGCTTTCCAGGATCTCTTGGGGTAAACACAAGAGAATGTTAGAGGTTGAACTTTGCTCTTGGATCGGAGAACTTTGCACCGGTGGATGTTTTTCCACGAGAATCAAGCTCACCATGTCAAGTGGGTCATAGCCCCTGATTCAAGTTGTTGCACTTGATCTTTGATTGGAGAACTCTGCACCGGTGGATGTCTTTCCATGAGAATCAAGCTCACCATGTCAAGTGGGTCATAGCCCCTGATTCAAGTTGTCGCACTTGATCTTTGATGGCATTTGTTTAGAGGAGAAACCTCTTGCCCTTTGGTAGACGTCTGGTTCAACGTAACCCTGCATCAAAAGAACCCTCGAGATCCTTGAAATGGTTAGTGATAAATGCTATGGTATGATGTCATGATGTTATGTACATATATGCAAAAGCAAGTAAACGTATATACAGGAAATCATATTCACACAAAGCGAAACAAGTCCTTAGGTTTAGGCTTGCGTGGGGTTTGTAGGTAAGTACCCTCTTGAAGTTAGTTGGCTCATCCTGTCCTAAAATAGAAACCGGGTTCTAAGGAGCTCAATATCATTGGATTGTTTTCTGTGTTCATTATTTTGGTTTAGCCACTTAACTGGCGACCAAAATATTCCAAGAAAATAACCCTCAATGAGTGTAGTATCGAGTATCTACCAACTTCGGACTGCACCAAAGTCGGTCATCTCACTACCCCTAAAAAGGCTAAGATGGTCAATTAAGGTCCTAAGAGTTCGTTAGTGCTTCACGACATCACTCAGTGGCCCCGTACTCTCCTTGATTGAACTCAAGGGTTACCGATACTCACAAATATGTCACACTAACATAGCTTACTGCTTCAACCGTGTCGGTATACCCCGCACAGTTCCCTCACAGTTTTATTGCTATTTACCTAAAAAGGTGCCCCCAAATCCGGGTGTAGGATTTACAACAAACCCAAACAAGGACCCAAAAAAAGTAAAGCAATCAAGGCAATCAAAGCAAGAAATGTAAAGGTGATATAAACCCTAAGGTAACCCCACTTTTAGATTGATTCCCCAGCAGAGTCGCCAGTTCTGTGATACGGTGGGAGAACTGACTTGAGGTTTTGCGTTTGTATTCGCACTTATTCGGTTTAGCAAGAGTCGCCACCAACTTTTTATTTTATCCTAAAGGAAAGGTTAAAAAGCACAGGAAAAACCTTTTGAGATGTTTCATGGGTTCGGGGGGTAGATTATGAAAAGGGAAGGTATTAGCACCCTTTTCATCCATGGTTATCCATGGGCTCTTAGTTACTTGTTTTAGATCACTTGCCTTGATTTTCAATTGCTTGAAATTGTGGTGTGTGTGTGTTTTGAAAATGTTTTTGAAAAAGACGCCTTGTCTAGGCAACCATTGTAATGACTCGTGTTTGAGTATATACAAAGGTGTGTATCTTTTCAAAAAGATGTTTCAAATGTTTTTGGAAGTTTGTTTTTGAAAGTGTTTGTGGAGTGTGGTTTGAAAAGTAGGCAAGTGTTTTTGCAAGTTGATCAAGTAACTAAGAGTTGTCTACCCCTAAATTTACTCAAAGGTTTTTCTCATGTTTTAACCCTTTTAACAATTTTGTTCCATCATTGAATTTGGTGGGCAATCTTGCGTTAGGATGTTAACGGGACAGGCGCGGGTCATTGTATGGACCATGAATGCAATGGTGCCAAGTGTCTTTGGCAATTTGCTTGAAGGGACTTGATCATTTTGATAGGCAACTTTCGAAAGTGTCATCGAGGGACTATGATCATTTTGATTCGTTTTGTTTTGCCAAAGAAACTCAACGTGCAAGCATGGCCCATTTTGGAAGGCAACAAGCGGGATTACCTTAGGGGTGCAAGTGTGAATGGTGTATTGATTTCATGCATTTGTCTTTGTATTAGGTTATCTAGCGTTTGATTTTATGTACATACAAACCCTAGGTCTATACATGGTATAATTGAAAGCGATAAATTGCGAGAATTTAAAGTCTACGCTATTACAAATAAGTATCCGGGAGTGGGGGTACAAATTTACAAATGGGGATGAGACTTAAATAGGAGAGTAGTGTCCAAATAATTTACAACCAAATTGAATTGCAATCTCAAATGTAATATGTATCAAGGTATAAGAATAAGCAAATGTATAAGAGCAATGTAAATGTATTAACGTATTTGTGTAAGTGCATGTAATTATTTACAAGTGAGAATGATTAACTTAATGAAAAAAATTTAAGTATTGTTTATTTATTCTTTTTGGATATTTGTATTTTTGTTAATATGTACAAAACAAAATATTTTAAGGAAAGAAAAATATTTAGAGAAAATTAATATTTTTATGTATTAGTATTTTATATACAAAATCTAAATTAAACAAAAATGTTTCAAATTTAAGAAAATTAATATTTATGTATTAATGCTTTTACGTATGGAAAAGATTCATTAAAAAGAGTTTTAAGATAAAATCTATTAATTAAACCTAATATTTATATATTTTCCAAATGTAATAAAATAAAAGAGAAATTTGTATAAAAGAATTAAGGTACTATTTTATATACAAAAATGAATTAAATTATGTTAGTTTAAACTATAAAAAGGAGAAATAAAATGATAAGTGAAAAAAGTATTAGTTTGAAAATTAAATGGGCTAAGGGGAACTTGGCCCAAACTAAAAACAAGCAGAAGGAGAAATGAGGGGGGGGGGGGTGCGCCAGCGTTTAATGGGCTTAACGTTTTAGAAAGGGCAGGGCCCAAGGCAAGTTTGACAAATGTTTTGCAAGGGTTTTCAATGCTTGTGTTCATTTGGGATTTAGGGTTTGTTGATACAGAGGCGCCGTTCACTTCGTTTCTATCCTCTTCATCTTCTTCGCCATAGCCACTGAATAAGCTTTCTCTTCGCCCAAGGCCAACCAGCGCCACCGTCCATCCTCCTCCCTCCATGGACCGCTCAAACAGTAATTCGTTCAAGGTGATAATTTCTACCTTAGCGCATTTTAGGGTTTTAACTCTTATGTCTTGCATGTTTTGCTTTTCGTTTATTGATTATGATTAAGTGTTGTTGTTATTCTTGTTGGAGGTGCATGAAAGGAAAAAAAAGATTAGAGATACTACCTTCGTTGGAGACGGAGGAGGACGGGGCTGGAGGCGCTCTAGGCGGCCAAGGGCGAAGGCTTGATGATGTTGTGTGCTGGAGAACCTGGTATTCGTATTTGCTTTTGTGTTGTTGGTTTGATGATGATGTCTTGAAAACCCTAGCACGACCTTCCTTTTCCTCTTCTCTTTTGATTGCTTATGTTGCCTTTGAGTGCTTCTTTTCTTCTTCTCTTGTTAGCCTCTGTATGCTTGTATGTTGATATGCTGAGATTGATTTGAATATTGTTTGTTGTTGATTTTGGGGTATGGTTGCCCTAACCCTATGATGAGGTCGCTCTGAGGGTTTAGAGTTTTGGTTGGAACTGGTTTTGATCAAGGCTTATGCAGGTTTCAGCTTTAGTTTGTGTTTTGAAACTGGTCACAGGCAGGATGATGGCTTGACACAGTTTGTGGCCCTTTTTTCTGGTTTAGTGCCTTTTGTTAAGTTACAGTTTGGCTTTGGCTTGTGATATGCTGGATGTTTGAAACTGAGTTTGGTTTTCAGGCTTCAGTTTGTGGCTGTTAGGTTAGAGACAGGTTTAGGCTTGTTTTGATAGGTTGGGTTTGAAATGGTTTAAGGCTTATGGTCTTGACAGGTTATGTGCTTGTGGCTTGGGCTTCAGCAGGCTGTAAGCTTGTTTGTGTTTGATGGCTTCTGGTTTGGTGTGGATAACTTATGCAGGTTGGCTTGAGCTTTGAATGGTTATTGAAAGGTTGATGTTGATTTGTGAGTTATGTGTTTGGTAAGGCTTATGCTGTTAAAGGCTTTGAATGCAGGTTTAAGCTTCTGGTTGTTTTCAGTTTAAGGTTTTATGCAGGATGTTTGTTGGTGAGCTGGTTAAGACTTGAGGCAGGTTCATGGCTTTGGCTCAAGGCTTGCTTCAGTTTTGTGTTACAGTTTGCAACCTTGGGTATTCTCTATGTATTATTCTGCCCCTTTTCTCTTTGTCTGATATGCTTGTTATATCTTTTTTCTCTTCAAGCCTAAGCCTGTTGTAAGCCTTCTTTCCCTCTCTCTTTTTCTCTCTCCACACATTTAAAAAGCATTTTTATTGCTTTAGAAATGTACTACCTCTGAAAAGGTACTGGCCTAGGAAAATGATGTGACTTGAAGGTTGCTTGCAATGCATATTTTCCTCTGCATACTTCTTATCTCCTTTTTCCAGATTTTCTGCTTCTTGTTGACAGCATTTTGTACTTGTTTGATAGCTTGAATAGCCTTTTGGACAGCTTTGGACAATTTGAAATTGTAACTTTCAGCTTGCCTTTTTGATTTGGTTAGGCCTAGTTCAGTTTGCCTTTTATCCTTGTACATGCTGTTTGTTTTGAAACTGTGCAGTTGGTTGATAATTTGAATTTGTGCAAAATTATAACTTTGTGCATTTCATGTTTCATTGCAAGCATTTTTATCCCTCTTTGTGAACCAAGAGCAATCTTGTGATTTGTAGAGAGGGCAAACTGATTCCGGCCAGTTACCTTTAATGATGAATTCATTTTTTATCTGTCTGCTCTTTAATTTTATCTGCTTTTGACTTCTTTTCTCTTCTTTTGCAGGTAAAAACAATAATTGAGCAACAAGGGAGCATCAGATAGAGGAATGAAGATTTAGGAAATTTAGGACATAGTTTTATTTCAATTTAAATTATTTGTAATAATATTAATGTAAATAACTGTAAATAAATTTACAGTATCTAAATAATATCTGTAACAAACGATTCAAAATGAATAAACATCCTTTTTTGATCAGTTAATTCTTTTTTTAGCTGTCTGTTTAATCATTTGAATTTCTTAAATTAAAACAATTGAACGTAAATCCAATTATTCTGACTTAGAAAAATAAATAATTAATAAACGTCCAGCGTTCCGAGTAATCCAAAACATTGCACAGTTAATCTCAACAAATGTCCATATTCCTTTGCCTTTACTGATTAAGTCCAAACACTGTAAATTCTCAATCAACAGCCTCAGTCCATATCTCAGAGTAAATTGAGAAGCACTGATAGAATTAATTCTTTCTGAGAAATATGCGCACAAAACCCTGATTCTTGTCTTAATTTTCACAGAAGCGCCTGCCTGATCAAAACCTAAGCCAACTCAACCAAACCCTAAGCAATCTGCTTGAACTGCTTTAAAATCAATGAAAAACCCTAATTTTGTCTGACTGATAAGAAAAGTCTGTTTGACTGATTCTTACGCCAATTTGAAAAATCAGGAAAAGCCCGAAGCTGTGATTTCTTGTGGAAAAAGAGGAGGGCAAATTTTGGGGTACAACAACTATGATCACCGCTCTGTGGGAGCAGTTCAAGATTTATCATCACAATTCATCTCCCTATCGGCCGAAGATGAACAATGTTGTTGAAGCCGCGAACAAAAATATCAAGAAGATCATTCAAAAGATGACAGTCACCTACAAAGACTGGCATGAGATGTTATTGTTTGCTCTGCATGGATATCGTACCACGGCAGTACTTCAACAGGGGCAACCCCCTTTTCTTTGGTATATGGCATGGAAGTTGTTCTACCTATGGAAGTTCATATTCCTTCCTTAAGGATTATAAAGGATGCCGATTTGAGTGAAGACGATTGGATTCAGACCCGGCTTGATCAACTTAACTTGATCGACGAGAAATGACTTACTGCTATTTGTCATGGTCAGACGTTCCAAAAACGGATGATCAAGGCTTTCAACAAGAAAGTCAGGCGTCAAGTATATCAAGTCGGAGATCTTGTAATCAAGCGGATCATCTTGCCGCAAAGTGATCCCAGGGGCAAGTGGACTCCTACTTACGAAGGACCATTTGTGATCAAGAGCATATTTTCTGGTGGGGCAATGATTCTGACCACCATGGACGGCGACGACTTGCCGCACCCTGCGAATGCAGACATAGTCAAAAGATACTACGCATAAAACGACCCGGCAAGTTGAAAACCCGAAAGGGCGACTTGGGCAAAAATGGGCATCCCGGTGAACCGAAAACCCGAAAGGGCGGTTCAGGCAAAAATTAGGGATAAATAAAAAAATTGTACACCCGGCAAGTTGAAAACCCGAAAGGGCGACTTGGGCAAAAAAGGGTTTCTCGGTGGATCAAAAACCCGAAAGGGCGGTCCAGGCAAAAGTTAGGGAGTTAAAGCGTATGATTGTGTCTCGTCAGATCACTTCAAGAACAATCTCTTCAACAACAAGCTCCAAGCTACTGATCAATCCAATCATCGGTGGACGAAGCAGCGAATGGACAAGATACTCAGAGTTGTGAAGGCTATAGCAGAATGGGAATCCCATGGAATTGTTACGCATAGCCATCTTTCTTTTTGTATAAATTTTTTCATTTTTACGACAACATTCTCTTACTAGGATGTCTGTCTCCTTTGTACAAAGATACTTACAAAAGTTAATACAAAGATACTTCAAAGTACAGAAATTTGTTGGTCTTTCTTTCTTTTTACACTTATGTTTTATTTGAAAACGTCCAAATTTTCATTAAATAGGCATATGCATTTGAATATAATCACTGCTTACAAATAAAACGAAATTGAGAAAGGATAATTACTGATAGGTTGAAGATGTAGGAAGATATCTTTATGTTATTCCAAGAGAAATCCCATACAGTACATCGTTCAGATCCTCAACAAAGCAAAAGCCTTAGAGTATGTGTCCCCAGCGGAGTTAAATTTCCAGATCCCTAGTGGATCCCGAAAACCCTGAAATACATATCCCCAGCGGAGCCAGAATATTCTAAACCTATTTCCCCAACAGGTTATCTTAAAATTCCGAGAACCAAGCTAATAACAGTTAACTTCTTGTCTTATCCCCGACTAGGATGATTCCCCAGTAGTTTGGCATACAACCCAAAGCTCCTGATTTCACCGGCCGAGTAAACATTCTCCCCACAGAGTTATTTCCCAGCAGATCGAAGATTCTTGGTATCATTTCTCCAATAGAAGCCTCCCAGGTTTTAACTCCCCAGTAGAGATTTTCAGAGTTTTCCTTATTTCCCAAGAAAGTCATGAATGATTCTCGTTCCCCTACCGAAGTTGTCGAAGCTCTTATTAAATCCCCCACAAGTCACCAAGGATTTTCAATCCCCAGCAGTGGTCCCAGGATTTCTCATTCTCAACAATCAAAGATCTTTAATCCCGCAGCAGTCAGCAAGGATTTCTCATCTTTAACAATCAAAGATTTTTGAATCCTCAGCATCGGTCAAGGATTTATTTTCCCCGACGACAGTCAAAGATTTCATTATCTCCATTTATCAAGGATTTATTTTCCTCAGCAAGACAGCTACTCAGCTTACATGCACATCCATTACATTCATATATCATAAACATTGATGAAACACAGTTCATTGCATCATACATATCATGCAACATAACTTTGTGTTTTAGCTAACATTTTACCTTTTTCAGGATAAAGTTAAAAGGCTATCATTAACAATTATTCGGATACAGTATGGATTCACCCCAGACACGGTGGTCATTTTATTACTCATTCAGAATTTCAAGTCAAAATACAGTACGAATACACCCCAGACACGGCGGTCATTCTACTACTCATTTCAGACTTCAGCAATCAGATACAAACTAGATACGCTCCAGAAACGGCAGCCATTCTATCTCTCATTCAGATTCAATTCTCAACTTCAGGTTCAGATACGCTCCAAACACGGATGCCAATTATAGCCCTTACACCAGAAGTTTGATTCTCCCCAGTGCAGTTGGCACGAAAGTTATTCTGTCACTTATTCAGATCCCCGTTACAGTATCAGATACACTTCAGACACGAAAGTCATTATGCTACTCATACAGATCTCAACTTTAGATATAGTCCAGATACGCCTCAGGCACGGTTTCCATTCTGTCACTCATTCGGAATTTATCCCCAGCATATAGTTGCTCCATACACAGATTTTTCTCTGTTACCCATTCAGAATACAGATACACTCCAGACACGGCAGTCATTCTGATATTCATTCAAGAATCAAATACAGTTACAACTCGGATACGCTCTAGACACAGACGCCATTCCTTTGCTCATACAAACCCAATCTCCAGATACAACTCAGATATGTTCCAAATACGGATACCCTTCTGATGTTCATTCTACTGACTTTCAACAAACAAGTCTTGGATGGCATCTTTAAGCCCATCTCCAGCAAGATTCTACCATCTCTAAATGGCATCTTTAAGCCCATTCCCTCCGTTACAATTTGACGAGTGCAAATTTACGGGCACTCTAGTGTCCAATCCTCTTTTACCTTCGAGTCACGAAAGGCAAGCTTGCCAATCTAACTCTTCAAGTTCAAGAAGATTGAACAGGGGCAGCTGTTGTACCCCAAAATTTTCTCTCTCATTTTATCAACATTTCTCATCACAAGGCTCTTGGAACTCAAGATCAAGCTAGGGTTTGCTCTGCTCAAGACACCTCCTTGCACTGTTGACCTGGAATTAGGGTTTGAGTTTGCACAAGGATTTTTGGACCTTCAATGCCCAAATTTACTTTCATACTTCATGTTGGACTCATAAGTTTTCCCATACCAAGTTTCAAGCCTTGATTCAAATTTTTGCCCAATCAATTGGACAGTTGACCTAGAAATCAGCTGCATTGGGGAAAAAGTCAATTGTGGCCAATTGATAGTCAAACCTCATAAATTTTGACCCACATCAACATTATGAACTCATATGAACCATTTGATCAAGTTTGGACCATAATCCCATAAGAAATTTGATCAGATCACCAAAAGGGCAAAATGGTCATTTTTAGGGTTTTGACTGTACAAGGGCAATTTTTGACTGTTTGACCTAGCCAATGGCAAATAAATCTCAACCATGGACTCAAGGACTCAATGAAATTATCTTGACCCATTCAACAAGTTCAAAATATCTCAAATGCATAGGATTGACAGATGAATTTTTCAGTCAACTGATCAAAATTTGACTGTACACTGAAAAGTCAAACTTTGACTTTTTGGTCAAAATCAAGTGCCAAGAGTCATTTTACATCAAGATATGTCAAATTATGAAACTTGTTCATCAAGAAACCCAAAATTACAAATTAGGGTTTGAAATTGAAAATTTTCATAACTTGGAAATTTTCTAAGTTATAAAATTTTCTTAATTTTTCCTAACTTTGTCCCACATTTTCACCAATATGAAAATGGATTAAAACAAAACTTACAACATGAAATTTATAGTCCATCACAAAGTCTACAACTTTTATTCACAAAGTTTTCTCAAAAGAAGCTTGGATCTCAAGTTATGATTTTTGGAACAAGGGTCCCTAAAACTTTTAACTTAGAGAAATTTGGCCATAATTTAGGCAGGATTTTGACCCATCTTCTTGGCCATTTTTCACATAGTTTCACTTTGAGTCTCAAGTTGCATTTCAAAGATGGATTATAGTACATGTTGCAAGCTTTCCAAATTGTCCAAGAACTCCTCAAACACATTTGTGGTTACGGAGAATCGAATGCTGGAAGTTGGCAAAAACTCACTTTGTAACCATGGCCAATACATGTTCATACCAAGTTGCAAATCTGACCAAACTAGCTTAGTACATAATTACAGGCCTCTAAACCAATTTACACTCAAAAATTGAATGCAAATACATTGGACATTAGCATTGTTCTGATCAAGGGAGCATTGTACATTGAACATTTCCATTTTGGGCATAAAGATGGCACTTCCATTTTTATAAAGGCAACTTTATGTCAAATTGCATTTTCTTGAGCCTTGGACTTCTTTCCTTGCAGCAAAAAAGTTCCCTAATCTCAGGCATAGTACACCAACTTGAGCATGCTTGGAGCTAGCCTGTACAGGCCATAGCTTGGTCACTTCACATCTTTGCTTCAAAACCAAGGCATTATACCAAAAGTCAAGAACTCACACATCTGATATATTGAACTCAAGCAAAGTTTTCAAACAAGTTTTGCATACCCTTGTAAGCCAGAAACACGAGCCTTTGACCTCTCAAACCCCCTTGTGCACAAAAACCACATTTTCTTGCAAAATAGGGCAGGACCTGCAAATCACAAGCCAAATCACATTTCACTCGTGCATTTTGCTCCTTTCCACTTCAAACACCTTTCATTCAACTCACTCAAGTTGTCCTAAACCTCCATTGCCAACTGTAACTCCATTTACAGTGTTCACCATTTCTGTTTCAAGCTTGTACAGGTTGACTTTTGTAGAAGGATTCAGGCCATTTCAAAACAAACTAAGCATTGGGAAAGGTTCAGGGAACATCAAGCAAGCTCAAAAGAACCTCAGGCCTCACTGAAAGTTGCTGCATTGTCCAACTCGAACTCATCTAAAACAGGTATTTCATGAACTTCTATCTCTCTATTTAGGAACATTTAGCCTTAGGTTTGTGAATAAAAGATGTTGTACTCATTGCCCTGAAACCATACATATGCTCAGTTTTCATTTATATTAATCGTGCTAGGAGAATTTCATCCATGAACATGTTGAAAAAGTTAGGTTAAATTTTAGGGCCAGAGAAATTCTCTCTGGTCTTTGAGAGTTAGATTTAATGTTTGATATGGTTGAAATCGCTGTTTGATGCTCTACAAGTTTCATGTTTTGAGTTTTGTCAAAAAAGCACTGAAATAGGAGATATGAATTTGAACTAAGCATGCGCGCGTTTCTGTTGGACGAAGGTTGAAGATGAAGTAGCTGGGCTGGGCCTGACTACTTCCTACTGTTGGCACCCCCCATTTTCAGTTTCACACCCCCTGACCCATTTCTTTGTATTTTTATTATTTTTGCATTTTAATTTCATTTCTGACTTTATTATTTTATTTCCAAACATAAAAAATACTTGAAAAATATTTTCATAATTTTTTGCATTTATTTGGTATTTATTTTAATTATTTCTAATATTAAAACACTTTTAATACCATTTTATTATTCGTTTAAATTTGAAATTTATGTAAATAATACTTTTATTTTCATTTTCTTATTTTTATTCATATTGAAAATATTTTCTTGAATATATTTTATTTTGTAAATATTTTATTTTATTTTATACACACTTAACATATTTAATATATATATATATATATATATATATATATATATATATATATATATATATATATATATATATATATATATATATATATATATATATATATATATATATATATATATATATATATATATATATATATATATATATATATATATATATATATATATATATATATATATATATATATATACATATGCTATATTTTACTAAATAAATAGAATAAAAATACAAAAATATTATATTTATATTTTTATTATTATTTTATACTAAAAAACACTTTTGTGTGATATATCCTTATTTTTGTACACATTAATACATTTTTGTATATAATACATTTTTGTATATAAATAATGTAATATTGTTTTCTTAAGAAAAATTAGGGTTTACCCCTTTATAAAATAAAATCAATTCTTTTTTCATTTTATTTATTTACACCTTTTTCTTTACATTTAAAAATGTTTTTCATATATAAAAACTTTTTTTTGCATAATGCATTTTTTTAATATTCATTTATTGTGTTTATTTAAATATTGTATATTTAAATTTTATGCCTTGCAAATTCAATTTGGTTGTAATAATTTAGGGTTTTAATTTCTTGCAAAAATAATCCCCTATTCAAATTTGTACCCCCCTCCCTATATCCAAGTTGTAATAGCTTAGATTTATTTTTACACACTTAAAAACTTTCAATTATGCCATGATTAGAATTAGGGTTTGTATGCAAAATTAAAACCAACAAATAGTTTGACCTAATCAAAGACAAAAATGCATGAAAAAACAAACACAATGCACACTTGCACCCCTAGGGTTACAATCCACTTGTTGCCTTCAAAAATGGGCCATGGTATGCATGTTAAGTACTTTGGCAAAACAAAAACAAAACAAAAGATCATAGTCCCTCGACGACGCTATTTGAGTTGCCTAAACAAAATGATCAAGTCCCTTAAGGAAAATTGCCAAAAATACTTGACACAATTGCTATCATGGTCTATACGATGACCCGCGCCTGTCCCGTTTAACATCCTAACACAAGGTTGTTCACAAAATACAATGGTGAAACAACACTGTTAAAAGGGTTAAAAACATAAGAAAGATCTTTGAGTAAAATAGGATAGATAACTCTTAGTTACTTGATCAAAAGCTTGCAAAACATCCTTGCTATTTTCAAAACACACTTCACCACACAATTTCAAAACCCTACTTTCAAACATTGAAAACTTTTCAAAAGACAAAAACACCTTTGTATACATTCAAACAAGAACCATTACAAAGGTTGCCATAACGATGGCCTCTTTTCAAAACATCTTTCAAAACCACGCACAAAGCACCATTTCAAACAATTGAAAAGCAAAGCAAGTGATCTAAACAAGTAACTAAGAGCCCATGGATAACCATGGATAGAAAGGGTGCTAATACCTTCCCTTTCTATAATCTACTCCCCGAACCCAAGAAAACATCTCAAAGGTCTTTCCTGTGCTTTTTGACCTTTCCTTAGGATAAAATAAAAAGTCGGTGGCGACTCTTGCTAAATCGAAACATGTGCGAACACAAACGCAAAACCTCAAATCAGTTCTCCCACCGTATCACAAACACCATTTTTAATAACGCAGCTTCTAATGACACAACCTCTGGGCGACACAATCTTCTGACTACTATAATTCTGACTAATGCAACTTCTGACTAACCTAACCTCTGATCAGATGAAACTTCTAATCATTACAGCATCTGACTAACCCAACCTCTGACCAGATACAATTTCTGATCATCACAGCTTCTGACTAACCCCATCTTCTGACATACAAATTCTGACTAACCCAACTTCTGATCAAATGCAACTTCTGATCATTACAGCTTTTGACTAACCCAACCTCTGACCAGATACAACTTATGATCATCACAGCTTCTGACATCATAGCTTCTAACCCATGCAACTTCTAACATCAAAACGGTTACTTTCTAATGATTCAACACAACTTCTAACATCAGAATTTCTACCTTTCACTAAGCCACGCGACTTCTAACAACCTACATCTAACATCATAACTGTTATTTTCTATTCATCCTATTGTTCTAATTCTTTGTATGATATCAACCTAACTAAGAACAGTATTGACAAATTATATTCTCCAAATTAATTCATCATTCTAATACAGCAACACCTGGTATCGTTCCAGCTTAATTATGTATTTTTCATCACTGCAATATTTCTGCATTTTTCCTTCTCTGCATCTCACTACGGTTCCATAATTAAAGCCCTAAAACTTAATCTAATCATGACAATTCATCACCCATAATTACCTTATAATTCTACATCATTTTAACAACATCAAGACATCAATATTCATCTAAAATTCATCAATTCTCATCATACAACAATCATGTATTTTCAATTCAAGAACAAGACAACAATCATCTCTAACCCCACATACCAATCATCATAAACCCAATTATAGAGTTAGAACCCCACCCTTACCTTGGATTGAAGTTCGCTCTACAATTTCCGGTTTAATTCTCGTGCTTGCCATTTTCCACTTTCTCTAGCAGCTTGCACGTTCTTTCTCAATCCTTATTCTTCTACTGCTTCTTTCTTTCTATTCTATTCCAACAACAATAAAATAACCCTATTATTCTATTTACTCCTTAATGGGCTTAAAACCAATACACCCCCTTATTACTTCTATTCCTTCAAAATAAGCCCACATCAAATAATATTATACTTCTAATATTATTTCACCACATAATATTATATCTCTAATATTATTTTTCTACTTAATAAAATAAATCCAATTAATTATAACACAACTTCACAAATATTCCAAAACATAATTTAATTAAATAATTAATTAAATTACGGGCGTTACAATGGGCACGTCACTGAAGAGTGCATCCACCTCAAGGACGCGATCGAGATCCTCATCAGAGACGGGAACCTAGAATAGTACACCAGGGAAATAGAGGCTTCTCTTGAAAAGACATCTGGGAAGAGAAGAAGGTCGAGGAGGAAATGCCACCCTCTGAAGATGCTGCTAACCTCCAGATCCCCATGAGCATCTTCCGGCCTGAGGACTTCTTCATCCTCAACAAGGCCAATTTCCCCCTCTACACTGCAACACACAACCCGAAGGAGTCTTTCCTCTCTGCCATGGTTATATTTGGCGGGGGATTCAACAACCTCCTCGTAGGTTCGGTGAAACGAAAATTTGAGGAGCTTATCGATGCGAGCTCAAGCCATAACGCTTCCCTCGAGAGGTGCTGGGAAAGCTCAAACCCTATCACATTCTACCGAGAGAAGCTTCTCGATGGCTCCCCTAACTCTAACACCCTTTGCTCGTGAGAGCATGAATAGAAAACTTTGATGTACGCCGCATATTGGTCGACCAAGGAAGCTAATTCATATCATGTACTCTCACCTGTTCAAGACTCTGCAGCTCGACGAAACACATTTAACACCCTATGTGAGCTCTAATCTACAGGGATTTAACGATGTAACCACAAGACCATAGGGCTATGTCGAGCTGATTATCACCTTCAGAGCAGTTGAGACTGCTAGAGTGGTCAAAACCCAATTCCTGGTGATAGATTGTCCGTCTCTATATCAGTGCATCCTGGGGAGGCCAACTTTGGCTGCATTGGTCGTTGTGACCTCAACGGTTCACCTTAAGATGAAGTATTACACTCCTAAGGGTCTCGTCACCACCCTTCACGGGGATATTGAAGCCACGAGGAGATGCTTTGAAGTGGCCGCGAAGGGGCAGGACTCCATCAACATATCACCCAGGACCATCGACAAGCCAACACGACCCAACAACTTGGAGGAACCGAAACCAATACCTCTCATTGACTCAATTGACCTCGATAATCGCTTCACCAAATATGACCTGAAGGTGTAGAAGAAGAAGAAGGAAAAAGAAACCCAACTGGCAGCACTAAAAGACGGTGATGAGCCTCCCTATCCTAGGCGCCCCATTTCAGACGACGAGTTTGAAGTCATCCTCCTCGACAATGACCCAGACAAAGGAGTAAAGATTTGCACTGGCCTTCTCGACCTTGCGAGGAAGCAGCTGAAAGCCTTCCTAAGAGAAAATGTAGATATGTTAGCGTGGAGTGCTACTGAGATGCCCGGACTAGACCTTAAGGTCTCCTGCCACCAATTGACCATAGACCCCGCTGCTAGGATTGTAGTACAACGTAGGCGTAGGCAGTTTCCCGAGAAAGCGGAGACTGTTGAAAAATATGTAAAAGACCTCTTAGAGGCAAATTTTATTTCGCAAGCCCAATATAAAACCTGGCTCTCAAATGTTGTACTCGTTAAAAAATCTAATGAAAAATGGAGGATGTGTATTGATTATACTGATCTTAATAGGGCTTGCCCTAAATATGCTTACCCATTACCTAAAATAGACAAATTAGTTAACAATTCTTCTGGATTTAAATTATTATATTTTATGTAAGCATATTTAGGGTACAACTAGATCCCCATGGTAAAGACTGACAAAAATTATACGACCTTCATGAGCGAGTTAGGCAATTGTTACTATAGTGTAATGCCCTTTGGCCTAAAGAACGTCGATGCTACATACCAGTGGATGATGAACAAAGTCTTCCAAGGTGAGATTGGAGACATGCTCTAAGTATACATGGACGACATGTTCATGAAATCCCAAAAGGAATCTGACCATACACTCCATCTCAAGAGAGTCTTTGACTAGGCGAGGAAATGCGAGATGATATTCAATCTGGAGAAGTGCACCTTCAACGTTCGAGCAGGCAAGTTCCTCGACTTCTACCTAACAGAATGAGGAATCGAAGCGAACCCCGACAAATGCAGGTCCTTCTCTGAATTCCCAACACCCAACTCGAAGAAATCATTCCAATCCCTAAACGGGACGCTCACCTCGTTATCCCACTTCGTAGTGAAATGTGCCTAACACACACTTCCCCTTTTCAAGCTCCTCCACAAGAAAGCAACGTTCGAATAAATCGATGAGTGCGAACAAACCCTCTTCCATCTCAAACGAGCTCTTTTGCAACCATCGGTCCTCTCGCGACAGGACAATAAATAGACTCTCTACCTTTACCTCGGCGTCACAATCGAGGTCGTTAGCGCGACTCTCATCTATGAAAACCCTGAAGGGAAGAAGCCTATATATTTCACGAGCAAGGCCCAAAACTCAGATAGCAGTAAATCGAGAAAGTATCCCTTGCGCTTGTCAATGTGACAAGGATATTGAGACACAACTTCCTAGCCCACATGGTCATAGTACGAACTAACCAACCCTTGAAGCAACTGATCAGTCGTCCCGACATGGCAGGCAAAATGCTCAAAATGTCACAAGAACTCTCTGAGTTCGACATCAGATACGAGAGCATAAAGGACCTAAAAGCTCAACTATTGGTCGACTTCGTAGCAGAGATGACCATACCCACCTCCCCGTCAAACGAAACCCATAAATGGACCATCTTCATGGACAAAGCTTCCAGCTCGACAGGAAGTGGAGCATATATTATTCTTGAAAACGAAGAAGGAGTCCTGACCTAGGTGTCCCTCGCCATATCCTTCCCAACCTCGAACAATGAGCGGACTACGAAGCCTTCCTCGTAGGACTACGCTTGGCTGAGGGTTTGGGAGCTAGAGAGGTGAAAATCTTCACTGATTCTCAGCTTGATGCCTCCCAGATACTGGGAGAATACTAGGCCAAGAACGACGATCTCCCCGAGTACCTAACTCTGGTTCAAGAGAGGATAACAAAATTCACATTCGCTGAAGTGAAACATGTCCCTCGCGAGCACAACACTCGCGCAGACATTCTGTCAAAACTCGCGAGCACAAAGAAGAAAGACAGAAACAAGTTTGTTATCCAAGAGATATTATCTGACCCGAGCATCGAAAAACCCTATGCGACTCAATGTAAACACCATCAGCGGCTGCTGGATGACCCCGGTGTATAACTACCTCGCGACGAGGGAAGTATCCACGACTAGAAAGATGCCAACGTGATTAGGCACAATGCGTGTGCCTACGTCCTAGTCGGGGATAAGATGTACAGACGAGGATTTTCCCTTGAGAAGACCCTAAACTCTTTGAACTTACCTCGTTGTTATAAACTTTATTTTAATTATAATCAACCATATTCTATTTTTATCCAACTTTTATTATATTCCTTCAAACTATTATTATAAGCAAAAAATTTCTTTTTAGATTCATTGAGTAATAAATGTATCTGATCTACATAAAAGACCAGATACATTGATTATTCAATAAACTTAAACAGAGAATCTTTGGTAATAATAATATTCCGACAGAGTATTATATTTAAAAAGCTTCCATTGTTTTGCATTGTAATATAACTATTTGACATATAGTAAAAAAATACTCTCCCGTTCAAAATAATTATCATTTTAACAAATAAATTTTATTTTAAAATAATTGTTATTTTTAATTTTTAATATAATAATAATTATCATTTTTCTAATTATATTTTATTATCTTTTATTATTTACTCTCTGTACTATTTCTAATATATTAATAAATTTAATTTTGTAAAAATATAACGTCTTTAATCTTATAAAAATATAATTTCCTAATTTATGTAAAAAATTTCCTAATTCATTTTGAAATAGAGAGTACTGCTACTCTACTACGTTTTCTAAACTGACAAACGACACACTGTATACCATCATACCATATCGTCATCATTTCTTTTTGCTGCGTAGACGGCGCAGGAAATCAGAGGATATTGAATGTTCACTACTACCACCAAAGTAGTAGTACAAATATTTTTGCGGACCCCACATGTATATTCAAATTTATTATAAAATATTTTTTAACAATAATTCATTATATTAATTTTTTTAACTTGCGCTCTAGCTTTTAGACACGTGTTACTACTATTTATTATTTGTTGAAGACATTACTCCAAGAATCTAACAATATCAATCAACTGGTTTTGCCTTTTGGTTGTTATGTTTGCAAATCGTACACCTAACTTGAGTCTCTGCTGTTTCGTTGCGACTCTTTTCGAGAGAAGGAAGCGAGAAAGTTACCCACTCGGAACGGGTCATGCATATTACACTCTCGCTATCGGTTTCTTTTCTACACGCGCTTTTACTTTGTTGTTTTTTATAAAAACAAATTAGTATACGTAACGGTCAAGAGTTTATGTTTGTTTCTTTCTTATATTCCTTCCTGTCCTTTTTTTAGATATAAATTATGCTTAGATTAAAGTATGCGGTTAAGCATGGCCCATTGATAAAGAAAAATATATTTAGATTAAAGTGCAACATTATTAATAGGACCGTTTGGATCTAGAATTCAAGATGATTCTGGTTCGGCCAGTCTTATCAAACTGTAAATGAGTTAAAATTAGAGTAAAATTGAAAATATTTTATTGAACTGTTCGAAATCATTCAATTTAAAGAATCAGAGTCGATTTTGTAAAACTGTCTGATTCAAAAAAATATTTATCATTAGCCAATTTTAATATTTTATATATAAAAAAATTGAAAATTATTATTATGAAATTGAATCGTCGTACGCATCATTAAAACGGGTAAACATCAAACTTCTGACACATAAAATTCAAGTGTTCCTGCAAAGTTAAGTCATCAAGGTGAATTGAAGCAATGCGCTCATTCGAAGCTATTCGAGTTTCATTAAAGAGAAATAATTGATCACACTTATATAATCAATAACAAATGTTTTTATCATCAAATATGAGAAACTCCAGTTTGGAGATAAGGGTATAGTAAACGTTCTAATTTCTAATGTGAAGTCCACCAGAATCATGGCAGTGGTTTGGGTTTTGTGAACTGTGATCAACCTGAGCACAAAGTAAGGTATAAATCTTATCCATGGCAATATTATGCTAAAGTTGTATCAACAACATTCGAATTCATCGAAAGCACGTGACGAAGATTAAGTCATGTCTAAAATTTCTAGACTGATACCAACTGATGTCAATCTTTTAGATATTAGGGATAATAATCTAATAATACTCCAATTTTAAACCAGGAGTAATAAAATACTAAAAACAAAACTTGATGATTAAGAATATGAAAAATAGAAAGAAAAAAAGTTATTGATCAATATTTGTTATTCATTATGATGGCTAAAACGAATATATAAAGACAAAAGTTGATTACAAGTCATTTATGTTGAAAGTAATTCCTCGTGTCGAAGCAGTTTGCTCGACAGAGACAAGGAAATGTTGAAAAGATTTAGAAGTGTGAAAACAGTTTGTTACATACAGATTTGTTTTAGATTTAGATAAATTTGATTTAGATCTAAAATAGATAGATTTGATTTAGTTCTAAAATAGATATTTTTGGCTTTTATAGTTTTGGGCTTTGACTTAGGGAGCAAACTAACCTAAACTTATAAATAGAGGGAGTAACTCCTATTTATAAATTTCATACTTCTTTGGTATAGAATTCTACAAGAGTAGTAGAGGTTTGATGATGCATCAAAAAAGATATGCAAGTGAAATTCTCAAGAGATTTGAGATGGAAGAATGAAACTCGACTTCCACACCTGCAAAACCAAGACTGCAACTATCAAAAGATTCAGAAGAAGATGATGTCGATCCAACCTAATACATAAGACTTATTGGGTCATTAAGATACCTTTGTCACACGAAGCCTGACTTAGCATATAGTGTAGGTATGGTAAGTAGATTCATGCAGAAGCTAAAGGTATCACACCTAGCAACGACGAAGAGGATACTAAGGCATCTGAAAGGAACTCTTGACTATGATATTTTGTTTCTAACAGCTGATAAAGGAAAATAATGCAAGTTAGTGGGATACACTAATTCAAGTTGGTGTAGTGATGCCGAGATTTAAAAATCCACATCACGATAGTTGTTTGAAGTTCGAGAAAAGAACCAGTAGTGACATTATCGTGTGAAGCAGAATACATAACTGCTTCTCTTTGTACATGTCAAGCAACATGGATGGTGAGCTTGGTCGAAGAGATAACAGAGAAAGATCATGGAACAATTACCATGAAGATCGACAACATCTCAGCTATCAACCTGACGAAGAACCCGATAGCACACGATCGAAACAAGCACATCGAAATGGGGTTCCACTATCTTTGAGAGCAGGTAGCAGATAGGAAGATGGACTTGGAACACTGTAGAACTGATAATCAGATTGCAAACATCATGACGAAGGGTGTGCATGTCGAAGTATTTTGAAGACTAAGAGTTATGATGAATGTAGATAGCTTAGACACAATGAATTATATGGTGTGTTAAAAGTAATTCCTTATGTCGAAGCAGTTTATTCGATAGAGACAATAAAATATCAAAAAGATTTAAAAGTGTGGAAACTATTTATTACATATAGAATATTGTACCAAACGGTTAGTTTTATACTATAAAAATATAGAATATTGTACATCATTTTCAACATCTTATATTTAATGTAATGAGAGGGGGAATGGCAAAAATGGAGTATTGTGCTGGTGTGGGATGTAGTGGGTTAACTCAAACACTACTATTAAAATTAAAGGTGGTCCGATTTGGATTGAAATCGGGCTAAATTAAAATCTGATACAAATTATGATTTTATTATTAAAACTCAATTTTAATCAATAAAATTTTAGTTTTTTTATAGGTTTTTTGATAATAAAATTTAACCAGTTTAATAGATAAATTGAGTGGATTTAACTGATTAATATTATTGAAATAAATATATAAAAATTACTCATCTTTTATAAAATTCTCAAATATTCATCTTTAATTTTTTTATAAAACAGTCAAAATGTTAGAATAATTTAAAATTTTATTTTTTTATTATTGAAAAACATTATTATCATATTATAAAATTTCAAATATCATTTAATATTAATTTGCTTATTATGATATTTTAAACAACAAATATAGTATAACACTCAAAAATATATTATATATCTTATATTTTTATGAGTATACAATATCTTTATTAAATTATAAAAATGATAATAACTCGATAATATTATAAACCCTATTTTTATAATACTTCGACTTTAAAATAATAAAAAATATATAAAATAAATATTAATTAAATTCGATCAAATTCGATTTTTAACGGATCCAAAATAATAATCTGTGTTCAACCGAATCAATCTATAATATCCAAATTAAATAAACGAATGAATCTGATATCCAATCCAACCAGATTCATTTATTCAAAAAAAATTATAGATTGGTCGATTTAAATCGAGTTGTCCAAATTTATCCACCCGTAACTAAAATACAAAAGAAGTCGCTCTCACAATCTGATATACGTGTTGACCCACACTTATACTCATTAATGATATATAAAAATATAGGCACTATGAAAGCCTTATAGATCATATAGCATGAGCAAAACCAGAAATAAAAGAAAGAAGAAAAGGAGAAATACACAATTATATACTCTTATATTTCTTACTCACCACTAATCTATTAGGTATGTAGGACAATAATAGTACTGCATGTTACACAGAGTCAGAGAGGGGAACGTCACAACAAAAGGAACAGCAGGGGTGCACACCCACTTTGCAAGGGTTCACCGTTCACTTTTGATATAGTACAAAATAGTGAAAGTGTAAAAAAAATTGAAAAAGAACGAGTCATGTGCACAAGAACAATAGTTATGATGACGTGGCATTGTGGCAATGTTTTAACATTTATTCAGTTAAAAGTTAGATAATAATGTGAAACTTCTAATAAAATTATATTTAATAAAATTAATTTTAATAAAATTAAACTTAATAAAATTAATTTATATTTGTATATTATATAAAAGTAAATTAAATAATTTTTTTTTATATATAAATCATCTAGAATCAATTTTAATAAATATAAGTTAAAAATTTAATTTCAAATAAAATCAATTCTATAGACAGAATCAATTTTATTTTTAATAAAACACACACTTCAAAATCATATAGAATTGATTTTGGATCTTTCACAAACCAATTCAAACATACTACTACTTTTATAGTTAAAATCACACATCCTAACTCAAATTTAGATCCTTAATATTTTCTTATTTATTTTCGTTCTTACAATTCTATTAACCGAGTTGATTTAGAACATCCACATTTATTATGTTTATTTGAGTTTTTTAAATGAATTATAGATTTTTTTTGTATTATTACAGACTTTTCAAATGTTTAAATCATTTATTTAGATTTTTTAAATATTCATACAACTATTTCAAAAACTCTAAATTGAATCACACCAGCCCCTATAATATATCTCGTAAATTATCTATTGTTGGCAATTTTTGAAAATAAATAGAGAAAAATGGTCAAATAAAAGTTAATAAATATGCTTTAGTTTGAACACGTAATTGTAATTGAGAAATGGAAAAGCAAGTGAAATATCCAAAAAAAATTGATATATGCCACATTTTTAAAATGAAAATTCTATAATATCACAGTATGAAAATAAAATTCTAAAATGTCACACACAGAGAATTCACACTATTTGAAATGGCGCAAATGTGAGACCCTTTGTACAACATACATGCTGAACAAATGTATGTTGTACACGTTAGAATTTATTTAGATTTAATTAGATATTAATTTATATTTAGAAATATCTTTTAGATTGTTTATATCTTTGTTAGAAGATATAAATCTTAGATCTTCTTATATCTTTATAGAAGATATATTTTAGATTTAATTTGTGTGTATAAATAGCCTAGTGGAGTAGGTTATTGTAATTCATTGTAAATCCTTATTTTTGAAGCTATCAGTAAATATTCCTTTTGTTATTTATCTTTCTTGTGCTCCAACAATTGGTATCTAGAGCTCTGGTTCGAAATCCACGGGAAAAAAAGTATTGTGATTAAGAATTACAATATTCTGATTCTAGAAGTTTTGAGAAAACATTGATTTGAGAAATTCTGCGTAAATTGCATAAGGTAGAAGATGAACGGAAACAGTGGCGATATTTATTCCAAGCTTCCAGTATTTGATGGCAAAAACTGGAATCGTTGGAAGATCCAGATGCGCGTGTTATTTGGCTCTTAAGATGTGTTAAAACTTGTTACTGATGGCTATAATCTGTTAGAAGCAGATGCAACAGAGGATCAAAAGATAGCACAGAAGGTGCTGGGGAAGAAAGATCAGAAAGCGTTGTTCTACATCCATCAATGTGTAGATGTGAATGTGTTTGAGAAGATTGCTGATTCTGGAACAACAAAGGCTGCGTGGGACACACTGGTCAGATGTTACGGTGGTGACGCATCAGTGAAGAAGGTGAAGCTTCAGTCTCTCAGAAAGTAATATGAGAATCTCAACATGAAGGACAACAGGAAGTTTTCTGAATACATCTCTAAAGTGATTCTGATCATTAATGAGATGAAAGCTTGTGGAGAAACTCTGTCTGAACAAGTAATTATTAAGAAGATCTTGAGATCTTTAACTTCTCATTTTGATTACATTGTTGTAACAATTGAACATTCCAAAGATTTGAGCACCATGAGAGTTGAAAAGCTACAAAGTAGTCTAGAGGCGCATGAGTTGCGTATGACTGCAATAACTTCTAATAGGGAAGTAGAGCAGCAGGCTCTAAAGGTAACTTCTGGTAAGAAGCATCAGAAGCTGACTTGGTCAGAAGCCAAGAAGAAAACTAATGGTGGTCAAAAGTCAAAAGCTTCAAATTCTGGTAGGCATGAGAATGTCCAGAAGGGAAAGGAGAAGTCTGACAAGAAGAATGTTCAGTGTTACTGTTGCAAGAACTCTGGTCATTATGCTAGAGATTGTTGGTCCAACAAAGAAAGGAAGTCAGAAGAAGCAAATATAGCAAGAGGAGAGTCTGATGATGAACCTGTGCTATTGTTGGCTTCTGAACCTGATGATCTTCATTCATCAAAATGGTGGTATATGGACACAGGGTGTTCAAACCATCTTACTGGAAACAAGAAGTGGTTGGTTGATTTTGACTCTGGGAAGAGTACAAAGATCAGATGTGCTGATGATAAATACCTCAATGCAGAAGGTATGGGAAATGTCAGAATCATTCTAAACAATGGGAAAGCATCAGTGATCCAGAATGTTTGGTATGTACCTGGCATTAAAAGCAATCTGATGAGTGTGAGACAACTGGTTGAGAAAGGTTTTTCAGTTACCATGAAGGACAATCTTCTGAAACTGTATGACTGTAATCAAAAGCTGATTATGGAGTCAGAATAGGGAAGGAACAGAACATTCAAGGTGAATGTTAGAAATGCAGACTCTGAATGTCTTAGTGCAACAAGTGTTGTCAAAGAGAGTGAGTTGTGGCACAGAAGATTTGGTCATATGAATTTTAGAAGTTTAGGGCATCTGAAATCAAAGAATCTGATATATGGAATTCCTACAATCAAGAAGTCTGAAAAGTCATGCAAGGTGTGCATGGAAGGGAAGCAACCATGATTACCCTTTTCATCAGAAGTAGCTCCAAGAGCAAAACATGCCTTGGGAGTAGTGCATTTTGATATGTGCGGTCTGTTTCCAGTAGCATCGACTGGAGGGAATAAATATTTTGTGTCATTTGTTGATGAGTTCACCAGAATGACATGGGTATCTCTCATAAAGTTTAAACACGAGGTATTTGATGAATTCAAAAAGTTCAGACTGAAGGCTGAGAATCAAAGTGGCCAAACTCTGAAGATTCTTAGAACTGATGGTGGTGGTGAGTATAACTCTATAGAATTTATAAGTTTCTGTGAGGATAATAGAATTGAGCATGAGGTTACTACTACCTATACTCCTCAACACAATGGTCTTGCTGAAATAAGAAATTGTACTTTGCTAGATATGGTGAGAAGCATGCTGAAAGAGAAGAAGCTTCCTCATACTCTGTGGGGAGAAGCTATTGCAACTGCATGTTATGTGCTCAAAAAATGTCCAACAAAGAAATTAAAAGGAAATAGTTCCTATTCAGGAGTGGACTGGAGATAAGCAAAGTGTTAGTCATCTGAAGGTATTTGGTTCTGTATGTTACAAACATGTCCCAGAAGTCAGAAGACAGAAGCTGGATGATAGAAGTAAAGTGATGTTGCTGGTGGGGCATCACAGTACAGGTCCGTACAAACTTTATTATCCAGAAACTAACAAAGTTGAGTTCAGCATAGACGTTATTATAGAGGAATCAAAATTTTGGAATTAGGAAAAGTCTCGTCCTGACTCTAATGACAGAACTTCTGAAGAAAGGTCAGAAATACATGTTTCTAAAGCTGGTAAAGACTCTGACTCTGAAGAAGATACAGAAGGAGAAGATGATTCTGACCCTGACTCCGATGGTGATCCAGACTCTAAAGACAGTCAAGGTTATGGAGAAAGTCCAATTTCTGAAGCAAGTGCTTCTGAAGGGGAAAGTTCTGGTGTCCAAAGTTCTGAAGGTCCAGTTCAGAGGCATCAAAGAGTCAGAAGCATCCCAAGAAGATTTGCAGAGTTTGACATGTTACAAGACACTGAAGTAGACTCTAAAGGAGAAGTTATTCTATGTGCAATGTTAGTAGACTCTGAACCCATGAGTACGGAAGAGGCTCTTAAGCAGCAAGTTTGGTTATAGGCCATGAAAGAAGAACTTGATGCTATAGAGAGAAACAAGACTTGAAAGTTGACAGAACTTCCAAAATGCAAGAAAGCCATCAACGTCAGATGAGTTTTCAAGCAGAAGCTAAATCCAGATGGATCAATTGGAAAACACAAAGCGAGATTAGTAGCAAGAGGCTTTCTATAGAAGCCTGGTCTGGATTACTTTGAAGTGTTTGCACCTGTGGCGAGACATGAAACAATCAGACTAGTGATTGCAATAGATGCTAACGGGAATTGGCCTCTGATGCATTTAGATGTAAAATATGCATTTCTCAATGGTCCATTACAAGAAGAGGTGTATGTCTCACAACCTCCTGAATTTGAGAAAAAAATCAGGAAGAGATGGTGTTCAAATTACACAAAGCTTTGTATGAATTGAAGCAAGCGCCCAGAGCTTGGAATTTGAAAATTGATTCGTTTTTTAAGGAACAAGTGTTTCAGAAATGTGAGATGGAGTATGTGTTTATGTTTAACACACTTCAGAAGGTAATATGATTCTGGTCTGTTTATACGTTGATGACATATTACTCACAGGAAGTTCTGAACAAGAGATAGTTGAGTTTAAGAAAGTTCTGATGAATGCATTTGAGATGACAGATCTTGGAAAAATGAGTTTCTTTCTAGGGATGGAATTTATGTACTCTGAGAAAGGAATCATTTTACATGAAATGAAGTATGAACTAGAGCTTCTGAAGATATTTGAGCTAGAAAATTGCAAGGTTGCTATCACACCTGTTGATACGAATCAGAAGTTGGATTCTGATTCTGATGGAGAGGATGTGGATGCTACAACCTTTAAACAGATGGTTGGTTCTCTAAGATATTTGTGTAATACCAGACCTGATATTTGCTATGCAGTTGGAATGGTTAGCAGACTTATGAGCAAACCAAAGTGGTCCCATTACCAAGCTGCTGTCAGGATTCTGAGGTATGTGAAGGGAACTCTGAAATATGGAGTGTTATTTCTGTCTGGAAGAAAGATCGAATCAGAACTTCTAAGTTATTCTGATTCTGATTGGTGCGGAGATAAAGTTGACAAAAGAAGTACTTTTGGGTACTTATTCAAATTTCTGGGAGGTCATATTTCTTGGTGTTCCAAGAAGCAACATGTTGTTTCTCTGTCAACCTGTGAAGATGAATATATTGCAGGTGCTCTGACTGCATGTCAAGCTGTGTGGATTCTGAACTTGCTGAAAGATCTGAAGATTGAGATAAATAAACCTCTAAAGCTGATGATTGATAACAAGTCTGTAATCAATCTTGCCAAGAATCCAGTGTTGCATGAGAGAAACAAGTATATTGAGACCAAGTATCATTTTCTGAGGAATCAAGTTCAAAATGGAATAATAGAGGTTGTGCATTGTAGCACCCAGAAGCAGCTGACAGATGTCCTGACAAAGGCTATCAAAACTGATCAATTTCTTGGATTAAGGGATGAAATTGGCGTTGTCAGTTTTGGGTAAATATAAATTAAGTGATGGTGTTAGAATTTATTTAGATTTAATTAGATATTAATTTATATTTAAAAATATCATTTAGATTGTTTATATCTTTGTTAGAAGATATAAATCTTAAATCTTCTTATATTTTTGTAGAAGATATATTTTAGATTTAATTTGTGTGTATAAATAGCCTAGTGGAGTAGGTTATTGTAATTCATTGTAAATCCTTATTTTTGAAGCTATCAGTAAATATTCCTTTTGTCTTTTATCTTTCTTGTGCTCCAACAGTACAAAGGGTCCCACCTTTGCGCCATTTTAAATGATGTGAATCCCACTGTGCGTGGCATTTTGGGATTTTATTTTCGGGCTGTGACATCGTGAGATTTTCGTTTCAAATATGTGGCATGTACGGAAAAAATTCGAAATATCCATTCATTTCTCACACATATTCTTAAAAAATGTGTAGGAATTCCAAAAAAAATCACCAATATTCAAGCTCTTATGAGACATCTAAACTATTTTTTAAATACTTTAAATTAATACAAATTCTCCCTAGACTTTTAAATTTAGATATTTAAAAGTTAAAAAAAATTATTTCAAATTATTACTAATATATATATATACCAGCAAGAGACATGTGCGTTCGCACGGGTCGCATAATGTTATTATAAATAATAAATAACTATAATATAAAGATGGCTAAAAAACATATATATAAGATAGTATATAAATTAAGTAGAAAAAATTAATAAAATAATTAAGTATTTGTTCTAGTATTTGAACTGATCATACAAGGTCGTTATAAATATTAAATAAATACAATATATTGATATTTAAGAAATATATATAAAACATATATAAATTAAGTAGTCTTGATCCTTCGAAAATGTATATTTTAGTAAAAAATAAATAAATAAAATAATTAAATAGTTATCTATCTGGGTGTTCACACGGATTACGTAATGTATTTATAAGTAGTAAATAAATATAATATAATGATGGTTAAAAATGTATATAAAATATATACAAATTAAGTAGTCTTGACTCGTCAAAAATATATATTTTAGTAGAAAAATAAATGAAATAAGTAAGTATCTATCCATGCGTTTGTATGGGTTGCGTAATACCATTATAAATAGTAAATAAATATAGTATATTGATAGTTAAGAAATATATATAAAAGATATACAAATTAAGTAGTCTTGACCCGTTAAAAATATATATTTTAGTAGAAAACATAAATAAAATAATTAAGTAGTCATCTACCTGTGCGTTCGCACGGGTCGCACAATTTAGTAGAAAAAATAAATGAAATAATGAAGTAGTTATCTATCTATGTGATTGCACGGGTCGCGCAATATCATTATTAATAATAAATAAATATAGTATAGTGATGGCTAATATATATATATATATATATATATATATATATATATATATATATATATATATATATATATATATATATATATATATATATATATATATATATATATATATATATATATATATATATATATATATATATATATATATATATAATCTCATAAAAATGTATATTTTAATAAAAATTAATTTGTAGAAAATATTTAAATCATAAAAAAAATATCATAAAAATAATCTTTTTATAAATCCTATTACAATGATTTCACTTTTATATTACATTTCTTAAGATATGTATATAAAATAAATACAAATTAAGTAGTTTCGGTACGTCGAAAACATATATTTTAATTAAAAAAATAAATAAGTTGTCATTTATCTGCCGTTCACACGAGTCACACAATATCATTATAAATAATAAATAAATATAGTATAGCGAAGGTTAAATTTTTTATATAAAGATATACCATGTAAGTGCCTTCGTTTAGGATTGGCTCATTTCTTGTAAAACAAATAGTAACAACAATAATGTAATGTAATGTACAATAGGAACAGCCTGAAAATCCTATTGTAAATGCCTAAACATGTTGTGTTGATTTAAATCAACATCTGGAACAACATGTCTCAAGAGATGTCATAACATCATACCAGACATCAAGCTACTGAACTGTCAAGTCTGATGCAGTTCTGTTCCTAAAGTTATGCAGAATATTCTGCCAAATAGAATGCATAACAAGTAGCGAAAATTGAAGGCATATGTGGAGCTCTAGAAGATTCAATCAGAAGCTAAGGATAAGGAGAAAAGCTCGATTGAAGACCTAACTTGCAGCAGAAGTTTTCTGCTTACTTTATGCAGGTCGTTAAAGCTGCATTGCTGTCATATGAAGGCCCAAATCCAGTTGGGTAAAAAGGGTTATAAATAGAAGTATTGTAACCTAATTTAAAAAAGCTGTGTATTGACAAGATGTAATCATTAGGGCTAGTTTTGTTGTGAACCACCCGGGCTGTGGGATGGTCACCATACTCCTTGAAACCTGTAGGTTAGAGGATGTATGCATTGTACTTGATTGAAGCTTTTAAGCATGATCAAGCTGTGTAATGGAAGTGTATCTTCTGAACAGTTTATGTACTGTAGAAAGTAATCACAACGGTGATTGAGGGGGAGTGAGAGGGTTCTCATATCTAGGATTGGATCTTAGGTAAAAGTGTCATTGGGTAGTGATTAAGTGAGAAGGCTGTCAACGGGTGTGTTGGCTGTAGGGTCTTTGAATTGATACTGCTAATAGTGAACTTTATCCCTGGCTTGGAAGCCTCCAGATGTAGGTTGGTTGAACCGAACTGGGTGAACAATTTTGTGTGTTATTTACTTTCTGCATTGGTTATTTGTTTGATGTCTCAGCATTCTTCATGACATCAATGTATATGATTAACCTTAACTGTTCTGAACTTCAGTAAATCAGAACCTGCGTTTGTCAAAGGTGTTGCAGGTTCTGGTATGATAGTTCAGTGTCTGTTGTAGAACTGATATCAAAAGTACAGCCTATTCTACATGTACAGCGCTTAATGTCAGATCAGATGTCTTAACATTCCATTAGACATCCTGAGTCTGTGACATACCAGGAATTTCAATTGGTATCAGAGCAGGCATCCTGTCTGTCTCTGGATGAGATCCATGGGGGATACTTTCCGGTTGTGTACAAGGTAGAATATTGTTTGAACCAGTAGTGTTCATATTGTTTGGTCCCTAGGAGTGGAGGATGGACCAATTTGGGAGAAACTAGATCAATCTGATCAGCTATGTTGAAGGTAGATGAAAGTGTTTGAACAAATTCAAAGACTTCATACGGGAGTGAAGATATTGATAAGGTATCATCTGTGTTTATAAAGCTTCCTTTTAACAGGGCTGTAGAGTTGGGTCTAGAAAGTTGCTTGGTGAAGAAGCAAACAACTTGTAGGATTGATTTATTTTCAATCCTTATGTGTCATGCCTTCTATATGGAGTAAGCACTGTGTAAGTTCTGTTGAAGTACTGCTATTCCGCTGCATAGCTTCTGATACAACCCCTAAAGTGAAAGAAGAACTCTAGGGTTATTATTTTCAACAGAATTTATAAGCAGATTTTGCAATCTATCAATAATGTCAAAGATACTTGAGATTTCCTCAAGTCCACTCATAAAGGCATTTATTATTAGTATTGATGAGTATCAATTGATCAATGATTCTCATATACATCTGCAAGCTGCTTGAAGACCTTGAAGATTATCAAGGATGATGTGTTCCAAGGAGATGGAACTGATGTTCTTAAGGATGTTAGAACATCATGCAACTGCCAGTTGAAGAACAAATGTTCTGGGTGCTAAACACATGTAGTGTGAGTACATATGTTTGGAACCTACTCCTGATCTGGAAGAGGAGACATCTGTTTTGAAATAATTGATCAGGACACGATCAACAGGTCATCTACTCCAGTTGTGAGTTTAAGGGAGTATATGTGCTGAGCTAAATGCACTTAAAAGGACTTTAAAGCTGTGATTTCCAGGTTTCCCCTCATGTGATGGATGATGGAACATCATTTCTGTGTCTTCAGTCAAGTAAATATGCTTAGCAAGTATGAAGAAGTAATCAGTCAGGATCAGATAATTCTAACTGAATAAATGATGGGAGCAGAATATTTATGTGATAAATATGTGGAAATCAGAATCAAAAGTTCTAAAGCTTGTGAGGAAAAAGGAGGTACAACATCACAACTATTGAAGACATCAGTTGTTGAGGAAAGACAGATAAGTTCCAGACTTATTGATAATGAAGTTTCTTCTAGTACAAGTTACAGAATGTGGCAATCTGAAACTTGTACAGGAAGCAAACTAAGGACTCTTAATTTGAAACCTGTGGCAAATTCCAAATAAAGAGTACTTACTATGTGTCTAAAGTAAAGAGCTCAACAATGTATCCATAAAGAGGGAAGTTGGATAACATTTTGTTCAGAGGCAGTAGTATGATCAAGCTGATGTGAAAGGGAGTTCATCTTACCTTGTTCTATAAGATGCTTGAGTTTATTTCTCATGATCTTAGTGATTTCCAAGGAGGATAGGAATAGAACAGGTTATGTGAAGGAGAATTCACATAATTCTCTACAAAGATCTGAGCTAAGTTTCAGGGGGAGTCCTTAACCTGAAGATCTTTGAAGACATGTCATACAAAATATCTTGACATCCTGGACCAAAGTGTTGTTCACCAATGTCAAATGGTGGATAACTGCACTTTGACAAGTCATCCCCATCACCTAGGATGAACTTGTTAGTTGTATGTAGCAAGGAGGAGTTATCTTCAAAAGATCATGGGTTCCTGAGAAGATCCTCTTTCTACTTGAGTTTATTTATGTGGTGTCCTCACATGATAGAACAACTTGGTCTGCTCTTGTCTACAGGAGTATGGTACAATTAACTCCTTTGTACTGTTCAAGGGTCAGCAGACAAGGTGAAGGTGATACATGCTAGTTGCTGCATGGTTATGTGGTTGTTGTGGGTCTGATCATAAAGGATGGTTAGCTTCTGGTGCACTCTTGTATCCCCTACAAGAAAAGTGTGCTTTGATTGCTATGGATGTTCATCCAAAACCATAGTATAAGCCAGGCTCATATGGTTGAGATCAATGTCAGATCTGATGTTGCAACATCATCTCAAACGAAGGGCCTCTTCAGCAAAGGAAGCTTGTAAGGACCAGTTGGTTCTTCATGCATGGAGCAGAAGATTGTTAGAATAATTATCCTACCTTGAGAAGGTGGCATAATCTAACTAATAATGAATACTTTGACGGGAGACTAAGTATTCATTAGGATCTTGCATAAAGATATATATAAACACTTTGATGGGAGACTAAGTGTTTGTATAATATGCATGCAAGGCTGTATTCTGAACCTATTTCTCAGAACTTGGTAGAGAGTTTATTTCTCTCTAGGGTATTCTGGTGAGTAATTATTGCTGAAGATGAAGATCATACCTTTCATATGGGGAATATAAAAGGGCATCAATCCCCTGGATGTTAACTTCAGAACCCAAGCAGATAGGTTCTGATGTCCCAGATGATGCTGTAACATCATTATTGTTAGAAGTCTGTGGCTGAGACTTGGGACTGTGAATCTTAATATTCTATCGCCTCATTCAGAAGTGGCAGTTCTATTATTGGTTTGGAATAAGTAGATTCTACTTGTGTTTAAGAGTAGTATGCTTAACAATGCATAACTACTGTTGTGGTCTGAAGAATTTGCTAGTATCAGCAACTACTAGTAAATATAAGGATGACATGATCAACTTGTTGATTAAAGGATAATCCTTCTAGAAAGTCTGAATCTTAGTAAAGCTTGTAAGCACACTAAGAAGGTCGGAGGTTGGTTTCAGACTATGGCTACATGATTTCTCAGCCATCCAGAGAGTCATGATAAGGGTGGAAGTGCAAGGGCATGAATCAGAGATGTCCTTACTATTCTAAGACTAGTTCAGGGTGCTTGAAGTTACCACCTCAGAGATAGTGCTACTGGTTTCCACGCTACTGTTTTGATTGGCCTTAACAAGGGGAGTCACTGAGTGTTGCACTTTCCCCAATTATAATATACATTGAAGGGAGACTTTGTATATGTATTGTTGGACTTAATCTGAAGATCAGAAGTCAGAAGAGGACGGTGGTATGCTGATGTTTATGTGTTCTGATAATATGACATTGTGAACTTCTAAGTGAAAACATCAGGAGATTGAAGAATTGCTCTTGTTATCTGTCTGGGTTTAGGAAGAAAATCTCATAGATTCTTAAAAGTATCATAAGTGGCAGTTTTGATACCTTTGGAGCAATTTGGAAGATTCAGATCTTATCAATAGCAACTTGGTCTGGCAAATCAGAAATGCTATTATGGTAAAGACTTCACTAGCTCTAGCAACTACTAGTGAATGGAAGATCAGAAGAAGTAAATCAGATTAAGAAATCTGATATATTCAGCATATGTTCAAGGGGTTCTTTCACTACAAGAAATAGAAGTGGCATCTAAATTTTGTGATGTCTTGTGAAGCATTTTGGAGTCTTCTGGTTTATTCCCTCCTTCCTTATTTTGCTGTCTGGAGGAAGGTAGAAAGTAATTGTGTTGGATCTCAGCAACACTTAAGAAAGCATGATTGATGGCCATGCTTAATGCTACTAGTCTCTTGCTACTAGCTGTTTAAAGTGTCCTTCTCTGTGCCTAACTGAGAGAAGTAAAAAGAAGGCTGCTGTTGTTGAAGAATGTAAGGTAATGTCTAAGTAAGTGTCATGACATTACCAACGACATTGCAACCTTGGGGAAATCAAGAAGAATACGTGGAAAATAACTTCACCACGTAATTGTAGCTATTCAGGAGCTATATTTGGTGTTCTGTTTCCCAGAAGGAATAAATCTTCAGCCTTAAAAGTCGGTCAAAGGCTGATTTTATTCAGGAATTGCATGTATTAGGACTGGTCCTTTTGGCAGAAACGAACAAATGCGTCTAAATTTCATGCACAGTCAGTCTGAAATATGCAACAACTTTAACAGGTATCCTTGACCAAGATTTTATATTGCCATCTTCTTGAACCTGTTATCTCCTTATATAACCTCCTGTCACACATTCTTTTCTCTCACAACCATCATGGGGTTTGTACGGATCTGGGAAAACTGTTCTTGGATCTGGTTTTGTGAGGGCTTTCTTTGTCAATTTTTGGCCAAAAAGGGGGAGAAAGGAGTACTGTTTGACATTGTCCTCGTTGCAGCAGCTACTCAAAATTTTGATCACAAAGACTTGTCACAAATTCAGCAGAAATTCAAATGGCGTGAATTTCTTTGTGACTTGTGATCTGAGTTATGAACACAGTTGTGACCTGTGTTCTGAGTTACAAGGGAGATATTCTGGTCACTCCTTAAGGGTTCTCGGATGCCTCTGAAAGGATAGTTTATCTCCCACGGACCTCTTTCTCCACCACCAGTGACAAGAAATGGTTCATGGTCTAAAAGGGAATGAGGTGCATCCTCTTCCTCCTGTGCTTCAAGAGGTCCTGAATGGTTAGTGTGGTTACAACCAAAGATGTCAAGATCAATGTCAAGACATCCTTCTGTGTGTATCCTGAACACTTTTATTTTTTTTATTGTTGTATTTGTTTTGGCCAAAATTTGCCAAAGGGGGAGATTGTAAGTGCCTTCGTTTAGGATTGGCTCATTTCTTGTAAAACAAATAGTAACAACAATAATGTAATGTAATGTACAATAGGAACAACCTGAAAATCCTATTGTAAATGCCTAAACATGTTGTGTTGATTTAAATCAACATCTGGAACAACATGTCTCAAGAGATGTCATAACATCATACCAGACATCAAGCTACTGAACTGTCAAGTCTGATGCAGTTCTGTTCCTAAAGTTATGCAGAATATTCTGCCAAATAGAATGCATAACAAGTAGCGAAAATTGAAGGCATATGTGGAGCTCTAGAAGATTCAATCAGAAGCTAAGGATAAGGAGAAAAGCTCGATTGAAGACCTAACTTGCAGCAGAAGTTTTCTGCTTACTTTATGCAGGTCGTTAAAGCTGCATTGCTGTCATATGAAGGCCCAAATCCAGTTGGGTAAAAAGGGTTATAAATAGAAGTATTGTAACCTAATTTAAAAAAGCCGTGTATTGACAAGATGTAATCATTAGGGCTAGTTTTGTTGTGAACCACCCGGGCTGTGGGATGGTCACCATACTCCTTGAAACCTGTAGGTTAGAGGATGTATGCATTGTACTTGATTGAAGCTTTTAAGCATGATCAAGCTGTGTAATGGAAGTGTATCTTCTGAACAGTTTATGTACTGTAGAAAGTAATCACAGTGGTGATTGAGGGGGAGTGAGAGGGTTCTCATATCTAGGATTGGATCTTAGGTAAAAGTGTCATTGGGTAGTGATTAAGTGAGAAGGCTGTCAACGGGTGTGTTGGCTGTAGGGTCTTTGAATTGATACTGCTAATAGTGAACTTTATCCCTGGCTTGGAAGCCTCCAGATGTAGGTTGGTTGAACCGAACTGAGTGAACAATTCTGTGTGTTATTTACTTTCTGCATTGGTTATTTGTTTGATGTCTCAGCATTCTTCATGACATCAATGTATATGATTAACCTTAACTGTTCTGAACTTCAGTAAATCAGAACCTGCGTTTGTCAAAGGTGTTGCAGGTTCTGGTATGATAGTTCAGTGTCTGTTGTAGAACTGATATCAAAAGTACAGCCTATTCTACCTGTACAGCGCTTAATGTCAGATCAGATGTCTTAACATTCCATTAGACATCCTGAGTCTGTGACATACCAGGAATTTCATACCAATTAAGTAGTTTCGACACGTCAGAAATGTATATTTTAATAGAAAAATAAATGTTATATATATATATATATATATATATATATATATATATATATATATATATATATATATATATATATATATATATATATATATATATATATATATATATATATATATATATATATATATATATATATATATATATATATATATATATATATATATATATATATATATATAAAGGATATATCTTTAAAATAAATATTTGGAAAAAAAATTCCAAAATAATAAACCAAAGCATATCAAATTAATATATGTTATGTATAATATAAAAAAAGTCATTCTACCCAAAAATCCTATTTTGTCCTCTTGCTCCAAAATCACAACACGTGGATAATTTTTTAGGGGTTCCACTTTCATGTGTTCTTAATACTATATTCTTCTACGATTTCACATTCTGTAACCTCCCTATCCACTATCCTTTGACCTGCTTCTCCAACCTCCTTATTCCTTATTTCGTTCAACCTAAATCGGATGTTACAGAATACTCCATTTCCACTTCTCCTCATTCCACTACCTCTGTGCAACGATTATGTTTTTCTTCAATCATGCTTTAACCTTGATTTTCTTGAGGTCTTCTTCATTTTATCTGTTCATGTCTAAGGCTAATTTTATGAGGAAGATTTTCAAAAGCGCAAAGTACTTGAAAGGCGTTATACAGTGGAGTTACCGTTTCATCGATTTTTGGATGCTTAAAAATTCATAACTTCTAACTAGAAAATCATATTTGAGTGCCTTTAGGAGCGTTTGATTCGTCTTGGTGTTTTCTTCAAGTTTAGTGTTCGGCTCGGAAGCCAATTCATCGAGGAATATCTTCGAATGTGCAAGTACTTTAAGGTTATACGATGCAAAAACAGTGAAAATAATGTGTTGAACTGTTGTTTTTCAGATGTTCAAAAATTCATAACTTTTACTCAATTTAATGTTTTTAGATGGTTCTTAGGGAAAAAATATGTCTTGATTTTATCTTCGATCTGTATGTTCGGGTCGGGAGCTAATTATTTTAAGAAGATCTTCTAAAGTGCTAATTACTAGAGAAAATTGCATGCCAAAACTGTTTTCTACCTGAGTGTTTTTTGATATTATAAAAATTGTAACTCTCTCGATTTTTATCGTATCAGGATGATTCTTAAAGCGTGAGATAAAAAAATTTTAAGCTTCAACTTGGCTTCAGGGCCCAAGTTCAGATTATGCTCCGAAGGGTTCGGTTTATGGCTCACATCTGAAAGTGCACACAGAAATAAGCTGAAATTGTTCAATACGGTGAAATAAATCCATTGTTTCTCTCCATTCGAAAAAATCACAACTTGTTCAATTTTCATTGTATCAGGGTGATTCTTTCGGCATAACTTTAAAAATTTCGTCGACGACGATTTTGCTTTAGGGTTCACATCAGGATTTTGCACAGAACATCATGAGCTTGTGGTTTGTTCGCGCGCCGTACACCAAAAAGTTGTAAAATTCTGCATTGTGAATTTTACACTATGTTTCTCGTCGTTCAGGGCGACATAACTTGCTCGATTTTTATTGTAACAAGACAATTCTTTTGGTGCCGCATCACAAATTTCATCATCGAGAGCTTTGCTTCAAGTCCTGCGTCGAGATTTCACATCGATTGTGACGAGCTTGGGGTTCGATCTCGCACTTTGCATGAATTAAGTTGAAATTTTTAGTTTTTGAGCCACACTATATATTTCAAATTTCAAATTTCAAAATTTCAAACACAATTCCACTAACACTTTCAAATCTCACCAAATCAAAAACTCTTTTCTCTCAATTCTCTTCTAACTTTCTCAAGAAGCTTCAAGAACAAATCAACAAAAACTTCATCAAATCTACATGTTCTTCCTCAATATTTCCGTGAACCTCTCCCTCTCTTCCTCCCTGTCGCTTGCGCCACCGCCTGGGCCACCGCTGCCTGCCGCAACATTGCCGGTCTGCCTCTTCTTCGACCACGAGTCCATCCACGCCATATGAAGGATAGAAAAACACAAGAAAGGAGGTTGGAATTGGGATTTTTCAAAAATTAAAGCTATGAAACACGTTTGATTATCCTGGTTTGTTTGAATTTAAACTACTTCAGTCCACCCATCAAGGTGATTTCGCCTCTCTTAATCGAGGTCTTAATCCACTAATCAAAGTTGATACACAAATCACGAAGACAACTTTTAACGTCTTTTTGAGGTCTAACCATAACTTGGTTTCTCAAGGAAATACACTTTTAAACAAAATATACTATGTGTTTACTAATGCTTCTAATAAGCTATATCACAACTGTGATGTTTACACAAAATTGTAGCACTGAAAATATTCAAAAGATAAACGTATGAGAGAGTTTTTTATTGCTCTTGTTTTGTATGTGTGTGTTGTTCTTTTCATCTTTCATAGACCTTTTTATATAGGCAGATTCATGAAACCGTTGGAGACATAATATTATGATTTTGGAAGGTTGTTGATTTGAGATTTGATTTTGGAAAAATACTCATTTTGGTCCCTTAAATATACCCTTGGATTCACATTGGTCCCTTAACTTTTTTCGTGTCATTTTGGTCCCTTAACTTTAAAAAAGTTTCATTTAAATCTTTTTTGTCTAATTAGCGATGTAAAAACTTTGAAAAAGCTGTCGCTAAATCTCTCTCTAATTAGACAAAAAGGACTAAAATGAAACGTTTTGAAAGTTAAGGGACCAAAATGACAAAAAAAAAAGTTAAGAGACCAATGTGAACCTAATGGTATAGTTAAGGGACCAAAATGAGTATTTTTCCTTTGATTTTCTTTCCAAAAATACATATCTTGTTCCAGCCAAAAAGTTCCAGCCGTTACTTTATAAATTCCATTAATGTGATGTCGGATCTACATCATTTCAGAGTATATTGAGCTTGATTTCTTGCAATCAGAACTTCGAATATGATAGATACATTGGAAGCTTCTTCATTCTTTCACAGTAAAACCTGCAACTTGGTGCTTCATAAGATTTACCATCAACACTTCTATTTTCAGGCATGTTACTTGGATTTGCTTCTGAGTTTGTACACATATTCCTTTCAAAGCTTCATAGTGGAACTCAGTCATCATCTTTTATGCTTATCATAACTTTTATGTTCATCCAATCAAACAATTATAGAGCATAATTCTAAAGGTGTGAAGAAAATGCAAAAAGGGGGGGTGTGAATTAGGTTTTCCTTTCTTGTAAAACTTTTGCTTCTAAGCATTATTCGTTGAACAATGGTTCTAGTTGTTGCTTCTAATTAATGCTTCCAATTTGGTTCAGAAAACATAAACTCTAAAGCATAAGCAAAAGTAAAGAACACGCGACATATCCTGGTTCACTTGAGAAACCCCTAAGCTAATCCATTCCACCCTTCCGAGGTGATTTCTCCTTGATTTCAAGGACTTAATCCAATATAATCATTATGATTACAATCGCACGGGAAACCGCCAATAACTAACATCCAATGAAATGTTCAGAGATCCAAACCAGATATAACGTTCATTAACCCAACAGAATCCGATTCTCCACAATCTCCTATCATGATTTCCTTCCAATGATATCCATCAGTGATCTCAGAATGCTGACCTTCACTCATTCCACTTTAAGATTTGACTACCATTGACCCAATAGAATCCACTACCAGGATTTTCTCTATGATGGCTGCAGCCAAAGTCTTCTCAAGTCTTCTGATCTTCACTCGATCACTTGAGGTGCCAACCAATTCTAAACAGAATGGTTTTTTCTGAAGATTACACGAGTTCTTCTTATCAAGAATATTTCTCCTAATTTAAGTACATATTGTTTGACACAATTCTGAGAAACAACTCTTATGTACAAACAATTTACATGAAGATCTTAAGAAATAACACAATCTGAGCAACAACTCTTATGTTTTACATATTTCTATAAAGAGGAATCTAATCTAAAATAAGTGCAGCATCTTGTAGTCTTCTTGTCTTCATCTTATTGATTGAGCAAGTTGTGAGCAACAACTCCTTGCTTCTTCATGATTCTGTCAAGATGTATATGATTGATTATTTGAATTGCATCTTGTAGAATTCTTCATATTATTATAATGGATGATAACTTTGTTTCAGTTGTGTTCTAATAATGATAGCTTTTCTTTTGATCTTGAACATCAACACCTGTGACTTGTAACTTGCCGCTTTTAGCACCCAACCAAGCAGCTTATAGAAAACTTATCAATGTTTAGCTTGTTTGACATCATGTGTTGAGCAACCATCTAACCGACCAATGGTCTCAATCAACCAACAAAATCAACAGTTTTAATCATACAATTCTTTTCTTATATAGCCTAAAAAAAATAGAGTTGTTGGCTATTTGAAAAAGAGTCATTACAAATAGTACTACAACGTCCTTATCTCTTCTACACTTTAAGTTAGTGGAGAGGTAGTGGCATAAAGCTTTTCGTACTGTGTATTATTGTACTATGTTACTGTTATATTCTTTCCTTATACACTTCAGAGGCTTCTGCGAGCATGAGATTAGAAGTGAGAACATAACATAAGTTTTTCATAACTTCAAGTCTTCAGAGTCTTCATAACCGTGTCTTCAGAGTCTTCAGTACTTGGTCGTGAGAACCCGTTGTAGTGAACCTTTAGATTAGAAGAGCTTCAAGTCTTCAGAGTCTTAAGAATTACATCTTTAGAGTCTTCAGCACTTGGTCTTCAGAACCTGTTTGTAGATAACCTTGGACCTTTATAACTTTAAGTCTTTGGAATCTTCAGACCTTATGTCCTTAGAATCTTTAGCAATTGGTTCTTTAAGAATCCTTATCTTCAGAACCTTGTTATTATAAACACAAAGTCTTTAGCATCTGGACTTCAGTTAGAAACATTGTCTTCATATATTTTAACTCAGTCTTCTTTGAAATAAGTTGTCTTTTAGAAACTAAGTTTTTAGCATCTAGACTTCAGTAGAGACTCTGTCTTCAGATCTTCTAACTTTGTTTCTTCAAACAAACTGTCTTTTAGAAACGTGAGTCTTCAGCATCTGGACTTTAGTTTACAACTTTTGTCTTCAAATCTTATGATTGGTTTCCTTAGAACACGTTGTCGTTAGAAGCTTGATTCTTCAGCATCTGGACATAAGTAACAACTTCTGTCTTCAAATCTTTTGACTGGTTTCTTTAGACAAGTATCAGAGTTTACACTTCAGAGTCTTCTGAAGTGTCTATCTACTGTTCAACAGAACTTTTGTAGCATATAAGCAAAATCATTTCTCTTTTAATGTCTTGGCCACGCCATCCATCAGAAGCTGAACCTGTTTGTTAAGTACTCAACAATAACAAACATTAGTATTACAAAAAATTTCATACAATCATACTCATTTTTTATCATCAAAACTTAGATAATATTGCAGAACCAAATCTTGTTCTTATAATCTCCCCCTTTTTGATGATGACAAACCTATATATTTTGATGATATAATTTTGTACATATAATCATAATCAGTGAAATTTAGAAGGGTAAGAAATACTTATCATTTTTTTTATACTGCCCCCGATTCAATGACTTGATGAAGATCGAATATCCTAACTCTAAACCATTAGAGTAAAACTCCCCCTGGTTCCAATAGATCAGATATCGAGATCTTAAGATTCTTGACTTCAGGAATTTCAGACAGTCTTTAACTTCTGATTATCTCTGTTCTTCTGGAAGACATATGTTTCTGCTTTTGATCCTTATGTTCTGATTATTACATTCTCAGACATGATACATCTTCTGAACATTATGATACCAAAATCAAGATAACTTTAACTTTCAGAAAGTTCTCAACTTCTGAATAGTATTGGGTGTATCTGATTCTTGAACATATGTTCATAGAGTATACATCTTCAAATATATGAAAAACCAGTTCTTAAGAACTTTAATGGATTTCTTTCATTTGACCTGTCTTAGAATGCCTAGTGCACTTGTTCAGAGTTCCTCGGTTAATTATCAAACAGACAAGCACACGTTAATGATTAGATGCATATCACTTTATATAATTCTATGATGAGTTTTTGCATTTTTAGTTTTATCAAAATTATTATACTTTATCCCCCTTTTTGACATCACCAAAAAGATAATCATTCGTGAAATAGATTTAACAGAAGTAGCAATAAGTAACTTTAACAGAGATAGTTGCATTGATGATTGATTAATGAAAAAAAAGAAATAATATGGGATCTAATGATCATCAAACGTATCACACATCTCTTGATGCAGAGCATCACTAAGACCACCAGGAATCCTTCAAAGGATTCTCACAATCTCATTTTGAATAAATATTTTTGATAAAATTCTTCCATAGGGAATGAAAGTTTTGTTCAAATTTCTAGAGGAAGTGATGGACTTTTTGAGATGATTGAATATGACTTGAGGAAGATTAATTGGAATTTGTTTTATCAAACAGAAAATTAATTTCTTATCATCATTAGTTAAGACATTTTTGTTGGTCTCGCATGGACAAAGATTTGTCAGGATGAAGCGAAACCAGTCTTTGGCTATGGGCTTAAGACTTTCAGGACTGGTAGAGTCGAACTCAGAAGATGCTTCAAAGATGGAAATGATGTTACCATCATAAATGTTATTGAGAGAGATATAACCAGTCGTGATACCCACACGTGGATAATTTATCATCTCAGCAATACATTCGGTAGTGAAGAAGACATCCCATCCATAGATATTTGATGAGATTGAGGAGCCATAGATATTGGCAGAGGCATTTTTCCAAATATTCTTTACAAGTTTTGGATAAACGGGTCCTCTTAATAATGAAAAATAGTTATTCCAGTTTTGACAGAGAATGCTGAGATTGAATTCCAGACTCGCACCGAAGTGTCTTGGATGTCTTTCAATGATAACTTCCAAGTGATCATCATTTTCATGAGAAGTTGTTGAAGTCATGATGAAAGGTAGAGAGAATGAAGTATAAGGCAATTGAAATCAATTGTTAGAGATTAGTGGTTAGGAGAGGTAGATGGCAAGCATGGTGTACAAAAGGAATAGAGAAGATGTGACTTGACAAGAGAAATGATTTTCCTTATGTAAGGTAATCAATCTTGGGACACTCAATAATAAATGATTGAGTAAAGTCACGAGGGTAGTAATAACTCCTAAGATTCAATAAGAAAGACATTTGATACCTTTGAATTAGATTTGTGAGTATCTAGAGTAGACTAGGACACATAAATGTATGGGAAAGGAGAAATAATAGTTGATATCATTTATGAGAGCATGCCAAGTTGTTTATTACTTTAAATAGGTTATTCTTAATATGTGAATAAAGTAACTAACAAGTATCAAAGGTATAGGACCTAATCTATGCTCTGGAGATGCATGTGTGACTGTTTTATTTAAGACTTTAATGAATTTATAATGGCTAAATACTTTAGCCAACAACAACAATATTATTACAGAAGATAGAAATGTTATTCTCATATATCTGGTAATCTTCTAGCTGATTCATCATCCATAGCATCTGAGTGCTTCATAGTGCTCCTGATATGTACTCTGCTTTTGCTGTTGAAAGAGAAATTATTGATTGCCTCTTGCTTAACCATGAGATTAGATTCTTTCATAGAAACTGATTGTGATACGGTGGCAGAACCGACTGTTTTTACTGGTTTGTGTTTTGCGTTTTTTGTTTGCAAAATGTCGCGGTAAGCAAGAGTCGCCACCGACTTTTATTTCATCCAATCATGGAAAAGGGAAAAGAACAGAAAAAACCTTTTTTCGAGATATTCTGAGTACGGGGGGTAGATTATAGAAAGGGAAGGTGTTAACACCCTTTCTATCTGTAGTTATCTACGAGCTCTTAGGTACTTGCTCATTTTTCAAATTGCTTGTGTGTGTTTGTCTTGAAAATGCTTTTACTTCGTGATAACCCTTGTATCAGTCTTCAAGAATGTGACGAAGTTTGTTTTGAAAATTTGTTTTGAAAGGTGTTTGTGTGAAAAGTTTTTTATTGAGCAAGTACCTAAGATTCTACCTACTCGAAAAAAGATTGTTCGTTCTATTTCCTTTAGACAATGTTATCCTACTATTAAGGAATAGGTAGCACCATCGTTGGAGTTGTAAGGGACGTTCGAAAGGGACAAATACAATCACTAAAGCAATAGTTAGAAAACTTTAGTAGTAACCCTAGAGTCTTAAGATCTTTTCGAGGCAACGTTTTCGAGGCAACATTTCTGAGGCAACATTCGAATGGGACATTTGATCTTTTAGACAGGAGGGCGACCACTAAAACTCCCTATGCTTATTGACTGTTTATCGAAGGCAACCGTAGTGAGGCAAACCCTAGGAATGAACATGTGCACGTGAACTTTTTCAATTATGTAGTCTTTACACATTAGGTGATCTACCGTTTTAAATTTCAAGCATTATTTTCATACAATCCTATTATCCATGCATCTAGACAGTTAAAGATTGCGGGAATTTAAAGTGCGAAAAATAAACCTAGCTATTACAAGGCTTCGGGGAGGGGGATTAATTACATAACCAAAAATCGGGGATTTAAACAGTAAATAAAAACCCTAGGTTAACTATTACAAACCCTGAACAGTTACAAAATAATGGACAAATAATTAACAAGCGCGCGGAAAATTAAATGTGAGGACGATTGAAGTAATCTAAAATCCTAATTGAGAGAAAAAGATTTTTTTGGATTTTTATTTGAGAAAATGCTTAATTGCAAATTAATTAAACCTAATTTCTAATTGTTTTTAAATTATGAAAGAAATTAAACTAACCTAATTTTCTAACTAAATTTATTAATTTCAAGAAAAATAAAATATTTTGTACAAAAAGACTTTTGTATGTTTTTTGGTTTTTTTATTTGAGAAAATAAAAAAATAAAATTGTAAAATTAAAACCTAGATTCTATTTGATTTTAAATGAATCAAAAAATTAAATTTGCCTAATTTATTAATTACATTAAATAATTTATTATTATTAAAAAAATTCTCTTTTTGTGCTTTTGTGATTGGTTGATTTTATGATTTAAAAAAGGTAATTAATTTAGTGGGAAAAAATAATTAAACAAAACAATTGAAATAAAAGAAATAAAATGAGAAAAAAAATATGGGCCTGTGTTGTTAGCAATTCTGGGGGGTGAGAATCTGAATTTCCAAGCCCATTAAGCTCCAAGCCCAGTCAACCACGCTGGATCCTGTGCAAGTGTTGACTTGAGGTGTACCAAGGACATTCAGGGGAGAAGCGTTAGATCTGGCTAGCATTGCATCCAATGGATATGCGTTGAGGTTGCATGGAAGGCGTGTGAGGGAGCGGAGCATTGGATTTTCCTGAAATAAATAGGAAAATAACAAAATGCACACGCCTAGGACCGAACCTAGGACGTGTGCATCAAAGGCGCGTCTCTCAACCATCTGTGTTACTTGCTCTTTTGTTAATATATATATAAACAAAATATAATATAATACAAAAAGCGCATGATGACCAAAGAAACGCGCAAAATTCAAATCAGCCGGTCATGGGCTGCCACGCATCATCTTTTTCACTGCAACCGTCGTCTTAGGTTAAAGACTTATACCTACGGACATTTTCTGTAACTACAGCCCCTGCAAAATTCAAAAATCTCACACGAGCATGATAAATTAATTGTGATGGTACCAATCAACTCGTCTTGGTCTCACGAGTATGATGGTACCTCATTCATGGCCCAATTTTTCCTGTATCAGAAATCCCCAAATCGTGATCTTAAACCCTAACAATGGTGAAAATGGATTCCTGCACTATTAATACAATTAAGTGATACAAAAAGCTTGCAAACACGATTATGAACAAGAATATATGGATAGAATGGACTTATCATGCGTAAAACATAGAAATTGAATTTGAGTTTGGGAGGCAAACCGTGATGTGTCTAGGCGATGATTCTTGACGTTTTAAAGGCTGCAAACAATGTTGTTGGCTTCAGGAGATGACCAGGAAGTGATTAGCAGCGTTGGAATGATCTGAATTGATCTCTAAATGAAAAACGATCCAGGACTTTTTGTCACTTTTTTGGAGTTTGGTTTGGTGTTTCCACGACTGCTCAACCCCTTTTTTTGATCTGCAATTGTTGTATACATATAGTAGACTGAGTTAGGTCAATAAAATTGTATCATATCTTTTAGAATTATGAAAATGTGATTTGATTTGATTCATGTATGATATCTTTCTAAAACAAGCTTCAATCCAATCTTTTCCAACCTTAATGAGTCTTGCACGAATTGATCATCATGCTAGCTGTACATGGACTCCAAATGTGCACAAAAATCCCAAGATTTGATTTGTTTTCATTATTTTACCATTTAATTTGATTTATTTTGATTTAAATGAATAAAAAATCAAAATAAATGATAAAAGTAATAAAATAATAGGTGGAAAAGCTAAGGGAACGTGGGTCCTATTATAAACATGTTTCAAGCAAGAAAACATTGGCCCCTTTGGAAAAAATGCAAATTTGATCAATGTTGACTTTTGACAATTTTCCAAAAATTGCCAACTTTGACAATGAACAACTATCTCAATTTTGATCCTAGGAGGGTGTTCTTGGACTTTTTAGAAATCTTAGGATGTTCCATAACCAACCCTTTTGGTTTCATATCAATTGGATCTTCCATGTTCATGTATGAAGTTTTGACCCAAAAGGTGTTTTTGTTGACTTTTCAAAAGGACCTATAATGTAGAAATTCATATCTTTGTATGAGTGCATATTTTGAACTTTAGGGATGAATATGAATTGTAGGGAATGACATCCTCTTCAAAATTAGCCTTGGATGGAAAATTTATGATAAAGTATGAATAAGTTATGCTTGGTCAAAGTTGGGTTGACTTTTCCTACAAAACCCTAATTTAGCAACTTTTGGGTTTTAATGAATTTGGAGAATTCCTTGAGGAATCATGATCAATCCTTGATCAAATGATGAAAGTCACTCCAAAATATGGATGTTGACCAAAAATCTTGAAGTTTGACTGTATGTGGGTCACAGTTGAATTTTGACCTAATGCAGTCGATTCTCAAGCATTTGAGCAGTTGATTGAGAAAACTTCTTGTGCAAGGTAAGAAACTTGACATGTAGGGTCTTGAGAACATATTAATACCATGGATAGCATATAAGGCCTTTGTGGTTCACCCATCTTGATGAAAATAGAAACCCTAACTTTGAGGTACACTTCCTTAGGAGAGAGTTTGTCTGGTCAACTCTTGGGCAACCTTGAGCAAATTGAGGATCTTAAAGGACATGTGTTGAGTAAAATGAGAGGGAAAATTTTGGGGTACAACAGCTTCCCCTGTTCAATCTTCTTAAACCTGCGGATGTAGATTGGCTTGTCTGCCTTTCGTAATCTGAAGGTGGAAGATGATTGAACACTAAAGTGCCCAGAAATTTGCACTCGCATGAAGTGGCACTCGACTTGTGACATCGGGAATGGGATTACATATGCCATTTGGAGGTTGATAATAGAAGATTTGTCGGAGATGGGCTTAAATATGCCATCCTGGATGATATGACAGAGAATCTTCGGAGATGGGCTTAAAGATGCCATCTAGATAATGTTGATTTCCTGAAACATTCCTTCAATGAGAGTTCTTGTTCCTGTTGTTGAGGAGGAATCTGCTGAGGAATGTTTGTATTTGTCTTGGGAGGAATAGAATTTTAGGAGCTTCAGTTGTCCGTTACTCTACTGGGGAAATAACTCTTGCTTGAGGAAGCGGAAGTGAACTGCATATTTGGTCAGGGTACAAGCTGCACCGTGACTTACTGGGGAACTGCGAAACCAATCGTGTTTGATCGGATCCCGGTCTTACAGTGTTGTGGAATGCTGTCTGGAGATAAGAGAGAAGGAACCTGGATAATAGGGTTACTTCGATATGAAAAGCCTGGATAATAGGGCTGTGAGAAGGAACCTGGGTAGTAGGGTTACTTGAATATGAAAAGCCTGGATAGTAGGACTGTGAGAAGGAACCTGGGTAGTAGGGTTACTTCGATATGAAAAGCATGGATAGTAGGGCTGTAAGAAGGAACCTAGGTAAGGTTGTTTCGTGAGGAGTTTGGGTAAAACTACATCTGAGCCGAGAAGGAACCTGGGTAAGGTTACTTCGAGATAAGTCAGTGTAAAACTTCAGGAGGAACCGGGGTAAGGTTACTTTGAGATAAGTTCGTGTAGAACTTCAGAATGAACCGGGGTAAGGTTATTTCGAGATAAGTTTGTGTAAAACTTCAGGAGGAACCGGGGTAAGGTTACTTCGGGATAATTTTGTGTAAAACTTCAGGAGGAATCGGGGTAAGGTTACTTCGGGATAAGTTTGTGTAAAACTTCACGATGAACCGGGGTAAGGATACTTTGTGATAAGTTCGTGTAAAACTTCAGGATAAACCGGGGTAAGGTTACTTTGTGATGAGTTCGTGTAGAACTTCAGGGTGAACTGGGGTAAGGTTACTTTGTGATAAGTTCGTGTAAAACTTCAGGAGGAACCGGGGTAAGGTTACTTCGAGATAAGTTTATGTAAAACTTCAGGATGAACCAGGGTAGGGTTACTTTGATATGATAATGCAGATTAGTTGACCCGTTTGATTTAGGGAACTAAGTTTCCATTAGTTGTCTGTAGATGTGACCTGTATAACTGTTGGATTCGTTGAAGCTAATCGTCTTTTCCTGAAAAGATATCAGGGTTAGTTATATGCGATGCATGAAATGCAGGGTGGGATGATGTTCTCAAAATAAATGAGATTATGTTGTATATGATATGTATGCGTATGTCATGATGTATGTTCATGAGATGATGTCGGGGTATGCTTGCGTCTGGGAAAATAAATCTCTGACGGTTGCTGGAGATTTGTGAATATTCTATCGGGAAGAGATGCTGGAGAATAACTCTGCGGGGACCAAACTTTGGGGGAAGAGATACTTTGTTGGTAGACCTGCTGATCTGAAGGAACAAATTTAGCTAGGGATGAAATTCCGTTGCTGGAAGTAATGAGCTCTGTTAGAGATTGAGCTTCTGTATCTGTAGAAATAAACTCCGCTTGGGGGATGAAATTTACCGACCCGCCCGTGATTATGAACCTCGGCTGGGGAGAGTATTATCTTGTTTCGGGAAAGCTGACATCAATGCCTTTGGATGCTTTTACTCTATGGGGAGTATATGTACCCACAATTATGTTCCCAAGCTGACTCCATCCCGATACCTGCTGGGCGGAGTAACCGTCGGGTTTGGCACTTCTTGTTTTTCCCTGTTTCTGGAATTACGAGCAATTGACTTTTGTTTCTTATGTAAATATTTATGAGCAGCAATCATTTTCAAATGTATATATAAAAAATGAATCATTGTATGTTCTTGCAAAACAAAACAGGAAAAGAAAAACAGATTGAAGTTTCTTGTGAAAATGATTTGTATTGATTTTGATGTCGCCCTGTAATAGGTGTTTTGTACAAAGAGGCTGACGTCCTAGTAAGAGAATGCTGCCGAAAGATAGAAATTATACAATTTGTGTAAAAGAAAGAAAAACAGCTATGTGAAACAACCCCATTGGGTTCCAACTCTGCTATTGCCTTTATATCTTCAAGCGTCTCATCACTTTTCTTCTTGGCCAAAGGTTGATCAGATTGATTGGTGCTGTCCGAGCTTGATAGTCGAGACCGAAGTCTGGTCGCAAGATGATGCAATGAGACATAGTGATACTTTTCAATCCCTAACTTTTTCCTGGACTGCCCTTTCGGGTTTTCAATCCACCGGGATACCCTTTTTTGCCAAAGCCTCCCTTTCGGGTTTTTGACTTGCCGGGTGTACATATTTTTTCATTTTCATCCCTTACTTTTTCCTGAACCCTTTTGGTTCGCCGGGAAGCCCTTATTTTTGCCTAGGTCAGTCGACCTAGCGGGTCTTTGATTATGCGTAGTATCTTTTCACTATGTCTGCATTGACAGGGTCAGGAAGGTTGTCACCACTCATGGTGGTTAGAATCATAGCTCCACCCGAAAAAATGTTCTTCACCACAAATAGCCCTTCGTACGTGGGGGTCCATTTTCCCCTGGGATCACCTTGCGACAATATGATGCATTTGATCACTAGATCCTCGACTTGATATTCTTGGCGTCTGACTTTCTTGTTAAAATCCTTGATCATTCGCTTTTGATACATCTGACCATGGCAGATAGCAATAAGTCTCTTTTCATCGGTTAAAGTTAACTGATCAAGTCGAGTTTGGATCCAGTCGTCTTTGTTCAAACCCACATCCTTCATAATCCTGAGAGAAGGTATCTGGACTTCGATGGGTAGGACCGCCTCCATGCCATATACCAGAGAGTAGGGTGTTGCCCCTGTCGACGTCCGTGCTGAGGTACGGTATCCATGAATGGTAAATGGTAACATCTCATGCCAGTCTTTATATGTCACCGTCATCTTTTGCACAATCTTCTTGATGTTCTTGTTAGCTGCTTCAACAACGCCATTCATCTTCGGCCAGTAGGGAGAAGAGTTATGATGTTGTATCTTGAATTGTTTACAGAGCTCGGTGATTATTGTGTTTGTTGAGATTCGTACCATTGTTAGTAATAATTCTCTTTGGCACACCGTATCGACAGATCAGATTGTGTCGGATAAATCGTGCAACAACGTTCTTGGTCCCAGTAGCAAAAGAGGCTACCTCAACCTACTTCGTGAAGTAATCAATGACTACTAAGATGAAATGATGCCCGTTAGACGCAGTAGGTCTGATCTCGCCAATTATATCGATGCCCCACATCGCAAAGGGCCAATGAGATGTCGGGACATTTAAGGGGACCGAAGGCACATGCACCTTATCAACGTAGATTTGGCATTTATGACAAGTTCGAGAGTGCTGATAACAATCGGCTTCCATAGTGGACCAGTAGTATCCTGCCCATATGATCATCTTAGCCATGGTATGTCCACTAGAATGGGTTCCGAACGTGCCTTCATGTAGATCTGTCATGATCCTCTCTGCTTCGTTCTTGTCTACACACCGTAATAGTGTGGAGTCATGGTTGCATTTATAGAGGACTCCATTACTGAGGAAGAATTTTGCAGCGAACCTTCTCAGAAACTTCTTATCATTGACAGATGCCCCTTTAGGATACTTCTGAGCCTCGAGATACCTTTTGATTTCGTGAAACCAGGGTTTGTCTGACACTTCTTCGGTATCAATCTCACAACAGTGTGCTGGTTCATCTAACCTCTCAACAATAATTTGGGGAGCCTTATTGTCCCACCTAACCTTGAACATAGAAGACATGGTAGCTAGCGCGTCCGTCAACTGGTTCTCCTCTCGTGGGAAATGCTCGAAGGTTACCTCCTCAAAGTGTGGGAGCATTGTCAGTACATACTCTTTGTAAGGAATGAGATTCGGGTGCTTCGTATCCCACTCGCCTTTGATATGACTTATCACCAGAGTGGAATCCCCGAATACACTTAAGAACTTAATCCTTAGGTCAATACCAGCTCGAAGACCCATGATACATGCTTCATACTCCGCCATGTTGTTGGTGCAGTTGAAACATAATCGGGCGGTGAACGGAGTATGACAGCCCTTGGGAGATATGATTACAGCACCAATGTCGTTACCCAGTGCATTTAAGGCTCCATTAAAATACATGGACCATCAGGATCCTTCCTCAGGTCCTTCATCCGATCCAGGTTATTCATAGTCAGTTACCAACATGATATTCTCATCCGGAAACTCAAAGTTCATAGACTGGTAGTCATCCACGGCTTGATGAGCCAAATGATCAGCCAATACACTCCCTTTTATTGCTTTTTGGGTTATGTATTGAATGTCGTACTCATTTAAGATCATTTGCCACCTTGCTATCCTTTCAGAGAGAGCGGGCTTCTCAAAAATGTACTTGATCAGATCCATCTTTGATATCAACAAGGTAGTGTGAGTCAGCATATACTGTCTCATCCAGCGAGCAACCCATTCCAAAGCGCATCAAGTTTTCTTGAGCAATAAGTATTGGGTCTCACAGTCGGTAAAATTTTTGGTAAGGTAGTAAATGGCGTGCTCTTTTGGACCAGACTCGTCATGCTGCCCCAACACACACCCCATTGAATTGTCTAGCACTATCAAGTATAATATCAAAGGTCTTCCTTCAACTGGAGGCATCATAATTGGCGGTTATTGAAGGTATTCTTTGATTCTTTTGAAAGAGGTCTAGCATTCATCATTCCACTTTACCACTTGATCTTTCTTCAGAAGCTTGAAGATTGGCTCATAAGTAGCAGTCAGATGTGAAATGAACCTGGCGATATAATTCAGGCGTCCCAAGAAACCTCTAACTTCCTTCTCTGTGCGGGGAACCGGCATCTCTTATATAGCTTTTACTTTGGCAGGGTCTATCTGAATACCCTTGTCATTGACAATGAAACCCATAAGCTTACCGGACCTTACCCCGAAGGTACACTTGTTCGGATTCAACCTCAGCTTATATGTCTTCAACCTGTCAAACAATTTCTGGAGATGATCAAGGTGCTCTTCCTCAGTTTGAGACCTGGCTATCATGTCATCAACATAGACCTCGATCTCGTGGTGAATCATATCGTGGAACAAAGCGACCATGGTGCGCTGATAGGTTGCCCCAACGTTCTTTAACCCAAAAGGAATCACCTTGTAGCAGAAGGTGCCCCAATGTGTAATGAAGGCTGTCTTCTCCATGTCTTCAGGAGCCATCTTGATCTGGTTCTAGCTAGAGAAACCATCCATGAAGGAGAAGATTTTGTGTTGCACGGTGTTGTCGACCAAAACGTCAATGTGAGGAAGTGGGAAGTCATCCTTGGGGCTTGCCCTGTTCAGATCTCTGTAATCAACACACATCCGTACCTTACCGTCCTTCTTAGGTACCAGAACAACGTTGGCAACCCACTGCGGATAAGAAGTGACAGCTAAGAATCCTGCGTCAAACTGTTTCATGACCTCTGCCTTGATTTTATCTGACATTTCAGGATGCATATGGTGGACCTTCTGCTTAACTGGAGGATAGTCCTCTTTAGTCGGCAGGCGATGTACCACAATATTAGTGTCCAAACCAGGCATGTCTTCATAGGACCAAGCGAAGATCTCAACATAGTCGTGCAACATATGTATCAACCTCTGTTTGATGCTAAGCTCCAGATTTGCGCCTATTTTAACCTCTTTTCTATCTTCCTCAGTACCCAAGTTCACTGTCTCAACCAACTCTTCATGAGGCTGTATGGCCCTTTCTTCTTGCTGTAGTAGTCTAGCAAGTTCTCCAGGCACCTCACATCATCCTCACCTTCGTCCTCGGCTTGGTTGATCGGATTTTTGAAGTCATAAATGACAATAACAGAGTTGTTATCAATGGGATCCAGAGTAAATATGGATCTGCATTATGATACATGAGTGTGTGTAAGAGAATAGCTGTTTTAATAAAGTGAAAATAGAAAAGAAAAACAAAGAGTTCAAAATTTATATGCAAGAAACGTCCAATGCTTTATTAATGATTATGAAATGACAAATAATAGCCCTCACAAGCAAATCCAAGGTGCCTCGGGCAAGGCACCGGGCCGTAAAGTTTCAAATTGTTTATTACAAATCTTAAAACAAGTGAGTCAATTACTGCGAAATAAAAGAAACAGGTATGAAGTCCCTAGCCGTCCAGTTATTCGGTCCACCGTTGGTAGTTGGGTAGATCCAGCTGTCAATGTCTGATTCCTCTTCACTGTCTTCAATGGCATTAATTCCCCGATTGCTGATGTGTAGGGGAGGTCTTCCATCCCGAGCGCGTCTAACAGCCCTTTGAGCCCCTATAGTAAAGCCCAAACCAAATTTATCAGTTTTATGAGTGAAATCAGGGAGCTGACCCCAATTGGCACACCCACCTTCTTCAACCACGACCCTGGCGTCCTTGAGAGAAGCCATCTTCAAAGGAGGTTTATTACTAGTAGTTTCAGTTGATGCCAAGATCTGAGGGACCTCTTCAAAATTCTGACAAGGAGTTTTGATGAATTCCCCGTCCATCTCTACGTAGCGAAAGGAATTGAGGTGGCTCACTATGATCGGTGGATGTAGAACTGACTGTTTGTTAGCTGGTTTCGCGAAATGTCGCGGAAGTAAGAGTCGCCACCGTCTTTTATTTTCTCCAACATGGAAAGGACAAAAGCACAGCAAAATTCCTTATGAGAATGTTTCTCGGTTCGGGAGGTAGATTTATAGAAAGGGAAGGTGTTAGCACCCTTTCTATCCATGGTTATCCATGGGCTCTTAGGTACTTGCTCTTATGTTTTCAAAACGTTTGCTTTTCAAAATGTGAGTGGGTTTTGAAAAAAGTTTCTTTGAAAGATTTCTGAATGACTCTTGTATCTGTCCTCAAGAGTGTTTGGAAAATTTGTTTTGAAAGCTTTTGAAAGTGTAAGGTGTGAAGAGTATTTTGTTTGTTTTTGAAAAGAGCAAGTATCTATGAGTCATCTACCTACCCTAAGGAATTAAGCTGTGTAAGAGTCCCTTAGATAGTGCTATCCCACCATTGAGAGGTAGGTAGCACCATCGTTGGAGGTGTTCGGGTCAATTCGATTTTACAGACAATGTGGTCACCTAAGCAATGGTAGGATATCTTAGAAGTAACCCTAACGTCCTAGATCCTTTTTAATCCGAGGCAACCGTTTCGAGGCAACTGGATCTTAGACAGAGGGTGACCTCTAAGACGTCCTATACTTGATGACCACGTTTCGAAGGCAACGAGTGAGGCGTACCCTAGAAGTGGTGTGTGTATTGTGTGTTGTATTCAGTTAATGTTTGTCTTTGTTATTAGTGAGCTACGAGTTGTTTTTATTTACATACATTCTTTCATGTAAGTTTAGCAGTTAAGGGGGTGCGGAAAGTAAATTGCGGAAACATAAATCCTACGCTATTACAAGGCGCGGGTCTATACATCGCCAAAAATACAAAGACCCGTTTTTTGGTAAATAAGTACGGAAAGTAAATAAAAACAGTAAAAATCCTAATTACTATTACATCCGGAGGCAGATACATAATAATCAAAATAAGGAATTAAAACTAAAACGCGCGCGAAAGAAAGAATCGGGAAGGTTCTAAGGGTGTTGACCCTTTTTAGAAAAGAAATTTATTTTTTTGTCTTTTTTGATTAAATGAAATTAAAAACTAATTGATGACTAATTAATTAATTTAATTAAAAAGAAAATATATTTGTGTGTTTTTTATGTTTTTATGAAATAAAATAAAAAGAAATAAAATTAAAAGTTAATTTTACCTAATTCTAGATCTATTTTAATTATTAAAAAAAAGTTAAAATGGCCTAATTAAAAACTAATTCAATTATTGTTTATTTACAAAATAAAATAATAATAATAATAATGATGTTAATTCTTTTTGATTTTTTTTATGAAAATGTTAATTGATTAATTGTTAATAATAAAAATAATTGAAAGGTTAGAAATTAAATTGGAAAATAAAAAAAGAATAGAAAAGAATAAACCAAATGGAAGGGGGGTATTGGGCCAGGAAGGAGGGTGCATTGTTGGAATTGTGGCCCATTGAACAAGCCACGTTTGACTTCCCTTGGTTGCCTGTAGCATGCTTGACTCCAGAGTATGGTGTGCTAGCCCTCTGGACCTTTAGATCTGCATCCATGGACACTTGGCCTGCGCTTGGAGGAGGTGTATGATGGAAGTTATTTGAGGATCTGCACAAGAACACCTTAAAGAAAATAATATGAAAATTATGGGGGACCTGGGAATCGAACCCAGGTCCCAACGTTTACCAAACATACTGCCAGCCACTACACATAACGCATTTAGTTGTAAATATAATGGAAACAAAAGAATATATGACATAAGTGCCCCATGTGCTGAAACGCGCGCGCTAATTCGAATGGACCACTCCCTGCTTGCCACGCCATCGTCTTCAAGCTTTTCCTGTAAACATAAAACATATAGCGAGGGTTTTAAACCTCCACAAAATACAGACATTATGAAAATAGCGATTAGACGCTCACGAAGCATAAATTGGGCGCGATATGTTCATCTTGTTCGTCTTGAGCTTCTGAGTTTGACCATGCCTGTTTTAAGGTTCAATTTTACAGTATATAAAAACCCCTAATTCGAAGCTCTGAAAAACCTAGAAATTGTCAATGGTGATTTTCGATTTAAAGCATCATTCTCAAATTAAATCACATGGAAAGCTTTGTAACAATGTCAGCAATGTATAACCATGATCAAAATGGATTAGTAAGGCATAAAAATGGAATTTCGATTCTCAAAATTTGGACAAACCGTATGACTTGTGTAGCGCGATTCCTTGAGTGATTTGGCTTGTTAATGATTGCAAATTGTTCCTGGGGATGTAAGGAACGTATTTGGATCAAAAGGCAGGATTGAATGATGCTGCAAATATGTTTTCAGTTTGTCACTTTTTCCTTGAAAATTTGAGATTGCTTTTTTGCTGTATATGTGTTTCTAGCTCGTGAATTCTATTGGGAATGCTTGCACATCTGTATATGAATGAGTATCCATCAAAATAAAGGACCTTTAAGCCTTGCAATTATGCTTTGATTTTGCCATGAACACCATTAAACCATTTGCCATATTTGCTTCAAATTTGAATTTTTATGCCCATAATAGGATGCACACGAATTTGGAAGGTGAATGATGGTGCATCAAGGCAATTCAACACAAAATATATCCCTTAATTAATTTTCTTGATTTTCATTTGAATTTTAAAGATTTAAAATGAATTAAATCAAATAAAATTAAATAAAAATGGAAAAATTAACTTTTAATCTTGAAATAAATTGTGGGACACGTGGGAGGCATGGCCAAGCTGAAACAAGTGAAAAAAGTGGGGCCCTTTTGTCAAAAATGAAGTTTCAAGGATAATTGACTTTGGCCATTTCACAAAAATTTCCCAACTTCTCCAATGCATATCTTGCTCAAGTTTGAAGCTATGAACATGTTCTTTGACATTTTGGAAAGGTCTTGAAGTCCTATAACCAATGTCTTTGGTCCCATGTCATTTTGATTTACCAATCTCAAGTTATGGTCTTTGACTTAAAGTGCCTTTTTGTTGACTTTTGAAAATGACCTATAATGTTGAAATTGATAACTTTTTGTGAGAGCATTTCTTGGACTTGGAGTGTGAAGATGAATTGTAGGAAATGTCTTCCCCTTCAAGATGAGCATTAGATGGGATTTTTCTGATGAACCATGAAAAAGTTATGCCTTGGTCAAGTTACAGTTGACTTTTCAACTGTCCAAAAATAGAAACTTTTGCATCTTGATGATTTTTGAGCCATTCTTGTGAAATCATGGTCAAGACTTGACCAAATGATGATTGTGGCTTCAAAATAAGATGTTGACCAAAATTTTTGACTTTTGACTGCCAAATGACCATTTTGCCCCTGCAGTTGACTGTGGAGCAATTAGGGTTTTTGACTGTGCAACTTGACCTTGTGAGCCTTGAAACTTGACATGTAGGTGCTTGATAATGTGTATGAGCATATGGGACTTGATTGAGCCCTTTAAAACTTTAACTTCCTTGCAAGAACCAAAACCCTAATTGGGCTGGCTTAGGAGGATGGTTGACTGTGTAGCCCTTGAGTAGACTTTGAACCATTTGAGGTAATGCTTGTCAAAACTTTGAAGAATATGGGAGGGCAAATTTTGGGGTACAACAGTTTCCCCTATTCAATCTTCTTAGATCTGAGGATGTAGATTGGCTTGTGTGCCTTTCGTGATCCGAGGGTGGAAGATGATTGAACACTTGAGTGCCCAGAAATTTGCACTCACATAGTTGAGTATCAGCAGTGTGATGGCGGGAATGGGCTTATAGATTCCATTTGGAGAGATGATGGATATGAGGATGGGCTTATAGATGCCATCTGGAAGTGTGACAGAACTTTGTCGGGAATAGGCTTAGGGATGCCATTTGGGGACTGTCAGTATGTGGATGGGCTTATAGATGCCATCTAGGTGTCGATCACGTAAGAGATTCCTTAGCGAGAACTTGCGTACCTGATAAAGAATGATAGTTACCTGGCCTGTTGCAGGGGTTGATCTTCAAACTCTTCATGTATATGTGCCCTGGCCGAATACAGGTATCGAGTCTACAATCAGTTACTCACAGATGTGCCCTGGCTAGATACAAGAATCGAATCTTCAATCAGTTACTCACAGATGTGCCCTGGCTAGATACAAGAATCGAATCTGGAAATAGTCGTCAATAGATACGCCCTGGCTGGATACAGGAATCAGATCTTCAAACTCTTCAGACGTGCCCTGGCAGGATACAGGAATCGAGTCTGGAAATAGTCGTCAACAGATACACCCTGGCAGGATACAGGAATCGGATCTTCAAACTCTTCAGACGTGCCCTGGCAGGATACAAGAATCGAGTCCGGAAATAGTCGTCAACAGATACACCCTGGCAGGATACATGAATCATATCTTCAAACTCTTCAGACGTGCCCTGGCAGGATACAGGAATCGAGTCCGGAAATAGTCGTCAACAGATACACCCTGGCAGGATACTGGAATCGGATCTTCAAACTCTTCAGACGTGCCCTGGCAAGATACAGGAATCGAGTCCGGAAATAGTCGTCAACAGATACACCCTGGCAGGATACAAGAATCGGATCTTCAAACTCTTCAGACGTGCCCTGGCAGGATACAGGAATCGAGTCCGGAAATAGTCGTCAACAGATACACCCTGGCAGGATACAGGAATCGGATCTTCAAACTCTTCAGACGTGCCCTGGCAGGATACAGGAATCGAGTCCGGAAAATAGTCGTCAACAGATACACCCTGGCAGGATACAAGAATCGGATCTTCAAACTCTTCAGACGTGCCTTGGCAGGATACAGGAATCGAGTCCAGAAAATAGTCGTCAACAGATACACCCTGGCAGGATACAGGAATCGGATCTTCAAACTCTTCAGACGTGCCCTGGCAGGATACAAGAATCGAGTCCGGAAATAGTCGTCAACAGATACACCCTGGCAGGATACAGGAATCGGATCTTCAAACTCTTCAGACGTGCCCTGGCAGGATACCAGAATCGAGTCCGGAAATAGTCGTCAACAGATACACCCTGGCAGGATACAGGAATCAGATCTTCAAACTCTTCAGACGTGCCCTGGCAGGATACAGGAATCGAGTCCGGAAATAGTCGTTAACAGATACGCCCTGGCTGGATACAGGTATCGGATCTTCAAACTCTTCAGACGTGCCCTGGCAGGATACAGGAATCGAGTCCGGAAATAGTCGTCAATAGATACGCCCTGGCTGGATACAGGAATCGGATCTTCAAACTCTTCAAACGTGCCCTGGCAGGATACAGGAATCGAGTCTGGAAATAGTCGTCAACAGATACGCCCTGGCTGGATACAGGAATCGAATCTTCAAACTCTTCAGACGTGCCCTGGCAGGATACAAGAATCGAGTCTGGAAATAGTCGTCAACAGATACGCCCTGGCTGGATACAGGAATTGGATCTTCAAACTCTTCAGACATGCCCTGGCAGGATACAGGAATCGAGTCTGGAAATAGTCGTCAATAGATACGCCCTGGCTGGATACAGGTATCGGATCTTCAAACTCTTCAGACGTGCCCTGGATGGATACAGGAGTCGAATCTGGAAATAGTCGTCAACAGATACGCCCTGGCTGGATACAGGTATCAGATCTTCAAACTCTTCAGACGTGCCCTGGCTGGATACAGGAGTCGAATATGGAAATAGTCGTCAACAGATACGCCCTGGCTAGATACAGGTATCGGATCTTCAAACTCTTCAGACGTGCCCTGGCAGGATACAAGAATCGAGTCCGGAAATAGTCGTCAACAGATACACCTTGGCTGGATACAGGAATCGGATCTTCAAACTCTTCAGACGTTCCCTGGCAGGATACAGGAATCGAGTCTGGAAATAGTCGTCAACAGATATGCCCTGGCTGGATACAAGAATCAGATCTTCAAACTCTTCAGACGTGCCCTGGCAGGATACAGGAATCGAGTCCGGAATAGTCGTCAACAGATACGCCCTGGCTGGATACAGGGATCAGATCTTCAAACTCTTCAGACGTGCCCTGGCTGGATACAAGAATCGAGTCCGGAATAGTCGTCAACAGATACGCCCTGGATGGATACATGAATCGGATATGGAGTTGCGACAGTTGATAGTAATCATCTTTGTACTGACCTTTGTCCTGAAAAGACAAAACGTTAGTTGTATGCGATGTCATGATGTATGAAATGCGTGATGTTCTCAAAATAAATGAGATTGTATGTTCATGATGCGTATGTGCATGCTATAATGTATGAAGATGTGATGTTCATGAATGTATTTTTGTATAGGAAAGTAAATCCTTGATGGGTGCCGAGAAGTTAACTCCTGGGCTGATGTTGAAGAGTAACGTTCTTTGTTTCCGCTGGGGATGATGGTTGCGAGAATAAACTCGTAGGAGAAGATAACTCTGTTGAGGAATAAACTTGTTGAGGAGATTACTCTGCGGGGAATTACTCTGTGGGAAGAGAGGCACTTTGCTGAGATATGATGATAACTCCGCTGGGGATACCGTTGATATGTTATGAGGAATTGATGATCTCCTTCGGGGATAGGAAGAACTTCGCCGAGGACGATCTTTCCGCGGTTTTTAGCTGAGGATAACCCAGTTATAAGCTCTGGTGGAGAATAACTTTTGAATAAAGCCGGGGAGACGCGTTCGTGCTCTGCAGGGGATAAGCTTCCAGAATCTACTGGGGAGATTGATTCAACTCTCCTGGGGAGACTTTTGAGACTGTACTAGGGAAGTGGCTCCACTGGGGTGTCTGTATTCCGCTGGGGAGCAATCTTAGATCAAGACTGTCGGGGATGCTTGTAAAGGAACATCTATATACTCCATTGGGGAATGTTGAGATCTTCTGGGAATACCCATCTTCCTTATGGCTGACAGTAGATTAACTCTGCTTGGGGAGAGTGTTGCTGACTTGCTGGAGAATGCTGTGCCTTTTCAGGGCTGATTGGGAGACCAAACTTTGCTCGGGGAAGAGTATTGCTGACTCCTGTCTTACTCTGCGGGGAGTGGAGGTAACTTGGTCATGTTCTTCAGCTGAACTTGCCTTGGTACCTCGGTGGACAGAGCAACCAGATCGCTTAGACAATTCTTATTGCCCCAGTTTCTGCGGGAGAAGATACCCGTGGAGGCGCTTGATGACTGCCGGTTGACAAATCTTCTTCTGGTAGGCAGGTGACGAGATGACGGAACATAGTCGTACGCTTTTGATCCCTAACTTTTGCCTGGACCGCCCTTTCGGGTTTTCAATCCAACGGGATACCCAATTTTGCCCAAGCCGCCTTTTCAGGTTTTCGACTTGCCGGGTGTACAGATTTTTTCATTTTCATCCCTTATTTTGCCCGAACCCTTTTGGTTCACCGGGAAGCCCTTATTTTTGCCTAGGTGTGTCAACCTAGCAGGTCTTTGATTACGCGTAGTATTTTCCTTCGACTATGTCCACGCCCTCAGGATGTAGGGAGGTGCCCCTGTTGTTGTGTTGCCATACTACCAGAAGATCTTCGTTTGATCGTCCAATGCCCCAAGTGATCCATATTGGAGATCTGCCCCAAGCTGGTTGGCCTTTTGAGAGATTCTCCGAATCTTGACTGGACTGCCCCAGATGATGGACAATGATCAGGCCATGCCCCTTGATTGGAAGTGTTTTTTGTTCACTAGATATTCTTTGCGCGAATTTCTCTGCTGTTCGAACAAAAAGTCCTATACAAACAAAGTTATGTTAAAAATGCAAAGCTTATGTCTGTCTTGAAGTTTTTGAAAATGCAGTTTTCAGTAAAAACAAGTGAATTTTGTAAACTGTGATGTCAACTCGTTATTTTACCGCAAACCTTAAGGAGTCAGGATACCTTTGTAACAGTATGCTTTCGAATTAACCCATGCTTCAGCTAGGAATTTTGAGGGTTATAACGTGGCTTGGTTCACGGCTTAAGAAACAAAAGATAAAGGCTCAAAGTATCTGTACCCACCCGCTCTTCGTGATGTTCTTCAAACCTAAACTCAGCTGTTTGTGCGTTAGATCGTGTTTGAGTCTTTGCTCTGATATACCAGTGATGGTTCGGATGTTGACAATTTATTTTGAATAGGCGGTCATTTCTTATTTTGTCGAGGGTTTGTATGGCCTCTTTATTTTTGATTTTGTTATCCCTGTTTTTTGCCTGAACTGTTTCTTTTGTGATTACAGTCAGCGGGATGCCCCAGTTTTGTAAGTCTCCTTCATAGGTTTTGACTTATTGGGCTTTAGTTTTTTTTGGTAATGACTGCCTGTCATGACGATTATTCAGAACCATCACTGTCTTTTGCTTTGGAAGGACTCCTTTGGTGCCATTCGTTGTGCACTCGGATCAACTGAGAGAACTACCCTGCCCCAGGTTATGATTAAGGGTTTTAATTTTCGAAAATAAAAACTCCTACTTCTTTGGATCAAAGGGGTTGACGAGGGATTATCTTCCTTATAACTCCAGTGTTTAGGAATTGAAACAATGCATGTACCTCATCAGCCGGGTCGGTTCAAAAGCATATTATAGATTGTGGTATCGTTTTCGTCATCCTCCCTCAAGAGGCTTAGAATTTTCAATCGAGAGTTAAACATCAAGAAAAAAATAAAAGCAATTTTGAATATAGAGAATGCGAATATATTGATTCAAAACAGACATATGCGATGCATTGATAAAGTAAAAGAGTTTGACATGAACAAATGTTTGAACAATCAAAGAAAAATACAACTTGAACATTCGAATGAACAAAAGCTTCTTAGTTTGCACTAGTCATCTCAGATGACAGATTCTCAGCAGAAGATTTTCATTTTGCCACCCGGCATGAACTCCAGCACCCTTCCGTCGATCAAGTCTTGGATCTTGTTCCTCAGGCTCCAACAGTCGTCAGTGTCATGTCCAGGACTGTCAGAATGGTAGGCACACCTTTCATCAGGATTGTACTTTAGGGAGGTTATGTTGAGCTTCTTAGGAGGATCCTTTAAAGCAATCAGCTTGACCTCCAACAAGCGTTTCAGTATTAGTAAGGATGGCACACCAGTCTCCGGGAAATGTTTTCCAGACGTATTTTGCTTACGCCAATTACCCTGTTGACGCTGGTGAGGTTGATGCTGGGCTTGTGACCCCGAAGCAAACTGAGGAGCTTTTCCCTTGTCTTCTTGCCCCACAGGTGGTTGAATGATGGCTTGCTCTTCAACCTTAGATGTTTGCCCCAGTTGGTTATCCCGAAGCAGTTGGTTGACGAGAACCCTGAGCTCTCCTTGTCTTTGAGATAAGTCTTGGATAAGAGCCATTTGCCCCAGCATCTGGGTTCTCATTACATCCACCTCAGCTTGTAGATGTTTCAGCCGTTCGTCCTTGTCGTCTTCGGGACTCTTCCTGACCAAATTCCCCATGAGGAGTGTTCTCAGCTCTTCCTGCCCCTTGGATAGATTTAGGAGGATCTCCCCGAACCGAGTCTCTTGAGCATGAAGATCCTGGTTGTTTTGTTGGGAAGCCATTGCTGAAATAAACGGCGAAGATGGTAAGTGACATGTCAAAGGAGTACCTGTAATGCCATGATATGTATGTATGCATGTAATATTTTCAAGGATCTCGCGGGGTAAACAAGAAAATTGTTAGAATTTGAATTTTGTAGCTTGATGGAAGGGACTTCATGTTGATGAGAGTCCTTCTTCAAGAGTCAAGGCTCACCATATCGAGTGGGTCATAGCCCCCGACTCAAGTTATCAACCTTGACTGGAGGAAAATAAATCCCCTTTGCCCCTTGCTAGACAGTTGGTACATCATGACCTGCATCACAAACCCTTGAGATCCTTGAAACGGGTTAGTCCTTATGTAGGATGTATGCAATGGTATGATGTTATGCTATGCGTGGAGTAATGTAGGTAAACCCTGTTATGAGTCCAGATTAAGGACTGTAAACAAAACCTGCAAGAAACTCAAGTGTCAGATAACAAGTATGCAAGTAGTCAAGTTTGAAGGCACACAAGTCACACAAAGAGCCCTTAGAGTTTAGGCCAGCATGAAGTTTGGGATACTACCCTCTTGAAGTTGGTGGGCTCAAAACCTGTCCTATCAAAAGTAACCGGGTTCTAAGGAGCTCAATATCATAGGGTTGTTTTCTATGTTCATTGTTTTGATTTAGCCACTGAACTGGCGATCAAAATATTCTAAGAAAACAACCCTCAATGAGTGTAGTATCGAGTATCAACCAACTTCGGACTGCACCAAAGTCAGTCATCTCACTACCCCTAAAGAGGCCAGGATGGTCAAGTAAGGTTCCTAAGGTCAGTTGATGCTTCACGACACCACGCGGCGGCCCCGTACTCTCCTTGACTTGACTCAAGGGTTACCGGTACTCACCAAAGTGCCACATCAACGTAGCAAACTGCTTCAACCATGTCGGTATACCCCGCACAGTTCCCTCACAGTTTTGTTGCTACTTTCTAAGAGGTATCCCCCAGATCCGAGTTAGGATCTATGAAACTCCAAGGCAAACCCACAATATTTAAATCAAGCAAAGCAAACAATTGAAGACATAAGAGTGGTCTAATCCTAAGGTACACCTCACTTAAAGATTCCCCAGCAGAGTCGCCAGTTCAGTGATCGGTGGATGTAGAACTGACTGTTTGTTAGCTGGTTTCGCGAAATGTCGCGGAAGCAAGAGTCGCCACCGTCTTTTATTTTCTCCAACATGGAAAGGACAAAAGCACAACAAAATTCCTTATGAGAATGTTTCTCGGTTCGGGAGGTAGATTTATAGAAAGGGAAGGTGTTAGCACCCTTTCTATCCATGGTTATCCATGGGCTCTTAGGTACTTGCTCTTATGTTTTCAAAATGTTTGCTTTTCAAAATGTGAGTGGGTTTTGAAAAAAGTTTCTTTGAAAGATTTCTGAATGACTCTTGTATCTGTCCTCAAGAGTGTTTGGAAAATTTGTTTTGAAAGCTTTTGAAAGTGTAAGGTGTGAAGAGTATTTTGTTTGTTTTTGAAAAGAGCAAGTATCTATGAGTCATCTACCTACTCTAAGGAATTAAGCTGTGTAAGAGTCCCTTAGATAGTGCTATCCCACCATTGAGAGGTAGGTAGCACCATCATTGGAGGTGTTCGGGTCAATTCGATTTTAGGGACAATGTGGTCACCTAAGCAATGGTAGGATATCTTAGAAGTAACCCTAACGTCCTAGATCCTTTTTAATCCGAGGCAACCGTTTCGAGGCAACTGGATCTTAGACAGAGGGTGACCTCTAAGACGTCCTATACTTGATGACCACGTTTCGAAGGCAACGAGTGAGGCGTACCCTAGAAGTGGTGTGTGTATTGTGTGTTGTATTCAGTTAATGTTTGTCTTTGTTATTAGTGAGCTACGAGTTATTTTTATTTACATACATTCTTTCATGTAAGTTTAGCAGTTAAGGGGGTGCGGAAAGTAAATTGCGGAAACATAAATCCTACGCTATTACAAGGCGCGGGTCTATACATCGCCAAAAATACAAAGACCCGTTTTTTGGTAAATAAGTACGGAAAGTAAATAAAAACAGTAAAAATCCTAATTACTATTACATCCGGAGGCAGATACATAATAATCAAAATAAGGAATTAAAACTAAAACGCGCGCGAAAGAAAGAATCGGGAAGGTTCTAAGGGTGTTGACCCTTTTTAGAAAAGAAATTTATTTTTTTGTCTTTTTTGATTAAATGAAATTAAAAACTAATTGATGACTAATTAATTAATTTAATTAAAAAGAAAATATATTTGTGTGTTTTTTATGTTTTTATGAAATAAAATAAAAAGAAATAAAATTAAAAGTTAATTTTACCTAATTCTAGATCTATTTTAATTATTAAAAAAAGTTAAAATGGCCTAATTAAAAACTAATTCAATTATTGTTTATTTACAAAATAAAATAATAATAATAATAATGATGTTAATTCTTTTTTGATTTTTTTTATGAAAATGTTAATTGATTAATTGTTAATAATAAAAATAATTGAAAGGTTAGAAATTAAATTGGAAAATAAAAAAAGAATAGAAAAGAATAAACCAAATGGAAGGGGGTATTGGGCCAGGAATGAGGGTGCATTGTTGGAATTGTGGCCCATTGAACAAGCCACGTTTGACTTCCCTTGGTTGCCTGCAGCATGCTTGACTCCAGAGTATGGTGTGCTAGCCTTCTGGACCTTTAGATCTGCATCCATGGACACTTGGCCTACACTTGGAGGAGGTGTATGATGGAAGTTATTTGAGGATCTTCACAAGAACGCCTTAAAGAAAATAATATGAAAATTATGGGGGACTTGGGAATCGAACCCAGGTCCCAACGTTTACCAAACATACTGCCAGCCACTACACCAAATGCATTTAGTTGTAAATATAATGGAAATAAAAGAATATATGACATAAGTGCCCCATGTACTGAAACGCGTGCGCTAATTCGAATGGACACTCCCTGCTTGCCACGCCATCGTCTTCAAGCTTTTCCTGTAAACATAAAACATATAGCGGGGGTTTTAAACCCCCACAAAATACAGGCATTATGAAAATAGCGATTAGACGCTCACGAAGCATAAATTGGGCGCGATATGTTCATCTTGTTCGTCTTGAGCTTCTGAATTTGACCATGCCTGTTTTGAGGTTCAATTTTACAGTATATAAAAACCCCTAATTCGAAGCTCTGAAAAACCTAGAAATTGTCAATGGTGATTTTCGATTTAAAGCATCATTCTCAAATTAAATCACATGGAAAGCTTTGTAACAATGTCAGCAATGTATAACCATGATCAAAATGGATTAGTAAGGCATAAAAATGGAATTTTGATTCTCGAAATTTGGACAAACCGTATGACTTGTGTAGCGTGATTCCTTGAGTGATTGGGCTTGTTAATGATTGCAAATTGTTCCTGGGGATGTAAGGAACGTATTTGGATCAAAAGGCAGGATTGAATGATGCTGTAAATATGTTTTCAGTTTGTCACTTTTTCCTTGAAAATTTGAGATTGCTTTTTTGCTGTATATGTGTTTCTAGCTCGTGAATTCTATTGGGAATGCTTGCACATCTGTATATGAATGAGTATCCATCAAAATAAAGGACCTTTAAGCCTTGCAATTATGCTTTGATTTTGCCATGAACACCATTAAACCATTTGCCATATTTGCTTCAAATTTGAATTTCTATGCCCATAATAGGATGTACATGAATTTGGAAGGTGAATGATGGTGCATCAAGGCAATTCAACACAAAATATATCCCTTAATTAATTTTCTTGATTTTCATTTGAATTTTAAAGATTTAAAATGAATTAAATCAAATAAAATTAAATAAAAATGGAAAAATTAATTTTTAATCTTGAAATAAATTGTGGGACACGTGGGAGGCATGGCCAAGCTGAAACAAGTGAAAAAAGTGGGGCCCTTTTGTCAAAAATGAAGTTTCAAGGATAATTGACTTTGGCCATTTCACAAAAATTTCCCAACTTCTCCAATGCATATCTTGCTCAAGTTTGAAGCTATGAACATGTTCTTGGACATTTTGGAAAGGTCTTGAAGTCCTATAACCAATGTCTTTGGTCCCATGTCATTTTGATTTACCAATCTCAAGTTATGGTCTTTGACTTAAAGTGCCTTTTTGTTGACTTTTGAAAATGACCTATAATGTTGAAATTGATAACTTTTTGTGAGAGCATTTCTTGGACTTGGAGTGTGAAGATGAATTGTAGGAAATGTCTTCCCCTTCAAGATGAGCATTGGATGGGATTTTTCTGATGAACCATGAAAAAGTTATGCTTTGGTCAAGTTACAGTTGACTTTTCAACTGTCCAAAAATAGAAACTTTTGCATCTTGATGATTTTTGAGCCATTCTTGTGAAATCATGGTCAAGACTTGACCAAATGATGATTGTGGCTTCAAAATAAGATGTTGACCAAAAATTTTGACTTTTGACTGCCAAATGACCATTTTGCCCCTGCAGTTGACTGTGGAGCAATTAGGGTTTTTGACTGTGCAACTTGACCTTGTGAGCCTTGAAACTTGACATGTAGGTGCTTGACAATGTGTATGAGCATATGGGACTTGATTGAGCCCTTTAAAACTTTAACTTCCTTGCAAGAACCAAAACCCTAATTGGGCTGGCTTAGGAGGATGGTTGACTGTGTAGCCCTTGAGTAGACTTTGAACCATTTGAGGTAATGCTTGTCAAAACTTTGAAGAATATGGGAGGGCAAATTTTGGGGTACAACACTCACCATATATTATTCTTCACCTCGCACGGTGACAATCTTTCCTTTCACCAGATACTTCAGCATTTGGTGGAGTATGGAGGTGACTGCCCCATCCTCGTGGATCCAAGTACGACCCAACAAACAAGAATATGATGGCCTGATATCCATCACATAGAAGGTGGACCCAAAAGTATGAGAACCTATTTTGACAGGGATGTCCACCTCCCCGTGCACCATTCTCTTTGATCCGTCAAAAGCCCTTACCACAATGTTACTAGGCTTTAGAGTTAAACCCTCGCAATCCAACCGGTCCAACACCTTCTTTGGTAGAACATTTAGTGAAGACCCGGTATCTACCAGCACATGAGCCTTAGTAGTGCCCCTGCATTCAATTGAGACATGCAGAGAATCATTATGCTTCCTTCCCTTTGGTGTCAAATCCGCATCTGAAAAACCCAACCCATTATCAGCGATCAGGCTGGCCACACAATCTTTGAATTGATCATCTGAAGTTTCCTGCGGCACATGCGTAGTCTTGAGAAATGAAATCAAAGCCTTCGCATGGGTTTCAGAACACAATAACAAAGACAACATGGATATCTTTGATGGGGTTTTCCCCAGCTGCTCGACCATATTGTAGTCGCTCTTCTTAATGATTTTCAATATTTCCTCCATTTCTTGTTTAGAGGCTTCCACAACAACCTCTTTGCCGCGAGTATCAGATGATTCTCCGACTGGAGTAAGAACATGAACAGTAGTTGATGTACTAGCAGGAACAGCAGATGGAATGACAATAGGCTTGCTAACAGTCTTAGGGGAAATCTCGGGAGAGAAGACCCTTCCACTCCGGGTGATCTTGCTGGTTTCGACAATGTTACCAACATCAGGATCAACTTATTCATCTTTCAAATCTTGTTTGATGCCATGATAGTACACATCAGCACCATAATGCCATGGGACAACTTTGTCCGAGACATACGGTACAGGACCAGGAACAATGATTATCAGCAGAGCAATTCTTGGAGCATATGTAATCCTAATAGGTCTTCTCGAGGAAACCTTGGAAGGATTGACGGAGATGGTTATAATGGCAACGTCTTCAATTGGAACAACAAGAATAATAGTTTTCTCAAACAGAATCTCTTTGCTATCTATCAGGCATTGAACACCTAACTTCAACAAATGGCAACCAGAAGGTAGAAGCGAACACATGTGGCAACCTTCACCATAACCCAGAAATAAACCGGCCAACAACAAATTCTTCTTGACAGTCATGAGAGGAGTAGAAACTTCATCGACATAGGCAACAAACAAATCAGTATCAATAACATTAACTCCACGGCCGTGCTTAGGCATGGGAGCAATTATGACATTTGGCTTCTCCGGAGCATCAAAATTTATCTCCTTGGCTTCAATCAAATCTTGTATTTTATTCCTTAGATCCCAACAATCATTTGTATCATGGCCAAGACTCTCAGACTGATAGGCACACCGGGAATTCAGATTATATCGGGGAGATGTAGTATTTGGATTCTTGGGAGCCTCTCTCAAGGTTGCCAAGTTGGATCTCAGCAGGTGAAGTAGGACTTCAGCCAATGTCATGTTGATATGGGTAAACTGTCGTTGTGGCCTTTCCACCCTTTGTTGATTGTTGCATTGTGGAGCAACTATAGGTCTAAGTATTATCACGACACTTACTGTCTGACGAGGTTCATCCCTGTTCTGGCCCCTCGGGCTATAGACGAAACTGGCTTCTTTCTTACCAGCAAAAGCATTCTTTACCGAACTCGAAGATGCATCCTTTTGTATTTTGCCACTTCAAATCCCAGCTTCTACTCTTTCTCCAGTTAGAATCAGCTCGGTGAAACCAGCTGATGAGCTGCCGATCAAATGATTGAAAAATAGACTAGATAGCGTCCCTAGAAACATATCAACCAACTCCCTATCAGACAACGGGGGTTGAACTCTCCCAGCCAAGTCTCTCCATTTTTGTGCATAATCCTTAAAACCTTCACCTGCACCCATGAACATACTCTGGAGTTGAGTACGAGTGGGAGCAAGGTCGGCATTATATTGATACTGCTTGTAGAAAGCAGCAGCCAAATCTTCCCAGTTTTGGACATTTGCTCCCTCTAGGTGGTAGAACCATTTAAGTTAAGTCCTTGACCGACTATCTTGAAAGAAATGAACCCACAGATTTCTATCAGTGGTGTGGGGCTGGATCTTTCAGACATAAGAACGGAAATGGAGCTTTGGGCAAGACACCCCATCATACTTATCAAAAACTGGAGCTTTGAACTTCTGCGGGATGACTACTCCTGACACCAATCCCAATTCTTCGAAATCCAATCCAGGTATCTTCTGAACGTCCATGGCATTCAGACGGTCTTCTAACTGCTTGTATCTATCCTCAGCATGAGGGTACTACTCATCATTGTAATCGGTATTGTTGTCAGAGACTGCAGGACTAGGGTCCTTCTCTTCTTCTTGGTTCTCCCCTTCCTTAGATGAAGAGGTCAGGTCGACTTGTCGCTTCAACCGTTCTCTAAACCTTCTGCCCATATTCAGAACACCAGCAGCCTTCTTCTCTTTCTTCTTCTCTTTCAGAATGAGGGCTTTCAGATCCTCCTGCCCCTTTGCCAGACTGATGAACATTTGTTGGAATTGGGCATTCTGTGCCTGCAGGTCCTTAATGCTTTGTTCGGAAGACATTTCTGCTGAAATAAACAGCGAAGGAGATGAGAAACCTGTAATGGTACCTATAATGATGTGTATGATAATGGTATGCGCATGCAATGATTTCAAAGACTTCAGGAAATTTAAATTTGCAAACCCAAAACAATAAAGATTTTATTAACTGAATTTGAAGTTCAAATGCCTTTTAGGCGTTTCAATTAAAAATAAACAAATCTAAAACTATAAAAGACATCAAGATTCCCATGGATGCTTCCTTTTTGTGCCGAGATAATCATTCAGTCCTTTTTCTTCATGCAGTTGCTTTGTGAGCTCTAAAACCTTTCTCTCTTGAGCATGGAACTGATTCCTGTAAGTATCTCGCTCCTTCATCAACTGAATCCAAGACCTCTGTAACTCTCCAAGATCCATGGGCATATAAGGATAGAGAACCGTGTAAGGAATACCTTCTTCAGTAGTGGGTTCCACAATCATTGGTAAAACGGCCACATAGGGCATCATAAGCTTCTGGGCATGGGCTCGTACCTATTGGAGGTAGGGTTCCATAAGAATGGAAGCCTTTGGCCCCAAAGCCTTGGTTCTAAATCTGTTTACCATGCCCCAAGCAATTCATGGGGACCATCCCTTCGAGCGTGACCAAATTATCGTAGAGCTAAACAAGGATTGTAGGTTATACTCCATCTGATACCAAGCAGTGGGACATTAGGGTACTCCCTGCAGCGGTCAATAATAGCAGCGTTTTCCATAGCTTGGGAACACCAAAGAATATCCGTATGAGCGAGTGACATTATTCTTTGAGACCAACCCAAACCTTCTTCATTCTTCAGTATAGACTTAGGGAGGTGAGAAATAAACTACCTCGACAGCAATGGCATGCAACACATAAGAATCCCTCTTCTCTTCATGGTGCGAGTATAGAGAGTGTGTAAAATATCTCCGAGCAATGTTGGCACAGGATTGCAGGAGAGAAATATCTTGATAGCATTCACATATATGAATGAGTCCAGATTAGGGAAGAGAACTAAACCATATATAAGAAGAGCCAAGACCTCCTCAAAATCTTGAAAATCCATATCATCCCAAAACAGCCGGGCCTTGTCTATCAGAAACTTAGCTAGAAAACCTTTGACTCTGCTTCTAGTTTCTCAATTGGATACCACGTCGGCCCATTTTAGACGCAGAGCTGAGGCAATGACTTCTGGCTTAGGAACTTCTTCTAGACCTGTGAAGGGTACCTGTTCAAGAATGGGTATATCCAATAGATAAGAGAATTCTTCCAAGGTAGGCACCAACTGATAGTCTGGAAAGGTGAAGCAGTGGTGCTTGGGATCGAAGAACTGAAAGAGTACACTCATCATCTTTTCGTTAAAGTTTGAAGTAACCAGGTTGAGAAGTTGACCATGTCTCTTGGTGAATACAGAAGTTTCAGAAACCCTTGATACTAGCTCTTTGAGTTGGGAAGGTATCTTCACAAAGCTGATTCAGATAGTGTTTCTACGAACGGAAGCCATGATCTGCAAAATAGAACAAAGATAAATTCCCTTGGTCTTTGAAATGGTTAGTGCAATAAGAATGGATGCTATGTTATGATGTATGATGTCATGAGAAAACACAGGTATAACAAACACATGTATAGAAAACACAGTCAAGTCACACCAAGTCCTTAGGTTTAAGGCTTGCATGAGGTTAAAGGTAGTACCCTCTTGAAGTTTAGTTGGTTTCAAACCTGTCTTTAAAGGTAACCGGGTTCTAGAGGATCTCAATATCACTGACCATCCTTTATCGGGTATTGTTTCAGCTCAATCAATCTTTTCTTGTGGCCAAAATATCTCGAAAGTTTGGTCTCAATGAGTGCAGCATCAAGTATCAACCAGTTCTCAGCTCTAAATCGAGGCCGGCTATCTCACTACTTTCTAATGGCCAAGTTTGTTCAATTAAGGTTCTAAGGTCCGTTAGTACTTCACGACACCACGCAGTGGCCCCGTATTCTCCTCGTTTCCCCACGAAGGATACCGGTACCAACCAAAGTGTCACACCAACACAGTCATCGCTTAAACCATATCGGTCTACATCGTACAGTCTCCACGATCTATTGCTGTTTACCTAATGAGTGCCCCCAGATCTGGGTGTAGGATCTTTAACAATACCCAAGTTAAACCCCACTTTATTCATCTCTTAAAAATGGCCTAGATCCTAAGTTAAACCCCACTTTATTAATTTTCCCCAGCAGAGTCGCCATTTCTGTGATACGGTGGCAGAACTGACTGTTTTTACTGGTTTGTGTTTTGCGTTTTTTGTTCACAAAATTTCGCGGTAAGCAAGAGTCGCCACCGACTTTTATTTCATACAATCATGGAAAAGGGAAAAGAACAGAAAAACCTTTTTTCGAGATATTCTGAGTATGGGGGGTAGATTATAGAAAGGGAAGGTATTAGCATCCTTTCTATCCGTAGTTATCTACGGGCTCTTAGGTACTTGCTCATTTTTGAAATTGCTTGTGTGTGTTTGTCTTGAAAATGCTTTTACTTCGTGATAACCCTTGTATTAGTCTTCAAGGATGTGACGAAGTTTGTTTTTAAAATTTGTTTTGAAAGGTGTTTGTGTGAAAAGTTTTTTATTGAGCAAGTACCTAAGATTCTACCTACTCGAAAAAAGATTGTTCGTTCTATTTCCTTTAGATAACTCTATCCTACTATTAAGAAATAGGTAGCACCGTCGTTGGAGTTGTAAGGGACGTTCGAAAGGGACAAATATAATCACTAAAGCAATAGTTAGAAAACTTTAGTAGTAACCCTAGAGTCTTAAGATCTTTTCGAGGCAACGTTTCTGAGGCATTTCCGAGGCAACATTCGAATGGGACATTTGATCTTTTAGACAGGATGGCGACCATTAAAACTCCCCATGCTTATTGACTGTTTACCAAAGGCAATCGTAGTGAGGCAAACCCTAGGAGTGAACATGTGCACGTGAACTTTTTCAGTTATGTAGTCTTTGCACATTAGGTGATCTACCATTTTAAATTTCAAGCATTATTTTCATACAATCCTATTAGCCATGCATCTAGACAGTTAAAGATTGCAGGAATTTAAAGTGCAAAAAATAAACCTAGCTATTACAAGGCTTCAGGGAAGGGGATTAATTACATAACCAAAAATTGGGGATATAAACAGTAAATAAAAACCATAGGTTAACTATTACAAAGCCTGAACAGTTACAAAATAATGGATAAATAATTAACAAGCGCGCGACAAATTAAATGCAAGGACGATTGAAGTAATCTAAAACCCTAATTGAGAGAAAAAGATTTTTTTTGGATTTTTATTTGAGAAAATGCTTAATTGAAAATTAATTAAACTAATTTCTAATTGTTTTTAAATTATGAAAGAAATTAAACTAACCTAATTTTCTAACTAAATTTATTAATTTCAATAAAAATAAAATATTTTGTACAAAAAGATTTTGTATGTTTTTTGGTTTTTTTTATTTGAGAAAAGAAAAAAATAAAATTGTAAAATTAAAACCTAGATTCTATTTGATTTTAAATGAAACAAAAAATTAAATTTGCCTAATTACCTAAATACATTAAATAATTTATTATTATTAAAAAAATGCTTTTTTGTGCTTTTGTGATTGTTTGATTTTATGATTTAAAAAAGTAATTAATTTTGTGGGAAAAAATAATTAAACAAAACAATTGAAATAAAAGAAATAAAATGAGAAAAAAATATGGGCCTGTGTTGTTAGCAATTCTGGGGGGTGAGAATCTGAATTTCCAAGCCCATTAAGCTCCAAGCCCAGTCAACCATGCTGGATCCTGTGCAAGCGTTGACTTGAGGTGTACCAAGGACATTCAGGGGAGAAGCATTAAATCTAGCTAGCGTTGCATCCAATGGATGGGCGTTAAGGTTAGGAAGGCGTGTGAGGGAGCGGAGCATTGGATTTGCCTTAAATAAATAGGAAAATGACAAAATGCACACGCCTGGGATTGAACCCAGGACGTGTGCATCAAAGGCGCGTCTCTCAACCATGTGTGCTACTTGCTCTTTTATTAATATATATAAACGAAATATAATATAATACAAAAAGCGCATGATGACCAAAGAAATGCGAGAAATTCAAATCAGCCGGTCATGGGCTACCACACATCATCTTTTTCACTACAACCGAAGACTTATACCTACGGACGTTTGCTGTAACTACAGCCCCTGCAAAATTCAAAAATCACATACGAGCATGATAAATTAATTATGATGGTACCAATCAACTCATCTTGGTCTCACGAGTATCATGGTACCTCATTCATGGCCCAATTTTTCCTGTATCAAAAATCCCCAAATCGTGATCTTAAACCCTAACAATGGTGAATATGGATTCCTGCACTGTTAGTACAATTAAGTGATACAAAAAGCTTGCAAACACGATTATGAACAAGAATATATGGATAAAATGGATTTATCATGCGTAAAACATAGAAATCGAATTTGAGTTTGGGAGGCAAATCGTGATGTGTCTAGGTGATGATTCTTGACGTTTTGGAGGCTGCAAATGATGTTGTTGGCTTCAGGAGATGGCCAGGAAGTGATTAGCAGCGTTGGAATGATCTGAATTAATCTCTAAATGCAAAAACAATCCAACACTTTTGTCACTTTTTTGGAGTTTGGTTTGGTGTTTCCACGACTGCTCAACCCCTTTTTTGATCTGCAATTGTTGTATACATATAGTAGACTGAGTTAGGTCAATAAAATTGTATCATATCTTTGATAATTATGAAAATGTGATTTGATTTGATTCATGTATGATATCTTTCTAAAACAAGCTTTAATCCAATCTTTTCCAACCCTAATCAGTCTTGCACGAATTGATCATCATGATAGTTGTACATGGACTCCAAATGTGCACAAAAATCCCAAGATTTGATTTGTTTTCATTATTTTACCATTTAATTTGATTTATTTTGATTTAAATGAATAAAAAATCAAAATAAATGATAAGAGTAATAAAATAATAGGTGGAAAAGCTCAGGGGTCGTGGGTCCTATTAGAAACATGTTTCAAGCAAGAAAACATGGGCCCCTTTGGAAAAAATGCAAATTTGATCAATGTTGACTTTTGACAATTTTCCAAAAATTGCCAACTTTGACAATGCACAACTCTCTCAATTTTGACCCTAGGATGGTGTTCTTGGACTTTTTAGAAAGCTTAGGATGTCCCCTAACCAACCATTTGGTTTCATCTCAATTGGAACTTCCATGTTCATGTATGAAGCTTTGACCCAAAAGGTGTTTTTGTTGACTTTTCAAAAGGACCTATAATGTAGAAATTCATATCTTTTGATGAGTGCATATTTTGAACTTGAGGGTTGAAGATGAATTGTAGGGAATGGCATACTCTTCAAACTGAGCCTTGGATGGAAAATTTCTGATAAAGTATGAAGAAGTTATGCTTGGTCAAAGTTGGGTTGACGTTTCCTACAAAACCCTAATTTAGCAACTTTTGGGTTTTGATGAATTTGGAGCATTCCTTGAGGAATCATGATCAATCCTTGATCAAATGATGAAATTCACTTCAAAATGTGGATGTTGACCAAAAATATTGAAGTTTGACTGTATGTGGGTCACAATTGACTTTTGACCTAATGTAGTCGATTCTCAAGCATGTGAGCAGTTGATTGAGCAAACTTCTTATGCAAGGCATGAAAATTGACATGTAAGGTCTTGAGAACATATTAAGACCATGGATAGAATATTAGGCCTTTATGGTTCACCCATCTTGATTAAAATAGAAACCCTAACTTTGAGGTACACTGCCTTAGGAAAGAGTTTGTCTGGTCAACTCTTGGGCAACCTTGAGAAAATTGAGGATCTTAAAGGACATGTGTTGAGTAAAATGAGAGAGCAAATTTTGGGGTACAACACTGACAGTTTCCAGAAGAGCCTTTTCTCTCTATTCAATCTCCAGCGTAGTTTGCATCACAAAAAGTGAGAAATAGAATACTCTGATGTTTTCTCATACATCAAGCCAAAGTTAGGGGTTCCTTTTAGATAATTTATAATCCTTTTTACAACAGTTAAGTGGGATTCCCTAGGATCAGATTAGAATCTAGCGCAAAGATGTACACTGAATAAAATATCAGTACTAGATGCAGTTAGATGCAGAATAGATCCTATCATACCACGATACAGCTTCTGACAAACCTTTCCACTTATCTCTTCATTTTTAAGATACATGTAGGATGCGTTGTAGTCTTTGCTACAGTGCAGTATGTCATGTTGAATTTCTTCAGAAGTTCTTTGGTGTACTTACTTTGATGTATGTAAGTAGCCTCTAGTTTTTGATCAATCTGGATTCCTAGAAAGAACTTCAATTCCCCTATCATGCTTATTTCAAACTCAGCCTGCATTAACTGGAGATTGGTGCAAAGGTTTCTATATAGTCTATACCTTCTTGTTGACTATAACCTTATGCAACTAGTCGAGATTTGTTTCTGATCACTTTGCCTTTCTCATTGAGCTTGTTTCTGAACAACCATCTGGTTCCAATGACGTGGACACCTTTAGGTTTCTAAACAAGATCCCATACGTTATTCTTTGAGAATTGATTCAGTTCTTATTTCATATGCAGATTCCAATCCTTATCCAGAAGGGCTTCCTCATTTGATGTAGGTTCTATTAAGGAGACTAAACCCAGAAGCACTACATCAGAAGGTTTGAGATATGATCTTGTTCTGACTGGAGCATCTTTACTTCTAAGAATAAGATCTACAGGATAAGAGGATATGAATTTGTTCTTCTTTGGTTGAGTTTGATTAGAAGGACTATCAACATCATCAGAAGAAGGAGCTTCTGATTCCTGATTTCACTTCTTGGAGTCTGATTATGAATCAAAGAATATCTTCATATTGATTCCTCTTATTCTTAGTTTTCTAATTTGAGAAGAGTAACCTTCATCTAAATTCTAATGTCTTATCTGAGAACTAGAGTCAAAGTCTTCTCTTCAGACGGTCGCGTCATTCTGTTGTTTAGAATCATCTGTCTGACCTTTTTGAAAGAATCCTAAGAGCAAGGATATTCTGATCTTTTATTATCAGACTCATCCACATGTATGTCAAGCTTTCTTTAAACAAAAGCTTGTTTTTCATAAGGTCAATATTTCATGAACTTCTGAGAAGCTATGTGATAGAGAGAATTAACTATAATTGCTTAGCTTTGTTGCACCCAAAAATTTACCCTCTTGATTCAAGCTTATGTTTCATCATAAACATCATATTGCATTGCATTCATTAATTGTGATGGGATCAACGTACTTTGGTTCTCAAGTTGTCCACAAGTTGTGTTAGTTGATGGTATTGACAATTAGTGCAAGAAGGAGGCTCATTATTTCAAATTTTGGATTTCTCAAGTCACAAGGGTCTCTCATGTCTCAATATATTTTATCCATCTCATTGGATCATCAGAAGGTTGAAGATTGTGTTATTTTTTTTAAGTGAATCATATTTTTCTTGAATCATCAGTCAAAATTAGGGTTTTATCCAATTGAAGTAGTTGAGGCTTAGATATGCCAATTTTTGAAGCATCATCTTCTCATTATCATTTGAGTTAACTTTGTTCAAGAGATATCTCAAGATGTCCAGTGGAATTAGGGTTTTAAAGTTTCAGCAACTATCTCCTAACACAAGGTGCAAAAACTAGGGTTTTGGATTTAATCAGGATTTCTCTGACTTTTTCACCCAAACTTGTTTCCATGCTTCACTACATGTTACTAAGCATCTTTGACTGAAATATTGAGGTTTAATTTGGATTGGAAATGGTTCAATTGATCAAAAGGGGGAAAATGGTCATTTGGACCAAAAGTCAACAAAGTTAGGAGTTGACCAAGTGGACTTTTGGTCAATCCTCAATTCAAACATTCTCATTTCATATTTCATAGCTAATTTCATTATTGAATCAAGGGAATTTAAGAATTTAGGGTTTGCTTGTTCATGAAGTTATTTGATTTTTTTTTGAAATTTCTAAGTGTTCACAGTACATAACTTTGTCCAATCATAACTTGAGTTTGGTTAATTTGTTTGAAGCAAATGATACATATTCATAAAGCTCTTGAAAAGTCCTAAAAGTTTGTATTATTGTGTGAAAAGCTCAAAAATGAATGATTTCAGAGAAAATCAAGTTGGAAGTTCTGGCCACAAGAGGTGTCAAGTTGCCTTCTCAAGGGCAAGCCAGTCATGTATTTTAAGAAACACATGGTGTGCCAAATGTGTGAGCTTATATCTTTTTGCTCAAATTTCAATTTGAAATTCTAACAAGAACATCTTATAGATTTCCATGAGAGCTAATCATCAATCTTTGGAATATTCATTTTGGCCAAGGATTGAGAGAGATGTGACCTTAGGAAGTTGCTCACTCACACCTGCACGACACACTTGCCATGCATGCCCATGCATGCGTGCAGGCTGCAGAAGCCAATCTCCACTTTTTCTCAACTTTAAGCCATGATTTCTTTATTATGCAAGCTTCATTTCCCAAAATTCAAAGCACCTTGTTAATCCCCATTGAATGATCTTTCAAGAGGCCTCCTTAGATCAAAAAACGCACAAGTCAATTTCAAAAGGCCTGAGCATTAAGTTGACTGACTGGAACTTGTGTACATTCTTGGAAAATTCAGAATACAATGCATATTTCTTAAGTTCAATGCAGACTACTTTAGCATATGCTTTACACGAAATATATCTCATTTTGTTTCTTTCAAAAGAAGCCAAATCAAGTCACACAAGATACATATCCATTCCATCATGTATTGCCATTTTTAGCAATATTTTCATTTTTTAAAATTTCACCCTCATGTACTGATTGTGCCAGCTCATTGTCCCTCATTGGTTTACTCATTTTGTACTCATTTGGAGGGCATCAAAACGCAGCTCAACTCACGCTCTATCAACAAAAAAAAAACGCATCACTCAACTCCATGCTCTCTTTTCTGTTTTTTATTTTTCTTTGGTTCTAATGTTTTTGCTGGCCACCAAAGACCCTTCTGTCCTTATTATACACTCTATAAAAAGACACACCCTCACTCTCTCTAGGGCACGCCTCATTTGATAAAAGAAAACCGGATATGAGTTCTCTCCCTCTCAAACAAAGTGAGTTTTGCATTCATCATTTCCTCTCATTACATAGCCATTTATTTCTCGTTTCTACTTCCTTGGAGCCACAAATTAGAGATATAAGGGTTTCTTAATGTTTCAGAGACACATGTTGAGTTTATTTCTCGACACAAAAGGTAAAACTCAGATTTAAAATCCTCATAATCTAGCTCGTTTCCAATGATTCTAAGCTTATATGCATGTTCATAGCTATCCAGGTACTAGATCATATGTATATTTTGGCTTGATTTCAAGCTGCAAAGCTTATTCTAAACTTATGAGTATCACGTTGTACCTTGTTTCCCGGTCTTTAAAATGCGCTTTGAACCGCGTTATTTAGTTGAGATTTGAATGAGAACAAAGATCTAGAAGTTTGGTTGTCTTAAACTGTGAATACGCGTTATAGGGTTTGTCTTGAGGAAGAAGTTGATTGCGTGGCTGGGTCTGATTGACTGACTTGTTTTTTTAATGCAAACTTTATATCATTTCATTTAATTGATTTTCTCTGATTTTGTTTTCTTATCAAAACATTTTCAAAATTTACGGAAAAAATACCATAGGTAGATTTAAGTCACTAGTATTTGATTATAATTTTTCTGGAATGTTTAAAAATGTTTGGTTGGCATAAAATATTAATTTTTGTTTCTGACTTTTCCTTTGTACAAAAACTATACCAAAAATACTTTATGCACTTTAATTATTCTATTTTGAGTTTCTCAATTTTTTCAAGAATTTCACTTTTTTTATTAATCAAATAATTTGTGACATTTAATTACCTTTTAGACATTTTCACAATTAATTTAATTATTTACCTTAGTACAAAAATTCACAGAAAAATACTTTGATTCATTTTATTGACATATAAGTGATTCCTGAATTTTATTTTACTTTTTTAATATTTTTGGTTGATTAAGGAAAATATAGAAATTAACTAGGGTTTTTAATTAGAGGTTGTCATGTTTTGATTTAATTTCCTTTTTTCTTTCAATCCTAAAATAAAGAAAAATATCCTCTGATTTCTTTAGGCCATTTTCTTGTCTTGTGAATTTTATTTTAAATTTATTTGGTGTTCTTCACCTCTTTTGAAAAATTGGACATTAATTGTTGGTTTTGTTAACTTTTTCTTGCTTAGGTCACAAGTTAGGGTTCATTGATCAATCCCCCTTGACTTTTAAGTAAATATTTGTTTAGGTTAGGATATTATGATACCTTAGGGCCTTATACTTAATTTTTCTTAATTTTAGGAGTTAATTTGATATTTTCCCCTAATTTATCAAGCTAGAGTTTCCAATTAGAGGCTTATCTAGTCTAAACTAGCTTGTTTGATTAAGTTTTCAACCTAAACCTTGCTAATTTTGTATTAAGCTTGATGTTCCTGGCCTATTGATGTCTTGCGAACCTTGAAATATTTTTGTCTTATTTTTACAAATCTTGTTTCTATTTTTTACTCAACATCTTTCTCATTTATGCTTGTATTGCTCTTTTGAATTAGAGGTAGAGGGAATGCACTTGTGCAACCCATAAGGGGTCAAATTCTTTCTTTTTTATCATCGTCATTACTGTTTTAGGGATTGGGTTCATTAAAGAACCATTCAAGATCTCATAACTTGCTTATTCTTGTTTGATATTTACTTGTGACCAGGGTTTAAGAGGTAGCTTTAGTGCACCACTTTTTTATGTATCATTTGGATCAATTTTGATTTAAATATCTTATGATTCTGACTTTTTTAATGTCTTCTTATTATCATACAAAGCCTCGTTGATCCTTGATTGGCATTTCATTGCTCATTCAACATGGTGACAAGATAAGAGCCACATTTCCTTAGTTTTTGACCTAATTTGTGCTTGCTTGCTGGAAAAGACTTTTAAGTCTCACATTAATTAATGTTTAAACTTTGATTTTTAATTCTCTCCACATATCTACTCTCTATGCTCCTATGATCCACTCTGTTAGTGCTCAATTTCTAATTCATCATGGTGACACAATGGGAGCTACACTTACCCCTTGCATTTGGACTTTGAATTTTTTAAATTGTTGATGTTTGTTTCTTGTGATTGTGAAACTTATCCCTAACTTATGCCTTGACTTTGGTTGCTATCAATAAAGTCCAAGGACATTGAATTTAAAATTATCTTCATCTTTTTGTTATGACTTAAAGGATAATATTTCTCCAATGTCATGATACTTAGGTATGTTACCTTGTTAACACCTCCTAAGGTTTTAAATTCATGACTAGTATCTTATGAGGGTTTTATCATCACCCAAGGACAAATAAGATGCTTCATTACTTTCATCTAGTCTTTATCAATTTCATTTGATCTAAGATAGAATGTCTTTACCTTCCTTTTAGATGATTTTGTTCATCAATTAGGCGGATTTATCCATGTAAGAAGGCTCAACTTATACTTGGTTACTCTTGAGTCCCATCTTGAGATAACCTATTATACAAGTCACACATTCCATGATTCTCAAACCATTCCTCCTTTGTTTAAATCCATGCTTGGTCAATATAAACTTGTTTTGTTTACTCCTTTTCAATACTCCCATTTATCGGGTATATATGTAACTTTTATTGCAATACTTATAGCATTTGAAGGTGATATTTAGATATTGGATTGCTACTGACTTATATGATGGGATACTCCCCTAACCATGTTCTTTCCCCACTTACCCTCCCCTCCTACTACTTGGACCGCGCCCTGTAGGTGTTTGATATTCGAGTGATGCCCGAGCTTTTAACTGCCCCAGATGTTTTATTATCTATTTGCTTGATTTTTGTCACAGGATCTGTGACATTTTATTCTCCATGTTCCCTTAGGATCGCTCATTTATGCTAGTTGTCGAGCTAGACATTAGGGTAGGAATCCATGCATGCTAACATATGATAGAGATTACCCTTTTCATCCTCAACCTTAGGGTCAATCACTGTATGATAAAATTAGGGCTAAAGATTAGGATAGTATATGTTGTACCCCAAAATTTGCCCTCTCATTTTGTCAAGATTTCCCCTCACAAGGCTTCTTGAACTCCAGACAGGATTAGGGTTTTGCATTGCCCAAGACATCTCCTTGCACTGATGACCTAAATTAGGGTTTGAGTTTGCACATGGATTTTTGGACTTCTAATGCTCAAAATGACTTTCATACTTCATGTTGGACTCATAAGTTTGTCCATACCAAGTCTCAAGCCTTGAATCAAATTTTTGCCCAGTCAATTGGACAGTTAACCTAGAAATTAACTGTATTGGGGAAAAAGTCAACTGTGGCCAATTTACAGTCAAACCTCATCAATTTTTATCCATATCAATATTATAAACTCATATGAACCATTTGATCAAGTTTGGACTACAACTCCACAAGAAATTTGATCAAATCATCAAAAGGGCAAAATGGTCATTTTAGGGTTTTGACTGCACAAGGGCAATTTCTGACTTTTTGACCTAGCAAATGGAAATTTAGGCTCAACCATGGACACAAGGACTCAATGGAATCATCTTGACCTATTCAACAAGTTCAAAAGATCTCAATTGCATTGGATTGACAGATGAATTTTTCAATCAACTGATCAAAATTTGACTGTACACTGAAAAGTCAAACTTTGACTTTTTGGTCAAAATCAAGTGCCAAGGCTCATTTTTCACCAATATATGTCAAAACATGAAACTTGTTCATCAAGAAACCCATTTTTGCAAATTAGGGTTTAAAGTTGAAAAATTTCATAACTTAGAATTTTTCTAAGTTATAAAATTTTCTTAATTTTTCCTAACTTTGCCCAACATTTTCACCATGATGAATTTGGATTCAAACAAAACTTCCAACATGAAAGTTGTATTCCTCCACAAAGTCTACAACTTTTATTCACAAAGTTTTCCCAAAAGAAGCTTGGATCTCAAGTTATGATTTTTGGAACAAGGGTCCCTAAAACTTTTAACTTAGTGAAATTTTGCCCTAGTTTAGGCAGGATTTTGACCTATATTCATGGCCATTTTTCACATTGTTCCACTTGGAATATAAAGTTGCATTTCAAAGATGGATTGTAAATCATGTTGCAAGATTTCCAAAATGTCCAAGACCTCTCCAAAATCATTTATGGTTAGGGAGAATCGAAGGCTTGAAGTTGGCAAAAACTCACTTTTCATCCATGGCATGTTCATGTTCATACAAGTTGCAATTTTAAGTCAGCATGCTTTGCACTAGTTTACAGGCCTCTAAACCATTTCACACTCAATAATTTAATGCACTTCCTTTGGTCTAAGGCATTGTTTTGGTCATTAGGGCATTGTACACAAAATTAATCCCTAAGTAGAAAAAGGTACATTACCATTTTTGCCATAATCTTGCTTTATGTTAAACCACAATCTTGGAGCATTGGTCCAAATCTTTTGCAGCTAATCAAATCTACAAGTTAGAGGGGCCAAGAGCAGTGTGTGAAAGGTGGTGAATAGCCTGTACAGGCATGTTATACATCATTTCCCACTTTTTCTTCATATACAAGAAATATGCCAAATACATGAGAACTTGAACATCAGCCAAAACAAGCTTGTGCAAACATTTTAAACCATCTTTCTCACACCTCTCTGAGCCAGAAACACGACCTATTAAGCCCTCAAACATCCCATAGCTAGAAATCACATTCCATTGGCAAAACAGGGCAGAACCTGCAACTTGACTTCCATAGCTCAATTTGCTCGTGCGTTTTGCCCTAAGTTGGTTCAAACACCTTCCATTCAACTCATCCAAGCTATCCCAAACCTCAAACACCAATTGTAACTCCATTTACAGGGTTTTCCATTTTCATTTTAAGCTTGTGCAGGTTGAGTTCTGTAGGATGATTCAAGCATATTCAAGGCAAGCAGGGTATTGGAGAAGGTCAAGTGAAGTTCAATCAAGCTCCCAGACATCTCAAGCCTTGTTGAAAAGCTCCACATTATCCTACACGAAGTCAGCTGAAACAGCTCGTATACAGGATCTGGCAATTGTACAGGGCGCGCGCGTTTTCAAAGTCAGAGGTTGAAGATGAAGTGGTTTGGGCTGGGCTTTGGTCCTTTCACTTTTGACACCTCCCTTTTCCTTTTTGCACCCCTGGCCCAATTTCTTGTTATTTTATATTTTTGCATTTTTATTTTCATTTCTGATTATATTTTATTATTCCCAAATATAAAAAATACTCAAAAAATATTTTTATAAATTTTCACATTTATTTTGCATTTTATTTTCATTTTTCTAAACATAAAAATAGTTTAATGAACATATCTCTTTATTTTATTTTAATGAAAACTTAGAAATAAAATATTAAAAATCATACTTTTATATTTGTATTTATATTTAAATAATGTATTATACTAAATATTTTCATTTTTGTATATATTTTATTTCATTCTTTATACATGTTTAATATAATTAATACATATATAAATATATACTTTTATTTTATTAAATACTTTAGAATAAAAATATAAAATATTACACTTTTATTTTTATTATTATTTATACTAAAAATACTTTTTTTTTTCTAAATATATTTTATTTTTGTATATATTATTATATTTTATTGTATATAAATAATATATATAATGTATTTATTTTCTTAAAGAAAATTAGGGTTTTACCCTTAACCTAATAAAATTAATCTTTTATTTATTTCTTTATTTTCATATTAAATATTTTTATATACATAAATAAACAAAAACCTCTTTTTTCATAATTCATACTATTTGGTGTTTTTATTTATTTGGGTTTATTTAAATATTGTCCATTTATTATTTGTGCCATTATTCAATTTGGATGTAATGGTAAATTAGGGTTTATATTTCTTGTCAAATACACCCCATTCAAAGATTGTACCCCCATCCCCATAATCATGTTGTAATAGCTTAGACTTTTAATTCTCGCACTTTATGCTTTCAATTATGCCATGATTAGAGATTAGGGTTTGTATGCAAAAATCCAAAATCAACAAGTAGCTTGACTAATACAAAGACAAAAAATGCATGAAATCAATACACAATGCACACTTGCACCCCTAGGGTTACAATCCACTTGTTGCTTTACAAATGGGCCATGTTATGCATGTTGAGTACTTTGGCAAAACAAAAACAAAACAAAAGATCATAGTCCCTCGATGATGCTATCTTGGTTGCCTAAACAAAAATGATCAAGTCCCTCAAAAATTTGTCAAAAATACTTGATACAATTGCTATCATGGTCTATACAATGACCCGCGCCTGTCCCGTTTAACATCCTAATACAAGGTTGTTTACCAAATGCAATGGTAAAACAACACTGTCAAAAGGGTTAAAAACATATAGGAAAGATCTTTTAGTAAAATAGGGTAGATAGCTCTTAGTTACTTGATCAAAGCTTGCAAAAACATCCTTGCTATTTTCAAACACACTTCACAACACAATTCCAAAACATTTCCCAAATCAAACTTTCAAACATTGAAATCTTTTCAAAAGACAAGAACATCTTTGTATACATTCAAACAAGAATCATTACAAAGGTTGCCACAACAATGACCTCTTTTCAAAACATCTTTCAAAACCACACACAAAGCACCATTTCAAACAATTTAAAAGCAAAAACAAGTGATCTAAACAAGTAACTAAGAGCCCATGTATAACCATGGATGAAAAGGGTGCTTGCACCTTCCCTTTTCATAATCTACTCCCCGAACCCAAGAAAACATCTCAAAGGTCTTTCCTGTGCTTTTTGACCTTTCCTTAGGGTAAAATAAATAGTCGATGGAGACTCTTGCTAAACCGAAACATTTGCGAACACAAACGCAAAACCTCAAGTCAGTTCTCCCACCGTATCATAGAACTGGCGACTCTATTGGGGATATACCTAAAAGTGGAGTAACCTTAGGGTTTAGATCACCTTTGCATGCTTATCTTGTTTGCTTTGATTTCTTTACATTTGGTTCTCTTGTTTGGGTTTTAAATCCTCCACCCAGATTTTTGGGAAACATTCATAGGTAAATAGCAATACATTGTGAAAACTGTGCGGGGTATACCGACATGGTTGAAGCAATAGCTATATTAGTGCGACATATTTGTGGGTACCGGTAGCCTTTGAGTCAATCAAAGAGAATACGGGGCCGCTGAGTGATGTCATGAAACACTAATGAACTCTTAGAATCTTACTTGACCATCTTGGCCTTATTAGGGGTAGTGAGATGACCGACTTTGGTGCAGTCCGAAGTTGGTAGATACTCGATACTACACTCATTGAGGGTTGTTTTCTTGGAATATTTCGGTCGCCAGTTAAGTGGCTAAATTGAAACAATGAACATAGAAAATAATCCAGTGATATTGAGCTCCTTAGAACCCGGTTACTATTTATAGGACAGGTTGAGCCAACTAACTTTAAGAGGGTACTTACCTATGAAACCCCATGCAAGCCTGAAACTAGGATCTTGTGTGATTTGTTTGTACATATGCTTGTGCATACATCATGAATATAATAAAGCATCATATGCATCCATTAACCATTTCAAGGGTTTGGATCTTCATCTTTGTTCTTGTTTTGCAGGTCATGGAATCTCTTCGCAGGAAAACAATTCAAATTAACCTTGTGAGAATCCCTCCTCAACTCAAGGAGCTTACTTCCAAGATTCCAGAGAATTCTCTCTTCAGTGAAAGACATGGTAGACTTCTCAACTTGGTCAACTCCAACATTAAAGAAGACATGGTTAAAGTCCTCTTCCAGTTCTTTGACCCCCTACACCACTGTTTCACATTCTCTGATTACCAACTAGTACCTACTTTGGAGGAATTTTCTCAACTTATGAGGATTCCTATTCTTTATCAACTACCCTACAACGGTACGGAAAGAGAACCAAAGCCTGAAGATGTTGCTCAAGCCTTACACTTGCAACCATCCGATATCAAAGGTCATTGGGAAACCAGAAGTGGTGTCAAGGGTTTCTTGGTAAAGTTTCTGTTAGAGAAGGCACAAGACTGTTGGAATTCTCTAGATCTGCAAGCTTTTGAGGAGATTGTAGCACTTCTCAACTATGGGTTGGTCTTGTTCCAAAACCCTGATTAACTTATAGATGTGAATGCTGTCAAGATTTTCATATCTCGGAATCCTGTGCCTATATTGCTTGGGGACATCCTACACTCATTTCACACACGAACAATGAGGAAAAGAGGTGTTCTCATGTGTTGTACTCCTCTTCTAGCAAGGTGGTTTATTTCTCACCTTCCCCAATCAGTTTTGAAGAATGAGCAGGGTTTAAGGTGGTCATAACGATTGATGACTGTTGTACCCCAAAATTTTCCCTCCCATATTCTTCAAAGTTTGTCAAGAATCATCTTCAATTGGTTCAAGACTACCCAAGCACTGCACAAACGGCCAAACCATATTCAAAAAAATCAAGGAAAACTTGAAATCTGTTTTCCCAGTTCCAACACAATTCAAAGCCTTAGAGCAATTCAAACACATTGCTAGCATTCCCAGATCCACCCCATATTTGTTTCTTGTTTTGCATAATATAATCATGTGCAGGCGCTTAAGAGCATTCCATCATGTACCTTCAATGGTCAACGTGCCAAGTGTCTTCAACAGTCATCCAAAGGCCATGAGAGGAGGAATACCATGTTCCCCAGTCAAAGCGTGCATAGCCAATTCCCAGAAGTCAACAAAGGCTTTGTGCTATTGGGCCTGAAATTTCCAGACAAACCTCCCTTGGGTCCATCACACCCCCCCTGGTTTTACTACTTTTTATTTTTTCTTCTTTTCCTTTTATTTTCTTTAATAACTATTAATATTATTTAATTAACTAATAAATTAATATTTTTAATAAATTCATAGAATAAAAAATGTGAATATTTTTATTAATTATTACTATTTTTATTTATTAATTTATTTTGTAAATAAATTCTAATTAATCAACTTAGTTTAATTTAGGTTTAATTTTAACCTTTTTCTCAATAAATAAAAATTATGTAGAATTAGGGTTTGACAATTTTCAATCATATTTTTCTTATTATCATTATTCTAATTTATTAATTTTTTTTTTGTAAATAAAATATAAATTAATTAAATTAGTCAAATTAGGTTAACTTTAACTTTTTTTTTTACAATAAATAAAATAAACTTAGAATTAGGTTTTTACTAACTTTTAATTTTAATTCCTTTTGTTTTATTTTACATAAAAAACATAAAAAACATTCTTTAATTAAATAATTAATTAGTACTAGGTTTAATATTTTAATTAAATTGCAAAAAAGGACAAAACTCATATTTTTCTCAAAAGGGTCAAAAACCCTAAGGACGTCCTGATTTAATTTCTCTTCGCACATTATTCTTGTTTTGATTATTTATGTATCTGCTCAAAGGATGTAATAGTTAATTAGGTTTTACCGCTTTCTTTACTTTCTGCATTTATTTTCAAAACGGGTTATGTTTTTGGCGATGTATAGACCCGCGCCTTGTAATAGCGTAGATTCATATTTCCACACTTTATTTTCCGCACTCTTAACTGTTAATTATGCCTGCAAGACTGTATGACAAATAAAAACAATCCGTAGCTCACAAATTCATGTTCAAAGATAAACATTAAATGAAAAACAACACACATGCACATGCCACTCCTAGGGTACGCCTCACTGGTTGCCTCAAACGTGGTCGTCAAGTATAGGGTGTCTTAGAGGTCGCCCTTCTGTCTAAAAGATCCAGTTGCCTCGAAACGGTTGCCTCGGATAAAAAGGATCTAGGACATTAGGGTTACCAATAAGGTGTCCTACTATTGCTTCGGTGACCACATTGTCCCTTAATCGAATTGACCCGAAAACCTCCAACGACGGTGCTACCTAGCTCTCAATGGTGGGGTAGCACTATCTAAAGGACTCTTACACAGCCTAATTCCTTAGGGTAGGTAGATCTCATGGGTACTTGCTCTTTTCAAACAAACAAAAACATCTTTTCACACTGACACTTTCAAAAAGTTTTCAAACAAATTTTTCATACACTCTTGAGGACAGATACAAGAGTTACTTAGAAATTTTTTAAACGAAACTTTTTCAAAACCCACACACACTTGAAAATCAAACAATTTTTTGAAAACATAAGAGCAAGTACCTAAGAGCCCATGGATAACCATGGATAGAAAGGGTGCTAACACCTTCCCTTTCTATAAATCTACCTCCCGAACCGAGAGACATCTCAAAGAAGGAATTTTGCTGTGCTTTTGTCCTTTCCATGTTGGAGAAAATAAAAGACGGTGGCGACTCTTGCTTACCGCGACATTTCGCGAACCAGCTTTAAAACAATCAGTTCTATTTCCACCGATCACAGAACTGACGACTCTGCTGGGGATTCTTATAAAAGTGAGGTGTACCTTAGGAATTAGACCACTCTTATGTTTTCAATTGCTTGTTTTGTTTGCTTTAAAATTGTGGGCCTGTTTCGGAGTTCTATAGATCCTAACCCGGATCTGGGGGATACCTCTTAGAAAGTAGCAACAAAACTGTGAGGGAACTGTGTGGGGTATACCGACACGGTTGAAGCAGTTTGCTACGTTGATGTGGCATTTTGGTGAGTACCAGTAACCCTTGAGTCAAGTCAAGGAGAGTACGGGGCCGCCGCGTGGTGTCGTGAAGCATCAACTGACCTTAGGAACCTTACTTGACCATCCTGGCCTCTTTAGGGGTAGTGAGATGACCGACTTTGGTGCAGTCCGAAGTTGGTAGATACTCGATACTACACTCATTGAGGGTTGTTTTCTTGGAATATTTTGATCGCCAGTTCAGTGGCTAAATCAAAACAATGAACATAGAAAACAACCCAATGATATTGAGCTCCTTAGAACCCGGTTACTTTTGATAGGACAGGTTTTGAGCCCACCAACTTCAAAAGGGTAGTACCTAGACCTCATGCTGGCCTAAACTCTAAGGGCTGTCTGGTGTGACTTGTGTGCCTTATCATGTTTGCTTTTTGTGGATACTTGTGGTGTGTTTTTATCATAACATCATAACATCATACAACATCATATGCATTTACTAACCACTTTAAGGGTTCGAATCTTCATCTTTGTTCTTGTTTTGTAGGACATGGAAACTATCCGCAGAAAGACAATTCAAATCAACCTTGTAAGGACCCCTCCTCAGCTTAAGGAGCTTGCATCCAGGATTCCCGAGAACTCTTCCTTCAGTGAAAGGCATGGTAGACTCATCAGCTTGGTCAACACCAACATTGAAGAATATATGATAAAAGTTCTCTTCCAGTTCTTTGACCCTTTGCACCACTGCTTTACTTTCCAGGATTATCAACTGGTGCCTACCTTGGAAGAGTTTTCCCAGCTTCTGAAGGTTCCCATTCTCAGTCAACTACCCTACAACGGTACAGAAAAGGAGCCAAAACTTGAAGAGGTGGCTAAAACACTATGCCTACAACCATCTGACATCAAGGGACATTGGGAAACCAGAAGCGGTATCAAAGGATTCTTGGAAAAGTTCCTGTTTGAGAAGGCCCAAGAATGTTGGAATTCCCTTGACCTACAAGCCTTTGAAGAAGTTGTGGCACTCCTTGTCTATGGGTTGGTGTTGTTCCCGAATCCAGATCAGCTTATAGATATCAATGCTGTCAAGATCTTCATGTCCAGGAACCCTATACCTACATTGCTTGGGGACATCCTCCACTCATGTTACACTCGAACCATGAGAAAAAGAGGTGTTCTCATGTGCTGCACTCCTCTCCTGGCAAGGTGGTTTATTTCGCACCTTCCACAATCAGTTTTGAAGAACGAGCGGGGTCTGAGATGGTCACAACGATTAATGACTCTTACACATGCTGATATACATTGGTGTTCTCGGTCCAGAGAAGACGTCACTATCATTGATCGTTGTGGAGAGTTTCCTAATGTTCCTTTACTTGGAATTAGGGGGGGCATTACTTATAACCCATGTCTGGCTTTGAGACAGTTTGGCTATGCTCGGAGGGATGGCCCTCATGACATGTTGATTCCTGACATAGTTTTTGACTTCGACAACGATGCACAAGGACTCTGCCAGAGATTCATCAGAGCTTGGAGGATGCCTAACAGGGTAGATAGCAAGACACTAGGGCACAATAACTCCATACCCCTGGAGCCTTATCTCAAGTGGGTACGAGCCCGCTCCCAGAAGCTGGTAATGCCATATCCTCATGTTCTCCCTGTGATCAAAGAACCAGTTGGGGAAGGAGAGGTGCCCTACACCATTCAATATCCTGAAATGCCAACATCCTGGGAAGAAATGCAAAAGAGCAGGATCCAACTCAAGGAAGAACGGAACTCTCTTGAAACCAGTCTACATGCCAGTAAGAAGAAGGTCTTGGAACTCACCCGCCTACTGCACAAGGAAAAGACTCTCAACACTTACATAGCTCCAAAGAGGATGCGCTGTGTCTTTTGGGATTAATCATTTTGTAATGTTTTGCCCATGAGGCCCTGATGTACTGAACATATTATTTCTTAATACAACGTGTGTTCCTTTTTTGTCTACAACGAATTTGAACTTTCGAACCCTTGAATGCATTGCATAAATAGCATATCATGCATCATGTGCATAACATGTACTCTTTTTCTACAAGTTGCTTAATCTTCTTCGCTGTTTATTTCAGCACTCACTCAATCATCATGAATCCTGAACCTACTACTGAACAAGCTATCAAGGCACTCCAGGCCCAGAACGCCCAGTTCCAGGAGCTGGTCATGAGCTTAGCCCAGGGGCAACAGGAGTTGAAGACTCTACTCTTGAAGGAGAAGAAGAAGAAGAAAAGGAGGATTGTGTTGTTTAACACCGGGCGCAGATTTGGGAATGCACTACAGAATGAGGCTGATCAGGCTACTCCATATGTTAGGGAAGACAGTCCCCAAGGGAGAGAGGTTCCTAGTCTTGCGGTCTCCGACAACGAGACAGATTTCAATGATGAACAGTACCCTCCTGCTGAGGACCGGTACAAACAGCTGGAGGACCGGTTAAATACTATGGAGTTTCAACGTGTGCCCGGGTTGGACTTTGGAGACCTAGGCTTATCTTCTAGGGTGGTGATCCCACACAAGTTCAAGGCGCCTGCCTTTGTGAAGTACGACGGGGCTTCCTGTCCTAAACTGCACCTTCGCTCTTATGTAAGGAAGATCCAACCTTACACTGCAGACAAGAACTTATGGATCCATTTCTTCCAGGAGAGTCTTTCAGGGACTCAACTCGAATGGTTCTATCAGCTGGATGGAACCAATATTCGTAACTGGGAGGACTTGGTTACTGCTTTTTATAAGCAGTATCAGTATAATTCCGACCTCGCTCCTACGCGTACCCAACTCTAGGGTATGTCACTAGGAACGGGTGAAGGTTTTAAGGAGTACGCGCAGAAGTGGAGAGACCTGGCTGGCAGGGTGCAGCCACCGTTGACTGACCGTGAACTCGTGGACATGTTCTTGGGGACCCTGTCTGGTCCATTCTTCAACCATCTGATTGGTAATTCTTCTGCAGGGTTTACAGACCTGATCCTGACTGGTGAGAGGATCGAAGCCGGTATCAAATCGGGGAAGATACAGAGAGGTGCCTCCTCGAGTACTGAAAAGAAGCCCTTCAAGAAGGAAGCTAGTGTTGTTTATGGTCCAAAGAGACAGAACAAACCGGAACGCCGCCAAGCTGTCAACGCGGTGGTAATCTCAAAGCCTGTTGCTGCTCCTCAGCAGTACAACCAGCCAAGGGGTGAGAGACCCAAAAGGCAGTACACTCGGCTCAGTATGACCCTGTCTCAGATTTTGCCGCAACTGCTGTCAACCAATCTGGTAACTGTCAAAGAAGCTCCGAAGGTAGTGAACACAACCTCTCCAAAGTACAATCCCAACGCCCGCTGCGCTTACCATTCTGACAGCCCGGGGCATACTACAGATGATTGTTGGGCTCTGAGGAATAAGGTTCAAGACCTTATTGATGCTAAAGAGGTTCAGTTCGAGGCACCCGAGAGGCCTAATGTGGTGACAGCTCCCATGCCCAACCATGGAATAAATGCTATTAGGGTTGAAGACGACGTGGAGGAATCCGAATTTGACAGCTGGATCTACCCAACGACCAACGGTGGACCTAGCAACTGGACTGCCAAAGACTTCACACCTATTACTTTTGTCACTCAGTAATAAACTCCTTTGTTTTAAATTTGTAACAAACAATATTACTAAACTTTATGGCCCGGTGTCTTACCCGAGGCACCGTGGCCTCATTTGTGAGGGCTTTTGTGTGTCACTTTCATATATCATTAATAAAAGCATTGGACGTTTTTTGCATTTCAAATCTTGCGCTCCTTGTCTTTCTTTATTATATATTGCAAAACAGCTATATTTACACACACTCACCTATACAGGTTCCAATCCACTCTGGATCTCACTGGTAACGACTCTGCTACTGCCAGTTATGACTTCGAAAATCCGATCAACTTAGCCGAAGACGAAGGTGAGGATGATTGCAAAGTGCCTGGCGAGCTTGCAAGACTGTTACTCCAGGAAGAGAGGGCCATTCAGCCACATGAAAAGCCAGTGGAAACGGTAAATCTGGGTACTGAGACAGACATAAAGGAAGTCAAGATTGGTGCCAATCTAGAGCTCAGTGTGAAACAACGGTTGATTCAGATGTTGCATGATTATGTGGAAATCTTTGCTTGGTCTTACGAAGACATGCCCGGGTTGGATACCGACATTGTGGTTCATCACTTGCCTACTAAGGAAGAGTGCCCTCCGGTAAAACAGAAGGTCCGCCGTATGCGTCCAGAGATGTCCGAGAAAATCAAAGCTGAGGTTATGAAATAATTTGATGCCGGGTTTCTAGCAGTGACTTCTTACCCTCAGTGGGTTGCCAACGTGGTCCCAGTGCCGAAGAAGGATGGTAAGGTCCAAATGTGTGTTGATTACAGGGATTTGAACAGGGCGAGCCCCAAGGATGACTTCCCTCTGCCTCACATTGACGTTCTGGTTGACAACACTGCTCAGCATAAAGTATTCTCCTTCATGGACGGCTTCTCCGGTTATAATCAGATCAAGATGGCTCCTGAAGACATGGAGAAGACCACTTTTGTTACTCAGTGGGGCACCTTTTGCTACAAGGTCATGCCATTTGGGTTGAAAAATGCTGGGGCAACCGACCAACGTGCCATGGTTGCTTTATTTCATGACATGATCCATCATGAGATCGAAGTATATGTCGACGATATGATTGCAAGGTCCCAAACTGAGGAGGAACACCTTGACCATCTACAGAAGCTGTTTGACCATCTGAAGTTGTACAAGCTGAGGTTGAACCCGAACAAGTGCACCTTCGGGGTGAGATCTAGAAAATTGCTAGGCTTCGTCGTGAGCGACAAAGGTATTCAAGTAGACCCTGCCAAAGTGAAAGCCATACAAGAGATGCCAACTCCCAAGACGGAGAAAGAAGTCAGAGGCTTTCTAGGACGGCTGAACTACATTGCCCGATTCATCTTGCATCTAACTGCTACCTGTGAACCAATCTTCAAGTTACTGAAGAAAGATCAAGTAGTACATTGGAACGATGAATGTCAGGCCGCTTTCGACAGAATCAAAGAGTATCTCCAAGAACCACCCATTCTTATGCCACCGGTTGAAGGGAGACCTCTAATACTATACTTGACAGTACTTGACAACTGAATGGGGTGTGTGTGCTGGGGCAGCATGACGAGTCTGGCCCAAAAGAGCACGCCATTTATTACCTTAGCAAAAAGTTTACCGACTGTGAGACCCGATACTCACTGCTCGAGAAAACTTGTTGCGCTTTGGTATGGGCTGCTCGCCGTCTGAGACAGTATATGTTGACTCACACTACTTTGTTAATTTCAAAAATGGATCCAATAAAGTACATCTTCGAAAAGCCTGCCTTGTCCGGAAGAATAGCAAGATGGCAGATGATCTTGACGAAATACAACATCCAGTACACAACTCAAAAAGCAATCAAGGTAAGTGTATTGGCAGACCATTTGGCATACCAGGCAGTGGACGATTACCAGTCGATGAACTTCGAATTTCCAGACGAGGATATCATGGTAGTGACTGATTGTGAAGAACCTGGACCGGATGAAGGACATGAGGAAGGATCCCGATGGTCTATGCACTTTGACGGAGCCTCAAACGCTTTGGGTAACAGTATTGGCATTGTGATCATCTCCCCTAAAGGCACCCATACTCCACTCACTGTCCGGCTATGTTTCAACTGCACCAACAACATGACAGAGTATGAGGCGTGCATCATGGGTCTTCAAGCTGCAATTGACTTAAGGATCAAGTTTCTGAGTGTCTTCGGAGATTCCGCTCTCGTGATCAATCAGATCAAAGGCGAGTGGGATACGAAACACCTAAATCTCATTCCTTACAAAGAGTATGTGTTGACGTTGATTCCCCATTTTGAGGAGTTAAATTTTGAACACTTTCCGAGAGAGGAAAATCAGTTGGCGGACGCGCTAGCTACGATGTCTTCTATGTTCAAAGTCAAATGGGACAACGAGGCTCCCCGGATCATTATCTGGAAATTGGATGAACCTGCATATTGCTGTGATCTTGAGGCTGAAGAGGTAACAGAAAAACCTTGGTATCATGAAGCGAAGAGGTACCTTGAAGCTCAAGAATACCCCGAAGGCGCAGCTGTTAACAACAAGAAGTTTCTGAGAAGGTTCGCGGCGAAGTTCTTCCTCAGCAATGGCATTCTATACAAGCGAAACCATGATTAAACCTTACTGCGTTGTGTGGATAAGACTGAAGCAGAAAGGATCATGGCAGAGTTGCATGAGGGTACCTTCGGAACATATTCCAGTGGACATACTATGGCAAAGAAAATCCTTCGGGCATGATATTTCTGGTCCACAATGGAAGCCGACTGTTACCAACATTCTTGGACGTGTCATAAGTGCCAGATCTATGCTGATAAGGTGCACGTTCCTCCAGTTCCTCTGAACGTCCTGACAGCACCTTGGCCTTTTGCAATATGGGGCATTGATATGATCGGCGAGATCAGACCTACGACATCCAATGGGCACCACTTCATCCTGGTAGCAATTGATTACTTCACAAAGTGGGTTGAAGCAGCTTCCTATGCTACAGTAACCAAGAACGTCGTGGCACGGTTCATTCGGCATAACTTGATCTGCCGATACGGTGTCCCGGAAAGGATCATTACGGACAATGGTACCAATCTTAATAACAAGATGATCACTGAGCTCTGCGAGCAATTCAAGATACAACACCACAACTCTTCTCCATACCGGCCAAAGATGAATGGGGCTGTAGAAGCGGCAAATAAGAATATCAAGAAGATTGTGCAGAAGATGACAGTGACCTACAAAGATTGGCACGAGATGTTACCGTTTGCTCTTCATGGGTACCGCACCTCAGCAAGGACGTCAACCGGGGCAACACCCTTTTCCTTGGTCTATGGCATGGAGGTAGTCTTGCCTGTTGAAGTCCAGATACCCTCTCTCCGGATAATGAAGGATGCAGGTTTGAGCGAAGATGACTGGATCCAGACTCGACTTGATCAATTAAACCTAATTGATGAAAAGAGACTCACCGCTATTTGTCATGGTCAAACGTACCAAAAACGGATGATCAGAGCATTTAACAAGAAAGTCAGACGACAAGAGTATCAAGTCGGAGACCTGGTAATCAAGCACATCATTCTACCTCAGAGTGATCCCCGGGGCAAATGGACCCCTACGTACGAAGGGCCATTTGTGGTTAAACATATCTTCTCAGGAGGAGCAATGATATTAACCACCATGGATGGTGACGACCTTCCTCACCCCGCCAATGCAGACATAGTAAAAAGATACTACGCATGATCAAAGACCCGCTAGGTTGACACACCTAGGCAAAAATAAGGGCTTCCCGGCGAACCAAAAGGGTTCGGGCAAAAATAAGGGATGAAATGAAAAAAATCTGTACACCCGGCAAGTCGAAAACCTGAAAAGGCGGCTTGGGCAAAAATGGGTATCCCGGTGGACTGAAAACCCGAAAGGGCGGTCCAGGCAAAAGTTAGGGATTAAAGCGTAATACTATGTCTCATTGGATCACCTTGCATCCAGAATTCGACATCAACTATCAGGCTCAGACAACATCGATCAATCGGCTTCATCTTCAACTAAGCAGCCAAGTGATGAGACGCTTGAAGACATAAAGGCGATAGCAGAGTTGAAACCCAGTGGGATTATTTTTCACATAGTTGTTTTGTTTTCCTTTTTACAAAATGTATAAACTCTGTGGTTCGGCGGCGTTCTCTTACTAGGACGTCAGCCTCTTGTACAAAAACGCCTATTTACAGGCAAATTCAAAAATCAATACAAATTCACTTTTCAGACAAATTGCCATTTGTTTTTTCCTTTATCTGTTTTGTTTTGCGAAGAACGTCCAATGTTCATTTTTGATATATGCATTTGACATTAATTGCTAACTCATAAATACTTGCATGCGAAACAAAGGACTAATTACAGGTGACATCAGAAACAGGGGCAATAATGAGTTGTCTAAGCGATCTAGTTGCTCTGTCCACCAAGGTACCAAGGTAAGTTCGGCTGAAGAATGTAACCCAGATACCTCCACTTCCCGCAGAGTAAGACAAGACTCAGCAATACTCTCCCCCCGAGCAGAGTTGGTCTCCCATCAACCCTAACAAGGCACAGTATCTCCAGCAAGTCAGCAACGCTCTCCCCAAGCAGAGTAGCCTACTGTCAGCCTTAAGGAAGTTGGGCACCCCCAGAAGATCTCAACATTCCCCAGCGGAGTACGCAGATGTTCCTAAGCAAGATTGTTCCCCGGCGGAATACCAGACACCCCAGTGGAACCATTCCCCAGTACAGTCCAAAAGTTTCCCCAGGAGATTTGAATTACCCTCCCCAGTAGGTTCTGGAAGCTTATCCCCAGTAGATTCTGGAAGCTTATCCCCTGCCGAGTACGAACGCTCTCCCCGGATTTATTCAAAGGTTATTCCCCACCAGGGTATAACTGGGTTATCCTCAGCTAATTACCATGGAAAGATCATCCTCGGCGAAGTTCTTCCTATCCCCCAGCGGAGTTCATCAAGATTCCTCAATAAAATTTATCAACCGGAATCCCCAGCGGAGTTATCATCAAAACCTCAACGAAGTATCTCTTCTCCACAGAGTAATTCCCCGCAGAGTAATCTCTTCAACAAGTTTATTCCTCAAACGGAGTCATCTTCTCCTACCGGTTTATTCTTGCAAGCATCATCCCCAACGGAAACGAAGAACTATATTCTTCAACATCAGCCCAGGATTCAACTTCCCGGCATTCGTCAAGGATTTATTTTCCTAGACGAAAATACATTCATAAACATCACATTATCATACACCATGACGTATGCATATACGCATCATAAGACACTATCTCATTTATTTTTGAACATCATGACATCGTGCATTTCATACATCATGACATTGCATACAACTGATGTTTTGCCTTTTCAGGGAAAAGGTAAATCCAAAGATGATTACTATCAACTGTCGCAATTCCAGATTCGATTCCTGTATCCAGCCAGGGAATATCTGTGAGTAACTGATTGTAGATTCGATACCTGTATCTAGCCAGGGCATATCTGCATGAAGAGTTTAGAGATTCGATACATGTATCCAGCCAGGGCATATATGTAGATGACTAATTCTGAATTCGATTCCTGTATCTAGCTAGGGCATATCTGTGAGTAACTGATTGTAGATTCGATACCTGTATCCAGCCAGGGCATATCTGCATGAAGAGTTTAGATATTCTATACCTGTATCCAGCCAGGGCATATCTGTAGACGACTAATTCCGGATTTGATTCCTGTATCTAGCCAGGGCATATCTGTGAATAACTGATTGTAGATTCGATACCTGTATCCAGCCAGGGCATATCTGCATGAAGAGTTTAGAGATTCGATACCTGTATCCAGCCAGGGCACGTCTGTAAGCAACCTTTTGAAGTTCCAGATTCGATACCTGTATCTAGCCAGGGCATATATGTGAGCGATTGATTGTAGATTCGATACCTGTATCCAGCCAGGGCAGGTCTGCATGAAGAGTTTAGAGATTCGATACCTGCATCCAGCCAGGGCACGTTTGTAAGCAACCTTTTGAAGTTCCGGATTCGATTCCTGTATCTAGCCAGGGCATATCTGTGAGCGATTGATTGTAGATTCGATGCCTGTATCTAGCCAGGGCATATCTGCATAAAAAGTTTGAAGATCAACCCCTGTAACAGGCCAGGAAACCATCTTCCTTTCTCAAAGTACGCAAGTTCTCGCTAAGGAATCTCTTACGTGATCGACACCCCAAATGGCATCTATAAGCCCATTCCCGACAAGGATCTGTCACATCTCCAGATGGCATCTATAAGCCCATCCTCATATCCACCATCTTTCCAAATGGCATATGTAAGCCCATTCCCGACATCACAATGCTGATATTCTACTATGCGAGTGCAAATTTCTGGGCACTCTAGTGTTCAATCATCTTCCACCTTCAGGTCACGAAAGACACGCAAGCCAATCTACATCCTCAGGTCTAAGAAGATTGAACAGGGGCAACTGTTGTACCCCAAAATTTGCCCTCCCATATTCTTCAAAGTTTGTCAAGAATCATCTTTAATTGGTTCAAGACTACCCAAGCACTGCACAAACGGCCAAACCATATTCAAAAAAATCTAGGAAAACTTGAAATCTGTTTTCCCAGTTCCAACACAATTCAAAGCCTTAGAGCAATTCAAACACATTGCTAGCATTCCCAGGTCCACCCCATATTTGTTTCTTGTTTTGCATAATATAATCATGTGCAGGCGCTTAAGAGCATTCCATCATGTACCTTCAATGGTCAGCGTGCCAAGTGTCTTCAACAGTCATCCAAAGGCCATGAGAGGAGGAATACCATGTTCCCCAGTCAAAGCGTGCATAGCCAATTCCCAGAAGTCAACAAAGGCTTTGTGCTATTGGGCCTGAAATTTCCAGACAAACCTCCCTTGAGTCCATCACCCCCCCTGGTTTTACTACTTTTTATTTTTTCTTCTTTTCCTTTTATTTTCTTTAATAACTATTAATATTATTTAATTAACTAATAAATTAATATTTTTAATAAATTCAGAGAATAAAAAATGTGAATATTTTTATTAATTATTACTATTTTTATTTATTAATTTATTTTGTAAATAAATTCTAATTAATCAACTTAGTTTAATTTAGGTTTAATTTTAACCTTTTTCTCAATAAATAAAAATTATGTAGAATTAGGGTTTGACAATTTTCAATCATATTTTTCTTATTATCATTATTCTAATTTATTAATTATTTTTTTTTGTAAATAAAATGTAAATTAATTAAATTAGTCAAATTAGGTTAACTTTAACTTTTTTTTACAATAAATAAAATAAACTTAGAATTAGGTTTTTACTAACTTTTAATTTTAATTCCTTTTGTTTTATTTTACATAAAAAACATAAAAAACATTTTTTAATTAAATAATTAATTAGTACTAGGTTTAATATTTTAATTAAATTGCAAAAAAGGACAAAACTCATATTTTTCTCAAAAGGGTCAAAAACCCTAAGGACGTCCTGATTTAATTTCTCTTCGCATATTATTCTTGTTTTGATTATTTATGTATCTGCTCAAAGGATGTAATAGTTAATTAGGTTTTACCGCTTTCTTTACTTTCTGCATTTATTTTCAAAACGGGTTATGTTTTTGGCGATGTATAGACCCGCGCCTTGTAATAGCGTAGATTCATATTTCCGCACTTTATTTTCTGCACTCTTAACTGTTAATTATGCCTGCAAGACTGTATGACAAATAAAAACAATCTGTAGCTCACAAATGCATGTTCAAAGATAAACATTAACTGAAAAACAACACACATGCACATGCCACTCCTAGGGTACGCCTCACTGGTTGCCTCGAACGTGGTCGTCAAGTATAGGGTGTCTTAGAGGTTGCCCTTCTGTCTAAAAGATCCAGTTGCCTCGAAACGGTTGCCTCGGATAAAAAGGATCTAGGACATTAGGGTTACCACTAAGGTGTCCTACTATTGCTTCGGTGACCACATTGTCCCTTAATCGAATTGACCCGAAAACCTCCAACGACGGTGCTACCTAGCTCTCAATGGTGGGATAGCACTATCTAAAGGACTCTTACACAGCCTAATTCCTTAGGGTAGGTAGATCTCATGGGTACTTGCTCTTTTCAAACAAACAAAAACATCTTTTCACACTGTCACTTTCAAAAAGTTTTCAAACAAATTTTTCATACACTCTTGAGGACAGATACAAGAGTTACTTAGAAATTTTTCAAACGAAACTTTTTCAAAACCCACACACACTTGAAAAGCAAACAATTTTTTGAAAACATAAGAGCAAGTACCTAAGAGCCCATGGATAACCATGGATAGAAAGGGTGCTAACACCTTCCCTTTCTATAAATCTACCTCCCGAACCGAGAGACATCTCAAAGAAGGAATTTTGTTGTGCTTTTGTCCTTTCCATGTTGGATAAAATAAAAGACGGTGGCGACTCTTGCTTACCGCGACATTTCGCGAACCAGCTTTAAAATAGTCAGTTCTATTTCCACCGATCACAATGACCCTCACACATTCTGATGTTCATTGGTGTTCTCGGTCCAGAGAAAGTGTCATCATCATTGTTCGTTGCGGGGAATTCTCTAATGTCCCACTACTTGGCATTAGATGAGGTATTACCTACAACCCTTGTTTAGCTCTGAGGCAATTTGGGTATGCCCGGAGGGATGGCCCTCATGATATGCTGATTCCTGACTTGGTTTTTGACTTCGACAACGACACTCAAGGACTTCGACAAAGGTTTATCCGAGCTTGGAGGATGCCCAACAAAGTGGATAATAAGACACTGGGGCACAAGAATTCCATCCCCCTTGAGCCTTATCTTAAGTGGGTACAAACCCGCGCTCAGAATCTTATGATGCCATACCATCACATTCTCCCCGTGATCAAAGAGCCTGTTATGGAAGGAGAGGTTCCATACACCCTCCTACATCCAGACATGCCAACATCATTGGAAGAATTGCAAAAGAGTTGTATACAACTCAAGGAAGAGCAGAAAACTTTTGAAGCCAACTTCTATACCAGTGAGAAGAAGGTTTTGGAACTTACCCGCCGACTTCATGAAGAGGAGACTCTCAACACTTACATCGCACCAAAGAGGATGCGCAACGTCTTTTTACATTAAGAAGCTTTGTAATATTTTGCCCATGCGGCATTTATGTACTAACACATTTCTTCTTATTAATATGATGTGTGTTCTTTTTGTTTGCAACAAATTTGAATTTCTGAATCCTTGAATGCATTACATGAATAACATATCATTCATCATATGCATAAACAGGTCTTCACACCAGGTTTCCTTATCTTTCTGCTGTTTATTTCAGCAAGATGGATATAGAGCAGACGGTTAAAGATCTGCAAGCACAAAATTCGCAATTCCAACAACTTCTCATAACCTTGGCAAAGGGTCAAGAGGATCTTAAAGCACTGTTAGAGAAAGAGAAGGAACCAGAAAAGAAGAAAAAGAAAAGAATTGGTGTGGCCACTATGGGAAGAAGATTTGAGAACCAAGCTAGAAGAGTCCTGGATTTCCCCTCGACGTCTGATGAAGGGGTTGGAAAAGGAAAGGGAGTTGCAGGACCTTCCGAGTCTGAGGCTGAAGAAGAAGAAGAAGAGGAGGATGAAGATTACTCCAAACAGCAGTACCCTCCGGCAGATGATAAGTATAAGAATCTTGAGGACTGGCTAGCAGCCATGGAGGTACAAAGGGTGCTTGGGCTAGATTTTGAAGAACTAGGGTTGGTTGTTGGAATCGTCATTCCTCCCAAGTTCAAAGTACCTATATTTGCCAAATACGACCGGTTGTCCTGTCCAAAGATGCATCTGAGATCCCATGTCAGAAAGATCCAACCTCACTCTTCTGATAAGGATCTCTGGGTCCACTTTTTTCAAGATAGTTTGTCGGGTACGCAATTGGACTGGTTCTATCAACTTGAGAGATATGATGTTCATAACTGGGAAGATTTGGCTGCTGCTTTCTACCGACAATACCAATACAACACAGATTTAGCGCCTACTCGTACTCAACTACAGAGTATGGGTATGGCCTCTAATGATGGATTTAAGGAGTATGCCTAGAAGTGGCGGGATCTGGCTGGTAGGGTGCAACCACCATTGTCGGATATAGAGCTTGTTGACATGTTTTTAGGGACTCTGTCAGGTTCGTTCTTCAATCACTTGATCAGGAGCTCATCTGTAGGGTTCATCGAATTAATTCTGACCAGTGAAAGGGTCGAAGCTGGCATTAAGAGTGGTAAAATTCAGAAGGATGCCTCTGCTTCTACCGCTATCAAGAAGACCTTCCCAGCCAAGAAGGAAGTTTATGCTATTCATACCCAGAGAAATCAAGGGAGAATGGAGCGTCAACCAGCGGTAGGGGCTGTGATGATCCAGAACTCCTCAGCCGATCAACCTCGAAGCAGTCAACCTAGAGCTAACCAGCAAAGGGTAGAAAGGCCGCAATGGCAATTCACCCGGATCAATATGACACCGGCTCAGGTCCTCCCTCATCTGTTAAAGTTGAACCTTAACAACTTAAAAGAAGTGCCAAAAAACCCAAATACCTCTTCTCCCTATTATCATTCAAATGTAAAATGTGCATACCATTCGGACAGTGTAGGGAATGACACCAACAACTGTTGGGCCCTTAAAAACAAGATCCAAGATTTGATAGATGCCAAGGAAGTAGAGTTTGATGCCCCTGAAAAACCTAATGTGATATCCGCTCCTATGTTAAAACATGGTCATAATGTCCATGCTATTGTGGAGGATCTTCATGTTACCGCTGTTGATGAATTAATGACTCTGTTGCCAATGATTAAAATGAATCTGTTGAAAGCCGGGATTTTCCCGGGATGTGAAAAAGATTGTTACTTCTGTTCAACCTTGCAATCCGACTGCCCACTGTTGAAATCAGGCATCCAACGCCTGATGGATACTCAAGAGATCCTCTTTCAGAAAACTCTTGTTGCTACTATCACTCATGTTACTCCTGTTACCTTTGTTACTCCAATCAATGACATTGCTATAATCACCATTTCCGACAATCTTTCCAAGACCTGCAAAAGGCCTGTTAAGATTACGCCTGATCCAAATCTTGTACCGCTGAAGATTACCATGCCGGGGCCTATCCCATATAAGTCCAACAAGACGATACCATGGAATTATGGAGGAGAGATCTTCTACCATGGTGTTAAGCAGATCGAATCAGTCCAAGAGAATTCCGATGAAGAAATTCCAGACATAGGGAATATTGCGGGGACAAGTAAGATAACTCGTAGCGGAAGAATCTTCTCTCCAGAGATTGCTCCTCCACGGGCAATCTTCGGACCCTCAAGTGCTTCTGTACCTGTCAAGATATTTGTGCGAAGTCCGGTTATTGAAGAAATTGATGCTCCCGAAGCTATACCCTATGCTGATACTGCCGATAAGGGTAAGGGGATCCAAGAAGCGCCTGTCAGGATGAAGGCTCAGACTTTGGTTATCCCCGAGACCACCCAAAAGGAGATGGAGGAAATTTTAAAGATAATCAAGAAGAGCGATTATGATGTCGTAGAGCAGCTGGGGCAATCCCCTTCAAAAATCTCTATGCTGGCACTATTGCTTTGCTCCGAGGCTCATCCCAAAGCCTTGATCAAATTTCTAAAGACTGCACACATGCCTCAAGAAACTTCTGCAGATCAGTTTCAAGAGTGCGTGGCTAGCCTTACAGCCGACAATGGTCTTGGATTCTCTGATGCTGATTTGACCCTTAAGGGAAGAAAGCATAATGATGCACTGCATGTCTCGTTAGAGTGCAGAGGGACCACACTTGCTCATGTTCTGGTTGATACCGGTTCATCTTTAAATGTTCTACCAAAGAAGGCATTAGACAGATTGGACTGTGAAGGTTTGACCCTAAAGCCCAGTAACATCATTGTTATAGCCTTCGACGGTTATAAGCGGATGGTTCACGGAGAGGTGGACATCCCAATCAAGGTGGGAACGAAAATTTTCAACTCTACATTTTATGTGATGGACATCCGTCCTTCATATTCATGCTTGTTGGGAAGGCCATGGATCCACAATGCTGGGGTAATCACTTCTTCTCTAGACAAATGCTAAAATACCCAGTCCAGGGTAAGATCATAACAGTTCACAGTGAGGAGGAGTATATGATAAGTCACCTTAACTCTTTCTGCTATGTGGAGTTAGACGGTGAATTCATAGAAACACCTTTCCAACACTTTGAAGAGGTTTCTCCTGAGGTCGCGGTAGCAAAGACAATGGTTGATGTGCCTATCATTACCAAGCCTGTGTCCCGGATGTCATCCCTTAAAGATGCGGAGGATGTAATCAAGGAAGGAGGAAGTATAATGTGGGGTCAACTGCCAGATTTTCCTCACAAGACAGACAAGTTCAGATTAGGTTTCACTGCTGCTAGCTAGAAAGCTGTGCGTCGCTCCCGAGCTGGAGGACCACTCTTAAAAATCACTCACCATGGAGTTCATGCTCTAGAAGATGATGATGAAGAAGGAAACTTTGAAGATTGAATCTTTCCAACCATTGAAGGAGGACTGAACAACTGGGATGCGAAAGAATTCGTTCCCATTACTTTCATCAATCAGTAATTTATCTTTTGAAACATTTATGTTGGTCTGTAATAACTTTTAAGCAATTTGTACACTCTTTTGCCTTGTGCCTTTCCCGGGGCACATAGGTCCATTTGTAAGGGTTTTGATTTTTCATTTTCATATGCCATTTTTAATGAATCATGGACGTTTTCATCTATAAACTTTTGTGTTCATTTTATTTCCTTTTACATTTTATTTTGTTTAAGGATGGCTATCCCTTACACACACCCACACTCACAAAATGCAGGTACCCATCCACTCCGGATTCCATGGGTGACTATTCTTCTTTGGCCTTCGGTGACTCTGAAGATTTGGTCAATCATGCCGAGTACGAAGGTGATGAAGATTGTGAAGTGCCTGGAGAGTTGGCTAGACTTTTGCAACAACAAGAAAGGGCTATTCTACCCCATGAAGAGTTGTTAGAGACTATCAATTTGGGAACAGAGGAAGACAGAAAAGAGGTTAAAGTGGGTTCCAACCTGGAGCCAAATGTCAAAGAGCGCTTAGTTCAGTTGTTGAATGAATATGTTGAGATCTTTGCCTGGTCCTATGAGGACATGCCGGGACTGGATACAGATATTGTGGTTCACCGTATCCCTACAAGAGAAGACTGTCCACCAATCAAACAGAAAGTCCGCCGAATGAGGCCTGATATGTCTGAGAAGATCAAAGCAGAAGTAATGAAACAGTTCAATGCTGGCTTTCTGGCTGTAACTTCCTATCCTCAATGGGTTTCTAACATTGTGCCCGTGCCTAAGAAGGACGACAAAGTCAGAATGTGTGTGGACTACAGAGACCTAAACAGGGCTAGCCCTAAAGATGATTTTCCACTACCACACATTGACATCTTGGTTGACAACACAACTCAACACAAGATATTTTCCTTCATGGATGGATTCTCAGGATACAACCAGATCAAAATGGCCCCCGAAGACATGGAGAAGACTACTTTTGTTACGCAGTGGGGTACCTTCTGCTATAAAGTGATACCATTCGGACTGAAGAATGCCGGGGCAACCTATCAGCGAGCCATGGTAGCTTTGTTTCATGACATGATACACCATGAAATCGAAGTCTACGTCGACGACATGATATCCCTTTCACAGACAGAAGAAGAACACCTCGACCATCTGCAAAAGCTGTTTGTCAGGTTAAAGGAATATAAGCTCTGACTGAACCCTAGCAAGTGCACTTTCGGAGTCTGGTCCGGTAAGCTTTTGGGATTCATCATCAGCAACAAAGGCATCGAGGTTGATCCCGCCAAAGTCAAAGCTATACAAGAAATGCCTGCCCCCCCGCACTGAAAATGAGGTCAGAGGTTTCTTGGGACGCTTAAACTACATTGCATGGTTCATCTCTCACCTAACATCTACATGTGAGCCAATCTTCAAGCTGTTGAAGAAAGATCAGGTGGTTGAATGGAACAACGATTGTCAAGTTACTTTTGATAAGATCAAGAAGTATTTGCTGGAACCTCCTATATTGATACCACCTGTCGAAGGAAGGCCTTTAATCATGTATCTGATTGTTTTGGATAACTCAATGGGGTGTGTACTGGGCCAACATGACGAGTCTGGCCGAAAAGAGCATGCCATTTATTACCTTAGGAAAAAGTTTACCGACTGTGAGACTCGCTACTCACTGCTCGAGAAAACTTGTTGCACTTTGGTATGGGCTGCTCGCCGACTAAGGCAGTATATGTTGACACATACCACTTTGCTAATTTCCAAGATGGATCCTGTTGTACCCCAAAATTTGCCCTCGCAATTTTCTCAAGAAATGCAAATTAGGGTTTGAAATGGAATTTTTCATAACTTAGAATTTTTCTAAGTTATGGAAAACCCTAATTTTTTCCCAACTTTGCCCCACTTTTTCACCAAGATTCATTTGGATTCAAACAAAAGTCAAAACATGAAAGTTGTAGCTTGTTGCATAATCTACAACTTTGATTCACAAAGTTTTCCAATTTGAGGCTTGTATCTCAAGTTACAAATTTTTGAATAAGGGCACTAAACCATTCTTAACTTAGTGAATTTTTGACCTATTTTGACAAGGTTTTCTACCCCACTTCAAGGCCATTTTCCATACACTTCCACTTGGAATTTCAATTTTCATTTCAAAGATGGATTGTAGTACACATTCCAAGCTTTCCAAAATGTCCAAGAACTTCTCAAACAACCTCATGGTTAGGGAGAATCGAATTTTGCAAAATGGGCAAAAGTCACTTTGATTCATGACCATGTACATGTTCATACACTTTGCAATTTTTCAAAACAGCATGGGCAAGCTAGTTACAGGCCTCTAATCCTTTTCTTACTCAATAATTAAATGCCAATCTATTGTGTTTTAGCTTTGTTTTGTTCATACAGTCATTACACAAGGAATTAAGCCTTAATTGGAAAAAGTGGTTTATCCATTTTTGAAAAGAAGAACTTTATGTCAAGTTTGCAAATCAAATGGTACAATGCATATCTTTGGATACAAGATTCATGGACATAACACTCTGATCAAGACAAAAAGATGCAGGTTTTCAGGCTTAGGCAGGCAGAGATAGAGAGAAAGATATACAAGAAGAACAACACAGTTCAAGGGGAGGACACAAAAGAAAAACATACAAACTGATAAACCTGCTGAAGCAAACAAAAAAACCTGAAGCCTAACCACAAAACTGCACTACAAAAAACCAATAACCTGCATTGGCTCAAAAACACCAAAACCTTCCATCTGCTAGAAAGGCAGCAGAACCCCTGTCAAACATTAAACATATACATCTCAACCAAGTCCTAACCAGAAGAAAGTAACCAGCTAAGGCCAAAAAACCTGTCAAACACCTAAAACCTGAAGCATACCCTGCCTCAACATACAAACTGCATAAACCATAAACATCTCCAAAAGACATCTCAAAAAACCATATACCAAATATTCTACCCACTGCCAAAAATCCATGAACTTTAAGCAAGATATATAAGCATTCAACCTGTCCAGTTCAAACCTGAACAACCATAACAACATAACCTGCTGAAACCCATCAAACCAGACCAAACTCACCCTACTGTCAAACAAAAGCCTGGCTTAAACTCAAAAACACCATTTCCAAACCAAAATACCCCAGGCCTCAGAAGAAACTCTTCATCATAGGGTGGAAGAAGAAACGGCAAGCATACAGTGGTAAGGAAAAAGATAAAGAGCACCAGGAAGCTCAAAGGGCACATCATCACGTGTATCCTCCACCCACCGGCCATCCTCAGCGCCTCCGGTCCGCCTCATCTCCATCTCCCAAAAAGCCTAAGGTATAAACCCCTTCTCTTCCCTTTTTTTTGTCGCTCAAAGAAATAATAATGACACAAAGCTAAGCATGCAAGACAAATTATTGAAAACCAGAAAAACCAGTTTTTCAACACAACTTCCACTGGTGGAATTATAGTGTAAAAAGTGTCAAAAACCAGAAAAACCAGTTTTTCAACACAACTTCCACTGGTGGAATTATAGTGTAAAAAGTGTCAAAAACCAGAAAAAAACCAGTTTTTCAACACAACTTCCACTGGTGGAATTATAGTGTAAAAAGTGTCAAAAACCAGAAAAACCAGTTTTTCAACACAACTTCCACTGGTGGAATTATAGTGTAAAAAGTGTCAAAAACCAGAAAAAACCAGTTTTTCAACACAACTTCCACTGGTGGAATTATAGTGTAAAAAGTGTCAAAAACCAGAAAAACCAGTTTTTCAACACAACTTCCACTGGTGGAAGTATAGTGTAAAAAGTGTCAAAAACCAGAAAAACCAGTTTTTCAACACAACTTCCACTGGTGGAAGTATAGTGTAAAAAGTGTCAAAAACCAGAAAAACCAGTTTTTCAACACAACTTCCACTGGTGGAAGTATAGTGTAAAAAGTGTCAAAAACCAGAAAACCAGTTTTTTTTCAATACCAACTTCCATCTCACACTTACACAATACAAATACACAATATATTGCCCTTATACACATTTGTTTATCTTATACATTGATATTCGTTATTTACATTTGATCGCGAATTCGATTTGGTTGTAACTTATTGGATACTATAAGTCTCATCCCCATTCATACATTTGTACCCCCACTCCCGGATACTATTTTGTAATAGCGTAGATTTTATATTTCCGCAATTTACAGTTTTCCAATTATACCATGGTTAGACCTAGGGTTTGCATGTACATAAAATCAAACGCTAGCTAACCTAATACAAGACAAATACATGAAATCAATACACAATCACACTTGCACCCTCTAGGGTAATCCCACATGTTGCCTTCCAAAATGGGCCATGCTTGCACGTCGAGTATCTTTGGCAAAAACAAAAATCAAAATGATCATAAGTCCCTCAAAATGTTGCCTAAACGGAATGATCATAGTCCCACAAAGCAAATTGCCAAAGACACTTGGCACCATTGCATTCATGGTCCATACGACGACCCGCGCCCGTCCCGAATAAACTTCCTAAACGCAAGATTGTCCACCAAATTCAATGGTGGAACAAAATTGTTAAAAAGGGTTAAAACATAACAAAAACCTTTGAGTACAATAGGGTAGACAAAACTCTTAGTTACTTGAGATCAACTTGCAAAAACACTTGCCTTCTTTTCAAAAACCATAATCCACAACACTTTCAAACAAACTCTCAAAAACATTTGAAACATCTTTTCGAAAAGATACACACTTTTGTAAAACACTCAAACACGAGTCAAATACATTAGTTGCCTAAGACAAGGCATCTTTTTCCAAAACATTTTCAAAAAGCACCCACACACATACCATTTTCAAAGCAATCAAAAATCAAGGCAAGTGATCTAAAAAACCAAGTAACTAAGAGCCCATGGATAACCATGGATGAAAAGGGTGCTAACACCTTCCCTTTTCATAATCTACCCCCCTAACCCATGAAACATCTCAAAAGGTTTTTGCTGTGCTTTTTAACCTTTCCTTTAGGATAAAATAAAAAGTCGGTGGCGACTCTTGCTAACCGCACAAGTGCGAATACGAACGCAAAACACTAGTCAGTTCTCCCACCGTATCACAGAACTGGCGACTCTGCTGGGGACTTAATTAAAAAGTGGGGTTACCTTAGGGTTTAGATCACCTTTACTTTCAATTGATTGCTTTGTTTGCTTTACATTTGTGGGCTTTGTATCGGAGTTCTATAGATCCTAACCCGGATCTGGGGAAACCCTTTTAGGTAGCAACAAGGCTGTGAGGGAACTGTGCGGGGTATACCGACATGGTTGAAGCAGTCTGCTACGTTGATGTGGCACTTTGGTGTGTACCGGTAACCCTTGAGTTCAGTCAAGGAGAGTACGGGGCCGCCGCGTGGTGTCGCGAAGCATCAACTGACCTTAGAACCTTAATTGACCATCTTGGCCTCTTTAGGGTAGTGAGATGACTACTTTGGTGTACTCCGAAGTCGGTTGATACTCGATGCTACACTCAATTGAGGGTTGCTTTCCTGGGATATTTCGGTCGCCAGTTCAGTGGCTAAATCGAAACGATGAACAATGAAAGCAATCCCGTGACATTGGGACCTCTAGAACCCGGTTACTTTTAATAGGACAGGTTTTAACCAACAAACTGAAAGAGGGTAGTACCTGAACCTCATGCAAGCCTAAACCTAAGGCCTTGTGTGCTTTGTGTGAATATTGTCTGCCTGTATATACACTTACTTGCTTGTGCATACATGTACATAACATCATAACATCATACCATAGCATTTTAGCATTTTTAATAACCATTTCAAGGATCCCGAGGGTTCTGTTAATGCAGGATTACGTTGAACCAGACGTCGATCCAGGGGCAAGAGGTCTCTCCTTTAACCAATCCAACCAAAAGATCAAGTACAACAACTTGAATCAGTGGCTATGACCCACTCGACATGGTGAGCTTGATTCTCGTGGAAGGACGTCCACCGCTGCAGAGATCTCCAATCCAGGAGCAGAGTTCAACCTCTAACATTTTCTTGTATTTACCCCGAGAGATCCTTGAAAACATGCATCCACATATCATGCATTGCATTTTGACGACCTTTCCTTTTTCAGGTTTCCTTACTCTCCTGCTGTTTATTTCAGCAAGAGATGGCTCTAGAACGGTCTGTCAAAGACATCCAAGACCAGACTGCTCAGCTGCAGGAGATGTTCATGAACTTGTCTCTGGGGCAAGAAGAGATGAAAGCTCTCCTCACCAACGGCTTGGGGAATTCCAACAATGCCAGGAATGATCAGATTGCGGAGCTGCAGTTTGATTTGACAACACTGAGGACCCAAATGATGGGATATTTGGTGGGCCAGATGGCTCTCATCCAAGACCTATCTCAAAGACAAGAGGAACTCGGAGTTCTGGTCCGCCAACTGCTTCAAAACAACCAACTGGGGCAAACATCTGAGGTCGAAGAGCAAGTCACCGCTCAGCCTCCATCCACTCAAGAAGACAAGGGGAAAGCTCCTCTGCTAGCTTCAGGGTCACAAACCCATCAACAACCTCGCCAGCGTCAGCGGGGCAATCGGCGTAAACAAGAAAAGTCGGGAAGACAGTTTACGGAGACTGAAATACCATCATTCTTCATACTGAAGCGCCTGTTGGAGGTCAATTTGCTCACCATAAAGGACCCTCCTCAGAAGCTCAATATCTCCTCTCCTCGCTTTAATCCCGACGAATTCTGTGTTTACCACTCCTGCAGTCCGGGACACAGTACCAACGACTGTTGGGCCTTGAAGAACAAGATTCAAGATCTGATTGACATTGGGGTGCTGGAATTCATGCCAGACGGCGAGATGAGGATCTTCCGTTAAAGGGTTCTCCGCTTGAAGTGACGAAGCTCGAACTGAAAGACTTTTGCTTCTTTTTGAATTTTCAAAGTTGTAATTTCTTTTGCTGTCAAACATTTGTCTGTTGATGTCAAACTCTGTTTTCATTAATGCATTGCATATGTTTGTCTTGAATTCATCCATTCGTTTCACTACTCTTATGCTTTTCTTTATGATATTTGACTCTTGATAAAAAGCTGCAAGCCTTTAGAGGGAGGATGACGAAACAATACCATGATCTTATACAGTATGCTCTTGAACAGACCTTGCTGATGATGTACAGGCATTTCTTTCAATTCCCAAACACTGGAGTTATAAGGAAGTTAATCCCTAGTCAACCCCTTCGAGCCAAAGAAGTAGGAGTTTCCTGTTCTGATATAATCAAGACCTTTGATATAAACCTGGGGCAGGGTAGTATCTCAGTTAATTCAAAAGAAAATGCGCATTGAAGTCGCAAACTCTCAGTTCGTAATATAACGAACGACGTCGAAAAAGAAAGCATTCCTTCGGAATCAAAAGACAAGGGTGGTTCCCTATCACATAGACAGTCAATCTCTCAAAAGAGAAAAGCCCACTGAGCCAGAACCTATGAAGGAGGCTTAAGAAAGCTGGGGCATCCCGCTGACAGTAATCCCGAAAACGGTAACAATCAGGCAAAAGTTAGGGATAACAAATCAAAATCAAAATAGTGAGGTCATTACAAAATCCTCAACAACATGAAAAATGTTGGAAAAGAAAACAGAGATGATGACTGTCTCCCAAAAATTCAAAACTGGTGAACCATCGCCCAAAAGTCGTTCCAAACTCAAAACAGAGTGCGACGCACAATTAACTGAGCTTAGGTTGAAGAACATCACGAAGAGCGGGTGGGTACAAATATACTTTGAGCCTTTATCCTTTGTTTCTTAAACCGTGAACCAGGCCACGTTACAACCCTCCAAAAGTCCTAATTGAAGCATGGGTTAGTTCGAAAGCATACTGTTACAAAAAGGTATCCTGACTCCTGTATGGCTTTGCTCTAAATCTTGTGTTAACTTGTCTTGTGAAAAGTTTTCTGCTAAAAAACGCATTTTTCAAAAACTTCGAGACAAACATAAACTTTGCATTATTCGAATATCACTGTCTGCATTTGACCCTTTTATTTGACAGCGAAGAAATTCATACAGCGAATGTTCGGAGAAACGAAAACTCTCTCAGTAAGTCTAAATCACTTCAAGAGGATAACACTTCCATCAAATCTCCTATCAACAAGGGGCATGACATGTCACAATTCAATTAACCTGGGGCAGTCCAGTCAAGGTCCAACAGATCTTTCAAAAGTACAGTTAACCTGGGGCAGTCCAGTCAAGATTTCAAGAAATCTCTCAATATGCAGAGTAATCTGATTCAAGACTCCTACACAACCACTTGGGGCATTCGAATGTCAAAAGTGTTCAACAAATCAACTACAACATTTCCAGATTCGATTCCTGTATCCAGCCAGGGCATATCTGTTGACTCCATTTCCAGACTCGATTCCTGTATCTAGCCAGGGCATGTCTGAAGAGTTCGAAGATTCGATTCCTGTATCCAGCCAGGGCATATCTGTTGACGACTATTTCCAGATTCGACTCCTGTATCCAGCCAGGGCATATCTGTTAATTACATTTCCAGACTCGACTCCTGTATCTAGCCAGGGCACGTCTGAAGAGTTCGAAGATTCGATTCCTGTATCCTGCCAGGGCATATCTATCAACTATCACCTTTCCGGATTTGACTCCTGTATCCAGCCAGGGCATGTCTGAAGAATTCCAGATCAACACCTGCAACAACCCAGGAAACATCTGTGAACGACCGATTGTAGACCAACACCTGTAATAAATCAGGATTTATCTACATCACCACTTGGGGCATTCGAATGTCAAAAGTGTTCAAAACCCGATGTAGTTTTACACAAGCTCATCATCAGGAAGCCCTACACCGGTTCCTATCAAGACTTCTGAAACAGTTTACGGATTCTTCCCAACAACGGACGCCAATCTACCGACTTGTTCAGATTCTTATCAAGACTTCTGAAACAGTTTACGGATTCTTCCCAACAACGGACGCCAATCTACCGACTTGTTCAGATTCTTATCAAGACTTCTGAAAACAGTTCATGGATTCATCCCAACAACGGATGTTAATCTATCAACTTGTTCAGATGCAACCTTTGAATTCAGTTTACGGACGCTTCCCAACAACGGATGTTGTTCTATTGCTGATTCCTCTCCAAGACTTCTGAAACAGTTTACAGATTCTTCCCAACAACGGACGCCAATCTACCGACTTGTTCAGATTCTTATCAAGACTTCTGAAAACAGTTCATGGATTCATCCCAACAACGGATGTTAATCTATCAACTTGTTCAGATGCAACCTTTGAATTCAGTTTACGGACGCTTCCCAACAACGGATGTTGTTCTATTGCTGATTCCTCTCCAAGACTTCTGAAACAGTTTACAGATTCTTCCCAACAACGGACGCCAATCTACCGACTTGTTCAGATTCTTATCAAGACTTCTGAAAACAGTTCATGGATTCATCCCAACAACGGATGTTAATCTATCAACTTGTTCAGATGCAACCTTTGAATTCAGTTTACGGACGCTTCCCAACAACGGATGTTGTTCTATTGCTGATTCCTCTCCAAGACTTCTGAAACAGTTTACAGATTCTTCCCAACAACGGACGCCAATCTACCGACTTGTTCAGATTCTTATCAAGACTTCTGAAAACAGTTCATGGATTCATCCCAACAACGGATGTTAATCTATCAACTTGTTCAGATGCAACCTTCGAATTTAGTTTACGGACGCTTCCCAACAACGGATGTTGTTCTATTGCTGATTCAACTTCAAGATTTCTGAAAACAGTTTACGGGTTCTCCAAGTAAACGGATGTTAACCTTTCGCTTGTTCAGATTCTTCTCAAAGCTAACAACCACGGAAGATCGCACTCGCCAAAATTCTCCCTATCCCCAGCGGAGTTCCTTCAATCCCCAGCGGAGTCAGATTTTCAAACTTTCTCCCCACAGAGTTTTGAGGAGGCATATCTTGAGTTCCCCAGTGAAGTCTCCCGGGTTACCTCCCATCAAGCCAAAGATTCTCAATCTGGTCTCCCCGGCACGAGTCTACTAGTTGGAGCTCCCCAGTAGAGGTCATCAGGAATCCTCTTCCCCAGCGACAGCCAAGGATTTTATTTTCCCCGGCAGCAGTCAAGACGCTTTTATCTTCGGCCATCTCGGAATCATGTATCCTTGGCAAGATTAGCTCATCAGCTTACATGCGCACTCATCACATTCATAAAACATTAAATGTCACATGCATTGCATCATGCATCATAACATTACATACAGCTAACCCTATACCTTTTCAGGTAAGATCAGTCGACAGACACAAATCATCTCCTGAAATTCATCAAAAATAGTTCAGATGTGACCCGGACACGGCGACATTCTGATACTTATTCCAGATTCATTCAGACGCATCAGCAGAAACCTTACACCGGTTCCTCTTCAACTTCTTAGCTTCTGAAACAGTTTACGAATTCTTCCCTACAACGGATGTCAATCTACCGACTGATTCAGACTCTTCTCAACTTTTGAAGACAGTTTACGGATTCTTCCCTACAACGGATGTCAATCTACCAACTGATTCAGACTCTTCTCAATTTTTGAAAATAGGTTACGGACGCTTCCCAACAACGGATGCTACTCCATTGCTTGTTCAGTCCCAACTCCTGAAAATAGTTTACAGATTCTCCAGACACGGACATCAATCTGTTGCTTGTTCAGACCCCAATTCAGAGATATTCCAAAACAGGGATGCCCTTCTGATGCTCGTCCACTTACCATTGACGTACAGTTCAACATCACCATATGGCATCTATAAGCCCATCCTCCTACCAGCAGTCGCCGAATGGCATCTGTAAGCCCATTCTCAGATGGCATCTCTAAGCCCATCCCCCGACAAAATTCTCTCGCACCAGATGGCATCTTTAAGCCCATCACCAAATGGCATCTTTAAGCCCATTCACCTCCACCGTCACATCGACGAGCGCAAATTTTCTGGGCACATTAGTGTCCAATCTCCTTTTACCTTCAAGTCGCGAAAGGCAAACTTGCCAATCTAACTCTTCAGGTCAAAGAAGATTGAACAGGGGCAACTGTTGTACCCCAAAATTTGCCCTCGCAATTTTCTCAAGAAATGCAAATTAGGGTTTGAAATGGAATTTTTCATAACTTAGAATTTTTCTAAGTTATGGAAAACCCTAATTTTTTCCCAACTTTGCCCCACTTTTTCACCAAGATTCATTTGGATTCAAACAAAAGTCAAAACATGAAAGTTGTAGCTTGTTGCATAATCTACAACTTTGATTCACAAAGTTTTCCAATTTGAGGCTTGTATCTCAAGTTACAAATTTTTGAATAAGGGCACTAAACCATTCTTAACTTAGTGAATTTTTGACCTATTTTGACAAGGTTTTCTACCCCACTTCAAGGCCATTTTCCATACACTTCCACTTGGAATTTCAATTTTCATTTCAAAGATGGATTGTAGTACACATTCCAAGCTTTCCAAAATGTCCAAGAACTTCTCAAACAACCTCATGGTTAGGGAGAATCGAATTTTGCAAAATGGGCAAAAGTCACTTTGATTCATGACCATGTACATGTTCATACACTTTGCAATTTTTCAAAACAGCATGGGCAAGCTAGTTACAGGCCTCTAATCCTTTTCTTACTCAATAATTAAATGCCAATCTATTGTGTTTTAGCTTTGTTTTGTTCATACAGTCATTACACAAGGAATTAAGCCTTAATTGGAAAAAGTGGTTTATCCATTTTTGAAAAGAAGAACTTTATGTCAAGTTTGCAAATCAAATGGTACAATGCATATCTTTGGATACAAGATTCATGGACATAACACTCTGATCAAGACAAAAAGATGCAGGTTTTCAGGCTTAGGCAGGCAGAGATAGAGAGAAAGATATACAAGAAGAACAACACAGTTCAAGGGGAGGACACAAAAGAAAAACATACAAACTGATAAACCTGCTGAAGCAAACAAAAAAACCTGAAGCCTAACCACAAAACTGCACTACAAAAAACCAATAACCTGCATTGGCTCAAAAACACCAAAACCTTCCATCTGCTAGAAAGGCAGCAGAACCCCTGTCAAACATTAAACATATACATCTCAACCAAGTCCTAACCAGAAGAAAGTAACCAGCTAAGGCCAAAAAACCTGTCAAACACCTAAAACCTGAAGCATACCCTGCCTCAACATACAAACTGCATAAACCATAAACATCTCCAAAAGACATCTCAAAAAACCATATACCAAATATTCTACCCACTGCCAAAAATCCATGAACTTTAAGCAAGATATATAAGCATTCAACCTGTCCAGTTCAAACCTGAACAACCATAACAACATAACCTGCTGAAACCCATCAAACCAGACCAAACTCACCCTACTGTCAAACAAAAGCCTGGCTTAAACTCAAAAACACCATTTCCAAACCAAAATACCCCAGGCCTCAGAAGAAACTCTTCATCATAGGGTGGAAGAAGAAACGGCAAGCATACAGTGGTAAGGAAAAAGATAAAGAGCACCAGGAAGCTCAAAGGGCACATCATCACGTGTATCCTCCACCCACCGGCCATCCTCAGCGCCTCCGGTCCGCCTCATCTCCATCTCCCAAAAAGCCTAAGGTATAAACCCCTTCTCTTCCCTTTTTTTTGTCGCTCAAAGAAATAATAATGACACAAAGCTAAGCATGCAAGACAAATTATTGAAAACCAGAAAAACCAGTTTTTCAACACAACTTCCACTGGTGGAATTATAGTGTAAAAAGTGTCAAAAACCAGAAAAACCAGTTTTTCAACACAACTTCCACTGGTGGAATTATAGTGTAAAAAGTGTCAAAAACCAGAAAAAAACCAGTTTTTCAACACAACTTCCACTGGTGGAATTATAGTGTAAAAAGTGTCAAAAACCAGAAAAACCAGTTTTTCAACACAACTTCCACTGGTGGAATTATAGTGTAAAAAGTGTCAAAAACCAGAAAAAACCAGTTTTTCAACACAACTTCCACTGGTGGAATTATAGTGTAAAAAGTGTCAAAAACCAGAAAAACCAGTTTTTCAACACAACTTCCACTGGTGGAAGTATAGTGTAAAAAGTGTCAAAAACCAGAAAAACCAGTTTTTCAACACAACTTCCACTGGTGGAAGTATAGTGTAAAAAGTGTCAAAAACCAGAAAAACCAGTTTTTCAACACAACTTCCACTGGTGGAAGTATAGTGTAAAAAGTGTCAAAAACCAGAAAACCAGTTTTTTTTCAATACCAACTTCCATCTCACACTTACACAATACAAATACACAATATATTGCCCTTATACACATTTGTTTATCTTATACATTGATATTCGTTATTTACATTTGATCGCGAATTCGATTTGGTTGTAACTTATTGGATACTATAAGTCTCATCCCCATTCATACATTTGTACCCCCACTCCCGGATACTATTTTGTAATAGCGTAGATTTTATATTTCCGCAATTTACAGTTTTCCAATTATACCATGGTTAGACCTAGGGTTTGCATGTACATAAAATCAAACGCTAGCTAACCTAATACAAGACAAATACATGAAATCAATACACAATCACACTTGCACCCTCTAGGGTAATCCCACATGTTGCCTTCCAAAATGGGCCATGCTTGCACGTCGAGTATCTTTGGCAAAAACAAAAATCAAAATGATCATAAGTCCCTCAAAATGTTGCCTAAACGGAATGATCATAGTCCCACAAAGCAAATTGCCAAAGACACTTGGCACCATTGCATTCATGGTCCATACGACGACCCGCGCCCGTCCCGAATAAACTTCCTAAACGCAAGATTGTCCACCAAATTCAATGGTGGAACAAAATTGTTAAAAAGGGTTAAAACATAACAAAAACCTTTGAGTACAATAGGGTAGACAAAACTCTTAGTTACTTGAGATCAACTTGCAAAAACACTTGCCTTCTTTTCAAAAACCATAATCCACAACACTTTCAAACAAACTCTCAAAAACATTTGAAACATCTTTTCGAAAAGATACACACTTTTGTAAAACACTCAAACACGAGTCAAATACATTAGTTGCCTAAGACAAGGCATCTTTTTCCAAAACATTTTCAAAAAGCACCCACACACATACCATTTTCAAAGCAATCAAAAATCAAGGCAAGTGATCTAAAAAACCAAGTAACTAAGAGCCCATGGATAACCATGGATGAAAAGGGTGCTAACACCTTCCCTTTTCATAATCTACCCCCCTAACCCATGAAACATCTCAAAAGGTTTTTGCTGTGCTTTTTAACCTTTCCTTTAGGATAAAATAAAAAGTCGGTGGCGACTCTTGCTAACCGCACAAGTGCGAATACGAACGCAAAACACTAGTCAGTTCTCCCACCGTATCACAGATCCGATTAAGTACATCTTCGAGATGCCTGCTTTATCCGGAAGAATCGCTAGATGGCAGATGATCCTTACCGAGTATGATATCCAGTACACAACCCAAAAAGCTATAAAGGGGAGTGTACTAGCTGACCATCTAGCTCATCAAGCCGTCAAAGATTACCAATCTATGAGGTTCGACTTCCCTGACGAGGATATTATGACATTGGACAACATTAAAGGTAACAGACCGTATGACAGACCTAAACAAGGATCCCGATGGACCCTGTACTTTAATGGTGCTTCAAATGCACTTGGCAACAGTATCGGCGCGATACTTATCTCTCCAGAAGGTTTCCATACACCTTTCACTGCTAGACTCTGCTTCAGTTGCACCAACAACATGGCCAAGTATGAAGCTTGTATCTTTGGTCTCAAGGCTGCTATTGACTTGGGAATCAAATCTCTGATTGTATTTGGGGACTCAGCTTTGGTTATCAGTCAAATAAAAGGAGAGTGAGACACTAAACATCCTAATATTATCCCATACAAATAATATGTCCTGACATTGTTGCCTCATTTCGACCAGATTACCTTTGAGCACTTCCCGCGAGAAGAAAATCAGCTAGCAGATGCTCTGGCTACAATGTCTTCCATGTTTAAACTCAACTGGGATAATGAGGCACCTCAAATCACCATCGATCGAATGGACGAACCTGCTCATTGTCACGAGATTAATACCGAAGAAGTGATGGACCGACCTTGGTTTCATGACGTCAAAAGGTATCTCGAAGCACAAGAATACCCTGAAGGAGCTTCAGTCAACGACAAAAAGTTCTTAAGGAGGTTCGCAGCCAAGTTCTTTCTGAGCAATGGCATCCTATAAAAGCGCAATCTTGATTGTATCCTACTCCGTTGTATGGACAAGGTTGAAGCTGAGCAGATCATGGTTGAACTACATAATGGCACCTTTGGCACCCACTCGAGCGGTCACACGATGGCTAAGAAGATTCTAAGGGCAGGCTACTACTGGTCTACCATGGAAGCTGATTGTCAGCAACATTCCCGTACTTGTCACAAATGCCAAATCTTTGCTGACAAGGTACATATTCCTCCAGTTCCTCTCAATGTCTTAACAGCTCCTTGGCCATTCGCGATGTGGGGAATCGACATGATTGGAGAAATAAAGCCTACAACATCCAATGGATACCGTTTCATCCTGGTGGCCATTGATTACTTTACCAAGTGGGTCGAAGCAGCTTCCTTCGCTTCCGTTACAAAGAATATGGTTGCCCGCTTCATCAAGCAGAACCTCATATGCCGGTATGGTATCCCCGAAAGGATCATTACAGACAATGGTACAAATTTGAACAGTACTATGATCATCGCTCTGTGCGAGCAGTTCAAGATTCAACATCACAATTCATCTCCCTATCGGCCAAAGATGAACGGTGCTGTTGAAGCGGCAAAAAAAATCAAGAAGATCATTCAAAAGATGACAGTCACTTACAAGGACTGGCATGAGATGTTACCGTTTACTCTACACGGGTACCGTACCACGACATGCACTTCAACTGGGGCAACACCCTTTTCTTTAGTATACGGCATGGAGGTTGTTTTTCCTATCGAGGTTCATATTCCCTCTTTGAGAATTATGAAAGATGCCGGTTTGAGCGAAGACGATTGGATTCATACCCGGCTTGATCAGCTTAACTTGATTGACGAAAAGCGACTTACTGCTGTTTGCCATGGTCAGGCGTATCAAAAACGTATGATCAAGGCCTTCAACAAGAAAGTCAAGAGACAAGTATATCAAGTCGGGGACCTTGTAATCAAACGAATCATCTTGCCGCAAAGTGATCCCAAGGGAAAATGGAATCCTACTTATGAAGGACCGTTTGTGATCAAGAACATCTTTTCTGGTGGGGCAATGATTCTGACCACTATGGACGGCGACGACCTGCCGCACCCTGCGAACGCAGACATAGTCAAAAGATACTACGCATAAAATGACCCGACAAGTTGAAAACCCGAAAGGGAGACTTGGGAAAAAATGGGCATCCCGGTGAATCGAAAACCCGAAAGGGCGGTCCAGGCAAAAATTAGGGATAAATAAAAAAATATGTACACCCGGCAAGTTGAAAACCCGAAAGGGCGACTTGGGCAAAAAGGGTTTCCTGGTGGATCAAAAACCCGAAAGGGCGATCCAGGCAAAAGTTAGGGAATTAAAGCGTATGACTATGTCTCGTCGGATCACTTTAAGGATAATCTCTTCACGGACAAGCTCCAGGCTTATGATCAATCCTATCATCCGCGGACGAAGCACCGAATGGACAAGATACTCAGAGTTGTGAAGGCTATAGCAGAATGGGAACCCCATGGAATTGTTACACATAGCCATCTTTCTTTGTATAAAATTTTTCTCAAATTTACGACAACATTCTCTTACTAGGATGACTGTCTCCTTTGTACAAAAATACTTACAAAGTTAATACAAAGATACTTCAAAGTGCAGAAACTTGCTTGTTTTTTCTTTCTTTTTACACTTATGTTTTATTTGAAAACATCCAATGATTCGTTAAATAAGCATATACATTTGAATATAATCACTGCTTACAAATAAAACAAAATGAGAAAGGATAATTACTGATAGGTCGAAAGTATAGGAAAACGTCTTTAGGCTATTCCAGAAGAAATCCCCTACAATATGTCATTCAGATCCTCAACAGAGCTAAAACCTTGGAGTGTATATCCCCAGCGGAGTTAAGTTTCAAAATTCCCATCAGAGTTAAGTTTCTAAACTCCTGATCCCTAGTGGAGCCCGAAAACTTTGAACTACAAATTCTCCAACAAGATAAACATTCTCCCCACAGAGTTATTTCCCGGCACAACGAAGAGTCTTGTTCCCATTTCTCCAGTTGAAGCCTCCCAGGTTTTAATTCCCCAATAGAGATCGTCGGAGTTGTCCTTATTTCCCCAGGAAGGTCATGAAGGATTCTCAATTCCCACAAGTCACCAAGGATTTTCAATCCCCAGCAGTAGTCCAAAGGACATTCTCAGTCTCAACAATAAAAGGTTTAGAATCTCCAACAGCAGTCAAGGGTTTATTTTCCCCAGCAGTAGTCAAGGATTTCATTATCTCCAGTTATCAAGGATTTATTTTTCTCAACAAGATAGCTACTCAGCTTACATGCGCATACATTACATTCATATATCATAAATATTGATAGAGTACATTTTATTGCATCATACATATCATGCAACATAACTTTGTGTTTTAGCTAACATTTTACCCTTTTTTCAGGATAAGATTAAAAGCTATCTTTAACAAATATTCAAAGACCTCAGATACAATATGGATAAACCTAGACACGAAGGTCATTCTATTACTCATTCATACTTCAGCAATCAGATACAGACTAGATACACTCCAGACACGAAATCTATTCTATCTCTCATTCAGATTCAACTATCAACTTCAAGTTCAGATACACTCCAGACACGGAAGTCATTCTGTCACTTATCCAGATCCCAGTTACAGTATAAATACATTCCAGACACGGAAGTCATTATGCTACTCATATAGATCTCAAATTCATATACAGTCCAAATACGCACCAGACGCAGTTGCCATTCTGTCACTCATTCGGAATTTATCCCCAGCCCAAAGATGTTCCATACACAAATGTTTCTCAGTTGCCCATTCAGATTTCGGATACAATACAGATATACTCTGCCACGACAATCATTCTGATATTCATTCAAGAATCAAATCTAGTTACAGCTTGGATACGCTCCAAACACGGACGCCATTCCTTTACTCATACGAACCCAATCTCTAGATACAACTCAGATATGTTCCAGATACGTATACCATTTTGATGTTCATTCTACTTATATTCAACAAACACTTTGGATGGAATATCTAAGCCCATATCCAGAAAGATTCTACCATCTCCAAATTGCATCTTTAAGCCCATTCCCTCAGCTACATTTTGACGATTTCAAATTTACGGGCACTCTAGTATCCAATCATCTTTTACCTTCGAGTCACGAAAGGAAAACTCGCCAATCTAACTCTTCAGGTTCAAGAAGTTTGAATAGGGGCAGATGTTGTACCCCAAAATTTGCCCTCTCATTTTGTCAAGATTTCCCCTCACAAGGCTCCTTGAACTCCAGACAGGATTAGGGTTTTGCATTGCCCAAGACATCTCCTTGCACTGATGACCTAAATTAGGGTTTGAGTTTGCACATGGATTTTTGGACTTCTAATGCTCAAAATGACTTTCATACTTCATGTTGGACTCATAAGTTTGTCCATACCAAGTTTTAAGCCTTGAATAAAACTTTTGCCCAATCAATTGGACAGTTAACCTAGAAATCAACTGTATTGGGGAAAAAGTCAACTGTGGCCAATTTACAGTCAAACCTCATGAATTTTGATCCATATCAACATTATAAACTCATATGAACCATTTTACCAAGTTTGTACCACAACTCCACAAGAAATTTGATCAAATCATCAAAAGGGCAAAATGGTCATTTTTAGGGTTTTGACTACACAAGGGCAATTTTTAACTTTTTAACCTAGCAAATGGCAAATTAGGCTCAACCATGGACTCAAGGACTCAATGGAATCATCTTTACCTATTCAACAAGTTCAAAAGATCTCAATTGCATTGGATTGACAGATGAATTTTTCAGTCAACTGATCAAAATTTGACTGTACACTGAAAAGTCAAACTTTGACTTTTTGGTCGAAATCAAGTGCTAAGGGTCATTTTTCACCAAGATATGTCAAAACATGAAACTTGTTCATCAAGAAACCCATTTTTGCAAATTAGGGTTTAAAGTTGAAAATTTTCATAACTTAGAATTTTTCTAAGTTATGAAATTTTCTTAATTTTTCCAAACTTTGCCCAACATTTTCACCATGATGCATTTGGATTCAAACAAAACTTCCAACACGAAAGTTGTATTCCTCCACAAAGTATACAACTTTTATTCACAAAGTTTTCCCAAAAGAAGCTTGGATCTCAAGTTATGATTTTTGGAACAAGGGTCCCTAAAACTTTTAACTTAGTGAAATTTTGCCCTAGTTTAGGCAGGATTTTGACCTATCTTCATGGCCATTTTTCACATAGTTCCAGTTGGAATATCAAGTTGCATCTCAAATATGGATTGTAGAGCATGTTGCAAGCTTTCCAAAATGTCCAAGACCTCTCCAAACTCATTTGTGGTTAGGGAGAATCGAAGGCTTGAAGTTGGCAAAAACTCACTTTTCACCCATGGCATGTTCATGTTCATACAAGTTGCAATTTTAAGTCAGCATGCTTTGCACTAGTTTACAGGGCTCTAAACCATTTCACACTCAATAATTTAATGCAAATCCTTTGGTCTAAGGCATTGTTTTGGTCATTAGGGAATTGTACACAAAATTAATCCCTAAGTAGAAAAAGGTACATTACCATTTTTGCCATAATCTTGCTTTATGTCAAACCACAATCTATTAGCATTGGTCCAGATCTTTTGCAGCTAATCAAATCTACAAGTTAGAGGGGCCAAGAGAAGTGTGTGCAAGGTGGTGAATAGCCTGTACAGGCCTGTTATACATCATTTCCCACTTTTTCTTCATATACAAGAAATATGCCAAATACATGAGAACTTGAACATCAACCAAAACAAGCTTGTGCAAACATTTTGAACCATCTTTCTCACACCTCTCTGAGCTAGAAACACGACCTCTTAAGCCCTCAAACATCCCATAGCCAAAAATCACATTCCATTGGTGAAACAGGGCAGAACCTGCAACTTGACTTCCATAGCTCAATTTGCTCGTGCGTTTTGCCCCAAGTTGGTTCAAACACCTTCCATTCAACTCATCCAAGCTATCCCAAACCTCAAACACCAACTGTAACTCCATTTACAGGGTTTGCCATTTTCATTTTAAGCTTGTGCAGGTTGAGTTATGTAGGCTGATTCAAGCATATTCAAGGCAAGCAGGGTATTGGAGAAGGTCAAGTGAAGTTCAATCAAGCTCCCAGACATCTCAAGCCTTGTTGAAAAGCTCCACATTGTCCTACACGAAGTCAGCTGAAGCAGCTCGTATACAGGGTCTGGCAATTGTACAGGGTGCGCGCGTTTTCAAAGTCAGAGGTTGAAGATGAAGTGGTTTGGGCTGGGCTTTGGTCCTTTCACTTTTGACACCTCCCTTTTCCTTTTTGCACCCCTGGCCCAATTTCTTGTTATTTTATATTTTTGCGTTTTTATTTTCATTTCTGATTATATTTTATTATTCCCAAATATAAAAATACTCAAAAAATATTTTTATAAATTTTCACATTTATTTTGCATTTTATTTGCATTTTTCTAAACATAAAAATAGTTTAATGAACATATATCTTTATTTTATTTTAATGAAAACTTAGAAATAAAATATTAAAAATCATACTTTTATATTTTTATTTATATTTAAATAATGTATTATACTAAATATTTTTATTTTTGTATATATTTTATTTCATTCTTTATACATGTTTAATATAATTAATACATATATAAATATATATTTTTATTTTATTAAATACTTTAGAATAAAAATATAAAATATTACACTTTTATTTTTATTATTATTTATACTAAAAATACTTTTTTTCTAAATATATTTTATTTTTGTGTATATTATTATATTTTATTGTATATAAATAATATATATAATGTATTTATTTTCTTAAAGAAAATTAGGGTTTTACCCTTAACCTAATAAAATTAATCTTTTATTTATTTCTTTATTTTCACATTAAATATTTTTATATACATAAATAAACAAAAACCTCTTTTTACATAATTCATACTATTTGGTGTTTTTATTTATTTGGTTTATTTAAATATTGTTCATTTATTATTTGTGCCATTATTCAATTTGGATGTAATAGTAAATTAGGGTTTATATTTCTTGTCAAATACACCCCCATTCAAAGATTGTACCCCCATCCCCATAATCATGTTGTAATAGCTTAAACTTTTAATTCTCGCACTTTATGCTTTCAATTATGCCATGATTAGAGATTAGGGTTTGTATGCAAAAATCCAAAATCAATAAGTAGCTTGACTAATACAAAGACAAAAAATGCATGAAATCAATACACAATGCACACTTGCACCCCTAGGGTTACAATCCACTTGTTGCTTTACAAATGGGCCATGTTATGCATGCTGAGTACTTTGGCAAAATAAAAACAAAACAAAAGATCATAGTCCCTCGATGACGCTATCTTGGTTGCCTAAACAAAAATGATCAAGTCCCTCAAAAATTTGTCAAAAATACTTGATACAATTGCTATCATGGTCTACACGATGACCCGCGCCTGTCCCGTTTAACATCCTAATACAAGGTTGTTTACCAAATGCAATGGTAAAACAACACTGTCAAAAGGGTTAAAAACATATAGGAAAGATATTTTAGTAAAATAGGGTAGATAGCTCTTAGTTACTTGATCAAAGCTTGCAAAATATCCTTGCTATTTTTAAACACACTTCACAACACAATTTCAAAACATTTCCCAAATCAAACTTTCAAACATTGAAATCTTTTCAAAAGACAAAAACATCTTTGTATACATTCAAACAAGAATCATTACAAAGGTTGCCATAACAATGGCCTCTTTTCAAAACATCTTTCAAAACCACTCACAAAGCACCATTTCAAACAATTGAAAAGCAAAAACAAGTGATCTAAACAAGTAACTAAGAGCCCATGTATAACCATGGATGAAAAGGGTGCTTGCACCTTCACTTTTCATAATCTACTCCTTGAACCCAAGAAAACATCTCAAAGGTCTTTCCTGTGCTTTTTGACCTTTCCTTAGGATAAAATAAAAAGTCGGTGGCGACTTTTGCTTAACCGAAATATTTGCGAACACAAACGCAAAACCTCAAGTCAGTTCTCCCACCATATCACAGTCTCCCTTCGAAGTTTTATTTTCTTTTCATGTTTCATCTTAAAACAAAAATCTTTCCTTTATTTTTATTTGTAAATCATAAAACATCTCTAATGAACTTAAATCCTTCTTCAAAGTAAAAAATACAAACCAATCTTAATTGTTTGTGCGCCTCTGGGCTTTGTTTTAAACCTTTTTAAGTTGACATCTTGCTGATTCTTATCATGATATTTTTCTATCTTTGTATCGATGTTTCGTCATCGCATATGTCTGTTATCCTACTTTTATCTTCAATATCATTGTTAGGTGTGATGTTTTATCGTCTAATTTTTGATGTGTAGTCATTTTTCCATGATATTTTGTTATCTTTTTGCTGGTGCTTCGTCATCACATATGTTTGTTATCCTACTTTGATTTTCAATATCATTGTTAAGTGTGATGTTTTATCATCTTATCTGAGTTTGTGTTTCCATGTGATGTCTTGTTATATTTGTTTTAATGTTTCATGATCGTTGTTAATATTTTGTCATTTTATCGGATGTTTTTCCATCTTGTTTATAGCTTTTTGTCTTTTTAACCAAAAACCACAAACCAACCAAAACACACGAGCCGAACTACGTCTGCTCTGATTCCTTAAAAGGGATACATAGGCATTAGGGTAGGGCCCGAATGAGCATAACTTTTATTTTCCCTACATTATTTTCTCCTTTCTTTTGCATGCATTCCCTCCATGCATCTTCTTTTTTAGCTCTTAAGATTAGATATAGATTCTTACACACCCTTAGAATAGAACCACAAGAGTGGATACCATAAAGTACTACGGGTATGTGGGGTGCTAATACCTTTCCCTCGCGTAACAGACTCGCTTACCCGATCTTTCGGTTGCAAGACTGTGATTTCACCCCTTCAGGTTTTCTTGATGTTTACCTTTCCCTTTCTATGAGATAAAATATGTTTGGTGGCCACTTCATTGATTTTATTATCAGATGACAGTTCGACCGGTTGTTTCAGCTGGCGACTTCACTGGGGATATGTTAACCTATTGCTGGTCTATCACGAAGTCAATCCTAGCTCTTGTTTCTTTTCCTTGGGTGTTTATTTTTATTCTTTATAGCTTGTTCATTTGTACATGTTTATTTGAGCATATGTTTGCATTGCATTTTATCGTTTTCCATATTTGGTTATCTACTGTGCTGGCTCTGCTATCATGATGGATGGGTGTTACAAGAGATAAAAGGCCCAATACCCAGGCCAAGTGACAACCATAGGAACCTTAGGAATATAGTGGAACATGAACGGCTAGTCGACTTTGGTTTACTAGTGCGGTCATGTCGTCGATGCTCAGATGAGATTACAAATGGGATGTGTGATACGGTGGTAGAACCGACTATTTAATAATGGTTTTACATTTTTGTTTGCAAATGTCGCGGTAAGCAAGAGTCGCCACCAAATTTTCTTTTATCCAACAAAGGAAAGGGTGAAAAGAACATAAAAAGAGCTTTTTGAGAATTTTCTTAGTAAGGGGGGTAGATTATGGAAAGGGAAGGTGTTAGAACCCTTTCCATCCGTATTAATCTATGGGCTCTTAGATGCTAGATCATGTTTTGAAAATTGCTTGTGCTTTATGTGTTTTGAAAATTTATTTTGAAAATGCCTTAGTGCGGCGATTCAGTTTATGATATCTCTTGTATCAGTCCTCAAGAGTGTTGACAATGCAAATGTTTTTGAAAGTTGTTTTTTTGAAATGTGTAAGTGCAAATAGTTTATTTTGAGCATAGCATCTAACAGCTATCTACTTGTACTCGAAAAAAAGTTATTCTTTTCCTCCTATCCTTTAGACAGTGCTATCCTACTATTAATGAGTAGGTAGCCTAGCCGTTGGATGTAAGAGGGACAATCGAAGGGACGATATGGTCATGAAGGCAACTTGGAAATAAATTTTAGTAACTGTCCTAAAGTTCTAAGATCACTTTTAACCGAGGAAACGTTGAGAGGGTCATCGAGGGACTTTTGATCTTTTCAAACTAGAGGACAGTCACTAAAACTTCTCACATTTCTAGAATTATGACCGTTTTCCGAAGGCAACCGAAGTGGGATACCCTAGAGGTGTGCATGTGCAATTGTGTTCAATTCAGTTGTTTATCTTGCGTTATTAGGTTTACTAGCGTTTGCTTTCAGTCTTGTCATGCAATCCTAGTTACTAGCAGTTAATATATACAGTAATTTAAAATGCAGAAATGTAAAGTGCGGGAATGTAAATCCTACGCTATTACATGGCTTTGTGAGAGGTACATTATAGAAGTGCGAAAAGTAAAGTCCTAGTTACTATTACAAACTGGGAAGCAATTACAATAAGATGGAAAAAATGCGAAAGTAAATAAATGCGCAGATGAATTAAAAGAGAGGTATAAATCCTAAGGAAAAGAAATCTTTTTGGTTGTTTTTGTTTATAAGAGAAAATAAAGTCTAAGTCTATTTAATTTTAATTTCAAGAAAAGGTTAAAATAATTGATTAATTTGTTTACAAAATTAACTTAACTAGAAAAACACTAGCCTAATATTTTTTTTGTGATTTTTTAATTTAAAGTTAAAATAAAAAGAAGTCAATAACGAAATGAAAACAAAAATTAAAATACAAAGGGGCATCCTTCGATCCAGGGAGAAAAAAGGGAGGCTTCGATCCAAAGAAGGTGTCTTTCGATCCAGGGAAGAATGATGGGCTTTCGATTCAGAGGAAACTGCCTTTCGATTCAGGGGAAAATTATAGGCTTTCGATTTAGAGGAAAGTTCCTTTCGATCCTGGGAAGAAATGATGGGCTTTCGATTTAGAGGAAAGTGCCTTTCGATCCAGGGAAGAATGATGGGCTTTCGATTCAGAGGGGAATATTATTTTTTTCCGATCCATTAAGGGATGCTTTGCTTTTCAATTTGAATCTGCAAGACAAACATTATCCAAATAAAGATGCAGGACCTGGGTATCATACCCAGGTCCTTCGATCCTGCGCGCATTGGGTCTATTCAGGCTAGATCTGCAGTAAGTGTTAGAAATAAAGAAAAATGCAGACCTGAGTGTCAAACCCAAGTTCTTAATCTTGAATACAGATCAAATGAACTACCAATGTTAATATGTCATGCAAATGTAAGTTTGATCTTTTTACCCATTCTTACCAATGGTGATGTATGAATCTGTGGCTTCAGGTGTGGGTACCCTTGTTTAAGGGTTGCTTCGATTTGGCACTTCTGGGTATGGAGATGCTTGCTTAGAGGCTAGGGATGATTGAAAAAGCTTCAGGAAACCTCCAAGAATGTGTTTGTAATTTCGTGTGACTCTCTCACGTTGTGTCTAGGCCTCTTTGGAGCTTGCTAGTGTGCTCCTTATATAGAGGGGATGGAGAGAACAAGAGGGCCAATGAATAAACAATCATTAAGTTGGCGTTTTAAATCCATGAGTACCATTTTGAAATGTTCCCAAAGACATGGTTTCTTGTCCCTTTTTGAATTTGAATGAATGTGGACACAAATCATCTTTGATTGTTCTCCTTCAAATGACTCTGATTGCCTCCTTCGAATGGCCTAGAGTGTTGATTCGAAGTGTTTAGAAACCTCTATATTAGAGCTTCTTCAATTAGCCAGCTTCTGTATTAACTACTTGATCTTGTTCTAATATGCCAATCGAAGGACGCTTGTTAATCATGCCTTCGAAGTACCCCTTATCCTTGCTCTTCGACAGAGCCAGAATTGTCTCCTTCGAATGGCTCAAGTCTCATCATCGGGGCCTCTTCGATTGAGCTCTTATTCAGCTAGCCCCAACGAAAACCCTTTTCAGGATAATCGAAGTTTCCTTCAGTATGAATGCTTGTGCAGGAAACTTCAGTATGGCAATATGTGGGATTTTGGGCCAGCCATCAACTTTGCATATTTTTCTTTCATTTTGGCCAACTAGATCTAATCTTTCACCAAACCTCTTTTCTTTCAGACAAAACTAAGTGTCCTTCGAATGGGCCTTTAAATTGCTTCTTTGAATGGATCATTTTCGTGTACTTCGAATGGCTTTAGATTGGACCCATCTATTTGCCTTAGATGTTTGATTCAGATATCCTTAAGTGAGAACTTCATTCTGTCAATCGAAGCCTCCTTTGTCACTTCCTTTGAATGCCATTGCACGGGAAGCCTGGGCCTGGCCACATGTAGGACCAAGACTCATCATAAGATAAACTTTCATTATGTGTCTCTTTTGAATGGCCAACAATACGCGTCCTTCATTTTGAACCAATGTGTGTGCTCTTTTGAATGGACCACATGCATCACTTGTGTGCATCATTTGCAATTCCTTCGAATGGGCCAACAAAGTAAATCCTTCGAATGGAACACCCATGTATACCCCTTTAAATCCATCAATACATGTCCTTCGAATGGACCATACGCCCGTCCTTCGAATGTGCCGGTTGTGTACCTTTTGAAAGGGGCATCCAGGTATGTCATAGTGCAGAAACTATGTGTGTTAAAGGTTTTCAAGGGTGGAATCAAAGCTTACATGCAGGAGGTCCCTGTCTTGTTAATGGAAGGAAATATTTCAAAAGGCACCATTAGGAAGCCAACACCTTATGAATTGAAAGAAAACAGTAAGAAGCCAACACACTCTAAATTGAAAGAAGCCAGTAGGAAGCCACTAACTTTTGAATCGAAGGCCACCAACAGGAGGCCCTTCCCTTTTGAATCGAAGGAGGTTGTTTCAAAGGAAACAAATTCCCATTCGAAACTTGTATACATCAAACAAGCAAAAGGCCAAGGCTTCAATCGAAGCATGGAAATTTGAAGCAAGCTTGAAGGAGGTTAGGTGCTCAATCAAAGGAAAATTTTGTGAGAAAAATCTTTGAGAGGTGGAAGGGCAAATTTTGGGGCACAACAGTGTGCTATCATTTCACATAGGTGTTTCGATGATAGTGCCTTCAGGCGTACCTATGATTCTGAGTTACCCTTGCCTTACCCTGACCTAGTTTACACTTGTGAGTCGGAAGGGAATTTTGATCCTTACAGGTACAAGTAACGTTGGTGACTCGTTTTTTTTGGTGACTTGGGTTTTAAAGATGACCGTTCATTTTATGGAGTTCCGGACATTGGACCTTGGTTTTCCCAGCATATTCTGAACAACACAACAGATACCTCAATTCCCATATGTCTGCATCACATCATGGCATATTTATTTTTCAAAAGAAACGCAAATATATATATATATATATATATATATATATATATATATATATATATATATATATATATATATATATATATATATATATATATATATATATATATATATATATATATATATATATATATATATATATATATATATATATATATATATATATATATATATATATATATATATATATATATATATATATATATATATATATATATATATATATATATATATATATATATATATATATGTGTGTGTGTGTGTGTGTGTGTGTGTGTGTCTAATTCACATATGCAAGTCATTTCCAGGGTATTTAGAAGTTGTCACTAGCATCAAGGATGAATAACAACATGGGCACAAGCGCAGAAACCCTTAGAAAGAAGGTTGTTTATCAGTTCGTGTTTTTTGGTAGTCGATTGCAAGAGTTAGGAGCTCTTGTGAATGGTACGAATGAAAACATATTCAGAAAGCGATATGGGAACTTATTGCCACTAGTGAATGATTACTATGAGGAATGGGATTTGAGAGTGCTTCTTCAATTCTACGATCCAAAACTATGATATTTTACCTTTCAAGATTACCAACTAGCACCAACTCTCGAAGAGTATGCATATATTCTCGACGGGAATTGGACAGCTTTTAATGCATTACTGACCGTGTTGATTTATGGCTTAGTCCTCTTACCTGTTGCTGAAAAGTTGGTGGATTTAGCAGCAATTTGTGTCTTTATGAATGATAATTCGGTGCCAACCTTATTAGCTGATACTTATTATACTATTCATTCACGACATGGTAAGAGGGGGGATGTTGTATGCGGGATAACTTTACTCTACAAGTGGTTTATAATGCAGATGCCTACAAGAGGACCGTTTGTTGACATTGCTGAGACATCTCTTTGGGCCCCACGGATCATGGGACTCACTTCCTACGATATTTTCTGGTACAACATGGGAATTCTGAAGGAGTTCATTACGAGTTGTGGCAAGTTTCCTAATGTTCCATTAATGGGAACAAAAAGTTGTATCAACTATAATCTCATTTTGGTGCGTCGCCAACTTGGGTTTGTATGAAAAATGGACCTACTGAGCGGGAGGTAAGGGATACCATTTATTTTGGAAAAGGAGGAAATGCTGCTATATTTGAAAGAGTGTCACCTGGAAACACATTCACCGAAAAGGAAAGCAGTCCTTCGATAGAAGTGGAGGTGTGGCTCTTGACGCCTATTCAAAATGGATTCAGAATCGGGTGAAGGTGTTGTTATTACCTTATAAAAGGGAGGAACTGTTGTACCCATAACCAGTGTATGATCCATTGACAGATAATTTCCCATCTTCTGAAAGGGGTATTGATCATCTTTTCCATGCTAAAACATCTTCTAAGCAATTTGTGCCAGGAGAATCCGAATTTGTACCGATGGCATGCCTCAAAAACGCCAAAGCTGAGAATATTAAGTTACAAGCAAATCTGGAAGATAAAATTTTTGAACTTTCCCTTTCTTTGCAAGAAAAGAAATGACCGTAAGAAAATCGGGAGAAGGATCTTCTACTAGAGGGTCGTGAATTGTTTGAGCAGTCAAAGAGGTCAAGGATTTAGAATCACGACATACCTAATCTTCAGGATGATGCACTATTGAAGAGTCAACAAAAGATTAAGAGTCTCCAAAAATAAGAAACAAAGTTAAAAGCATGTCATAGCAAGAAGGTTAAAGAACTAGAAAGGAAACTCAACAAAGTCAAGTTTCAAGACCATAGGCACGAAGAGCAGATGACTTGTGTGATGGAAGAAAATGCTAAGCTCAGAAACCAAATAGAGAAGCTGGAAAGTACGCCCATGCCCATCCCTTTTCCAGAATGCAAAGAATGTGATCACTTTCTAGAACAATGTCAGTATTTAGAAGGCCATCTATTCTGAAAAGATGCGGTGATCAAAAGTTTTGCTCGTGGACGAGATCGTGAGGAGACAAAGAAGTTGTTTAAAGAAACTAAAGAGTGGAGTGAAGAATACTTCTAGCAAGGAGGATCATTGTACTACACGAGATTAGGGATCCACTATAGCGATGTTTGTCAATCACCACCAAACTTGTTGGACGGGGTTGTTTTTATTTTATTATGAATTTTTGTTTATTTTGTATGAACTCATTTGATGTTGAGGACTGTCATTATAAAGAAAAAAAAGGAAAAAAAACTTTATCATTTCTCTTTTTATTATTTGTTAATTTCTTTTTCTCTCTTATTTTATCATGCTTGTTATATATCCCTGATGGTAGGCAAAGCTCTTGAATACCCGGAAATGAAATGACAAAACATATCATACATATCATACATGACAGGTTATCTCAGGATGGTATTCTTATGACTGATTTTGCCTTTCTTATCCAAAGTTCAAGACGATAACTCACCAATACTCAATCAGGACTAACTTGCCAAGACAGATGGAACAAATCCTGACTAAACTCGCTGAAATGAGAGCCCAGATGGCCACTCAGATGAATTAATTCATGGAGGTTATTACTAATGTGAATCATCGACAGGACGAGTTGGATGCTCTCATCAACAATCAGCACCGTAACCAGGTGGATGCTGGAAATCAAGGGCTTTATCAAGACGTTTCCGTTGGACAAGGGGAGGCACAAGAGCAACCTTTTTTGAATCTTCACGGGCCTCCTGGAAATCCTTTTGTGCGTATTCATAACATGGGGCAGTTTCCTCTATCTCTGGGACCTCGCCTTGTGGGTAATCGAAGAGACAATCAGGGTGTAAGGAACTATCAAGAACGAGATTATGACTTTGATCAAGATGAAGATCAGTTTTCTCTGGGGGCATTCTGAGCCAGGAGTTCAAATGCAAGACAAAAGATATCAGCTACTGGAAGAGCGGCTGAAGTTTGTGGAAGGACAATGAGTCCTTGGTATAGATGCCAATGATCTTGGGCTGGTGTCTGGGCTGAAGGTTCCCCCTAAATTTAAGCCTCAAGTATTTGAAAAGTACAACAGTTCATTTTGTCCCATTACTCATGCAACCTCTTATTTCAGGAAGATGTTTCATACTAAGGACCAAAGACTTTTCATTCATTATTTCCAGGACAACCTATTTGGGGCATCTCTGGTATGGTACATGAAGTTTGAAAAAACTCATATCTGATGCTGGAATGATCTTGCTCGTGCTTTTGTCAAACATTATCAGTACAATATAGATATGGCACCTAATCGCACTCAGCTGCATAATTTGGCACAGGGACCAAAGGAATCTTTCAAAGAGTACGCCTAAAAATGGCGTGAATTGGCTGCAAGGGTTCAACCTCCACTCATGGAGCGAGAACTCATTGATATGTTTATGAGCACTTTGAAAGGGCCTTATTATGATTATATGATAGGGAGTGCTTCAGAAGGATTTGCAGAATTGGTTATGGCTAGTGAGAGGATCAAAGTAGGTTTGAAGTTGGGAAATATTCAAGCGGGTAATTCTAGTGGCTCATCAGGAGGGGGGTGGTAAGAGGTCGTTCAGTGCTTATCCTAAGAAAAGAGAAGGTGATGCAAGTGTAATATATTCTCATAGGGGAAGAGGAGGATATCGTCACCACCAACAATTCAATGTTGTTTCTATTCTCATTAATGTTCCTCCTCAGCAGAGACATAATTATGCGCCCCAACAACAAAGACAGCAAGACGCTCCCCGTCAATACAATAATAATCAGCAACAAAGGCCGCCAAGAAGCTTTGATCCCTTACCATGATTTCTTATTGATGCACTCCACCATTTTCTTGATTTTAAGTTGATTAATTTAAGAAATATGACAACACCCACTGGAAGACTTCCTTCTAATTATGATGCTAACGCAAGATGTGAGTTCCATTCTGGCGGAATTAGCCATTCTACTGACAACTGTTATGCATTGAAATGCAAAGTACAAGACTTGTTGGATGCCATGGAAATTGAGTTTACTCCAGCAAATGGTTTGGATGTTGTTCAAAACCCAATGCCTAAGCATGGAGGGGTTGTTGTCAATATGATTGATGATGATGGTAAATTGTTGAATTTGGTTATGAATGTAGAACAAGTGACTACTCCGTTGTCATATACTAAAAGGTACTTGCTTGACAATTTTGTTTTTCTGGGATGTGCTTATGATTGTGTCAAGTGTAAAGAGAGACCAAAGGGATGTGATGATTTGAAAGCTGGTATCTAATTTCTAATGGATGAGGGTTCCCTACAGTTCGATAGAAGACCAAAATACTGGAAAGTTACTGAGAAAGATATTGTTGTGATATCTATTCCTTACACTCCTGTGTGTATTTCTGCTTTGTCTAGGGCGCCTCTTTTGATGATTACAGTACCTGGTCCCATACCATATACTAGTGAGAAGGCCATCCCATGTAATTATGGTGTCTATGTCTATTACCATGGGGTTAGGCAAGAGACAAATCCCTGTCCTTCTAAGGAAGAATCTATTGGAGATGATAAAATAGATGTTCATAATTTCTCTAAAGTGGTTCAAATGACCAGAAGCGGAAGAGTGTTTGGTCCTTCCAATATACAAGATGATGCGGATGCCTTAGCAAGAGAAAAAAGGCAAACAACAGGTGATAATCAGTAATCAGTGGGTTGTGCCAACCAATGTGGCTCAACCAATTTATGTGCCAGAAACCTCTTCCGTTCCAGATGAAGTTGAAGAATTGATGCGAATTATCTGAAAAAGTGATTACAATATAATTGATCATTTGAGTCATACCCCTTCTAAAATGTTTATCTTGTCTTTGTTGATTTATTCAGAGTCCCACAGAAATGCTTTGATGAAGTTGCTGAAGAATGTGTTTGTGCCACAGGAGATAACAATCAATAAGTTTGAGAATGTTTATGCTAACATATATGCCGGGAATGGTCTGGGCTTTACAGATTTTGACCTTCCTCCTCAGGGACGAGACCATAACAAGGCACGTCATATTTCTATGGAGTGTAGAGGAACTACTTTATCCCAGGTTTCGGTGGACACTGGGTCATCTTTGAATGTGTTACCTAAATCAGCGTTGATGAAAATTGATTATTATGGTCTTGAGTTGCGTCCTAGTGACTTGATGGTAAAAGCATTTGACTAGTCCCAGAGATCAGTATTCGGAGAGGTAGAGTTACGTATCAAGGTTGGTCCTTGTACCTTCACTGCTATGTTTTTTGTTATGTATATACAGCCGACATATTATTGTTTGTTAAGGCGTCCATAAATTCATAAAACAGGGGTAATCACTTCCACTTTTCATCAGAAATTCAAATATCTTGCTGATGGAAAAGTGATAACTTTGTGTGGTGAAGAAGAGTATATTTTGAGTCATTTGACATCATTTCTGTATGTAGAGGTTGAAGGTGAGATACATGAGACTCCTTTCCAAGATTTCGAGGCAGTCCATATGGTTAATATTCCCCCACCAGTGCATAAAAGGAAACCAGAAACGTCTATGTCTTCTCTCAAGGACGCCAGAGCCGTGGTGAAAAATGGTAACCCTAAAGGTTAAGGTCAGGTGCTAGACGTTATCCTTAAATTCAACAATTTTGGTCTTGGTTTTAGTCCAGGTCAGCAGATCCTAAAGCACCCAATCTATCTACTCCCATGAATTTTTCCCGTTCTAGTACTAATCAAGAAGGATACACTAATGTAGTTGGTGATAATGAGGATGGAAGTTACAACATTGAGGATTGGATTCGTCTGAGTATTCTAGGCCAAGAATTCAACAATTGGACTTCTGTGGATGTTGCCCAAGTTTCAAGCATTGAGGAGTAATTTTCTTGTCTTTTTTTATTATCATTACATAATTTCTGCACTTTGTCCAAGGCGTAGTGAATCACTTGTGTAGGGACACCATGTTTGTTTTCAAAATTTTATGATGAATAAAGGATGTTTTTGCATTAAAAATTTTTGTTCCCTTTCTTTCCTTTTTATTTTTCTCTAAATGGCAATATTTCTTCACACACTATCACAGAAACATCAAAATATCATTTACGCAGATGCACTTCCACCATGGATTCTACTGATACCGACTCATCTACCAAGTTAAAGAGGAGGCATATGAGGATTGTGACCTTCCCGGAGAATTAAAAAGGTTGTTGAAACAAGAGGAAAAGGTTATCCAGCCGAACCAGGAATCAATTGAGGTTGTGAATATTGGCACAGAAGAAGTGAGAAGAGAAGTCAAAATAGGGGCAGATCTCGAAGAAAGTATGAAGGCCAGATTAATTGAGCTACTTAGAGAGTATTCTGATGTTTTTGCTTGGTCTTATGAAGACATGCCATGGATAGATAGAGATATCGTGGTGCATCATTTTTCGCTTAAGGAATTATGTTCTCCTGTCAAACAAAATCTCCGAAGAACTCATCCAGAGATGTCCCAAAAGATTAAAGAAGAAGTTCAAAAACAGTTGGATAAAAATTTCTTGAAAGTCATCAATTATCCTCCGTGGATTGAAAATATTGTTCTCGTGCCTAAAAAAGATGGTAAGGTCAGGATGTGTGTGGATTATAGGGACTTGAACAAAGCAAGTCCTAAAGATGGTTTTCCTCTTCCCCATATTAATGTGTTGGTCGATAATACAACTCATTCTAAGGTGTTCTCCTTCATGGATGGTTTTTCGGGCTATAATCAGATTAAGATGGCGCCAAAAGATATGAAGAAGACCACATTTATCATACCACGGGGAACCTTTTGTTATAAAGTGATGCCATTTGGGTTGAAAAATGTAGGGGCAACGTATCAGTGTGCCATAGTCACTCTCTTTCATAATATGATTCACAAGGAGATCGAGGTATATGTGGATGATATGATTGCTAAGTATAATCTGGAGGAAGAACATCTTATTCATTTAGAAAAGTTGTTCGAAAGACTGAGGAAGTTCCTTTTGAGGTTGAATCCAAATAAGTGCACCTTCGGGATGAGATCAGACAAGTTGTTGGGTTTTATTGTAAGTAAAAGAGGTATCGAGGTTGATCCCACTAAGGTAAAAGCAATACAAGAAATGCCTGAACCAAAAACAGAAAAGGAAGTCTGTAGTTTCTTGGGGAGGTTAAACTATATTTCTAGATTTATCTCTCATCTCACAACCACGCGTGAACCTTTTTTCAAATTGTTAAGGAAAAATCAAACGGTCAGGTGAAATGAAGATTGTCAAAAAGCATTTAATAAAATCAAAGAATATTTGCAGGAACCTCCAATACTCATGCCACCTGTAGAAGGGAAGCCAATGATCATGTATTTAACTGTGTTGGAAAACTCCATGGGTTGCATCCTCGGTCAACATGACGAGACAGGGAAGAAGGAACATGCCATTTATTACTTAAGTAAGAAGTTTATAGAGTGCGAATCAAAGTACTCCTTGCTTGAAAAAACCTGTCGTGCACTCTGTAACACCCCAATTCTACCCGACAATTATAAATGCAAATCAGAGTTATAAACATTCATGCAAACGAATCAGGATGCCACAAATTCATCTTTTAAAACACATTGCATTCATCGTGGATACATAACACTTTAAAACTTTGGATGAACCATCAACATAATACTTTAATTAAATAATTCAACAATTTAAACATCTACGCAGCGAAATTCTTAATAACATATTTAGCATCATTACAACAACTTCAAAATAACACATGTTTAATAATAATCAACTTAAAGTTCAACAATTGAATAATCAACAATCAAAAGCAACAAACGTTCACCCCCCCGAGTGTTACATATCAGAGCAATGACACCGACTCGAACTACTGAAGGTATACAACCTTCACTCTCGATTACCTGCACGTTACCAACATAAGGGTAACATTCAATCAGAAGGGATGAGATATCTAACAATATAATAAAACGTATGATAATTAATATATTAAATTAGATCACATAACATCACCACTTCTCATCTCATAATCAACAATAATCGCAACAATAATACACATTCACAACGTCAATACACAACTTCTTTATTCAATCATATAATGCGACTCAATACTATTAAAAATCTGCCAATAAATAGAGGCATCAACAAGGCATAAGCCTTCATCTTAATATTCACCAATACATTTCATCTTAACGAGCATAAGCTCCATCTTGAAATGCAATGTATGCGACACAATCATGAATGTAATGACAACACCATAATTACAACATCTCAACACAACCATCATCATTGGCCATAAGCCTACATCTTAATAGCTTCCCATTATTAGAGGCATCTCAATATCTTTCATCATCACAATTCATCAAACATCATTTATACATCATAATTCATCAAACATCATTTATACATCATAATTCATCAAACATAATCTCATTAACATCATTTCATTAACAACTCAACCGTAGAACAATACAACAGTAACTCGTCAATCTCGCAACGTTGGCCATAGGCCTATAACATGATATTGCCTATAATTAATTAATCCTCTAAGGCTTACTTCTAAATCATCAAACCTCTACATATTACTATTCTGTAATACTGCATCATTAATCCTACTGTTACAAACCAAACAATAATCTATAATCATCTCATCCCCATCTTTCTTCACAAAAATCAGCATAGTAATTAACGCAGGAATTAACTCTAGTCCTAATTTGGATACTAGGATTATCCTTCCTATTCTTCATTTTAATCCTTAAGAATGAAGTTCATCGCGTTAGCTATTCAACGCTTCGAGCGACACCTCAAATGGAGTCCGAAAACTCAAGTTATAGCCTTTTCCAAACGATTATGCCAAAACCAGACAACATGGATCGATGCATAACGCCTTGGGTTGACGCGTACTGAACTGATCACACTATATGAGTCAATGCATACTCTCTTGTATCGACTCATACTGAGTCTTCAACACTGCATGTATCGACACATGCTCCTATGTATCGACTCATCCTGAGTCTAAAATCCCTCATGTATCGACACATGACTCCTTCGTGTCGACTCATACCGAGTCTAACAACATTCTTGTATCGACACATACCATTTGGAGTCGACACATACTACTATGCTAAGGATATTTTCTGCGATTTCTCTGTGTTTTCACTACGGGTTCCATACTTTAGGCCCTAAAAACATCATCTAATCATAGATAATCATCAATTATAATTATCCTATGATTCTATATCAAATAAACAGCATTGGGACATCGTTATTTATCCATAATTCATTGATTTCCTTCATACAACATCATATATAATTCAATCATAAACCAAACAATATTTCACCTCTAACCCCACATGCCAATTATCATGAACCCTATTATAGAGTCAGAACCCCACCCTTACCTTGGATTGAAGGTTGCTCTATACTTTTCCGGTTGAATTTCTGTTCTGCCTCTTTCCTCTTTTCCAACAGCTCTCACGTTCTTCCTTTCAACCCTTATTCTTCTTACTGCTTCTTCTTTCTTGTTATTTCTAAAAATAATAAAATCACCCTATTATTCTCTTTATTACTTAATGGGCTTAAGACTACTACACCCCCTTATTACTACTTATATCCTTTAAGACAAACCCACATCAAATAATATTATCCTTCTAATATTATTCCACCAGTTAATAAAATAATTAATTCCAACTAATCACAACAAAACTTTACAAATATTCCAAAAATAATTTAATTAAATAATTAATTAAATTATGGGCGTTACAACTCTCCCTCACTTAGAATATTTTTGTCCTCGAAAATTTACCTTAATCAAACAACTCAGGATATGAGTCTCGCATCTTTCTCTCCAACTCCCAAGTCATGCTTTCTCCGGCAGCTCCTAGCCAAACCACTTTAACCAAAGCAATATCTTTGCCCCTCAGAGTCTTTATTTCACGATCTGTGATCCGTACAGGCATCGTCTCCACCATAAAATTATCCTGTACTTGCACATCATCCATATGAATCACATGAGATGGATCTGAAATATACTTCCGGAGTTGTGACACATGAAACACATCATGCAAATTTGAAAGATTAGGCGGTAAAGCCACTCTATAAGCAACATTCCCGACTTTCTCTGAAATCTGATATGGTCCAATAAAATGAGAAGTGACCTTCTTAGACTTAAATGCTCGCCCAACACCAATCACAGGTGTAACTCTTAAAAATACATGGTCACCCGCTTGAAATTCTACTTTGGGAAGCTTTCATCTTTTCCCAAATCAACTTCACCTTCTCAGTAGTATCACAAACAAGTTCAGATCCAAGTACTACACTTTCACCAGATTCATGCCAACATAAAGGAGTTCTACATCTTCGACCATACAATGCTTCAAAAGGTGCCATCCCAATGATAGAATGGTAACTATTATTATAAGTGAACTCTATCAACAGAATATAAGTATCCTACGTACCTCCCTGCTCAAGAACACATGCCCTCAACAAGTCTTCCAACGATTGGATAGTCCATTCAGTCTGTCCATCTGTGTGAGGAAGATACGTTGAACTCAACCTCAACTTAGAACCCAACGCTTCTTGCAAACTCTTCCAAAAATTAGAAGTAAATATTGGATCTCTATCTTACACAATGCACAAAGGAACACCATGCCTCTTCACAATCACACTAGTGTAAATCTCAGCCAACTTCGAAACTGGAAAACTGATGTTAATAGGAATAAAATGAGCTGACTTTGTAAGCCTATCAACAATCACCTAAATGGAATCATGTCCTCTTATAGTAATAGGTAACCCCGTCACAAAGTCCATTGAAATGCTATCCCATTTCCATTCGGGAACATCTAACGGTTGCATCAACCCTGCAGGCTTCTGATGTTCAACTTTCGACTTCTGACAAGTAAAACACGCATACACAAACCGAGCCACATCACTCTTCATTCTAGGCCACCAAAACAAACCTTTCAAATCTTGATACATCTTTGTAGCTCCTGGATGAATACTCAACTTACTTCTATGACTCTCTTCAAGTATCACTTTCTTCATCTCAACATCATCAGGAATACAAATCCTATTACAAAATCCCAACACACCTTGCACATCTAGCTTAAAATCATTACTCTCAGACTGATCGATCCCAACCATCAATTCTACCAGTTTCACATCCAACTTCTGAGCTTCTCTGATATTTGTCTAGAAATTCATTATTAATCTTCAACATACCCAACATAACACTCTGCGGCGTAACCTCACAAACTAAGCTCATATCTCTGAACTGCTCAATTAACTCCAACTCTTTAACTATCATTGCCGACATATGTAAAGTCTTTCGACTCAATGCATCAGCTACCATATTCGCTTTTCTTGGATGATAATTCAAACCTAAATCATAATCCTTTAACAATTCTGTGATACGGTGGGAGAACTGACTTGAGGTTTTGCGTTTGTGTTCGCAAATGTTCGGTTTAGAAAGATTAGCCACCGACTTTTTATTTATCCTAAGGATAGGTCAAAAAGCACAGGAAAGACCTTTGAGATGTTTTCGTGGGTTCGAGGGGTAGATTATGAAAAGGGAAGGTGCTAGCACCCTTTTCATCCATGGTTATCCATGGGCTCTTAGTTACTTGTTTTAGATCACTTGCCTTTGCTTTTCAATTGTTTGAAATGGTGCTTTGTGTGTGTGGTTTTGAAAATGTTTTGAAAAAGATGCCTGGTCTAGGTAACCATTATAATGACTCGTGTTTGAGTATATACAAAGGTGTGCGTCTTTTTGAAAAGATATTTCAATGTTTTTGAAAGTTGTGTGGTGATGTGTGTTTGAAAGTAGGCAAGGGTGTTTTGCAAGTTTTTTGATCAAGTAACTAAGAGTTGGTCTACCCTATTTTACTCAAAGATTTTTCCTATGTTTTAACCCTTTTAACAGTGTTGTTTCACCATTATGTTTGGTGAATAACCTTGCGTTAGGATGTAAACGGGACAGGCGCGGGTCATCGTATACAATCATTGAAGGCAACTTGTGAGACGCTCTAGCAATTTTGTAAGGGACGAGATCGTTTTATCGAAGGCAACATCGAGGGACTACGATCTTTGTTTATCGAAGGGATGTTTGCTAGAGTGTCTCGTACTCGAGGGACATGATTGCATTTTTCCGAGGCAAAAAGCGAGGTTACCCTAGAGGTGCAAGTGTGAATTGTGTATTGATTTTCATGCATTTGTCTTGTATTAGGTTATCTAGCCGTTGATTTTGAATCTTCGTATACAAACCCTAATTACTATACAGTATATAGAAAGCGATAAATTGCGGGAATTTAAAGTCTAAGCTATTACAAATAAGTATCCGGGGATGGGGGTACAAAAGTTTACAAATGGGGATGAGTCTTATCAGAATAGTAGTGTCCAAATATTATTTACAACCAAATCGAATCGTCACATTCTCAATGTAAAATATAAGAATAAAAAGGAATCAAAAGCAATGTATGATGCACATGATTATTTACAAGTGATCAAAAGGTTAACCTAATGTATTATTAAGTATTTTTATTATTTTTGTATTTTTGTTAGTGTATATAAACAAAGAGGGTTTTAAAGAGAAAATTATTTAACTTAGAAAAATCCTATTTTTATGTACTTTTATGTGTAATAAAAAGTATTAATAAAATTTTTACATGAAAGATTAATATATTATTGAATCAAAAAAGAATTAGGTTATGAAAATTAAGAAGTGTTGGTTTAAAAAATAAAAAAAGAGTTATATGGGCCTTAGGTTACACACTTGGCCCAAACAACAAAAACAAACAGATTAAAAGAAAAGGGGGTATGCGCCAGGATGTTTGGGCTTTGGTGATGAGTGGGGCGTCCAGGCCCAATTGTTTTGACCAGGGACAAGCCCAACGCATTGACAAAGTTTTTAGGGTTTGTATTTGTTTGTCTCAGAATTAGGGTTGCAATGTTTGTGAGCGGTGCTGCTTTCCATCTTCTTTCTTCTTCGTCTTTCTCGAACATGCACCAACTGATACCCCCTCCACTACTTCCAGTTTCCAGGATATCACCTCCACCTTCTCCTCCCCATGATTGCTCAGGGCAATGAAAAAAAGGTAACGATTCTCTCAGCTTCCTCTTCGTGCGTTTTTAGGGTTTCTGGATTCGTGTATATTTTATGCTTTTACCCGTTTTGATCTTGGATTATTTGTGTTTGTGTGAGGTACATCAATAGATTGAGGGAGTATAAGATGATACCTTTGGGGGTTTTATCTTTGGGGAGAGGACGGAGGGTGGACCGGCGGTATCCTCAGGTGGCTGGAAGAGGGAGAGACACGATGATGCTTGCTGGCTTTCCGGTACTTCGTATCTCTTGCTTCATTTTGTGATGACCCTAACTCTGAAAACGCTGTATCATTTGCTTCTGTCTCTCTTCCTATCTGAATGCTTTGTTATTCTGAGGTTGATGAACTTTGTGGTTCTGATGTTTGTTTCAGTTGCTTTTGCTTCTGAGTTGCTTTTCCTCTCTTTTGGGCTTTGATTCTCAATGATGATGATGATTTCTGAGATTCAGTTATTTTTACTTCTGACTTTTCTTTTCCTCTCTTTGGGTTTTGATTCTCAATGATGATGATGATTTCTGAGAGTGTCTTTTGGCTATTGTGGATTTTGCTTGGATTTTTGGTTGTTTGATTCAGGCAAGCTTGCTTTTGATTTTAGGGAGGCTTGGCTTGAATGCTTGCTTCTGTAACAGGTTTGAGGCAGGTTTGGAGGTTACAGGCTTGTTGGCTTGCTTCTGTAACAGGTTTGAGGTAGTCTGAAACAGGTTTGAGGTGCTGTGCAACTTGACAGGTTTTTGGCTTGAAGGCTTGCTTCTTTGTGGCAAGCTTGTGCAGTTTGATAGGTTTTTAGGAGGTTAGGAGGTTTGCTTGTTTGGTATTGAAGGGCAGGTTGGTATTCTATAGTTTGACAGGTTTTTAGGCTTGTTAGTTTGCTTGCTTGAAGGCAGTTTGGTTGGTAACAGGCAGGCTGTTGTTTGCTTGCTTGAAGGTTTTAGCAGGTTGATATGCAGGTTTGAGAGTTTGCTTGCTTGAAGGCAGTTCTGAAGCAGGTTGCAAGGCTTGTTTTGGTTACAGGCAGGCTGTTGTTTTTGTTTACAGTTTGTGGCCTTTTTTCTTTGTGTTCTGCCCCCCCTCGAACTGTTAGAATAATCTTATATTTATCTCTTCTAAGCCTGCCCCAAAAACTGTAAGCCTGCTTTTTCTTTTCTCTTTCTCTCTCCATAAGCATATTATATTGCTTAAAGGTACTCTTTTTCTGAAAAGGTGTTGGCTGGAAAATGATAAAAGTTTTGAAATATTGCTTGCATTTTGGTTTTGCTCTGCCTCTTGTACTTTCCTTCTTTTCTGCATTGACAGTTTGATAGCTTCTTTGACAGTTTTTCTGTTTTGATATCTTTCTTGACAATTTTTCTGTTTTGATATCTTTTTTGACAGTTTGGTTTGCCTAGTTTACATTGTGCAACTTGTTTGTTCAGTTTGCAATTTGGTTTGACATTTCAGTTTGGTTTGCCTTTTTGACAATTTGAATTTATGCAGCTTTGTGCATTTTGCAAAATAATTTTTCTTTCCCTCTTTGTGAACCAAGAAGAGACATCTTCTTGCGATTTGCAGAGAGGACGAACAAACTGATTCTGGCCAACAACCTTTAATGATGAACTTTTGCTTATCTGTCTGAAAAATGCTTTTTTCCAAATTAACTGTATTGACTTCTCCTTTTCTGGCTTTGCAGGTAAATATCAATTGGGGCAAGGGAAGCAGCAGTAGAAGATGAAGACTTAGGATGTAGATTTAGTTTATTTTATTTTTAATCATTGTAATAAACGTTATTGTAAATATTGTAAATAAATTTACCGTATCAAATAAACATTTGTAACAACAATTGAAAATGAATAAAAAATCTTTTGTCAGATAATTCTTGATTTCTTCTGCACTTGTTTATTTAATTACTCAAATTTCTTGAATTATAATAATTGGAAATGCATCCCAATAATTTTAACTTAGAAATTATAAATAATCAACAAACGTTCGGCGTTCCAAATAACCAAATGCATCGCACAGTTAAACAAACAAACGTCCATACGCCTTTCACTTCACTGATTGAACCAACACTTCAAACTTTCAATCAGAAGCCTCAACTTCTACCCTAGATGTTTAGACTTTGAGAAACAAACAGGAATCTTGAACAAGCGTCAAAACCATGTGACAGTCAAATGAAATGTTGTGGATTCAATTCCTTCTGAGAATGCGTGTGCAAACCCTAATTTGGGATCTACTGTCAAAGAAATGTCTGCTTGATCAAACCCTGAGCCAAACTCAAACAAATCAAAAGAAACCCTAATAATCTACTTGACTGATTCGAAATCAATGAAAACCCTAATTTTGTCTGACTGATAAGAAAAGTCTGTTTGACCGATTCTTAAGCCAATATGAAAAATCAGGAAAACCGAAGCTGTGATTTCTCGTGAAAAAGAGAGGGCAAATTTTGGGGTACAACAAATTCCAACCATCTTCGTTGCCTCATATTCAACTCCTTCTGGTCGAATAAATACTTTAAGCTCTTATGGTCACTAAACATTTCAAATCTAGAACCATAAATATAATGCCTCCAAATCTTCAACACAAAGACAACTGCATCAAGCTCTAAATCATGCGTAGGATAGTTCTTCTCATGAGTCCTCAACTGCCTTAACGCATAAGCAACTTCCTTGTCATTCTGCATAAGCACACCTCCTAAACCCATCTTAGAAGCATCACAATACACCACAAAAGGCTCTCCTGGATTAGGCAACGTCAAAATCAGATCTGACGTCAACCTCTTCTTTAATTCTGTAAAACTTTCTTCGCACTGAACATCCCACACAAAAGCTCTACATTTACAAGTCAACTTAGTCAACGGAACTGCCAACTTAGAAAAACCTTCGATAAACCTTTTATAGTAACCATCTAATCCCAAAAAGCTCCTAATATCAGTAGCTGACTTCGGAGTTTCCCATTGCAACACAGCATCAACCTTCGATGGATCTACAACTATGCCACTACCTAAAATCACATGACCAAGAAAACTAACCTCCTTTAACCAAAATTCACACTTAGACAGCTTTGCATGCAACTTCTTCTCTTTCAAAACTTGCAATACTACTCTTAAGTGCTCTGCATGCTCTTCTTCTGACTTAGAGTAAATCAAAATATCATCAATGAACACCACTACAAACCGATCCAAATAAGTATGAAAGATACGATTCATGTATTCCATGAATACTCCCGGCGCATTAGTAACCCCAAAAGGCATCACTGAATACTCATAATGTCCATAACGCATTCTGAAAGCCGTCTTCTGGATATCTTCATCCTCCACTTTAATCTGATGGTAAACCGACCTCAAATTAATCTTACTAAACACACGAGCATCCACCAATTGGTCCATCAAGTCATCTATTCTTGGAAGCTGATACTTGTTCTTAATCGTCACTTTATTCAACTGTCTATAATCAACACAAAGCATCATACTTCCATCTTTCTTCTTAACTAACAACACTGGAGCTCCCCACAGCGATACACTTGGTCTTACAAACTTCTTTTCAAGTAACTCTTCCAATTGCTTCATTAACTCTGAAAATTCAGATGCAGACATCCTGTATGGTTCCATAGACACATGTCTGGTACCAGGTACAAGATCAATAGCAAACTCAACTTCCCTCTCCGGCGGTACATCAGGAATTTTATTAGGGAAAACTTTAGGAAATTCACACACCACTTGCAATTCCTAGATTATAGCTTGAGTCTCTATAGATAGCGACGCCATCAACGAGAACATATGTGCTTCCTCTTGTAACACCCCAATTTTAACCCAAACAATTTTTCAGAAAGTCAGAGTGAAAAATTTCTAAAATAATCAGGATGCTACACATTCAACACATAAACCTGTCATGCTTTTAGAATAGATACATAACACTTAAAGAAAACGGAATGAGCACAACTCATGAATAAAGTCTTCATAACATAAACCAACTTTGATTAATCACGCAGCGAATTCATAATAATTCTCCATATGAGACATAACATCTTTTGAATCATAAAACATCGTCAATACGATAACTCCACAAATAATAACATAAGGTTCGATAAATAAACAACAAATAAGACAAGCGTCTATTCCCCCCCCCCTCCCGAGTGTTACGTATAATAACAAATGACACCAAACTCGAACTAACAACGCTAACGGCTACTCCTCTTGGTTACCTGCATGTTACCAACAAAGGGTAACATTCAAACAGAAGGGGTGAGATATCGAATACCATAATAGAACATATGATAAATAATATATATAAATCAATTTGTGTAAAATCACCACTTCCTACCAAATCAACATAAAACAGTACCATTCTCCAACACCTCAATTCAATTTATAACATTACCGTGCATAAACAACACTTCAAATAAACAACAAACCAATGACTCCAAATGCGACTCAATCATGCAAATGCATGTGGTACCATTGGAGCAGAACTCCCAACTTAGAAATTTTTAGTTTACCGAGGCATAAGGCATAAGCCCTCAACATAAATCTTGCCAATAAAGTCCAACGTGGTGAGCATTCGCTCCAACTTAGAACATGCCAATCCAGGCCAACTTTAATTCTATGCTATGCTATGCGATGATATAAACAACCACAACTTGGCAACGCAACAATGACAACAACATAATAAAGGTCAACATAACAACAATTTACACCTTCAACATTGGTCAAGGGCCTATATCACCATTATCACCAATTAATCAAGGGTAAATACACATATTTATTCACCACGGATATATCGAAACAAAATGACATTTCAGTCAATTCGCAAAATACATCAATATACCAACATACCGAATTAATCAACTCGTCTCAAATTATTTACCAACTTAATAAATTAATCCCATTGCTAAATTATTTTCATCACTAATAAAATACTAATTCAACCATTTAAAATATATATAGTCCACTGTTATTTGTTCTCCCTAAAATTGCTAACTTTTTATGCAACTAATGGGTGTGCTATTCTTCCATATAAAACTAGTTTCTGGCAACTAAATTAATTTACTATTATTGAAAACAGTGGCATTCCTATATACTGCTATGAGCCATTACTGATATCTATTAAAAATTATGCAGTATAGTGCCATAGAGGAACAAAACATAGAAAACAGAGAAAACAGACAGAAGCAAGTGCCCCTGTCTCACTGTGCCAAAGTGGCACTTCTCTCCCACCCTTGCCTAGTGCCGATCAACACTCCCTCTTTCATCTAAAGGCCGCCGAACGGAAGCCCCCCACATGCAACCAGTTCCGAATGGCACATCCACAAGTTGCCGAACGACAACCTCCCCATTCCGTTTCTTCTTCTTAATTCTCTATGCGTAGTTTCTATATTGCTTCAGTAATCCTTATATCTCCTAATCCAACTCAACCCACACAATACCACTGCAACTCATATATTTCATGGACAGTTCTATAACTGAATCAATATTAATCTGTATTATCACAACAACACAAGCCAAGCACAAGTCAATAAAACAGTAACAATTTCACAAAAAGTTTCCTACATACAAGTATCATACAACCCATTATAGTATAGGAAACCCACCCTTACATGGTTTGATTTTGAAAACACTTAAGGAAACTTCAATGGAATTTCTGAGATTGGCCCTAGCAGCAACCTTCCTCGTTCTTCTCCTCTTCTCACAAACCCTATTCTCTTCTCTCTTATTTGTTTTTCCTGATAACACCACTTTTTCTCTTTTTTCTATTTTCTAATAAAATACTATTATTCAATTCTTAGTAACTTAAATGGGTCTAACCAATACACCCTCCTTATTACTTCGTGACACCACACTTAAGCCCAACATCAATTCTAAGCTTACTAGTAAAATGCTACTCCAACTTATTTTACAAATATAAACCTGATTAAATTATTATTCCAACTTAATAAAATAATCCCGACTTCAACGATAAAAATTCGAATTAAAAAAAATAAAATAATCAAAACAATATTTAATTAAATAAATAATTAAATATCGGGGCGTTACAACTCTCCCCCACTTAGAATATTTTCGTCCTCAAAAATAAAAGTTTACCTGGTTCAAATAACTCAGGATAGGAGTTTTGCATCTTGCTCTCCAACTCCCAGGTCATACTCTCTCCAGCAGCTCCTAACCAGACAACTTTCACCAATGCAATCTCCTTTCCCCTTAGAATCTTCATCTCGCGATCCGTGACTCGCACATGCATCGTCTCCACCGTGAGATTATCCTGTACTTCCACATCGTCCATCTGAATCACATGAGACGGATCAGGAATATACTTCCGAAGTTACGATACATGAAACACGTCATGCAAATTAGCAAGGTTTGGCGGTAACGCCACTCGGTAAGCAACCTTCCCAACTCGTTCTGATATCTGATATGGACCAATAAAAGAAGGAGTGAGCTTCTTAGACTTCAGAGCTCTTCCAACACCAGTCATAGGTGTGACTCTCAAAAACACATGATCACCAACTTGGATTTCTGAATCTTTCCTTCTCTTGTCATGGTAACTTTTTTGTCTACTTTGAGAAACCTTCATCTTCTCTCGGATAAGCTTCACTTTCTCAGTAGTCTCTCAAACAATCTCAGGTCCAAGTACCACACTTTCACCAGATTCATGCTAACACAATGGAGTCCTACACCTTCGACCATACAACGCCTCAAAAGGTGCCATCCCAATACTAGAATGGTAACTGTTATTATAAGTGAACTCAATTAACGAAAGATAAGTATCCCACGAACCTCCATGTTCAAGAACACATGCTCTCAACAGATCCTTCAACAAATGAATAGTCATCTCGGTCTGACCATCCGTCTGGGGATGATACACTGAACTCAACCTCAACTTAGATCCCAACGCCTCTTGCAAACTTTTCCAGAAATCAGAATTAAACCTCAGATATCTATCTGACACAATACACAAAGGAACACCATGTGTTGTACCCCAAAATTTTCCCTCCCATATTCTTCAAAGTTTTGACAAGCATCATCTCAATTTGCTCAAGTCTACTCAAGGGTTGCACAGTCCAAATGCCTCCTAAGGCAGTCAAAATTAGGGTTTTGGTTCTCTCAAGGAAGTTGAGGTTTTCAATGGCTCAATCAAGTCCCATAGGCCTATATACATTGTCAAGCATCTACATGTCAAGTTTCAAGGTTCACAATGCCAGTTGCACAGTCAAAAGCCCTAATTGCTTCACAATCAACTGTAGGGGTAAAATGGTCATTTGGCAGTCAAAAGTCAAAAATTTTGGTCAACATCTTATTTTGAAGCCACAATCATTATTTGATCAAATATTGATCATGATTCCACAAGCATGGCTCAAAAATCATCAAGATGCAAAAGTTTCCATTTTTGGACAGCTGAAAAGTCAACTGTAAATTGACCAGGGCATAACTTTTTCATGGTTCATCAGAAAAATCTCATCCAATGCTCATTTTGAAGGGGAGGACATTTCCTACAACTCATCTTCACATTCCAAGTCCAAGAAATGCTCTCACAAAAAGTTATCAATTTCTACATTATAGGTCATTTTCAAAAGTCAACAAAAAGGCATTTTAAGTCAAAGACCATAACTTGAGATTGTTAAATCCAAATGACATGGGACCAAAGGCATTGGTTAGAGGACTTCAAGACCTTTCCAAAATGTCCAAGAACATGTTCATATGATCAAAATTGAGCAAGATGTGCATTGGAGAAGTTGGGAAATTTTTGTGAAATGGCAAAAGTCAACTATCCTTAAAACTTCAATTTTGACAAAAGGGCCCACTTTCTTCCACTTGATTCAGACTTGTCATGCCATACACGTGTCCCATGATTAATTTCAAGATCAAATATTCATTTTTCCATTTTATTTAATTTTTATTGATTTAATTCATTTTAAATCCATAATAATTCAAATAAAATCTAAAAAACTAATGGGATAGCATCTTTTGGTTTGAATAGCTTTTATATGTCATATGCCAGCTACCAAATTCGTGCCAAGCCATTTTGTGCATAAAATCTTGAATTTGAACCAAACATGGAAAGGTCTTTTAATGGTGGTCAACAAAATCCCAAACTTAATTGCACAAGGATACAGGCTCAGCTGCTGACCTAATTTTGTTCATACATACATAAGCAAGAAGTACAGACCTAATTCACAACCTAAGCATTGCTGAAACGGCAAAATCAAAACTCAAAAATTGTTGGAAAAGTGAGAGATCTAGAACAAGGTTGCAGGCATTTGGAGATCAAAAGAAGCACGTAGTCTTCCTCCTTGCTGTCCACTGAACCTAAAGAGACCAATATCACGTCCTAAGATCCATTGAATAGCGCTGTAAGTTCTCAAATACAGACCCCTGTACACGAAACTTGAACTCCTTATTCTTGCACTTTTTCTCAAAAGCATTGGCATATTTGTGTTCCTTATTTGATTTCTAACATAACTGTAATATCCAATTGCGTTTTTAGGCCCTGAATCGTGATGCCCGATTCTAGGGTTCATCCTTTTGCGTTTTAGGCATTTTGTTTCCAGGTACAATTGGAGCAAATCATGAGTATGGATGTGATCAGGGGACCAAGACGAATATGCCCATGGCTTTAGGTGGCGTTTTCATGGCCTGAGGACAATTTTTGAGGCAACCTGCGAAACTTTCTGCGGATAGAAATCCGCAGGTAAAAAAACCAGTAACAAACGAATTAGACGCTGACGCGTCTCCCTCTTATTTGTCCATTTCAAAAATCGCGCGTTATATTTTTTTCCAGGGCATTGTTTGATTCACCAATATATTATTTGCTTATTATTATTATTTCAATTGAGCAAGGCAGCTGGGTTGGTTAAGGCGTGCAGGCATAGTCCCTTGGGACCTGGGTTCGAATCCTAGGTCCCCCAAAAAAATCTTATTGCCTTTGTTTTTCAGGTATTCTTGTGAGGCTTGCCAAAGAAGGTGTACCATATGCCTCACAAATCAGGCGCCAGGTGGCTACACACTCAGATCCAAAGGCCATAAGGCGCTGACCACTATACTCCAAGTCAAAGCACGCTGTAGGCAATGGCAAAAGGTCAAACGTGGCTTGGCAACAAATGGGCTTCCAATTTCCACACAAACCTCCATTATGGGCCCAGAACCCCCCCCCCCCCCCCCCCCCCTTTGGTTCATCCTTTTTTTTCTTTTATTTTATATTTTCCATTTTTATTTATTAACTTTTTTCTTCTAATTATTATTATCATCACTAAAACTAACATAATTAATTTTTCACAATAAAAATTCAAAAAATAAAAAATGTAAATATTTTTATTATTCACTATTAATTATTTTTGTAAATAAAACACTAATAAATTGATTTAGTTTAATTAGGTAATTTTAATTTCCTTTTACAATAAATAAAATGAATTAGACTTAGGTTTTTTTTTCTTTTGGACTTTTAATTCCTTTTTATTTTATTTCATTAAAACATTAAAAAAACACAAAAAAAATACTTTTTCTTGTAAATAATTAAGTAATTAGTAAATTAGGTTTAAAATTTCATTAATTGCAAAAAAGGGACGAATCTCATTTTTTTTCCTCAAAAAAGGGTCAAAACCCTAAGGACGCCCCGATTTAATTCTTTCGCGCGCATGTTTATTTTAATCCATTATATTTATGTATCTGCTCCGGAAATGTAATAGTTAATTAGGTTTTATCGCTTTATTTACTTTTTTCGCACTTATTTTCAAAACGGGTTTTTGTTTTTGGCGATGTATAGACCCGCGCCTTGTAATAGCGTAGATTCATATTTCCGCACTTTATTTTCCGCACTCTTAACTGTTAATATGCATGAAAGACTTGTATGACAAATAAAATCAATCTGTAGCTCACAAATAACATGTACAAGACAAACATTAACTGAAACAACACACATGCACATGCCACTCCTAGGGTACGCCTCACTGGTTGCCTCGACGTGGTCATCAAGTATAGGGTGTTTTAGAGGTCGCCCTTCTGTCTAAGATCCAGTTGCCTCGGAACGGTCGCCTCGGATAAAAAGGATCTAGGACATTAGGGTTACCGCTAAGGCGTCCTACTATTGCTTTGGTGACCACACATGTCCCTTAATCGAATTGACCCGAATAACTCCAACGATGGTGCTACCTACCTCTCAATGGTGGGATAGCACTATCTAAAGGACTCTTACACAGCCTAATTCCTTAGAGTAGGTAGATTTCTCCTGGGTACTTGCTCTCTCTCAAAAAAAACAAAAACATCTTTTCGCACCTACACTTTCAAAAGGTTTTCAAACAAATATTTCATACACTCTTGAGGACAGATACAAGAGTTACTTAGAAATTTTTCAAACGAAACTTTTTTCAAAACCCACACACCCTTGAAAAGCAAACAATTTTTGAAAACGTAAGAGAAAGTACCTAAGAGCCTGTGGATAACCACAGATAGAAAGGGTGCTAATACCTTCCCTTTCTATAAATCTACCTCCCGAACCGAGAGACATCTCAAAGAAGGAATTTTGCTGTGCTTTTGTCCTTTCCATGTTGGAGAACATAAAATACGGTGGCGACTCTTGCTTACCGCGACATTTCACGAACCAGCTTAAAAAACAGTCAGTTCTATTTCCACCGATCACACCATGCAACTTCATAATTGTTCTGGTGTAAATCTCTGCCAACTTCGAAACTGGATATGTGATGTTAATAGGTATAAAGTGTGCCAACTTCATAAGCCTATCATCAATCACCCATATCGAATCATGTCCCCTCAAGGTACTAGGTAATCCCGTTATAAAGTCCATTTAAATGCTATCCCATTTCCATTCTGGAATCTCTAACGGTTGAACCAACCCTGCAGGCTTCTGATGCTCAACCTTCAACTTCTGACAAGTCAAACAAGCATACACAAACTGTGCCACATCTCGCTTCATACCAGGCCACTAAAACAAACCTTTCAAATCTTGATACATTTTATTAGCTCCTAGATGAATACTCAAAATGCTCCTGTGACTTTCCTCAAGAATCACTTTCTTAATCTCTTCATCATCAGGAATGCAAATACGATCTCAGAATCTCAACACACCTTGCACATCTATCTTGAAATCATCATTCTAAGATCGATAAATTCCCATCATCTTATCCACCAACTTCACATCTAGCTTTTGATCCTTGCTGATACTGTTGAGAAAGTCATTATTAATCTTTAACATTCCCAATATAACACTATGCGGCGTCACTTCACAAACTAGACTCAAATCCCAGAACTGCTCAATTAACTCCAACTCTTTAACCATCATTGCCGACATGTGTAAAGTCTTTCGGCTCAAAGCATCAGCCACAACATTAGCTTTTCCCGGATGATAATTCAAACCGAAATCATAATCCTTCAGCAATTCTAACCACCTTCGCTGCCTCATATTCAACTCTTTCTAATAAAAAATATACTTCAAACTCTTATGGTCACTAAACACTTCGAATCTAGAACCATAGAGATAATGCCTCCAGATTTTTAACACAAAGATAACTGTAGCCAATTCTAAATCATGCGTAGGATAATTATTTTCATGAGTCCTCAATTGCCTCGAAGCATAAGCAACCACCTTACTATTCTTCATGAGTACACCACCTAACCCCATCAGACAAGCATCACAATATACAACAAAAGGTTCCCCTGGATTAAGCAAGGTCAAAATTGGAGCTGACGTCAACCTCTTCTTCAACTCGGTAAAACTTTCTTCACATCAACTATCCCACACAAAGGCTTTACCCTTACAAGTCAACTTGGTCAATGGAAGTGCCAACTTAGAAAAAACTTCTATAAACCGTCTATAGTAACCGGCTAATCCCAAGAAACTTCTAATCTCAGTAACTGACTTCGGAGCTTCCCATTGCAACACAACATCAACTTTAGAAGGATCCACACTGATGCCTCTACCAGAAATGACATGACCAAGGAAACGAACCTCATGGAACTAAAATTCATACTTGGACAACTTCGCATACAACTTCTTCTCTTTCAAAACTTGCAATACAACTCTTAGGTGCTTTTCATGTCCCTCTTCTGACTTAGAGTAAATCAGAATGTCGTCAATGAATACCACCACAAACTGATCCAAATAAGTATGAAAGATACAATTCATGTACTCCATGAATACTCCCGGCGCATTGGTTACACCGAAAGGCATCACCGAATACTCGTAGTGTCTATACCGAGTTCTGAACGCGGTCTTCTGAATATCATCTTCTTTCACTCTAATCTGGTGATATCTTGACCTCAAATCTATCTTAGAAAACACACTTGCACCCACCAATTGATCCATCAACTCATCAATCCTCGGAAGCGGATACTTGTTCTTAATCGTCACTTTATTCAAGTGCCTGTAATCAACACAAAGCCTCATACTTCCATCTTTCTTCTTTACTAACAACATAGGCGCTCCCCACGGTGATACACTAGGTCTTACAAACTTTTTCTCAAGTAGCTCTTCTAACTGCTCCTTCAATTCCGACAATTCAGATGCATACATCCTATACGGTGCCATAGAAACAGGTCTGGTACCAGGTACAAGATCAATCACAAATTCAACTTCTCTCTCTGGCGGTACATCTGGAATTTCATCAGGAAACACTTCAGAAAATTCTCGCACCACCTGCAACTCATCAATCCTAACTTGGTTCTCCATTGATAGCGACGCCATCAACGTGAACATCTATGCTTCATCTTGCATCAGCTGCCTCAAATGTTTACCAGTCAACAAACCAAATCTTTCCTCTTAAGGAGTAGAAAACCTCACATACTTGTTATAGCAATTGATATGAACATAGTTATACTCTAACCAATTCATACCCAAGATCACCTCTAACCCACTTAACAGCAAACAAATCAAATCAACAACAAAGTCTTTACCAAAGATCGACAAAGGACAACTCAAACACACATGAGAAGTAGTCACCGATCCCTTAGCCGGGGTCTCGACGACCATTTCTCCATCCATAGAAGAAAACACAAGACCCAATCTTTCAACACAATCAGCAGCAATAAAACAATGAGTAGCACCAGTATCAATAATAGTAATTAAAGGAGTATTATTAATGAAACATGTACCTCTGATGAGTCTGTCCTCACTAGCTGTTGAAGTCCCATCCAAAGCAAACACCTTGCCACCAGTTTGTGCCTTCTTTGGTTTCGGATAATTACTACCAATGTGTCCTTCTCCACCACAGTTGAAACAAATCATCTCCCTATGCTTGCAGTCAGATCTCGTATGCCTAATCTTACCACAACAGAAACACCTCTTCCCATCAGCAGTAGTGCACACATTACTCTTGTGACCAGGTTTACCACACTTGAAACATATAACTCTAGCAGGAGCATCTCCCCCACTAGTCTTCTGACCATGAGCAACTCTTTGTTTACCCCTACCATCATCATAAGGCTTGTCGCGGTTCTTCTGATTCTTGCCTCTCTTATCACTAACAATCTTGTGATGAGCATTGTTATCCTCTTCAAAGATCCTGCAACTATCAACCAAATCAGAAAAGATGTGAATCTTCTGATATCCAACAACCTTCTTGATTTTCGAGCGCATCCCATTCTCAAACTTGATGCACTTAGAAAATTCATCACCTTCACCATCAAAATTTGGATAGAACTTAGCTAGCTCAATGAACTTAGCACATACTCAGTGACAGATTTGTTCCCTTGCTTCAACTCGAGGAACTCAATCTCTTTCTTACCCTGAACATATTCAGGATAATACTTCCTCAGAAAATCCCTACGGAACACAACCCAAGTGATTTCCTCACCTGAAGCTTCCAACCTTGCACGCATTTCTAGCCACCAGTCATCAACTTCAACTGCTAGCATGTGAGTGCCATACCAAACCTTCTGTGTCGGGGTGCAATCCATCACACGGAAAATCCTCTCGATTTCCTTCAACCAATCTAGTGCTCCATCAGGATCATGCCTACCCTTGAAAACCGACAGATTCTCCCTTTGGAAAGTCGCCAAGCTACGAGATCCAACATTCTTGTTCTCAATCGGCTGATTCTGCATAGCCTTAGCCATCGCTTGCAGAGCAGCAACAATCGTAACATCGTTCCTTCCATCCATCTTATCTTATCACTGAAACACAAACAACGATTAATAAACTAACAATAATCGATTGTTACACAACTATGACTCGATAACTTGACCGGACGGACCGATCTGCTCTGATACCACTAATGTAACACCCCAATTCTACCCCAAACAATTTTTCAGAAAATCAGAGTGCAAAATTTCTAAAATAATCAGGAGGCTACACATTCAACACATAAACCTGTCATGCTTTTAGAATAGATACATAACACTTAAAGAAAATGAAATGAACACAACTCATGAATAAAGTCTTCATAACATAAACCAACTTTGATTAATCACACAACGGATTCATAATAATTCTCCATATGAGACATAGCATCTTTTGAATCATAAAACATAGTCAATACAATAACTCCTCAAATAACAACATAAGGTTTGATAAATAAACAATAAATAAGACAAGCGTCCATTTCTCCTCGAGTGCTACGTATCAGAGCAAATGACACCAAACTCGAACTAACAACGCAAACGACTACTCCTCTTGGTTACCTGCACGTTACCAACAAAGGGTAACATTCAAATAGAAGGGGTGAGATATCGAATACCATAATAGAACATATGATAAATAATATATCGGAATCAGTTTGTGTAAAATCACCACTTCCTACCAAATCAACATAAAACGGTACCATTCTCCAACACCTCAATTCAACTTATAACATTACCGTGCATAAACAACAAATCAATGACTCCAAATGTGACTCAATTATGCAAATGCATGTGGTACCATTGGAGCAGAACTCCCAACTTAGAAATTGCCAATTTACCGAGGCATAAGGCATAATCCCTCAACATAAATCTTGCCAATAAAGTTCAACATGGTGAGCATTCGCTCCAACTTAGAACATGTCAATCCAGGACAACTTTAATGCTATGCGATGATATAAACAACCACAACTTGGCAACGCAACAACGACAACAACATAATAAAGGTCAACATAACAACAATTTACACCTTCAACATTGGCCAAGGGCCTATATCACCATTATCACCAATTAATCAAGGGTAAATACACAACATTTATTCACCACGAATATATCGAAACAAAACGACATTTCGGTCAATTCACAAAATACATCAATATACCAACATACCGAATTAATCAACTCGTCTCCAATTATTTACCAACTTAATCAATTAATCCCATTGCTAAATTATTTTAATCACTAATAAAATACTAATTCAACCATTTAAAATATATATAGTCCACTGTTATTTGTTCTCCCTAAAATTGCTAATTTATTATGCAACTAATGGGTGTGCCATTCTTCCATATAAAACTAGTTTCTGGCAACTAAATTAATTTACTGTTACTGAAAACAGTGGCATTCCTATATACTGCTATGAGCCATTACTGATATCTATTAAAAATTATGCAGTATAGTGCCATAGAGGAACAAAACAGAGAAAATAGAGAAAACAGACAGAAGCAAGTGCCTCTGCCTCACAGTGCCAAAGTAGCACTTCTCTCCCACCCTTGCCTAGTGCCGATCGGAACTCCCTCTTTCATCTAAAGGCTGCCGAACGGTAGCCCCCCACATGCAACCAGTGTCGAACGACGCATCCACAAGTTGCCGAACGGCAACCTCCCCATTCCATTTCTTCTTCTTAATTCTCTATGCGTAGTTTCTATATTGCTTCAGTAATCCTTCTATCTCCTAATCCAACTCAACCCACACAATAACACAACAACTCATATATTTCATGGACAGTTCTATAAGTGAATCGATATTAATCTGTATTATCACAACAACACAAGCCAATCACAAGTCAATAAAACAGTAATGATTTCACAAATAATTTCCTACATACAAGTATCATACAACCCATTATAGTATAGGAAACCCACCCTTACCTGGTTTGATTTTGAAAACACTTAAGGAAGCTTCAATGGAATTTCTAAGATTGGCCCTAGCAACAACCTTCGTCGTTCTTCTCCTCTTCTCACAAAACCTATTCTCTTCTCTCTTATTTGTTTTTCCTGATAACACCACTTTTTCTCTTTTTTCTATTTTCTAATAAAATACTATTATAAAATTCTTAGTAACTTAAATGGGCCTAACCAATACACCCTCCTTATTACTTCGCGACACCACACTTAAGCCCAACATCAATTCTAAGCTTACTAGTAAAATGCTACTCCAACTTATTTATACCAATATAAATCTGATTAAATTATTATTCCAACTTAATAAAATAATCCCGACTTCAACGATAAAAATTCGAATTAAAAAATAAAATAATCAAAACAATATTTAATTAAATATATAATTAAATATCAGGGCGTTACACCTCTTGCATCAACTTCCTCAACTGTATAGCAGACAACAGACTATGTTCCTCTTATTCAGGAGTAGAAAACCTCACAGACTTGTCATAACAATTAAAATGAACATAGTTATGCTCTAACCAGTTCATACCCAAAATCACATCCAAACTTCTTAACGGTAAACAAACCAAATCAACAACAAAGTCTCTGTCGAAGATCGACAAGGGACACTTCAAACACACAAAATAAGTAGTCGCCGACCCCTTGGCTGGAGTATCGACGACCATTTCTCTATTCAAAGAAGACAACATAAGACCCAATCTTTCAACACAATCAGCGACAATAAAACAATGAGTAGCACCGGTATCAATAATAGTAATTAAAGGAGTACTATTAATGAAACATTTACCTCTGATAAGTCTGTCCTCAGTAGCTGTCTGATCCGCAACCAAAGCAAACACTTTACCACTTATCTGCGCCCTCTTTGGTTTCTGACACTGACTACCACTGTGCCCTTCCTCACTACAGTTGAAACAAATCACATCCTTATGCTTGCACTCAGATACAACATGTCCGTTCTTACCACAACGGAAACACCTCTTTACTTCAGTAGTACACACATTACTCTTATGCCCAGGTTTCCCATATTTAAAACAAACCACACCAGCAGGAGCATCCCCCCCACTAGTCCTCTGACCCTGAGCAAATTTCTGTTTACCTTTACCAGTTGGGATATCATAGGGCTTACCACGATTCTATTGGTGCTTACCCCTCTTCTCACTGATAATCTTGTAATGAGCATTATTATCCTCCTCATAAATTCTGCAGTTATCAATCAAATCAGCAAAGACACGAATCTTCTGGTATCCAACTGCCTTCTTTATCTCCGGGCGCAACCCATTCTCAAACTTGATACACTTTGAAAACTCAACATCTGCCTCAGTGTAGTGGGGGTCAATCTTAGCCAACTCAGAAAACTTGGCAGTATACTCAACAATCGACATAATCCCTTGCTTCAGCTCAAGGAACTTAATCTCCTTCTTACGACGGACATCTTCAAGAAATTACTTCCTCAGAAACTCCCTACGGAACACATCCCAAGTGACATTCTCACTCGTAGCTTCCAATCTCTGACAAGTCTCTAGCCACCAGTCATCATCCTCGACTGCTACCATATGAGTACCATATCGAACCTTCTGCGCTGGAGTGCAGTCCATCACACGGAAGATTTTCTCAATCTCTTTCAACCAATCCAATGCTCCATCAGGATCATACTTTCCCTTGAACGTAGGCGGATTCTCTGTCTGGAAATTCGCCAAGCTACGAGATCCAGCATTCCCGTCAGCATTCGGCTGATTCTCCATCGCACGAGCCATTGCTTCTAAAGCAGCAGCAAGTGCAACATCATTCCTTCCAGCCATCTCAACTTATCACTATAACATAAACAACGGTTAGAACTCAAATTAATAATACTCGATTGTTAGACAACTACGACTCGACAACAAGGTCGGACCAACCTTTTGCTCTGATACCAACGTTGTAACACCCCAATTCTACCCGGCAATTATAAATGCAAATCAGAGTTATAAACATTCATGCAAACGAATCAGGATGCCACAAATTCATCTTTCAAAACACATTGCATTCATCATGGATACATAACACTTTAAAACTTCGGATGAACCATCAACATAATACTTTAATTAAATGATTCAACAATTTAAACATCTGCGCAGCGGAATTCTTAATAACATCTTTAGCATCATTACAACAACTTCAAAAACACACATGTTTAATAATAATCAACTTAAAGTTCAACAACTGAATAATCAACAATCAAAAGCAACAAGCCTTCATCCCCCCAAGTGTTACATATCAGAGCAATGACACCGACTCGAACTACTGAAGATATACAACCTTCACTCTTGATTACCTGCATGTTACCAACGTAAGGGTAACATTCAAACAGAAGGGGTGAGATATCTACCAATATAATAAAACATATGATAATTAATATATTAAATTAGATCACATAACATCACCACTTCTCATCTCATAATCAACAATAATCGCAACAATAATACACATTCACAACGTCAATACACAACTTCTTTATGCAATCATATAATGCGACTCAATACTATGCAAATGCATGTGGTACCATTGGAGCAGAACTCCCATCTTAAAAATCTGCCAATAAATAGAGGCATCAATAAGGCATAAGCCTTCATCTTAATATTCGCCAATATAGGCTATCTTAACGAGCATAAGCTCCATCTTGAAATGCAATGTATGCGACACAATCATGAATGTAATGACAACACAATAATTACAACATCTCAACATAACCATCATCGTTGGCCATAAGCCTACATCTTAATAGCTGCCAATTATTAGAGGCATCTCAATATCTTTCATCATCACAATTCATCAAACATCATTTATACATCATAATTCATCAAACATCATTTATACATCATAATTCATCAAACATAATCTCATTAACATCATTTTATCAACAACTCAGCCATAGAACAATACAACAGTAACTCGTCAATCTCGCAACGTTGGCCATATGTCTACAACATGATATTGCCTATAATTAATTAATCCTCTAAGTCTTACTTCTAAATCACCAAACCTCTATATATTACTATTCTGTAATACTGCATAATTATCATCATTAATCCTACAGTTACAAACCAAATAGTAATCTATAATAATCTCATCCTCATCTTTCTTCACAAAAATCAGCATAGCGATTAACGCGGGAATTAACTCTAATCATAATTTGGATACTATGATTATCCTTCATATTCTTAATTTTAATCCTTAATAATTAAGTTCATCGTGTTAGCTATTCAACACTTCGAACGACACCTCAAACAGAGTCAGAAAACTCAAGTTACAGCCTTTTCCAAATGATTCTGCCAAAACCAGACAACATGGATCGACGTATAACGCCTTGGGCCGACGCGTACTGAACTGATCACGCTACATGAGTCGATGCATACTCTCTTGTATCGACTCATACTGAGCCTGAAACACTGCATGTATCGACACATGCTCCTACGTATTGACTCATCCTGAGTCTAAAAGCCCTCATGTATCGACACATGACTCCTTCATGTCGACTCATACCGAGTCTAACAACATTATCGACACATACCATTTAGGGTTGACATATACTGCTCTACTAAGGATATTTTCTGCGATTTCTTTGCGTTTTCACTACGGGTTCCATACTTTAGGCCCTAAAAACATCATCTAATCATAGATAATCATCAATTATAATTATCTTATAATTCTAAATCAAATAAACAACATTGGGACATCGTCATTCATCCATAATTCATTGATTTCCTTCATACAACATCATATATAATTCAATTATAAACCAAACAATATTTCACCTCTAACCCCACATACCAATTATCATGAACCTTATTATAGAGTCAGAACCCCACCCTTACCTTGGATTGAAGGTTGCTCTATACTTTTCCAGTTGAATTTCGTACTGCTTCTTATTTCTTGTTATTTCTAACAATAATAAAATAACCATATTATTCTCTTTATTCCTTAATGGGCTTAAGACTACTACACCCCCTTATTACTACTTTTATCCTTTAAGACAAGCCCACATCAAATAATGTTATCCTTCTAATATTATTCCACCACTTAATAAAATAATTAATTCCAACTAATCACAACACAACTTCATAAATATTCCAAAAATAATTTAATTAAATAATTAATTAAATTAGGGGCGTTACACACTCGCTTGGGCTGCCAAACGCTTGAGACAATATATGTTGAGCCACACAACTTACTTGATATCCAAAATAGATCCAATCAAGTACATTTTTTAGAAGCCAGCTCTCACTAGAAGGGTAGCCCGTTAGCAGATGATACTCACCGAGTATGATATTCAGAACACTATGCAAAAGGAAATCAAAGGTAGTATAGTGGCTGATTATATTGCTCATCAACCTATAGACGACTATGAACTAATGAAGTTTGAGTTTCCAGATGAGGAAATAGCGTACATTCGGGATTGTAATATCCCAGGCCCTGACGAAGGACCCGAATCGGGATCGCGTTGGACACTTGTGCTCGACGATGCCTCTAATGCTATGGGCAATGGTTGGGAGTTGTTATTTAATCACCTGAAGGATTCCACATTCCTTTCGCAGCTCGTATTTATTTTGATTGTACCATAAACATGGCCGAATATGAAGCTTGCGTTTATGGTATTGAAGCGAAAATTGACTTGCGAATCAAATTCTTGAAAGTTTACGGGGATTCCAATCTTGTTATTATCCAGATTAATAGAGAGTCAGAGACTCATCATCAGAACCTGATTCCCTATCGTGAGAATGTCATGGAGTTGATTCCATACTTCGAAGAGATCACATTTGAGCGTATTTCTAGAGCAGAGAACAATCTAGTTGATGCACTTGCAACCTTGTCTTCTATGTTCAAAGTTAAGTGGGCAAACAAGGCACCTTCCATAACCATCAGAAGGTTAGATGAGCCAACATTTTGTTTTGAAGATGAATTAGAATTAGACAACAATCAGTGGTTCAATGATATTAAAAGATACCTTGAAACTCAAGATTACCCCGAAAATGTGTCTGTTACAGAAAAGAAGTTTTTGAGAAGATTTTCGGCCAAGTTTTTCCTCAGTGGTGGAGTGTTGTATAAGAGGCATCATGATGGTTTACTGCTCAGATGTGTTGACAAGAAAGAAGCAGATAGAATCATTAAAGAGATGCACGAGGGTGCCTTCGGGACTCATTCCAGTGGACATACAATGGACATAAAGATTTTGAGAGCTGGCTATTATTGGTCCACCATGGAAACTGACTGTTATAACCATGCACGGACTTGTCACAAATGTCAAATGTATGTTGACAAAGTACATGTCTCGCCTGTGTCATTGAATGTTTTGACTTCCCCTTGGCCTTTCACAATGTGGGGGCATTAATATGATTGGTAGAATCGAACCAACTGCTTCCAACGGACACCGTTTCATTTTGGTTGCCATTGACTACTTTACCAAATGGGTGGAAGCAGCTTCTTATGCTAATGTTACCAAGAAAGTGGTGGCCCGGTTCATTAAGCATAATATCATTTGTTGTTATGGAGTGCCTGAAAAGATCATCACGATAATGAATCTAATTTGAACAACAAAATGATGAAGGAACTTCGTGAGTCCTTTAAAATCGAGCATCATAACTCTTCTCTGTATCGATCGAAGATAAATGGCACTGTTGAAGCGGCCAATAAGAATATTAAGAAGATTGTGCAGAAGATGGTACTAACCTATAAGGATTGGCATGAGATGCTTCCTTTCGCTTTGCATGGTTATCATACCACTGTGCATACTTCGACTGGGGAAACCCCATCTTCATTAGTTTATGGCATGGAAGCAGTTTTTCCTGTAGAAGTCGAAATTCCTTCCCTAAGGATCATGAAAGATGTTGAGCTTGATGAAAGTGAATTGGTGCAGAATCGGCTGGATTAGTTGGAACTCATTGACGAGAAGTGGTTGACGGTTGTGTGTTATGGTCAGGTATACCAGCAGAGGATGAGGAGGGCTTTTGACAAGAAAGTGTGGCCTAAGTATTACAAACCAGGTGACCTTGTGCTGAAGAGGATAATTCTTCCTCAGGGTGATCCCAGGGGCATGTGGACTCCAATTTATGAAAGACCACTCGTGGTCAGGAAGGTTTTCTCTGGTGGAGCAATGATGCTCGCAACCATGGACGGTGACTACTTCCCACTCCCGATGAATTCTTACGCAGTTAAAAATACTTCGCATGAAACAGACCCGCTGAGTTGATCGGCTCAGGCAAAAAAAAGGGCATCCCGGCGAACCACAAAAGGAATATAAGGTTCGGTCAAAAGTTAGGGATAGAAAAGAAGAAATGAAAAGAATGAAAAAGAAATTAGTACACCCGCTAAGTTGAAAACCCGAAAGGGAAACTTAGGCAAAAATGGGTATCCCAGTGAATAAGGGAGATTCGGGAAAAAGTTAGGGATTTAAGGGGAATGACTACGTTCAACATCGGATCCCAGATTTCAGCTTCATCTACTATTTCTATTGGTCACCTGGAAGGGGTTTGGAATCATTTCAAATATGCTTCATCATAAATCAAGGAGATGAGAGCTTTTAGGTTATAAGAGTTATAGCAGAGTTGGAACTTGATGGATATTCATATTCACATTGCCATTTGTAAACACTATTTTGAATTGATTTTGCAATTACCTCTTTTTAGGGACTACTTACAAATGTAAAATGCCTTTTTCATAGGCTGATTTACAGATCAATAAAGGATCCTCTTTTATTCAAATGTATACTCATAATTTTCTTTTACTGTTTTGTTTGCAAAAACGTTCAATATTTTGATAAATATTTACATATAAACTTTGTTGGCTCTGCACAAACATGATAATCTAAGTTACAGTTTATTTGCTTATTAAAAGATGTTTGAAATTTGGATAGTAGATACAACTATTATGTTGCGTGGGGCATGTTTGATGTCCCTCTTGGTAAAACACTCACATATTTGTTAGTGTTTATTTTCTTTTTGCTGAATGGATTCATTACCCCGGATAATGGCAAAGTTTTACTCCTCCCCAGTAAACGCCCATTCCTCCAGGAAGAGAATTTAAAGATGTTTGAAGACCTCTTGCCTAAGATTTTCATATCCCCATTAAGGTTGCAGGGATGTCTTTTGTCCAAGAATCTTCGTTCCCTCATCAAAATCATTTCTTGCTTATTCAGACTTTCTCTTTATCCAATAGACTTTAATCTTAGATACTGATATAGTAGAGTGAGCTTTTGGGATTTCTTGGCACAATGTCAAAAAATCCCGATAAGTTTAGCCTCGACTAAAGTACACATTTATTCCCCAGTAAATCTGAAGGCTCTCGTTTTTCCAACTGCAACATATTTTGTCGAGCTTCCCATGCAAAGAGTATCTCATCCCCGACAAGGGTTTTGTTTATAAGGTATCTTATCTTGGGCAGTAAAATGTTGTCGTCCCCAGTGAGGGATTGACATGTTATGAAACAAAAAGTTAGGGGGATTATGATTCCCCGCAAGCCCCATTTTGTTGATGTTCTCTCCGGTAACATCTAATCTCCATTTGGCATCCCATTTCAAAATTTACAGTTTTGATCTGATCTTCTCCAACAGAGTTCGAAATTTATTTTTGCGACTCCTCTAATTGTTTGTGGCCTGTTTCTATCAATTGCTCAAATAATACTCCTGATAGAGTTTCAGCTCTTCAAGGCTTTCCTTCCAGCCGCTCTTCGTATTTTCTCTTCCTCAGCATATTTTTGCAATATATGTTTTTGTAAGTCTTGTCAAGTTTTGAAATTTTGGTTGTTGGATTCTTGATTAGTTATTCCCCAGTGAAACATTTAAACATACATCATTACATTGCATTTACCAAAACGTGTAGCATTTCCATTATATGGAGCATTACGCTATAAAAAATTCAAACATGCATCGGAACATAAGCCATTACTATTTCTGTTTTCCCCCAGTGAATTTGCTAAGACTTCGGATTATATCCCAAGTGAGGTCTTCATCCTAAGTATCTCAATTTCACCCTATACAAATACATTATTGATGGTAATCACTTGAATGATTGAGTGTCTACTTTTGATTGTAGTTCAGTTTTACCCTAACACAGTTTTCTTGGGTCTTCGTTGGTCTGTTCCGATGTCTATTGATGTACCTTTTGAATACCAGTTCCGTCCTGATGTTCACTTTCCACAGGTTTTTAGTAGTACGCCCTAATCACCTCGCTTTGGTTCGAGTTTTGTGTTTTGTCTCCTCACTCGCGCATGGAATCTAGTTTTCGTTCTAGTACTCATCTAGTTTAGTTTTGTCTAATAGTTATAATATGTCGAGTGTCATCTCGTGTTATTTTCATACCTTGGACTTCTATCAGTTTTTGATTACTGAACCCTTTTTCGGTTTTTGTTTACTGAGTCTTTTTGCAGTGTTTGTTTAGTTGCGTCATTGGTTGAAATCAGTCTCTTTTGTTCCATGGGTTCTTCTATCAGTTTCTGTTTACTGTTTATCCATTGGTTCGAGACTAGCAAGTGCTCTGAGAAACACGTGCTCTCATAACTTTACTTTGGGTCGAGTGTTGATCTCGTCGCCTATGCATGAAATCCAGTTTGTTTTTCTCTGGTACTCGTGTAGTTTGTCTTCTCTAACTAGTTATTATGAGTCGAGTGTCGTCTCGTTCTGTTTCTTTCCCTGGACCATTTTATCGGTGTTTGTCTACCATGTCCTTGGTTAAAACCCCTATCTCACTCTTTGTACGTCCATTAGTTTTTTATTACTAAACCTTTGAATGTGTTTGTTTACTGTATTACGACTTTCATTTGCCGTGTCCATCGACTTGAGATGTCTCTTTTATATCTATTCGGGTCTTAGCCAGTCTTCGTTTACTGTTTACCCATAGAGGGAGACCAGCAGGTGCTCTGAGAAACATGCACTCTCATCACTTTTCCATGGGAAGAGTTTTGCCTCGTTACCCGTGCATAAAATCCAGTTTGTTTTTATCCTGATACTTATTTCTAGAAAATATTGATCTTCTAGTATTGTCGAGTCGAGTTGTATCATTTGATGTCATTCCTTGGATTTTTATAAGTTTTTGTTTACTGAGCCTTTAACAGTGTTTAATTACTGTACTTTAACATTCGTTTGTTGTATCCTTGGTTGACCAGTCTCTTTTGAGACTAGCAGATGCTCTTAGAATCACGCACTCTAGCCACTTTTCCCTGCGTACTTTGCAGAATTAGTTTTGCTTATTCTATGTAGTTTGAGTCTTATTTCACCCCTTTTGTGGTCCAGTTTCATCTTGACACATTACTCTGAAGTTTAGTTTCATCTACTTTTCTAAAGTTTGAGTTTTATCTTAACTTTGTTAAAAGTATTCTATCATCCTTTATCGTCGAGGTAGAACTTTGTTTTTCAAGAGTATAAATTTTCGGGTTCTTTTATATTCAATCATCTTCAACTCTGAACGCTTGAAAGTTGTTACTTTTCTCACTTATCATGTTTAAGATAATTGAATAGGGGAAGATGTTGCACCCCAAAATTTACCCTCTTTATCCAGGCTTATGTTTCATCATAAACATCATATTGCATTGCATTCATTTATTGTGATGGGATCAAGGTACTTTGGTTCTCAAGTTGTCGACAAGTTGTGTTGGTTGATGGTATTGACAATTAGTGCAAGAAGGGGGATCATTCTCTAAAACTTTGTATTTCTCAAGTCACAAGGGTCTCTCATGTCTCAAGATATTTTATCCATCTTATTGGATCATCAGAAGGTTGAAGGTTGTGTTATTTTTTTAAGTGAATCACATTTTCTTGAATCTTCAGTCAAAATTAAGGTTTTATCCAACTGAAGTATCTGAGGCTTAGATAAGAAAATTTTTGAAGCATCATCTTCTCATTATCATTTGAGTCAACTTTGTTCAAGATATCTCTCAAGATGTCTAGTGGAATTAGGGTTTTGAAGCTTGACTAACTATCTCCTAACACAATGTGCAAAAACTAGGGTTTTGGATTTAATTAGGATTTCTCTTACTTTTTCACCCAAACTTGTTTCCATGCTTCACTACATGTTACTAAGTATCTTTGAATGAAATATTGAGGTTCAATTTGGATTGGAAATGGTTCAATTGATCAAAAGGGGCAAAATGGTCATTTGGACCAAAAGTCAACAAAGTCAAGAGTTGAACAAGTGGACTTTTGGTCAACCCTCAATTCAAACATTTTCATTTCATATTTCATGGCTAATTTCATTATTGAATCAAGGGAATTGAAGAATTTAGGGTTTGCTTGTTCATGAAGTTATTTGAATTTTTTTTGAAATTTTTAATTGTTCATAGTACATAACTTTGTCCAATTATAACTTGAGTTTGGTTAATTTGTTTAAAGAAAATGATACATATTCAGAAAGCTCTTGAAAAATCCTAAAAGTTTGTATTAGTGTGTGAAAATCTAAAAAATGAATCATTTGGGAGAAAATCAAGTTGAAAGTTCTGGCTACAAGAGGTGTCAAGTTGCCTTCTCAAGGGCAAGCCAGACATGCATTTTAGCAAACACGTGGTGTGCCAAATGTGTGAGCTTATTTATCTTTGCTCAATTTTTAATTTGAAATTCTAACAAGAACATCTTATAGTTTGCCATGAGAGTTGATCATCAAGCTTTGGATTATTCATTTTGGCCAAGGATTGAGAGAGACGTGACCTTAGGAAGTTGCTCACTCACATCTGCGCGACACACTTGCCATGCATGCCCATGCACGCGCGCAGGCTGCAAAATCCAATCTCCATTTTTTCTCAACTTTAAGCCATGATTTCTTTATGATGCAAGCTTCATTTTCCAAAATTCAAAGCACCCTGTTGATCCTCATTAAATGATCTTTTAATAGATCTCATTAGATAAAAAAATGCACGAGTCAATTTCAAAAGGCCCGAGCATTAAGTTGACTGACTGAAACTTGTGTAAATACTAGAAAAATTCAGAATACAATGCATATTTCTTAGGTTCAATGCAAGATATATAGACATTCCATCATGTATTTCCATTTTTGGCAATCTTTTCATTTTTTAAAATTTCACCCTTATGTACTGACTGTTCCAACTCATTGTCCCTCATTGGTTCACTCATTTTGTACTCATTTGGAGGGCATCAAAACGCAGCTCAACTCATGCTTTATCAACAAAAAAACACATCACTCAACTTCATGCTCTCTTTTCTGTTTTTTATTTTTCTTTGGTTCTAATGTTTTTGCTGGCCACCAAAGACCCTCCTGTCCTTATTATACACTCTATAAAAAGACACACCCTCACTCTTTCTAGGGCACGCCTCATTTGATAAAATAAAACTGGATCTGATTTCTCTCCCTCTCAAACAAAGTGAGTTTTGCATTCATCATTTCCTCTCATTACATAGCCATTTTCTTTTTCGTTTCTACTTCAATGGAGCTACAAAGTAAGGATATAAGGGTTTCTCAAAGTTTCAGAATCACTTTTTGAGTTTATTTCTCGACACAAAAGGTAAAACTCAGATCTAAAATCTTCATAATCTAGCTTGTTTCTAATGATTCTAAGCTTATATGCATGTTCATAGTTGGTCAGGTACTAGGCCTGATGTATATTTTGGCTTGATTTCAAACTACAAAGCTTATTCTGAACTTTTGAGTTTTTGGAATTTTTGTGTTCTCATGGTTTTCTAACTATGATTTCTTACTCCATGGTTGGTGATCTTGAAATCTATGAGTATCACGTTGTAGCTTGTTTCTCGGTCTTTAAAATGCGCTTTGAATCACGTTATTTGGTTGAGATTTGAATGAGAACAAAGATTTGGAAGTTTGGTTGTTTTAAACTATGATTACGCGTTATAAGGTTTGTCTTGAGGAAGAAGATGACTGCGTGGCTGGGTCTGATTGGCTGACTTGTTTTTTTTTCATGCAAATTTTATATTATTTCATTTAATTGATATTCTCTGATTTTATTTTCTTATAAGAACATTTTCAAAAATTACGAAAAAAATACCATAGGTATATTTGAATCTCTAGTATTTGATTATAAATATTATGGAATTTTTAAAAATATTTTGGTTGGCATAAAATATTCGTAGATTAATTAATTAATTTTTTGCATAGTTTTCTTTATTAATTTTTGTTTCTGACTTTTTCTTTGTACACAAATTATACCAAAAATATTTTTGGCACTTTAATTAGTCTATTTTGAGTTTCTAAATTTTATTCAAGAATTTCAATTTTTTTATTAATCAAATAATTTGTGACATTTAATTACCTTTTAGATATTTTCACAATTAATTTAATTTTTTACCTTAGTACAAAAATTCACAGAAAAATACTTTGATTCATTTTATTGACATGTAAGTGATTCCTAAATTTTAATTTACATTTTTAATATTTTTGGTTGATTAAGGAAAATATAGAAATTAACTAGGGTTTTTAATTAGAGGTTGTCATGTTTTGATTTAATTTCCTTTTTGATTTTAATCCTAAAATCAAGAAAAATATCCTCTGATTTCTTTAGGCCATTTTCTAGTCTTGTGAATTTTATTTTAAATTTTATTGGTGTTCTTCACCTCTTTTGAAAAATTGGACATCAATTGTTGGTTTTGTTAACTTTTGCTTGCTTAGGTCACAAGTTAGGGTTCATTGATAAATCTCCATTGACTTCTAAGTCAATTTTTGTTTAGGTCAGGATAGTATGATACCTTAGGGCCTTATACTTAATTTTGCTTAATTTTAGGAGTTGATTTGATATGTTTCCCTAATTTATCAAGTTAGGGTTTCCAATTAGAGGCTTATCTAGTCTAGACTAGCTCGTTTGATTAAGTTTTCAACCTAAACTTTTCCAGTTTTGTATTGAGCTTAATGTTTCTGACCTATTGATGTCTTATGAACCTTGAAATATTTTTGTCTTATTTTTACAAATCTTGTTTCTATTTTTACTCAATCATCTTTCTCATTTATGCTTCTATTGCTCTTTTGAATTAGAGGTAGAGGGAATGCACTTGTGCAACCCATAAGGAATCAAATACTTTCTTTTTTATCATCCTCATTACTATTTTAGGGATTGGGTTCATTACAGAACAATTCAAGATCTCATAACTTGTTTATTCTTGTTTGATATTTACTTGTGACCAGGGTTTAAGAGGTAGCTTTTGTGCACCACTTTTTTATGTATCATTTGGATCCATTTTGATTTAAATATCTTATGATTCTGACTTTTTGAAGGTCTTCACATTATCATACAAAGCTCCTTTGATCCTTGATTGGCATTTCATTGCTCATTCAACATGGTGACAAGATAGGAGCCACATTTCCTTAGTTTTTGACCTAATTTGTGTTTGCTTGCTGGAACAAACTTTTAAGTCTCACATTTCTTAATGTTTAAACTTTGATTTTTAATTATCTCCTCATCTCTACTCTCTATGCTCCTATGATCCACTTGGTTAGTGCTCAATTGCTAATTCATCACGGTGACACAATGGGAGCTACACTTACCCCTTGCATTTGGACTTTGAATTTTTAAGTTGTTGATGTTTGTTTCTTGTGATTGTGAAACTTGTCGCTAACTTGTGCCTTGACTTTGGTTGCTACCAATAAGGTCCAAGGACATTGAATTTAAAATTATCTTGATCTTTTGGTTATGACTTAAGGGACAATATTTCTCCAATGTCATGATACTTAGGTATGTTACCTTGTTAACACCTCCTAAGGTTTTAAATTCATGACTAGTATCTTATGAGGGTTTTATCATGACCCAAGGAAAAATAAGATGCTTCATTACTTTCATTTGGTCTTTATAAATTTCATTTGATCTAAGATAGAATGCCTTTACCTTCCTTTTAGATGATTTTGTTCATCAATTAGGTGTCTTTGTCCATGTAAGAAGTCTCAACTTCTACTTGGTTACTCTTGAGTCCCATATTGAGATAACCTATTATACAAGTCACACATTCCATGTTTCTCAAACCATGCCTCATTTGTTTAAATCCATGCTTTCTCAATATAAACTTGTTTTGTTTTCTCCCTTTCTTGCATGACTTATAGCATTTGAAGGTGTTATTTAGATATTGGATTTCTACTGACTTATATGATGGGATACTCCCCTAACCATGTTTTTTTCCTCACTTACCCTTCCCTACTACTACTTGTCTTGCGCCCTGTAGGTGTCTGATATTCGAGTGATGCCTGAGCTTTTGACTGCCCCAGATGTTTTATCATCTATTTTCTTGATTTTTGTCACAGGATCTGTGACATTTTATTCGCCATGTTCCCTTAGGATCTCTCGTTTAGGCTAGTTGTATAGCTAGACATTAGGGTAGGAATCCATGCATGCTAACATTGGATAAAGATTCCCCTTTTCATCCTCAATCTTAGGATCAATCATTGCATGATAAAATTAGGGCTAGAGATTAGGATAGTCTCCCTTAGATGTTTTCTTTTCTTTGAATATTGCATCTTAAAACAAAAATCTTTCCTTTCTTTTTCTTTAGCACTTGGTTCTTTAAGAATACTTATCTTTAGAACCTTGTTATTAGAAACACAAAGTCTTTAGCATCTGGATTTAAGTTAGAAACATTGTCTTCATATCTTTTAACTCTGTTTTCTTTGAAACAAGTTATCTTTTAGAAACTAAGTTTTTAGCATCTAGACTTTAGTAGATACTTTGTCTTCAGATATTCTAACTTTGTTTCTTCAAACAAATTGTCTTTTATAAACGTGAGTCTTCAGCATCTGAACTTTAGTTTACAACTTCTGTCTTCAGATCTTCTAATTGGTTTCCTTAGAACACATTGTCTTTAGAAGCTTGAGTCTTCAGCATCTGGACATAAGTAACAACTTCTGTCTTCAGATCTTTTAACTGGTTTCTTCAGATAAGTATCAAAGTTTACACTTCAGAGTCTTCTGGAGTGTCTTGCTAATGTTCAACAAATTTTGTGTAGCATAGAAGCAGAATCATTTCTCTTCTAATGTCTTGGCCACGCCATCCATCTGAAGCAAAACCTATTTGTTAAGTACTCAACAATAACAAATATTAGTATAACAAAATTATTCATACAATCATACTCATTTGTTATCATCAAAACTCAGAGATAATATTGCAGAACCAAATCTTGTTCTTGCAAATTGTTATTCACAATAATCATGTACTTGTTATCATCAAAACTAATACATAGATGTAGAACCAAACTATGTTCTAACAATCTCTCTCTTTTTGATGATGACAAAACTTACATATTTTGATGAACAATTTTGTATTTTAAAAAAATTAATTCATCATAAAAGGATTTTATCAGAGTCTCCCCTTGGGTTGAATATTCAGATACAATAAAATTAAATAATATGTAAAAACTTACCTGAAGATGTTTGATTCAGAGCATATGATGGAAGATCTGAGAAGCCTATGCTGAAGGATAATAAAGCATACCACAAGTTTAGAGTGATACTTCCCTATCAGCTTTCAGAAACATTAAAATAGAAGTTACGTTATTTGAAATGTTTGAGACTTAGTCCAGAACTGGTTGTATCAAAATATACTCACTTTCTCCCCCTTTTTTTGTCATAAATCAAAAAGTAATAAAGAAAATAAATTCGAACAAAAAGTTATGCATTTAAAACAGATACAACATAATCAGAGGATAAGAAAGAAAGGAAACATAGCAGAAACATAATAAGAGAAACAAAATATGAGGTCTAAGGTTGTGAAGGTGGAAGACGTGTGAATAATGCTTCTAGAAGAACTTTGATCTGATTGTTGGATTCTTATTGTTTGAACATCAATCCTTTAATATCCTTGTTGTTTTAATTTTGTTTATCCAACCTTTCCTTAACCGCATCATTCTATTTCTTCAATTCATCCAGAGTTTTCAGCATAAGAGAAGTTGGATCCATTTCTTAAGCAGGGATTGTTCCTTCAACATTCATACTAGAAGAAGATTCTTTAATAGATTTTCCTTTGTCTTGAAAGATAATTAGAGATGAGGTTCAGGAGAGGGTTCTTTATTTTCTGGAGAAGATACCCAGGGAGAGTAATCCAGATGAAGAAGAGGTTTCCTTACCCATAGCTTCAGCACTTCTTCCTTGAAGAGGTTCAGCTGATCATAGAAGTTTTGTTGAGCAATCTCGTAGCTGAGCTCATTCATCTTGAGAGATTCATAATTAAACCATTTTCTAGACCGAGTCCAATGGTAGTCAGAGGCATCTAGATTAAAATTATTGAAGCAAGTCTGCTTCAGAGTGTTAACCCGTTCCTGCATTTCTGTCTCAAAAACCAGCAATGATTTACCAACATCTGACTTGGATGGTTTTGGTTTTGGTTTTGGAATGGATATTTTGAGAGGAGTTAATAAGTTTGTTCAAGGCTTGTTGATCAACTACAGTTTGTAGAGGATCTTCTGTTAGATCTATGGGAGTCTGAGGTTCTGGAGATTTGGGAATGATAATAAGGGGGTTTGGTGGTGTTGATTCATATGGAGAGGGAATATCTAGAATGGAAATGTTCTGGGATTGATTGGTGATGATATGTGGTTGTTGTACCCCAAAATTTTCCCTCCCATACTCTCCAAGGTTTTTCAAGAATCATCCTCAATTGGTTCAAGGCTACTCAATGGTTGCACAGTCCAACATCCTCCTAAGCCAGTCAAATTTAGGGTTTTGGTTCCTTCAATGAATTTGAGGTTTTCAGTGGTCCAAACAAGTCCCATAGACCTATATACATTTCCAAGCATCTATATGTCAAGTCTCAAGACTCATAGAGGCAAATTGCACAGTCAAAAGCCCTATTTGGTTCACAGTCAACTGTAGGGGTAAAATGGTCATTTGGCAGTCAAAAGTCAAAATTTTTGGTCAACATCTTATTTTGAGCTCATAATCATCATTTTATCAAGTCTTGATCATGACTCCACAATAGTGGCTCAAAAATCATCAAGATGCAAAAGTTTCCATTTTGGGACAGCTGAAAAGTCAACTGTAACTTGACCAGGGCATAAATTTTTCATGGTTCATCAGAAAAATCCCATCCAATGCTCATTTTTAAGGGGATAACATTTCCTACAACTCATCTTCACATTCCAAATCCAATAAATGCTCTCACAAAAAGTTATCAATTTCTACATTATAGGTCAATTTCAAAAGTCAACAAAAATGCACTTTAAGTCAAAGACCATAACTTGAGATTGGTAAATCCAAATGACATGGGACCAAAGGCATTAGTTAGAGGACTTCAAGACCTTTCCAAAATGTCCAAGAACAAATTCATATGACCAAAATTGAGCAAGATATGCATTGGAGAAGTTGGGAAATTTTTGTGAATTTGCAAAAGTCAACTTTGCTCAAAACACATCATTTTTGCTAATGGACCTCACATTCCTTCTTGAAACTTTGTCCAAGGCTTATGCACGACCCATTAAGATTAAATTGAATTATTTTCTTATTTTTATTAATTAATTGTATTTTTAATTGATTTTTAATTGATTTTTAATTCATTTAATTAATTTAATTGTAGGAAAATACCAAGATATGATTTCTAAATCTTTTTGTGAAGCAAAAGTGGTCAGCATATGATGGAGATTTCGTGTATCAATCAAGGGGACCAAAATCTCCAAAATTAGCAAGTTTTGGCAATCAAAAAGATGCAAAAATATTTGATTGAAAATCAAATATACAAACATCAATGCAAGGGATTTCATGTGCAAGATTTACCCTAGTTTCATTCCATTACATATACTGAATCTAACCCTATTCATGTGGACGTGAGAGCTGCTGCAAAAAGCCATAAACCAATTCCAAAAATATCAAAGAAAACTCAAAACTGAATTCCATAATTTAACGTGATTCAAAGCTTGTTTTTGTTTCTAATAGATTGCTAGCACTTCCAGGAACGCGTAGGGATCAAAATCACACGCTAACACTCCAGGAATCCTGAGAAACAGTCCCACGGTTTGTCAATTTTTTATAGAATCGAAATCCATATTCCATGCATCATTAACACAATTTGTTGTTTGTTTTGTGTTGTATGAATCCACAGGAAACTTTTGGCATGGTTTAATTGCATTATAACACGCAGAATCGTGACTTGCCATTAATGGATTTTAGGGTTCTTGAGGTTTTGAATTGGGGCTTTTCACATCCAGTAAAATCAGAACCTCTCATGACCATGGTTAAACTCGTTGAAACCAGACGAATTCAATGGACATGTCGCGCCCTATTTATATAGCTTCCATGCCTAATCGCTATTATTGGACATTCCATATTGTGGGGGTTAAAAACCCCCGCTAATTGTTTTTGTTTTACAGGGAAACAAGGAAGAAGACAATACGTGTGGAGACGTGATTGGCTGGATTCAAAATAACACGCGTTTTTCTCTTTCCAGCATATGCGTTTGTTTTTCTATATTATTTTTATTGACCACTATAATAACAAAGACATGCGCTTGGCTTAGTGGAGGATGATGTGGCTGGTCACCATTGGGACCTGGGTTCGATTCCCAGGTCCCCCCAAATAATTATTTCTCTTTTTTCCAATGCGTTCCTGTACAGGATGATGAATGTTGTCCACCATATACCCTACTCATCCAAGTGCCAAGTGGCTGGCAAGGCAGATCTGAAGGCAAAGAAGGGGTGATTACCATGCTCCCTAGTCAACGCGTACCTGGACAACCCCAGAAGTCAATGCAGGCTTGAGTGTTATGGGCCTAAAATTTCCAGCAAGACCTCCTAATTAGGTCCATCAACCCCCCTGGTTCTTTCACAATTTTCCTTTTATGTTCTTTTTACTAATTTTTATTAACTATTATTAATTATTATTATTTAACTAACAAATAGCTATTTTTATAATTAATTCAGAAAACAATATTTTTTTATTTTATTATTGTTATTTATTAATGTCAATTATTATTTTGTAAATAAAATGCTAACAAACCAATTTAGTTTAAATTAGGTTTAATTTTGATTCTTTTCATAATAAATAAAATAAGCTTAGAATTAGGTTTTACTAACTTTTAATTTTAATTCCTTTTGTTTTCTTTTTATTAAAAAACATAAAAACTTAAAAAACTAAAAAACATTTTTCTTTTAAATAATTAATTAGTATTAGGTTTAATATTTAATTAATTGCAAAAAAGGACAAATTACTTTCTTTTCTCAAAAAAGGGTCAAAACCCTAAGGACATCCCGATTAATTTCTTTCGCGCTTTAATTCCTTTTGATTATATTAATGTAACTGTTTCCGGGAATGTAATAGTTAATTAGGCTTTTATCGCTTTCTTTTACGTTCTCGTATTTATTTTCCAAACGGGTTATGTTTTTGGCGATGTATATACCCGCGCCTTGTAATAGCGTAGATTTACCTTTCCGCAATTTATTTTCCGCACTCTTAACTGTTAATATGCATGCAAGACTTGCTTGACAAATAAAATCAATCTGTAGCTCACAAATACATGTACAAGATAATCTTAACTGAAATTGGACACACATGCACATGCCACTCCTAGGGTACGCCTCACTGGTTGCCTCGACGTGGTCGTCAAGTATAGGGTGTTTTAGAGGTCGCCCTCCTGTCTAAAGATCCAGTTGCCTCGAAACGGTTGCCTCGGATAAAAAGGATCTAGGACATTAGGGTTACCGCTAAGGTGTCCTACTATTGCTTCGGTGACCACACATGTCCCTAATAATCGAATTGACCCGAATAACTCCAACGATGGTGCTACCTACTTCTCAATAGTGGGATAGTACTGTCTAAAGGACTCTTACACAGCCTAATTCCTTAGAGTAGGTAGATTTCTCTTGGGTACTTGCTCTTTCAAAAAACAAAAACAACTTTTCGCACCAACACTTTCAAAAGTTTTCAAACAAATACTTCATACACTCTTGAGGACAGATACAAGAGTTACCTAGAAATTTTTCAAACGAAACTTTTTCAAAACCTACATACACTTGAAAAGCAAACAATTTTTGAAAACATAAGAGCAAGTACCTAAGAGCCCGTGGATAACCACAGATAGAAAGGGTGCTAACACCTTCCCTTTCTATAAATCTACCTCCCGAACCGAGAGACATCTCGAAAAAGGAATTTTGCTGTGCTTTTGTCCTTTCCTTGTTGGAGAAAATAAAAGACGGTGGCGACTCTTGCTTACCGCGACATTTCGCGAACCAGCTTAAGAAACAGTCAGTTCTATTTCCACCGATCACAGAACTGGCGACTCTGCTGGGGATACTGATAAGTGAGGTATACCTTAGGATTAGACCACTCTTATGTTTTCAATTGCTTGCTTTGATTGCTTTAAAATTGTGGGCCTGTCTTGGAGTTTCATAGATCCTAACCTGGATCTGGGCGATACCTTTTAGAAGTAGCAACAAACTGTGAGGGAACTGTACGGGGTATACCGGCACGGTTGAAGCAGTTTGCTACGTTGATGTGGCACTTTGGTGAGTACCGGTAACCCTTGAGTCAAGTCAGGGAGAGTACAGGGCTGCCGCGTGGTGTCATGAAGCATCAACTGACCTTAGGAACATTATTTGACCACCCTGGCCTCTTTAGGGGTAGTGAGATGACCGACTTTGGTGCAGTCCGAAGTTGGTAGATACTCGATACTACACTCATTGAGGGTTGTTTTCTTGGAATATTTTGATCAACAGTTCAGTGGCTAAATCAAAACAATGAACATAGAAAACAACCCAATGATATTGAGCTCCTTAGAACCCGGTTACTTTTGATAGGACAGGTTTTGAGCCCACCAACTTCAAGAGGGTAGTACCTAGACCTCATGCTGGCCTAAACTCTAAGGGTTGTCTGGTGTGACTTGTGTGCCTTATCATGTTTGCCTTTTGTAAATACTTGTGGTGTGTTTTTACCATAACATCATAACATCATAAAGCATCATATGCATTTACTAACCACTTCAAGGGTTCGAATATTCATCTTTGTTCTTGTTTTGTAGGACATGGAAACTATCCGCAGAAAGACAATTCAGGTCAACCTTGTAAGGATCCCTCCTCAGCTTAAGGAGCTTACATCCAGGATTCCCGAGAACTCTTCCTTCAGTGAAAGGCATGGTAGACTCATCAGCTTGGTTAACACCAACATTGAAGAAGATATGATAAAAGTTCTCTTCCAGTTCTTTGACCCTTTGCACCACTGTTTTACTTTCCCGGATTATCAATTAGTGCCTACTTTGGAAGAGTTTTCTCAGCTTCTGGGGGTTCCCATTCTCAGTCAACTACCCTACAACGGTACGGAAAGGGAACCAAAACTTGAAGAGGTTGCTAAAGCATTACGCCTACAACCATCTGATATCAAGGGGCATTGGGAAATCAGAAGTGGTATCAAAGGATTCTTGGCAAAGTTCCTGTTTGAGAAGGCACAAGAATGTTGGAATTCCCTTGACCTACAAGCCTTTGAAGAAGTTGTGGCACTCCTTGTCTATGGGTTGGTGTTGTTCCCGAATCCAGATCAGCTTATAGATATCAATGCTGTCAAGATCTTCATGTCCAGGAATCCTATACCTACATTGCTTGGGGACGTCCTCCACTCATGTTACACTCGAACCATGAGAAAAATAGGTGTTCTCATGTGCTGCACTCCTCTCCTGGCAAGGTGGCTTATTTCGCACCTTCCACAATCAGTTTTGAAGAACGAGTGGGGTTTGAGATGGTCACAACGATTAATGACTCTTACACATGCTGATATACATTGGTGTCCTCGGTCCAGAGAAAATGTCACTATCATTGATCGTTGCGGAGAGTTTCCTAATGTTCCTTTACTTGGAATCAGAGGAGGTATTACTTATGTGATCGGTGGAAATAGAACTGACTGTTTAGAGCTGGATCGCGTATGTCGCGGTAAGCAAGAGTCGCCACCGTCTTTTATATTCTCCAACATGGAAAGGACAAAAGCACAGCAAAATTCCTTATTGAGAATGTCTCTCGGTTCGGGAGGTAGAGTTATAGAAAGGGAAGGTGTTAGCACCCTTTCTATCCATGGTTATCCATGGGCTCTTAGGTACTTGCTCTTATGTTTTCAAAATGTTTGCTTTTCAAATGTGAGTGGGTTTGAAAAAAGTTTCATTTTGAAAGATTTCTAAGTGACTCTTGTATCTGTCCTCAAGAGTGTTTGAAAAATTTGTTTTGAAAACTTTTGAAAGTGTCAGTGTGAAAAGATGTTTGGTTTGTTTTTGAAGAGAGCAAGTACCCATGAGTCATCTACCTACCCTAAGGAATTAGGCTGTGTAAGAGTCTTTAAGGTAGTGCCATCCCACCATTGAGAGGTAGGTAGCCCCAACGTTGGAGGTGTTCGGGTCAATTCGATTTTAGGGACAGTGTGGTCACCGAAGCAATAGTAGGACACCTTAGAAGTAACCTTAATGTCCTAGATCCTTTTTAATCTGAGGCAACCGTTTCAAGGCAACTCGATCTTAGACATAAGGGCGACCGCTAAAACACCCTATACTTGACGACCACTTTCGAGGCAACGAGTGAGGCGTACCCTAGAAGTGGCATGTGCATTGTGTGTTGTTTTTCAGTTAAGGTTTATCTTTGATCATGCAATTGTGAGCTACGAGTTGTTTTTAATTATCATACATTCTTTCATGCAATTTAACAATTAGGAGTGCGGAAAATAAAAGACGGAAAGGTAAAAGCTACGCTATTACAAGGCGCGGGTCTATACATCGCCAAAAAACAAAGACCCGTTTTTGATAAAGATGCGGAAAGTAAAAAAACGGTAAACCTAATTACTATTACATCCTTGGAAGCAGTTACATAATAATTAAAATATAAAAATAACGTGCGAAAGAATTAGAATCAAGACGTCCTAGGGTTTTTGACCCTTTTGAGAAATTAAGAGTTTTTGTCATTTGCTTGAAATTAAATTAAAAATTAAACATAATACTAATTTAATTAATTATTTACAAGAAAGATATTTTTTATGTTTTTTTTGTATTTAATGAAAATAAAATAAATTAAAAGTCAAGAAAACCCTAGCTCTAAGTTTATTTTAATTATTAATGAAAATATTAAAGTTAAACTAATTAATTAATTTACATGTTATTTACAAAAATAATAATAATTAATAATGAGGATAATAAGAAAATGATTAAAAAAAGTCAAAACCTAATTCTATGCAATTTTTATTTATTAGGAAAAAGGATTTAAAATTTAAACCTACATTAAACTAAGTTAATTGTTAGTATTTATTTACAAAAATAAGTTAATGGTGAAATTAATAAATAATTAAAATATATTTACAATTTTAATTTTCTGATTTTTATTAGGAAAAATTAATTTGTGGTGAATTAATAATAATAATGAAAACAATTAAAAGAAATTTAAAAGAAAAGAAAATAAATTGTAAACAAGGCAAACCAAAGGGGGTGTGATGGCCCAAAGTGGAGGTAAAACTGAAGCAATTCTGGCCCAAGAAGACCAAGCCTGGTTGACTTTCATAGTCACGTGCATGCTGTTTGACTAGGGAGTACCATGCTCCACATCTCCTGGCCACTGGATTGGAAGCTGAGAGGCACCTGGCTAGCTGATGCGTGAGGCTTATGGTGGACCATTGAATCATACGCTGCACTGGAATGGGTTAAGAAAAATATGAAGAATTATATGGGGAACTGGGAATCGAACCCAGGTCCCAGTGTTTGCCAGCCACGTCTCCAACCACTACGCCATCTGCAATTGTTTGTAAACATAATAACCAAAAACATAGTATATGAAAAGTAATAATTATGCCACAAAACAAAAAAAACGCGCGCCACTCATTTGAATCACCCAGTCACATGTTACCACGCCTATTGTCTTCTTCGTTTCACCTGTAAACATAAACAAGATAGCGGGGGTTTTAAACCCCCACTAACTACAACAACGAATAATAGCGATTAGAGTTAGGGTTGATATAAATTGAGCGCGAGGATTCCATTCAATTCGTCTTGAGCTTCTGAGTTTAACTGTATGTGTCTCAAGGCCTGATTTTTCCTCAATAAGAAAGCCCTAATTTAAAAGCTCGAAAACCCTAAAATCCATTCATGGTGAATTGTGATTCTGTGAGTTTCAATGCAATTAGTTCATACCAAAAGCTTCAGGAAGATGTTAGCAATACAAATCAATAATCAAAACATGTCAATGATGCATAAAAAATGGATTTCGATTATGGCAATGTTTGTTCAAACCGTGACTCTGTTTTACCGTTTCCTTGTGTATTAGAGCTTGTTCTTGATGGCAATGGATTCCTGGCAATGTCAGCAACACGTTGGAACCACTTTTAGGCTTTGAATTCACCTGCAATATTGATTTCAGTTTTCAAATATTTCTTCAATTTTTGCAATTTGGTTATGGAGTTCTATGGCAGCTTTCACGTTTTTAGGAATAGGGTTGGCTTCAGCATATGTATGTGAAGAGAATTAGGTTAAAATTAGGCCCATAAATCCATTGTATTCAAGTTTGCATCTTTGATTTCCAATCAAATATTTTACAATCTTTTTCAATGAGAAACCTTGCCAAATTGGGAGATCTTGTCCCCTTGAGTGATGCACGAGATCTTCAGCATGTATGGAGTGTATTTGCTTCATAAAAAGATTTGACAACCATGTTTTGATATTTTCCTTCAATTAAAATCAATTAAATGAATTAATATTAATAAAAATTAAATTAATTAATTAAAAATAAGAAAATAAATTAATTTAAGCTTAATGGGTCGTGCATAGGTCTTGGGCAAGGATTCAAGAAAGAATCCGAGACCCATTAGCAAAAATGAAATGTTTTAGGCAAAGTTGACTTTTGAAAGTTCCCAAAAATTTCCCAACTTCTCCAATGCATATCTTGCTCAATTTTGAATCTATGAACATGTTCTTGGACATTTTGGAAAGGCCTTGAAGTCCTCTAACCAATGCCTTTGGTCCCATGTCATTTTGATTTACCAATATCAAGTTATGGTCTTTGACTTAAAGTGCCTTTTTGTTGACTTTTGAAAATGACCTATAATGTAGAAATTGATAACTTTTTGTGAGAGCATTTCTTGGACTTGGAATGTGAAGATGAGTTGTAGTAAATGTCATCCCCTTCAAAATAAGCATTGGATGGGATTTTTCTGATGAACCATGAAAAAGTTATGCCTTGGTCAATCTGCAGTTGACTTTTCAGCTGTCCAAAAATAGCAATTTTTGCATCTTGAGACTTTTTGAGCCATGCTTGTGGAATCATGATCAAGAATTGATCAAATGATGATTGTGGCTTCAAAATAAGATGTTGACAAATTTTTTTGACTTTTGACTATCAAATGACCATTTTACCCCTACAGTTGACTGTGAAACAATTAGGGTTTTTGACTGTGCAACTTGATGCTGTGAGTCTTGAAACTTGACATATGGATGCTTGACAATGTCTATAGGCATATGGGACTTGATTGGACCCTTGAAAACCTCAATTTCTTTGCAAGAACCAAAACCCTAATTATGACTGTGTTAGGAGGCAATTGGACTGTGCAACCCTTGAGAGATTTTGAACCATCTAGAGATTGATCTTGACAAATCTTGAAGAATATGGGAGGGCAAATTTTGGGGTACAACAACTTACAAACCGTGTCTGGCTTTGAGACAGTTTGGATATGCTCGGAGGGATGGCCCTCATGACATGTTGATTCCTGACATAGTTTTTGACTTCGACAACGATGCACAAGGACTTCGCCAGAGATTCATCAGAGCTTGGAGGATGCCCAACAGGGTAGATAGTAAGACACTGGGGCACAAGAACTCCATCCCCCTTGAGCCTTATCTCAAGTGGGTACGAGCCCGCTCCCAGAAGCTGGTGATGCCATATCCTCATGTTTTCCCCGTGATCAAAGAGCCAGTTTTAGAAGGAGAGGTGCCATACACCATTCAACATCCTGACATGCCGACATCTTGGGAAGAAATGCAAAAAAGCTGGATCCAACTCAAGGAAGAACGGAATTCTCTTGAAACCAGTCTACATGCCAGTGAGAAGAAGGTCTTGGAGCTCACCCGTCTACTTCACGAGGAAAAGACCCTCAACACCTACATCGCTCCAAAGAGGATGCGCAGTGTCTTTTGGGATTAATTATTTTGTAATATTTTGCCCATGAGGCATTGATGTACTGAACAGATTATTTCTTAATACAATGTGTGTTCCTTTTTTGTCTACAACGAATTTGAACTTTCGAACCCTTGAATGCATTTGCATAAATAGCATATCATGCATCATGTGCATAACAGGTACTCTTTTTTACAGGTCACTGAATCTTCTTCGCTGTTTATTTCAGCAATCATCGTGAATTCTGAACCTACTACTGAACAAGCTATCAAGGCCCTCCTGGCCCAGAACGCCCAGTTTCAAGAGTTGGTCATGAGCTTAGCCCAGGGTCAACAGGAGTTGAAGACTCTGCTTTTGAAGAAGAAGAAGAAGAGGACTGTGCTGTTTAACACTGGACGGAGGTTTGGGAATACACTGCAGAATGAGGCTGATCAGGCTACTTCCTCTGTAGGGAAGGATAGTCCCCAAGGGGGAAGGGTTCCTAGTCCCGTGGTCTCCGACAACGAGACTGATTACAATGATGAACAATACCCTCCTGCTGAGGACAGGTACAAGCAACTAGAGGATCGTCTGAGTGCTATGGAGATTCAGCATGTGCCCGAGTTGGATTTTGGAGATCTAGGTTTATCTTCTGGGGTGGTGATCCCACACAAGTTCAAGGCACCTGCCTTTGCGAAGTACGACGGGGCTTCCTGTCCTAAACTGCACCTTCGTTCTTATGTAAGGAAGATCCAACCTTACACTACAGATAAGAACCTATGGATCCATTTCTTCCAGGATAGCCTTTCAGGGGCTCAACTCGAATGGTTCTATCAGCTGGATGGAACCAGTATTCGTAACTGGGAGGACTTGGCTACTGCATTTTATAAGCAGTATCAGTACAATTCCGACCTCGCTCCCACGCGTACCCAACTCCAAGGTATGTCACTTGGGACGGGTGAAGGTTTTAAGGAGTACGCGCAAAAGTGGAGAGACCTGGCTGGCAGGGTGCAACCACCTTTGATTGACCGGGAGCTTGTTGACATGTTCTTGGGGACCCTGTCTGGTCCGTTCTTCAACCATCTGATTGGTAATTCTTCTGCAGGGTTTATAGACCTCATTCTGACTGGTGAAAGGATAGAAGCTGGTATCAAGTCCGGAAAGATACAAAAGGGTGCCTCCTCGAGTACTAAAAAGAAGCCCTTCAAGAAGGAATCTAGTGTTGTTTATGGTTCAAGGAAACAGAATAAACCGAAACGCCGCCAAGCTGTCAACGCGATGGTAATCTCAAAGCCTGTTGCTACTCCTCAGCAATATAACCAACCAAGGGGTGAGAGACCCAAAAGGCAGTACACTCGGCTCAGTATGACCCTATCTCAGATATTGCCGCAACTGCTGTCAACCAATCTGGTAACTGTCAAAGAAGCTCCGAAGGTAGTGAACACCATATCCTCGAAGTACAATCCCAACGCCTGCTGTGCTTATCACTCTGACAGCCCGGGGCATTCTACTGATGATTGTTGGGCTTTGAGGAATAAGGTTCAGGACCTTATTGATGCTAAAGAAATACAGTTCGAGGCGCCCGAAAGGCCCAATGTTGTGACTGCTCCCATGCCCCAGCATGGAGTGAATGCTGTGGAAGAAGACCTGTATGTGGCCTCTGTGGATGATATTGTTACCCCTTTGTTGACTGTCAAGAGGAACCTGTTGCTAGCCGGTTTATTTCCGGGATGTGGTAAAGGTTGCCTTCTATGTGTTGTTTCACCTGCTGGTTGTCCTTTGTTGAAGTCAGGCGTCCAAAACCTGATGGATAACAAAGAGATCTTGTTCGAGAAGATTGTTGTTCCTGCTATCCCTGCTGAAGAAGTGTCCATTGTTACTATTTTCAACAACTCTCCTAAGGATCCCTCAAAGAAGCCTGTCAAGATCATGTCTACTCAGAAGGTTGCTCCTATCATCATCACTGTTCCGGGGCCCCTCCCCTATACGTCTGACAAAGCTGTCCCGTGGCACTATGGGGCAGACGTTTACATGCTTGGAGTAAAACAAGAGTTTGATACTAGTACCGGCGTCAGTAACATTACTGGGCCTGCCAAGGTCACCTGCAGTGGTAGGCTCTTCTCGCCTGATATTGTGCCACCAGCTATTCAAAGACCTCTTGTCATCACACCTGCCAGTGTGCCTGCTTCCCTTCCTGACCAAGTTCCTGTTTCTACCCCTGCTGCCGAGTCATCTGACGCTCGGGGCAAAGGGATTGCTACTGATGTGCCTGCCCAGACGGAGGCACCAAAGACCACCAATGTTGAAGCTTCCAAGCAAGAGATGGAAGAGATTCTTAAAATTATCAAGAAGAGTGATTTCAATGTAGTTGAGCAGCTGGGGCACACCCCCTCTAAAATTTCTATGCTATCACTGTTGTTGTGTTCAGAGGCCCATGCCAAGGCCCTGATTTCCTTCCTGAAGACGGCCCATGTGCCACAAGAAACGTCTGCTGATCAATTTACCGATTGTGTGGCCAACTTAACTGCTGATAATGGGTTGGGTTTCTCTGACGCCGATCTAACTGCCAAGGGGAAGAACCACAACGATGCCCTGCATGTCTCCATTGAATGCAGGGGCACTACTCTCGCCCATGTGTTGGTTGACACTGGTTCCTCGTTGAACGTATTGCCCAAGAAAGCTCTAGACAGGCTGGATTGTGAGGGTTTAGAGCTCAAGCCAAGTAATATTGTTTTCCGGGCCTTCGACGGGTCCAAAAGGATGGTACATGGTGAAGTTGACATTCCAATCAGAGTTGGCTCTCAAGTCTTTGATTCAACGCTCTATGTGATGGACATCCGACCGTCCTATTCTTTCTTGCTGGGTCGTCCATGGATCCACAAGGCTGGCGCTGTGACCTCCACATTACATCAGAAGCTTAAATACCCGGTCAGAGGGAAGATTATTACAGTGCAGGGGGAGGAAGAATATATGGTCAGCCACCTCAACTCGTTCCGGTACATAGAGATGGATGGGGAGTTCATTGAGACCCCCTTTCAACACTTTGAAGAGGTGCCTCAGACATTGGCGTCAGCAAAAACTGTAACTGAAGAAGAGTCTCCTTTGAAGATGGCTTCCTTAAAGGATGCCCGGGCTGTGATTGAAAAGGGTGAGTGCGCAAACTGGGGCCGACTTCCTGATTTTACTCTGAAGACTGACGAGTTTGGTTTGGGTTTCACTGCAGAAGCTCAGAGGGTTGTTCGTAAAGCAAGGATCGGAAGACCTCCTGTGTTCATCACCAACCCGGGAGTAAATGCTATTGAAGACGACGTGGAGGAATCCGAATTTGACAGCTGGATCTACCCAACGACCACCGGTGGACCGAACAACTGGACTGCGAAAGACTTCGTACCTATTAATTTTGTCACTCAGTAATGAACTCCTTTGTTTTGAATTTGTAACGAACAATAATTTGAAACTTTATGGCCCGGTGTCTTACCCGGGGCACCGTGGCTTCATTTGTGAGGGCTTATTATTTGTCATTTTCATATATCATGAATAAAAAACATTGGACATTTTTGCATTTCAAATCTTGCGCTCCTTGTCTTTCTTATTTATATATTGCAAAACAGCTATATTTACACACACTCACCCATACAGGTTCCAATCCACTCTGAATCTCACTGGTAACGACTCTGCTACTGCCAGTTATGACTTCGAAAATCCGATCAACTTAGCCGAAGACGAAGGTGAAGATGATTGTAAAGTGCCTGGTGAGCTTGCAAGACTGTTACTCCAGGAAGAGAGGGCCATTCAGCCACATGAAGAGCCAGTGGAAACGGTAAATCTGGGTACTGAGACAGACAAAAAGGAAGTCAAGATTAGGGCCAATCTAGAGCTCAGTGTGAAACAACGGTTGATTCAGATGTTGCATGATTATGTGGAAATCTTTGCCTGGTCTTACGAAGACATGCCTGGGTTGGATGCTGACATTGTGGTTCATCACCTGCCTACCAAGGAAGAATGCCCTCCGGTAAAACAGAAGGTTCGCCATATGCGCCCAGAGATGTCCAAGAAAATCAAGGCTGAGGTTATGAAACAATTTGATGCCGGGTTTCTAGCAGTGACTTCTTACCCTCAGTGGGTTGCCAACATGGTTCCAGTGCCGAAGAAAGATGGTAAGGTCCGAATGTGTGTTGATTACAGGGATTTGAATAGAGCAAGCCCTAAGGATGATTTCCCTCTGCCTCATATCGACGTTCTGGTTGACAACACTGCTCAGCATAAAGTATTCTCCTTCATGGACGGCTTCTCCGGTTATAATCAGATCAAGATGGCTCCTGAAGACATGGAGAAGACCACTTTTGTTACTCAGTGGGGCACCTTTTACTACAAGGTCATGTCGTTTGGATTGAAAAATGTTGGGGCAACCTACCAACTTACCATGGTTGCTTTATTTCATGACATGATCCACCATGAGATTGAAGTATATGTCGATGATATGATTGCAAAGTCCCAAACTGAGGAGGAACACCTTGACCATCTACAGAAGCTGTTTGACCGGTTGAAGTTGTACAAGCTGAGGTTAAACCCGAACAAGTGCACCTTCGGGGTGAGATCTGGAAAATTGCTAGGTTCCGTCGTGAGTGACAAAGGTATCCAAGTGGACCCTGCCAAGGTGAAAGCCATACAAGAGATGCCAGTTCCTAAGACAGAAAAAGAAGTCAGAGGCTTTCTAGGACGGCTGAACTACATCGCCCGATTCATCTCACATCTAACCGCTACCTGTGAACCAATCTTCAAGCTGCTGAAGAAAGATCAAGTAGTGCGTTGGAATGATGAATGTCAGGCCTCTTTCGAGAGAATCAAAGAGTATCTCCAAGAACCACCCATTCTTATGCCACCGGTTGAAGGGAGACCTCTGATATTATACTTGACAGTACTTGACAACTCAATGGGGTGTGTGCTGGGGCAGCATGACGAGTCTGGCCGAAAAGAGCGTGCTATTTATTACCTTAGCAAAAAGTTTACCGACTGTGAGACCCGATACTCACTGCTCGAGAAAACTTGTTACGCTTTGGTATGGGCTGCTCGCCGGCTGAGACAGTATATGTTGACTCACACTACTCTGTTGATCTCAAAAATGGATCCAATCAAGTACATCTTCGAAAAGCCTGCTCTGTCCGGAAGAATAGCAAGATGGCAGATGATCTTGACGGAATATGACATCCAGTACACGACTCAAAAAGCAATCAAGGGAAGTGTATTGGCAGACCATTTGGCACACCAGGCAGTGGATGACTACCAGTCCATGATCTTTGAATTTCTGGACGAGAATATCATGGTAGTGACTGATTGTGAAGTACCTGGACCGGATGAATGACCTGAGGAAGGATCCCGATGGTCTATGCACTTTGACGGAGCCTCAAATGCTTTAGGTAACGGTATTGGCGTCGTGATCATATCCCCTAAAGGCACTCATACTCCACTTACCGCCCGGCTATGTTTCAACTGCACCAACAACATGGCGGAGTATGAGGCATGCATCATGGGACTTCAAGCTGCAATTGACTTAAGGATCAATTTTCTGAGTGTCTTCGGAGATTCCTCTCTAGTGATCAGTCAGATCAAAGGAGAGTGGGATACGAAACACCCAAATCTTATTCCTTACAAAGAGTATGTGTTGACGTTAATCCCCCATTTCGAAGAGATAACCTTTGAACACTTCCCAAGAGAGGAGAATCAGTTGGCGGACGCGCTAGCTACCATGTCTTCTATGTTCAAAGTCAAATGGGACAACGAGGCTCCCCGGATCATTATTTGGAAACTGGATGAACCTGCACATTGCTGTGATCTTGAGGCTGAAGAGGTAACTGAAAAACCTTGGTATCATGAAGTGAAGAGGTACTTGGAAGCTCAAGAATACCCCGAGGGTGCATCTGTTAATGACAAAAAGTTTCTAAGAAGGTTCGCGGAAAAGTTCTTCCTCAGCAATGGCATTCTCTACAAACGAAACCATGATTCAACCTTACTGCGTTGTGTGGATAAGACTGAAGCAGAAAGGATCATGGCAGAGCTACATGAAGGTACCTTCGGAACACATTCCAGTGGACATACCATGGCAAAGAAAATCCTTCGGACAGGATATTTCTGGTCCACAATGGAAGCCGACTGTTACCAACATTCTCGGACGTGTCATAACTGCCAGATCTATGCTGATAAGGTGCACGTTCCTCCAGTTCCTCTGAACTTCTTGGCATCACCTTGGCCTTTTGCAATGTGGGGCATCGATATGATCGGCGAGATCAGGCCTACGGCATCCAACGGGCATCGCTTCATCCTGGTAGCAATTGATTACTTCACGAAGTGGGTTGAAGCAGCTTCCTATGCTACGGTAACTAAGAACGTCATGGCACGGTTCATTCGGCATAACCTAATATTTCGATACGGTGTACCTGAGAGGATCATTACGGACAATGGTACCAATCTTAACAACAAGATGATCACTGAGCTCTACGAGCAATTCAAGATACAGCACCACAACTCTTCTCCCTACCGACCGAAGATAAATGGGGCCGTCGAAGTGGCAAATAAGAATATTAAGAAGATTGTGCAGAAGATGACAGTGACCTATAAAGATTGGCACGAGATGTTACCATTTGCTCTTCATGGGTACCGTACCTCAGCACGGACGTCAACAGGGGCAACACCCTTTTCCTTGGTCTATGGCATGGAGGCAGTCTTGCCTATTGAAGTCCAGATACCCTCTCTACGGATAATGAAGGATGCAGGTTTGAGCGAAGATGACTGGATCCAGACTCGACTTGATCAATCAAATGTAATCGATGAAAAGAGACTCACCGCTATTTGTCATGGTCAAACGTACCAAAAACGGATGATCAGGGCATTTAACAAGAAAGCCAGACGACAAGAGTATCAAGTCGGAGACCTGGTAATCAAGCGCATCATTCTTCCTCAAAGTGATCCCAGGGGCAAATGGACTCCTACGTACGAAGGGCCATTTGTGGTTAAACATATCTTCTCAGGAGGAGCTATGATTCTAACCACCATGGATGGTGACGACCTTCCTCACCCCGCCAATGCAGACATAGTAAAAAGATACTACGCATGAATAAAAGACCCGCTAGGTTGACACACCTAGGCAAAAATAAGGGCTTCCCGGCGAACCAAAAGGGTTCGGGCAAAAATAAGGGATGAAATGAAAAAAATTTATACACCCGGCAAGTCGAAAACCTGAAAAGGCGGCTTGGGCAAAAATGGGTATCCCGGTGGACTGAAAACCCGAAAGGGAGGTCCAGGCAAAAGTTAGGGATAAAGCGTAATACTATGTCTCATTGGATCACCTTGCATCCAGAATTCGGTATCAACTATCAGGTTCAGACGGCATCGATCAGTCAGCTACATCTTCAACTAAAGCAGCCAAGTGATGAGACGCTTGAAGACATAAAGGCGATAGCAGAGTTGGAACCCAGTGGGATTTTTCACATAGCTGTTTTGTTTTCCTTTTCACAAAATTGTATAAACTCTATTTTGCTCGGCGGTGTTCTCTTACTAGGACGTCAGCCTCTTGTATAAAAACGCCTATTTACAGGCAAATTCAAAAATTAATACAAATTCACTTTTCCAGACAAATTGCCAATTGTTTTTCCTTTTTCTGTTTTGTTTTGCAAAGAACGTCCAATGTTCATTTTTGATATATGCATTTGACATTAATTGCTAATCATAAATATTTGCATGCGAAACAAAGGATTAATTACGGGTGACGACAGAAACAGGGGCAATAATGAGTTGTCTAAGTGATCTAGTTGCTCTGTCCACCAAGGTACTAAGGTAGGTTCAGCTGAAGAATATGACCAAGATATCTTCACTCCCCGAGAGTAAGAAAAAACTCAGCAATACTCTCCCCCGAGAAGAGTTGGTCTACCATCAGCCCTGAAAAGGCACAGTATCCCTAGCAAGTCGGCAACACTCTCCCCAAGCAGAGTTAGTCTACTGTCAGCCTTAAGGAAGATGGGTATCCCCAGAAGATCTCAATATTCCCCAGCGGAGTATACAGATGTTCCTAAGCAAGCATCCCCGGCAGTCTTAATATTCCTCAACGAAAATATAAGATGGTTCCCCGATGGAATACCAGACACCCCAGTGGAGCCATTCCCCCAGTACAGTCCAAAAGTTTCCCCAGAAGAGTTGAATCAATCTCCCCGGTAGATTCCGGAAGCTTATCCCCAGTAGATTCTGGAAGCTTATCCCCGCAGAATGCAAAAGCATCTCCCCGGCTTTATTCAGAAGGTTATTCCCCACCAGAGCTTATAACTGGGTTATCCTCAGCCAATTACCACGGAAAGATCGTCCTCGGAGAAGTTCTTCCTATCCCCCAGCGGAGTTCATCAAATCCTCCAACAGAGCTTATCAATGGAATCCCCAGCGGAGTTCTCATCAAAATCTCAGCAAAGTATCTCTTCCCACAGAGGAATTCCCCGCAGAGTAATCTCTCCAACAAGTTTATTCCCCAACGGAGTCATCTTCTCCTACCGGTTTATTCTTGCAACCATCATCCCCAGCGGAAACGAAGAACTCTACTCTTCAACATCAGCCCAGGATTCAACAAACTCCCGGCATTCGTCAAGGATTTATTTTCCTAGACGAAAATACATTCATAGACATTTCACATTTCATACATCCTGCTTACATACATGATATGCATCATATCATACAACCTCATTTATTCCTGAGAACATCATGACATCATGCATCTCATACATCATGACATTGCATACAACTAATATTTTGCCTTTTCAGGAAAAAGTCAAATCAAAAGATATTACCATCAACTTTTGGAGTTCCAGATTCGATACCTGTATCTAGCCAGGGTATATCTGTGAGTAATTGATTGTAGATTCGATACCTGTATCCAGCCAGGGCATGTCTGCATGAGGAGTTTAGAGATTCGATACCTGTATCCAGCCAGGGCATATCTGTAGATGACTAGTTCCGGATTCGATACCTGTATCCAGCCAGGGCATATCTGTAGACGACTAATTCCAGATTCGATTCCTGTATCTAGCCAGGGCATATCTGTGAGTGATTAATTATAGATTCGACACCTGTATCTAGCCAGGGCATGTCTTCATGAAGAGTTTAGAGATTCGATACCTGTATCCAGCCAGGGCATATCTATAGACGACCAGTTCCGGATTTGATACCTGTATCTAGCCAGGGCATATCTGTGAGCAATTGATTATAGATTTGATACATGTATCCAGCCAGGGCATGTCTGCATGAAGAGTTTAGAGATTTGATACCTGTATCCAGCCAGTGCATATCTGTAGACGACTAATTCCAGATTTGATACCTGTATCTAGCCAGGGAATATATGTGAGTAATTGATTGTAGATTCGATACCTGTATCCAGCCAGGGCATGTCTGCATGAAGAGTTTAGAGATTCGATACCTGTATCCAGCCAGGGCATATCTGTAGATGACTAGTTCCAGATTCGATACTTGTATCCAGCCAGGGCATATCTATAGACGACTAATTCCAGATTCGATACCTGTATCCAGCCATGGCATATCTGTATATGACTAATTCCAGATTCGATTCCTGTATCTAGCCAGGGCATATCTGTGAGTGATTAATTATGGATTCGACACCTGTATCTAGCCAGGGCATATCTGCATGAAGAGTTTAGAGATTCGATACCTGTATCCAGCCAGGGCATATCTGTAGACGACTAATACCAGATTCGATTCCTGTATCTAGCCAGGGCATATCTGTGAGTGATTAATTATGGATTCGACACCTGTATCTAGCCAGGGCATATCTGCATGAAGAGTTTAGAGATTCGATACCTGTATCTAGATAGGGCATATCTGTGAGTAATTGATTATAGATTCGATACCTGTACCTAGCCAGGGCATATCTACATGAAGAGTTTAGAGATTCGATACCTCTATCCATCCAGGGCATATCTGTAGACGACTAATTCCAGATTCGATACCTGTATCTAGCCAGGGCATATCTGTGAGTAATTGATTGTAGATTCGATACCTGTATCCAGCCATGGCATGTTTGCATGAAGAGTTTAGAGATTCGATACCTGTATCCAGCCAGGGCATATCTGTAGACGACCAGTTCCGAATTTGATACTTGTATCTAGCCAGGGCATATCTGTGAGCAATTGATTGTAGATTCGATACCTGTATCCAGCCAGGGCATGTCTGCATGAAGAGTTTAGAGATTCGATACATGTATCCAGCCAGGGCATATTTGTAGACGACCAATTCCAGACTCGATACCTCTATCCCGCTAGGGCATATCTGTGAGCGATTGATTGTAGATTCGATACCTGTATCCGGCCAGGGCATATCTGTATGAAGAGTTTAGAGATTCGACACATGTATCCAGCCAGGGCATATCTGTAGACGACTAATTCCATATTCAATACCTGTATCCAGCCAGGGCATATCTGCATGAAGAGTTTAGAGATTCGATACCTGTATCCAGCCAGGGCATATCTGTAGACGACCAGTTCCGGATTCGATACCTGTATCCAGCCAGGGCATATCTGTGAGCAATTAATTGTGGATTCGATACCTATATCTAGCCAGGGCATATCTGCATGAAGAGTTTAGAGATTCGATACCTGTATCCAGCCAGGGCATATCTGTAGACGACCAGTTCCAGATTCGATACCTGTATCTAGCCAGGGCATATCTGTGAGCGATTAATTGTGGATTCGACACCTGTATCTAGCCAGGGCATATCTGCATGAAGAGTTTGAATATCAACCCCTGTAGCAAGCCAGGAAACCATCTTTCTTTCTCAGGTACGCAAGTTCTCGCTAAGGAATCTCTTATGCGATCGACACCCCGGATGGCATCTTTAAGCCCATCCCCACAACTATCCATTACACTTCCAAATGGCATCTTTAAGCCCATTCCCAACAAGGTCCTGTCACATCTAGATGGCATCTATAAACCCATCCTCCTATCCACCATCTCTCTAAATGGCATCTATAAGCCCATTCCCTACACCACATTGCCGATACTCCACTATGCGAGTGCAAATTTCTGGGCACTCTAGTGTTCAATCATCTTCCACCTTCGGATCACGAAAGGCACGCAAGCCAATCTACATCCTCAGGTTTAAGAAGATTGAACATGGGCAACTTTTGTACCCCAAAATTTGCCCTCCCATACTCTCCAAGGTTTGTCAAGAATCATCCTCAATTGGTTCAAGGCTACTCAAGGGTTGCACAGTCCAACATCCTCCTAAGCCAGTCAAATTTAGGGTTTTGGTTCCTTCAATGAATTTGAGGTTTTCAGTGGTCCAAACAAGTCCCATAGACCTATATACATTTCCAAGCATCTATATGTCAAGTCTCAAGACTCATAGAGGCAAATTGCACAGTCAAAAGCCCTATTTGGTTCACAGTCAACTATAGGGGTAAAATGGTCATTTGGCAGTCAAAAGTAAAAAATTTTGGTCAACATCTTATTTTGAGCTCATAATCATCATTTGATCAAGTCTTGATCATGACTCCACAAGAATGGCTCAAAAATCATCAAGATGCAAAAGTTTCCATTTTGGGACAGTTGAAAAGTCAACTGTAACTTGACCAGGGCATAACTTTTTCATGGTTCATCAGAAAAATCCCATCCAATGCTCATTTTGAAGGGGATAACATTTCCCACAACTCATCTTCACATTCCAAATCCAAGAAATGCTCTCACAAAAAGTTATCAATTTCTACATTATAGGTCAATTTCAAAAGTCAACAAAAATGCACTTTAAGTCAAAGACCATTACTTGAGATTGGTAAATCCAAATGACATGGGACCAAAGGCATTGGTTAGAGGACTTCAAGACCTTTCCAAAATGTCCAAGAACATGTTCATATGACCAAAATTGAGCAAGATATGCATTGGAGAAGTTGGGAAATTTTTGTGAATTTGCAAAAGTCAACTTTGCTCAAAACACATCATTTTTGCTAATGGGCCTCAAATTCCTTCTTGAAACTTTGTCCAAGGCTTATGCACGACCCATTAAGATTAAATTGAATTATTTTCTTATTTTTATTAATTAATTGGATTTTTAATTGATTTTTAATTCTTTTAATTAATTTAATTGTAGGAAAATACCAAGATATGATTTCTAAATCTTTTTGTGAAGCAAAAGTGGTCAGCATATGATGGAGATTTCGTGTATCAATCAAGGGGACCAAAATCTCCAAAATTAGCAAGTTTTGGCAATCAAAAAGATGCAAAAATATTTGATTGAAAATCAAATATACAAACATCAATGCAAGGGATTTCATGTGCAAGATTTACCCTAGTTTCATTCCATTACATATACTGAACCTAACCCTATTCATGTGGACGTGAGAGATGCTGCAAAAAACCATAAACCAATTCCAAAAATATCAAAGAAAACTCAAAACTGAATTCCATAATTTAACGTGATTCAAAGCTTGTTTTTGTTTTTTAATAGATTACTAGCACTTCCAGGAACGCGTAGGGATCAAAATCACACGCTAACACTCCAGGAATCCTGAGAAACAGTCCCACGGTTTGTCAATTTTTTTAGAATCGAAATCCATATTCCATGCATCATTAACACAATTTGTTGTTTGTTTTGTGTTGTATGAATCCACAGGAAACTTTTGGCATGGTTTAATTGCATTATAACACGCATAATCGTGACTTGCCATTAATGGATTTTAGGGTTCTTGAGGTTTTGAATTGGGGCTTTCCACATCCAGTAAAATCAGAACCTCTCATGACCATGGTTAAACTCGTTGAAACCAGACGAATTCAATGGACATGTCGCGCCCTATTTATATAGCTTCCACGCCTAATCGCTATTATTGGACATTCCATATTGTGGGGGTTAAAAACCCCCGTTAATTGTTTTTGTTTTACAGGGAAACGAGGAAGAAGACAATACGTGAGGAGACGTGATTGGCTGGATTCAAAATAACACGCGTTTTTCTCTTTCCAGCATATGCGTTTGTTTTTCTATATTATTTTTATTGACCACTATAATAACAAAGACATGTGCTTGGCTTAGTGGAGGATGATGTGGCTGGTCACCATTGGGACCTGGGTTCGATTACCAGGTCCCCCCAAATAATTGTTTCTCTTTTTTCCAATGCGTTCCTGTGCAGGATGATGAATGTTGTCCACCATATACCCTACTCATCCAAGTGCCAAGTGGCTGGCAAGGCAGATCTGAAGGCAAAGAAGGGGTGATTACCATGCTCCCTAGTCAACGCGTACCTGGACAACCCCAGAAGTCAATGCAGGCTTGAGTGTTATGGGCCTAAAATTTCCAGCAAGACCTCCTAATTGGGTCAATCAACCCCCCTGGTTCTTTCACAATTTTCCTTTTATGTTCTTTTTACTAATTTTTATTAACTATTATTAATTATTATTATTTAACTAACAAATAGCTATTTTTATAATTAATTCAGAAAACAATATTTTATTATTTTATTATTGTTATTTATTAATGTCAATTATTATTTTGTAAATAAAATGCTAACAAACCAATTTAGTTTAAATTAGGTTTAATTTTGATTCTTTTCATAATAAATAAAATAAGCTTAGAATTAGGTTTTACTAACTTTTAATTTTAATTCCTTTTGTTTTCTTTTTATTAAAAAACATAAAAACTTAAAAAACTAAAAAACATTTTTCTTTTAAATAATTAATTAGTATTAGGTTTAATATTTAATTAATTGCAAAAAAGGACAAATTACTTTCTTTTCTCAAAAAAGGGTCAAAACCCTAAGGACATCCCGATTAATTTCTTTCGCGCTTTAATTCCTTTTGATTATATTAATGTAACTGTTTCCAGGGATGTAATAGTTAATTAGGCTTTTATCGCTTTCTTTTACTTTCTCGTATTTATTTTCCAAACGGGTTATGTTTTTGGCGATGTATATACCCGCGCCTTGTAATAGCGTAGATTTACCTTTCCGCAATTTATTTTCCGCACTCTTAACTGTTAATATGCATGCAAGACTTGCTTGACAAATAAAATCAATCCGTAGCTCACAAATACATGTACAAGATAATCTTAACTGAAATTGGACATACATGCGCATGCCACTCCTAGGGTACACCTCACTGGTTGCCTCGACGTGGTCGTCAAGTATAGGGTGTTTTAGAGGTCGCCCTCCTGTCTAAAGATCCAGTTGCCTCGAAACGGTTTCCTCGGATAAAAAGGATCTAGGACATTAGGGTTACCGCTAAGGTGTCCTACTATTGCTTCGGTGACCACACATGTCCCTAATAATCGAATTGACCTGAATAACTCCAACGACGGTGCTACCTACTTCTCAATAGTGGGATAGTAATGTCTAAAGGACTCTTACACAGCCTAATTCCTTAGAGTAGGTAGATTTCTCCTGGGTACTTGCTCTTTCAAAAAACAAAAACAACTTTTCGCACCTACACTTTCAAAAGTTTTCAAACAAATACTTCATACACTCTTGAGGACAGATACAAGAGTTACCTAGAAATTTTTCAAACGAAACTTTTTCAAAACCTACATACACTTGAAAAGCAAACAATTTTTGAAAACATAAGAGCAAGTACCTAAGAGCCCGTGGATAACCACGGATAGAAAGGGTGCTAACACCTTCCCTTTCTATAAATCTACCTCCCGAACCGAGAGACATCTCGAAAAAGGAATTTTGTTGTGCTTTTGTCCTTTCCTTGTTGGAGAAAATAAAAGATGGTGGTGACTCTTGCTTACCGCGACATTTCGCGAACCAGCTTAAAAAACAGTCAGTTCTATTTCCACCGATCATAGTGGTATTTGGGGATAATTGAGTTGGTAGGTTATGCCTTGTATTATTAATGTGGTTTCAGGAAATTGTTCAGAAACAATATTTGGATTTTCTGGTTGGGAAGCATCAAAGAGTGGATTATATTAATCAATATTGGTAGAAGGTGAATTGATCAGATTTTGATTAGTGGTTGTGGTTGGATTGATTGCAGAGTTAAAATCATCAAGGGTTTGTTGTAAATTATGTTTAAAAGGTTTTGGAGAAGAAGGTTCAGATGTTGTTAAAATTACTTATTCAATAATAGAAATGAGAGAAGATGTACCTTTCTTTTTAGCAGCTTTAGGAGCTTTGTGAGAAGTTCCTTCACCAGTAGCTTTCCTTTTCTTTGACTTTCTGACAGTAACTTATAGAGGTTGTTTCCAAAGATCTTGGATATTTACCTGTGGAGTTATTCCATATCTTTTGTAGGCCTCCAGATATCTAAAAACTATCTCAGGAGATGAATCCATCTGGGTGAAGAGAGGAAAGTCATCCAGAGGAGTTCTTCTTGTAGAGATAACTTCCTTCACTATGCATGTTGGGTTCTTCTTGATGGTATCAACGATCTTCATATTTTTGAGGTTTTTGGCGTTGAGGGTTTTTAAACGCAGGTTTCCATCTCACTAACTTGATGAGATTCACTTAGATGTTCTATTATCTTATTTTTTGTCAGAATACCTGAGACCAACCTTCCCAAAGGTATCCAATCTCTTTTGGATTTTTCTTCTTCTCTTGTTTCCTTGACTAAGTAAGGTCTTCAGATGATTAAACAGAAGGTGATGTAGGTTGATTTTGAACTTGGTTGTGATGAATTAAAACAAATATTGTTGATCAATGTTGATGTAGTCAGGAGAACTGTTGGTTTTCTGTGGTTGATGCATCCCAGAATGATTCTAGCCCAGATTCTAAGGTAGTCTTTAAGATCTTTAATCTTGTTGGAGGGATGCCCAGAAGTAAATATCTCTTGAGAGATTGTGTTTAGATCAGATCCTTTTTCTGCCATATCACTACATTTTACTCTGGTTCCATCATGACTAATGAGCGTTGCAATCAAATTCTCAGTAATGACGATTTTCTTCCCCATTACAGACGATATAACTTGCATATTTGATACTTTTGCATGAATCCAAAATTCCTTGACAAGTTTTGGAAAAACTAGACCAATCAACCTATAAAAGAATCTAGTACATCCTTGAAACACAACATCAGGAATAAGATCATACCCATTTTCTTGCATACTCTTGAAATCAACCATGAGTTCACAGAGAACTTCAGGATTTTCGACCAAAGTGAGGAGAGTCTTTTCTGGTTCAGCGTAGTTTTCTTCAACAGGAACAGAGGATGAAACAATGATGGTGGTTTAAGAAGCATGATCTTGAGAACATTGTTATTGATGAGAAGAGGAATCCATTGTTCACAAATCTTAGGGTTTTAGAATAAAAGAGGATAAAAACAAGTTTAGAGAAAACAAATAGTGTGTGAGAGTTGTGGTAAAAAGTGATTGTGAGAGAGGTATATAAATAGCCAACGGAAAGAAAAGAAACATGAAATTAATTTCAATAAAAATAAATAAACATAATGATTAAAAGCAATAAATGATTTCTGACGAAGGAAATAGCATGAAGATATTTGAAATAATTACCGATGTGACTCACGCCTCAATGCATCAACTCAATCGTTGATCAATCAGAGTGTGAACACGTGTTCCTTCTCTGATGATGACTTAACATTTAAGATTGGCAGATGTTGATGTGGTGAACTGCATGATTCTATCTTGAAATAAAACGTTTTGGTTATACGTTTAGATGTTCTAGATAGTTTTTGAGTCAATTTTCCTTCTCACTTCTGAAGAACTATTGCTCAGATGTTCACAAAAATAAATTAGAACATTCTGAGGGTTAAGTATACAAAAATTACATTTTCATTCTGGACATAATTCCATATTGAGATGTTTCAGAATAAAATTAAATCTAACTTCAGCAAGGGTTTTTTTTAAAAATGTCAGCCCATTGATGGTCAGTGTCTTTAAATTTTAAGAAAAGAATCCCCTCCTGAGTATAGTCCCTAATGAAATGGTGTTTAATTTCTATATGTTTAGCCCTATAGTGTAAAATGGTATTTTTAGAAAAACAAATAGAAGAAGTACTATCATAAAGGATATGAATATTACTCTCGTATATATGATAATCTTCAAGCTGACTTTTCATCCAGATCATCTGAGCACTGCATCCAGCCACATCTATATATTCAACTTCAGCAGTTGGTTGTGTAATGGTGGATTGTCTTTTGCTGGACTAGAATACTCAGTTGTCTCCCAGAAATTGCAGCTTCCCGAAGTACTTTTTCTTTCTATTCTATCTCTATCGAAGTCCATATCATAGTATCCTACTAATTTATATTCTATGAATTTTCTATAACACAGACCAAGATTAGTAGTACCTTTCAGATACCTGAGAATTCGCTTAAATGATGTTAAGGGAGATTCTCTGGGATCTAATTAGAATCTAGCACATAGGCAAACGCTATAGAGAATAGCAGGTCTTAGCTATTAAATATAAGAGAGAACCAATCTGTAGAGCTTCTGCTCTACTTTCTTACTCACCTCTTCCTTTTCTAGAATGCATGTTGTCATATCCCAAATTTCCCCACTAAATATAAATAGTCATTTTTAGTTAACCTTAGTGTTATTGTATTTATATCCATATTATTTTGATTATGTATTATTTTTCAAATTATGTTTAGATATGATGAAGGGTTTTTTTCTCAATGAGGGGTGTATTCATAATGGGCTTAGCATACACATTTTGCTAAAGTCTATTTGTAATCTTTTTTGGATCATATAGCAAAGGGGGTGTGCCTATTTTTGTCTTAAAGGCTTACCTTTTATTTAGGATGACCCATTGCGATGTTCTTAAGGCCTATTGATCAATTCTTTGCTATAAAAATTACTAGGCTCATTAAGGGTTTGTGATTAATTTTGAAACCATAATGAAAGGGGGTGTGATTAGAAACTTGGAGGGCCCGTTAGGGAAGCTTGTTTCAATAATAGGAGATGGGGTTCTTTTTCATAGCAGATTTGGACAATAGGTTTTTTACGGCCCATTAAAATTGCTAAAAGTCATTGTTTGACCTTATAATAGAAGGGAGGTGTGTTCTGGAATACACACAGAGGGGTGCATTTAGAAGCTCAATAGTTGAGCAAGTGATAGGCTTGTTTCAATTTTCCATTTTTTGTTTTAATTTTCACTTATTCATTACAACTGTTATTTAATTATTATTATTATTATAAACATTATTTATATTTATTTTAGGTTGTTGTTATTAACATTAATATTATAAAAATTATTTTATATTATTATTTTGTTTATTGTTGACTAAGTCAACTAAGAACCAGGTGCTTGGAAACCCTAGAATCAACACTCATCCGTGGCACTGTTCTTGTTCTTCTTCATTAAACAAACTCCCAAAACCAAATCCAGAAACAAATTTGTAATACAGTGGGAGAACTGACTTGTTTTATGTTTTATCTAAAAGAACAGGAAAAACCTTGATAGGTTTTGAGTTTGGTGGGTAGGTTATGAAAATGGAAGGTGTTAGCACCATTTTCATCCGTAGTTATCTACGGGCTCTTAATTGCTTAGCTCACTTTTGAAACTTTGATTTTTTGTGCGTGTTTTGAAAATATTTTGAAATTTTCCAATGTAAGGCGAATTTTGTAATGATTCTTGTATCGGTCCTCAAGAATGTATATAAAGTGTTTGGAAAAATATTTTGTTTGAAAAAAATGTGAGAAGTGTTTTGTTTTTGAAAAGTTTGTGAGCAAGAGATTAAAATTATTCTACCCACTCAAGGTTGTTCTTGTAATTTTCCTTCTCCTTTAGAGATAGTGTTATCCGTGCCATTAGTTGGTAGGTATCCCTATTTATTGGATGTGAAGGGATAGGCGAAGGGTCATTGTACGGTCATCGAATGCAACTTGTAAGGATGCTTTAGCAATTTTGTAAGGGACTAGATCATTTTTCGAAAGGCAACATCGAAGGGTCATCGTGGGACTATGATCTTTTATTCGAGGTTCTTTTCTAAAGCATCCTTACTTTAGAGGGACATGACCGTTATTCCGAAGGCAACGAAGAGAGGCTACCCTATAGGTGCAAGTGTGCAAGTGTGTTCAGTTCAGTTTATTTATCTTTAAATTAGGGTTTTGCTATCGATTGATTTTATCTTACGATACAAACCCAAATTACTAACAATTGCATAGAAAATATAGTAGCAGAAGATAAAGAAGAAAATGTAAACCTAAGCTATTACAGAGCTTTGGGGCAGTTATATAATAGTGAAAGAGTACGAGAAAATAAAACCTACGACTATTACATACCAGGAGCAGTTACATAATAGAAAAATGCGGGAAAAAAATAAAGCTACGCTATTACAATTGAACGCGCCCTATACACTTTAACTAGGAAAATAAAAAAAGATGAAAATAGAAAAGAAAATGTTTTTGGTGATTTTTATGAAAAAATAGTTTTTGATGATAATTAATTAAATAAACCTAAAAATCTAATTAATTTTAAAATTGAAAAAAGAAGGTTAATTAATTAAATTATTAAAATGTTAATTAAAACGTAAAACCTAATTAATTAGGATTTAAGAAAAGGTTTATTTTTAATGGTTTAGTGAAAAAGAATTAAAGTTAGCCAAAAAATAAAATATGGGAAGAAAAATCAATGAGAAAAAGGGTTAGAAACCAAAAACTAAAACAAATGCCAGGGATGGGTGTTGAACCCACACCATTTGCCTTCACAACAACATGGCTTGCCACTGTTCCAGGCGTGCGCTGGTGTCTGGAGAATGGAAATAACGCAATACATGTTAAACCTGCAGGAATTGATAAAATATGAAAAAACATTTCAAAAGGCATGGATCAAACCCACACCCTCATGTATCAAAGCCTTAAAGTGTGCGCCTTTGCCACTGGGGTGGCTGTTTCATCTGGTCATACTATGAAAACCAATAAATATAATACAAAACAAATAACTGGGCCGGAGAGGCGCCAGAGCCCTACTCCGATCGTCTTCTCTGGTGAACACGTTTTTTGTTCCTGCCAAATAAGAAGCGCCAGTGATTCAAAGGTACCATACCCCCGTAATTTGGACCTTACGAATTCAATGGTGACCTTGGTTTTGGATAAAACATCATGTATGGTGAGATACGATGCAAACAAGGTCAAACGGTGCAAACATGGAAACACATAATTCTGGCATCATGGGGGCCATGGGATGGTTCAAACCTGCATATTGACATCTCAGAAGAATATTAGTGATGTTAGTTTCGATTAAAGCATGATTGAAATAAAAATATGAATTTACAAAATATATGTCAATCGGAGATGCATGGATGCTTGTTTGGTGTACTTTGGATCATTAAGATCGATTCAGTCTTATCCTACAATGTCTCAGGGATCGATTGGAATAGCTAGATTTCTTGGAGAGAGGCTACAAATAAGGTTTGTAATTTACCCTAGTTTTGAGAAAATTTAAAGTTTGGAAGGTGATGGTTTCTTGTAAGATTTTGTGTCCTTTTCATGTCTGAATATGTGTGTAGGGGTAGAAATGTTGGGACTAAGCTATTGGATTGACTTGACTCGCACAAATAAAAATAAAGATCGCCACCACGCTTTATTGTTTCCAAAGGAATGGGAAAAAAGTGAATAACCCAAAAAGAGGGGGAGAGAATCTAAGTTAGGAAGTTTGTTATGCAAAGGGAAGGTATTGCCACCCTAAACATCTACGTACTCCACAAGAACCTCTTTGAAAATTTGTGTATTTTGGCTATAAAAATTGTATAAAAATAGATTGTGGGGATGAGAAAAGAAGTATCTTTTATAATTTTTTTATACCCACTATGGTTGCGAACCTTTAGTGCCTACGTACCACCTTCCGTGTAATAGGAGATCAGGGTACTCGTAGTCCACCTTTAAAAATTTAAAACACAAGTGTGTTGGTTAATTTTAAGAGACGAGACATCATCGTCTTATCCGAGTGGAAGGACATACTTACTACCCACGACTATGAGAAAGGAGAATTTGCGTCATCTCAAAGTGGAGGATATGGCTTGGATTTTAAAATCAACAAAGCCTCGCTCAACACCCAAGTGGAAAACATCTCACTTTGCTACATATCATAGAAGTATAGTAGTTCGCATCACTATAAGTATTAACAAGAGTCTAATCTTTTGAGAAAATTTTAAGGTAAAAAAGCCAAAGTGGAAAAAATGGTTTGAATGAGATTGATTGACTTTTAGTCTTCTCACAAAAATGTCAAAGTATGATTAAGTTGATTAAAATTTTATTAAGAAAATATTTTTAAAAATGCATGGACATAAGTCCAAGTTTATTGTGAAAGCGGTTCAAGTTTAGAAAACAAGAATAATTTTGAAAAGGAGGGAGAATATGTTTGCAATTAAAGACGATGGGAGGAGATGAAGGGACTATCCTAAAGCATAAGGTAAAAGCTAGGGAAAAGAATCGTCTAACCAACAAGAAGCCAACATTTGACCTAATGAGTCAATGTAGAATTCTCATCCTTTGGACTGAAACCAAACAAGCAAAAATTATAAACCTCTTAAGAAAACCAAGCTTCAAATGCAACAAGTCTTCATAAAAATTGGGCAGAGTAACAACTGTATACAGATGAACTCCCAATTACAGACAAAGCATATAATCAGAATAACCTGCACATTAAGAAAACAAACAACCCAATGTCTCAGGGTAAACCCCAAGAACTCCAAACAAAATAACAATAGAAGTCACAGGGTCTCAAGGTAGCTCAAGGTCTCTACACCTAAATCCAAGAAGTCCACAACTCCATATGCCAAGGATAGTAACCAAATAGTCTAAGTAACCTTAAAGTTTTTTATTGTTCAAGTTGATTATTAGGTATCTTCAAAAAGAAATGAGAAGACTCAAGTGAGCAAAATAAAGATGACATAAAGATAAATGCTCAAGTGAGCAAAGAAGAAAGTAGCATGAAATATAAATGCTAAAATAAATGGTACATAAGAGTAAAGGCGTAAAGTAAAAGCATAAAAATAAAAGTCAATTATTAATGGGTTAGAAATTAGAGGTTAGTTGAATGACCGACCATCTTGAATCTTGCATTTGAAAACTCATTAGAAGATTGATAAAATCAAAGTCTCTCAACAACAAGTTTCATTTACTTTTTGTCAAGTATACCATTCATTTCAAAATCTCGAGGCGACAATAAATGATCAATGATATTTAAGTGATTAACTTAGACCAAATCTTATGAAAGTTTATTAGAGGATTGATAAGACCAAAGCTTCCTAACAATGCACCTCAAGGTTATTGGATCAAAGGTTTCAAATTAAACATAATTGGATTTGCAAACATAGGTTTGGGCCATGAATGATCATTTCTCGAATCAGGATAAAATTTAGCGCTATGTTAAGCAATCGTAAGTGGACTTATATAGAAGTCACACGTATTTTGAGGTCGGTCAATAGCAATCTATGTGCCATATGTTTGGAGAGATGATATTTAGATAATCTTCTAACAACATGTAGCACATGTAAGAAAAGGATAACATGAAGAGGGAGGGGAAATATTTGAATCAAAAAGTTTAATCAAACTATCATTAAAATCATCCATCCATTTTAGTGGAGTTAAACTTAACACCCAAGATCCAATGATGTTAATGAAGTTCATTATCAACAACCACATAGCCAAAATATATTGAAAAATTAAATTGCATTTAATGAATAAAATAGAAAATAAAAATGATTTTTAAAATGAAAATAAATGGTAAAATAGAAAACTATATTCAAAGTATCAAGAATTTTTTTTAAAGAGACCATAAAAAAAATCAGAAATGGTCTCAAATATTTTTATAAAATTTTTGGTAATTTTTTAAAATAGAAAAGTATTTTTTTAAACTAATTAAAATCACTCAAATAAGTGGGAAAAAAATCAAAAATAGTAGAAGTCAAAATAAAATCTAGAAAACTTTCAGAAAGTCAGAAATGAGGAAAATGATTTTTATAAAGTTTTTTTAGAATTTAAAAATATCAAAAAGTATTTTATTTAATAATTAGAAACAAGTCAAAATAAAGGAAAAATTATAAAAAATATCAAACCTGAAAATAAAATCATGAAAAAATAAAAATCATAAAGAGAATATTTGAAAATATGTTTGTGAATTTTTTCATAATTTTTGAATCAGAAATGGATTTTCTATGATTATTTGAAGTTTGGTGTAAAAAACAGAATATAAAATAAAGTTTAAATTAATGACGACCATTGGATGAGTGTCAAAACGCGTTAGTAACCAGATCCAAAGGATCAGGCACGCTGTGCATATCATGGTCAGTTTTGAAAATTGCATCAGATCACCTTTTAATATTTAAAAACAACTAAAGTTCTGGCACGTTGGATGGAGTCTGACTAATAGCAGTAATTAGATCCAAGTGCTCTCAAAGTGCGTGTATGATAAAGCAAACACACTGGATTGAACTCAAAAAAATTACATGTCATGCCTTGATTGGTTTCAGCATGACACGTAAGTCGTCTTCAACCTCTGGATGCCCTAGATTGGGATTCCTCAAACTGTAAAATTAGAGGACTGGACCGGTACTATTAGATTCGTATCTTCAAGACGATTCTAATGGTACCATCGCGTCAAATTTATATAAACTGAGCAAGGCTTAAATTGAGAAAATGCAGAAATAATAGCGAGCATGAAATTCTAGAATATTTCACTCAAATCTCAATGAAATTGAAAATTGTAAAAGGCACGAGAATCAGGAAGATGAAGAGAGTACATTAGTCTTTTATTTGGATCGATTTGACCAAGAAATCTACCTGAACTAAGTAGCAAAAGATGGATCTGAAACTGGACTTTTGTAGATCATTATAGGTCACAATTCTTGAAGGTAAGAGTACGGTTAGCTTCAGAGAAGTTCAATGAAGCTAACTGAATGGAGATTTTGGTGTTTTGGAGTGAGAATGCAAGAAATCCGAAATTCAAATTCAGAGTTCAATGATGTAATTTCCCTTGAGTTCGTGCACACCTGTGATCATGAAGAAAGTGTGATCACATGTGCATCAAAACTCAATCAAACGATGTGTTTTATCATTCTAAATGATCCAAACATATTTTCTAATCATGTTTAAGTGGAAAATGCGTGGAAATTTGGTGATTAGAAGCCAAATTATGAATTTCAAATTATGGCTTTAGAGAAAACTTCAGTTTCAAGGTACCATCTTTGAATCCATGGTATTCATAACTCAAAGGGTCTCAGGTCATGGTTCTTGAAGCATTTGAAATATAAGGTAATAATATTTGCAATGTGCCAAGAATGGAATCAGATGGATGTTTGAGCTAAAAGTTGTGATGAGTCAAAGTTGAGAAAAAAGATGCTGACTTTTTGTACTTAGAAAAATTCCGAGTTTTTCTTCAAAAGTGACCTATAATGTTTTGAGTTTAAACAAGGAATTCATCCAAAATTGAGCTTTTATGATTGATTCTAGCTTGAAGTAGACTTACTAAAGAGCATTGTGAAACTTGAATCACTCAAAAATACCAAGTATTAAAAAAGTTATAGCCTTGTAAAATTTGTGAAAATTCATGAGGTGACCCATAATCTTTTGAATTCTCTAAGGGCATTTGCCACTCATTTTCAAGCTTTGCACATAAAATAAGAGTTGATGTTAATTTCCTTAAGATCATTGTGGAAAACTAATGGACTCAAGGAGATTAAAATTGAACAAGTTATGAACTTTTGAATTCACATAAGGGAATTTGATAGCCTATTTAGAGGACATGTAATCTTTCTTCATAATTAGGCATCTTCCACACAAAATTTTCTTGAAAATTTTGAAGTGATTTGTGGATAACCCTTTAAAGAGAAATATATCTTTGGAATCACTCAAAAATATCAAAATATGAGCAAGATATAGCCCTTAGAAGTTGAAAACCCTAGCTCTTCAAGCACCAAAATAACTTGGAAACTTTTTTCAATTTTGACAAACTTTCTTGCACAATAACTTTTTCCATATGAATAAAGGTTGTTGTGGATGATAATAAGAACCCATAGCAATAATAAACACCTCCAAATATTAAATATTGAGAGAGTTATGTACTTGTGATCAAAGAATCAATAATTTGTCCAGTTAGGCCAAACTTCTTCAATAAACCCTTGCATCTTTTGGCTTCCTTTAACAAATTGAGGCATGGTGAATCATAGTAGACCTTGTCATGATATTAATTTAAAGTATTTTCAATAATGAAGCTTGAATCTCAATAAAGCTTTGTTAAAGAAGGCATGAAAATAAACTCATGAACCTATGAATTCACCTGATGAAATGTGTTGTGCCCTCACCTATAGCATCATCATTTAGAGCAAACATTCATAGTATTTGTTAGTTAAAATTTAATCAATACAAAACATAGATGATCGCAATATACAAATCAAGGTGCTTGGGGATTCCTTATGAGAAACCCCAAGGATAGGGAGAAGAACTAAAACCTAGTGTGATATTGTTGTGATTGAGTTGATATGAGATGATAGAGGAATCTTAGGGGCAAAAATCGGGGTACAACAGCTGCCATTATTTAAGTGTCTTCTATCCGGAGATACGAAGGTTAAAATCTTTGCGTCGATGCAATTGAAGATACTTAAATATAAAGCAAGCCCTATTTTTGTCCCTAAGATGCCATGGAATGCATATGATTGTGCATGCAAACAAACAAATCCAAAGGCGACACCGGATATGCTGGGGATGTGGGGGAAATAAAATAAAGGATCAATGGAAAGTCCGACTAGGAAAATAAATTCTTGGTGAACAGAAGACTCAACTCTACTTGGGTAAAGCCAAAGGAGGAGATAAAGCAACATTAACTCAAATATCGAGGAGAGAAAGTAAAGGATAACGATGACCGACTGATAACTGGAAACTATCCACTCACTGAGAAGATAGAAGAAAAAAAAGGTAACGTCGACCCATATGGGGAAATAAATGGCAGGATAATACCAACAAAAAACCAATAATAGGGTAGGAAACAAATGATCAGCATCAGTATTTACGACTGGAAACTAATGAATTCTTCAGAGAAAAATGAATCTCAATGATGAACTATCTCCCATAATGACGAGATTACCATCCATCAAAGTACAAATCTCGACAACAAACTATCTCCCATAATGACGAGACTACCATCCTTTGGAGTAACAAAATCTCAACAGTGAACTATCTCCCATAATGATTAGACTACCATCCATTGGAGTAATAAAATCTCAACAATGAACTATCTTCCATAATAATGAGACTACCATCCATTGGAGTAAAAAATCTCAACAACTAACTATCTCATATAACGACGAGACTACCATCTATTGGAGTAACACAAAATTTCAACAACAAACTATCTCCCATAATGTCGAGACTACCATCCATTGGAGTAACAAAACCTCAACAACAAACTATCTCCCATAATGATGAGACTACCATTCATCGGAGTACAAAAAATCTCAACAACGAACTATCTTCCATAATGACGAGACTACCATTCATCGGAGTAAACAAAATGAATCTTCCCTGGGAACTAACAGACTTACTAAGGAGGAACATGTTGCTCAAATAAAGAGACTGCCACTTCCTGTTATAAGAAACCTGTTGGAAAAAGAAATATGACCTCTCTGGGGAAATACCAATATATTCATGTTGAGGAGATAAAGTCTTCTGGTGCTAAAATAAATGCATATTCTCATACCAGGGCTCAAAGCCTATAGAAATTAGAATAATAAAGTCACCAGGGACCATTGATTTAAACCAGATATAAACCAAAGTGAAGCAGTTAACCAAGATATCACCTGACGAGAAAGAAACTCAAAAGGGAACCACAGATCTAACCAGATAATGAGCCGACTAAGAAGGCTAAAGTATAATTCTTCCACGAGGGATAACTCAATGGGGAAACTGGAAGGATATACACTTTTTGCTTAAGGTTGACAATCTATTGGAGAGAGGGTAACATAACGCTGCAAAATAGGGTAATGTGTCAACAAAAACAATAATGAACGCAAATGAGCAATGAATTTTAAATTCATCTATGCATGATGTATGTATGAATATATGAATATTATTATGTATATGCTGACAAAACAGACATACAGTACTGGGGATGACCAGACAAAACTAGCTTGGGTAAAGTCAACACTCAGCTAAATCACATATAGGAGGAAAATTTCACAAGAAAGCAAGCACCAACTGAGGAAACAAATTCCTATTTCACGGCTTAACTTCGTTGGGAAGAAACATAATCAGAAAATAATTAATTTAAAACAGTGAATCAAAACAGATACAGGGATATAACATCCTCCTCCAGGCTTCATCGGGGAACATCACACAGACTTCAATGGGGAAAACAATGCCTCGATGTCTAGCCTTCCACTGGAGATTATAATACTGACTTCTCTAGGGAAGATGAAAACCATGACTTTGAGATACTAGCTAGGGATCCCGTGTTGACTTTATTGGGGAGGACAATACCACATCATGGAGAGGAGCCCAAAATACATTCTTCAATACCAAGAGTGATCATTACACAAACTTCTCTGGGGAGAAATCATGAAACCACACGGGGATAACAACTTTCAGAGAGAAACATTATCTTAATTTTACTTGGGGATTTAAGAAGTCAAACAATACATCCAAAAATCAAAATTATGGGGATATTAAATCAAACCCAGTGCTTGGCGGGAGAAAACCCAAAAAGTTGACAACTATTTCAACACTTCTTAAAAAAGATATTGCCCTTGTCTAGTTGCCAAACAAAAACAATAATTCTGACACCACAAAAGGGCGATGTTTTACAAATGATTCCACCTCATCACACAAAGGGAGAAGGAACTTCCGTCATATGAGTGAAGACTTCACTCGGGAATCTAGGATAGAGGTTTCAAACCATGCAAACCCGAAACCAAAATTATCAACCTGGAGGAAATATTGATCCAAGACTTGACTGGGGAAAATGGGATCACCAATCTAACACCGCACCATACATCAATTGGTATCATCTCCAACTATTTGAGAAACAATAAGAAGATCATACGCATATCAGCGAAAGCGACCTGAAAGAACTTCCTTGGGGGATACCTACTTCCAAAAAATTCAGAGTTCATCCATCCTCGGAATCACTATTTTTGTTTTTTCTTCTCTTGAATCACAAAATCTAAAGTAAAAGGTAATTTTTAAATTCTTTTCAAAAACAATTTTATTATTAAATCTCTTTGTTTTTAAAGTTACTATGAATAATACATGGAGTCTTCGTAAGCGGAATAAAATAAGAATTTCTAAGAATTGGATAAAAGCTCAAATTTTATTAATATAATGGTAGTCTGCAAATGGCGAGATCCCATAGATGATTGCAAAGTTTAGAAAATGGTAATACATTGGAAAAGATACATTGACCACTATTCTCCCTAACAATTTTGAATTCCTGAGCAGCGAATCCTATTGAAGTATGGTGAGGGTCTAAGAAGATTGTTGCTTCAATGATCAAGTCTTGTCTGACGCAGTTACTTGCCAAGAAATCCCTAACTTTTTCCTAAGTTGTCGTTGCGGGTTTTCAACCTAGCGGGAGAATTTATTCTATTTACGTCTCTTATTTTTGCCTAGACCGCCCTTTCGAGTTTTCAACCTACCGAGACGCTCTTTTTTGCCTAAGCCGCCCTTTCGGGTTTTTGACTTAGCGAGTTGTTCTTTTATTTCTTTTAGGCGAAGTATTTCTTGACTGCATCAGCATTTATAGGACGTGGGAACTCCTCGCCATCCAAAGTTTCAAGAATCAATGCACCGCCAGAGAAGGCTTTATTGACAACATACGGGCCTTTAAAATTGGGAGTCCGCTTGCCCCTAGAATCAACGTTAAAAGACACGATCTTCCTGTGCACGAGGTCACCTTCTTTGAATTCACGAGGGTTTACCTTCTTATCAAAAGCTTTCTTCATTCTCTTCTGGTATAACTGGCCATGACACAAGCCCGTCATTCTCTTCTCTTCAATTAAATTCAATTGGTCAAACCTGTTCTGGAGCCATTCAACCTCTGACAATTTGGTTTCTATTATCACGCGTAAAGAGGGAATCTCAACCTCAATAGGGAGAACTGGTTCCATACCATACACAAGGGAAAATGTGGTAGCCCCTGTTGAAGTGCGGACGGATGTACGATACCCATACAAAGCAAAGGGGAGCATCTCATGCCAATCTTTATAGGTAACAACCATCTTTTGAACGATATTCTTAATGTTTTATTAGTAGCTTCAATAGCCCCATTCATCTTTGGCTTGTAAGGAAATGAATTGTGATGTACAATCTTGAATTCTTCACAAAGTTCTATCATCATCTTGTTATTCAGATTTGAGCCATTGTCGGTGATAATCCTGCTTGGCACACCATACCGACATATAAGATTGTTCTTGATAAAGCGCACTACCACTTGCTTAGTAACAATAGCATATGAAGTTGCTTCCGCCCATTTGGTGAAGTAGTCTATTGCCACCAAGATGAAATGATGTCCATTCGATGCCTTGGGTTTAATCATTCCAATCATGTCAACACCCCACATATTATGGCACTTCTTTGAAAATTTGTAATAGTCAGATTCCATTGTCCGCCAATAGTAACCTTCCCTAAGCATCTTTTTGCCATCGAATGTCGATTGGCATGAGTGCCAAAAGAACCTTCATGGATTTCATGCATCAACATGTCTACTTCGTGTCTATCCACGTGTCTAAGCAATACCATGTCATAATTTCTTTTGTATAACACATCTTCATTGAGGAAAAAGCTGCCTTCCAACCTTCTCAATGTCTTTTTATCTTTGTTTGATGCACCAACCGGGTATTCCCAAGTCTGGATAAAATGCTTGATATCATAATACCAAGGTTTTTCGTCTGACGTTTCCTCTGCTGCAAACACATGAGTGAGCCTATCAAGATGTCGCACTTTGATACGAGGCACATCGTTTCAAGTATTTACTTGATACATAGAAGCCAAAGTGGCCAAAACATCCGCCATTTGATTTTCATCTCTGGGAATATGATGGAATTAAACTTTGTTAAAGAAAGGTAATAATCTTTTAGCATAGTATTTGTAGGGAATCAAGCCAGGGTGACGAGTATCCCATTCTCCTTTAATCTAAATTATTACTAAAGCCGAATCGCCATATACATCTAGAATTTTGATTATGAGATCAATAGCCTCCTCGAGACCCGTTATACAAGCTTCATACTCAGCCATGTTATTGGTACAATCAAATGCCAATCTTGCAATAAAAGGGATATGTGATCCATGAGGTGTGATAATCACAACACAAATTCCTTTCCCATAAGCATTCACAGCTCCATCAAACACCATACCTGACCAAGATTCAGGATTAGGACCTTCCTCAGGCACATGTTCATCACAATCTTTTATCTTCAAAAACATAACATCCTTATCAGGGAAATCATATTTAACAGACTGATAATCATCCACCGGTTGGTGAGCAAGATAATCCACCAACACATTGCTTTTTATAGCCTTCTGAGTACGGTATTTAATATCATATTCAGACAACAACATCTGCTAACGAGAAATTCTCCCAATAAGAGCATGCTTTTCAAAAATATACTTAATTAGATCCATTTTGGAAATCAACCAAGTAGTATGATTCAACATATATTGCTGTGACCGTTTTTCAGCCCAGACCAGAGCACAACATGTTTTTTCAAGCATAGAATACCGTGACTCATAGTCAGTAAACTTATTATTGAGATAATAAATGGCATACTCTTTTCTTCCTGTTTCATCTTGTTGTCCCAAAATACAACCCATAGAATTATCTAACACTGTCAGATACATGATCAATGGTCTTCCTTAAACAGGAGGGAGAAATATAGGAGGTTAAAGAATATATTCTTTAATACTTTCAAATTCCCTTTGGAAATCATCTGTCAACACACAACCTTTATCTTTCTTTAATAACTTAAATATCGATTCACACATTGCAGTCACATGGGAGATAAATCTGGAAATGTAATTAAAACGCCCAAGGAAGCCTCTAACTTGATTTTCAATTCTTGGCGCTGGAATTTCTTAAATTGCTTTAAATTTATCAGGATCAACTTCAATCCCTTTCTGGATGACAATGAAACCCAATAATTTTCCTGATCGAATACCAAAGGTGCATTTATTTGGATTCAAGTGGAGACGATACTTCCTCAAACTATGAAACAATTTCAACAAATCTTTTATGTGCCCTTCTTCAATCTAGAATTTGGCCATCATATCATCAACATATACCTCAATTTCCTTGTGCATCAGATCATGGAATAGGGCTGTCATAGCCCTCTGGTACGTTGCACCGGCGTTCTTCAACCCGAAGGGCATCACTCTGTAACAAAATGTTCCCCAGGGTGTGATAAACGTTGTTTTTCCATGTCCTCAGGAGCCATTCTAATTTGATTATATCTGGAAAATCCGTCCATGAACGAGAATACTTTGAATTTTGTTGTACTATCAACCAACATATCAATATGTAGTAATGGAAAGTTATCTTTTAGACTAGATTTGTTTAAATATCTATAATCAACGCACATGCAAACTTTTATATCTTTCTTTGGTACTGGGACAATATTAGTAATCCACTAAGGGTACGTTGATGTCACAAGAAAACTGACATTAATCTGCTTTAAAACTTCTCCTTTAATTTTCACTGCAATATCTGGGTGAGTTATTTACAATTTCTGCTTGATTGGCGGACATTCTGGCTTTAGTGGCAAATGATGTTCCACAATATCAGTATCCAATCCCGGCATATCTTGGTATTATCAAATGAATATGTCTACATACTCTTTCAACAATTCAATCAACATGCTCTTCATGTCGGGATGAAACAATGTTCCAATCTTGACTTCTTTTGGATCTTCCTCTGAACCCAAATCAATTGTCTCCAACGACTCTTTATATGGCTGAATGGTACTTTCCTCGCGATCGAGAAACCGTGAAACCTCTTCTGGGAGTTCATCATATTCTTCTACTTCGGCAACATACGCAGGATATTCAAAGTTGGGAGAGGGTGCAGGGTTATTGTACTCAACATGTTTTTTATTTAATCTGCACATATGATTTTATGATTGTTTTTAGAAACTTACACATATAGCAAGTGATTATGCAGATTCAATTACAGTTATCATTTATTTTGAAAGGATTTTTCTGATTACCATTTTCCAAGAAAAAGCAGAAAATAAGGACACAATTTGGGAATCAAAGATAACTTTTATTAATGATTTTAAAGATCAAAGCAACATATATGCCCATACAATATCAATACTTTCACCTTGGGCAGAGTGAAAGATTTTTGAAAAGATTAACAAAAACAAATTACTTTGAGATATGAATGCAAGAGGGAACATCAATAGTGACCCAGTTTTGGAATCTGACTCCATTTGTCACATAATTCGGCATATCTTGCTTTGCTTCACCTTCCAGAATAGCATTTATCCTAGGAACAGTTGGGTGAAGGTAACCTCCATTGTGAAAGATGTCTTAATATTTGCCCAAAGCAGACTTCGACTTCATATTCTCACCTTTATTACTCTTCACAGAGAAACCCAAACCAACTCTATTCTTATTCACAAGTGGATCAACAGTTTATCCCCACACCTTACTAGGGCCATTACGCACTACATGTTGAGAATCCTTAGACGAAGCTATAGAATCCTCATTTTTCCTCTCATAATCAATAAACAAAGCTTGGAGTTGAATTACAACAACAACTTCATCTACTTCCACAACACTGAAAGAGGATAAATGAGATATTAACAAAGAATTTTCTCCATTTATGATGACCACCTTTCCTTCACGAACAAACTTCAGCTTCTGGTGAAAAGTTGAAGTGACGGCTCCTGCCTCGTGGATCCACGGTCGTCCCAGTAAACAGGTGTAAGCGGGAACAATATCCATAACCTAGAAAGTAATATGAAATAGGTATTGGCTTATGTGAATAGACAAATCTACTTCCCCGGTGACAGACTTCCTTGACCCATCAAAAGCTTTCACAATTACGCCACTCGGGCGCATGGGAGTTCCTTGGTACTTCAACTTCATGAGTGTGCTCCTCGATATGACATTTAAAGCGGACCCATTGTCAATCAGCACATTGGATAATGGATCATTCTTGCAATTCATGGAGATATGAAGATCCAAGTTATGATTCCTTCCTTCATCTGGAAATTCGTCATCAAAAAAACTCAGGTTATTATAGGATGTAATATTCCCCACGACATTGTTGTATTAGTCCAAAGGCATATCACTTTCCATGAAAGCTTGATCCAATACTCTCATCAAAGATTCCTCGTGGGCAGAAGAGCTCATTAGCAAGGCTAGTATATATATCTTTGATGAAGCCTGCAATAATTGATCTACGATCCTGTAGTCGCTCATCTTGATAATCTTCAATATATCGTCCACATCTTTTTCCAAAGTAGTACCACTAGATTCCCCCACTAATTTTTTAGGTTCTGTACTTTCAACAACCTTTTTATCAACATTAATAATTCCTCGAATGACATGTGCGAAAACATGGGCACTGCGGGTCACTCGGATGGCTTCAGAAATATTCTTGACATCAGACAAAGATTGGATGGGAACTTCGATACCATCCTGTAGGATTGTAGTGTTGTAATTATATGGCACAACTTTGCCTGATTCGTAAGGAACATGACCCGAAAAGCAAATCACCATTGCAGAAACAACTGGCTTACTATGGTATTCAATCTCTATAGGGGCGGGAACACCAAAATAAGGCATAATAACATTCACCCATTCTTCAGGATACTTAGACATCACAGAATCATTGCTGGAGAACACACCTTCATCTGAGGAAAATAATTCATCTGCAGAAGCATGCTCATCATCTGACACAATATCAGTCGAGCAGTCTTCAATCACGTTAATTCCATTGTAATAATCTCTATTGCCTGAAACTTTGATAGTACCATTGTCCAATAACAACTGAAAACCATTTTTCACAATGGAACAACCACGAGAACCTCTACAGCAAATATGGCAAGACCCATAATAGTGTTCTTCTTGACCATCCATGTGATAGAAGGTGGCGTGTAACTGTATCAAATCATCATTCATATGATTCACGTCAAAAATCTGGAATTCTCCAGGACATCCAAAGACCATACTCACATCTTCTTTATACTCTGCCCTTAGCCTAATTATATGAATGAGGCCTTCATCCATCATTTCCTGAAGAACGGCTTTCATCTTATCACATCCCTGAATATCTGTACTGCAAATACCACAACCAACATGTTCGTGTGTATAGTAACTGAACTCACAGAGGTCAGCGTGCATCTTCACCATATCTTCTCTAACCAGGTTGATATAAAAAATCTGGAAGTCCTCTGGACAACCAGTAACCATGTGTTACAGCATTTGCTCCTCCATGCTTTGGCGAAGGATTATCTTTCATGTTAGGGCCGACATCTTTAAAGGATAAGAGGCCAGATCTCACCATCTTTTGTACTTCAGATTTTAAAGGATAACATTTCTTAATGCTGTGCCCTGGGGCTCCTTGATGAAAAGCGCATGTCTGGACTGCCTTATAATACCAGAGTAGAGGTGAAGGTATAGTAGGGGGAGGCCTGGTCTGAACCAACTTCTTCTGAATCAAAGTCGGGAACAACTCTGCGTAGCTCATCAGAATGGATTCAAAAGCTTCTCTCTTCTGATTTTGCCCTTAATTTTCATGAGGAGATGGTCTTTGATAGGCAACAGTGGTTGGAGCTACATTAACAACTGGAGTCACAGAAGAAACATGTTGCTGGTACCGATGATGTCTTCTAGGTGGCCTAATCTTCCTTTCCCCAATAACAACATTTGTTTCACTTTCTTTCTTTTGAGAGAACCTGTATGATGACTTTTTCGTCCCTTCATCCTTTGTCAAGCGCCCTTCTCTGATAGCCTCTTCTAAACGAACACCCATGCTCACCATTTCGGTGAAATCACTCGGTGCACTGGCGACAATCCTCCCATAGGTGGCACCACCTGGTCAACTATCTCACGCCAACACTGCTCATATTCTTTGAATGACTCCTTGTCTCTCTGAGCCATTACCCTTAACTGGTCACGGTCAGGTGCCATGAACATATTGTACTTATATTGCTTGATAAAGGCTTCCCCCATATCATTAAAGGTACTGATTCTGCTACTGTCCAAACTCATATACCACTTCAGAGCGGCACCAGCCAAACTATCTTGGAAGAAATGAATAAGAAAATGTTGATCGTCAGTATGGGTAGAGATTTTCCTGATATACATCACGAGTTGGTCACGAGGACAAGAGTTTCCCTTGTACCTCTCAAATTCCGACACTTTAAACTTTGCTGGCACCTTTACATTGGGAATTAGGCAGAGTTCACTGACGTTCTGTCCAAACAATTCTTTTCCTCGAAGGGCCTTCACTTCCTTCTGCATCTCATTGAAATACTTGAAAGTCATCCAACCGGTCATAGAAACCCACACTTTCACTCGATGGAGGAACATGACGATAAACTTAATCATTAACAAATGGCATAACATTCATCGAAGGAGGTGCAGTATAATGGATCTCATTTCTAGCCATAGGAGTAACATGAACCACAAGAGGTGCGAGAGTAGAAACAACTTGAACAACTGGAGAAACTTGAGCCTCAAGGTTATAACCTTTTGGCATGAAATGAAGGGGTGAAAAACACAAGAAGGGGGGTTGAATTGTAAAACTAAAATCTTAAAGCAATTGACAAGATATTTTTATCCTGGTTCGTTTGATCTCAAACTACTCCAGTCCACCCGTCAAGGTGATTTCGCCTCTCTCCAACGAGGTCTTAATTCACTGTATTCAACTGAATATTACAGACTGCTTTAACAACTGCTAAAGCCTTCTTGATTCAAACCACAATCCGGTTTGTCAAGGTAACACTTTCTTACAAAGGTATAAAACAATGTGTGTGAATGTTTTCTACAAAACTTTATCACAACTGTGATGTATACACAAATGAAGCTTAGAAACTAGATTGCTAAACAATAATGAATATCAGAGTTTGGTTTAGCAAAACTGGTTGAGTGAAGATAATGGTTCAGCTTTGTGCGTGTAGAGATTTGGAGAGCATTAGCCATTATAATCTTCGAAGCCTTGTTTATATAGCACTTGAGAAGATGAACGTTGAATGCAATATTCTTGATTCAATGCTAATAACAAGCTTTCCTTTTTTAGCAGATCTTGTCTAGAATGAGGCCGTTGGAATTGATTAGCTTTCAATGCACAGTACCGTTGCTTCTTCAATGCACGTTCTGGCTTGGCTCATTCTGATTCTGCTTCGCTGCTGATGAACTATTGTTTTTGTATCAGAGTGTTTACGCGCAGTTCTGTTCATCAAGCTTCAGCATGTACGTGAGTTGATCATCTGATCTTGACGTTCTGATTCAGCAACTTCTGATGCTGGTGTATGAAATCAAATTCTGATGCTGAAGAAGTGATCTTGCTTATTTTAATCAGCGTATCTGCAAGTCAGAGCATAGTAATTTTAGGTAGCATATAGTTCAAACATGAAACATATAAATACTATATCTTTTCACTTTGTTATCATCAAAACTCAAATATAGGGTAGTAGATTCAAACATTGTTCTAACAATCTCCCCCTTTTTGATGATGACAAAAACTAGATATTTTAAAAGAAAAAATAACGTGAAAAGGTATCTGGGAAATGTTTCAGAGTTAAGAAGTAAGGAGAAATCAGAGTTAAGAGATACTCCCCCTGAGTTGATTACTTCCCTTTGCTGATACGTGTTCTTCAGGATCAGATCTTTTTCTTTCTTTGAACATCAGATTATCAGAGTCTTTGACTTATCAGAAAGCAGAGCTTCAGAGCTTTTCCTGTCAGAGCTTTGCTTTGGATCAGAGTATTAGGTCGATCAGAACTTCATATTTGATCAGAGCAACATTGATCAGAGCTTCTACATTTTGATTAGAGCTTCTAGTCTTCATAGTGTTCAGGAGCTTCCTTGTGCCTGTAGACTTAAAACAAAACAGAAAAACATTTCAAGTAATAGAGTTAGAATGTTTGAGAATTTCTGTCTAGTTAGCCGTTATTGATTTTAAATATCATTCTTGTTCTCCCCCTTTTTGTCAGCAATCAAAAAGTGTTGGTGATGTGTTAAAACACTTAAGATCAGAAAAACTAATTATATTAAAATAGTTCAGAGTCAGAGCAAAATAGCGTTACAAAACATAGTCAAAATAGTACATCAGAAAATGAAGAAAGCATGAAAAAGTTATGCATGAAAAAGATTTAAGGTTGAGGAGGCATGCGTGAGAACAGGCTTTCCAGCATTGCTTGAATCTTTTCAGAAGTTTCATTTTGCTTCTGAACCATGTTGACAACAGTGTCAATCTTGCTGTCCTGTACATCCATTCTTGCTTTCATCTTCTGATCATTCTCGTCCATCCGCTGCTGTAGACGCAAGTCATTCAGCCTTAATTCTTCCAGAGCCTGCCTGTCCAAGGCAGCTTGAGAACTTTCAGAAGGAGGAGGCTTCTCAGAACTTTCAGCGACATCTTCTGCTTGACTTTCAGCCTGAATGGTCTTGTCTTCTGATGGTTGCACCTTTGCAGCTTGCTCTTTCTCCAACCAAGGTTCACTGTCCAGAGGGAGCACAACTTCTTGAGGCAGCTGACTTTCAACTTCCTTCAGCAGCTTGCTGAAGTTCTGTTGAGCCTGCTCATAGTTGACGTCCTGCAGCTTGAGTGCTTCAGCACGTACCCATAATCTGAACTGTGACCAGAGCTGATCAGAAGCAGCTGGGTCAATCATCCCAGGACAGACTTGCTTCAAAGAAGCAATCCATTGCAGCACACCTGTTTCAAAATTCAAAATACCAGAGCCAACATCTGGTTGCTTTGGTTTTGGGATGGCAATTTTGTGTCTTAAATCAGCAAGACGTTCAAGACTTGTTAAGTCAATGAAAGTTCTGCTGGGGTTTTCAGAGGTTTGCTGAGGGGCTGTTTGTTTTGGAGGAAGGGTATCAGAATCAGAGTCAGATATTTCGATTGGAGTGGATGGAGGTTTGGGAGTATTTGGAGGTGTTGATTCCTCTGAAGATGGTAACTGGGGCATGACAATAGTGGTTCCACATGGCAACTGGATTGCCAACGGTGAAGGTTGAGGTGAGTGAGGGTCAGAATGATGAGGAGAAGGGGTTTCATAGTGGTGAGACTCTGTTTATGGTGAAGGTGGATTATTTTCTGGTTGAGGAGGTGGAATCTCTGATTGCTCAGGGATCAGAGGTTCTTCTGAGAGTGGTTGTTGTTGTTGTGGTTCTGGTTCTGGTTGTTGTTGTTGTTCTGGTTCTGGAGGAGGAATATTTAGTGGTTCAGAATTTGGTTGAGCAGAAGTATGTTTACGCTCAATATCAGCTAGCACTCGATCAAGTGCTGGTGTTGTTGAAACAGTTGGTTGTTTGGGAATTTTGATTCTGGGTCTTTTGAGTAGTAAGGCCTCAGAAGGATCTTCTGGTATGGTTTCATCAATGGTAGGGATTGGGATTGATATTCTGTGAGAGGTTTGAGGAGGGGCAGCAGATGTTGGAATAGTAGATGAAATTGAAATAGGGGCAGCAGATGAAATACCTCTTTTCTTTGGAGTCTGCTGAGACGATCCTTCTGCTGGTGCTTTCCTCTTCTTTGTCTTCTTCTGAGTCACTTCAGGTTGGGGTTGACTCAGATCTTTGATCTTCAGCTTTGAACCTGTATCTTCTGCCTTGTACGTATCTGGATACTTGAGAAACATATCTGATTTGGATTCCATTTCAGAAAATATTGGAAAATCACTCAGAGGCACTCTTCTGCTGGAGATATCAGCAGTTGAAGTAGCTCTGGGTTCCTTCTTAATATTTTCTATCAGCTTCATCTTTTTCAGGTTCTTGGCGTTCAGCGGTTTCCCAACAGTTGGTTCAATAGTGCTCAGCGCTTGAGCTTCGCTTAGATACTCTATCAGCTTATTCTCTGTCAGAATATCTGATATGAGCCTTCCAAATGGTATCCAGTCCCTTTTGGTCCTTTCTTCTTCTCTTGTTTCTTTGACACTTGTCTTGAGATGGTTGAACAGGAAGTGTGCCAGATTGATCTTCACCCTCTGATCAATAAAGTAGATCAGAAATTGCTGATCCACGTTTATATAATCAGGAGAACTTGTTGGTTTCCTGTGATTGAAGCAGCCCAGAACAATCTTGGCCCATACTCTGCAGTGATCCTTCAGATCCTTAATTTTGCTGCTGGGCATTCCAAGAGTGAAAATTCTGTTGGCTACCACACCTATATCAGGGCATCTTTCAGCCATGTCCACACAACGGACTCCACCACCACTTTGACCGATTAGCCTTGCAATGAGGTCTTCAGAAATTACAATCTTCTTTCCCATGACAGAAGAGATGACTAGATATTTGGAAACCTTGGCGTGAATCCAAAATTCCTTGACAAGCTCTGGGAAGGTTGGTCCAACCAACCTATCGAAATACCTCTCCCACTTTTGAGCCCTAATTTCCTCAGTTAGGTCAAATCCATTATCCTTCAAACTTTCGAAGTCGATGATTAACTCAGAGAGAACTTCAAGGTTCTTTACCGGTGTGAGAAGAGTTCTGAGGGGCACCTGATACTGCTCAGAAGTTTCTTTCTTCTGATTGCCTGCAGAAATGCTGGAGGATGCCATTGTTCTCACTAAAAAGGTTTTGAGAATGATTTGAGAGAAAAAGGTTTGAAGGAGATAAACTCAGAAATATGCAGAGAATACTTGAATGATTATGAGAAAGCGTAAAGAATAAGAGTGAAGGATTAATGTGCTTAAATAGAGTTTTCAAAAATTATTTTGAAAAATTAAACGTTTTTTAAGAGAGAGAAAAAAAATAATGATTGCCATTAACAAGCGTGATTACTTTTCATTAAATGCTTGCTGATTTTGGGGGATTTGAGAAAGATACTTAAAAACGGTTACCAGACATGTGTCTCAATGCACCCAATCAGCGCTTTGCCTTCTCAGAAGCGTGCACGCGTTCTGCTTCAGAGATTTGCTGATGATTGGATGACACTTGTTTGATGTAGTGATCAACACGTCTGTCTTTGAGATTAGACTCTCAGATCTTTAGACTTGCATCTGATACAATCTGCATGTTCTATCTTTCTGAAAGGAGATTGATCAGAAGTTCACAGCAAAATAATTACATTCTGAAGATAAATATATGGAATTAAAACATTTTCACTCTGGGCATACTTTCATGCTGAGATGTTTCAGAATGAAATTGAACCTATCTTCTGAAAGGGGTTTAGTAAAGATATCAGCCCATTGATGGTCTGTATCTATAAATTTTAAGCTTAAAATACCCTTCTGAATATAGTCCCTAATGAAGTGATGTTTTATTTCTATATGCTTAGCTCTAGAATGTAAAATAGGATTCTTACTTAAGCAAATAGCAGAAGTATTATCACAAAGAATAAGAATGTTACTCTCAAAAATCTGGAAGTCTTCAAGCTGAATTTTCATCCAGAGCATTTGTGTGCTACATCCTGCTGCTGCTATGTACTCAGCTTCTGCTGTTGACAGAGCAATTGTTGATTGCCTTTTGCTGGACCACGAGATCAGATTTTCTCCCAGAAACTGGCAGCTTCCAGAAGTACTTTTACGTTCCACTCTGTCTCCAGCAAAATCAGCATCACAGTAGCCTACTAAGCTGTAATCACTAGATTTTCTATAAAACAAACCCAGATTAGTAGTACTTTTCAGATACTTGAAAATTCGCTTAACAGCTGTTAAGTGAGATTCTCTAGGATCTGATTGGAATCTAGCACAAATACATACACTGAATAAGATATCAGGTCTTGAAGCAGTCAGATAGAGGAGAGAACCAATCATACCTCTGTAGACTTTCTGTTCTACACTTTTGCTTACCTCTTCTCTTTCCAGAATGCACGTGGGATGCATTGGAATCTTTGATGGCTTACATTCTGAGAGGTCAAATTTCTTCAGAAGATCTCTGATGTATTTGCTCTGATGAATGTAAGTTCCTTCTGGAGTTTGATTGATCTGAATTCCTAGAAAGAATTGCAGTTCCCCCATGAGGCTCATCTCAAATTCTGCCTGCATACACTTAGCAAATTTTCTTCCAAGAGAAGGATTAGTAGAACCAAAAATAATATCATCAACATAAATTTGACAGACTAAAATGTCACTCTTAACTGTTTTACAGAATAGAGTGGTGTCCACTTTCCCTCTGGTGAATTCATTTTCAAGCAGAAAGTTACTTAGCCTTTCATACCAAGCTCTGGGAGCTTGTTTCAGACCATACAGTGACTTCTTTAGTTTGAAAACATGTTCTGGATGTTTTGTATTTTCAAAACCTGGGGGTTGGTGAACATAAACTTCTTCTTCTATATAACCATTTAAGAATGCACTTTTGACATCCATCTGATACAGAGTGATGCCTCTATTAACAGCAAATGAGATTAAAAGTCTGATAGATTCTAACCTGGCGACTGGGGCAAAGGTTTCTGTATAGTCTATCCCCTCTTGCTGACTATAACCTTGTGCAACCAGTCGTGCCTTGTTTCTGATGACTTCACCTTATTCATTTAACTTGTTTCTGAACACCCATCTTGTTCCAATGACGTTGAATCCTTTTGGTCTGGGAACGAGATCCCATACGTCGTTTCTGGTGAATTGATTCAGCTCTTCTTGCATTGCCAGAATCCAGTCATTATCCAGAAGTGCTTCATCAATAGAAGAAGGTTCAATCAGAGACACAAGTCCCATAAGAGTTTCTTCAGAGTTTCTGAAGCTTGCTCTTGTTCTGATTGGATCTTCCTTTCTTCCTAGGATAGTCTCTTCTGGGTGATCCAAACTGCTTCTGGGTAATCTCTTCTGAGGTTGATCAGCAGCAGTTGTAGGATTTCTAGCATTGCTCCTTTCAGACGTTGAAGGAATGTCTGTGTTGAGAGCTTCTGATGACTTGTCTTCAGAACCTGCAAATTCAATTTCTATACCTGCAAAATTTTCATTCTGCTTTGACTTTTCAGAGTCAAGCTTATCATCAAAACGAACACTGATTGATTCTTCCACAATCTGTGTTTCTGTATTGTATACTCTGTACCCTCTTGAGCGTTCAGAGTATCCTAACATAATACACTTCTGTGCCTTAGAATCAAACTTGTTCAAATAATTCTTCGTATTCAATATAAAGCAAGTACATCCAAATGGATGAAAATACGAAATGTTGGGCTTTCTGTTCTTCCACAATTCATATGGAGTCTTTTCCAAAATAGGTCTTATTGAGATTCTATTCTGAATGTAGCACGCTGTGTTTATTGCCTCTGCCCAGAAAGTCTTAGCAACGTTTGTCTCATTGATCATGGTTCTGGCCATTTCTTGCAATGTTCTGTTCTTTCGTTCTACAACTCCATTTTGTTGGGGAGTTCTAGGACAAGAGAAATCATGCAGAATGCCTCTGTCATTAAAGAATGACTCAAAATCTTTATTTTCAAATTCTCCACCATGATCACTTCTGACTTTAACGATTCTAAGATCTTTTTCATTCTGAACTTGGTTACAGAAGGTAACAAACACAGAGTGTGACTCGTCCTTGTGTCTTAAGAACTTTACCCATGTCCATCTGCTATAGTCATCTACGATTACTAACCCATACTTCTTACCACTGACTGAAGCAGTTTTAACTGGTCCAAATAAGTCAATGTGCAGAAGTTCTAATGGCTTAGAGGTAGAAACAACATTTTTGGATTCAAAAGAAGGTTTTGCAAATTTTCCTTTCTGACATGCTTCACACAGAGCATCTGAATTGAACTTCAAATTAGGAAGTCCTCTGACCAGATTGAGTTTGTTAATCTGAGATATTCTTCTCATACTAACATGCCCCAATCTTCTGTGCCAGATCCACTGCTCGTTGTTAACAGACAGAAGACATTTTACGTTCTGACTCTTTAGTTCAGAAAGTTTGATTTTGTAAATGTTGTTTTTCCTCTTACCATTAAACAGGATAGTCCCATCTTTCTGACTAACAGCTTTACATGATTTTTGATTAAAGATTATATCATAACCGTTATCACTTAATTGACTTATGGATAACAGATTATGCATCAATCCATCAACTAGCAGAACATTATTAATAGAGGGAAGATTTCCATTACCTACAGTTCCAGAGCCAATTATCTTTCCCCTCTGATTGCCTCCAAAGCCAACGTGGCCTCCAGGCTTAAGTTCCAGGCTTTGGAACATATGCCTTCTTCCCGTCATGTGTCGTGAGCAGCCAGAGTCCAGGTACCATGACTGGTGTTTCTGACTTGCTGCTAAAGATATCTGCAACATGTATTATTTTATCCTTAGGTACCCAGATCTTCTTGGGTCCTGATTTGTTAGTTTTACCAAAACTCTGGTTGAATTTTGGTTTCACAGAGTGCTTACTACTAGTATATTTGATGTCATGTGTGTGACCATACACAAAGTGTGAATTTAAAGGAGTGTGTTTAATGGTTAAATCCATGACATTCTTAGGTGTAGGAACCTTACCTAGGTATCCTATTCCTTTCCTTCCGTTTCTGCTAACTCCATAGATCATTGAAGCCATTCTGCTTCTATCTATGCTTTTAGCAAGGAACTTCTGGAAACTGTGATCATACTCCTTGATGATCTCATCAGCGTTGCTGGGAGTTTCAGAAATTGGTTCCTTCTGAGAGTTTTGTAAAGAGTTTTCTAATTTTGAAATTTTATCTCTCAGCTCAGAGTTCTCCAATTTGAGACTCTCAGACTTATTAGAGTCAGATTCAAGATTCCTTTTCAGGTCTCTGAATTTAGCTCTAATCTGCTGATAACGTTCCAGAATTTCATTGAGGCTTTCAGCAAGTTCAGCCTTTGTAAAATTAACAGCGAAGTTAGGGAATACCTCTTCTGTGTCTGATTCTGAGTCTGATTCAGAAGCTTCACTGTCATCTGGAATGTTAGCCATGAGCGCTATGTTTGCCCTTTCATCATCTGATTCTGAGTCAGCTTCAGACGAGTCAGAGTCATCCCATGTGGCCATGAGACTTTTCTTCTTCTCTCTTCCAAACTTCTTTTTGGGCTTTTCCCTCTGAAGCTTTGGGCAGTCACTCTTGTAGTGTCCTTGCTCATTGCACTCGTAGCAGATGATGTCTTTTGTGTTTGGCTTCTTGCTACTGGAGGAGCCTTCAGATCTTCTGTATCCAGAGGAAGAATCTGTCCTTCTGTATCTGGAAGAAGACTCGTTCTGATCAGATCTTCTGGGATTCCTGAACTTCCTTTGTCTTTGCTTCCACAGTTGATTTACTCTTCTGGAGAGAAGGGAAAGTTCGTCTTCTTCTGATGAGGATCCATCAGATGTTTCTTCAACTGCCTGCAAAACTTTAGACTCAGATTTTCTGTTAGATTTTAAAGCTAAAGGCTTACCTTGCTTCTGAGGCTCGTCAGCTTCTAGCTCTATCTCATGACTTCTGAGAGAGCTTATAAGTTCCTCCAGAGTGATTTTGTTGAGATCTTTCGCTAGCTTCAGAGCAGTAACCATAGGCCTCCACTGCTTGGGTAAACTTCTGATTATCTTCTTGACATGGTCAGCAGTAGAGTATCCTTTGTCCAGAACTTTGAGACCAGCTACCAGAATCTGGAATCTAGAGAACATAGTTTCAATGGATTCAGATTCTTCCATTTTAAACGCCTCATACTTCTGAATGAGCGCCAGAGCTTTTGTTTCTTTAACTTGAACGTTGCCCTCATGCGTCATTCTGAGAGAATCAAAGATGTTCTTAGCTGTGTCTCTGTTGGAGATCTTTTCATACTCAGTATAGGAGATGGCACTGAGGAGGATGGTTCTGGCCTTATGGTGATTCTTGAAGTCACGCTTTTGTTGATCAGTCATTGATTTTCTATCAATCTTCTGACCAGTTGCATTCACAGGGTGCGTGTATCCATCTGTCACCATATCCCACAGATCAGCATCATGTGCTAGAAAGAAGCTTTCAATTCTGTCTTTCCAGTAATCAAAGTTTTCTCCATCAAAAACTGGAGGTTTGCCGCTGAATCTGTCTCTGTCCTCATTGTTGTCATTGCTGAAATGAGAGTTGTTTCCTGCCATTGTGTTTTTCTGACGCTGGATCTTGTACTGACACGGTTAAGTGTTTTAGCTCAGAACCAGGCGCTCTGATGCCAATTGAAGGGGTGAAAAACACAAGAAGGGGGGTTGAATTGTAAAACTGAAATCTTAAAGCAATTGACAAGATATTTTTATCCTGGTTCGTTTGATCTCAAACTACTCCAGTCCACCCGTCAAGGTGATTTCGCCTCTCTCCAACGAGGTCTTAATTCACTGTATTCAACTGAATATTACAGACTGCTTTAACAACTGCTAAAGCCTTCTTGATTCAAACCACAATCCGGTTTGTCAAGGTAACACTTTCTTACAAAGGTATAAAACAATGTGTGTGAATGTTTTCTACAAAACTTTATCACAACTGTGATGTATACACAAATGAAGCTTAGAAACTAGATTGCTAAACAATAATGAATATCAGAGTTTGGTTTAGCAAAACTGGTTGAGTGAAGATAATGGTTCAGCTTTGTGCTTGTAGAGATTTGGAGAGCATTAGCCATTATAATCTTCGAAGCCTTGTTTATATAGCACTTGAGAAGATGAACGTTGAATGCAATATTCTTGATTCAATGCTAATAACAAGCTTTCCTTTTTGAGCAGATCTTGTCTAGAATGAGGCCGTTGGAATTGATTAGCTTTCAATGCACAGTACCGTTGCTTCTTCAATGCACGTTCTGGCTTGGCTCATTCTGATTCTGCTTCGCTGCTGATGAACTATTGTTTTTGTATCAGAGTGTTTACGCGCAGTTCTGTTCATCAAGCTTCAGCATGTACGTGAGTTGATCATCTGATCTTGACGTTCTGATTCAGCAACTTCTGATGCTGGTGTATGAAATCAAATTCTGATGCTGAAGAAGTGATCTTGCTTATTTTAATCAGCGTATCTGCAAGTCAGAGCATAGTAATTTTAGGTAGCATATAGTTCAAACATGAAACATATAAATACTATATCTTTTCACTTTGTTATCATCAAAACTCAAATATAGGGTAGTAGATTCAAACATTGTTCTAACATGAAATTCTCAGGAATCCCTCACAGGTAACCCTGAGGCATATGGTTTTGTGTAGCAGTAACTAGAGTAACAGAAATGGGAACTGGTGGGCCTTCAAAAGCAACCGTTGTTTGTTGTGGCTGAGCAAAAGGAGGAACATGTGGTGGCTGATTCTAAGCAGCTACCAATGATTCCATCAAAGCAGTCAGATTGGCCATACCGGCCTTCAAACAGTAACCTCTTCGCGTAACTCGCGATTCTCTTTTTCAAGATTCTCCATTTTCTTCCTGGAGTTAGCCCGAGTTTTGAATCAGTGAGACAACTTACTGAACGAAGTAGAGAAACTCAGTAAGACACCTGGGTATGAACTGAAATGCAAGAAATATGTGCAAGATGATGAATGATACGCAATGCACATGATTTATTTTATTATTATTAATATTTCAAGAGACTCAAAGAATTATACACAATTTGCAAATACTAAAGTACTAACACATTTTAAAATACTGAAAATCTCATTATAATTAACTTCAAAATGGATTACAACTTTTTAGTATAAGTTTCAACAACCCTAAGTACAAGAGAAGATAAAATCTAGCATCCTAATAAGACAAAGCTAAAAAAGACCACTCCACACCCTGAAGCTTTCCTGTGAGTCTTGCAATCTAGGCCTTCAATTTCCTATTCTCTTCTGCATACCTGTCGACAACCTCTTTCCAATTTCTAGAGTTAGGAAGTGAGTAGCTAAGTCCTGATTGAACTCTAGAGGAAAATAAATCCTCTTGCCTCTCCATCATCTCTACAACATGACTCTCAAGAATCTCGATCAGGTCATCCTTCTCTTTTAAATCTTCTCGATAGGACATCTCTAAAGTATGACACTTGTTCTTCAAGGCCTCCTCCTGCTGCATCCTAACCAGGGCAAGTTGAAGCTCTTCCATATCATCTAAAAAGGGAGGAGTGGTATTCACAAACATATCAGATAAAGGTTCCTCACAGGAATATGGCATCTTCAACTAGATTTCCCTTGCCTGTACCCACCGGAGATAAGGCTCCAAAGAAACAACTTCTCTAGGTCCCAAGTCCTTTCTACTCTTCCTATGAATATGGCGCCAAGCCTTTGCAATCTCCTCCTTACCTTCCTTATGGTTATCTCCCTCTTTAAGAAAGAAACCACTAAGATGAATACTATTTTGCTTATCTCTCATCAGATATCCAAGTTGTCATCGTGCAAGAACGTGATTGTAGTTAATTCCTCCCTTTGTACCAAGAAGAGGTACATTGGGGAAACTAGCACAACTATCGACAATTGTGAAATCAAGCTTCTCAAATAAGCTTTTGTTTTGATGAAGACAAACCATGGCTAACAAAGAAGGCAAAGACTTTGGTCAAGCATCTAAGCATCTAAGGATAATATCTTCAATCAAAGCTCTCAACATCTTTTGAAGGTACAATAATATTATCTACTTTGATCTTAAGATATAGATGCTCAAAAATGAAAAAGAAATGTTTAAAAATAATTCTCAAACCTTTCAAAGATTATTTTTCATTTTTCGTATGCATGCAATCGATTACATAGTTCGTGCAATCGATTGCACACTTAAAATTTTCAAAACAATTGATTCTGTCTTAGCATGCAATTGATTACATAGTTAGTGCAATCGATTGCACTCAGTTAAATTTGGTACTGACTTAGCCTGCAATCGACTACATTATTGATGCAATCGATTGCACTCTTAAAATTTTGAAAATATAGCTGTTGAAAACCTTGTGCAATCGATTACACTAAAGGTGCAATCGATTACACACTGCACGAATTTGAAAAATTACAGCTTTGTTCATGCCTTTTGATCATGCCTTTTCATTACATCTTTTCACTCAAACTTGGCATTTGTTCATGATACAATTCCAGATCTTCATGATGTTTCAAAAGGGTGTTATGAACATATAAATATTCAATTTCAAATTCATATCCAAAAAACCATCTTTCATAATTTTTTTCTGAACTTTAAAAATACAAACTCAAGCATTCTTCATTTTCATGCATAAGTTTTCTGCATTTATTTTCATACTTTAAAACAGAAAACTTTGAGAAAATATATCTTGAGTCTTTGTACAATATTATTATTGAAAGAAGAAGATTATACATTGTCAAAATCACTCTTAAGTGATCAATATACTCTACTCACTCAAACTCACAAATTGATATTTACTTACTTAATTTCCAGGATTGTTGGAATTGAGTTTAAGTGTTTTTATTGAAATCTTGTCTTTCCATGTTGTTGGATACAAGTGTAGTTACATTGAGAGGATTGTTCTCATAGGTAACTTAGTGAAAATCAAGAGGATTGTTCTTGGTCCAAGAGGATTGTTCTTGGTTTGGTTGGTAGTTCTTATGTAAGTTTGCCACAATAAGGAAATCTCTTTCATGTTGAAAGGGGACTGGAGTACTCTCAGACTGTGAGGGGAACCAGGATATATTTCGCGTGTCTCTTTATTTTTCTGCATTTTTAAGCTTTCCTAAAATCTCTTATAACCAGAAAAATAAGAACCATCATCACTAAAAACCAGAATTTTTAAAAGTACCTAATTCACCCCCCCCCCCCCTCTTAGGCGCACTTCGTACTTACAATAATATCCACATCATAGTAAGCCTGATGATACCAAATAATGTCAGAGTGAGTGAGGGCCATAATCTTCGGTGCCCAACGAGGTTCCTTCTTGATATCTCAAAAAGTATCAGACCGAGGTAAGTGAGAAATAAACCATTGACACAACAAAGGCGTGCAACAAATGATCATCCCTCCATGATAAAAATCCCTAAGATGAATGGAGTAATAAGCATCTCCTAATAATTTAGGAACTGGATTCCTGATCAAAAGATCCTGATGGTATTGATATCTACAAATTTGTCAACGTTAGGAGATAATAACAACCCATAGGCAAGTAGAGCAAAGATGGCCTCAAAGGCAACTATACTCTTCATCCTAGCAAAGTAGCAATCTTTCTCCAATAAAAATTGGGCGGGTAATCCTCTAATTCCTCCTTTGGTATTCATGTGGGCCTCAATCTCAGATTTCCCCAAATGAATCATAGCAGTAATCTCATGAGACTTTGGCTCCCCCTCTAAACCGGTGAAAGGAACACAATCAGTAACAGGTAAACACAGTAGGTAAGAATACTCCTCCAATGTAGGCATCAACTAATAATCAGGGAAAGTGAAACATTGATACATTAGATCATAGAACTGGACCAAAGTCGAGAGAATACCCTCCTTCATCTTGAGCTTCATGAGAGACACAATGGATCCATATTTCTTCCGAAAATTTGTAAATATCTAGATCTCGGGAATCAGACTCATCAATTCATCTATCTTAGGATCCTTGAAACCGTACTTCCGAGTTTTTATTTTTCCAGAATCAATGGTTAAAAAGTACCTGAGATATTTGCAAAAAGGCACCTTTAAATCCCTTGAAACAAATGTTTTAAAGGATGGTTATGGGTGCATGAATGCATGATGCAACAATCACACACAATATCACAAACATGGGGGTTCATAGGTTCCACGTCACGAGCATGAGGTCTAAGTTACTACCCACAAGATATGGTCTAATAGTTTATCACCTGCCGAACAAGGTTCTAAAAGGTTCACAAAGTCTACATCCTTCCTTCGGATATTACCAACGTCTCGATTGACTCGGTAATTAGTAATATTCTCAGGAAAAAATCGTCTGAGTGTAGTATCGCGTGACAACCACTTCTAGATTACTCCGTCATAATTTCTGCATTACACCTAAAAGACCAAGATGGGTTAAGGATTCTACAGTCCTCAGTTTCAACAGGCTCCCAGGTCAAAAGCAGCATGTCTTCTCGATTACTCGGTAAACGACACTACAATCAAAGGGGCCTTCACTGAGTGGGGGATCTCATGCATCCTTTTATGGGATTACTCCCTCAAAGTTAACATGACTATACCGCTCGTCCTATTTTAAGTTTTCCCAAGTCCGGGTATAGGACTTATGAGAAATCACCAATCACCCTGAAAACCAAGAAAATCCAGACAAACATATACAACACATAATATACAACAAATAATAACACATACACAAATAAACAAAGATAGGCTCAACCCACTTAGGGATGGACCAACAATTATTTGATCTTTCCCCAATGAAGTCGCCATTTTTTTATAGTGGTAGAAATGTTGAGACTAAGCCATTGGATTGACTTGACTCGCACAGATCAAAATAAAAATCACCACCACACTTTATTGTTTTCAAAGGATTGGGAAAAGAGCGAATAACCCAAAAAGAGGGAGAGAGAATCTAAGTTCGGGGGTTGGTTATGCAAAGGGAAGATATTAGCACCCTAAACATCTACGGTACTCCACAGGAACCTCTTTGAAAATTTGTGTATTTTGACTATAAAAGTTGTATAAAAATAGATTGTGGGGATGACAAAAGAAGTATCTTTTATAATTTTTTTGCGAATGCCGCGGTTGTGAACCTTTAGTGTCTACTGTGATCGGTGGGAATGAGAACTGACTGTTTTGGAATGCTGGTTCGCGTTTGCGTTTATTTTCGCAAAATGTCGCGGTAATCAAGAGTTGCCACCGTCTTTTATTTTATCCAACAAGGAAAGGACAAAAGCACAGAAAAATTCTTTTTTGAGATATTTCTCGGGTTCGGGAGGTAGATTATAGAAAGGGAAGGTGTTAGCACCCTTTCTATCCGTGGTTATCCACGGGCTCTTAGGTACTTGCTCATTATGTTTTCAAAAGTTTTGCTTTTCTTTGTGTTTGTGGGTTTGAAAAGAGGTTTTGTTTGAAAGGGAGTGTAAGTGCGAAAAGTTTTGTTTTTGTTTTTAAAAGAGCAAGTACTTAAGAACATCTACCTACTCAAAAAGGAATTAAACTGTACAAGTGTCCTTTAGACAGTGCTATCCCACTATTGAGGAGTAGGTAGCATCGTTGTTGGAGTTTTTCGGGTCAATTCGATTTAAGGGACATGTGGTTACTAAAGCAATGTTAGGATGCCTTAGCGGTAACCCTAATGTCTTAGATCATTTTTTATCCGAGGCAACCGTTTCGAGGCAACTGATGATCTTTGGACAAGAGGACGACCTCTAAAACTTCCTATACTCAATGACCACGTTCGAGGCAACCAAGTGAGGCGTACCCTAAGAGTGGCATGTGCGAGTGTATTGTTTTTCAGTTATATTATCTTTGCATATCATGGTGAGCTACTGTTGATTTTAAGTTAAGATAGATCTTGTCATGCATAGCCTATTATTCAAACATCTAACAGTTAATAGTTGCGGAATATAAATTGCGGAAAATAAATCTAAGCTTTTACAAGGCGTCGGGTATTTACATCGCCAAAAATAAACTCTTAAAATTAAATTGCGGAAAGTAAATAAAACGATAAAATAAAATCCTAAGTTAAAAAACTATTACATCCTCGGAGCAATTACAATTATATGGATCAAAGATAATTCGCGCGAGAAAAATTGAATCGGAATGTCCTTTAGGGTTTTGACCCTTTTTATTAAATAAAGCATATTTTTTGTTATTTTTTGAATTAAAAAAAATAGTCTAAGTTAATGATTAAATTAAATGAAAATATTTTTGAGTTTTATTTTAATTAAGGAAATAAAATAAGAATGGTTAAAAAACATTAAAAAACCTAATTCTAAATTAATTTTAATTTATTGCAAAATATATTGTTATTAAACCTATTTAAACTATATAAATTAATTAGTGATTTATTTACAAAAATAAATAATAAATTAGTGGAATTAAAAATATTTTTTGTTTTCTGATTTTTTATAAAAAAAGGTTAATTAATTAATTGGTTAATTAAAATACTAATAATAATAAAATAGAAATAGAAAATAATGAAAAGAAAAATAAAATAAACAAACTCGGGGGGGGGGGGGGGTATGGGCCCAATTTAAGAGTATGATCAGCATAATTCCAGGCCCAAACGTCCAGCCTTTTTGACTTTTTTAGATTCCATGGGCGCAGGTTGACCAGGGAGTATGATGAACGTGCAATCTGGGCCCTTGGATCTGATTTGAGACCACCTGGCCAGCATCTGGAGAAGGGCGTATGATGGACCATCCTTTGAGACCTACACCTGAATATCTGAAGAAAAAATTGAACAAAGTTTTAGGGGACCTTGGATTCGAACCCAGGTCCCAAGGGTGTTTCCAATAGTGCTCTTACCAATCCAACTGCGTTGCTTAGTTGTTATTAGGATACACAATAAATATTATATGGGCAACTCAATTATTATGCTGGCAAATAAAAAAAACGCGTTAAACTTCAAACAAGCCAATCTAGCCATGCCACGTTATCATCCTTGTCATGGGGACTGTGGCTAAAAGTCCTTTACCTATACCAACGGACGATTGTCCGTAGCTACACATCGTGTTATCTCAAAATCCACCACAAGCCACTAAAATGCAAACTGAAGGCATGGTTCTGCTCGCCTCTCCGCACTAGTTCCAATCATGGTCCTTTTGTTGACCAATTTGCCCTGTAATGAAAATCCCTGAAAGAACCCTAAAACAATCTACCATGGAGTTTTGCGATATAGGGCATAATAATGAAATTGAATAATACAGAAACTTTGCAAATGATGTCAGGAGTTCAAATATGCAATTATTTTAAAGAATGGATGCAAGATTGGAGCTTCACGATTCCATGAATATGGCGGTTCAGAGCGGTAATTACAGGGCTTTTGGAGGTAGGAGAGCATGCGATAATGATTGGTACTGCTTCAGTGAGATCCAAGGAAGCGATTGAAACCTTTGTTTTATCCTAAAAAGGTCTCTAAGTGCAATTTTAGATCCAAGGTTTTCAAGCTTTTTTCTCCAATTCTTATGGCCGTTTCTGCAGTGGTTTGGGCGTGTTTTAGGTTTGTGAGGCTTGCTTGCATATAATAGAATGATTCTAGGTCAAAATATGGGCCAATATCCATGTGCATTGAAGAATTAGGATTTGATTTTGATCACCATAACCATATTTCCAAATATAGGCAAGATCTGATTTTCTATGCTTGAATGAACCATGATGCGATTTGATTGAGTGAATAATGATAATTGCAAGTTGTACAAATTACAAAGATCCATTTACATCAATTTTTAGATTTTATTTGATTTAATATTGATTTAAAATGAATTAAATCAATAAAAATAAAATAAATTAGAAAAATAAATGAATGGTCATGGAATTAAGTATGGGACACGTGTGTGGCATGACAAGACCAAATCAAGTGGAAAACAGTGGGCCCTTTTGTCAAAAATTGGAGTTTTGAGGATAGTTGACTTTTGGCAAATTTGGAAAAATGCCCAACTTCAACAATGCATAACTTCTTAAATTTTGAACTTTTGGAGGTGTTCTTGGACTTTTTAGAAACCTTGAGATGTACTCTAATCAAACTTTTTGGTATCATATCATTTTGATGTTCCATGCTCAAGTTATAAGCTTTGGCAAAAAAGGTGTTTTTGTTGACTTTTAAAAATGACCTATAATGTCCAAATTTGTAACTTTTTGTAAAAGCATTTCTTGATCTTGGGGTGTGAAGATGAATTGTAGAAAATTGCATCATCTTAAAAATGAGATTTGTATGGGTAATTTCTCATAAAGTATGAGAAAGTTATGCTTGGTCAAAGTTGAGTTGACTTTTCCCACAAAACCCTAATTTAGCAACTTTTGAATCTTGATGAATTTTGAGAAATCCTTGATGAATCATGATCAACCCTTGATCAAATGATGAATTAACCTTCAAAATGAGAATGTTGACAAAAAATATTGGGGTTTGACTGTATTTGGGACACAGTTGACTTTTGGGGTTCTTGAGCAATTGACTGACTAAACTTCCTCTGCAAGGCTTGAAATTTGACATGGATGAGCTTAAGAACATATTAGGACATTGGGGAACACTTTAGGTCATTTGGATGTGAGGACCTTGATGCAACACAAAACCCTAATTTTGACTTGACTGCCTTAGGAGGTGACTTGACTGTCCAACTCTTGAGTCATCTTGAGCAACTTGAAGATTATTCTTGACATATCTTGAGGAATATGGGAGGGAAAATTTTGGGGTACAAAAGTTGCCCCTGTTCAATTTTCTTAATCCTGAGGATATAGATTGGCTTTCGAGCCTTTCGTGATCCGAAGGTGGAAGATAATTGAACATTAGAGTGCCCAGAAATTTGCACTCGCATAGTGTAGTATCAGCATTGTGATGTCAGGAATGGGCTTACAGATGCCATTTGGAGATTATTGGTAGGAGGATGGGCTTACAGATGCCATCTGCAGAGGTGTCGATCGCATAAGAGATTCCTTAGCGAGAACTTGCATACCTGTTGTTGTAGAAGATTCCGCTGGGGAAGTCCAACTTTTGTTGAGATTTAGGAACTTGCTTGTACTTCAACTAAGAGAATGCCTCTGCTGAGTATTAAGAACCTGTCCATAATTAAACTAGGGGGTAATCTTAATCAAGATCTAGGAACTGTCTCGTGCTCAATGGGAGTATACCGTTGAGGTTATAGAACTTGTCCATACTGTGACGGAGGGAAACATCAAGATCTAGGAACTGACTCGTGCTCACCGGGAGTATACCGTTGAGGTTATAGTACTCGTCCACACTATGACGCAGGGAAGCATCTTCATCAAGATCTAGGAACTGTCTCGTGCTCACCGGGAGTATACCGTTGAGGTTATAGAACTCGTCCACACTATGACGGAGGAAAACATCAAGATCTAGGAACTGACTCGTGCTCATCGGGATTATACCGTTGAGGTTATAGTACTCGTCCACACTATGACATAGGGAAGCATCTTCATCAAGATCTAGGAACTGTCTCGTGCTCACCGGGAGTATACCGTTGAGGTTATAGAACTTGTCCATACTATGACGAAGGAAAACATCAAGATCTAGGAACTGACTCGTGCTCACCGGGAGTATACCGTTGAGGTTATAGTACTCGTCCACACTATGACGTAGGGAAGCATCTTCATCAAGATCTAGGAACTGTTTCGTACTCACTGGGAGTATACCGTTGAGGTTATAGAACTTGTCCACACTATGACGGAGGAAAACATCAAGATCTAGGAACTGACTCGTGCTCACCAGGAGTATACCGTTGAGGTTATAGTACTCGTCCACACTATGACGTAAGGAAGCATCTTCATCAAGATCTAGGAACTGTCTCGTGCTCACCGGGAGTATACCGTTGAGGTTATAGAACTTGTCCATACTATGACGGAGGAAAACATTGAGATCTAGGAACTGACTCGTGCTCACCGGGAGTATACCGTTGAGGTTATAGTACTCGTCCACACTATGACACAGGGAAGCATCTTCATCAAGATCTAGGAACTGTCTCGTGCTCACCGGGAATATACCGTTGAGGTTATAGAACTTGTCCACACTATCATAGAGGAAAACATCAAGATCTAGGAACTGACTCGTGCTCACCGGGAGTATACTATTGAGGTTATAGTACTCGTCCACACTATGACGTAGGGAAGCTGTCGAGATTGAGAACCTTATCTGAAATTCAACCGAGGATAATTCAATTGAGATTTAAGAACTGGTCAGATCTTCGACTAAGCTGGGAACTTAGCTGCATCTTTCCTGAAAGGTAAAGGTCAGTCATATGCAATGCATGATATGGATCAAGCAATGATGTTCTCAACATAAATGAGATTGTATGGTATGATGCGTATATGCATGTATCATGATGTATGGAAATGTGATATTTTAGTTGGGGAAAATAAATCCCGGAGCTGCTGGAGAATAGAGTAGAGTTCTTCGTTTCTGCTGGGGATGATGAACGAAGATAATTGTGAGAAGAAGCCTGCAGGAGAGAAGAACTCCGTTGGGGGAATAAACTGATGAAGAGATTACTCTGAGGGGACTACTCTGTAGGGGAGAGATGTTCTGTTGAAGATTTTACCGATAACTCCGATGGGGATTCTGTTGATAAGCTCTGTTGGGGATTTTAATGATGAACTCCACTGGGGATGGAAAGAACTTCGCTGGGGATGACCCTTCAGTTGCAACTTGCTGAGGATAACCCAGTTAGACTCTTGTGAGGATAACCTTCTGAATTTGGCTGGGGAAATTTATTTGCGCTCTGCAGGGGATAAGCTTCCAGAATCTACTGGGGAAGATGATTCAACTCTGGCGGGGAAGCCTTTTTTAGACTGCGCTGGGGAAATGACTCCACTGGGGTATCTTGTATTCCGCCGGGGAACATTCTTATATTCTGTTGAGGAATATTAAGATTGTCGGGGATGCTCTTATACTTGCTGGGGAATGTCTTTATACTCTGCTGAGGAATATTAAGACCTTCTGGGGATACCCAACCTTTTTAGGGCTGATGGTAAGTTAACTCAGCTTGGGGAGAGCATTGTTGATTCGTTCATAGTTGCAAGTCTCAGTGGGGAGAGCTACCATTAATGTTTTACTCTACGGGGAGTGAAAGTATCTTAGCCATATTCTTCAGCTGAATATATACCTTGGTACCTGGTGGACAGAGCAACTTGTACAGTTCAGACAATTCTTATTTGCCCCTGTTTTTGCGGGAGAAGGTGCCTGCGGAGGCCCTGTGGATCGAGTATTATCCCAACCTATGAGGTGCTTGGTATCTTTCGATTGAAATGACAAGTCTTCTTCTGGTAGGCAAGTGACGAGATGACAGAACATAGTCGTACGCCTTGATCCCTAATTTTTTCCTGGACCGCCCTTTCGGGTTTTCAGTCCATCGGGATACCCTTTTTGCCCAAGCCTCCTTTTCAGATTTTCGACTTGCCGGGTGTACAGATTTTTTCCATTTTTATCCCTAATTTTTGCCCGAACCTTTTTGGTTCGCCGAGAAGCCCTTATTTTTGCCTAGGCCAGTCGACCTAGCGGGTCTTTGATTATGCGTCGTATTTTCTGATTATGTCCATGATCTCAGGATGTAGGGAGCTGTCACTGTCGGTAGTGTTATGTTGCCATACTACCAGAACATCTTCGTTTGATCATGCACGATTCGTTGCTGGAATTCATGTCCAATGCCCTAATTGATTCAGATGGAGATCTGCCCCTGACTATTTGGCATTTTGAGAGATTCCTTGAATCTTGACTTGACTGCCCCAGATGATGGACAATGATCATTTCGTGCCCCTTGATTGGAAGTGTTTTTCCACTTGAGGTGATCCTTTTTTTATTGAAAAGGTTTTTTGTTCACTGGATATTCGTCGTGTAAATTTCTCTGCTGTTTGAACAAATAGTCATATGCAAACAATGTTATTTTAAGAATGCAAAGCTTATGTATATCTTGAAGTTTTTGAAAATGCAGTTTTCAATAAAACAAGAGAATTTTTGTAAAATGTGATGTCAACTCAGGATTTTACAGCGAGCCCTACAGGAGTCAGGATACCTTTTGTAACAGTATGCTTTCGAACTAACCCATGCTTCAGCTAGGACTTTTAAGGGTTATAACGTGGCCTAGTTCACGATTTAAGAAACAAAGGATAAAGGCTCAAAATTCATTTGTACCCACCCGTTCTTCGTGATGTTCTTCGATCCTAAACTCAGCTAATCGTGCATTAGATCTTGTTTGAGTCTTTGCTCTGATATACCAGTGATGGTTCGGATACTGACAATTTATTTTGGACAGACAGTTATTTTGCTGAGGGTTTGCAGGATCTCTTTCTTTTTGGTTTTTATTATCCCTGTTTTTTGCCTGAACTGCTTCTTTTTGTGATTACAGTCAGCGGGATGCCCCAGTTTTTCTTAAGTCTCCTTCACAGGTTTTGACTTATTAAGCTTTTATTTTGAGAGATAATGACTGCCTGTCTTTTACGATTATACGGAACCAACACCGTCTTTTGTTTCAGAAGGACTTCTTTGATGCCATTCATTGTACACCTGGATCAACTGAGAAAACTACCCTGCCCCGGGTTATAATTAAGGGTTTTAATTTGTGAAAAGAAAAACTCCAACTTCTTTGGCTCAAAGGGGTTGACTAGGGATTATCTTCCTTATAACTCCAATGTTTAGGATTTGAAACAATGCTTGTACCTCATCAGCGGGGTCTGTTCAAAAGCATACTTTAGAGATTTTGATATCATTCTCATCATCCTCCCTCAAAAGGCTTAGAATTTTTTTATCGAGAGTTGAACATCACAAAAAGCAATTTGAATATAGTGAATACGATTGGATTGATTCAGAACAGACATATGCAATGCATTGATAAAGTAATAAAGTTTGACATGATAATAATTGTTTGAATAAGCAAAGAAAGATACAACTTCAGAATTTAAATGAACAAAAGTCTCTTAATTTGAACTAGTCATTTCAGGTGGAGAACCCTCAACGGAATATTTTCATTTCGCCATCCGGCATGAATTCCAGCACTCTTCCGTCAATCAAGTCTTGGATCTTGTTTTTCAAAGCCCAACAGTCGTCGGTGTCATGTCCAGGACTATAAGAGTGGTATGCACAAACTGTGTCGGGATGGTAGCTAGGAGCAGAGGTATTGGGATTCTGGGGAGGATCCCTTAAAGGAATCAGATTGACCTCCAACAAGCGTTTCAGTATTAGAGATGATGGTATATCAGTCTCAGAGAAATGTCTTCCAGACGTATTTTGCTTACGCCAATTACCCCCATTGACGCTGGCGAGGTTGATGCTGAGCTTGTAACCCTGAAGCAGGCTGAGGAGCTTTTCCCTTGTCTTCTTGCCCCAAAGGTGGTTGAATGATGGCTTGATCTTCAACCCTATTTGTTTGCCCCACTTGGTCATTTTGAAGTAGTTTGTTGATGAGGACCCTGAGCTCTTCTTGTCTTTGAGCCAGGTCTTGAATGAGAGCCATTTGGCCCACCAGCTGTCCCATCATCTGGATCTTCATTGTTGCCAACTATATTTGTAGCCCTTCCAACTGATCATTCCTGACACCGCCTGGATTCCCTAGGACTAAGCCCCTTGCGAGGAGAGCTTTTATTTCTTCCTGCCCCTGGGATAGGTTCAATAACATTTCTTGAAGTTGAGCGTTTTGAGCCTGGAGATCTTGGTTTTCTTGTGGGAGAGCCATTGCTGAAATAAACAGTGGGAACATGAGAGACCTGTACTGGATGACCTGTTATGCAATGATATGTATGATATATGTATGCAATTTTTTCAAGGATCTTGCGGGGTAAACAAGAAACTGTTAGAATTTGAATCTGGTAGCTTGATTGAAGGAGCTTCATGTTGCTGAGAGTCCTTCTTTAAGAGTCAAGCTCACCATATCGAGTGGGTCATAGCCCCTGACTCAAGTTATCGTGCTTGGATTTCTAGACAACCTTGGCTAGAGGAAAATAAATCCCCTTTGCCCCTTGCTAGCCATTTGATTTACCATAACCTGCATCACAGACCCTTGAGATCCTTGAAATGGTTAAAGAAATGTTAAGGCATGATGTTATGATGTGTATGCTATGCGTTTAAGCAAAAGTGTGAGGTGATGTAAGTAAGCCCTGCAATAAATCCAAATTATTGGATAAGGACTGTAAACAAAACCTGCAAGGAGTCCATGTTGTCAGATAACAAGAATGTGCAAGTAGTTCAAGTTTGAAGGCACACAAGTCACACATATAGCCTTAAGTTTAGGCTGGCATGGAGTTTAGGCATTACCCTCTTTCAGTTCAGTTGGTTTAAACCTGTCCTAAAAATAGTAATCGGGTTCTAGAGGATCTCAATATCACTGACTACCCTCAATCGGTCATAATTCTAGTTTAGCAACCTTTTCTTGCGGTCGGAATCATCGCGAGAGTTTAGTCTCAATGAGTGTAGCATTCTGCTACTGTTTTATGGCCAAGTTGGTCAATTTAAGGTTCTAAGGTCAGTTGGTGCTTAATGACTCCTTAGAAGACCCATATTCTCCTCGTTCCAACACAAGGGATATCGGTACAGACCAAGGTGCCACACCAACGTAGCTACTGCTTCATTCGTGTCGGTCTACGCCAGACATATCCCTCACAGTTTATTGCTACTTACCTAAAGGGTATCCCCAGATCCGGGTTAGGATGTATAGAACTCCGATACAAGCCCACAAAATTAAAGCATACAAAGCATACAATTTAAAACAGAGTGATCTAATCCTAAGGTACACCTCACTTATAATAATCCCCAGCAGAGTCGCCAGTTCTGTGATCGGTGGGAATGAGAACTGACTGTTTTGGAATGCTGGTTCGCATTTGCGTTTGTTTTTGCAAAATGTCGCGGTAAGCAAGAGTCGCCACCGTCTTTTATTTTATCCAACAAGGAAAGGACAAAAGCACAGAAAAATTCCTTTTTGAGATATTTCTCGGGTTCGGGAGGTAGATTATAGAAAGGGAAGGTGTTAGCAACCTTTCTATCCGTGGTTATCCACGGGCTCTTAGGTACTTGCTCATTATGTTTTCAAAAGTTTTGCCTTTCTTTGTGTTTGTGGGTTTGAAAAGAGTTTTTGTTTGAAAGGGAGTGTAAGTGCGAAAAGTTTTGTTTTTGTTTATAAAAGAGCAAGTACTTAAGAACATCTACCTACTCAAAAAGGAATTAAACTGTACAAGTGTCCTTTAGACAGTGCTATCCCACTATTGAGGAGTAGGTAGCACCGTCGTTGGAGTTTTTCGGGTCAATTCGATTTAAGGGACGTGTGGTCACTAAAGCAATGTTAGGATGCCTTAGCGGTAACCCTAATGTCTTAGATCATTTTTTATCCGAGGCAACTGTTTCGAGGCAACTGATGATCTTTGGACAAGAGGACAACCTCTAAAACTTCCTATACTCAATGACCACGTTCGAGGCAACCAAGTGAGGCGTACCCTAAGAGTGGCATGTGCGAGTGTATTGTTTTTCAGTTATATTATCTTTGCATATCATGGTGAGCTACTGTTGATTTTAAGTTAAGATAGATCTTGTCATGCATAGCCTATTATTCAAACATCTAACATTTAATAGTTGCGGAATATAAATTGCGGAAAAATAAATCTAAGCTATTACAAGGCGTCGGGTATTTACATCGCCAAAAATAAACCCTTAAAATTAAATTGCGGAAAGTAAATAAAACGATAAAATAAAATCCTAAGTTAAAAAACTATTACATCCTCGGAGCAATTACAATTATATGGATCAAAGATAATTCGCGCGAGAAAAATTGAATCGGAATGTCCTTTAGGGTTTTGACCCTTTTTATTAAATAAAGCATATTTTTTGTTATTTTTTGAATTAAAAAAAATAGTCTAAGTTAATGATTAAATTAAATGAAAATATTTTTGAGTTTTATTTTAATTAAGGAAATAAAATAAGAATGGTTAAAAAACATTAAAAAACCTAATTCTAAATCAATTTTAATTTATTGCAAAATATATTGTTATTAAACCTATTTAAACTATATAAATTAATTAGTGATTTATTTACAAAAATAAATAATAAATTAGTGGAATTAAAAATATTTTTTGTTTTCTGATTTTTTATAAAAAAGGTTAATTAATTAATTGGTTAATTAAAATACTAATAATAATAAAATAGAAATAGAAAATAATGAAAAGAAAAATAAAATAAACAAACTCAGGGGGGGGGGTATGGGCCCAATTTGAGAGTATGATCAGCACAATTCCAGGCCCAAACGTCCAGCCTTTTTGACTTTTTTAGATTCCATGGGCGCAGTTTGACCAGGGAGTATGATGAACGTGCAATCTGGGCCCCTGGATCTGACTTGAGACCACCTGGCCAGCATCTGGAGAAGGGCGTATGATGGACCATCCTTTGAGACCTGCACCTGAATATCTGAAGAAAAAATTGAACAAAGTTTTGGGGGACCTGGGATTCGAACCCAGGTCCCAAGGGTGTTTCCAATAGTGCTTTTACCAATCCAACTGTGTTGCTTAGTTGTTATTAGGATACACAATAAATATTATATGGGTAACTCAATTATTATGCTAGCAAATAAAAAAAATGCGCTAAACTTCAAACAAGCCAATCTGGCCATGCCACGTTATCATCCCTGTCATGGGGACTGTGGCTAAAAGTCCTTTACCTATACCAACGAACGATTTTCCGTAGCTACACATCGTGCTATCTCAAAATCCACCACAAGCCACTAAAATGCAAACTGAAGGCATGGTTCTGCTCGCCTCTCCGCCCTGGTTCCAACCATTGTCCTTTTGTTGACCAATTTGCCCTGTAATGAAAATCCTTGAAAGAACCCTAAAACAATCTACCATGGCGTTTTGCGATATAGTGCATAATAATGAAATTGAATAATACAGAAACTTTGCAAATGATGTCAGGAGTTCAAATATGCAATTATTTTAAAGAATGAATGCAAGATTGGAGCTTCATGATTCCATGAATATGGCGGTTCAGAGCGGTACTTACAGGGCTTTTGGAGGCAGGAGAGCACGCGATAATGATTGGTACTGCTTCAGTGAGATCCAAGGAAGCGATTGGAACCTTTGTTTTATCCTAAAAAGGTCTCTAAGTGCAATTTTAGATCCAAGGTTTTGAAGCTTTTTTCTCCAATTCTTATGGCCGTTTCTGCAGTGGTTTGGGCGTGTTTTATGTTTGTGAGGCTTGCTTGCATATAATAGAATGATTCTAGGTCAAAATATGGGCCAATATCCATGTGCATTGAAGAATTAGGATTTGATTTTGATCACCATAACCATATTTCCAAATATAGGCAAGATCTGATTTTCTATGCTTGAATGAGCCATGATGCGATTTGATTGAGTGAATAATGATAATTGCAAGTTGTACAAATCACAAAGATCCATTTACATCAATTTTTAGATTTTATTTGATTTAATATTGATTTAAAATGAATTAAATCAATAAAAATAAAATAAATTAGAAAAATAAATGAATGGTCATGGAATTAAGTATGGGACACGTGTGTGGCATTACAAGACCAAATCAAGTGGAAAAAAGTGGACCCTTTTGTCAAAAATTGGAGTTTTGAGGATAGTTGACTTTTGGTAAATTTGGAAAAATGCCCAACTTCAACAATGCATAACTTCTTCAATTTTGAACTTTTGGAGGTGTTCTTGGACTTTTTAGAAACCTTGAGATGTCCTATATTCAACCGTTTTGGTCTCATCTCATTTTGATGTTCCATGCTCAAGTTATAAGCTTTGGAAAAAAAGGTGTTTTTGTTGACTTTCAAAAATGACCTATAATGTCCAAATTTGTAACTTTTTGTGATAGCATTTCTTGATCTTGGGGTGTGAATATGGATTGTAGGAAATTGAATCATATTCAAAATGAGATTTGGATGGGTCATTTCTCATAAAGTATGAGAAAGTTATGCTTGGTCAAAGTTGAGTTGACTTTTCCTACAAAACCCTAATTTAGCAACTTTTGAATCTTGATGAATTTTGAGCAATCCTTGATGAATCATGATCAAAACTTGATCAAATGATTAATTAACCTTCAAAATGAGAATGTTGACAAAAAATCTTGGGGTTTGACTATATTTGGGACACAGTTAACTTTTGGGGTTCTTGAGCAATTGACTGACCAAACTTCCTCTGCAAGGCTTGAAATTTGACATGAATGAGCTTAAGAACATATTAGGACATTGGGGAACACTTGAGGTCATTTAGATGTGAGGACCTTGATGCAACACAATACCCTAATTTTGACTTGACTGCCTTAGGAGGTGACTTGACTGTCCAACTCTTGAGTCATCTTGAGCAACTTGAAGATTATTCTTGACATATCTTGAGGAATATGGGAGGGAAAATTTTGGGGTACAACACCTACGTACCACCTTCCATGAAATAGGATTGATATGACCAAAGCCTCCTAACAATGAACCTCAAGGTTATTGGATCAAAGATTTCAAATTAAACATACTTGGGCTTACAGACATAGGTTTGTGCCACGAATGATCATTTCTCAAATTGGGAAAAAATTTAGCGCTATGTTAAACAATCGTAAGTGGACTTATATAGAAGTCGTACCTATTTTGAGGCCGGTCAATAACAATCTATGTGCCATATGTTTTGATAGGTGATATGTAGATCATCCTCTAACAACATGTATCACATGTAAGAAAAGGATAAGATGAAGAGGAATGGGAAATATTTGAATCAAAAAGTTTAATCAAACTATCATTAAAATCATCCATTCATTTTAGTGGAGTTAAACTCAATACCCAAGATCCAATGATGTTAATGAAGTTCATGATCAACAACCACATAGCCAGAATATATTAAAAAAATAAGTTGCATTTAATGAATAAAATAAAAAGGAAAAATAATTTTTAAAATGAAAATAAAAGGTAAAATAGCAAACTATACTCAAAGTATCAAGAGAAATATTTTAAAGAGACCATAGAAAAATTAGAAATCATCTTAAATATTTTTATAGAATTTTTGGTAATTTTTTAAAACAGAAAAGTATTTTTTTAAACTAATTAAAATCACCCAAATTAATGAAAAAAATATGAAAAATAGTAGAAGTCAAAATAAAATTTTAGAAAAATTTCAAAAAGTCATAAATAAGGAAAATGATTTTTATAAAAAAATTTTAGAATTTAAAAATATCAAAAAGAATTTTTTTTAATAATTAGAAACAAGTCAAAATAAAGGAAAAATTCTAAAAAATATCAAATCTGAAAATGAAATCATGAAAAAATAAAAATCAGAAAGAGAATATTTGAAAATATGTTTTTGAATTTTTTTCATAATTTTTGAATCAAAAATGAATTTTCTATGATTTTTTGAAGTTTGGTGTAAAAAACAGAAAATAAAATAAAGTTTAAAAAAATGTGGATCATTGGATGAGAGTCAAAACGCGTTAGTAACCAGATCCAAAGGATCATGCATGCTGTGCATATCATGGTCAGCTTTGGAAATTGCACCAGATCACCTTTTAATATTTAGAAACAACTAAAATTTTGGCGTGTTGGATGGAGTTTGACTAATAGAAGTAATCAGATCCAAGGACTCTCAAAGCGTGCGTATGATAAAGCAAACACACTGGATTGAATTCAATAAAATTACATGTCATGCCTTCATTAGTTAAAGCTGACACGTAGGTCGTCTTCAACCTCCGGACGCCCTAGATTGGGGTTCCTCAAACTGTAAAATTAGAGGACCAGACCGGTACCATTAGATTCGTCTCTTCAAGACGATTTTAATGGTACCATCGTGCCAAATTTATCTAAACTGAGTAAGGCTTAAATTGAGAAAATGCAAAAATAATAGCGAGCACAAAATTCTGGAATATTTCACTTAAATCTTAATGAAATTGCAAATTGTAAAATGCACGAGAATCAGGAAGATGAAGAGAGTATATTAGTCTTTTATTTGGATCGATTAGACCAAGATATCTACCTGAACAAAGTAGAAAAAGGTGGCTCTGAAACTGGACTTATGTAGATCAATATAGGTCACAATTCTTGAAGGTGAGAGTATGGTTAGCTTCAGAGAAGTTTAATGACGCTAACTGAATAGAGCTTTTGGTGTTTTGGTGTGAGAATGCAAGAAATTAGAAATTCAAATTCACAGTTCATGTGGGATCTGAGTGGAATAGAGCTTGTATTTATAGGAGAAGCGATGGAATCAAGAGGAGGGGTGAATGACGCAATTTCCCTTGAGTTCGTGCACACAAGTGATCATGAAGAAAGTGTGATCACATGTGTATCAAAACTCAATCAAACGATGTGTTTTATCAATCTTAATGATCCAAACATATTTAATAATCATTTTTAAGTGGTAAACGCGTGGTAATTTGGTGATTAGAAGCTAAATTATGAATTTCAAATTCTGACTTTGGAGAAAACTTCAGTTTCAAGGTACCATCTTTGAATCCATGGTATTCAAAGCTCAAAAGGTTTCAGGTCATGGTTCTTGAAGCATTTGAAAGATAAGATCATAATATTTGCAACGTGCCAAGAATGGAATCAGATGGATGTTTGAGCTAAATGTTGTGATGAGTCAAAGTTGAGAAAAAGATGCTGACTTTTTGTACTTTGCAAAATTCTAAGTTTTTCTTCAAAAGTGACCTAAAATGTTTTGAGTTCAAACAAGGCATTCCTCAAAAATCGAGCTTTGATCATTGATGCTAGCTTGAAGTATACTTCCCAAAGAGCATTGTGAAACTTGAATCACTCAAAAATACATACTATTGAAAAAGTTATAGCCTTAATCTTATGAAATCTTAAGGCATCTTCCACTCATTTTCAAGCTTTGCACATAAAATAAGATTTGAAGTTCATTTTATTAAGATCATTATGAAAAAATAATGGGCTCAAGGAGATAAAAATTGAATAAGTTATGAACTTTTGAAGTCACATGAGGGATTTTGTTTGCCTATTTAGAGGACATGTAATCTTTATTCATCATTAGGCATCTTCCACATAAACTTTTCTTGAAAATTTTTAAGTGATTTGTTGATAACCCTTTAAAGAGAAGCATATATTTGGAATCACTCAAAAATCTCAAAAGATGAGCAAGATATAGCCCTCAGAAGTTCAAAACCCTAACTCCTCAAGCACCAAAATGACTTGGAAACCTTTTTCAATTTTGACAAACTTTCTTGCACAATAACTTTTTCCATGTGAGTAGAGGTTGTTGCGGATGATAATAAGAACCCATGGCAACAATAACAACCTCCAAATATTAAGGATTTAGAGATTTATGTACTTGTGATCAAAGAATCAATACTTTGTCCAATTAGGCCAAACTTCTTCAATCAACCCTTGCATCTTTTGACTTCCTTTAACAAATTGAGGCATGATGAATCATAGTAGACCTTGTCATAATATTAATTTAAAGTATTTCAAATAATGAAGCTTTAATCTCAATAAAGCTCTGTTGAAGAAGGCATGGAAATAAACTCATGAACCTATGAATTCACCTGATGAAATGTGTTGTGCCCTCACTTATAGCATCATCATTTAGAGCAAACATTCATAGTATTTGTTAGTTAAAAGTTAATCAATACAAAACATAGATGATCACAATATACAAATCAAGGTGCTTGGTGATTCCTCATGAGCAAACCTAAGGATAGGGAGAAGAACTAAACCCTAGTGTGATCTTGTTGTGATTGAGTTAATCTGAGATGATAGAGAAATATTAGGGGCAAAAATTGGGGTACAACAGTGTGAAAAATATAGAGGAAAATTAGGTCAAGAAGGGTGGGCTTGGACCTTTGTATGAAAGCCTTTGATTTTATTTAATTATATTTTGAATTTAAATAAATAAAATAAAAAATAAATGGAATAAAAATCAAAAGGGGTGTATGATTAGATTTATAGGTTCACTATGAGTTCCAAAAAACTTTTGGACCTTGAAACATAAGCCGCTAGCCCAAAAATTCAAGTTTGATCAATTTGGGTTTCATGCATTTTCTCAAATTTTCCCAACTTGCACCAATCATAACTTTCTCAATTTTTATCATATGAAGGTGATCTTGGACTTTTTGGAAAGCTTACGATGTCCCCTACAATCTCTATGTTTATAATTTTTCCATTTGAAGTTTTATATTTATGTAAGTTTCCTTGACAAAAAGTGTCTTTTTGTTGACTTTTGAAATGACCTATAATGTTTTTGCCCATATCTCTCAAATGAAGCATTTTTTGGACTTGAGCTTAAAGAGACAATGTTGTAGAGAATTGAATTCCCTTCAAAATGAGCTTTGGTTGAGAATTTTTTGATGAAGCATGTGAAAGTTATGTTTGGTCAAAGTTCAGTTGACCACAATTGACTTTTTGTCTAATATAGTTGATTTTCAGTCATCTGAGCAATTAACTGAGCAAACTTATGTTGCAATGCTTTAAATTTGGAATGAGGGTTCTTAGAGACATATGAGAAACCATGGAATCCACTAGAGGCATTAGAAAACTAATTTTCCTTGATAGAAGCAAAACCCTAGTTGTAGGTCAACTGCTTAGGAGGAGGGTTTGTCTGGTCCAACCTTAAGTAGCCTTGAGCAATTGAAAACCCTAGGAGCACGAGGAAGTATCTTGAAGAAAATGGGAGGGAAAAGTTTGGGGTACAACAGATTCCCTTGTTAAATCTTCTTAAATTGAAGAGTTAGATTGGCATGCTCGCCATTCGTGATCTGAAGGTGGAAGAGGATTGAACACTTAAGTGCCCAGAAATTTGCACTAGCATGTGCACGAAGTAACACAATTTTTTTATTTTTCTTTAATGAGCTTAAAGATGCCATTCGGGAAAATTACGGAGTGTCGTCATAGATGGGCTTATAGATGCCATCAAAAGTGACTTTTGGTAAGAGTATTATAATTATTCTACGTTTGATTGTATCTGGGAAGTATACTAGTGAGTTTGTGTCTCACTGTATCTAGCAGATATGCTGGAGAGTGTCAGGGTGAATCTTATGTATCAATTGTATCTGAATGATATTCTAGAATGGGTCTACGTCTTGACTGTATCTATGAGAGGATCAGAATGAGTCTTTGCCCGACTGTATCCGAGATCTATATTAGAATGAGTCTATGTCTAACTGTATCTAAAAGAGGATCAGAATGAGTCTTCATGCGACTGTATCTGAGATCTGTATTAGAATGAGTCTACGTCTGATTGTATATAAATATATACCAGAATGAATACCATAATGGATCTACGCCTTGATCGTGTCTGAATTGTATCTGGAATATGTACTGGAATAAGTATCAGAATGGATCTATGTCTCGATCGTATCTGAACTGTATCTAGACGATGTATTGGAATGAGTTTACGCCTGACTGTATCCAAGAGATCATCAGAATGAATCATCAATTGATTGTATCTGAAGGATGAGAAATTGTTGACAATGTTTATCTGTCTGTGAACTAACCTGAAAGAAAATAAAGTTAGTTTTATGCCATATCATGATGTATGTAATGCATCGCGTAATGATGTTCTCAAAATAAATGAGAGCACTATATGCATTTTGTATGCATATGCTATGATATTTTGTAAATGATGTATGGGTGCAATATGTCGTTGGAACATACCGGCAGCTTCGTATAACATCTTTGGCTGGGGGAAATAAATCCCTGATTGTTTGTGGGGAATGAAGAAATGAATCTTCAATCTTGTTTAGAATGTCTACGATGGGGATTCCTTCTTTCTGTTTGAGGACACTCTACTGGGAACGTTTCGACTTCTGCTTAGGGATAAGAGAATTCTAGGAACATTGATCGTTCATCGTTCTTTTGAAGAACTTGATTCTTATATACCCTGGCTAGGGATAAATGATATGGATAATCTTCTGATATGTTATCTAACCAAGCATTAGATATGGAAGTTAGCTCTTCTAGGGAGGACAAAGTTGAATGATATATTATCGGGGAAGGGAATACCGCAAGGCAACTGCGATAATTGGAGAAATAAACTCTATTGGGGAAATAAACCATGCTGGAGAAGAGAATTTTATCGGGAATTTTATGGTGTTGGAGAAATAAACTCCACTGGAAAATTAAATTCCTGTAAACTGCATTTAGGAAATAATTTCTGATGGGGATGAGCTTATGAAGATGACTCTGCGGGGTTTTCGAGAATAGTTGAAACTTTATCCCAATTCCCAGGGTCTTTAGTAAATGCTTATTCCTGTTTGTATGTGTGATCGGTGGAAATAGAACTGACTGTTTAAAGCTGGTTCGCGAAATGTCGTGGTAAGCAAGAGTCGCCACCTTCTTTTATGTTCTCCAATGTGGAAAGGACAAAAGCACAGCAAAATTCCTTATTCGAGAATGTTCTCGGTTCGGGAGGTAGATTTATAGAAAGGGAAGGTGTTAGCACCCTTTCTATACATGGTTATCCATGGGCTCTTAGGTACTTGCTCTTATGTTTTCAAAAATGTTTGCTTTTTAAAATGTGAGTGGGTTTGAAAAAAGTTTCGTTTTTGAAAGATTTCTAAGTGACTCTTGTATCTGTCCTCAAGAGTGTTTGAAAAATTTGTTTTGAAATCTTTTGAAAGTGTCAGTGTGAAAAGATGTTTGGTTTGTTTTTTTTAGAGATCAAGTACCCATGAGTCATCCACCTACCCTAAGGAATTAGGTTGTGTAAGAGTCCTTAAGGTAGTGCCATCCCACCATTGAGAGGTAGGTAGCACCACCGTTGGAGGTGTTCGGGTCAATTCGATTGAGGGACAGTGTGGTCACCGAAGCAATAGGACACCTTAGAAGTAACCCTAATGTCCTAGATCCTTTTTAATCTGAGGCAACCGTTTCGAGGCAACTGGATCTTAGACATAAGGGCGACCGCTAAAACACCCTATACTTGACGACCACTTTCGAGGCAACGAGTGAGGCATACCCTAGAAGTGGCATGTGCATTGTGTGTTGTTTTCAGGTTAACGTTTATCTTTGACCATGCAATTGTGAGCTACGAGTTGTTTTTAATTGTCATACATTCTTTCATGCAATTTAGCAGTTAGGAGTGCGGAAAATAAAATACGGAAAGGTAAAAGCTACGCTATTACAAGGCGCGGGTCTATACATCGCCAAAAAACAAAGACCCGTTTTTGATAAAGATGCGGAAAGTAAAGAAAAGCGGTAAACCTAATTACTATTACATTCCGGAAGCAGTTACATAATAATCAAAATATAAAAATAACGTGCGAAAGAATTAAAATCAAGACGTCCTAGGGTTTTTGACCCTTTTGAGAAATTAAGAGTTTTTTGTCCTTTGCTTGAAATTAAATTAAAATTAAACCTAATACTAATTTAATTAATTATTTACAAGAAAGATGTTTTTTATGTTTTTGTATTTAATGATAATAAAGAAATTAAAAATCAAAAGAAAACCCTAGTTCTAAGTTTATTTTAATTATTAATAAAAATGTTAAAGTTAAACTAATTTAAACTAATTAATTAATTTACATGTTATTTACAAAAATAATAGTAATTAATAAGAATGATAATTAAGAAAATGATTTAAAAAAAAGGTCAAAACCTAATTCTATGCAATTTTATTTATTAAGAAAAAGGATTAAAATTAAAACCTAAATTAGACTAAGTTAGTTATTAGTATTTATTTACAAAAATAAGTTAATGGTGAAATTAATAAATAATTAAAATATTTTTACAATTTTGATTCTCTGATTTTTATTAGGAAGATTAATTTATTGGGAATTAGTAATAAAAACAATTAAAAGAATTAAAAGAAAATAAAATAAAATTAATTATGCAAACCAAAGGGGGTGTGATGGCCCAAAGTGGAGGTAAAATTGAGAAGTTCTGGCCCAAGAAAACCAAGCCACGTTTGACTTTCACAATCATGTGCCTGCTTGTTGACTGGAATACACCATGGTCTTCACCTCCTGGCCACTGGATGGAAGCTGGGGACACATGGCACGCTGGAATATGAGGCTTATTGTGGAACTTTTGATGAGTGCTGCACTGGAATATGTTAAGAAAAATATTAAGAATCATATGGGGGGACCTGGGAATCGAACCCAGGTCCCAGTGTTTTCCAGCCACGTCTCCAACCATCTGAGCCATGATGCGCGTTTGTAAACATAACAACCAATAAAAATAATGTATGAAAAATAATAACTATGCTGGGATTCAGAAAACACGCGCGTAGATTTGAATGTCCCAACCACATGTTGCCACGCATTGTCTTTTCAGCTTTCCTGCAAAAATAAAGAACAAGTAGCGGGGGTTTTTAACCCCCACAAAACAAAAGTGCCAAGAATAGCGATTAGAGCTGTGGATGATATAAAAAAAGCGCGAGGGTTGGGTTGAATTCGTCTGGCCTTGACGAATTCAACCATAGTCATGATGTGGTCCAATTTTTCCTTATGCGTAAAGCCCTAATTTAACAGCTTCGGAAACCTAATGTTCTTCCATGGTGATTTTCGATTCAGAAGGCTATAACTCAATTGGATTATACCAATCGCTTCAGAAGGTCCCTATTAACATAAATCAACCAAGAAAATGGATTAAAAACACATGAATCATGTTATGCAATTTTGGAAATATATTCAAACCGTGGGACTCGTGTTCTTTGATTCTTCGCGTGTTAAGACTGGTTCTTGATGGCAATGACTTCCTGGAGATGTCAGCAACACGTTGGAACCGCTTTTAGGCTTTGAATTCACCTGCAATATTGATTTCAGTTTTCAAGTATTTCTTGAATTTTTGCAATTTGGTTATGGAGTTCTATGGCAGCTTTTACGTTGTTAGCACTAGGGTTGGCCTCAGCATATGTATTGGAATCAAAACTAGGGTAAATCTTGGCCCAAAAGTCCATGAAATAATGTTTTCAATCTTTGATTTTCAATCATATAATTTCCAATCTTTTTGAATGAAGAACCTTGCCAAATTGGGAGATCTTGTCCCCTTGAGTGATGCACGAGATCTTCAGCATGTGTGGAGTGTATTTGCTTCATAAAAAGATTTGACAACCATGTTTTGATATTTTCCTATAATTAAATTAATTAAATAGATTAATAATCAATTAAAAATCCAAATAATTAATAAAAATAAGAAAATAATTCCAATTAATCTTAATGGGTTGTGCATAAGCCTTGGGTAAAGATTCAAGAAGGAATTTGAGGCCCATTAGCAAAAATGAAGTATTTTAGGCAAAGTTGACTTTTGAAAGTGCCCAAAAATTTCCCAACTTCTCCAATGCATATTTTGCTCAATTTTGAAGCTATGAACATGTTCTTAGACATTTTGGAAAGGTCTTGAAGTCCTCTAACCAATTACTTTGATCCCATGTCATTTTGATTTACCAATCTCAAGTTATGGTCTTTGACTTAAAGTGCCTTTTTGTTGACTTTTGAAAATGACCTATAATGTTGAAATTGATAACTTTTTGTGAGAGCATTTCTTGGACTTGGAATGTGAAGATGAGTTGTAGGAAATGTCATCCCCTTCAAAATTAGCATTGGATGGGATTTTTCTGATAAACCATGAAAAAGTTATGCCTTGGTCAATTTGCAGTTGACTTTTCAATTGTCCAAAAATAGAAACTTTTTGCATCTTGAGACTTTTTGAGCCATGCTTGTGGAATCATGATCAAGATTTGATCAAACGATGATTGTGGTTTCAAAATAAGATGTTGACCAAAAAGTTTGACTTTTGACTGTCAAATGACCATTTTACCCCTACAGTTGACTGTGAAGCAATTAGGGCTTTGACTGTGCAACTTGATGCTGTGAGTCTTGAAACTTGACATATGGATGCTTGACAATGTATATAGGCATATGGGACTTGATTGGACCCTTGAAAACCTCAATTTCTTTGCAAGAACCAAAGCCCTAATTTTGACTGTTAGGAGGCAATTGGACTGTGCAACCCTTGAGAGATTTTGAACCATATGGAGATTGATCTTGCCAAATCTTGAAGAATATGGGAGGGCAAATTTTGGGGTACAACAGTTGCCCCTGTTCAATATTCTTAGACCTGAGGATGTAGATTGGCTTGCGTGCCTTTCGTGATCCGAAGGTGGAAGATGATTGAACACTAGAGTGCCTAGAAATTTGCACTCGCATAGTAGAGTGTTAGCAGCGTGATGGCGGGAATGGGCTTACAGATGCCACTTGGAGAGATGATGGATAGGAGGATGGGCTTATAAATGCCATCTGGAGCTGTGACGGAGCCTTGTCGGGGATGGGCTTATAGATGCCATTTGGAGAGATGGTATGTGGATGGGCTTATAGATGCCACCTAGGTGTCGATCGCGTAAGAGATTCCTTAGCGAGAACTTGCGTACCTGAGAAAGAAAGATAATTACCTGGCCTGTTACAGGGGTTGATCTTCAAACCCTTTATGTAGATATGCCATGGCTAGATACATGTATCGAATCTCTAAACTCTTCATGTAGATATGCCCTGGCTGGATACAGGTATCGAGTCTATAATCAGTTATTCACAGATGTGTCCTGGCTAGATACAGGAATCGAATCTGGAGTTAGTCGTCAACAGATATGCCCTGGCTAGATACAGGAATCGAATCTTCAAACTCTTCAGACGTGCCCTGGCCGGATACAGGAATCGAATCTGGAAATAGTCGTCAACAGATATGCCCTGGCTGGATACAGGAATTGAATCTTCAAACTCTTCAGACGTGCCCTGGCTGGATACAGGAATCGAGTCCGGAATTAGTCGTCAACAGATATGCCCTGGCTAGATACAGGTATCGAATCTTCAAACTCTTCAGACGTGCCCTGGCTGGATACAGGAATCGAGTCTAGAATTAGTCGTCAACAGATATGCCCTGGCTGGATACAGGAATCGAATCTTCAAACTCTTCAGACGTGCCCTGGCTGGATACAGGAATCGAATATGGAAATAGTCGTCAACATATATGCCCTGGCTGGATACAGGAATCGAATCTTCAAACTCTTCAGACGTGCCCTGGTTGGATACAGGAATCGAGTCCGGAATTAGTCGTCAACAGATATGCCCTGGCTAGATACAGGTATCGAATCTTCAAACTCTTCAGACGTGCCCTGGCTGGATACAGGAATCGAGTCCGGAATTAGTCGTCAATAGATATGCCCTGGCTGGATACAGGAATCGAATCTAGAATTAGTCGTCAACAGATATGCCCTGGCTGGATACAGGAATCGAATCTGGAAATCTTCAAATGTGCCCTGGCTGGATACAGGAATCGAGTCCGAAATTTCTTCATGTAGATATGCCCTGGCTAGATACATGCATCGAATCCAAAATCAATCGCTCACAGATATGCCCTGGCTAGATACAGGTATCGAATCTGGAATTACGACAGTTGATAGTAATCATCTTTGTATTGACCTTTTTCCTGAAAAGGCGGAACATTAGTTGTATGCAATGTCATGATATATGAAATGCGTGATGTTCTCAAAATAAATGAGATTGTATGTTCATGATGCGTATGTGCATGCTATAAGGTATGAAGATGTGATGTTTATGAATGTATTTTTGTCTAGGAAAATAAATCCTTGACGGGTGCCGGGAAGTCAAATCCTGGGCTGATGTTGAAGAGTAGAATTCTTCGCTTCCGCTAGGGATGACGATTGCAAGAATAAACCGGTAGGAGAAGATGACTCCGTTGAGGGATAAACTTTGTTGAGGAGATTACTCTGCGGGGAATTACTCTGTGGGAAGAGATACTTCGCTGAGAATTTGATGAGAACTCCGCTGGGGATACCGTTGATAAGCTCTGTTGGAAGATTTGATGAACTCCGCTGGGGGATAGAAAGAACTTCTTCGGGGACGATCTTTCTGTGGCAATTAGCTGAGGATAACCCAGTTATATCCTGGTAGGGAAATAACCTTTGAATAAAGCCGGGGAGACGCGCTCGTGCTCTGCAGAGGATAAGCTTCCAGAATCTACTGGGGATAAGCTTCCAGAATCTACTGGGGATAAGCTTCCAGAATTTACTGGGGAGATTGATTCAACTCTCCTGGGGAAACTTTTGGACTGTACTGGAGAATGGCTCCACTGGGGGGTCGGTATTCCACTGGGGAACAATCTTAGATCAAGATTACCAGGGTTGCTTGCTTAGGAACATCTGTATACTCCACTGGGGAATATTGTGATCTTCTGGTGATAATCCAACTTCCTTGAGGCTGGCAGTAGACTAACTCTGCTCGGGGAGAGTATTGTTGACTTGCTAGGGAATGTTGTGCCTTTTTAGGGCTGCTGGGAGACCAACTTTGCTTGAGAGAGTATTGCTGATTCTTGTCTTACTCGGCGGGGAGTGAAGGTATTTGGGTTACATTCTTCATCTGAACTTACCTTAGTACCTTGGTGGACAAAGCAACTAGATCGCTTAGACAACTCATTATTGCCCCCATTTCTGATGTCACCTGTAATTAGTCCTTTGTTTCGCATGCAAATATTTATGAGTTTAGCGATTAGTGTCAAATGCATATATCAAAAATGAACATTAGACGTTCTTTGCAAAACGAAATAGAAAAAGGAAAATAATTGGCAATTTATCTGAAAAGTGAATTTGTATTGATTTTTGGAATTTGCCTGTAAATAGGCGTTTATGTACAAGAGGCTGACGTCCTAGTAAGAGAACGTCGCCGAACCACATAGAGTTTATACAATTTAGTGAAAAAGGAAAACAAAATAGCTATGTGAAAAGAATAATCCCACTGGGTTCCAACTCTGCTATCGCCTTTATATCTTCGAGCGTCTCATCACTTGGCTGCTTAGTTGAAGATGATGCTGATTGATCGATGCCGTCTGAACCTGATATTTGATACCGGATTCTGGATTCAAGATGACCCAATGAGACATAGTATTACGCTTATCCCTAACTTTTGCCTGGACCGCCCTTTCGGGTTTTCAGTCCACCGGGATACCCATTTTTTCCCAAGCCGCCTTTTCAGGTTTTCGACTTGCCGGGTGTACAGTTTTTTTTCATTTTTCATCCCTTATTTTTGCCCGAACCCTTTTGGTTCGTCGGGAAGCCCTTATTTTTGCCTAGGTGTGTCAACCTAGCGAGTCTTTTATTCATGCGTAGTATCTTTTTACTATGTCTGCATTGGCGGGGTGAGGAAGGTCGTCACCATCCATGGTGGTTAGAATCATAGCTCCTCCTGAGAAGATATGTTTAACCACAAATGGCCCTTCGTATGTGGGGGTCCATTTGCCCCTGGGATCACTTTGAGGAAGAATGATGCACTTGATTACCAGGTCCCCAACTTGATACTCTTGTGGTCTGACTTTCTTGTTAAATGCCCTGATCATCTGTTTTTGATACGTTTGACCATGACAAATAGAAGTGAGTCTCTTTTCGTCAATTAGGTTCAACTGATCAAGTCGAGTCTGGATCCAGTCATCTTCGCTCAAGCCTGCATCCTTCATTATCCGGAGAGAGGGTATCTGGACTTCAATCGGCAAGACTGCCTCCATGCCATAGACCAAGGAAAAGGGAGTTGCCCCGGTTGACGTTCTTGCTGAGGTACGGTACCCATGAAGAGCAAACGGTAACATCTCGTGCCAATCTTTATAGGTCACTGTCATTTTCTGCACAATCTTTTTGATATTCTTATTAGCTGCTTCTACAGCCCCATTCATCTTTGGCCGGTAGGGAGAAGAGTTGTGGTGCTGTATCTTGAATTGCTCGCAGAGCTTAGTGATCATCTTGTTATTAAGATTGGTACCATTGTCCGTAATGATCCTTTCCGGGACACCGTATCGACAGATCAGGTTGTGTCGAATGAACCGTGCCACGACGTTCTTGGTTACAGTAGCATAGGAAGCTGCTTCCACCCACTTCGTAAAGTAATCAATCTCCACCAGGATGAAGCGATGCCCGTTGGATGCCGTAGGTTTGATCTCGCCGATCATATCAATGCCCCACATTGCAAAAGGCCAAGGTGCAGTCAAGACATTCAAAGGGACTGGAGGAACGTGCACCTTATCAGCATAGATCTGGCACTTGTGACATGTCCGAGAATGTTGGTAACAGTCGGCTTCCATTGTGGACCAGAAATATCCTGCCCGAAGGATTTTCTTTGCCATGGTATGTCCACTGGAATGTGTTCCGAAGGTACCTTCATGCAGTTCTGCCATGATCTTTTCTGCTTCCGTCTTATCCACACAACGCAGTAAGGTTGAATCATGGTTTCGCTTATAAAGAATGTCGTTGCTGAGGAAGAACTTTGCAGCGAACCTTCTCAGGAACTTCTTGTCGTTGACAGATGCACCCTCGGGGTATTCTTGAGCTTCCAAATACCTCTTCACCTCATGATACCAGGGTTTTTCAGTTACCTCTTCAGTCTCAAGATCACAGCAATATGCAGGTTCATCTAGTCTCCAGATAATGATCTGGGGGGCTTTGTTATCCCATTTGACCTTGAACATGAAAGACATCGTAGCTAACGCGTCCGCCAACTGATTCTCCTCTCTTGGGAAATGTTCAAAAGTTATCTCCGTGAAATGGGGGATCAATGTCAGCACACACTCTTTGTAAGGGATAAGGTTTGGGTGTTTCATATCCCACTCGCCTTTGATCTGATTGATCACGAGAGCGGAATCTCCGAAGACACTCAGAAACTTGATCCTTAGGTCAATTGCAGCTTGAAGACCCATGATGCATGCCTCATACTCCGCCATATTGTTGGTGCAGTTGAAACATAGTCGGGCAGTAAGTGGAGTATGAGTGCCTTTTGGGGATATGATCACAGCGCCGATACCGTTACCCAAAGCGTTAGAGGCTCCGTCAAAGTGCATAGACCATCGGGATCCTTCCTCGGGTCCTTCATCCAGTCCAGGTACTTCACAATCAGTCACTACCATGATGTTCTCGTCTGGAAATTCAAAATTCATAGATTGGTAATCGTCCACTGCATGGTGTACCAAGTGGTCTGCCAATACACTTCCTTTGATTGCTTTCTGAGTCGTGTACTGGATGTCATATTCTGTCAAGATCATCTGCCATCTTGCTATTCTTCCAGACAGAGCAGGCTTTTCGAATATGTACTTTATTGGATCCATTTTTGAAATCAACAGAGTAGTGTGAGTCAGCATATACTGTCTCAGCCGGCGAGCAGCCCATACCAAAGCGCAGCAAGTTTTCTCGAGCAGTAAGTATCGGGTCTCACAGTCGGTAAACTTTTTGCTAAGGTAATAAATGGCATGCTCTTTTCGGCCAGACTCGTCATGCTGCCCCAGCACACACCCCATTGAGCTGTCAAGTACTGTCAAGTATAATATTAGAGGTCTCCCTTCAACCGGTGGCATAAGGATGGGTGGTTCTTGGAGATACTCTTTGATTCTGTCGAAAGCGGCCTGACATTCATCGTTCCAACGTACTACTTGATCTTTCTTCAATAGCTTGAAGATTAGTTCACAGGTAGCAGTTAGATGTGAGATGAATCGGGCAATATAATTCAACCATCCTAGAAAGCCTCTGACTTCCTTCTCTGTCTTGGGAACTGGCATCTCTTGTATGGCTTTAACCTTGGCAGGGTCCACTTGAATACCTTTGTCGCTCACGACGAAGCCTAGCAACTTTCCAGATCTTACCCCAAATGTGCATTTGTTTGGGTTTAATCTTAACTTGTACAACTTCAGACGGTCAAACAGCTTCTGTAGATGATCCAGGTGCTCCTCCTCAGTTTGAGACCTTGCAATCATATCATCGACATATACTTCAATCTCATGGTGGATCATGTCATGAAATAAAGCAACCATGGCACGTTGGTAGGTTGCCCCAGCATTTTTCAAACCAAATGGCATGACCTTGTAACAGAAAGTGCCCCACTGAGTAACAAAGGTAGTCTTTTCCATATCTTCAGGAGCCATCTTGATCTGATTATAACCTGAAAAACCATCCATGAAGGAGAACACCTTGTGCTGAGCAGTATTGTCAACCAGAACGTCGATGTGAGGCAAGGGGAAATCATCTTTAGGGCTGGCCCTATTCAAATCCCTGTAATCAACACACATTCGGACCTTACCATCTTTCTTCGGTACCGGAACCACATTGGCAACCCACTGAGGGTAAGAAGTCACTGCTAGAAACCCGGCATCAAATTGTTTCATAACCTCAGCTTTGATCTTCTCGGACATCTCTGGACGCATACGGCGGACCTTCTGTTTTACTGGAGGGCAGTCTTCCTTGGCAGGCAGGTGATGAACCACAATGTCGGTATCCAACCCGTGCATGTCTTCGTAGGACCAGGCAAAGATTTCCACATAATCATGCAGCATCTGAATCAACCGTTGTTTCACGCTGAGCTCTAGATTGGCACCAATCTTGACTTCCTTTCTGTCTGTCTCAGTACCCAGATTTACCGTTTCTACTGGCTCTTCATGTGGCTAAATGGCCCTCTCTTCCTGGAGTAACAGTCTTGCAAGCTCACCAGGCACGTCGCAATCATCTTCACCTTCGTCTTCGGCTAAGTTGATCGGATTTTCGAAGTCATAACTGGCAGTAGCAGAGTCGTTACCAGTGAGATCCAGAGTGGATTGAAACCTGTATAGGTGAGTGTGTGTAAATATAGCTGTTTTGCAATATATATGAAGAAAGAAAGGGAGCACAAGATTCGAAATGCGAAAAACGTCCAATGTTTTTATTCATGATATATGGAAATGACAAGTAATAAGCCCTCACAAATGAAGCCACGGTGCCCCGGGTAAGACACCGGGCCATAAAGTTCAAATTATTGTTCGTTACAAATTTAAAAACAAAGGAGTTCATTACTGAGTAACAAAAGTAACAGGTATGTAATCTTTGGCAGTCCAATTGTTCAGTCCACCGTTGGCCGTTGGGTAGATCCAGCTGTCTAATTCAGATTCCTCCGCATCGCCTTCAATAGCATTCACTCCCGGGTTGGTGATGAATACGGGAGGTCTTCCAATCCTTGCTTTACGTACAGCCCTCTGAGCCTCTGCAGTGCCCAAACTTGTCAGTCTTCGGAGTGAAATCAGGAAGTCTGCCCCAGTTTGCACACTCACCCTTCTCGATCACAGCCCGGGCATCCTTCAAGGAAGCCATCTTCAACGGAGAACCATCTTCAGTCACAGTCTCGGCTGATGCCAATGTTGGAGGCACTTCTTCAAAGTGTTGAAAGGGGGTCTCAATGAACTCCCCGTCCATCTCTATATACCGGAATGAGTTAAGATGACTAACCATGTATTCTTCCTCCCCCTGCACTGTAACAATCTTCCCTCTGACAGGGTATTTAAGCTTTTGATGTAGAGTGGAGGTCACAGCTCTAGCCTTATGGATCCAAGGACGACCCAGTAAAAAAGAATAGGATGGTCGGATGTCCATCACATAGAATGTCGAATCAAAGACTTGAGAACCAACCCGGATTGGAATGTCCACTTCACCATGTACCATCCTCTTCGATCCGTCAAAGGCCCGGACAATAATGTTACTAGGCTTCAACTCCAAACCCTCACAATCCAACCTGTCTAAGGCCTTCTTGAGCAATACGTTTAGCGAAGAACCGGTGTCTACCAACACATGGGCGAGAGTAGTGCCCCTGCATTCAATGGAGACATGCCAGGCATCGCTGTGGTTCTTTCCCTTGGCGGTCAGATCAGCGTCAGAGAAACCCAGACCATTATCAGCGGTTAAGTTGGCCACACAATCAGTAAATTGATCAGCAAATGTCTCTTGTGGCACATGAGCCGTCTTCAGGAAGGAAATCAGGGCCTTGGCATGGGCCTCTGAACATAACAGCAGTGATAGCATAGAGATCTTGGAGGGGGTGTGCCCCGGCTGTTCAACGACGTTGAAATCACTCTTCTTGATAATTTTAAGGATTTCTTCCATCTCTTGCTGTGACGCTTCAACATTAACAGTCTTCGGTGCCTCCATCTGGGCAGGCACATCAGCAATCCCTTTGCCCCGAGTGTCAGATGACTCGGCAGCAGGGGTAGAAACTTAATCAGGAGGGGAAACAGGCGCACTGGCAGGTGTGATAACAAGAGGCCTCTGAATAGCAGGAGGTGCAATATCAGGCGAGAAGAGCCTGCCACTGTGAGTAACTTTAGCAGGACCGGTGATGTTACTGATGCCGGTACTAGTATTGAACTCTTGCTTTACTCCGAGCACATACACATCTGCCCCATAGTGCCATGGGACAGCCTTGTCAGACTTATAGGGGAGGGGTCCCGGAACAGTAATGATAATAGGTGCAACAAACATGATTTTGACAGGCTTCCTCGGGGGAGCCTTGGTAGGATTGTTGAAAATGGTGACAACGGATACTTCTTCAGTAGGGACAATAGGAACAACGGTCTTCTTGAACAAGATCTCTTTGCTATCCATCAGGTTTTAGACGCCTGACTTCAGCAACGGACAACCAGTAGGTGAAACAGCACATAGAAGGCAACCCTTGCTACATCCCGGAAATAAACCGGCTACCAACAAGTTCCTTTTGACGGTCAACAATGGAGTAACAATCTCATCCACAGAGACTACATACAGGTCTTCCTCAATAGCATTTACTCCATGCTGGGGCATAGGAGCAGTCACAACGTTGGGCCTTTCGGGCGCCTCAAACTGTATTTCCTTGGCATCGATAAGGTCCTGGACCTTATTCCTCAGGGCCCAGCAATCATCATTAGAATGCCCCGGGCTATCAGAGTGATAAGCACAGCGGGCGTTGGGATTGTACTTCGGAGAGGTTGTGTTTACCACCTTCGGAGCTTCTCTGACAGTTACCAAGTTGGTTGATAGCAGTTGCGGCAAGATCTGCGACAAGGTCATACTAAGCCGAGTGTATTCTCTTCTGGGTCTCTCACCCCTTGGTTGGTTAGGTTGCCTAGGAGCGGCAGCAGGCTTTGAAATCACCACCGCGTTGACAGCTTGGCGGCGTTCTGGTTTATTTTGTCTTCTGGGACCATACACAGCATTAGCTTCCTTCTTGAAAGGCTTCTTTTCAGAACTTGAGGACGCGCCTTTCTGTATCTTTCCCGATTTCATACCAGCTTCTATCCTCTCACCAGTCAGAATGAGGTCTGTAAATCCTACAGAAGAATTACCAATCAGGTGGTTGAAGAACGGCCCAGACAGGGTCCCCAAGAACATGTCCACGAGTTCACGGTCAGTCAACGGTGGATGCACCCTACCAGACAGGTCCCTCCACTTTTGCGCGTACTCTTTAAAACCTTCTCCCGATCCTAGAGACATACCCTGGAGTTGGGTGCGTGTAGGAGAGAGGTCAGCATTGTACTGATACTGCTTATAAAAAGCAGTAGCCAAGTCCTCCCAGTTACGAATATTGGTTCCATCCAGCTGATAGAACCATTCGAGATGAGTCCCTGAAAGACTCTCCTGGAAGAAATGGATCCATAAGTTCTTGTCCATAGTATACGGTTGGATCTTCCGCACATAAGATCTGAGATGTAGCTTAGGGTAGGAAGCCCCGTCATACTTCGTAAAAGATGGTGCCTTGAACTTGTGTGGGATCACCACCACAGAAGATAAACCCAGATCTCCAAAATCCAACCCAGGCACCTGTTGAATTTCCATGGCGCTCAGACGATCCTCTAACTGCTTGTACCTATCTTCAGCGGGAGGGTACTGCTCTTCATTGAAATCAGTCTCGTTGTCAGAGACCACAAGACTAGGAACCCTTCCCCCTTGGTGACTGCCTTTGCCTACAGAGGAAGCAACTTGGTCAGCCTCATTTTGCAGTGTATTGCCAAACCTCCGTCCAGTGTTGAATAGTACAGTTCTCTTCTTCTTCTTCTTTACCAGCAGAGCCTTCAATTCCTCTTGACCTTGGGCTAAACTCATGATCAACTCTTGGAACTGGGCGTTCTGGGCCTGTAGGGCCTTGATGGATTGCTCAGTAGATGATTCAGGATTCATGATGATTGCTGAAATAAACAGCGAAGAATATTAAGCAACCTGAAAAGAAGAGTACCTGTGATGCACATAATGAATGGAATGCGTATGATTTATGTTTTCAAAGACAATCGGGATTCAACTTTGTAAACAAAAAGGAAGCGCACTTTATTAGATTCAACTTTGACATTTAAATTGTTCAACAGATTGCCCTTAGGCGTTACATAAAATGGAAATACTGAAAAGGGAAATAAAAATTGTGAAAGAACATCCAAAGCTCATTAGTGATCCCAGGGTCTCCTTTTCTCAGTACGGATGTAGTCATTCAAGGTCCGCTCGTTCTCCAACTGCTTTGTCAGCTTATGGATCTTCAATTCCTGCTCGTTGAACTTTTCCCGATAAGAATCCCGTTCTTCTTATAGTTGCGCCCAAGACCTCTTTAGTGTATCAACATCAGTAGGTATCTGAGGAGGGAGAACAGTTGGAGGAGCCCCGTCTCTATCAGGATATTCAAGAGTGATGGGTCTGACAGCTTCGTATGGCATACCTAACTTCTGAGCGCGGATGCGGACCCATCTGTAGTAGGATTCCATAGGTAGAGAAGTCTTCAGTCCCAACTCATGTGGGTCAACTTTGTGAATTCTGTCCCAAGCCTTGATGAATCTACGATGCAGCTCGTCACTATCTACCTGAAACTCAAAACTGATGTGAGGCACCAACATCTCATGAGGCCCTTCTCTTCTGGCTCTTCCAAACTGTTGGAGAGCTAGACATGGATTATAAGAGATTCCTCCTTGGGTACCAATCAAAGGGACATTAGGATATTCTCCGCAACGATCAATAACACCTACCTCATCCAAGTGAGAGACATTAACCTATGAGCCCAGCCTCTTCCTTCTTTGTTTTTCAGCACGAACTTAGGGAGGTGAGAAATAAACCACCTCACTAACAAAGGAGTGCAACACCACAGATTTCCTCGTCTTCGGGCAGTACGAGCATAGAGTTGTTGCAGGATATCACCCAAGAGAGTGGGCACAGGGTTCCGAGACATGAAGATCCTTATGGCAATGACGTTAATGAAGTTATCATGATTAGGAAACAAAACTAGACCATAGATTAAGAGAGCCAGAATGTCTTCGTACGCCATGAAGTCTAAGTCATTCCAGAAACTATTAGCTTTACCAATCAGAAACTTGGCTAAGAAGCCCTTAACTCTGCTTCTAGTCACCCAATTGTCCATTACTTCTTTGGTGGTCAAGGGAAGGGCTGCAGCAATCTCCTCAAGCCTAAGAGTCTTTTCCCAACCAGTGAAGGGAGTCTGATCCAAGATAGGGATACCAAGCAAATCAGAGAATTCTTCCAGGGTAGGGACCAGCTGGAAGTCTTGAAAGGTGAAGCAATTGTACAAGGGATCATAAAACTGGGTCAAGACACTCATCAGTTGTTGGTCCCACTTTGAAGTGACTAAACCGAGAAGAGAACCATGCCTCTAGATGAAGGAAGTAGTATTTGGAATTCTGTCAACCAATTCTTCCATCAACTCAGGCGGGTGAACAAAGTTGAGCCGGATAGTATTCCTTCGCACATGCATCATAATATCCTACAAAACAGAGCAAAGATGAAACCCTCTTGTCTTTGAAATAGGTCAGTCCTTATGCAGGATGCATGCAATGTCTATGATGGTATGATGTCATGATAAAGCACACCACAAGTATTCACAAAGGCAAACATGATAAGGCACACAAGTCACACAAGACAGCCCTTAGAGTTTAGGCCAGCATGAAGTTCAGGTACTACCCTCTTTCAGTTTGTTGGTTAAGACCTGTCCTATCAAAAGTAATCGGGTTCTAGAGGATCCCAATATCACTGACTACCCTCAATCGGTCATAACTCCAGCGTCGCAATCTTTTCTTGCGGCCAGAACCATCGCGAGAGTTTAGCCTCAATGGGTGTAGCATACTGCTACTGTTCTATGGCCAAGTTGGGTCACATTAGGGTTCTAAGGTCGGTTGGTGCTTAATGACTCCTCAGAAGACCCATATTCTCCTCGTTGCAACACAAGGGATATTGGTACAGACCAAGGTGTCACACCAACGTAGCCACTGCTTCACCCGTGTCGGTCTATGCCGGACAGGTCCCTCACAGCTTATGCTACCTAAAAGGGTATCCCCAGATCCGGGTTAGGATCTATGAAACTCCAAGACAATACCCACAATAATAAACAAACAAAACATTCAAGTGAAAACATAAGTATGATCTATCCTAAGGTACACCTCACTTTGTATATCCCCAGCAGAGTCGCCAGTTCTGTGATCGGTGGAAATAGAACTGACTGTTTAAAGCTGGTTCGCGAAATGTCGCGGTAAGCAAGAGTCGCCACCGTCTTTTATGTTCTCCAATATGGAAAGGACAAAAGCACAGCAAAATTCCTTATTCGAGAATGTTCTCGGTTCGGGAGGTAGATTTATAGAAAGGGAAGGTGTTAGCACCCTTTCTATCCATGGTTATCCATGGGCTCTTAGGTACTTGCTCTTATGTTTTCAAAAATGTTTTCTTTTTAAAATGTGAGTGGGTTTGAAAAAAGTTTCGTTTTTGAAAGATTTCTAAGTGACTCTTGTATCTGTCCTCAAGAGTGTTTGAAAAAAATTTTTTGAAAACTTTTGAAAGTGTCAGTGTGAAAAGATGTTTGGTTTGTTTTTTTTAGAGAGCAAGTACCCATGAGTCATCCACCTACCCTAAGGAATTAGGCTGTGTAAGAGTCCTTAAGGTAGTGCCATCCCACCATTGAGAGGTAGGTAGCCCCACCGTTGGAGGTGTTCGGGTCAATTCGATTGAGGGACAGTGTGGTCACCGAAGCAATAGTAGGACACCTTAGAAGTAACCCTAATGTCCTAGATCCTTTTTAATCTGAGGCAACTGTTTCGAGGCAACTGGATCTTAGACATAAGGGCGACCGCTAAAACACCCTATACTTGACGACCACTTTCGAGGCAACGAGTGAGGCATACCCTAGAAGTTGCATGTGCATTGTATGTTGTTTTCAGGTTAACGTTTATCTTTGACCATGCAATTGTGAGCTACGAGTTGTTTTTAATTATCATACATTCTTTCATGCAATTTAGCAGTTAGGAGTGCGGAAAATAAAATACGGAAAGGTAAAATCTACGCTATTACAAGGCGCAGGTCTATACATCGCCAAAAAACAAAGACCCGTTTTTGATAAAGATGCGGAAAGTAAAGAAAAGCGGTAAACCTAATTACTATTACATTCCGAAAGCAGTTACATAATAATCAAAATATAAAAATAACGTGCGAAAGAATTAAAATCAAGACGTCTTAGGGTTTTTGACCCTTTTGAGAAATTAAGAGTTTTTTGTCCTTTGCTTGAAATTAAATTAAAATTAAACCTAATACTAATTTAATTAATTATTTACAAGAAATATGTTTTTTATGTTTTTGTATTTAATGATAATAAAGAAATTAAAAATCAAAAGAAAACCCTAGTTCTAAGTTTATTTTAATTATTAATAAAAATGTTAAAGTTAAACTAATTTAAACTAATTAATTAATTTACATGTTATTTACAAAAATAATAGTAATTAATAAGGATGATAATTAAGAAAATGATTAAAAAAAAAGGTCAAAACCTAATTCTATGCAATTTTATTTATTAAGAAAAAGGATTAAAATTAAAACCTAAATTAGACTAAGTTAGTTATTAGTATTTATTTACAAAAATAAGTTAATGGTGAAATTAATAAATAATTAAAATATTTTTACAATTTTGATTCTCTGATTTTTATTAGGAAGATTAATTTATTGTGAACTAGTAATAAAAACAATTAAAAGAATTAAAAGAAAAGAAAATAAAATTAATTATGCAAACCAAAGGGGGTGTGATGGCCCAAAGTGGAGGTAAAATTGAGAAGTTCTGGCCCAAGAAGACCAAGCCACGTTTGACTTTCACAATCATGTGCCTGCTTGTTGACTGGAATACACCATGGTCTTCACCTCCTGGCCACTGGATGGAAGCTGGGGACACATGGCACGCTGGAATATGAGGCTTATTGTGGAACTTTTGATGAGTGCTGCACTGGAATGTGTTAAGAAAAATATTAAGAATCATATGGGGGGACCTGGGAATCGAACCCAGGTCCCAGTGTTTGCCAGCCACGTCTCCAACCATCTGAGCCATGACGCGCGTTTGTAAACATAACAACCAATAAAAATAATGTATGAAAAATAATAACTATGCTGGGATTCAGAAAACACGCGCGTAGATTTGAATATCCCAACCACATGTTGCCACGCATTGTCTTCTTCAGCTTTCCTACAAAAATAAAGAACAAGTAGCGGGGGTTTTTAACCCCCACAAAACAAAAGTGCCAAGAATAGCGATTAGAGTTGTGGATGATATAAAAAAAGCGCGAGGGTTGGGTTGAATTCGTCTGGCCTTGACGAATTCAACCATAGTCATGATGTGGTCCAATTTTTCCTTATGCGTAAAGCCCTAATTTAACAGCTTCGGAACCCTAATGTTCTTCCATGGTGATTTTCGATTCAGAAGGCTATAACTCAATTGGATTATACCAATCGCTTCAGAAGGTCCCTATTAACATAAATCAACCAAGAAAATGGATTAAAAACGCATGAATCATGTTATGCAATTTTGGAAATATATTCAAACCGTGGGACTCGTGTTCTTTGATTCTTCGCGCGTTAAGACTGGTTCTTGATGGCAATGACTTCCTGGAGATGTCAGCAACACATTGGAACCGCTTTTAGGCTTTGAATTCACCTGCAATATTGATTTCAGTTTTCAAGTATTTCTTGAATTTTTTCAATTTGGTTATGGAGTTCTATGGCAGCTTTTACGTTGTTAGCACTAGGGTTGGCCTCAGCATATGTATTGGAATCAAAACTAGGGTAAATCTTGGCCCAAAAGTCCATGAAATAATGTTTTCAATCTTTGATTTTCAATCATATAATTTCCAATCTTTTTGAATAAAGAACCTTGCCAAATTGGGAGATCTTGTCCCCTTGAGTGATTCATGAGATCTTCAGCATGTGTGGAGTATATTTGCTTCATAAAAAGATTTGACAACCATGTTTTGATATTTTCCTATAATTAAATTAATTAAATAGATTAATAATCAATTAAAAATCCAAATAATTAATAAAAATAAGAAAATAATTCCAATTAATCTTAATGGGTCGTGCATAAGCCTTGGGTAAAGATTCAAGAAGGAATTTGAGGCCCATTAGCAAAAATGAAGTGTTTTAGGCAAAGTTGACTTTTGAAAGTTCCCAAAAATTTCCCAACTTCTCCAATACATATCTTGCTCAATTTTGAAGCTATGAACATGTTCTTGGACATTTTGGAAAGGTCTTGAAGTCCTATAACCAATGCCTTTGGTCCCATGTCATTTTGATTTACCAATCTCAAGTTATGGTCTTTGACTTAAAGTGCCTTTTTGTTGACTTTTGAAAATGACCTATAATGTTGAAATTGATAACTTTTTGTGAGAGCATTTCTTGGACTTGGAATGTGAAGATGAGTTGTAGGAAATGTCATCCCCTTCAAAATTAGCATTGGATGGGATTTTTCTGATAAACCATGAAAAAGTTATGCCTTGGTCAATTTGCAGTTGACTTTTCAATTGTCCAAAAATAGAAACTTTTTGCATCTTGAGACTTTTTTAGCCATGCTTGTGGAATCATGATCAAGATTTGATCAAATGATGATTGTGGTTTCAAAATAAGATGTTGACCAAAAATTTTGACTTTTGACTGTCAAATGACCATTTTACCCCTACAGTTGACTGTGAAGCAATTAGGGCTTTGACTGTGCAACTTGATGTTGTGAGTCTTGAAACTTGACATATGGATGCTTGACAATGTATATAGGCATATGGGACTTGATTGGACCCTTGAAAACCTCAATTTCTTTGCAAGAACCAAAACCCTAATTTTGACTGTGTTAGGAGGCAATTGGACTGTGCAACCCTTGAGAGATTTTGAACCATCTGGAGATTGATCTTGCCAAATCTTGAAGAATATGGGAGGGCAAATTTTGGGGTACAACAGTATGCATATATTTGTTAACAATAATCACATCCAAATACATATGTTCATTCAATTTAGTCATTAGACGTTTTGGCAAACAAAACAGAGAAAGTAAAACAAATTTGAATTCTGAATCATATTTGTATTGAAAGTTTGCATACAAATAGGTAGTTTTTGTCATGAGAATGAAGAAAAGAAAAACAAGGAAAAACAGCTATGTGAAACTGATCCCATCAAGTTTCAACTCTGCTATTGCCCCTATGTCTTCAAGTATCTCATCCCTCGGTGTCGGAAGAAGTTGACTGAATTGATCTGTACCATTTGAACTTGACGTCGATAACAAAGCTTGTTGTAAGTAGATGATCCAATGGGACATAGTCGTATGGGTTAATCCCAAAATTTTGCATGGACCTCCTTTTCGGGTTTTCAGTCCACCGAATACCCTTTTTTGCCCAAGCCTCCTTTTCAGGTTTTCAACTTGCCGGGTGTACAATCTTTTTATATATCCCTAATTTTTGGCCGAACCCTTTTGGTTCGCCGGGATGCCCATATTTTTGCCTAGGCCTGTCAACCTAGAGGGTCTCTTTTATGTGTAGTATTTTTTGACTATGTTCGCATTCACAGAGTGCGGAAAATCTTCACCGTCCATGGTGGTAAGTATCATAGCACCGCCATAAAATATCTTCTTGATCACAAATGTCCCTTCGTATGTGGGAGTCCATTTTCCCCTAGGACCACCTTGTGGTAGAATACTACGCTTTATTACCAAATCACCATTCTGATATACATGATGTTTGACCTTCTTGTTAAAGGATTTGATCATGCGCTTCAGACACATCTGAACATGACAAATAACCACAATCCTTTTCTCGTCAATCAAATTTATCTGGTCCAGTCGAGTTTGAATCCATTCGTCTTTGTCTAAACCTGTGTCTTTCCTAATCCTTAGGGAAGGAATCTGGACTTCAACGGATAAGACAACCTCTATACCGTAGACTAGAGAGAATGGGGTTGCCCCAGTTGATATACGTACTGAATTAAAATAACCATGAAGATCAAATGGCAGTATCTCATGCCAATCTTTATACGTCACCTTCATCTTCTACAATATCTTCTTAATGTTCTTGTTGGAGGCTTCCACTGCACCATTCATCTTTGGTCGATATAGAGAAGAGTTGTGGTGCTTAATCATGAACTGCATGCAGTGTTCGTGATCATAGTATTGTTAAGATTAGTATCATTATCTGTTATGGTCCTTTCTGCTATGCCATACTGATAGATGAGGTTATGCTTAATGAATCGTGCGACAACATTCTTGGTAACGGAGGCAAACGAGGCTGCTTCAACCCACTTCATGAAATACTCAATAGCGACTAGGATGAAACGATGCCCATTGGAAGAAGTTGGCTTAATCTCTCCAATCATATCAATGTCCCACATTGCAAACGGCCATGGAGCAGTCAAGATATTCAGAGGAACCAGAGGCACGTGTACTTTGTCAGCATAAATCTGGCATTTGTGACGGGTTCTGGAATGATGATGGCAATCATTTTCCATGGTAGACCAATAATAACCTTCTCTCAGAATTTTCTTGGCCATCGTGTGTCCACTAGAGTGAGTATCAAAAGACTCCTTTGTGCATATCTTCCATAATTTTATCAGCTTCCTTCTTGTCTACAGAATGAAGCGGAGTTGAATCATGATTGCGCCCGTATAATATTATGTTGCTCAGAAAGAATTTGGCAGAGAACCTCCATAGAAATTTATTGTCATTGATAGACGCCTACTCAGAGTACTCTTGAGCCTAGAGGTATCTTTTCACTTCTTGAAACCAAGGCTTTTCTTTTACTCCACATGTATCAATTTCGTAGCAATGTGTCTGTTCGTCTAGTCTCTCAATAGTAATTCGAGGAGCCTCATCATCCCATCTGAATTTGAACATAGATGACATGGTAGCTAATGCATCTGCCAATTGATTCTCTTCTCATTGAATATGTTCAAAAGTGACTACTTCAAAGTATGGAATGAATGTCAACACATGCTCTCAATAAGGAATGAGATTTGGATGCTTCGTATCCCACTCTCCCTTAATTTGACTGATCATTAGGGTTGAGTCCTCGTATACAATTAAGAACTTGATTCTTATATCGATAGCAGCTTTGATGCCCATGATACACGCTTCGTATGCGACCATTTTGTTGGTACAGTCAAAGCATAATCTAGCGGTGAAGGGCGTATGGAAACCATTGGGAGAGATAATCATAACACCAATTCCATTACTAAGCGTGTTAGATGCTCCATCAAAAACCATAGTCCATCGGGATCCCAGCTCAGGTCCTTCATATGGTCTAGGTTCTTCGCAATTTGTAACTAGCACAATATTGTCATCCGGGAACTCGAAATTCATAGATTGATAGTCATCTACTGCTTGATGAGCCAAATGATCTTCCAATACACTTTCTTTGATTGCCTTTTGAGTAGTGTACTAAATGTCGTATTCTGACAGGACCATTTTCCATCTTGCTATTCTTCTTGAGAGAGCGGGCTTCTCGAATATGTATTTTATTGGATCCATTTAGAGATCAACAAAGTAGTATGAGTCAACATATACTATCTTAGCCGGTGAGCAGCCCATGCCAAAGCACAACAAGTTTTCTCGAGCAGTGAGTATCTTGTTTCACAGTCGGTAAACTTTTTGCTAAGGTAGTATTTTGCATGCTCTTTTCGAACAGACTCGTCATGTTGCCCCAATACACACCCCCATTGAATTCTCTAATACTGTTAAGTACATGTTCAAAGGTCTTCTTTCAATTGGTGACATCAGAATTGGAGGTTCCTGGAGGTACTCCTTGATTTTGTTGAAATTTACCTGACAATCATCATTCCACTTCACTACTTGATCTTTCTTCAGTAACTTGAAGATTGGCTCACAAGTGGCAGTTAAATGGGAAATATATCTGGCAATATAGTTCAATCGTCCCAAGAAACCTCAAACTTCCTTCTCAGTATGAGGAGCTGGCATTTCTTGAATGGCTTTAACCTTGGCATGATCAACTTCAATACCTTTACCACTGACGACAAAACCTAGGAGTTTATTGGATCTCACCCCAAAGGTGCACTTGTTCGGATTCAACCTCAACTTGTACTTTTTCAACCTCAAGAAGGTGGTCGAGATGTTCTTCTTCAGTGTGAGACCTGGCTATCATGTCATCAACATAAACCTCTATCTCGTGATGTATCATTTCATGGAACAAAGCTACCATAGCACGCTGATATGTCACGCCAGCGTTCTTCAGACCGAAAGGCATAACCTTGTAACAGAAAGTGCCCCACTGTGTGACGAAGGTAGTTTTCTCCATTTCTTCAGGTGCCATCTTAATTTGATTATAACCAGAGAAACCATCCATGAAGGAAAATACTTTATGTTGAGTGGTGTTGTCAACCAGATCATCAATATGTGCAAGCGGAAAGTCATATTTGGGGCTTTCCCTATTCAGATCCATGTAGTCTACACACATACACACTTTTCCATCCTTCTTAGGTACTTGCACCAAATATGCAACCCCCTGAGGGTAGGACGTAACAACTAAGAAACTTGCATTGAATTTCTTCATAACCTCAGCTTTAATCTTTTCAGACATCTCGGGACGCATACGACGAACCTTATGCTTAATAGGAGGACAACCTTCTTTCATCAGTAGATGGTGAACCACAATATTAGTATCAATCCATGGAATGTCTTCATACAACCAAGCAAAATTTCAACATAGTCACGCAACATCTGGATTAATCTCTTTTTGACACTGTCTTCTAGGTTTGCACATATCTTGACCTCTTTCTTGTCCTCTTCAGTACCCAAGTTCACAACCTCGACTGGCTCTTCATGCATTTGTATGGCTCTTTCTTCTTGAATTAACATCCTAGTAAGTTCTCCAGGTACTTCACAATCTTTCTCACCTTCGTCCTCGGCTTGGTAGATCGGATTTTTTAAGTCATAATTGTCAATAGCAGAATTGTTATCAATGGGATCCAATGTGGATATGGATCTACAATTTGTTGTGTGGGTGTGTGTAAGAACATATAGCTATTTTGAAAGCAATAAAATAAAATAAAGACAAAGAGCGCAAAATTTGAATGCAAACATCCAATGTTTTATTGAATGAAAATATGTGAATGAAATATGATAACCCTCACAAATGGATCGTTGTGCCCTGGGTAAGGCACAAGGCTTAAAGTTGTTGTTTTAAAATTACATAACCAAAACTTGAAAGCAAGAAAACAGAAAATAGCATTTACTCCTGACTAAAGGAGATTGGTATAACGTCTTCAGTCTTCCAATTGTTGAGCCAGTTGTCGGTGGTTGGAAAAATCCAATTATCTAGGTCATAGTAACTATCAGTATCTTCTACCGCGTAAACTCCATTGTTATTGTTGCAGAATGGTGGTCTTCCAGCATGAACACGACGGAAATCCCTCAGAGCCTCTAAGGTGAAACCTAAACCAAATTTATCGGACTTGTAAGGAATGTCGGGAAGCTGGCCCTAAGTAGTGCAACCACCTTCATCCACCACAACTCTCGCGTCTTTCAAAGAAGCCATTTTGGGCAGAACCCTAGAAACCTTAAGAATCGCAGAAACGTCTTCAGTAACGGTAGTTGTCTGAGGAATAACTTTAAAAGTATGGCATGGAGTCTCGATGAATTCGCCATCCATCTCAACATACTTTAAGGAGTTCAAGTGACTCACCATGTACTCTTCTTCATGGCAAATTGTAACAATCTTTCCTTTCACCGGATATTTCATCTTTTGGTGAAAAGTAGAAGTAACATCACCTGCCCCATGAATCCAAGGGCGTCCAAGTAAACAAGAATAGGTCAGATGAATTTCCATTACATAGAAGGTAGATTCAAAGACCTGAGAACCTACTTTGACTGGAAGATCCACCTCTCTGTGCACTATCCTCTTTGACCCATCAAAGGCTCTGACCACAATGTCATTGGGTTTCCGCATAACCCATTCACATTCAAGCCTGTCTAAAGCACCTTTTGGTAAAACATTCAACGAGGAACCCATATCAACCGACACATGAGCTAAGGTGGTGCCCCTACACTCAATATAGACATGGAGGGCTTTGTTATGGTTCCTTCCTTCAGGGGTCAAGTCAGCATCAGAAAAGCCTAGTCTATTGTCAGTCGTCAGGCTAGCAACATAATTTTCAAATTGATTAGCATAGATTTCTTACGGTACATGCACATATTTTAAGAACTTCACCAAATCCTGAGCATGGGCTTTAAAACACAATATGAGGGATAACATGAATATCTTGGAGGGAGTCTTCCCCAACTGTTCAACAATCTAATAGTCACTTTTTCGGATGATTTTTAGTACTTCCTCCATGTCTTGCCTGGAGGTATCTTCAGTGGTAACTTCTTTAGATGCCACAGTCTAGGCGGACTCAATCATCTATTCTTTGCCACGAGTCTCAGTAGTTGACTCAGTAACAGTAATAGGAACCAATGTAGTAACAGTCTTCGGAGAGATCTCTGGAGAGAAAACCCTTCCCCTTCTAGTAACTTTACTGGTCCCAACAATATTGTCAATGTTGGGGTCAATAACTTCAGTATCTTCACTTTTGACAACCAATGGTTCTTGCTTGCACCGTGGTATTAAACATTAGCTCCATAATTCTAGGGGATAGCCTTGTCAGAGGAATATGGGATTTGTCTGGGTGTGGTGATGATCTGAGGAGCAACCCTAGGTTCAGCAGTAATTTTAACAGGACCCTTGGAAGTGATCCTTATAGGAGTACCAAAAATTACAAATACCTCTTCCAACTCCAAGTCTTGAAACAAATTCTCCATAGGTGTAGTATTCTCAACTAGAATGATATGGTTATCCATTAGACGTTGAATACCTTCTTTCAGCAGTTTGCAGCCATTGGGTTGGGTTGCGCAGTAGTAGCACCTTTCAATGCAACCAGAAATAAACCGGCTTGCAGTAGATTCTTCTTAATAATCAAGAGGGGAGTAGTCAAGTCACTTACAGCGGAAACATAAGAAACATCATCAATAGCATTAATGCCTTTGTCGTGCTTAGGAATAGGTACAATAATCACACTGGGAGTCTCGGGAGGATCAAATTCAATTTCTTTGGAGTCAATCATATCTTGAAATTTATTTTTCAATGCCCAGCAGCCATTTGTGTCATGTCCAGGGCTATTGGAATGATAGGCACATCTTACATTAGGATAATATAGAGGAGATAAGGTGTTGGGATTCTGAGGAGGATCTCTCAACATAATCAACTCTGCTTTCAATAGGTGTTGCAATGCCTGACACACTGGCATGTTGATATTGGTAAATTGTCTCATGGGTGCATCTGACCTACGTTGATTGCCTTGTTGATGTTGTTGCACTGACACAAGATTAGAGATTAGCACATCTCCCACAGATTGGTTGTGGCACTTCTAGCACGACCTTTCTGGCCATATACAACATTAACTTCTTTTTTCCCGTTGAATGTCTTCTTCCCAGTACTTGAAGATGCAGCCACCTGATTTTTTCCACTTATTATTCAACCTTCAACATGTTCCCCTATTAATATCAACTCGGTGACCCCGGGTAATGAGCTTTCGATCAGATGATTGAAGAAAAGACCTATCAAAGTTATTATAAACATGTCAATCAGCTCCCTATCAGACAAAGGAGGTTGAACTCTTTCTGCAAGATCTCTCCATTTTTGGGCATACTCTTTGAAGCCTTCGTTAGAGCCCATAGTCATACTCTGTAATTGCACACAGGTTGGTGCAAGATCAGCATTGTATTGGTATTGTTTATAGAAATTAGCATCTAAATCTTCCCAAGTACGGATATTGGTTCCTTCCAGTTGATAGAACCACTCCAATTGTGTTCCAGACAGGCTCTACTGAAAGAAATGAACCCATAACTTCCTGTCAGTGGTGTGTGGTTGAATCTTCCGGACATAAGACCTCAAATGAAGCTTTGGACAAGAAACACCGTCATACTTTGCAAAAGTAGGGACCTTGAATTTGTGAGGAATAACAACTCCCGAGACTAATCCTAGCTCTTCAAAATCCAACACAGGCACTCTCTAGATCTCCATAGCATTGAGACGATCTTCCAGCTGTTTGTATTTTTCATCAGCCGAAGGATACTGTTTGTCTGAGTAGTCTTCTTCATCTTCATCAAAATATTGGCCAGAACCAAGGTTGCTTCCTTTCTCAGCCTTGACACTCTTACCATCTTCACCCTGGTTGTCTTGTTCGTTTGATGGGATATCACAGTCTTGAGCTTTCTTGGGAGGACCTCTCAACCTTCTTTCCATGTTGAGAATGCCGACTGGTTTTCTTGTCTTTTTCTTCCTCTCTTTGGTAATGAGTATCTTCAGCTCTTCCTTCCTCATCTTTGATATTTAATCTTATTGTCACACCTTGACTTATATCACCAATTACTTTATCGATAGGATGATCTCTATGAGTTCTCCATTCTTTTTGTAGATCATTGAGATTTGATTCTTGTTGGGGTGATTCTTCGTGTTGAATTGGTTGATCTTTGGAAGTATTTTCTTGAGGACCTTCTAGTATTTCATCATCATCATCATCATAACAAACAATATTATCCTCCTTGGAGGGGTTAGATTCATCAAAAGATACATGCATTGATTTTTCAATTGTTAAAGTTCTTTTGTTGTAGATTCTATATGCCTTACTAGAAAGAGAGTAGCAAAGAAAAATACCTTCATCGGATTTTTCATCAAACTTTCCAAGGTTATCTTTGTCGTTGTTTAAGACAAAGCATTTGCATCCGAAAATATGAAAGAAAGAAATGTTTGGTTTCCTCCCTTTGAAGAGTTCATATGGAGTTTTCTTCAAGACCGGTCTTATGTTAACTCTATTGCTAACAGAACATGTCGTGCTCACTGCATCCACCCAAAAATATTTTGGAAGATTTGAATCGCTAAGCATCGTTCTAGAAAGTTACACAAGAGAACTATTCTTTCTTTCTACCACTCCATTTTGTTGAGGAGTCCTTGGTGCCGAGAAGTTGTGAGATATTCCATGTTCTCCACAAAATTCTTCAAATAGAGCATTTTGAAATTCTCCGCCATGATCACTTATTATGGAGGCAATTGTTAGAGACTTCTCATTTTGAATTTGTTTAGCATACTTCTTGAATGCCTTGAATGCATCACTTTTCTGCACTAAAAATAATGTCCAAGTATATCTAGAGAAATCGTCAACAATAACCAAAGCATATACATTACCTCCGAAACTTCTTGTTCTTGATGGACCAAATAAGTCCATATGTAACAATTGTAGTGGCCTTGCAGTAGACACCACATTCTTATATTTGAAAGTTGATTTTGTTTGTTTCCCTTTTTGACAAGCATCACAAAGTCTATCTTTGACGAGATTTCTCTTAGGAAACCCAATGACAAGATCATGCTTGATTAGTTTATTCAAGTGTTCCATGTGAATATGAGTAATTCTTTTGTGCCACAGCCATGAATCATCGTTGTTCGCCATGAGACATTTTACCTTCAAAGATGGATCATCAAGGGAAATCATGAATATATTATTGACTCTTTTACCTTTAAGTATAACCTCATGTTTAACTTCGTCTTCTATCAAGCATTCATCCTTGGTGAACTTGATCTTGAAGCCTTAGTCACAAAGTTGGATAATACTAAGAAGATTGTGCTTTAGTCCTTCAACATAAAGAACATCTTCAATGGATATGAAAGGTGGAGCACCAACTTTGCCTTTTCCAAGAATTCTTCCCTTATTATTGTCTCCATAAGTGACAAATTCCTTGGCCTTTAGAACTAGATTTGAAAATTGGTTTATGTCTCCGGTCATATGCTTTGAACAACCACTATCAAAATACCAAAGATTGCATGTGGTCTTCAAGCATACCTGCAAAATAAATTAGGCTTTGTTAGGTACCTGTGATACAGTGGCCAGAACCAGACTGTTTTGAAATGCTGGTTTGCGTTTTGCGTTTGTATTCGCAAAATGTCGCGGTAAGCAAGAGTCACCACCGACTTTTATTTTATCCAACAGGAAAGGAAAAAAGCACAGAAAAATTTCCTTTTTCGAGATTTTGAGTACGGGGGGTAGATTATAGAAAGGGAAGGTATTGACACCCTTTCTATCTGTGGTTTTCCACGGGCTCTTAGGTACTTGCTCATCATTTTCAAATTTTCTTGTGTGTGTTTGATTTGAAAAAAGTTTTTGACTTCGATTTAACCCTTTCTTCTGTCTTCAAGAGTGTGACAAAGTGTTTTTGAAAGCTTTGTTTGAAAAGAGTGTAAGTGTGGAAAAGTTTGTTTGGATTGAGCAAGTACTTAAGATTCTACCTACTCGAAAAAGAGAATGTTTCTATTCTTGTTTCCTTTAGACAGTGCTATCCCACCATTAGTGAGTAGTTAGCATCATCGTTGGAGTTTTGAGGGTCAACTCGAAAGGGATGTACAGTCACTAAGACAATGTTAGGACATCCTAGTAGTAACCCTAATGTCTTAGATCAATTATTCGAGGCAACTATTCCGGGGAAACCATTCCGAGGCAACTTTTCCGAACGGGACTTTGATCTTTGTTTAGACAAGAGAGCGACCACTAAAGCATCCTATACTTAATGACCGTCTACCGAAGGCAACCGAAGTGGGAGTGTACCTTAGGAGTGCGCATGTGCAAGTGATTCAATTTCAGATTATTATCTTTGCACATTTAGGGTTTGCTAACCGTTTTAAAATTAATCATACATTCTTGTCATGCAACCCTAATTATTCATACATCTAACAGTTGATATTTTGTGGAATTTAAAGTGCGGAAAGTAAAGGTACGCTATTACAAGGCTTTGGGTATTTACATAGCCAAAACAAACCCGTAAAAAAATGATAAATGAAAGTAAAAGGTCCTAATTAATCTATTACAACTTGTGAGCAATTACATCAATATGGTAAAAATAAATAGAAAAGCGCGCGCGAGGAAACTAAGAACGATAAGAAATTAGGAGTTTGACCCCTTCTAACCTAATTGAAAGAAAAAATTGTTTTTTTGTTGTGTTTAATTATTTTTAAGAAAAAAGAATTAGGTTTTTAAATTAAATTAAAAATAAATTAGTAATTAAATTAATTAAAGAAAATAATTAAATTTAACCTATTTTTGTGTTTTTGGTTATTTTTAAGAAAAAGAAAATAGAATTTAAATTCAGACAAACCCTAATTTCTAACTCTTTTTAAGTTATTTACAAAATAATTTAAGTTACCTAAAATTAAATAACCTAATTAAATTAATTATTTTTTGATAAAAAATAAACCTAAATCTAATTGGATGAAAATATATTATTTTTGTGATTTTTTGATGAAAAAGAAATAATATTTGTGTTAGTAAAAACAATTAAATAAATTAATCAAGAAAAATATAAAAGAGAGGAAGAAGAATTGGGCGTGGAAAAGTAATTGGTGAGGTGTATTGCTAGCAATTCTGGCCCAAAAGGAATTGATCCATGTTGACATGCTGGATCCAGTGCTACGTGTTGACCAATGCCTTTGGTGGATCATCATTTGATAGCCTTTAGATCTGGCCTTCTAGACACATGGCAGGTTGGATGATGAGGTCACATGGTGGTCTCTTGGCTTGTGTGCATGCTGGATCACCTGAATGAAAATAACAAGAAATAATAGGGGGACCTGGGATTTGAACCCAAGTCCTGAAGCATTTTCCCATCACCTGGCCACCAACTGAGCTGCGCGTGTTTATTATATATAGAATAAAAATAAATCATAACTTATTATAATGATAGTTAGTGGGAAAAATAAGAAAATTTCGCCAGAATTTTGAATGGACGAATAACATAGTGCCAGGCCAGTCATCCCCAACCGCGCCCCGTTGGTAAAAGTTAAAAACTTTTACCTACGGACAAGTATTCGTCGCTACATCCCTGGCTCATTTCAAAATCTTCCTTGGGCATGATAAATGAAATCCAAAGCCATGAATCAATTCGTCAGGACCTACTGAGCACGATGGTGCTCCTTTTATGGCCCAATTTTACCTATATGAAGAAATCCCAAATCGGAGCAAACAAACCTAACAATGGAAAATTCTAATACAGTCCATGAAAATGTAATTAAATGTTATGGATAGTTTGCAAATGCTTCAAGGAGTAAGAATATACAAATATTTCATGCTATAGATGCCAAAATTATGCAATTCGAATTCAAGAAAAAGCCATTGTCGTGGCTAACTTACAGTGAGTTATGGTGCTGGAAAATCCTCGTTCTTGATTGGTTTCGCTTGCTTGTGATCCCAGGAAGCGATTGGGATGGCTAAAAGGTCTTGAGAATGCCTGGAAGTGAAAAATCGAATCACCACTTTTCTTTGATTTTTTCAAGTTTGTTCTGACTTTGTGCGCCTCTCCAACCTCTCCTTTAGGTCTGCAATTGTTCAATATATATCAATGATCGAATTAGGGTTGCAAACATGATATCAATCTTCCTCCATTATAGCTTTTGATTTGGATTTGATTCACTTGAAAATACTTCCAAAAATAGGCCAAACTCAATCTTTTTGTGCACACCAAGGCTTTGCACGAATTCAATCACTTGCCAACTGGATATAAGACCTGAAACATGTACAAGATCTTGAGATTTCAATGTTTTGGATTTTTCCATGATTTGTTTTGATTTAAATTGATTTAATTCAAATAAAAATCAAAATAAATAATAAAAATAAGATAAAGACAAGTGGAAAGATCTAGGGCTCGTGGACCATGCTACCAACTCAAGACTAGTGTAAAAAGTTAGGCCCATTTAGCAAAAATTGCAATTTTAGGCATAGTTGACTTTTGACAATTTTGCAAAAAGGGTCAACTTCTCCAATGCATAACTTCCTCAATTTTGACTCTTTGAAGATGTTCTTGGACTTTTTAGAAATATTGAGATTTCCTCTAAGCAACCCTTTTGCTATAATCTCAATTTGGTATTCCATGTTTATGTATGAAGCTTTGACAAAAAATGTGTTTTTGTTGACTTTTCAAAATGACCTATAATGTCCAAATTCATAACTTCTTGTGAGTGCATATTTTGAACTTTGGAGCTGAAGATGGATTGTAGAGCATTGAATTTTCTTCAAAATTAGATTTGTATGGTTCATTTCTCATAAAGTATGAGAAATTTATGTTTGTTCAAAGTTGAGTTGACTTTTCCTACAAAACCCTAATTTAGCAACTTTTAGTTCTTGATGAATTATGAGCAATCCTTGATGAATCATGACCAATCCTTGATCAAATGATTAAATATACTTCAAAATGAGGATGTTGACCAAAAATCTTGAAGTTTGACTGTATGTGGGCCATAATTGACTTTTGCCCTAACACGGTCGATTTTCAGGCCTTTGAGCAATTGACTGAGCAAACTTTCTCTGTAGGGCTTGAAATTTGACATGGATGATCTTGAGAGAATATTAGGACAATGGTGAGCATTTTGGATCCCTTGGACTCAAATATATTGATGCAACATGAAACCCTAATTTGAGGTAGACTGCCTTAGGAGAGAGTTTGTCTGGTCAACCCTTGGACTTCCTTGAGCAACTTGAGGATCTTTCTTGAAATGTTTTAAGGAATATGGGAGGGAAAATTTTGGGGTACAACAGCTGCCCCTGTTCAATATTCTTAAACCTGAGGATGTAGATTGGCTTGCTGGCCTTTCGTGATCTGAAGGTGGAAGAGGATTGAACACTAGAGTGCCCAGAAATTTACAATCGCATGAAGTGGTATTCGCCTTGCAATGTCGGAAATGGGCTTACAGACTCCATTTGGAAAGTGATGACGGAAAATGGGCTTAAAGATTCCATCTGAAGGAGTGTCAATCGCCTAAGAGATTCCTTAGCGAGAGTCAGTATACCTGTTGTTAAGGAAGACTACGCTGGGGAATATCGGTCTCTGTCTTGGGAGAAATAGAATTTTAGGAGCTTCGGTCGTCCATTATTCTACTAGGGAACCGTCTCTTAGTCGAGGAGATGAAAAATGAACTACTATCTGGTCGTGATCCAGGCTTTGTAGTGATAAGACCAAATGCTATCTAGTCGTGATCCAGGCTTTACAATGACTTACTGGGGAGATGAGATTAAACTTGCTATCTGGTCGTAATACAGGCTTCGCAATTTCTTGATTCTTATCTGGTCATAATCCAGGCTTCGAAATTTCTTAATTCTTATCTGGTCGTAATCCAGGCTTCAGAAGGAATTAAGTTGTTATTCGGTCGCATCCGGGCTTCAACTTGAGTTTAGGGCACACTAATATCCTGTCAATTCTGGGCTTCTTAGTATTTATCCAGGTAAACTGCTATTTGGTCAAAATCCAAGCCTCGCAGTGTCTTGTATTGTTATCTGGTCAATGTGATACGGTGGGAAAGAACTGACTGTTTTTGGAATGCTGGTTTGCATTTTGCGTTTGTTTTCGCAAAATGTCGCGGTAAGCAAGAGTCACCACCGTCTTTTATTTTATCCAACAAGGAAAGGAAAAAAGCACAGAAAAATTCCTTTTTCGAGATGTTTCTCGGGTCCGGGGGGTAGATTATAGAAAGGGAAGGTGTTAGCACCCCTTCTATCCGTGATTATCCACGGGCTCTTAGGTACTTACTCATAGTGTTTTCAAAATTGCTTTTCTTTATGTTTGTGGGTTTGAAAAGAGTTTTTGTTTTGAAAAGGAGTGTAAGTGCAAAAATTTGTTTTGTTTTTGAAAGAGCAAGTACTTAAGAACCATCCACCTACTCGAAAAAGAAATTGTTCTATGCTATCTTCCTTTAGACAATGCTATCCCACTATTGATGAGTAGGTAGCATCACCGTTGGAGTTTTAAGGGTCAATTCGATTAAGGGACGTGCGGTCACTAAAACAATGTTAGGACGCCTTAGCGGTAACCCTAATGTCTTAGATCATTTTTTCGAGGCAACCGTTTCGAGGAAACTATGATCTTTGGACAAGAGGGCGACCTCTAAAACTTCCTATACTCGATGAACGCGTTTGAAGGCAACCAACTGAGGTGTACCCTAAGAGTGCGCATGTGCGGATATGTTATTTTCAGTTTATTTTATCTTTGTACATGTTAATGGTTATCTTTGTTGATTTTAAGTTGAACATTCTATCTTGTCATGCATTCCCTATTATCAAACATCTAACAGTTTATAAGTTGCAGAAATTAAATTGCGGAAATTAAACTAACTATTACAAGGCGTCGGGTATTTACATCGCCAAAAGCAACCCTTAAAATTAAAGTGCATAAAATAAATAAAGCGGTAAAAATAGTAAAGTCCTATTAAGCTATTACATTCCAGGAAACAGATACAATATGGAATAAAATGGATCGCGTGCGGGAAATTAAATCGGGCGAGTTCTAGGGTTTTGACCTTTTTTGGAAGAAAGTATCATTTTTTGTTATTTTGAATTTATGGAAGAAATTAAATTGGATTAATTATTAAATTAATAAATAAATTAATTAATAAAAATATTTTTAGGTTTTTGGTATTTAAAGAAATAAAAATAAATTTGATCAATGTTAATAAAACCTAATTGTCTAAGTTAATTTTAATTATTGCAAAATATATTAAAAGTTATTCCTAATTAAAACTAAATTAATTAAATTAATATTTATTAATAAAAATAAAATGCTGAAATTTAATTTAAATAAGAAAATATTTTTTGGTTTTTAATTTTATGAAGAAAAAGATTTAATTGGTTAATTAATAATAAAAATAATAACAATAAATAATTTAAAGAAACAATAAAAATAGTGAGAGTTTAGGAGGTTTGGGCCTGTTTAAGGGGGTGAGAATGGCAAGTTCCAGGCCCATTAGGCGTTGGCCTGGCTGACTTTCACTACAAGAAAATTAGTGTTTAACGACACAAAAATTGCGACAGTTATGTGATAACTGTCGTAATTGACATATAGCGACAGTGTTTACGACAGTTGACACCAACCGTCCCTAATATTTATTTTGCGACGGTATATTTAACCATCATAATATTATTATTACGACGGTAAAACAACCGTCGGCCCCCATTTAACACTTTTAACATTGATTTTTCACCAACAACTAGTCACGACGGTAAAATTAACCGTCCTAAAAGGCATATCACGACGGTAAAGCACCCGTCGCACCCTTAAACCTTTCACGACGGTAAAATTATCCGTCCTAAAATTCATTTCACGACGGTAAAACAACCGTCGCACCCAAATTAACCCTTATCCAAATTTTACTTAGTAATTTGCTCTCCTTTCATACCAAATATTTTTCGATACCTTATTATTTAAAAAAATATTCACAAAAACGATAATAATCCATATTTATTAAATTATTTCAATGGATGTTCGATAGAGTGAATTCTAGAGCGAAGATCTGAAACAAAAAGCACATTCATTTGGCAAACCTAAACAGCAGAAAAGTACCGTGCTCGTCAGCTTACTCTTCTCACTGGTTTGTTTCAGACTCCAATTTCTATTATCCATCAATCTCATCCATTTAATTTGAAATGAACAATTTATTCAGATTTTGCATGAATGATTTTTTATGGGGAAATCCATCGATTTTGTTTAATTGATCGATTTTTCTTGATTTGTGGCTGCAGAGTGAAACAATTGAAGGGGGAAAACGGTGGCGATGGCAGGTAACACGCAAGATTCATCACCTCAGTCTTTCTGGGAAGGCTACAAAGAGTTTTGGGGCGAGAGGTTTTCGTTTATGAGCAATTATTCCAACTTCATCAAGCGTGATAAACCCCTCACTTCCTGGTCTGACTCTGATGTTGAGGAATTCATCGCTTCTGATCCTCTTCATGGACCCGTGGTAACGATTCTTTTACTTTTTGTTCGATTCAATGCATTTATATCATGATTTTCTACATAGCTTATGCTTAGAGGACATACTGTTTCTACCTTGTATTGCCCAGCGATACGACATCCCTTTCATGTTTGCACCATACCTTTTGTTTTTGGGATAAATGTTTACACTCTGCACTTTTAGTTGGAAGCTTTGACATTTAATTTAAATTCTTCTATCCTGGTTCTTTCATTCCCCATGTTGCTGCATTTTTTTGATTAGTTTGGTTACTCTAGACTGCACAAGCAGCACTACATCAAGAGATGTAAACCACTATTTCTTTTTTGCTTATGGCAGATGTGGTGTCTAAAATGTATGTAAATCTCTATTATATAGATCAAATTCCTTTTGGAAGCTCTTCTGCTACCCTGGACTGATGGAACAGACATCACACTCATGTAAAATATTGCCAATGCAGAATAAGAGAAAGCATTGTTATAATTGATGAAATGTGATAGCAGCAGTAGGAAACAATCTCCCCAACTACCCATAGAGCTCGATCCTCAGAGAATAATCAATCCCCTGCCAAAAGAACTGAAAAATAACTTTTCATGCCCTATTTCCCCTGCCAAATCGATACCTTTCAGAAAGTTTGTAACATGAAGAACAAAACGAGTGGCTTATCTGTTCGCACTCTCAAGGTGGAAACTTCGCCAAGCATTGAAACTATAGATTTTTTAATTCATTAAATCAAAAGGGTTATCACTTATCACTAAAATCAGGGTTCCTTTCAAGATCAAATAACATTCAACAACATTTTCTAGGTTACCTGTGGAGGTTGTCAGAGTGCTCACACAGCTGCTATTGGTAGGTAACTTTCTGGTTTATGCTGAGCATTATGTTTTTTAGGAGGGAAGTGTACTTTTGGTGGATATTGTGCTTAGTTCTTAGCAATTAATGCTACCCATATCATGATTTGCTTATTTTGCAGCTGTTCTGTGTGCTGAGAGAGGAATTACGTCACATCTGCTTCTACGAGGAGAGCAGCCTGAAATCTTGACTGGCTATAACTTGATGTCTACAATATATGGAAATGTCACATATGTTCCGAGAACTATGTACGCCAACAGGGAAGAAATGCTAAAGAACTATGCTAGGTCAGTGGCCGGAAACAGTGGTGCTTTCCTATGGTTCAATGATATCATTCAAGCTTCTTCAACAGGCGAATTGTCTACTTCTCAAAATTTTACGAAAATGGACGCAAGTAGAAGTGAGAGAAACCATCTTCAAAAGATTTTAGTTGTCAACGAAGGGGCTGGTGATTCTGTTGCTCTACTAGGTAATGGGAAGTTGAAGTTTGAAAAACAACAATGCATATCTTTGGGATCATTTTCTCTTAACAATGCATAGCCGTTAACTTTATGGACTGTTGCGGAAAGAACTTAAATGAAAATGTTGTTTCTTTGTATAGGTATTATTCGGTTAGTGCAATACTTATCACAAAATCATTTACTTGGGAAACAAAGAGCCACAAAATTTGTCGTTGATGCTGGTACTGGCACAACAGCTATTGGTATAGGACTTGCAGCCATTTTCTTTGGGTGCGGATCAGTTTGTATACTGCTAATTTACTTAAAAAGTATTTTTGAATCATTTTCCCGAAACTGTTCATGTTGCGTTTTGAACCATAACAGAAAAGGCTACATTAAATCTCAGTAATCAGATTTGTTGTTTCCTTGCAGACTTCCGTGGGAGGTACACGCGGTTATGCTGGCAGATAAAATTGATGGGTACCGAAAGCAGGAAAAGCACTTGATTGTTGAATTCAGTAAGCATTTCAATGTTGAGTTTCTTGACCACGACGTAAACAAAGAAGATGCTGGGATTGTGCATTGGGTGGAACGTGACCGTCCAAGAAAGTAAGATGTTATAGACTTTTTATTTCTTTTTTACGGTATAAAGATGTCATAGACTTTGCAGCAATTAGATTGCTAGTGGTATATATAAAAAAGACACCTCCGACAAATAATTCAGATAGCGGTGATTCACATCTGTGATGTTCTGATGGTAACTATAAATAGGTGACTTAACTCTTCTGCAACTTCTTTATATAAACACGTCAAAGTAGTTGTAAGGCCAAATGTTTTGCTATAGTTCATCATAAATACTTGACTGGTCTTATAGGGTATTGTGATGATGGCACCTAACAAATGACAATTTTAATGTTTGTTGTTTTATTTACACTACTACACATGTGAGTGAAATATTTGTAGTAAGTGTTATTGAAATTCGAGTCTTTTCGTTTAATTTGTATCAGTTATAACATAGGAACTCTAATCGCTAGATTTGGCCTTTATCAAGGTTACAGATTCAATTTTGCGCTGCTTACATTTTCATCGGGGTTGTTTGCATTCTTCTTTATTTTGTAAGTGATTATTGCTCACATTTTTTTTAAATACATGCTTTCAATTATTATTGTTTATGTGATTGAGTTTCATGGTTGATGTTAATATTACATGAAGGAGTATGAGTACATTGCATAACAACTAATTGCTTGCTTCTATTCCTCCAAGCTGGAGCTTCATCGATCAATTCACTGTATTAGTACAAGGTATTCATGTTCCTCCTGAATGTACATGTAACGTCATAGTAAATTCTATTTTACAGTTTGAAATATTCTGCCCCTTCATATTGAGCGTGTTCTTTTTTATTTAATCATTTTGTTTAAACATGGTTAATGATCTTAGGGACTAGACGCAATGGTTGGTGAACATGGAACTCAACTCTAGGGAGGTCAAAAGCAAAGAGTTGCAATTGGAAGAGCAATTTTGAAAGATCCAAAAATATTACTTCTTGATGAAGCTACAAGTGCCCTTGATGCCGAGTGTGCATGTATTGATACTAACTTGTGCATTTGTATGTTCTTTTTAAACCTTGGTGATTTCCTTGTGCAGAAACTAGGGGAAGGTGTGAAAGGGGTGTATATCTCGATAGACGTGGATTGTCTTGATCCTGCATTTGCTCCGGGAGTGTCTCATATTGAACCGGGAGGTCTTTCTTTCCGCGATGTTCTTAACATCCTACACAATCTTCAAGGTGATGTTGTTGCTGGAGACGTCGTTGAACTCAACCCACAACGCGATACTGTTGATGGAATGACTGCTATGGTAGCTGCTAAGTTGGTCAGAGAAATGGCTGCAAAGATTGCAAAATGATCAAGAGATTTCGGAGCTAACCTCTTTTTGTTATAGTTCCTGAAAATCGGAAAATCTCACTTGTTATAGGTAACTTGTAGCAAAGTTATAAGGTGGTATAAGCATATTACAATGTGCAATAATTCATAAATCTTTTCTCCCAATAATAAGTACTGGTATCTCACGGAAATCTCACGCTTCAATAGCAAAAGCAATGTCTCCTTGCATTATTTTACAAATGGTTTCCCAACTGAATTAATAATACTGAGTTAGTAAATATTTCAAAACAATTGGATTGCTCATTTCAAAACAATGTTGAAAAGTGATAGAAAATAAAATAAAAATACTATAAATAAAAAAATATTAAAGTAAATAATAATTTAAATATAATAGTAAAATATTATAGTAAAATAATATTATATTTAAAATTATTTTACTAAATAATAATTTAAATAAAAATATTATTTGAAATTTATAAATCAGATTACGACGGTTAAAGTCAAATTCACGACGGTATATAACCGTCGCAAACAACAACAACAAAAAATAAAGTCAAATTCACGACGGTATATAACCGTCGCAAACAACAACAAAAACAAAAAATAAAGTCAAATTCACGACGGTATATAACCGTCGCAAACAACAACAAAAACAAAAAATAAAGTCAAATTCACGACGGTATATAACCGTCGCCATCTGTTGTGCGTGACAGTTTTTGCAACCGTCGCGAAATAGGCTGGGGACGCACGATTCTGCGACGGTACTTCTACCGTCGTAGATTGTAAATTGCGACGGTTTTAACCGTCGTAATCAGCCAAAATAACCGTCCCAATCTATCATTTTTCTTGTAGTGTTTTTGGAATCCAGCGTGGCACTTTGACTAGGGAGTATAGTGGATATTCCATCTGGGCCATCAGATTTGGCCTGGGGCCATCTGTCCCTTGATTGAATGAGGGAGTATGATGCATCACGCGCTGGAGTTTACACTAGATAACCTGTAGAAAAATAATACAAAGCATACGGGGTGTTGTACCCCAAAATTTTCCCTCCCATATTCTTCAAAATTTGCCAAGATCAATCTTCAGATGATTCAAAATCTCTCAAAGGTTGCACAGTCCAATGGCCTCCTAACACAGTCAAAATTAGGGTTTTGGTTCTGGCAAAGAAATTGAGGTTTCCAAGGGTCCAATCAAGTCCCACATGCCTGTATACATTGTCAAGCATTCATATGCCAAGTTTCAATGCTCACACCATCAAATTGCACAGTCAAAAACCCTAAATGCTTCACAGTCAACTGCAGGGGCAAAATGGTCATTTGACAGTCAAAAGTCAAAAATTTTGGTCAACATCTTATTTTGAAGCCACAAACATCATTTGATCAATTCTTGATCATGATTCTCAAAGCATGGCTCAAAAAGTCTCAAGATGCAAAAGTTTCTATTTTTGGACAGTTGAAAAAGTCAACTGCAAATTGACCAGGGCATAACTTCTTCATGGTTTATCAGAAAAATCCCATCCAAAGCTCATTTTGAAGAGAATGACATTTCCTACAACTCATCTTCACACTTCAAGTCCAAGAAATGCTCTCACAAAAAGTTATAAATTTCAACATTATAGGTCATTTTCAAAAGTCAACAAAAAGGCACTTTAAGTCAAAGACCATAACTTGATATTGGTAAATCAAAATGGCATGGGACCAAAGGCATTGGTTATAGGACTTCAGGACCTTTCCAAAATGTCCAAGAACATGATCAAATCTTAAAAATTGAGCAAGATATGCCTTGTATAAGTTGGGAAATTTATGGGAATTTTGAAAAGTCAACTTTGCATAAAAAGCCTCAAAATTGCTAATGGGCCTCAATTTCTTCCATGAATCATTACCCAAAGGCTATGCACGACCCATTAAGCTAAAAGGGAGTTATTTTATTATTTTTAATTAATTAATTGAATTTTTAATCTTATTAATTCATTTAATTAAAATTAATTATGAGAAAATACTAAATCATGTTTTTTTAAATCTTTTTATGCAGCAAATATGTCCATTATGAGCTCAATATCTCGTGTACCAATCAACAAGGACAAAATCATCCAAATTTGGCATGATTGGCATGAAAAAGATTGAAAAAGATTGGATTGGAAATCAAATATTGAATCATTGAATCAATGGACTTTGGGCTGGTTTTTTAACCTAATTCCATCCACATACATATGCACAATTGAAACCTAAGGCATTAGACACAGAAGTTGCGCTCAAAACCATAGAACAACATTGCATTTTTTTCACAAAATATTGAAAACTGAAAACCTAGTTAGAAGGCGTTTCAAAGCTTCAAAAGTGTTCCAAAACATTGCTGAGACATCCAGAAACGTGTTACAATCAAGAACACATCTCCAGACCTCAAGAATTGGTAGAACAAAGTCTCACTTTTCTTGAAATTTTCCATAATTGTGTTTTAATTTTCGGGCATTGTTCATGCGTTTTAATTGTTGATTAACACTAACCATGATGTTCTGAAGCTAATGACATAGTCCAATTGCGTTGTAAGGCCCTATATCGTGATTCATCATTGACATATTTTAGGGTTTCAGAGTTCCAAAATTGGGGCTTTGCATAGGGTGTAAAATTAGCCCTTCAAACTGGTACCATTGAGTTCGTGACAACAAGATGAGTCCATCCAATACCTCGCGCCCTTTTTATGTTAACCCATGAGCTAATCGCTATTTTTTCAGGTTGAGTTTAGTGGGGGTTTAAAACCCCTGCTATTTGCTTTTATTTACAGGAAAAAGATGAAGACGAAGCCTATGTGTCTGAGCGTGGTTGGAGGGTTTGAATGTTAGCGCGTTTTTTTGTTTTGGTTCAGCATAATACTTTCTTTTCATATATATTATTTCTATCCCATTATATAAACAAAGACGCGTGAATGGCTTAGTGGTGGGACATACGCCTGGCAGGTACTGGGACCTGGGTTCGATTCCCAGGTCCCCCCATATATTCTATGTTTTTTGTCCTAATGTGTTCATACGCAGCGCTTCATCCAAGGTTCACCATACACCTTCACATGCTGGCTTGCCACGTAATCATGATGGCCAATCTGAAGGCTACAGGATGGAGACTGCCATACACGCTAGTCAACTGATGCACACGCAACCACAAAAAGTCAAAAGAGGGCCTTGATTCAGTGGGCCTAATTGCTTCAATTAACCTCCCTTTGGGTCTGAATACCTCCATGGTTTGCTCAAGTTTTAATTTTTATTTATTTTTCCTTTTTATTCTTTTATTTATTTTTAATTGTTTTCTTTAAATTCCATAAAATAATTTTCACAATAATAAATACAGAAAAATCAAAAAATGTTTTATTGTTATTAATATTAATTTCACCATTATTTTTGTAAATAAACTTTAATAGTTAATTTAGATTAATTTAGGTTTCAATTTTAATGTTTTTCTTAATAAATTAAAATATGTAGAAATTAGGGTTTTTAACATTCTCACCTTTTTATCTTTTTTTTCAATAAATAATTTTCTCATCATTATTATTATTATTAATTATTAATTAATTTTGTAAATAAACATGTAATTAATTAATTAGGGTAAATTAGGTTAAACTTGAATATCTTTCATAAATAATTAAAAACACCTTAGAACTAGGGTTTTATTTAACTTCTAATTTTAATTAATTTTCTTTATTTTCATTAAATACAAAAAAACATAAAAAACAATTTCTTTTCTTAATTTAATAATTAATTAACTTTTAATTTCAATTTAATCTTAAAAGGGTCCAACGCCCTCGAACATTCGATTCTAATTTCTTTTCGCGCATTTATACTTATTTACTTCCTTTGCAAATATTATGTAATTGTTCAAGCCTTGTAATAGTAATTAGGAATTTATTTATTTTCCGCATTTTTTAAAACGGGTCTTTGTTAATTTGGCGATGTATAGACTCGCGCCTTGTAATAGCGTAGGACTTTATTTTCCGCATTTAAATTTCCGCACTCTTAAACTATTAAACTTTGCATGAAAGAATGTATGGCCTAAAATAAAAACAAGCGTAGATCACCGTGATGCATGTACAAGATAAAACATAACTGAAAGCAATACACAAATTCACACACCACTCTTAGGGTACGCCTCGTTGTTGCCTTGCCCTCGAAACGTGGTCGTCGAGTATAGGACGTTTTAGTAAGTCCTTATGTCCATGACCCATGGCATAAGGGTAGTTTCTAAGGTGTCCTACTGTTGCTCTGGTGACCACACTGTCCCTAAAAACGAATTGACCCGAACACCTCCAACGGTGGTGCTACCTACCTCTCAATGTTGGGATGGCACTACCTTAAGGACATTTACACAGCCTAATTCCTTAGGGTAGGTGGATGACTCGTAGATACTTGCTCTATTTCAAAAAAAAACAAATCAAAAACTCTTTTCACACCGACACTTTTCAAAAAGCTTTCAAAACAATTTTTCAAACACTCTTGAGGACTGATACAAGAGTCGATCTGAAATCTTTAAAACGAAACTTTTTCAAAACCCACTCACAATTGAAAAGCAAACATTTTGAAAACACAATGAGCAAGTATCTAAGAGCCCATGGATAACCATGGATAGAAAGGGTGCTAACACCTTCCCTTTCTATAAATCTACCTCCCGAACCGAGAAACTATCACATAAGGAATTTTGCTGTGCTTTTGTCCTGTCCATGTTGGAGAAAATAAAAGACGATGGCGACTCTTACTTACCGCGGCATTTCGCGAACCAGTGTTAAACAGTCAATTCCAGATCCACCGATCACAGAACTGGCGACTCTGCTGGGGACATTTAAAGTGAGGTGTACCTTAGGACTAAGATCATTTGTGTTTTCAATTGTCTGAATTGTTTGCTTTATTATTGTGGGTACTGTCTTGGGAGTTCTATAGATCCTAACCCGGATCTGGGGATACCCTGTTAGGTAGCATAAGCTGTGAGGGACCTGTCCGGCGTAGACCGACATGGGTGAAACAGTGGCTACGTTGGTGTGGCGCCTTGGTCTGTACCGATATCCCTTGTGTCGCAACGAGGAGAATATGGGTCTTCTGAGGAGTCATTAAGCACCAATCGACCTTAGAACCTTAAATGACCCAACTTGGCCAATAGAACAGTAGCTGTATGCTACGCCCATTGAGGCTAAACTCTCGTGATGGTTCTGGCCGCAAGAAAAGATTGCGATGCTGGAGTTATGACCGATGGAGGGTAGTCAGTGATATTGGGATCCTCTAGAACCCGGTTACTTCTGATAGGACAGGTCTTAACCAACGAAACTGAAAGAGGGTAGTACCTAAACTTCATGCTGGCCTAAACTCTAAGGGTTGTCTTGTGTGACTTGTGTGCCTTCAAACTTGACTACTTGTACACTTGTTATCTAACAACACGAGTTTCTTATAGGTTTTGTTTACAGTCCTTAATCTGGGCTCATTATAGGGTTTACTTACATCACTCCACGCATAGCATAACATCATACCATCATACCATTGCATACATCCTGCATAAGGACTAACCCATTTCAAGGATCTCGAGGGTCTGTGATGCAGGTCATGATAAACCAATGGTCTGGCAAGGGGCAAAGGGGATTTATTTTCCTCTAGCCAAGGGTGCCAGGGGCTATGACCCACTGGATATGGTGAGCCTTTGACCCTTGAAGAAGGACTCTCAACAATATGAAGTGCCTTCAATCAAGCCACCAGTTACCAGATTCTAACAATTTTCTTGTTTACCCCGCGAGATCCTCGAAAACATTGCATACATATATCATACACATCATTGCATAACAGGTACCTTTGTTGCAGGTCACTTACCTTTGTCGCTGTTTATTTCAGTAATGGCTTCCCAACAAGATAACTAGGGTCTTCATGCTCAAGAGACCCAGTTTAGGGAAATCTTTTTAAGCCTATCCAAGGGGCAAGAAGAGTTGAGGACACTCCTTATGGGGAATTTGGCCAAGCAAAGCCCCGATGATGACAAGGAAGAACGGCTGAAACGTCTACAAGCTGAGGTAGATACAATGAAAACCCAGATGCTGGGGCAAAGGGCTCTCATCCAAGGTTTAGCTCGGGAACAAGAAGAGTTGAGGACCATGATCAGTCAACTCCACCAAGATAGATCCAACATGAAGCAACCAGTCCAAGTCAGGGACCAGGTCTTTGATCAGCTTCCAAGAGGACAAGAATCTGGTATGGTGAAGAATAGACCTCTCCAAATTGCTACCACTTCACAAGCCCAACATCAACCTCGCCCAGAGCAACAGGTTGATCAGAGTAAGCCAAGCGGGTCAAAGAGGCAGTTCACCCAGCTTAACGTGTCGCTGCCTCAAGCTTTACAACAACTGTTGAGGTTGAATTTGGTAACTCTAAGGGACCCTCCTAAGAATCCCAACAGGACACCTTCAAGGTATAACCCCAACGCCCGCTGCGCTTATCATTCTGACAGCCCGGGGCATGCTACAGATGATTGTTGGACCTTGAAGAACAAGATCCAGGACCTGATTGATGAAGGAGATGTGGAATTCACCCAAGATGGCCAGGCTGAGTTCTTCTACTATCCCTGCAAGACTCACCACTTGAAGTGACTAATTCAAACTAGAAAACTTTTGTTCATTCGAATGTTCAAGTTGTATTTTTCTTTGACTATTTAAACATTTATTCATGTCAAACGTTGTTATTTCATTAGTGCATCACACATGTCTGTTTTGAAGCAATATATTCGCATTCGCTATATTTAAAATTGCTTTCATTTTTTGTGATGTTCAATGCTCGATTAATAATTCTAAGCCTCTTGAGGGAGGATGACGAAAACGATACCACAATCTTTACAGTATGCTTTTGAACAGACCTCGCTGATGAAGTACATGCATTGTTTCAAATCCCTAAACAATGGAGTTATAAGGAAGATAATCCCTCGTCAACCCCTCTGAGCCAAAGAAGTAGGAGTTTTTCTTTTCGAGAATTAAAACCCTTAATCATAACCTGGGGCAGGGTAGTTCTCTCAGCTGATCCAAGTGCATAACAAATGGCACCAAAGCGGTCCTTACAAAATAAGCAAAAGACAGTGATGGTTCCAAATAACCATAAAAAACAGGCAGTCATTACCATAAAATCAAAAAGCCCATTAAGTCAAAACCTATGAAGGAGACTTACAAAACTGGGGCATCCCGCTGACTGTAATCACAAAAGAAACAGTTCAGGCAAAAAACAGGGATAACGAAATCAAAAAAAAGGAAAGAGGTCACACAAACCCTCAATAACAAAAAGGAATGACTGCCTATTCAAAATAAACTATCAACATCCGAACCATCACGGGAATATCAGGACAAAAACTCAAATAAGGTCTAACGCACGATCAGCTGAGTTTAGGATTGAAGAACATCACGAAGAGCGGGTGGGTACAAATAATTTTAGCCTTTATCCTTTGTTTCTTAAACCATGAACCAGGCCATGTTATAACCCTTAAAAGTCCTGGCTGAAGCATGGGTTAGTTCGAAAGCATACTGTTACGAAAGGTATCCTGACTCCTTAAGGCCTACGGTAAATACGGAGTTGACATCACGTTTTCCAAACATTCACTTGTTTTATGAAAAAGAATGCATTTTCAAAATCTTCAAGACAGACATAAGCTTTGCATTTTTTATATAACATTGTTTGCATATGACTATTTGTTTGAACAGCAGGGAAATTCGCACGATGAATACCTAGTAAACAAAAGTACTTCCAATCAAGGGGCAGACGTGATTATTGTCCATCATCTGGGGCAATTAAGTCAAGATTCGGAGAATCTCTCAAAAGGCCAAACAGCCAGGGGAAAATCTCCATCTGAATCAACTGGGGCATTGGACATGAACTCCCGCGACGAATCTTGCATGATCAAACGAAGATCTTCTGGTAGCATGGCAACACTACCAACAGGGGCAACTCCCTACATCCTAAGAGTACGAACATAGTCGAAAAAAATACTACGCAAAATCAAAGACCCGCTAGGTCGACTGGCCTAGGCAAAAATAAGGGCTTCCCGGCGAACCAAAAGGGTTCGGGAAAAATAAGGGATTAAAATGAAAAAATTTGTACACCCGGCAAGTCGAAAACCTGAAAAGGCGGCTTGGGCAAGAATGGGTATCCCGGTGGACTGAAAACCCGAAAGGGCGGTCCAGGCAAAAGTTAGGGATCACAGCGTACGACTATGTCCCGGCATCTCGTCACTTGCCTACCAGAAGAAGACTTGTCAATCGGCGGTTATCGAGCACCTCCACAGGTATCTTCTCCCACAGAAACAAGGGCAATACGATTTGTCTAAGCAATCTAATAGCTTTGTCCACCAAGGTACCAAGGTGAGTTCGGCTGAAGAATATAACCAAGATATCTTAATTTCCCCAGTAGATTCTGGAAGCTTGTCACCCGCAGAGCATGAACGCGTCCCCCGGATTTATTCAGAAGGTTATTTCCCCACCAGGATATAACTGGGTTATCCTCAGTCAATTTCCACGGAAAGATCATCCCCGACGAAGTCCTCCTAATTCCCCAGCGGAGTTCATCAATTCCTTCAACATAACACAACAATGGTATCCCCAGCGGAGTTACCATCAACCTCAGCAAAGTATTTCTCTTTCCCCACAGAGTTCACTCCCCGCAGAGTGTTCTCTTCACCAAGTTTATTCCCCAATGGAGTCATCGTCTCTTACCGGTATTCTTGCAAATATCATCCCCAGCGGAAACAAAGCTCTATTCCTCAACATCAGCCCAGGATTCAACTTCCCGGCACTCGTCAAGGATTTACTTTCCTAGACAAAAACACATTCATAAACATCACATTTTCATACATCGTAGCATGCATATACGCATCATGAACATACAGTCTCATTCGTTCTGAAAACATCACGCATGTCATACAACATGACACCGCATACAACTAACGTTTTGTCTTTTCAGGACAAAGATCAATACAAAGATAATTACTATCAACGGTCGCAACTAAAGATCTGATTCCTGTATCTTGCCAGGGAGTATCTGTTGACGACTAACATTACCAGACTCGATTCCTGTATCTCTCCAGGGCACGTCTGAAGGGATCGAAGATCCGATTCCTGTATCTCGCCAGGGTGTATCTGTTGACGACCAACATTACTAGACTCGATTCCTGTATCTTGCCAGGGCACGTCTGAAGGGTTCGAAGATCCGATTCCTGTATCTCGCCAGGGTGTATCTGTTGACGACCAACATTACCAGACTCGATTCCTGTATCTTCCCAGGGCACGTCTGAAGAGTTCTAGGATTCGATTCCTGTATCTTGCCAGGGTGTATCTGTTGACGACTAACATTACCAGACTCGATTCCTGTATCTCGCCAGGGTACGTCTGAAGGGTTTGAAGATCCGATTCCTGTATCTCGCCAGGGTGTATCTGTTGACGACCAACATTACCAGACTCGATTCCTGTATCTCGCCAGGGCACGTCTGAAGGGTTCGAAGATCCGATTCCTGTATCTCTCCAGGGTGTATCTGTTGACGACCAACATTACCAGACTCGATTCCTGTATCTTTCCAGGGCACGTTTGAAGAGTTCGAGGATCTGATTCTTGTATCTTGCCAGGGTGTATCTGTTGACGACTAACATTACCAGACTCGATTCCTGTATCTCGCCAGGGCATGTCTGAAGGGTTTGAAGATCCGATTCCTGTATCTCGCTAGGGTGTATCTGTTGACGACCAACATTACCAGACTCGATTCCTGTATCTCTCCAGGGCACGTCTGAAGGGTTTGAAGATCCGATTCCTGTATCTCGCCAGGGTGTATCTGTTGACGACCAACATTACCAGACTCGATTCCTGTACCTTGCCAGGGCACGTCTGAAGGGTTCGAAGATCTGATTCCTGTATCTCGCCAGGGTGTATCTGTTGATGACCAACATTACCAGACTCAATCCCTGTATCTCGCCAGGGCACGTCTGAAGAGTTTGAGGATCTGATTCCTGTATCTTGCCAGGGTGTATCTGTTGACGACTAGCATTACCAGACTCGATTCTTGTATCTCGCCAGGGCACGTCTGAAGGGTTTGAAGATCTGATTCCTGTATCTCGCCAGGGTGTATCTGTTGACGACCAACATTACCAGACTCGATTCATGTATCTTGCCAGGGCACGTCTGAAGGGTTCGAAGATCTGATTCCTGTATCTCGCCAGGGTGTATCTGTTGACGACCAACATTACCAGACTCGATTCCTGTATCTCGCCAGGGCACGTCTGAAGAGTTTGAGGATCCGATTCCTGTATCTTGCCAGGGTGTATCTGTTGACGACCAACATTACCAGACTCGATTCCTGTATCTTGCCAGGGCACGTCTGATGGGTTCAAAGATCCGATTCCTGTATCTCGCCAGGGTGTATCTGTTGACGACCAACATTACCAGACTCGATTCCTGTATCTTGTCAGGGCACGTCTGAAGGGTTCGAAGATCCGATTCCTGTATCTCGCCAGGGTGTATCTGTTGACGACCAACATTACCAGACTCGATTCCTGTATCTCTCCAGGGCACGTCTGAAGAGTTTGAGGATCTGATCCCTGTATCTTGCCAGGGTGTATCTGTTGACGACTAGCATTACCAGACTTGATTCCTGTATCTCGCCAGGGCACGTCTGAAAAGTTTGAGGATCTGATTCCTGTATCTTGCCAGGGTGTATCTGTTGACGACCAACATTACCAGACTCGATTCCTGTATCTTGCCCGGGCACGTCTGAAGAGTTCGAAGATTCGATTCCTGTATCCAGCCAGGGCACACCTACATGAAGAGTTTGAAGATCAACTCCTGTAACAGGCCAGTTAATTATCTTTCTTTCTCAGGTACGCAAGTTCTCGCTAAGGAATCTCCTACGCGATCGACACCTAAATGGCATCTGTAAGCCCATCCACATACCAACAGTCTCCAAATGGAATCTATAAGCCCATTCCCGACAAAGTTCTGTCACACTTCCAGATGGCATCTATAAGCCCATCACCACTCCTATCCATCATCTCTCCAAATGGCATCTGTAAGCCCATTCCCACATTATACTGCTAACATTCTACTATGTGAGTGCAAATTTCTGGGCACTCTAGTGTTCAATCATCTTCCACCTTCGGATTACGAAAGGCACGCCAACCAATCTACATCCTCAGGTCTAAGAAGATTGAATAGGGGCAACTGTTGTACCCCAAAATTTTCCCTCCCATATTCTTCAAAATTTGCCAAGATCAATCTTCAGATGATTCAAAATCTCTCAAAGGTTGCACAGTCCAATGGCCTCCTAACACAGTCAAAATTAGGGTTTTGGTTCTGGAAAAGAAATTAAGGTTTCCAAGGGTCCAATCAAGTCCCACATGCCTGTATACATTGTCAAGCATTCATATGCCAAGTTTCAAGGCTCACAGCATCAAATTGCACAGTCAAAAACCCTAAATGCTTCACAGTCAACTGCAGGGGCAAAATGGTCATTTGACAGTCAAAAGTCAAAAATTTTGGTCAACATCTTATTTTGAAGCCACAAACATCATTTGATCAATTCTTGATCATGATTCTCAAAGCATGGCTCAAAAAGTCTCAAGATGCAAAAGTTTCTATTTTTGGACAGTTGAAAAAGTCAAATGCAAATTGAACAGGGCATAACTTCTTCATGGTTTATCAGAAAAATCCCATCCAAAGCTCATTTTGAAGAGAATGACATTTCCTACAACTCATCTTCACACTTCAAGTCCAATAAATGGTCTCACAAAAAGTTAATAATTTCAACATTATAGGTCATTTTCAAAAGTCAACAAAAAGGAACTTTAAGTCAAAGACCATAACTTGATATTGGTAAATAAAAATGGCATGGGACCAAAGGCATTGGTTATAGGACTTCAAAACCTTTCCAAAATGTCAAAGAAAATGATCAAAGCTTAAAAATTGAGCAAGATATGCCTTGTAGAAGTTGGGAAAGTTTTGGGAATTTTGAAAAGTCAACTTTGCATAAAAAGCCTCAAAATTGCTAATGGGCCTCGATTTCTTCCATGAACCATTACCCAAAGGCTATGCACGACCCATTAAGCTAAAAGGGAGTTATTTTTTTATTTTTAATTAATTAATTGAATTTTTAATCTTATTAATTCATTTAATTAAAATTAATTATGAGAAAAATACTAAATCATGTTTTTTTAAATCTTTTTATGCAGCAAATATGTCCATTATGAGCTCAATATCTCGTGTACCAATCAACAAGGACAAAATCATCCAAATTTGGCATTGTAGTGGTGAAAATCGGAGATCAAGCTATTAATTAACTTGACTCACAAAAGCAAGAGTCGCCACCGCGCTTTATTATTTCCAAGGAAAAGGGAAAAGAGCGAAATAAAACCCTAAAAAATGCAATGTAAAATAAAAAGTAATACAATGCGTTTTTGAAAAGAGATTGAGAGTTCGGGGGTTGGTTATGCAATGGGAAGGTATTAGCACCCAATGTATCTGCGGTACTCCGCAGGAACCTTTTGAAATATCTGTTTTTTGGTTAAAATTGTTTGTTTCATTAAAATGGTTCGTTTGGCTAAAAATGGGTATGGACGAGATTTTGAAGATGCGATGACCTAGTGTCGAAGTTTTGACTTAAAAATGGGTGTGAGTTTAGAAATTGATTTGTAGGAGATTCATCTTAAGTTTAGCAAAATAGTAAACAAACAAAAAAAATGAATGAGGGTATTCACACGATTGGATGATATGTACTTGATGACGTGAAGTCAACAAATTTAATTCTTTCCCTTGGATTAAATCGAGCGAGCAAAATAAAATAGACATCAAAATATAAGCAATCAAAATTCACAAGAAAATAAATATAACGAAACAGATTAATGACCAAGAGGCATCGAGAAATTAAAATGACAAAGATATTTAAAAACAAATAAAAGAGAGTGTAACAAATTATCTAAAGAACTTATCTGAACTAAATTAAAAATTTAAGAACACTTGCTAAAATAATTCTAAACTAAATTACAAGTTCTAAGGTTATAAAAATAGTTCTGAGATTATTAAATTAAATCTAAACCAAATTAAAATGTAAATTAAGTTAAAATTATAAAATTACTAAGTTAAATCTAAACTAAATAAAAATCCTAAAATTTACTCAACTAAATTAAAATTAAAATTACTACAACAAATTCTAACTTTAAACTAATTAGTTCTAATTAAAAAGGAATTTTTTGTAATTTTATATGATTAAACTAATAAATCTAATATTAAATCTAATCAACTATATATTTTTAAATCTCCTAGATTAAATCTAAAACAAAACTTTAAAGTAAGTAGATTAAAACTAAATCAAATAAAAGAATAAAAGATAATGTTAAAACATAAAATATGGGGTGTGCTGATAGTATTGGAGGGTATATTGGTTAGTAAACAAGGGCTCAAAGATTGAAAAGCCCAAACTTTTATAACAATAAGTTAACCTAAAAAAATATAGTAATAACATATTAAAAAAATAATAATCATTAAAAAAGGTGAAGAAGAAGTTACAGCAAGGGGATGAGCGCTAGCAGGGGAGGATGATGTTCGTGGGAGTATGCTTCCGATTATGTGAACTGAGGGTATACAATGGATGGTTCGAAGGTTTTTGCTGTTGATGGTTGACTAGCCATTCTGTTTTTTATTTCAGCAGCCATGGCCATGAAAGCCTGTTCCACGTTGTTGGCATTTTTAGCACTAGTTTCCATGAAAGGAATTCCAATTTCATCTGCAAATGCCTTTGCTGTTTCGGAGGACACAACTTTATTATCAGTTAGATCACTCTTGTTTCCAACTAGAAGCTTGTTAACGTTTTCACTTGCATAGCGGTCAATTTCATTCAGCCACTGCTTAACATTGTTGAAGCTCTCTTGGTCAGTGACATCATAAACAACAATTATGCCATGAGCCCCACGGTAGTAGCTGCTAGTGATAGTCTGGAAACGTTCTTGACCAGCAGTGTCCCAAATTTGAAGTTTAATTGTCTTCCCGTCTTGCTCAACAGTGCGTATTTTAAAGTCCACTCCAATGGTACTGATATAGCTGTCAAGGTATGAATCATCAGCAAACCTCAGGAGGAGACATGACTTGCTCACACCAGAATCTCCAATCAACAAAAGCTTGAACAAATAGTCATATTCAGGATTCATGGCGGTGAGGAGATGGAAGCGATTTGAATCGAGGGGAGCCGGATGTCAAGAGGAGAGAAGGAGTTTGGCGTAAGAATTAACGCGGAAGATGAAGGTTTTGGGAAGTTCATTTTCTGCAGAAAGAACGTGTGAAAAGATGAAAAGGAAGAAGATGGAGAAAACAAGTGGGGGGAGAAATGGAAGTGAGAGTTTCGCCCATTTTAGAAACAGTGATGAGTGAGTGAGTTTTTATGTTGTTATGAAAGTTGTTTGGAGTTTTGTTGTAACAGTAGCAAGGGAGAGAGATGGATTGGAGAGTTGCTTTATGTGGTTGTTTTTGTGAATGGTAGTGGAGAGAAAGAGATAAGTGGTATGCTACTGTATTGTCTTTTTGTTTTTTTTTTGTGTCTATAAGAAGAGAGGAGAGGTTACTGTGTATTGAAAGTGAGTTGTGTTTTTGGTGATTTTATATCGATCCTCAATTTCATCCAACAGCCAATAGGAATAGAGTATTGTGTGAATAATATATTTTGTGACCAAAAAGCCCCTGAATGACAAAAATAAAATAAAACCTGAAAGTATAAAAAATAACTCAATTTAAAATAATTTTTTTGAATTTTTCTGAATTAAAAATAAAGACACAAAATGACCGAAAACGATAAAAAAACGGATAAAAATTTATCCGATAAAATAAAATGAACACATTAAAATAAACTACATGTCACGAAGATTAAAGAAAAAATATTCAATAAGTCAAAAATCAAAAATAAAATAATAATAAAAATATCAGACTAAACAGACGTTTAAGGTTAAAAACGAGACTTCGAACTGTACCGAAAAAATAAAGCAAGCATACCGTCATAATCTACACGCAGATTCATAAAATGATCGGTAAAAGGTGAAAACTTGAAATATTTTCTCGCTAATTTCCCGCATAGTGTCGAATCGCTTTTAACAGTCTGTCTATAAAACCGAAATATTTTATTATCGACATATAAACAATTTGGAGCAATGCAAGAAAATAGTAAACAGATAAAAATGAATGAAATGAAATGTCGGGTATTTTACAACTGAAAGACGATGCAAACTTTGATTTAAACTGACTTTTTCTGGTCAACTTAAATACGACTAATGATACAAAATGTGATGAATGAAGGTATTTACTAATGATTGTGACCAAATGACAAAATATGGTATGAATGTGCGACTGAAAAAATTAGGGGCGAAACTTAGGGTGCAACAGTTGTGCCTTGATGAATCAGTCTTCGAGAATCCATAATCAACTGTACTTTTGGCTTGGGAGACTCAAAACCTTAATTGAGGCGCGACACCTGATGCTCTTGATTCAGACCTGTCTCTGCACATGACACAAAAGAAAACATGAACATACACCTTTGTATGCGATTAGAAATTAGTGATACATATGCTAAAAATGTTCAAAAACACTTGACAATCTTCGCATAGTCAAAGCTTGAAAGTGAGAGGTTAAAACCGATTGTATTTCGTGACCTTGACTTATCTTAAAAAATGAAAAAATAAAAATGGGATCTTAGGTCAAAAATTGGGGTACAACAGCTGCCCCTATTTAAGTTTCTTCTATCTGGAGATATGAAGATTGGGATCTTCATTTCGACGAGATTGAAGGGACTTAAATATAGAATACACAATTTTTGGCCTTAAGATACCGCGATTATGTTCATGATATGATATGAATGTAATACTCTGAATTTTATGGGGAATGACGCCATATGAGACAGACTATGCTGGAGAAACCAAGCACATTATACAGTAATCCCACAGAGGAAGAGGTTGTAACTCCACTGGGGAAACAGAGTCATAGATTTCAAATGAGAGACTCTTGAATGATTTACATCAGTGTCGAGACTGGAAAAGAAATGATTTACATCAGTACGAAGACTGGAAAAAAGAAATGATTTACATCAGCACTGTGATTGGAAAAGGAAAGATTTACATCAGTATTGAGACTGGAAATAGACATTTCTGACTTCTGAATTTTACCAAGAACGGTAACACATTCCTCCTTTAACCAAGATATCGCTTGAAAAGGATAAGATACAAACTTTCCCATGGGACTTTTCCAAAGGGATGCCATTTGCATTACTGTTGGGGATACACAAACTGCTCAAATAAAGAAGCTGCCACTTGCTGTCTTCAAATAAAGTGTTATGACATACAAGCTGCTTAAATAAAGAAGCTGCCACTTGCTGTCTTCAAAGAATATTAAAATACACAAGCTGCTCATGAAGAACTGCCACTTGTTGCCTATAACCCACAAGCTGCTCAGGAAGAGCTGCCACTTGCCGTCTTCAAAGAATGTTAAAACGCACCAGCTACTCATGAAGAGTCCGCCACTTGTTGCCAATAAACCACAAGCTGCTCATGAAGAGCTGCCACTTGCCATCTTCAAAGAATATTAAAACACACAAGCTACTCATGAAGAGTCTGCCACTTGTTGCCAATAAACCACAAGCTGCTCATGAAGAGCTGCAACTTGCCATCTTCAAAGAATATTAAAACACACAAGCTACTCATGAAGAGTCTGCCACTTGTTGCTTATAACCCACAAGCTGCTCATGAAGACCTGCCACTTGCTGTCTTCAAAAAATATTAAAACACACAAGCTACTCATGAAGAGTCTGCCACTTGTTGCTTATAACCCACAAGCTGCTCATGAAGAGCTGCCACTTGCCATTTTCCGTACAAGCTGCTCATGAAGAGCTGCCACTTGTTGTTTTTAAAAAGTGTTGATAACATACAAGTTGTCCATGAAGAGACTGCCGCTTGATGTTTTCAAAGGTGACAATAACATACAAGTTGCTCATGAAGAGACCGCCGCTTGCTGTTTGTCAAGAGTATCCATAACACACAAGTTGCCTCATGAAGAGACTGCCGCTTGCTGTTTGTCAAAAAGATACCCATAAAATATCGTGAAGATATTGCTGGAGGTGAGAGCCAATAATTTTATCGGGGATGGACAAACTGCTCATGAAGAGACCGCCATTTGTCATAAAGAAAGAAATTCAGAAATAAACAAACTGCTCAAATAAGGAGTCAGTCGCTTGTTGTCACGTCGATATTCCAGAAGAAGGTTGTGATAACACTGCTGGGGAATAAAGTTCATCTTTAATGGGGAACCATGAATAAATCCTTCTTGAGGAGACCAAGTATTTACATTGCGAAATAAATGCACTTTCCATCTAGGTTTCACAGCCTAGAGAGATCCACAGGGTATCGTTCACAAGAGACAAAGCTCAATCCAGGAATAAATTGGAGAGAAAACAGTCAAACAAGACTCCATCCAATGAGAAAACAACTCAAATGGGGATTTATCCTATCCAGAGATGGAAAAGGAAAGCTGAAGCAAGATTCTTCCACGAGAGTTAACTCAGTGGGGAATTAGAAAGGAGGCGCACTTTCTGCTTAAGCTGACACTCTATTTGGAAAGATCAAATACGCTATTTGAATAGACATAACCAAGGTATACGAACTCAAAGATATCAACAAATACAAATGTGCGTGCATGATGCAAGTGTGAATGAATAAATGAATGTCATGTATATGCTGACAAAACAAATAGAGGAAATAGACAGAAGATGATAAGACACCACAGCACAACCCGACACTCAGTTAATCTCAACAAGATGGTAACATTACTGGAGATAAAAACAAAAGCCATCATTGGAGCAAAGTCCTTTTACAAGGCTTAAATATCTATGAAGAGGAAGATATTTTTTTGGTAGAAAACCCAAAGTCCAGTCTTCTATCGTCAACAATCCATTGAAAGGACAACAACACAAACAATGTTTCAACTGGAAAAAATCATGCTTAGCTGGAGATACTGGGAACACCACCCTCTGATAATGTGTGCAAAACATATCACATATCTTAACAAATCTGGATTGCCCCTGGGACTAATTTTGGATGCCCCAAGTTTACTGCTGATAAGCTGCATGTTGCACAATAATTCTTGCGAATAACTTCACTTCTAAAATGCCCCAAGCTATAAGGTTGATGAGGAGAAATCGTCTCAAGAGGATTTTACAAAAGACTTGGCATCCATCGTGATCTGGTGTCTTCAAACTCTTAGAGAGATTCATCAAATCTCGACGTGATTGCCCCGAATTGACTGTAATTGGCACAACAAAGTCTTCAAATTTGCCCCAATAAAGGGTAAACAAGTTGGGAAAAGCATTAACTGGGAGAAGCAACATGTTCGTGCTTACGGTCTTCAGGTGACATGCCCCTGGAGATGATTTTTTTCTTGAAATGATTCGCCAATTACTCAACATAGTTTCAAGCCTTAAAAGAATAAACTCATCACTGGTGCTTATGTGAGCTTCCTTGATATCAAACAAATGTTTTGCAGTTAGAAAAAGTTTACAATGAGAATGAAAATTCTAATGCAACAGTTATGTAAGTCTTGAAGATTTTGAAAGATATCGCACAAATTTTGCGAGCTAAAGCACCATTTATTTTTGTATAGTAAAAAAATATGATACCAACATAACTATTTAGAACATTCATGGGAGTCAGGAGCACTATCTCATTGAAGTATGCTTTCAAAATAACCTTGCTTCAATTAGGACTTTTGAAGGTTGTAATGTGGTCTGGTTCATGGTTTTAGAAAAAAAAGATTTAAGGCTCAAAATATTTGGTGCCCACCCCCTTCATGGTGTTCTCCAATCCTATGTTCAGTTAATTTAACATGAGCGTTCATCTCTCAAAAGGATTTTGTGACGGTTAAGGAAACGACGAGGTTTTCGGAGTAGAAACCACCCTCATGTCTTCGTGTTTGTAGTCACCAATTTGTTCTTTGCTGAGGACTTTTCTTTGTAGTCCTTTCTTTGCAATTTTTATTTTCCCTAATTTTTGCCTGAACTAATTTTTTGAATTGATAGTCCAGTGGGATGCCTTAATTTTGCCTAAGTCACACGTTTTCATTTTTTTTTTGACTTAGCAGGCTTTTCTTTTTCTTGATTTTTGACTTTTTGAACAAAATGTGTGGCATTAGCTTGTCTTTGCTTGTTGAGAAGATTGTGATTGCCTCGTTTCTTGATGAATGAGGGATAACATTGTGATTCCACATCTTCTGGCTTCATTATACATGAAGGATGGCCCTCGCAGTTTCTCTTCAGAAATATCTTCCTTATGAATTTTGAACAACCAATCGGATTAACTGAAAACTACCCTGCCCCAGGTTAAAATTCAAGGTTTTTTCGTATAGAAAAGAAACTCCTACTTCAAGGCTCAAAAGGGGTTATCAAGGGATTATCTTCCTTATATCTTCGGTGTTTAGGGATTTGAAACAATGCCTGTACATCGTCAGCAAGATTTTATTCAAAAAGCATACAACCAGAGATTTTGTGTTTTTCAGATCATCATCCTCCCTTCAATCTCTGCCTAGGCAAGAGAATGGGCAACAAGTTGGTATCATAATTCCAAAAGAAATTTAAAATTTGAAAACAAATATGAATGAAACGAATGAATTTCTTCAAGACAAACATACTCATTGTATTAAGATAATCATACAGATGCAAACAAATTCTTACATGCAAACAAAGTTTTGATAAACAAGAAAAATTACAAAAAGCAGAAATAAGTTAATGATCGGGGAAGGCTTTCCATCTGGACTTGAATCACCGAAAACATCCTTCAAAACTCAAAGTGACCATCAATCGCGTTTACTCTTCGGAACGTGCTTGATTTGAACTTCAAAACCAACATCCTTGAATGACAATCAATGAATACTTTTATCATCGCTTCCTCCTTCTTAGAAGGATTGACTTGGGCAGCAACCAAAATTTCAACCAAAACAGTTGAGTGATCCATACCAGCTTTCAAATTAGTCACCTCTCTGCGGAGTTCAGAAATATCTTGCTTGATATTCTCCATTGTTCTCTTAGCGCGAGTGTTGTACTGGTGAGACCAAAGGAAAAATAAGACTCGGAAAAAGACCTTTGAAAGTGAAACAAAAAATGTAGAATGATGTATGATATGCAAAAGAGAGTTTTTATTTGATTTTCAAGGAACTCAAGATATTAAGTTGTAAACATCAAAGTATGAATATAGAAGATGAATTTTAAATTGGTTCCAAACATTGATCAAGTTATCATAAAGATCAATCATCCATTTTGGTGGATTAGGGTTTTCGCCCTATCAACACCCAAGATCCATTGAGCTTGACGAAACTTGTGATGTTTACAAAGAAAGACCTCCAAATTCCTTCAAAGTCAAGTAAAAAGGGTTTTATGGATGCATGAATGCATGGCTATGCAACAACCACAAGCAAAGTCACAAATAAAGTCGAAAGGTTCAACGTCATGAGCATGGAGTCAAGGTAAGGAACACCCCCAAGGTATGTACTAACGGTTTAATCACACCTTTAGAACAAGGTTCTAAGAGTTCCCGGAGTCTACATTCCTCCTTCGGATATTACCAACGTCTTGATTACTCAATAATCAACAATATTCTCAAGAGAAACTCATCCGAGCGTAGCATCGCGTAACAATTACTTCCGGATTACTCCGTTATAATCTCTGCGCTACACCTAAAAGGCCAAGATGGGTTAGGGTTCTACGATTCCCAGCTTCTCTGGCTCCCAGGTCGAAAATAATAATGTCTTCCCGATTACTCGGTAAACAAATATTACGTTCAAAAGGGCCTTCCACTGAGTGGGGGATCTCATGCCTCCTTCTTCGGGATTACTCCCTCAAAGTTAACATGACTATACCGCCTGTCCTATTCCTAAGTGTAACTTAGTCCGGTTATAGGACTTGTCCTTTGTAAATATTATCAACACCCAAATAATCATAATATATACATATAATCAAACAATCAAATAATGATAAAACAGATAAAACAAATTAGGCTTAACCCACTTAGGGATGGACCAGCAAGAGGTCAATTTATTCCCCAGCAGAGTCGCCAATTCTGTAGTGGTGAAAATCGGAGATCAAGCTATTAATTAACTTGACTCACAAAAGCAAGAGTCGCCACCGCGCTTTATTATTTCCAAGGAAAAAGGGAAAAGAGCGAAATAAAACCCTAAAAAAATGCAATGTAAAATAAAAAGTAATACAATGCGTTTTTGAAAAGAGATTGAGAGTTCGGGGGTTGGTTATGCAATGGGAAGGTATTAGCACCCAATGTATCTGCGGTACTCCGCAGGGACCTTTTGAAATATCTGTTTTTTGGTTAAAAATGTTTGTTTGATTAAAATGGTTCGTTTGGCTAAAAAATGGGTATGGACGAGATTTTGAAGATGCGACGACCTAGTGTCGAAGTTTTGACTTAAAAATGGGTGTGAGTTTAGAAATTGATTTGTAGGAGATTCATCTTAAGTTTAGCAAAATAGTAAACAAACAAAAAAAATGAATGAGGGTATTCACACGATTGGATGAGATGTACTTGATGACGTGAAGTCAACAAATTTAATTCTTTCCCTTGGATTAAATCGAGCGAGCAAAATAAAATAGACATCAAAATATAAGCAATCAAAATTCACAAGAAAATAAATATAACGAAACAGATTAATGACCAAGAGGCATCGAGAAATTAAAATGACAAAGATATTTAAAAACAAATAAAAGAGAGTGTAACAAATTATCTAAAGAACTTATCTGAACTAAATTAAAAATTTAAGAACACTTGCTAAAATAATTCTAAACTAAATTACAAGTTCTAAGGTTATAAAAATAGTTCTGAGATTATTAAATTAAATCTAAACCAAATTAAAATGTAAATTAAGTTAAAATTATAAAATTACTAAGTTAAATCTAAACTAAATAAAAATCCTAAAATTTACTCAACTAAATTAAAATTAAAATTACTACAACAATTCTAACTTTAAACTAATTAGTTCTAATTAAAAAGGATTTTTTTTGTAATTTTATATGATTAAACTAATAAATCTAATATTAAATCTAATCAACTATATATTTTTAAATCTCCTAGATTAAATCTAAAACAAAACTTTAAAGTAAGTAGATTAAAACTAAATCAAATAAAAGAATAAAAGATAATGTTAAAACATAAAATATGGGGTGTGCTGATAGTATTGGAGGGTATATTGGTTAGTAAACAAGGGCTCAAAGATTGAAAAGCCCAAACTTTTATAACAATAAGCTAACCTAAAAAAATATAGTAATAACATATTAAAATAATAATAATCATTAAAAAAGGTGAAGAAGAAGTTACAGCAAGGGGATGAGCGCTAGCAGGGGAGGATGATGTTCGTGGGAGTATGCTTCCGATTATGTGAACCGAGGGTATACAATGGATGGTTCGAAGGTTGTTGCTGTTGATGGTTGACTAGCCATTCTATTTTTTATTTCAGCAGCCATGGCCATGAAAGCCTGTTCCACGTTGTTGGCATTTTTAGCACTAGTTTCCATGAAAGGAATTCCAATTTCATTTGTAAATGCCTTTGCTGTTTCAGAGGACACAACTTTATTATCAGTTAGATCACTCTTGTTTCCAACTAGAAGCTTGTTAACGTTTTCACTTGCATAGCGGTCAATTTCATTCAGCCACTGCTTAACATTGTTGAAGCTCTCTTGGTCAGTGACATCATAAACAACAATTATGCCATGAGCCCCACGGTAGTAGCTGCTAGTGATAGTCCGGAAACGTTCTTGACCAGCAGTGTCCCAAATTTGAAGTTTAATTGTCTTCTCGTCTTGCTCAATAGTGCGTATTTTAAAGTCCACTCCAATGGTACTGATATAGCTGTCAAGGTATGAATCATCAGCAAACTTCAGGAGGAGACATGACTTGCCCACACCAGAATCTCCAATCAACAAAAGCTTGAACAAATAGTCATATTTAGGATTCATGGCGGTGAGGAGATGGAAGCGATTTGAATTGAGGGGAGCCGGATGTGAAGAGGAGAGAAGGGGTTTGGCGTAAGAATTAACGCGGAAGATGAAGGTTTTGGGAAGTTCATTTTCTGCAGAAAGAACGTGTGAAAAGATGAAAAGGAAGAAGATGGAGAAAACAAGTGGGGGAGAAATGGAAGTGAGAGTTTCGCCCATTTTAGAAACAGTGATGAGTGAGTGAGTTTTTATGTTGTTATGAAAGTTGTTTGGAGTTTTGTTGTAACAGTAGCGAGGGAGAGAGATGGATTGGAGAGTTGGTTTATGTGGTTGTTTTTGTGAATGGTAGTGGAGAGAAAGAGATAAGTGGTATGCTACTGTATTGTCTTTTTGTTTTTTTTTTGTGTCTATAAGAAGAGAGGAGAGGTTACTGTGTATTGAAAGTGAGTTGTGTTTTTGGTGATTTTGTATCGATCCTCAATTTCATCCAACAGCCAATAGGAATAGAGTATTGTGTGAATAATATATTTTGTGACCAAAAAGCCCCTGAATGACAAAAATAAAATAAAACCTGAAAGTATAAAAAATAACTCAATTTAAAATAATTTTTTTGAATTTTTCTGAATTAAAAATAAAGACACAAAATGACCGAAAACGATAAAAAAACGGACGAAAATTTATCCGATAAAATAAAATGAACACATTAAAATAAACTACATGTCACGAAGATTAAAGAAAAAATATTCAAGAAGTCAAAAATCAAAAATAAAATAATAATAAAAATATCAGACTAAACAGACGTTTAAGGTTAAAAACGAGACTTCGAACTGTACCGAAAAAATAAAGCGAGCATACCGTCATAATCTACGCGAAACGCAGATTTATAAAATGATCGGTAAAAGGTGAAAACTTGAAATATTTTCTCGCTAATTTCCCGCATAGTGTCGAATCGCTTTTAACAGTCTGTCTATAAAACCGAAATATTTTATTATCGACATATAAACAATTTGGAGCAATGCAAGAAAATAGTAAACAGATAAAAATGAATGAAATGAAATGTCGGGTATTTTACAACTGAAAGACGATGCAAACTTTGATTTAAACTGACTTTTTCTGGTCAACTTAAATACGACTAATGATGCAAAATGTGATGAATGAAGGTATTTACTAATGATTGTGACCAAATGACAAAATATGGTATGAATGTGCGACTGAAAAAATTAGGGGCGAAACTTAGGGTGTAACAGTTGTGCCTTGATGAATCAGTCTTCGAGAATCCATAATCAACCGTACTTTTGGCTTGGGAGACTCAAAACCTTAATTGAGGCGCGACACCTGGTGCTCTTGATTTAGACCTGTCTCTGCACATGACACAAAAGAAAACATGAACATACACCTTTGTATGCGATTAGAAATTAGTGATACATATGCTAAAAATGTTCAAAAACACTTGACAATCTTCGCATAGTCAAAGCTTGAAAGTGAGAGGTTAAAACTGACTGTATTTCGTGACCTTGACTTATCTTAAAAAATGCAAAAATAAAAATGGGATCTTAGGTCAAAAATTGGGGTACAACAGGCATGATTGGCATGAAAAAGATTGAAAAATATTGGATTGGAAATCAAATATTGAATCATTGAATCAATGGACTTTGGGCTGGTTATTTAACCTAATTCCATCCACATACATATGCACAATTGAAACCTAAGGCATTAGACACAGAAGTTGCGCTCAAAACCATAGAACAACATTACATTTTTTTCACAAAATATTGAAAACTGAAAACCTAGTTAGAAGGCGTTTCAAAGCTTCAAAAGTGTTCCAAAACATTGCTGAGACATCCAGAAACGTGTTACAATCAAGAACACATCTCCAGACCTCAAGAATTGGTAGAACAAAGTCTCACTTTTCTTGAAATTTTCCATAATTGTGTTTTAATTTTCGGGCATTGTTCATGCATTTTAATTGTTGATTAACACTAACCATGATGTTCTGAAGCTAATGACATAGTCCAATTGCGTTGTAAGGCCCTATATCGTGATTCACCATTGACATATTTTAGGGTTTCAGAGTTCCAAAATTGGGGCTTTGCATAGGGTGTAAAATTAGCCCTTCAAATTGGTACCATTGAGTTCGTGACAACAAGACGAGTCCATCCAATACCTCGCGCCCTTTTTATGTTAACCCATGAGCTAATCGCTATTTTTTCAGGTTGAGTTTAGTGGGGGTTTAAAACCCCGCTATTTGCTTTTATTTACAGGAAAAAGATGAAGACGAAGCCTATGTGTCTGAGCGTGGTTGGAGGGTTTGAATGTTAGCGCGTTTTTTTGTTTTGGTTCAGCATAATACTTTCTTTTCATATATATTATTTCTATCCCATTATATAAACAAAGACGCGTGAATGGCTTAGTGGTGGGACATACGCCTGGCAGGTACTGGGACTTGGGTTCGATTCCCAGGTCCCCCCATATATTCTATGTTTTTTATCCTAATGTGTTCATACGCAGCGCTTCATCCAAGGTTCACCATACACCTTCACATGCTGGCTTGCCACGTAATCATGATGGCCAATCTGAAGGCTACAGGATGGAGACTACCATACACGCTAGTCAACTGATGCACACGCAACCACAAAAAGTCAAAAGAGGGCCTTGATTCAGTGGGCCTAATTGCTTCAATTAACCTCCCTTTGGGTCTGAATACCCCCATGGTTTGCTCAAGTTTTAATTTTTATTTATTTTTCCTTTTTATTCTTTTATTTATTTTTAATTGTTTTCTTTAAATTCCATAAAATAATTTTCACAATAATAAATACAGAAAAATCAAAAAATGTTTTATTGTTATTAATATTAATTTCACCATTATTTTTGTAAATAAACTTTAATAGTTAATTTAGATTACTTTAGGTTTCAATTTTAATGTTTTTCTTAATAAATTAAAATATGTAGAAATTAGGGTTTTTAACATTCTCACGTTTTTATCTTTTTTTTTCAATAAATAATTTTCTCATCATTATTATTATTATTAATTATTAATTAATTTTGTAAATAAACATGTAATTAATTAATTAGGGTAAATTAGGTTAAACTTGAATATCTTTCATAAATAATTAAAAACACCTTAGAACTAGGGTTTTATTTAACTTCTAATTTTAATTAATTTTCTTTATTTTCATTAAATACAAAAAAAAATAAAAAAAAATTTCTTTTCTTAATTTAATAATTAATTAACTTTTAATTTCAATTTAATCTTAAAAGGGTCCAACGCCCTCGAACATTCGATTCTAATTTCTTTTCGCGCATTTATACTTATTTACTTCCTTTGCAAATATTATGTAATTGTTCAAGCCTTGTAATAGTAATTAGGAATTTATTTATTTTCCGCATTTTTTAAAACGGGTCTTTGTTAATTTGGCGATGTATAGACCCGCGCCTTGTAATAGCGTAGGACTTTATTTTTCGCATTTAAATTTCCGCACTCTTAAACTATTAAACTTTGCATGAAAGAATGTATGGCCTAAAATAAAAACAAGCGTAGATCACCGTGATGCATGTACAAGATAAAACATAACTGAAAGCAATACACAAATTCACACACCACTCTTAGGGTACGCCTCACTGTTGCCCTGCCCTCGAAACGTGGTCGTCGAGTATAGGACGTTTTAGTAAGTCCTTATGTCCATGACCCATGGCATAAGGGTAGCTTCTAAGGTGTCCTACTGTTGCTCTGGTGACCACACTGTCCCTAAAAACGAATTGACCCGAACACCTCCAACGGTGGTGCTACCTACCTCTCAATGGTGGGATGGCACTACCTTAAGGACATTTACACAGCCTAATTCCTTAGGGTAGGTGGATGACTCGTAGATACTTGCTCTATTTCAAAAAAAACAAATCAAAAACTCTTTTCACACCGACACTTTTCAAAAAGCTTTCAAAACAATTTTTCAAACACTCTTGAGGACTGATACAAGAGTCGATCTGAAATCTTTAAAACGAAACTTTTTCAAAACCCACTCACAATTGAAAAGCAAACATTTTGAAAACACAATGAGCAAGTATCTAAGAGCCCATGGATAACCATGGATAGAAAGGGTGCTAACACCTTCCCTTTCTATAAATCTACCTCCCGAACCGAGAAACTATCTCATAAGGAATTTTGCTGTGCTTTTGTCCTGTCCATGTTGGAGAAAATAAAAGACGGTGGCGACTCTTGCTTACCGCGACATTTCACGAACCAGCGTTAAACAGTCAGTTCCAGATCCACCGATCACACGGGGGGACCTGGGATTCGAACCCAGGTCCTGTACATGACTGCCAACTCCTCTTTCCACTAGGCCAACGCGTTTCATTTGTTAATGTGATAAGAATAAAACATAATATTGGAAAACATGTTATGTTAGAACAAAGTTTGAATCTACTACCCTACATTTAAGTTTTGATGATAACAAAGTGAAAAGATATATCATTTATATGATTCATGTATGAACTATCTGCTGCCTAAATTATTATGTTCTAATTTGCAGATACTCTGATTGATATGAGCAAGAACACACCTATTCAGCATCAGAATTTGGTTCCTGACATCAGCATCAGAAGTTGCCATATCAGAATGTCAGAATCAGATGATCAACTCACGTACATGCTGAAGCCTGATGAACAAGACTGCGCTCAACACTCTGATAAAGAAACACAACAGTTCATCAGCAGCTAAGCAGAGTCAGAATGAGACAAGCCAGAACTTGCATTAAGTAAGCAACGGTACTGTGCATTGAAAGCAAATTAATACCAACAGCCTCATTCCAGACAAGATCTGCTCGATAAGGAAAGTTTGTTATTAGCATTGAATCAAGAATATTGCATCCAACGTTCAACATCTCAGTGCTATATAAACAAGACTTTGAAGATTGAAATGGCTAATGCTCTCCAAATCTTTACACACATAAAAGCTGATCAAAATCTTCTTTCTCTCAGTTTTGCTAAACACTACACATTCTGATATTCTATCATTGTTTAGCAATCTAGTTTCTAAGCTTTAATTTGTGTATACATCACAGTTGTGATACAGTTTTGTAGAAAACATTCACACACTTAGATTTGATTTCTTTGTAAGAAAGTGTTTCCTTGACAAACCGGGTTGTGGTTTGCATCAAGAAGGCTTTAGCAGTTGTTAAAGCAGTCTGTAATATTCAGTTGAATATAGTGGATTAAGACCTCGTTGGAGAGAGGCGAAATCACCTTGACGGGTGGACTGGAGTAGTTTGAGATCAAACGAACCAGGATAAAAATATCTTGTTCATTGCATTAGATTTCAGTTTTACAATTCAACCCCCCCTTCTTGTGTTTTTCACTACTTCAATTGGCATCAGAGCGCCTGGTTCTGAGCTAAAACATTTAACCGTGTCAGTACAAGATCCAGCGTCAGAAAAACACAATGGCAGGAAACAACTCTCACATCAGCAATGACAACAATAAGGACAGAGACAGATTCAGCGGCAAACCTCCAGTCTTTGATGGAGAAAACTTTGATTACTGGAAAGACAGAATTGAAAGCTTCTTTCTGGCACATGATGCTGATCTGTGGGATATGGTGACAGACGGATACACGCACCCTGTGAATGCAATAGGTCAGAAGATTGATAGAAAAACAATGTCTGACCAACAAAAGCGTGACTTCAAGAATCACCACAAGGCCAGAACCATCCTCCTCAGCGCCATCTCCTATACTGAATATGAAAAGATCTCCAACAGAGACACAGCAAAGAATATTTTTGACTCACTCAGAATGACGCATGAGGGCAACGTTCAGGTCAAAGAAACTAAAGCTCTTGCGCTCATTCAGAAGTATGAGGCGTTCAAAATGGAAGAATCTAAATCCATTGAAACAATGTTCTCAAGATTCCAGATTCTGGTAGCTGGTCTCAAGGTTCTGGATAAAGGATACTCTACTGCTGACCATGTCAGGAAAATCATCAGAAGTTTACCCAAGCAGTGGAGACCTATGGTTACAGCTCTGAAGCTAGCTAAAGATCTCAACAAAATCACTCTGGAGGAACTTATCAGCTCCCTCAAAAGTCATGAGATAGAGCTAGAAGCTGACGAGCCTCAGAAGCAAGGTAAGCCTTTAGCATTAAAATCTAACAAAAAATTTGAGTCTAAAGTTTTGCAGGCAGTTGAAGAAACATCTGATGGATCCTCATCAGAAGAAGACGAACTCTCTCTCCTCTCCAGAAGAGTAAATCAACTGTGGAAGCAAAGACAAAGGAAGTTCAGGAATCCCAGAAGATCTGATCAGAACGAGTCTTCTTCCAGATACAGAAGGACAAATTCTTCCTCTAGATACAGAAGATCTGAAGGCTCCTCCAGTAGCAAAAAGCCAAACACCAAGGACATCATCTGCTATGAGTGCAATGAGCAAGGACACTATAAGAGTGACTGCCCAAAGCTTCAGAGGGAAAAGCCCAAAAAGAAGTTTGGAAGAGAGAAGAAGAAAAGTCTCATGGCTACATGGGATGACTCTGACTCGTCTGAAGCTGACTCAGAATCAGATGATGAGAGGGCAAACATAGCTCTCATGGCTAACATCTCAGAAGATAGTGAAGCTTCTGAATCAGACTCAGAATCAGATACTGAAGAGGTATTTCCTAACTTTGCTGTTAACTTTACAAAGGCTGAACTTGCTGAAAGCCTTAATGAGATTCTGGAACGGTATCAGCAAATTAGAGTTAAATTCAGAGACCTGAAAAGGAATCTTGAATCTGACTCTAATAAGACTGAGAGTCTCAAATTGGAGAATTCTGAGCTGAGAAATAAGATTTCAAAATTAGAAAACACTTTACAAAACTCTCAGAAGGAACCAATTTCTGAAACTCCCAGCAACGCTGATGAGATCATCAAGGAGTATGATCACAGTTTCCAGAAGTTCCTCGCTAAAAGCATAGATAAAAGCAAAATGGCTTCAATGATCTATGGAGTTAGCAGAAACGGCAGGAAAGGAATAGGATACCAAGGTAAGGTTCCTACACCAAAGAATGTCATGGACTTAACCATTAAACACACTCCTCTGAATTCACACTTTGTGTATGGTCACACACATGATATTAAATACACTAGCAGTAAGCACTCTGTGAAACCAAAATCCAACCAGAGTTTTGGTAAAACTAACAAATCAGGACCCAAGAAAATCTGGGTACCTAAGGATAAAATAATACATGTTGCAGATATCTTTAGCAGCAAGTCAGAAACACCAGTCATGGTACCTGGACTCTGGCTGCTCACGACACATGACGGGAAGAAGGCATATGTTCCAAAGCCTGGAACTTAAGCCAGGAGGCCACGTTGGCTTTGGAGGAAATCAGAGGGGAAAGATAATTGGCTCTGGAACTGTAGGTAATGGAAATCTTCCCTCTATTAATAATGTTCTGCTAGTAGATGGATTGATGCATAATCTGTTATCCATAAGTCAATTAAGTGATAACGGTTATGATATAATCTTTAATCAAAAATCATGTAAAGCTGTTAGTCAGAAAGATGGGACTACCCTGTTTAATGGAAAGAGGAAAAACAACATTTACAAAATCAAACTTTCTGAACTAAAGAGTCAAAATGTAAAATGTCTTCTGTCTGTTAACAACGAGCAGTGGATTTGGCACAGAAGATTGGGGCATGTTAGTATGAGAAGAATATCTCAGATTAACAAACTCAATCTGGTCAGAGGACTTCCTAATTTGAAGTTCAATTCAGATGCTCTGTGTGAAGCATGTCAGAAAGGCAAATTTGCAAAACCTTCTTTTAAATCCAAAAATGTTGTTTCTACCTCTAAGCCATTAGAACTTCTGCACATTGACTTATTTGGACCAGTTAAAACTGCTTCAGTTAGTGGTAAGAAGTATGGGTTAGTAATCGTAGATGACTATAGCAGATGGACATGGGTAAAGTTCTTAAGACACAAGGACGAGTCACACTCTGTGTTTGTTACCTTCTGTAACCAAGTTCAGAATGAAAAGGATCTTAGAATCGTTAAAGTCAGAAGTGATCATGGTGGAGAATTTGAAAACAAAGATTTTGAGTCATTCTTTAATGACAGAGGCATTCTGCATGATTTCTCTTGTCCTAGAACTCCCCAACAAAATGGAGTTGTAGAACGAAAGAACAGAACATTGCAAGAAATGGCCAGAACCATGATCAATGAGACAAGCGTTGCTAAGACCTTCTGGGCAGAGGCAATAAACACAGCGTGCTACATTCAGAATAGAATCTCAATAAGACCTATTCTGGAAAAGACTCCATATGAATTGTGGAAGAACAGAAAGCCCAACATTTCATATTTTCATCCATTTGGATGTACTTGCTTTATATTAAATACAAAGAATTATTTGAACAAGTTTGACTCTAAAGCACAGAAGTGTATTATGTTAGGATACTCTGAACGCTCAAGAGGGTACAGAGTATACAATACAGAAACACAAATTATGGAAGAATCAATCAGTGTTCGTTTTGATGATAAGCTTGACTCTGAAAAGTCAAAGCAGAATGAAGTTTTTGTAGGTATGGAAATTGAATTTACAGGTTCTGAAGACAAGTCATCAGAAGCTCTCAACACAGACACTCCCTTAACGTCTGAAAGGAGCAATGCTAGCAATCCTACAACAGCTGCTGATCAACCTCAGAAGAGATTACCCAGAAGCAGCTTGGATCACCCAGAAGAGACTATCTTAGGAAGAAAGGAAGATCCAATCAGAACAAGAGCAAGCTTCAGAAACTCTGAAGAAACTCTCATGGGACTTGTGTCTCTGATTGAACCTTCTTCTATTAATGAAGCACTTCTGGATAATGACTGGATTCTGGCAATGCAAGAAGAGCTGAATCAATTCACCAGAAACGACGTATGGGATCTCGTTCCCAGACCAAAAGGATTCAACGTCATTGGAACAAGATGGGTGTTCAGAAACAAGCTAAATGAACAAGGTGAAGTCATCAGAAACAAGGCACGACTGGTTGCACAAGGTTATAGTCAGCAAGAGGGGATAGACTATACAGAAACCTTTGCCCCAGTCGCCAGGTTAGAATCTATCAGACTTTTAATTTCATTTGCTGTTAATAGAGGCATCACTCTGTATCAGATGGATGTCAAAAGTGCATTCTTAAATGGTTATATAGAAGAAGAAGTTTATGTACACCAACCCCCTGGTTTTGAAAATACAAAACATCCAGAACATGTTTTCAAACTAAAGAAGTCACTATATGGTCTGAAACAAGCTCCCAGAGCTTGGTATGAAAGGCTAAGTAACTTTCTGTTAGAAAATGAATTCACCAGAGGGAAAGTGGACACTACTCTATTCTGTAAATCAGTTAAGAATGACATCTTAGTCTGTCAAATTTATGTTGATGATATCATTTTTGGTTCTACTAATCCTTCTCTTGGAAGAAAATTTGCTAAGTGTATGCAGGCAGAATTTGAGATGAGCCTCATGGGGGAACTGAAATTCTTTCTAGGAATTCAGATCAATTAAACTCCAGAGGGAACTTACATTCATCAGAGCAAATACATCAGAGATCTTCTGAAGAAATTTGACCTCTCAGAATGTAAGCCATCAAAGATTCCAATGCATCCCACGTGCATTCTGGAAAGAGAAGAGGTAAGCAAAAATGTAGAACAGAAAGTCTACAGAGGTATGATTGGTTCTCTCCTCTATCTGACTGCTTCAAGACCTAACATATTATTCAGTGTTTGTATCTGTGCTAGATTCCAATCAGATCCTAGAGAATCTCACTTAACAGTCGTTAAGCGAATTTTCAAGTATCTGAAAGGTACTACTAATCTGGGTTTGTTCTATAGAAAATCTAGTGATTACAGCTTAGTAGGCTACTGCGATGCTGATTTTGCTGGAGACATAGTGGAACGTAAAAGTACTTCTGGAAGCTGCCAGTTTCTGGGAGAAAATCTGATCTCTTGGTCCAGCAAAAGGCAATCAACAATTGCGCTATCAACAGCAGAAGCTGAGTACATAGCAGCAGCAGGATGTAGCACACAAATGCTCTGGATGAAAAGTCAGCTTGAAGACTTCCAGATTTTTGAGAGTAACATTCCTATACTCTGTGATAATACTTCTGCTATTTGCTTAAGTAAGAATCCCATTTTACATTCTAGAGCTAAGCATATAGAAATAAAACATCACTTCATTAGGGACTATATTCAGAAAGGTATTTTGAACTTAAAATTTATAGATACAGACCATCAATGGGATGATATCTTTACTAAACCCCTTTCAGAAGATAGGTTTAATTTCATTCTGAAACATCTCAGCATGAAAATCTGTCCAGAGTGAAAATGTTTTAATTCCATATATTTACCTTCAGAATGTAATTGTTTTACTGTGAACTTCTGATCAATCTTCTTTCAGAAAGATAGAACATGCAAATTGTATCAGATGCAAGTCTAAAGATCTGAGAGTCTAAGCTCAAAGACAGACGTGCTGATCACTACATCAAACAAGTGTCATCCAATCATCAGCAAATCTCTGAAGCAGAACGCGTGCATGCTTCTGAGAAGGCAAAGCGCTGATTGGGTGCATTGAGACACATGTCTGGTAACCGTTTTTAAGTATCTTTCTCAAATCCCCCAAAATCAGCAAGCATTTAATAAAAAGTAATCATGCTTTTAAAATGCAATCATGATTTTTCTCTTTCTTAAAAACGTTTATCTTTTCAAAATATTTTGAAACTCTATTTAAACACATTAACCTCTCATTCTAATTCTTTACAGTTTCTCACTAATACTCAAGCATTCTCTGCATTCTTTCTGTGTTCATCTCTTGCAAAACCCTTTTTCTCAGTTTCTTCTCAAAACCTTTTTAGTGTGAACATGGCAACCTCCAGCAGTGCTTCTGCAGGTCCTCAGAAGAAAGCATCATCTGAGCAGTATCAAGTGCCATTCAGAACACTCCTCACTCCTGTGAAGAATCTTGAAGTGTTATCTGAATTGATCATTGATTTTGGAAGCTTGAAGGAGAACGGTTTTGACCTAACTGAAGAAGTTAGGGCATAGAAGTGGGAAAGGTATTTTGACAGGTTGGTTGGACCAACATTCCCTATGTTAGTCAAGGAATTCTGGATTCACGCCAAGGCTTCAACGCATCTAGTCACCTCCTTTGTTATGGGGAAGAAGATTGTGATCACTGAGGATCACATTGCAAGGTTAATCGGTTACAGTGGCGGTGGCGTCCGTTGTGTGGACATGGCTGAGAGATGTGCTGATGTGGGCGTGATAGCTGCAAGGATTTTCACCCATGGGGTGCCCAGCAGCAAGATCAAAGATCTGAAGGATCATTACAGAGTTTGGGCTAAGATAATTCTGGGGTGTTTCAACCATAGGAAGCCAACCAGTTCACCTGATTACATAAATGTGGATCAGCAGTTTCTGATCTACTTTATTGATCAGAAGGTAAAAATCAACCTGGCTCATTTTCTGTTCAACCACCTCAGAACAAGTGTGAAGGAAACCAGGGAAGAAGAAAGAACCAAGAGGGATTGGATACCCTTTGGAAGGTTGATATCAGATATTCTGACAGAGAATAGACTGATAGAGCATCTGATAGAAGCTCAAGAGCTAAGCACCATTGAACCAACAATTGGGAAACCTCTGAACGCGAAGAACTTAAAGAAAATGAAGTTGATAGAGAATATCCAAAAGGAACCCAGAGCTACTCCTATTGCTTATATCACCAGCAAAAGAGTTCCTCTGAGTGACTTTCCTTTATTTTCGGAGATAGAATCTAAACCAGAGGTGGTTCTCAGATACTTGGATGCGTGCAAGGCAGATGGTACAGATCCAAATCTGATTATCAAAGCTTTGCATCAACCTCAGCAAGAAGTGACTCTGAAGAAGACGAAGAAGAGGAAGGCACCTTCAGAAGGATCATCCCAGCAGACACCCAAGAAAAGAGGTAATTTATCTGCTGCTTCTGTTTTAAATTCTTCTACTATTCCAGCATCTATTCCTCCTCAAACCTCTCATAGAATCTCAATCCCCATCCCTACAATAGATGAAACTGTACCAAAAGATGACCCTTCTGAGGCATTAAAACTCAGAAGACCCAGAACCAAACATCCCAAACCAACAATCTCCACAACATCAGCAATTGACAAAGTGCTGTCTGACATTGATCAACACACTTCTGATCAACCAAACTCTGAACCACAAATTATCCCTCCTCCACAACCAGAACAACAGCAATCTGCTGAAGAACCAGAACAACAACAACCACTCTCATCAATTCCAGAAGAACCCCTTATCCCTGAACAACCAGAAATTCCAACAACTTCTCCTCAACCAGCAATTCCGTCTCCCTCTCCTCAACCAGAAATTAATCCACCATCACCTCAACCAGAGTTTCATCAATCTGAAACTCCTTCTCCTCAACCATCTGAACCTCATTCACCACAACCATCACCTTTGGCAATCCAGCTTCCAGGTGGAACAACAATCACCTTGGCACAATTGCCATCCTCACCAGAATCTACACCACCAAATACTCCCAAAACACCACCCAGTCCAATCATAATTTCTGATTCTGAAACTCCATCTCCAAAACAAACTGCTGCCAAGAAAACCTATGAAAACCCCAGCAGGACCTTCATAGACTTAACCAGTCTTGACCGTCTTGCTGATCTGAAACATAAAATAGCCATCCCTAAACCAAAACAACCAGATGTTGGCTCTGGTATTATGAATTTTGAAACAGGTGTGCAGCAATGGATTGCTTCTTTGAAGCAAGTCTGTCCTGGAATGATTGACCCAGCTGCTTCTGATCAGCTCTGGTCACAATTCAGACTTTGGGTACGTGCTGAAGCCCTCAAGTTGCAGGATATCAACTATGAGCAGGCACAACAGAATTTTAGCAAGCTTCTGAATGAAGTTGGAAGTCAGCTTCTGAAAGAAGACGTGCTCCCTCTGGATAGTGAACCTTGGTCTGAGAAACAGCTAGCTTCAAAGGTGCAACCAGAAGAAGACAAGACCATTCAAGCTGAAGAAAGTCAAGCAGAAGATGTTGCAGAAAGCTCTCAGAAGCTTCCTGCTTCTGATGCTTCTCAAGCTGCCTTGGACAGGCAGACTCTGGAAGAACTAAAGCTGAATGACATGCGTCTGCAACAGAGGATGGATGAAAACGACCAGAAGATGAAAGAAAGAATGGATGTGCAGGATAGCAAGATTGACATTGTTGTCAGCATGGTGCACAAGCAGAATGAGACTGCTGATCAGATCAAAGCCATGCTGGAGAACCTGTTCACACGCTTGCCTCCCCAACCTTAGTCTTTTTTCATTCATGTCTTTTTCATGTTTTCCTTGATTTTCTGATGTACTATTTGAATATGTTTTGTACTATTTTCATGTTTTGATTCTGAACCTTTCAATATGACAAGTTTTTCTGATCTTAACTGTTTTAGCACTCACCTACACTTTTTGATTGCTGACAAAAGGGGGAGAACAAGAATGATATTTTAAACAATAACGATTTACTAAGACAGAAATTCTCAAACATTCTAACTCCATTATACTTGAAAATGTTTTTTGTTTTTCTTAAAGTCTACAGGTACAAGGAAGCTCCTGGACACTCTGAAGACTAAAAGCTATGAAGCTCTGATCACTATGAAGCTCTGATCCGCTCTGATACTCTGATCCAAAGCAAAGCTCTGAACAAGAAAAGCTCTGATACGCCGATCTGAAGCTCTGCTCTGATATGCTGATCTAAAGCTTCTGATAGTCAAAGACTCTGATACTCTGATGTTCAAAGAAAGGCAAAAAGATCTGATCCTGAAGAACACGTGTAATCAAAGGGAAGTAATAAACTCAGGGGGAGTATCTCTCAACTCTGATATCTCTTTATCCCTCATCTTTGATAAACTCTTACTCTGATGCATCTCTCTGATTCCTTTTCACGTTATTTTCATTTAAAAAATATCTAGTTTTTGTCATCGTCAAAAAGGGGGAGATTGTTAGAACAAAGTTTGAATATACTACCCTACATTTAAGTTTTGATGATAACAAAGTGAAAAGATATATCATTTATGTGATTCATGTATGAACTATCTGCTGCCTAAATTATTATGTTCTAATTTGCAGATACTCTGATTGATATAAGCAAGAACACACCTATTCAGCATCAGAATTTGGTTCCTGACATCAGCATCAGAAGTTGCCATATCAGAATGTCAGAATCAGATGATCAACTCACGTACATGCTGAAGCCTGATGAACAAGACTGCGCTCAACACTCTGATAAAGAAACACAACAGTTCATCAGCAGCTAAGCAGAGTCAGAATGAGCCAATCCAGAACTTGCATTAAGTAAGCAACGGTACTGTGCATTGAAAGCAAATTAATACCAACAGCCTCATTCCAGACAAGATCTGCTCGATAAGGAAAGTTTGTTATTAGCATTGAATCAAGAATATTGCATCCAACGTTCAACATCTCAGTGCTATATAAACAAGACTTTGAAGATTGAAATGGCTAATGCTCTCCAAATCTTTACACGCATAAAAGCTGATCAAAATCTTCTTTCTCTCAGTTTTGCTAAACACTACACATTCTGATATTCTATCATTGTTTAGAAATCTAGTTTCTAAGCTTTAATTTGTGTATACATCACAGTTGTGATACAGTTTTGTAGAAAACATTCACACACTTAGATTTGATTTCTTTGTAAGAAAGTGTTTCCTTGATAAACCGGGTTGTGGTTTGCATCAAGAAGGCTTTAGCAGTTGTTAAAGCAGTCTGCAATATTCAGTTGAATATAGTGGATTAAGACCTCGTTGGAGAGAGGCGAAATCACCTTGACGGGTGGACTGGAGTAGTTTGAGATCAAACGAACCAGGATAAAAATATCTTGTTCATTGCATTAGATTTCAGTTTTACAATTCAACCATCCCTTCTTGTGTTTTTCACTACTTCATGTTAATATGCCAGAATTAAAAAAGAAGCGCGCGAATATTTGAACGGGGCAACCAGATGGGGACACGTTGTCGTCCCTGTCCTCAGGTTTGCATAGAAATTACCTGCGGATTTAGATCCACAGCTAAAAGCGTAGGTCGTTTCAAAAACCCATCTCATGCCATATAAACTCCATCCAAGGCCATGGTTGTGCTTGTCTTTCTCCTCCGGTCATGCTTATGTCCATCAATAGGTCTAATTTTACCAGTAACAAAAACCCCTAAAAAAACCTAGGAAACCCTACAATGGCGTTTTGCACCATAGAGCAGATAAACACAATCAAATAATACGAAAAGCTTGGAAATTATCTAGTGATTGCAAATATACCATTGGTTTCTTGTAATGATGCATAGATTTTGAAACACGAAATCAAACTCAGAGGGGGGCCGCGTATCACTTACAGTGCGTTTGAGAGCGTGTGAGAGCTTGCTAGGGGTTGGTTCTGACTTAGTGAACCTCCAACAATTGATTGATGTTGAGTTTCGCTTCTGAAAATGCCTCCAAGGATGATTTCAGTTTCACACTTTTTTGTCAATTTTTCAAGTTTGGTTCTTGGTGTTCTTGCAGCCTCTAGGTCTCAAATTCGTGTGCCTTGGATTGTATATGTAAGCTGCAATGTATTAGGTCAACAAATTAGTCTTGAATCTTTGCACATCAATGCTTTGAGATTGGATTTCATCCTCCATTGAAAACTTGCTTAATTTGCCAAAAATCCAATCTTTTTGCACATGGAATGATTGATACGAATTTGATCATGACATTGATGATGATTAGGTCCTGAAAATAGAAAAAGATCTCATGTAATCAAGTTTTGTGATTTTATTTGATTTAAATTGATTTAAAATGAAATAATTCAATAAAAAATCAAATAAAATAGAAATATTGATAAATGGACACAAGGATGAAGCTAGGACACGTGTGTAATGTGGCAAGCCCAAATCAGGTGGAAAATAATGGGCCCATTTGACAAAATTTGAAGTTTTGGGGATAGTTGACTTTTGGCAATTTTGCAAAAATGCCCAACTTCAACAATTCATAACTTCTTCAATTTTGAACTTTTGGAAGTGTTCTTGGACTTTTTAGAAAGCTTGAGATTCCCTATAACCAACCCTTTTTGTATCATCTCATTTTGATATTCCATGATCAAGTTATAATCTTTGGGGAAAAAAAGGTGTTTTTGTTGACTTTCAAAAATGACCTATAATGTCCAAATTTGTAACTTCTTGTGAGTGCATTTTCAGATCTTGGGGTATGAATATGGATTGTAGGAAATTGCATCCTCTTAAAAATGAGCTTTTGATGGGTCATTTCTCATAAAGTATGAGAAAGTTATGCTTGGTCAAAGTTGAGTTGACTTTTCCTACAAAACCCTAATTTAGCAACTTTTGAGTCTTGATGAATTTTGAGCAATTCTTGATGAATCATGATCAACCCTTGATCAAATGATGAAATATCCTTCAAAATGAGAATGTTGGCAAAAAAAACTTGAGGTTTTACTGTATTTGGGTCACAGTTGACTTTTGCCCTAGCATAGTCGATTTTTGGACCCTTTGAGCAATTGATTGAGCAAACTTCCTCTGCAAGGCTTCAAATTTGGCATGGATGATCTTGAGAGAATATTAGGACATTGGGGAGCACTTGAGGTCATTTGGATTCAAGGATCTTTTTGCAACACAAAACCCTAATTTGAGGTTGACTGCCTTAGGAGATAGCTTGACTGTCCAACTCTTGAGCAAACTTGAGCCACTTTGAGATTTTTCTTGCAATGTTTTGAGAAATATGAGAGGGAAAATTTTGGGTTGCAACAGTCATAATCCAGGCTTCAGTGCTTTTTACCGCTATCTGGTCGTAATCCAGGCTTCGCGATGTCTCATACCATTATCTGGTCGAATCCAGGCTTCACGGGGTTCAGAGAAATCAAGATACTATTTGGTCGTAATCCAGGCTTCATAACTTGTATTAAAGATATACCACTATTTGGTCGTAATTCAGGCTTCGCGATGTCTCATACAATTATCTGGTCGAATCCAGGCTTCATGGTGTTCGGAGAAATCAAGATACTATTCGGTCGTAATCCGGGATTCATAACTTGTATTAAAGATATACCACTATCTGGTTGTAATCCAGGCTTCGCGGTGTCCTTGGATGCTATCTGGTCGTAATCCAGGCTTCACAACATCTTCTATCATTATCTGGTCGTAATCCAGGCTTCATGGTCTTGTATTGCTATCTGGTCATAATCCAGGCTTCACAATAACTTGTTGAGCTGTTATCCAGTCGTAATTCGGGCTTCACGGCTTGTGTTCATGACATACCACTATCTGGTCGAATCCAGGCTTCATAGTGTCTCGCACTGCTATCTAGTCGTAATCCAGGCTTCACAGTAACTTGTTGAGCTGTTATCCGGTCGTAATCCGGGCTTCGCGGCTTGCTGGGGATTAAACTATTATCCGGTCGAATCCGGGCTTCATAGCTTAAAGATAAACCACTATCTGGTCGAATCCAGGCTTCGTGGTGTTTGATACTGTTATCTGGTCGTAATCCATGCTTCACAATATGCTGTAGAGATCAAGGTACTATCCAGTCGAATCTGGGCTTCATAACTTGAACTTGGTGAGAATTTGATTGTATCTTTCCTGAAAGGTAAAGGTTAGTCGCATGTAATGCATGATGTGTATCAAGCAATGATGTTCTCGAAATAAATGAGATTATGTTATATGATGCATATGCATATGTCATGATGTATGGATATGCAAATGTTTGTGATGTTCTCTAGCTGGGGAAAATAAATCCCGAATTGCTGCTGGAGAGTGCCAGAAGTTGAATTCTTCGTTCTCACTGGGAATAACGACCGAAGATGATTGTGAGAATAATCCTGCTGGAGAATAAACTGGTGAGAGAATGACTCTGTGGGGAAGAGGTATTCTGCTAGAAGATCTGTTGATTTGGAGAAATAATCTCGTCTGGGGATGAATTACCGTTGCTGGTGACAACGAACTCTATTGGGGATTGAATTTCTGTCTGTGGAAGAAATGAACTCTACTGGGGATGATCTTCTAGTGCTGGTGATAGAGAAACTCTGCTTGGGGAGAATCACTGTTCTTAGATACCTTTTGCTCTGCGGGGAGTGAATGTACCTTTAATCGTATTCTCCAGCTAGGTCTATCCCTATACCTGGTGGACAGAGCAACCGTAAGGTTTGGACACTTCTTGTTTGCCCCTGTTTCTGGTATTATGAGTAATCGTATTTTGTTTCGCATGTAAATATTTATGAGCAGCAATTATTGTCAAATGCATATATCAAAAATGAACATTGGACGTTCTTGCAAAACAAAACGGAAAAAGAAAAACAATTTGAAATTTCTTTGTGAAAATGAATTGTATTGATTTTGAAGTTGGCCTGTAAATATGCGTTTTTGTACAAGAGGCTGACGTCCTAGTAAGAGAACGCCACTGAAAGATAGAATTTATACAGTTTGTGTAAAACAAAGAAAAACAGATATGTGAACAATCCCACTGGGTTCCAACTCTGCTATTTCCCTTATATCCTCGAGCATCTCATCACTTTGCTACTTGGTTGAAGGTAGATTAGATTGATTAGTGTCGTCCGAGCTTGATAGTCGATACCGAAGTCTGATTGCACGGTGAACCAATGAGACATAGTGTTATGCTTTGATCCCTAATTTTTGCCTGGATCGCCCTTTCGGGTTTTCAGTCCACCAAGATACCCTTTTTTTCCCAAGCCGCTGTTTCAGGTTTTCGACTTGCCGGGTGTACAGATTTTTCATTTTCATCCCTTATTTTTCCCGAACCCTTTTGGTTCGTCGGGAAGCCCTTATTTTTGCCTAGGCCAGTCAACCTAGCGGGTCTTTGATTATGCGTAGTATCTTTTCACTATGTCTGCATTGATGGGGTGAGGAAGGTCGTCACCATCCATGGTGGTTAGAATTATAGCTCCTCCTGAGAAAATGTTCTTAACCACAAATGGCCCTTCATACGTAGGGGTCCATTTTCCCTTGGGATCACCTTGCGGCATTATGATGCGCTTGATCACCAGATCCCCGACTTGATATTCTTGTTGTCTAAATTTCTTGTTAAATTCCTTGATCATTCATTTTTGATACGTATGACCATGACAAATAGCAGTGAGTCTCTTTTTATCGATTAAGTTTAACTGATCAAGCCGGGTCTGGATCCAGTCATCCTCGCTCAAACCTGCGTCCTTCATAATCCGAAGAGAGGGTATCTGGACCTAAATAGGTAAGACTTTCTCCATGCCATACACCAAAGAGTAGGGTGTTGCCCCTTTTGACGTCCGTGCTGAGGTACGGTACCCATGAAGAGAAAATGGTAACATCTTGTGCCAATCCTTGTAGGTCACCGTCATCTTCTGCACAATCTTCTTAATGTTCTTATTAGCCGCTTCAACAACCCCATTCATCTTCGGCCAGTAGGGAGAAGAGTTGTGATGCTGTATCTTGAACTGCTTGCAGAGCTCAGTGATCATTGTATTGTTAAGATTTATACCATTGTTCGTAACGATCCTCTCTGGTACACCGTATCGACAGATCAAATTGTACCAAATAAACCGTGCCACGACGTTCTTGGTCACTGTAGCAAAGGAAGTTGCCTTAACCCACTTCGTGAAGTAATCAATTGCTACCATAATGAAACGATGCCCGTTGGAAGCAGTAGGTCTGATCTCACCAATCATATTGATGCCCCACATTGCAAAAGGCCAAGGCGTTGTCAAGACATTCAGAGGAACTGGAGGTATCTGCACCTTATCAGCATAGACTTGGCACTTATGATAGGTCCGAGAATGCCGATAACAGTCGGCTTCCATAGTGGACCAATAATATCCTGCCCGTAGGATCTTTTTCGCCATGGTGTGTCCACTGGAATGAGTTCCGAAAGCACCTTCATGTAACTCTGCCATAATCCTTTATTCTTCGTTCTTATCCACACATCGCAGTAAGGTTGAATCATGGTTACGCTTGTAAAGGATACCATTGCTGATGAAGAACTTTGCAGCGAATCTCCTCAGAAACTTCCTATCATTAACAGATGCACCCTCGGGGTACTCTTGAGCCTCACGATACCTCTTTACCTCGTGGAACCAGGGTTTATCTGCTACCTCTCGGTCTCAATGTCACAGAAATGTGCGGGTTCCTCCAACCTCTCAATGGTAATATGGGGAGCCTCATTGTCCCACCTGACCTTGAACATAGAAGACAAGGTAGCTAGCGCGTCCGCTAACTGATTCTCCTCCCTCGGGAAGTGTTCAAAGGTTATCTCCTCAAAGTGCGGAAGCAAAGTCAATACATACTCTTTGTAAGGAATAAGATTTGGGTGTTTCGTATCCCACTCGCCTTTGATCTGGCTGATCACGAGAGCAGAATCTTCGAATACACTCAAGAACTTAATCCTTAGGTCAATAGCTGCTTGAAGGCCCATGATACACGCTTCATACTCCGCCATGTTGTTGGTGCAGTTAAAACATAATCGGGCGGTGAACGGAGTATGACAGCCTTCAGGAGATATGATCACGGCACCAATGCCATTACCCAACACGTTTGAAGCTCCATCAAAATACATAGACCATCGGGATCCCTCCTCAGGTCCTTCATCCGGTCCAGGTATTTCACAGTTGGTCACCAACATGATGCTCTCATCCGGAAACTCGAAATTCATAGACTGGTAATCATCCACGGCCTGATGCGTCAAATGATCTGCCAACACACTTCCCTTGATTGCCTTTTGGGTTGTGTATTGTATGTCATACTCAGTTAAGATCATCTGCCATCTTGCTATTCTTCCGGACAAGGCAGGATTTTCGAAGATATACTTGATTGGGTCCATCTTTGATATCAATAGAGTAGTGTGAGTCAACATATATTATCTCAGCCGGCGAGAAGCCCATGCCAAAGCGTAGCAAGTTTTCTCAAGCAGTGAGTATCGGGTCTCACAGTCGGTAAATAGCATGCTCTTTTCGGCCAGACTCCTCATGATGCCCCAACACGCACCCCATTGAATTGTCGAGTACTATCAAGTATAAGATCAAAGGTCTCCCTTCAAATGGAGGCATCAGAATAGGGGGCTCTTGGAGACATTCTTTGATCCTTTCGAAAGCGGCCTGACATTCATCATTCCATCTTACCACTTGATCTTTCTTCAGCAGCTTGAAGATTGGCTCACAAGTAGCAGTCAGGTGTGAAATGAATCGGGCAATGTAGTTCAGACGTCCCAAAAAGCCTCTGACTTCCTTTTCCGTTCGGGGAGCTGGAATTTCCTGTATAGCCTTCACCTTTGCAGGATCCACTTGAATACCTTTATCACTAACGACGAAGCCCAGCAGCTTACTGGACCTTACCCCGAAGGTGCACTTGTTTGGGTTTAACCTCAATTTGTACATCTTCAACCTATCAAATAACTTCTGAAGATGGTCAAGGTGTTCCTCCTCAGTCTGGGACCTTGCAATCATGTCGTCAACGTATACCTCAATCTCATGGTGAATCATGTCGTGGAACAAAGCAACCATGGCGCGCTGATACGTTGCCCCAGCATTCTTCAATCCGAACGGCATGACTTTGTAGAAAAAGGTACCCCACTGCGTAACAAACGTTATCTTCTCCATGTCCTCGGGAGCCATCTTAATCTGATTATAACCAGAAAAACCATCCATAAAGGAGAAGACCTTATGCTGCACGGTGTTATCGACCGGAACATCGATGTGAGGGAGTGGGAAATCATCCTTGGGGCTTGCCCTATTCAGATCCCTATAATCCACACACATTCGTACCTTACCATCTTTCTTCGGCACCGGAACCACGTTTGAAACCTATTGCGGGTACGAAGTAACTGCTAGAAAACCGGCATCAAACTGTTTCATGACCTCAACTTTGATTTTCTCAGACATCTCCAGGCGCATTCGGCGAACTTTCTGTTTCACTGGAGGACAATCTTCTTTGGTTGGCAAGCGGTGTACCACAATATCAGTATCTAACCCAGGCATATCTTTATAAGACCAAGCGAAGATCTCAACATAGTCACGCAACATTTGTATCAACCGTTTCTTGACGCTAGGCTCCAGATTTGCACCTATCTTGACCTCTTTCTTGTCTTCTTCTGTATCCAGATTCACTGATTCCACTGGCTATTCATGGGGATGTATGGCCCTCTCTTCCTGTAGTAACAGTCTAGCAAGTTCCCCAGGAACTTCACAATCATCCTCGGCTTGGTTGATCGGACTTTCGAAGTCATAACTGGCAGTAGCAGAGTCGTTATCAGTGGGATCCAGAGTGGATGTGGATCTGCATTATGATATGTGAGTGTGTGTAAGACAATAGCTGTTTTTGACAAAACGCAAGATAGAAAAGAAAAACAAGGAGCGCAAAATTTGTAATGCAAGAAAACGTCCAATGCTTTATTGATGATATATGGAAATGACAAACATTAAGCCCTCACAAACAAAGCCACGGTGCCTCGGGTAAGGCACTAGGCCGTAAAGTTTTAAACTGTCTATTACAAATCTCAAAAACGAAAGTCTATTACTGTGTAATAAAAGAAACAGGCACGAAGTTCTTCACCGTCCAATTGCTCAATCCACCGTCGGTAGTCGGGAAAATCCAGCTATCGAACTCTGATTCTTCTTCATCATCCTCAATTGCATTCACTCTCGGTTTACTGATATGCAGGAGAGGTCTTCCAATCCACGCACGTCGAACAGCCCTTTGAGCTTCTGCAGTAAAACCCAAACCAAACTTGTCAGTCTTGTGTGTGAAGTCAGGGAGTTGGCCCCAATTTGCACACCCACCTTTTTCAATAACCGCCCTGGCATCCTTGAGGGAGGCCATCTTCATTGGAGGTTCTTCAATAGCAACTTCAGTCGACGCCAGAATTTGGGGGACCTCTTCAAAATTATGACACGGGGTTTCAATGAACTCTCCGTCTATCTCCACATAGAGAAAGGAATTAAGATGACTCACCATGTACTCCTCTTCCCCTCGTACTGTAATAATCTTCCCCTTCACTGGATATTTCAACATCTGATGGAGCGTAGAAGTCACTGCCCCAGCCTTATGAATCCACGGGCGACCCAACAAACAAGAATAAGATGGTCAGATATCCATCACATAGAACATAGATGGAAAAGTCTGAGAGCCAACTTTAACTGGGACATCTACCTCCCCGTGCACCATCCTTTTGGACCCGTCAAAGGCCCTAACCACAATATTACTTGGCTTCAGAACCAAGCCTTCATAGTCCAGCCGATCTAATGCTTTCTTGGGTAAAACATTTAATGAGGACCCAGTATCCACCAGTACGTGGGCTAGAGTAGTGCCCCTCCACTCGATCGAAACATGTAGAGCGTCATTGTGATTCCTTCCTTTGGAAGTCAGATCTGCGTCGGAGAAACCCAATCCGTTGTCAGCGGTCAAACTAGCTACACAGTCTTTGAATTGATCAGCAGATGTTTCCTGCGACACATGCGCAGTTTTAAGGAAAGCAATTAAAGCCTTTGCATGGGCTTCTGAGAACAGCAATAAGGATAGCATGGAGATCTTGGACGGGGTTTGCCCCAGTTGTTCGACTATGTTGTAGTCGCTTTTCTTGATAATCTTCAGAATTTCCTCTATCTCCTGTCTAGAGGTTTCCATAACAATCTTCTTAGGTGCCTCCGTCCGGGAAGGCTCACCTGTGATCTCTTTGCCCCGAGCGTCAGATGACTCGGCGACAGGGGTGATAATTGGAATATGAACTGGGGAAGTAGCTGATGTACTGGCCGATGGAATGGCAACAGGCTTTCAAACAGTTGGAGGGGAAATCTCAGGAGAGAAGAGCCTTCCGCTTTGGGTGACCTTGCTAGACCCGACCATATTGCTGTCATCAATATCATCTTCTTCAACCTTCAAGTCTTGTTTGATCCCATGATAATACACATCGGCCTCATAGTGCCACGGGACAGCCTTATCCGAAGTGTATGGGATAGGACCAGGAATAGTGATGATTAATGGAGCAACTCTTAGAACAGATGTAATCCTAACAGACTTTCTCGAGAAAGCCTTGGAAGAATTGGCGGAAATGGTTATCATGGAAACATCTTCAACAGGAATCAACGGAATCAAAGTTTTCTCGAACAAGATCTCTTTGTTATCCATCAGGCGCTGAACACCTGATTTCATAAATGGCAACCAGCAGGCAGGATTGAACATAGGTGGCAACCTTCGCTACAGCCCAGAAATAAACCGGCTGATAATAGGTTCTTCTTTACTGTCATCAACAGAGTAGAAACGTCTTCCACGAAGGTCACAAATGAATCATCGTCCACAGCATTTACTCCATGCTTGGGCATAGGAGCAGTCATGACGTTAGGCTTTTCCGGGGCGTCAAACTCGATTTCTTTAGCTTCAATCAAATCTTGCACCTTATTCCTCAAGGCCCAGCAGTTGTTTGTATCATGACCCGGGCTATCAGAGTGATAGGCGCAGTGGGCGTTTGGATTATACAGCAATGATGTAGTACTGGGATTCTTCGAGGCTTCCCTCAGAGTTATCAGGTTGGTATTCAACAATTGCAGCAGAATTTGAGATAAGGTCATACTGAGCCGAGTATACTGTCTTTGCGGTCTCTCTACCCTTTGCTGATTGTTGTGTTGTGGGGCAACAGTGGGTCTTGATATTACTACCGCATTAACTGCTTGGCAGTGTTCAGGTCGATTTTGGCTCCTCAAGTTGTAAACTGCACTAGCTTCTTTCTTGAAAGGCTTCTTTTCTGCACTGGAGGAAGCACCCTTTTGTATCTTGCCACTTTATATACCAGCCTCTACTCTCTCCCCAATCAAAATCAATTTAGTAAACCCAGATGATGAACTACCGATCAAATGATTGAAAAATGGACCAGACAAAGTTCCGAGAAACATATCCACCAACTCCCTATCAGACAGAGGGGGTTGGACTCTTCTAGCCAGATCTCTCCACTTCTGAGCATAGTCCTTAAAGCCTTCGCCTGTACCCATGGACATACCCTGAAGCTGAGTACGCGTGGGAGCAAGGTCGGCATTATACTGGTATTGCTTGTAAAAAGAAGCATCAAGGTCCTCCCAGTTGTGGACATTTGCTCCTTCCAATTGATAGAACCATTCAAGTTGAGTCCCTGACAGACTATCTTGAAAGAAATGAACCCACAATTTTTTATCAACGGTGTAGGGTAGGATTTTTCTGACGTACGAGCAGAGGTGTAACTTTGGACAAGATACTCCATCGTACTTAGCAAAGACAGGAGCCTTGAACTTGTGAGGGATCACCACCCCAGATGCTAATCCCAGATCTCCAAAGTCCAACCCAGGGATCTTCTGAATCTCCATTGCACTCAACCGGTCTTCGAGTTGCTTATATCTATCCTCAACAGGAGGATACCATTCTTCATCAAAATCAATGTCATTATCAGAGATCACAGGACTAGGACCCTTTCTTTCCTCTTGATTCTCTCCTCCTCCAGATGAATGAGACAGATCATCTTATTGTCGCAACCTATTCCCAAATCTGTGACCCATATTCAGAAGAACCACCTTCTTCTTCTTCTTCTTCTTCTTCTCTTTTAGGATGAGAGTTTTCAAATCCTGTTGTCCTTTAGCCAAGTTCAGGAACAACTCTTGGAATTGAGCATTTTGTGCTTGAAGAGCCTTGATGGCTTGATCGGTAGGTGTTTCAGAAGACATTTTGTGCTGAAATAAACAGCGAAGAAGATAAGAAACCTATAATGATACCTGTAATGAGGTGCATGATAATGAAATGCGTATGAAATGATTTCAAAGACTTTGGGAGATTTAAATTTGCAAACCAATATATAAACAAACTTTATTAGATTCAAACTTGTAAAAATGTTTAACAATGCCTTCAAGGCGTTACAAAAGAAATAAACTGAAAAGCAAATCTAAACTAGAAACAATAAAAGATATCAGAAATCCCATGGTCGCTTTCCCTTCGTGCTGACATAGTCATTGATTGTCCTTTCATTCTCAATCTGCCTTGTGAGCTTCAAGATCTTCTTCTCTTGCTCATGATACTTCTCCCTGTAGGTATCCCTCTCCTCCTTTAGCTGAATCCATGATCTCTTTAATTCCCTAAGATCAGTAGGCATATAGGGATAAAGCATGGTATAAGGAACCCCTTCTTCATTAGTATGCTCCACAATCACCGGCAAAACAGCTTCATAAGGCATCCCCAGCTTTTGAGCATGGGCTCGAACCCACTGGAGATAAGGTTGCATAGGAAGAGAAGTCTTTAATCCTAGCTCTTGAGGGTCAGACCTGTTCACCCTGCCCCAGGCTCGTATAAACCTTCGGCGATGCTCTTTAACGTCCTCCTTGTAGTCAAAGACAATGTCTGTAAGAAGTAGCTCATGAGGACCGTCTCTCCGAGCGCGACCAAACTGTCTTAAAGCCAAACAAGGACTATAGGTTATTCCCCCTCTAATTCCAAGCAACAGAACATTAGGGTATTCCCCACATCGGTCAATGATAGCTATTCTCTCCATATCCTTAGAACTCCAAAGAATGTCCATATGAGCAAGGGACATGATTCTGTAGGCCCAACCTACACCTTCCTCATTCTTCAACACAAACTTGGGGAGGTGCGAAATAAACCACCTCTCCAGAAGTGGCGTGCAACACATGAGGGTCCCTCTTCTTCACACAGTACGGGTATAGAGAGCATGTAGAATATCACCCAGAAGAGTAGGCACTGGATTACGAGACAAGAAGATCTTAACTGCATTCACATCTATAAAGGAATCTGGATTCGGGAAAAGAACCAAGTCGTAGATGAGGAGAGCCAAGATGTCTTTGAAAGCTTGAAAATCCAAGTTATCCCAAAACTGTTGAGCTTGATCGATTAAGAACTTAGCCAAGAAACCTTTAACCCCGCCCCGTGTCTCCCAATTAGACACTACATCAGCCTTTTTCAAGTGTAAATCTGAAGCAATGTCCTCAGGTCTAGGAACCTCCTCCAAACCTATGAAGGGTGTCTGCTCGAGGATAAATATGCCTAGTAAATCAGAAAACTCCTCCAAAGTAGGGACTAGCTGATAATCTAGGAAGGTGAAACAATGATGTAACGGATCAAAGAACTGGAACAACACACTCATCATTTGCTCATCCAACTTTGAAGTGACCAAACTAAGGAGATGACCATGTCTTCTGACAAATGAGGAAGTATCAGGAACTTTTGAGACTAACTCTCTGAGCTGAGAAGGGATTTGCACGAAGTTGACTCGAATGGTATTTTTGTGTATGGAAGCCATGATCTGCAAAACAGAACAAAGATAAATCCCCTCGGTCTTTGAAATGGTTAGTCTAATGAAATATGCATGCTATGTCATGATGCATGATGTCATGATAAAACACACAACATGTATAGCAGGTAACAAACATGGTAAAGGCACCCAAGTCACACAAGAGCCCTTAGGTCTCAGGCTTGCATGGAGTCTAGGTACTACACTCTTAAACATAAGTTAGTTCAACCTGTCCTAATAATAGTAACCGGGTTCTAGAGGTTCTCAATATCACTGACCATCCTCCATCGGTCATGGTTTCAGCTCACGCAATCTTTTCTTGCAGCTGGAACTATCTCGAGAGTATGGTCTCAATGAGTGTAGTATCGAGTATCAACCAGTTCCCAGCTCTATGCCGAGGCTGGCTATCTCACTACTTCCTATGGCCAAGTTGGTCAATTATAGATTCTAAGGTCAATTGATGCTTAACGACCCATATAGCAGCCCCATATTCTCCTTGTTTCTCCACAAGGGATATCGGTACCAACTAATGTGCTACATCAACGTAGCTACTGCTTCAACCGTATCGGTCTATGCCATACAGTTCCCTAACAGTTTATTGCTACTTACCTAAAAGGTGTCCCCCAGATCCGGGTTAGGATCTATAGTAACTCCTGATACAAGACCCTTAAAAATAAAGCAATCAAATCAAACTAAAGAAGCAATTTATGATGAACTAATCCTAAGGTATACCTCACTTATTAACTCTCCAGCAGAGTCTCCAGTTCTGTGAGACGGTGGCCAGAACCGGACTGTTTTGAAATGCTGGTTTGTGTTTTGCGTTTGTATTTGCAAAATGTTGCGGTAAGCAAGAGTCGCCACCGACTTTTATTTTATCCAACAGGAAAGGAAAAAAGCACAGAAAAATTCCCTTTTTTGAGATTTTGAGTACGGGGGGTAGATTATAGAAAGGGAAGGTATTAACACTTTTTCTATCCGTGGTTTTCCACGGGCTCTTAGGTACTTGCTCATTATTTTCAAATTTTCTTGTGTGTGTTTGATTTGAAAAAGTTTTTGACTTTGATTTAACCCTTGCTTCTGTCTTCAAGAGTGTTACGAAGTGTTTTTGAAAGCTTTGTTTGAAAAGAGTGTAAGTGTGGAAAAGTTTGTTTGGATTGAGCAAGTACTTAAGATTCTACCTACTCGAAAAAGAGAATGTTTCTATTCTTATTTCCTTTAGACAGTGCTATCCCACCATTAGTGAGTAGTTAACATCGTTATTGGAGTTTTGAGGGTCAACTCGAAAGGGATGTACGATCACTAAGGCAATGTTAGGACGTCCTAGTAGTAACCCTAATGTCTTAGATCAATTATTTGAGGCAACAATTCTGAGGCAACCATTTCGAGGCAACTTTTCCGAACGGGACTTTGATCTTTGTTTAGACAAGAGAGCGACCACTAAAGCATCCTATACTTAATGACCGTCTACCGAAGGCAATCGAAGTGGGAGTGTACCTTAGGAGTGCGCATGTGCGAGTGATTCAATTTCAGATTATTATCTTTGCACATTTAGGGTTTGCTAACTGTTTTAAAATTAATCATACATTCTTGTCATGCAACCCTAATTATTCATACATGTAACAGTTGATATTTTGCGGAATTTAAAGTGCGGAAAGTAAAGCTACGCTATTACAAGGCTTTGGGTATTTACATAGCCAAAACAAACCCGTAAAAAAAACGATAAATCAAAGTAAAAGTTCCTAATTAATCTATTACAACTTGTGAGCAATTACATCAATATGGTAAATATAAATAATAAAGCGCGCGCGGGGAAATTAAGAACGATAAGAAATTAGGGTTTTGACCCCTTCTAACCTAATTGAAAGAAAAAATTGTTTTTTTGTTGTTTTTAATTATTTTTAAGAAAAAAGAATTAGGTTTTTAAATTAAATTAAAAATAAATTAGTAATTAAATTAATTAAAGAAAATAATTAAATTTAACCTATTTTTGTGTTTTTGGTTATTTTTAAGAAAAAGAAAATAGAATTTAAATTTAGACAAACCCTAATTTCTAACTGTTTTTAAGTTATTTACAAAATAATTTAAGTTACCTAAAATTAAATAACCTAATTAAATTAATTATTTTTTGATAAAAAATAAACCTAAATCTAATTGGATGAAAATATATTATTTTTGTGATTTTTTGATAAAAAAGAAATAATATTTGTGTTAGTAAAAACAATTAAATAAATTAATCAAGAAAAATATAAAAGAGAGGAAGAAGAATTGGGCCTGGAAAAGTAATTGGCGAGGTGTTTTCCTAGGAATTCTGGCCCAAAAGGAATTGATCCATGTTGACCTGCTGGATCCAGTGCTACGCGTTGACCAACGCCTTTGGTGGATCATCATTTGATAGCCTTTAGATCCGGCCTTCTGGACACATGGCAGGTTGGATGATGAGGTCACATGGTGGTCTCTTGGCTTGTGTGCACGCTGGATCACCTGAATGAAAATAACAAGAAATAATAGGGGGGACCTGGGATTCAAACCCAAGTCCTGAAGCATTTTCCCATCACCTGGCCACCAATTGAGTTGCGCGTGTTTCTTGTATATAGAATAAAAACAAATGATAGCACATAATAATGAGAGTTAGTGGAAAAAATAAGAAAATTGCGCCAGAATTTTGAATGGACGAATAACATAGTGCCACGCCAGTCATCCCTAACCTCGCTCCGTTGGTAAAACTTAAAAACTTTTACCTACGGACAAGTATCCGTCGCTACATCCCTGGCTCGTTTCAAAATCTTCCATGGACATGATAAATGAAATCCAAAGCCATGAATCAATTCGTCAGGACCTGCTGAGCACAATGGTGCTCCTTTTATGGCCCAATTTTACCTATATGAAGAAATCCCAAATCGGATCAAACAAACCTAACAATGGCAAATTATAATACAGTACATGAAAATGAAATTAAATGTTATGGATAGTTTGCAAATGCTTCAAGGAGTAAGAATATACAAATATTTCATGCTATAGATGCCAAAATTATGCAATTCGAATTCAAGAAAAAGCCATTGTCGTGGCTAACTTACAGTGAGTTATGGTGCTGGAAAATCCTCATTCTTGATTGGTTTCGCTTGCTTGTGATCCCAGGAAGCGATTGGGATGGCTAGAAGGTCTTGAGAATGCCTGGAAGTGCAAAATCGAATCCCCACTTTTCTTTGATTTTTTCAAGTTTGTTCTGACTTTGTGAGCCTCCCCAACCTCTCCTTTAGGTCTGCAATTGTTCAATATATATCAATGATTGAATTAGGGTTGCAAACATGATCTCAATCTTCCTCCATTATAGCTTTTGATTTGGATTTGATTCACTTGAAAATACTTCCAAAAATAAGTCAAACTCAATCTTTTTGTGCACACCAAGGCTTTGCACGAATTCAATCACTTGCCAACTGGATATAAGACCTGAAACATGTACAAGATCTTGAGATTTCAATGTTTTGGATTTTTCCATGATTTGTTTTGATTTAAATTGATTTAATTCAAATCAAAATCAAAATAAATAATAAAAATAATATAAAGACAAGTGGAAAGATCTAGGCTCGTGGACCGTGCTACCTGTGACACCCCAAATAATCCGATTATTAAATAATTAGAATTTTTAATTATTAACTTAATTGGAAATTTAATTATTGGTATTTTTGGATTATTGGAATTAATTAAATTAATTAAAGGAAAGAAGTATTGGTGGTGTGAAGAGTGATTAGAGGGTGTGAGGGGTAAAATACTCTACTCTTACTAATTACTAATTTAATTATTTTATTGGAATAATAAAAGGAATATTAAAAGGAATATTAAAAGGAAAAAGAAGAGAAAGAGAGTTATTTTGGAATATTCATCATACGTGCATTTGAGAAGAGGAAAAAGAAGGAGAAAACCGGAAGCGTCAGAATTCGAAGAACCCACAAGGTAAGGGGTGATTTCGATTAGTTAATTCGTATTATCGGTTTAGATATTCAATAGTATGGATCATAGTATGTTAGGGAATCCCGGTTTAGAATTCTAGGGTTCCGTAGAATTGTCCCTATTGCGTCGAATTGTAGGTTGAAAACCATTAGGGTGTCAGATGATAAAAAGGAATGATGAAATAATGTTGTTTGATGTTATAATGGTGCAAAATGGATGTCTTTTGGTGTTTCTCATGTTGCAATTTGTATGGGTATGTTTGGAATTGGTTTAGAATGAATAAATGCTGTCAAAAGTGCAGAATTTGACTCTGCAGGTCGTGGGAACCGGTTCCCAGTGGGGAGGAACCGGGTTCCACTCTGTGAATTTATAAAAACTGGCAAAATGCACGTAGGAACCGGTTCCTGTATAGGTAGGAACCGGGTTCCCATACATTTTTCCAGAAGCGTGATTTTTGAACTTCGCAGGAACCGGTTCCTGCATATGTAGGAACCGGGTTCTGCTGTAACTTTTTGAAAAATATTAAATTTTGAAAACTCATAACTTTCAAACCGTAAGTCCGTTTTGAGTGCCGTTTTGGACGTTATTTCTTAAATTTAATTCTCTATTTTATAAAATGAAAAGATTTCCTAAAACCTGAAATTATTTTGAAAATGAGTCAAATCCCGGAATAAGTGATTATTGGCTAACGCACATGGGTGTGTATGTAGCAGTGAACCTGTGATGGATGGATGTATTAGTATTATGTGAATGAAAGGCATGTTTATGTCGCTAATGATGGTGTTCATGATCGTTGAGATATCATGTTTTTGGTTTTGGTTCAGTTATGATAAATTGATGTATTTCATAGACTGATTTGATGTTGCATGCTAGTGATGTGCGTGCATATGCATTGTTTTGGTGAAGTTAATTTCCATTGTGTGGAATTTGACTTGTATTGTCGTTAACCGATACCCGGGTGATAATGGGTGGTTAGGCTGGATTCGTGTCTGGGTGTTTATGGACGAATCGATGGTTGTTGTACCCGGTTGATGATGGATCAGTGTTGGGTGACTTGGTCACATGTTGGTACCACATGCATTGTGTCTGCATTTGTGTTTGCATGGAATTGTAACATGTTAGGATGTCTTCCAGTGTTACAATTCTTTGGTTGATTATTGATTTGTGCATAATGACTTGTATGATTGGAACTGCATGTTGAATCTGAATTTATGCTAAAATGGGTGAAATAATATGCTTGTGATATAATGTTGATTGAGAAGCTTATAATGCATGTTAATTATGAGAAATCTCACCCTTACTTTAACAATTTCAGATTAAAGTTAGCAGCTCAGGAGTTGGTGAGGATGGCTCTAGAGCTATGTTACTTTAAGTTCGTGTGTCAGTGTCGTGCTTTGATAGGTTGTAACACTGGGGAACGTTTAGTTGAGGAATTAGTTATTATTCAATTGTTTCTTTGAATTTCATTGGGAATAATTATGTTTTGGTTTATTCTGTTTTGGTTATGGTATTTTTCCGCTGTGTAAGACATGGTCTTAATTTGATTGAATTATTTGAATAATGACCCTCAGTGTAGCATGACTACTGTTTTATTGGAAGTTTTATTTATTTCATAATTGTGACATCCCTTGTTCCGTGTTAACTCTGATGGAATATGTCTTTAATCATTGATATAATTAATATTATTCGGGGTATTTTAGAAGCGGTGTTACAATAGTGGTATCAGAGCATAGTCGGTCTTGTCTTGTGTCGTTATCCCTTTTGTATGCGACTAGTGTAAGATGACACTGTCGATACTTGTGTGCTGATGAGGTTGTTTTGTAATGTTACAAGAACAATGGCCGGAAGAGGTAACGGAAGAAACGACGATGCTATTGTTGAAGCATTGGGAATGTTGGCTGGAGTACTCGGAGGGAACCAGCACGGAGCTGGGATTGGTGCTGACCGATAATTGGGGAATTTTCAGAGGAATAATCCTCTGTTGTTCAAGGGTGCACATGATCCCGAAGGTGCTCAGAAGTGGTTGAAGGAGATCGAGAGGATCTTCAGAGTAATTGACTGTGCTGAAGGACTGAAGGTGAGATACAGAACTCACATGTTAGCAGAGGAAGCTGATGACTAGTGGGTTGCTACCAGAACTGAAATGGAAGAAGATGGTATTGCGTTGACTTGGGCTGTGTTCAGGAGGGCTTTTCTAAGGAGGTACTTTCCTGAGGACATCAGAGGCAAGAAGGAGATTGAGTTTCTGGAACTCAAGCAGGGTAACAAGACTGTCAGTGAGTATGCTTCGAAGTTTACTGAGTTAGCGAAGTATTATGCTCATTATACTAACGATGCAGATGGAGAATTTTCCAAATGTATCAAGTTTGAGAATGGTCTTCGTGATGAGATTAAGCAGGGTATTCGGTATCAGCGTATCCGAAGATTTCCTGATCTGGTTGACTGTAGTAGGATTTTAGAGGCAGATCTTGCTAGCACTAAGTCGAATGCTCGAGGGTATGTTGATAGGAAGGGTAAGCAACAGATGGATCGTGGTAAGCCTTATGATAGAATTAATCAGAGACCCGTTGGTTGGAAGAAGTTTGGTGGAGGATATCCTAGTTCTTCCATTAAGTGTTACAAGTGTGGTGAGACAGGACATCGTATGGTGGATTGCAAAAGTAATGATAAGAAGTGTTTCAAATGTGGGAAACTCGGCCATGTGGCTAATGATTGCAGAGTAAGAGTGGTGACTTGTTACAACTATGGTGAAGAAGGTCATACTCGTCCTCAGTGTACAAAACCCAAGAAGGAGCAAGTTGGTGGTAAAGTGTTTGCATTGTCTGGCTCAAAGACTAAGCCAGATGATCGGCTGATTAAAGGTACATGTTTTATTAATGACATACCTTTGATTGCGATTATTGATACTGGAGCTACGCATTCTTTTATTGCTTTGGATTGTGCTAAAAGATTGAATTTGGAAATTTCTAATATGGATGGAAGTATGGTTATTGATACTCCTGCGTCGGGTTCAGTGACTACTTCGTATGTTTGTAGGAATTATCCTATTGTGATTTTTGGTAGGGGTTTCGCTATGGATTTAGTGTGCCTACCGTTAGAACAACTTGATATCATCCTTGGAATGAACTGGTTGGAATTCAAACAGGTTCATATCAACTGTTTTGCGAAGACAGTTATTTTTCCTGAAGAGGTTGGTGTCGAAGATGTGACTATGTCGGTTAAACAGATGAACCTAGTTGTGAAAGATGGTGATGTGGTATTTATGTTGTATTCTGCAATAGAAGCGGAGGGAAAAGCAAAGAGTGATGGATTGCCAGTGGTGAATGAATTTCCAGAGGTGTTTCCGGAAGACCTTAGTGAATTGCCACCTGAGAGGGAGGTAGAATTTACTATAAATTTGATTCCTGGAACTAGTCCGGTGTTGATGGCGCCTTATCGTATGTCGGCATCTGAATTAGCAGAGTTAAAGAAACAGTTGGAGGAGTTACTTGAGAAGAAGTTTATTCGTCCGAGTGTTTCGCCGTGGGGTGCTCCGGTGTTGTTGGTTAAAAAGAAAGAAGGTTCAATGAGATTATGTGTTGATTACAGACAGCTGAATAAAGTTACAATCAAGAATCGGTATCCTTTCCCGAGGATCGATGATTTGATGGATTAACTAGTTGGAGCTTGTGTATTTAGTAAGATTGATCTGAGATCTGGATATCATCAGATTTGTGTGAAGTCGGAAGATATTCAGAAAACTGCATTTAGAACGAGGTATGGACATTACGAGTATTCTGTTATGCCGTTTGGAGTTACTAATGCACCTGGTGTTTTCATGGAGTATATGAACAGGATATTTCATCTGTATCTTGATAAGTTTGTGGTGGTGTTCATTGATGATATTCTAATTTATTCGAAGAGCGATGAAGAGCATGCAGAACATCTCAGAGTTGTGTTGGAATTGTTGAAAGAGAAGAAGCTTTATGCGAAGTTGTCCAAGTGTGAATTCTGGTTAAGTGAAGTAAGTTTTCTTGGCCATGTAATTTCCAAGAATGGAATTGCGGTGGATCCTACGAAGGTAGAAGTAGTATCTCAGTGGGAAGCGCCGAAGAATGCTTCTGAGATCCGTAGTTTTCTGGGTCTTGCAGGTTATTACAGGAAGTTTATAGAAGGATTTTCCAAATTAGCGTTACCGTTGACTAAGTTGACCAGGAAGGGTCAGATGTTTGTTTGGGATGTTGAATGTGAGAAAGGATTTCAAGAGCTGAAGAGGAGGTTGACAAGTGCTCCAATATTGATTTTGCCAAATCCGACTAAGTCTTTTGTTTTGTATTGTGACGCATCATTAATGGGATTAGGTGGTGTGTTGATGCAAGATAAGCAGGTGGTGGCTTATGCTTCGAGACAATTGAAAGTACATGAAAGGAATTATCTGACTCATGATTTGGAGTTGGCAGCTGTTGTGTTTGTTTTGAAGTTGTGGAGGCATTATTTATATGGTTCTCGGTTTGAGGTGTTCAGTGATCACAAAAGTCTGAGGTATCTCTTTGATCAGAAAGAGTTGAATATGAGGCAAAGGAGATGGTTAGAATTTCTAAAGGATTATGATTTCGGTTTGAATTACCATCCTGGTAAGGCAAACGTTGTTGTGGATGCCTTGAGTAGGAAGTCCTTGCATATGTCGATGTTAATGGTCCGTGAGTTAGATTTGGTTGAGCAGTTCAGAGATTTAAGTTTGGTATGTGAAACTACTCCGAATAGTGTGAAATTGGGTATGTTAAAACTGATTAGTGGTATTCTGGAAGAAATTCGGAATGGACAGAAGTCCGATGTTGGGTTAGTTGATAAATTGACATTGATCAACCAAGGTCAAGGAGGCGAGTTCCGGATTGATGAGAATGGTGTTATGAGATTTGGTAATAGGGTGTGTGTTCCGGATGTTGCAGAGATTAAGAAGAGTATTTTGGAAGAAGGACATCGTAGTGGATTGAGTATTCATCCTGGTGCTACTAAAATGTACCATGATTTGAAGAAGTTGTTTTGGTGGTCGGGAATGAAAAAGGAAATTGCTGAGTTTGTGTATGCTTGTTTGGTTTGTCAGAAGTCGAAGATTGAGCATCAGAAACCGTCAGGATTGATGGAACCGTTGTTTGTTCCGGAATGGAAATGGGATGGAATCTCTATGGATTTTGTGTCTGGTTTGCCAAGGACATCGAAGAATTGTGATTCTATCTGGGTTATTGTTGATCGGTTGACGAAATCTGCTCACTTTATTCTGATAAGAATGGATTATCCGATGGAAAGGTTAGCAGAATTGTATGTTGAGAAGATTGTGAGTTTGCACGGTATTCCTTCTAGTATTGTGTCGGGTCGAGATCCAAGGTTTACATCTAAAATTCTGGACGGGATTGCAAGAAGCTTTGGGTACTAAGTTGCGTTTGAGTTCCACTTATCATCCACAGACAGATGGTCAGACGGAGAGAACGATTCAGTCGTTGGAAGATTTGTTAAGAGCTTGTGTGTTGGAGAAAGGTGGAGCTTGGGATAGTTATCTACCATTGATTGAGTTTACCTACAACAATAGTTTTCATTCGAGCATTGGTATGGCTCCGTTTGAGGCATCGTATGGTAGGAGGTGTCGGACACCGTTGTGTTGGTATGAATCTGGAGAGAGTGCTGTGATTGGACCGGAAATTGTCCAACAGACTTCGGAAAAGATTAAGATGATTCAGGAGAAGATGAGGACTTCTCAGAGTCGTCAGAAAAGTTATCACGATAAGAGGAGGAAAGATCTTGAGTTTAGCGAAGGAGAACATGTTTTTATGCGAGTTACTCCGATGACTGGTATTGGTCGAGCTTTGAAGTCAAAGAAGTTGACTCCACGTTTTATTGGTTCGTTTCAGATTACCAAGAGAGTTGGGAAAGTTACTTATCGGATTGCTTTTCCTCCGTCACTTGCAAATTTGCATGATGTTTTTCATGTATCTCAGCTAAGGAAGTACATTGTTAATCCGTCTCATGAGATTCGGGTAGACGATATACAGGTACGATAGAATTTGACTGTGGAAGCGGTACCTGCGAGAATTGAGGATCGGAAGTTGAAACAGTTGTGAGGCAAGGAGATCGCGTTGGTAAGAGTGGCTTGGGGAGGACCAACAGATGGAAATGTCACTTGGGAGCTGGAGAGTTAGATGAAGGACTCGTATCCCGAACTGTTCGTCTAAGGTATGTTTCCGAGGATGAAAAATCTTTTAGTTGGGGAGAGTTGTGACACCCCAAATAATCCGATTATTAAATAATTAGAATTTTTAATTATTAATTTAATTGGAAATTTAATTATTGGTATTTTTGGATTATTGGAATTAATTAAATTAATTAAAGGAAAGAAGTATTGGTGGTGTGAAGAGTGATTAGAGGGTGTGAGGGGTAAAATACTCTACTCTTACTAATTACTAATTTAATTATTTTATTGGAATAATAAAAGGAGTATTAAAAGGAAAAAGAAGAGAAAGAGAGTTATTTTGGAATATTCATCATACGTGCATTTGAGAAGAGGAAAAAGAAGGAGAAAACCGGAAGCGTCAGAATTCGAAGAACCCACAAGGTAAGGGGTGATTTCGATTAGTTAATTCGTATTATCGGTTTAGATATTCAATAGTATGGATCATAGTATGTTAGGGAATCCCGGTTTGGAATTCTAGGGTTCCGTAGAATTGTCCCTATTGCGTCAAATTGTAGGTTGAAAACCATTAGGGTGTCAGATGATAAAAAGGAATGATGAAATAATGTTATTTGATGTTATAATGGTGCAAAATGGATGTGTTTTGGTGTTTCTCATGTTGCAATTCGTATGGGTATGTTTGGAATTGGTTTAGAATGAATAAATGCTGTCAAAAGTGCAGAATTTGACTCTGCAGGTCGTGGGAACCGGTTCCCAGTGGGGAGGAACCGGGTTCCACTGTGTGAATTTATAAAAACTGGAAAAAATGCACGTAGGAACCGGTTCCTGTATAAGTAGGAACCAGGTTCCCATACATTTTTCCAGAAGCGTGATTTTTGAACTTCGCAGGAACCGGTTCCTGCATATGTAGGAATTGGGTTCTGCTGTAACTTTTTGAAAAATATTAAACTTTGAAAATTCATAACTTTCAAACCATAAGTCCGTTTTGAGTGCCGTTTTGGACGTTATTTCTTAAATTTAATGCTCTATTTTATAAAATGAAAAGATTTCCTAAAACCTGAAATTATTTTGAAAATGAGTCAAATCCCAGAATAAGTGATTATTGGCTAACGCACATGGGTGTGTATGTAGCAGTGAACCTGTGATGGATGGATGTATTAGTATTGTGTGAATGAAAGGCATGTTTATGTCGCTAATGATGGTGTGCATGATCGTTGAGATATCATGTTTTTGGTTTTGGTTCAGTTATGATAAATTGATGTATTTCATAGACTGATTTGATGTTGCATGCTAGTGATGTGCGTGCATATGCATTGTTTTGGTGAAGTTAATTCCCATTGTGTGGAATTTGACTTGTATTGCCGTTAACCGATACCCGGGTGATGATGGGTGGTTAGGCTGGATTCGTGTCCGGGTGTTTATGGATGAATCGATGGTTGTTGTATCCGGTTGATGATGGATCAGTGTTGGGTGACTTGGTCACGTGTTGGTACCACATGCATTGTGTCTGCATTTGTGTTTGCATGGGATTGTAACATGTTAGGATATCTTCCAGTGTTACAATTCTTTGGTTGATTATTGATTTGTGCATAATGACTTGTATGATTGGAACTGCGTGTTGAATCTGAATTTATGCTAAAATGGGTGAAATAATATGCTTGTGATATAATGTTGATTGAGAAGCTTATAATGCATGTTAATTATGAGAAATCTCACCCTTACTTTAACAATTTCAGATTAAAGTTAGCAGCTCAGGAGTTGGTGAGGATGGCTCTAGAGCTATGTTACTTTAAGTTCGCGTGTCAGTGTCGTGCTCTGACAGGTTGTAACACTGGGGAACGTTTAGTTGAGGAGTTAGTTATTATTCAATTGTTTCTTTGAATTTCATTGGGAATAATTATGTTTTGGTTTATTCCATTTTGGTTATGGTTTTTTTCCGCTGTGTAAGACATGGTCTTAATTTGATTGAATTATTTGAATAATGACCCTCAGTGTAGCATGACTACTGGTTTATTGGAAGTTTTATTTATTTCATAATTGTGACATCCCTTGTTCCGTGTTAACTCTGATGGAATATGTCTTTAATCATTGATATAATTAATATTATTCGGGGTATTTTAGAAGGGGTGTTACACTACCAACTCAAGACAAGTGTAAAAAGTTAGGCCCATTTAGCAAAAATTGCAATTTTAGGCATAGTTGACTTTTGACAATTTTGCAAAAAGGGTCAACTTCTCCAATGCATAACTTCCTCAATTTTGACTATTTGAAGGTTTCCTTGGACTTTTTAGAAATCTTGAGATGTCCTCTAAGCAACCATTTAGGTATCATCTCAATTTGGTATTCCATGTTCATGTATTAAGCTTTGACAAAAAAGGTGTTTTTGTTGAGTTTTCAAAATGACCTATAATGTCCAAATTCATAACTTCTTGTGAGTACATATTTTGAACTTGGGAGCTGAAGATGGATTGTACAGAATTGCATCCTCTTCAAAATGAGCTTTTGATGGGTCATTTATCATAAAGTATGAGAAAGTTATGCTTGGTCAAAGTTGAGTTGACTTTTCCTGGATTTTTGGACCTTCAATGCCCAAATTGATTTTCATACTTCATGTTGGATCCATAAGTTTTTCCATACCAAGTTTCAAGCCTTGAATCAAACTTTTGCCCAGTCAATTGGACAGTTGACCTAGAAATCAACTGTATTGGGGAAAAAGTCAACTGTGACCAATTTACAGGCAAACCTCATGAATTTTGACCCACATCAACATTATGAATTCATATGAACCATTTGATCAAGTTTGGACCATAATTCCATAAGAAATTTGATCAGATCACCAAAAAGGCAAAATGGTCATTTTTAGGGTTTTGACTGTACAAAGGTAATTTTTGACTGTTTGACCTAGCCAATGGCAAATCAAGTCCAACCATGGACTCAAGGACTCAATGACATTATCTTGACCTATTCAACAAGTTCAAAAGATCTCAAATGCATAGGATTGACAGATGAATTTTTCAGTCAACTGATCAAAATTTGACTGTACACTGAAAAGTCAAACTTTGACTTTTTGGTCAAAATCAAGTGCCAAGGGTCATTTTTCATCAAGATGTGTCAAATTTTGAAACTTGTTCATCAAGAAACCCAAAATTACAAATTAGGGTTTGAAATTGAAAAAAATTTCATAACTTAGAAATTTTCTAAGTTATGAAATTTTCTTAATTTTTCCTAACTTTGCCACACATTTTCACCATGATGCAAATGGATTAAAACAAAACTTACAACATGAAAGTTGTAGTCAATTACAAAGTCTACAACTTTCATTCATAAAGTTTTCTCAAAAGAAGCTTGGATCTCAAGTTATGATTTTTGGAACAAGGGTACCTAAAACTTTTAACTTAGAGAAATTTTGCCCTAATTTAGGCAGGATTTTGACCCATCTTCTTGGCCATTTTTCACATAGTTCCACTTGGAGTCTCAAGTTGCATTTCAAAGATGGATTATAGTACTTGTTTCAAGATTTACAAATTGTCTAAGAACTCCTCAAACACATTGTGGTTAGGGAGAATCGAATGCTTGAAGTTGGTAAAAACTCACTTTGTAACCATGGCCAATACATGTTCATACAAGTTGCAAAATATGACCAAACTAGCTTTGTACTTGATTACAGGTCTCTAAACCAATTTACACTCAAAAATTGAATGCAAACACATTGGTTAGAGGCATTGTTCTGATCAAGGGAGCATTATACAATGAATAATTCCATTTTGGGCATAAAGATAACACTTCCATTTTCATAAAGCATAACTTTTGCAAAGTTTTTTCTCTTGAGCCTTGGACCTCTTTCTTTGCAGCAAACAAGTTCCACAAACTTAGGCAAAAGTACAAGAAACTTGTGCGTGCTTGGAGATAGCCTGTACAGGCCTATCTCATTTCACTTCACACTTTTCTTTCAAAACAAGTCAACTTGCCAAAAGGACATATCTTGTAAATCTGATATAATCAACTTAAGCCAACATTTAAAACAAGCTTTGCACATCCCTTGGAGCCAGAAACACGAGCCATTCATCCCTCAAACACCCTTGTACACAAAAACCACATTTTCTTGCAAAACAGGGTAGGCCCTGCAGAATCACTTCCATCTTCACATTGCCTCGTGCGTTTTGCCCCAAACTTGTTCCAATACCTTCCATTCAACTCACTCAAGCTATCCCAAACCTCCATTGCCAACTGTAACTCCATTTACAATGTTCACCATTTTCGTTTCAAGCTTATGCAGGTTGACTTCTAGAGGTTGATTCAGGGGCATTCAAGGCAAACTAAGCATTGGGAAAGGTCCAGGGAACATCAAGCAAGCTCAAAAGAACCTCAGGCCTCACTGAAAGTTGCTGCATTGTCCAACTCGAATCCAACTGAAACAGGTTTTTCACCAACTTCTATCTCTCTATTTAGGAACATTTAGCCTTAGGTTTGTGAATGAAAGATGTAGTACTCATTGCCCTGAAACCATACATATGCTCAGTTTTCATTTATATTAAGTGTGCTAGGAGAATTTCATTCACGACCATGCTGAAAAAGTTAGGTTAGATATTAGGGCCAGAGAAATTCTCTCTGGTCTTTGAGAGTTAGATTCAATGCTTTATATGGTTACATTCGTATTTAAATTCTCTACAAGTTTGATGTTTTGAGTTTTGGCAAAAGATCACGTTTCCAGGATGTTACAGTTTGAACATGGTGCGCGCGCGTTTGACAGTGGCTGGAGGAAGAAGATGAAGGCTTGGGCTGGGCCTGGCCTTCTTGCTGCCTGCACCCCCATTTTGCTAAATGCACCCCCTGGCCCAATTTCTTGTATTTTTGTTATTTTTGCATTTTTATTTCATTTCTGACTTTATTATTTTATTTCCAAATATAAAAAATGCTCAAAAAATATTTTCATAATTTTTTACATTTATTTGGTATTTATTTTTATTATTTCTAACATTAAAACATTTTTTATACTTTTAAATTATTTATTAAAACTTGAAAAATAATATAAATAACACTTTTATTTTTATTTCTTAATTTTATTCACATTGAAAATATTTTCTTGAATATATTTTATTTTTGTAAATATTTTATTTTATTTTATTTATACTTAATATATTTTATATATATATATATATATATATATATATATATATATATATATATATATATATATATATATATATATATATATATATATATATATATATATATATATATATATATATATATATATATATATATATATATATATATATATATATATATATATATATATATATATATATATATATATATATATATATATATATATATATATATATATATACCTTTATTTTATTAAAAACATAGGATAAAAATACAAAAATATTATATTTTTATTTTGATTATTATTTATACTAAAAAACACTTTTTTTATATTTTCATTTTTGTATATATTAATATATTTTTGTATATAAATAATATATAATATTATTTTCTTAAAAGAATTAGGGTTTACCCCTTTTATAAATAAAATTATTATTTTTAGTTATTTCTTTGTATCTCTTTACATTAAAAAATGATTTACATACATAAACATCAACAAAAGTGAAAACTTCTTTTTTGCATAATACATTTTATTTAACATTTATTTATTTTGTTTAAATAATTGTACATTTGAATATTATGCATTGTAAATTCAATTTGGTTGTAATAACTTAGGGTTTAAATTTATTGTCAAATAATCCCCTATTCAAAATTGTACCCCCTCCTTATATCAAAGTTGTAATAGCTTAGATTTATTTTTACGCACTTAAATACTTTCAATTATGCCATGATTAGAGAATTAGGGTTTGTATGCCAAAATCAAATTAACAAATAGTTTGACCTAATCAAAGACAAAAATGCATGAAAAACAAACACAATGCACACTTGCACCCCTAGAGTTACAATTCACTTGTTGCCTTAAAAAATGGGCCATGGTATGCATGTTAAGTACTTTGGCAAAACAAAAACAAAACAAAAGATCATAGCCCCTCGATGACGCTATCTGAGTTTCCTAAACAAAATGATCAAGTCCCTCAAGAAAATTGCCAAAAATACTTAGCACAATTGCTATCATGGTATATACGATGACCCGTGCTTGTCCCGTTTAATATCCTAACACAAGGTTGTTCACCAAATACAATGGTAAAACAACACTGTTAAAAGGGTTAAAAACATAAGGAAGATCTTTGAGTAAAATAGGGTAGATAGCTCTTAATTACTTGATCAAAAGCTTGCAAAAACATCCTTGCTATTTTCAAACACACTTCACAACATAATTTCAAAACCCAACTTTCAAACATTGAAAACTTTTCAAAAGACAAAAACACCTTTGTATACATTCAAACAAGAATCATTACAAAGGTTTCCACAATGATGGCCTCTCTTCAAAACATCTTTCAAAATCACACACAAAGCACCATTTCAAACAATTGAAAAGCACCATTTCAAACAACTGAAAAGCAAAGCAAGTGATCTAAACAAGTAACTAAGAGCCCATGGATAACCATGGATGAAAAGGGTGCTTGCACCTTCCCTTTTCATAATCTACTCCCCGAACACAAGAAAACATTTCAAAGGTCTTTCCTGTGCTTTTTGACCTTTCCTTAGGATAAAATAAAAAGTCGGTGGCGACTCTTGCTAAACCGAAAGATTTGCGAACACAGACGCAAAATCCCAAGTCAATTCTCCCACCGTATCACAACTGGCAACCATCCTTTCATAATAAAATGATCTAAGATTTTTCAGGAAGACATTGGTCATTTCTTGTTCTCCCATCAGGGGTACCACTTGGGCAGCTACCTTGTGCCAACGTTGCGCATATTCTTTGAACGATTCCTTATATTTATGAGCCATCGCTCTCAATTGGTCATAGTCAGGTTCCATAAATATATTATACTTATACTGCTTGATCAAATCTTCACCTAAATTATTAATAGTGCGGATATTGCTATTGTTCAAACCCATATACCACTTTAAAGTGGCACCGATTAAACTATCCTGGTAGAAATGAATGAGCAAGTGTTGGTCATCAGAATGGGTGGATATCGTTTTGATATACATTACTAGGTGGTCACGAGGACAAGAGTTTCCCTTGTACCTCTCAAATTAGGGAACTTTAAACTTCGCTGGTACTTTTACGTTAGGAACTAAACAGAGTTTACTGACGTTTTGTCTGAATAATTCTTTTCCTCGAAGAGCCTTCATTTCTTTCTGCATTTCATTGAAATGATCCTAAAAATCAACCAATCGGTCATAGAAACCCACTTTCACTTGGTGGAGGAAAAGGACGATAAACTTCATCATTAACAAACTGCATAACATTCACCGTAGGAGGTGCAGTATAACGAATCTCATTTTTAGCAACAGGAGTAACATGCACCATAGGAGGTGTAGGAATAATAGCAGCTTAAGAAAATGGAGCAACTTGAGTATCAGGATTGTAACCTTCTGGCATGAAACTTTCAGGCATTCCCCATGGGTAACCTTGAGGCATACGGTTTTGAGCAGCAGTAACTTGAATAATAGAAATGGGAACTGACGAAGCTTCGGAAGCAACTGTTGTTTGTTGTGGATGAGCAGTATGAGGAGACAGAGGAGCAAGTGGTGGCTGATTCTGAGCAGCCACCAATGATTCCATCAAAGCAGTCAGATTATCCATATCGGCCTTCAAATCAGTAACCTTTTCACACATCTCATGACTCTCTTGTTCAAGATTCTCTATTTTCTTCCTAGAATTAGCCCGAGTATTGTAACAGCGAGACAGCTTGCTGACTGAACAAAGTAGAGAAACACAGTAAGACACCTGAGTATGAACAGAAAATGCAAAAAATATGTGCAAAATGATGCATGATATGCAATGCATATCATTTTATTTATCGTTATTATTAATATTTTAAGGAACTCAAAGAATTATAGACGATTTGCAAAACATATCAGGTATAGGTTCTTCACGTGAATTATAGACGATTTTGAAAACATATCAGGTATAGTTTCTTATATCAGGTTCTTCACAAACATATCAGGTATAGGTTCTTCACGTGAATATGGCATCTTCAACTGAATTTCCCTTGCTTGTACCCAACGGAGATGAGGCTCCAAAGAAACATCTCCCCTTGGTCCCAAATCTTTTCTACTCTTCCTATGAATATAGCGCCAAGCCTTTGCAATCTTTTCCTTAGCTTCCTTATGATCCTCTCCTTCTTTGAGAAAGAAACTACTCAAATGAATACTATTTGGCTTATCTTTCATCGGATTTCCAAGTTAACGATGCGCAAGAATGGGATTATAGTTAATTCCTCCCTTTGTACCAAGAAGAGGTACATTAGGGAAACTACCACAACTATCAATAATATCCACATCATAATAAGCCTGATGATACTAAATAATGTCGAAATGAGTGATATCCATAATCTTCGGAGCCTAACGAAGTTCCTTCCTGATATCCCAGAAAGCAATAGACCGAGGTAAGTGAGAAATAAACCACTGATATAACAAAGGTGTGAAACAAATGATCATCCCTCCATGATAAAAATCCCGAAGATGGATGGAATAATAAGTATCTCCTAATAGTGTAGGGACTGGATTCCCAATCAAAAAGATCCTAAGGGCGTTGACATCCACAAATTTGTCGATGTTAGGAAATAAGAAAAAACCATAGGCAAGCAAAGAAAATATAGCCTCAAAAGCAATTGTACTCTTCATCTTAGCAAAGTAGTGAGCTTTCTCCAATAAAAACTGAGCGGATAAGCCTCTGATTCCTCCTTTGGTAGTCATGTTAGCCTAAATATCAAACTTCCCCAAATGAATCATGGCAGCCATCTCATGAGACTTGGGCTCTCCCTTTAAACCGGTGAAAGGAACATGATCGGTAACAGGTAAACCCATTAGATAAGAATACTCCTCCAATGTAGACATCAGCTAATAATCAAGGAAATTAAAACACTGATACAACAGATCATAGAATTGGACCAAAGTAGAAAAAATAACCTCCTTCATCTTGAACTTCATAAGAGACACGATGGATCCATACTTCTTCCAAAAATATTTAGAGCTCTCGATCTCGAGAATCAAACTCATCAATTCATCTATCTTAGGGTCCTTGAAATTGTACTTCCGAGTCTTTCTTTTTCCAGAATCCATGGTAAAAAATTACCTGAGATATTTGCAAAAAGTCAACTTTAAGTCCCTTGAACGAAATGTTTTAAAGGATGCTCATGGGTGCATGAATGCATGGTGCAACAATCACACACAAGATCACAAACATGGGGTTCATAGGTTCGACATCACGAGCATGAAGTCAAAGGTACTACCCACAAGGTATGGACTAATAGTTTATCACCTTCCAAACAAGGTTCTAAAAGGTTCCTAGAGTCTACATCCTTCCTTCGGATATTACCAATGTCCCTATTAACTCGGTAATTAGTAATATTCTCAGGAAAAACTCGTCTGAGTTTAGCATCACGTGACAAACATTTACGGATTACTCCGTCATAGTTTCCGCACTACACCTAAAAGGCCAAGATGGGTTAAGGGTTCTACAGTTCTCAGCTTCAGCAGGCTCTCAGGTCGAAAGTAGCACGTCTTCTTCATTACTCGGTAAATGACACTACAGTCAAATGGGCCTCCATTAAGTGGGGGGTCTCATGCCTACTTTTTTGGGATTACTCCCTCAAAGTTAACATGACTATACCGCCCGTCCTATCTTATGTTTTCCCAAGTCCGGGTAGAAGACTTATGAGAAATCACCAAGCACCCTAAAAACCAGGAAAATTCAGACAAACATATATACATCACATAATATACAACACATTAAAAGCTCCAACGGTACTATTCTCTCAATCCTATATAAAGCAACTTTTTATACTAGTGGATACATGGTTAAGTGGTTGGGTGGCTGAACTGCACCAAGAATTTCACAAGCACAAAGCAATATCACTTTGAAATGCAATATTTACACTGAGTTGTTGCTCTATAGTGTAATATTTTACTAAGCATATTAAAGTGTTAAACAGCTTCCTAAGAAGCAATATGTTCATCACAACTTAGTTCCAAGAAGGTTGTTAATTTTACAAGAAAAACATCTGAACAACAGAAATAATGAAGGATCAACAAGTAATAAGAAACACGAGCCAATAATCGTGTCTTGATAATTGAAGAAAAGAAGTTGAAGATCTCAACAAGATGTCATTCAAAATATAAATCAAAATGCATCTCAAGAGAAACCAGAAAAGAAGTAAAAAGCTAATTTGTTCAACTTGATTAACAAAGAAGATGAAGATAAGAATACTACAAGATGTTTTGCACTTAATCTCCATAACATTCAATCTTGTAGAAACATTCAAAACACAAGAGTTGTTGCTCTGATTGTGTTATCTCTTAGAAACCTTCATGTAAATTATTTTAGGCAAGGAGTTGTTGCTCAAAAGCTTGTCAAAATAATATGTACTCTGAGTAGGAGAAATATGCTTGATAAGAAGCACTCTTGTAAATCTCCAGAAAAATGATTCTTTCTAGAATTGGTGTTTCCTCAAGTAACTTTCTATTTTGTATACTTGATAGGGCTAAGAGGTCTTTCTAGACTCTTAGAGGTTGTTGTAATATTTCAAGATTAGTGGATTAAGTCCTTTTCTAAGACGAAATCACCTGAGGAGGGTGGACAAGATGTAGCCTTAGTTGAGAAGGTGAACTTGTATAAAAATGAATGTGTTTTTTACTGCTATTAGTTTCTGCATGCTCAAGGCTTCTGTAAACTCTTTAGAAAGGGAAAAAATTCCTACCAACACAATTCAAACCCCATTTTCTTTTGTTTTTCTCCACCTTCATCTCCACCAATGGAGGTTAAACTCTAGCATCCAAATCGCGCCATTTTTGGGCTTATTACATGGAGGATTCATTTAGGCCCTGAGCCAAATTTTGAAGCTGACTACGGTTAGGCTCCATATTGTAGCGGTATAAATGTTGAGACTAGGCCATTGGAATGACTAAACACGCACAAATCAAATAAAAATTGCCACCACACTTTATTGTTTCCAGAGGAATGGGAAAAGAGTGAATAACTCAAAAAAGAGGGGGAGAGAATCTAGGTACGGGGGTTGGTTATGCAAAGGGAAAATATTAGCACCCTAAACATCTACAGTACTCCACAAGAACCTCTTTGAAATTTTTTGTATTTTTGCTATAAATGTTGTATAAAAAATAGATGGTAGAGATGGGAAAAGAAGTATTTTTTACAATTTTGCACCCGCCGCGGTTGCGAACATTTAGTGCCTACGTATCACCTTTTGTGCGATAGGGGGTCAGGGTACTTGTAGTTCACGTTTAAAATTTTTAAAACAAATAAGTGTGTTGGTTAATTTTAAGAGATGACACGTAATCGTCATATCCGAGTGGAAAACATACTTACTACCCACGATTATGAGAAAATGAGAATTTGCATCATCTCAAAGTGGAAGATATAACTTGGATTTTAAAATCAACAAAGCCTCACTCGACACCCAAGTGGAAAATATCTTACTTCACTACATATCGTAGAAGTATAGTAGCTCACATCACTACAAGGATTGACAAGAGTCTAATCTTTTGAGAGAAATTTTAAGTAAAAAAGCCAAAATGGCAAAATGATTTGAATGAGTTTGATTGACTTTAAGTCTTCTCACAAAAATGTCAAAGTATGATTAAGTTGGTTAAAGTTTGATTAAGAAAGTGTTTTTAAAAATGCATGGACCTAAGTCCAAGTTTATTATGAAAGCGGTTCAAGTTAGAAAAAACAGAAGAGTTTTGAAAAGGAAGGAGAAGATTTTTTGGAATTAAAGATGGGAGGAGATGAAGAGACTATCCTAAAGCATAAGGTAAAATCTAGGAAAAAGAATCGTCTAATCAACAAGAAACTAACACTTGACATATGAAGTAATGTAGAATTTCCATCCTTTGGATTGAAATCGAGTAAGAAAAAAAATACTAAACCTCTTAAGACTACCAAGCTTTAGATGAATTAATTCTTCAAAAATTGGGCAGAGTAACGGTTGTATACAGACGAATTCTCAATAACAGACAAAGCATATAATCAGAATAACATGCACACAAAGAAAATCAACCCAATATCTTGGGGGTAAACCCCAATAACTCCAGACAAAATAACAGCAGAATCATAAGGTCCCAAGGGGTAATCAAGGTTTCTAATCCTAAGTTCCACAACTCCATAATGCCAATGATGGTAACCAAATATTCCATGTAACCTTAAGGTTTTTTCGTTCAAGTTGGTTATTAAGTGTCTTCAAAAAGGAAATGAAAAGCTCAAGTGAGCAACACAAAAATGAGATAAAGATAAATGCTCAAGTGAGCAAAGATAAAAATAACATAAAATATAAATGCTAAAATAAATAGTGCGTAAAAGTAAAGGCATAAAGTAAAATCATACGATAAAAGCACAAAGTAAAAGTCAATTGTTAGTGAATTAGAAATTAGAGGTTGGCTGAATGACCGTCTTGAAACTTGCATTTGAAGACTTATTAGAAGATTGATAAAATCAAAACTTCTCAACAACAAGTCTCCTTTGCTTTTTGTTAAGTATATCATTCATTTCAAGTTCTCAAAGCGACAACATATGATCAACGATGTTTAAATGAATCACTTAGACCAAAGTTTATGAAGGTTCATTAGAGAATTAATAAGATTAAAGTCTCCTAACAATGAACCTCAAGGTTGTTGGATCAAATGTTTCAAATTAAACATACTTGGGCTTGCAAATGTAGGTTTGGGCCACGAATGATCATTTTTCGAATCAGGACAAATTTAGCGCTATGTTAAGCAATCGTAAGTGAACTTATGTAGAAGTCGCACCTATTTTGAGACCAGTCAATAGCAATATATGTACTACACAAGTTTTGGAGACGTGATAGAAACCACACTCATGAAACTTATAGCACAAGAAAAGTCAAAAAGAAATAAGATGGAGAAGAAATAGATAAGAGTTAAATTCCACATTTGAACTAAAGAATTTAATCATGCTATCATTAAGATCATTCATCCATTTTGGTTGAGTTCAACTCAACACCCAAGATCAAATAACGTTAATAAAGCCTATGACAAAAAATCTAATGGTTCAATTCCAACAATAAAATATATTCAAGATATAATTGCAATTAACGAAAACAAAAGAAAAAATATGGTTAATTAATTAGAATTTATTGAAGAAATACACATAGTGTATCAAAAACACCAAATAAAACTCCAAGAGATCACCATAAGCCAAATACCAGAAAAGAAGTATTGATAATTTTTTCAGAATTTTTTAATGCATAAAATTATTATTATTTATTAATAAAAACCACTCAAATAAGTGAAAAATAATTTAAAAATAACAAAAATTAAGATTAAATTCCGAAAAAAATATACAAAGTCAGAAATCAAATAGACTATTTTATGAATTTTTTCAGAATTTTTTCGGATAAAAATTAAATTTATTATAAATTTTAAAAGATAAAATAAATTAAAATTAAAGAAAGTAAAACCAGAATAAATCTGAGCCATCTGATCTAGTCAACTTCAGTGCAGTAATTATATCAAAAGGTCCAGATCTATATTACACAGTATGTACAATAGGCTGACATATAGAGAATCAAAATTTATCATCTTCTCAGGTGTGATGACAAGTGGCTCCGATGACCACTTGTCATCACCAAAATCACCGGCGGGAATCCCAAGAAAGTCATGGAGTAAAATAATAACAACAAAAAAAATAAAAAGAAGTAAAAGTAACGTGTACGTTGCTGTAACACGAAATCAATAACACAACATTATTTTTTTTTTAAATCTCCTGCATGTTCATGTGAGACAACAATAACATTTAGTCTCTTTTTTTAAAAGGATATCTCTCTTTCTCTTTCATTAAATAATCATCATCAATATTTCTTTATAAAACAAGAAAGAAAGCATAACAGAATAAGCAAGACCAGAAACGCGGTTGAGCCATGGAGGAGAGGAAGAAAAACGACGGTGAATCTCAAGTTACTTTTCTTGTTCTCTATCCTCTTCCGATTATGAATCTCAAGTTTTTTTTTTTTGAAAGTATGAAGTTTGTTAGAATGGAGCTTGATGAGAACAATTGTGTTGTTGGATTTGTTCTTGTTGCTTTTGAGTATTTCTAACTTCACCCTCTTTGTTTTCTTTTCCATGTGATGATGCATTGTTGGCATGGATGATGGGATTTTTGAAGAAAAAGTCGTGAAATTTTAGAGGACTTGAAGCCATGGCATAGAGTTTGGAAAATGCAAGCATGAATTTAAATGTTTTGGAACTTCAAAGGAAATGTATTCAAGAAGCTTGGAGAATTTCTTATTAAGCTTTAGGAAGATGAACTTGAAAGCTCAAAGGAAAGAAATATTTTGAATATTCTTGTAACTTGTATTCTTTGTAGAGTTAATCTAGGATGAATTTGATTCACATGTAGAATTTTTAAGCTTGAATTATAATGGATATTGCAACTTGTACCTTAAATTATGAACAAAAGAGGTGACTTGTAATAAACTTTGCAATTCCATTTGAAATTTTCTTAATTTTCGAATAAGAAAATGAATCATATGACTTGAAACCCTAGAAATCTCTTGGACATCATTTGAGTAAGCCTTTCAAATTTGAGAATAAACCATGTAACTTTCTTCTTGAAACTTTGGAAGAAATGAACCTTTATAAGTCCTTGAGATTTAATAATGAATATGACTCGAAGAATCAAGAGAAAACTCTTAAATTGAGATGAATTTGCCTTGATTTTACAATGAATGAACTTGAATTGAGTAAACCTCTGGTTTATAATTTCCGAACTCATGAAAATAAGACATTTCTTCCACATTTTGAATCGAAGTTTTTAATTAATTTGAATCCATGAACTCTTAAACTAAAAATCTCATACCAAAGCTCACTATTTTCCAATCCAATTCTCTACCAATGAAACTTCACACAAAAGTCCATTGCCTTAAAAACTCATGGTGCAAATTGAAATTAGAGGTCAAGATGACCTATAATGTTTCAGTAGAATCCACAACTTTCTAAGCACAATTTGACTTCGAACCTTAAAGAAAATTTGTAGACAACGCCATTTGTGATACCGTGTGAAAAGAAAAAATCCCAAAATGATGAAAGTTAAAAGAGTTATGATCATCGAAAGTTGGATTCCCGTCACTTGAAAATAGGTCAAAGCCCTCAAAACGACCTCTAATGTACTCAAACTTTTGATGGTCTTCTACACATAATTAGTTCTCGAATTTTAAAGAGAAATTGGAGATGACGTCAAGGAGATTCATATGCTCGAAGAATCAACCAAAAATATTGAATAATGAAGAAGTTGTGATCTTTTAAACTCGAACTTGCAAATATTGACTTTTGGTCAACCTACTTTGAATCCACTTGCAGACTTTATCTTTTTCCACAACCCGAGGCATTCTTAATCACGCATGTACTTAAGATAACGAGATTCAGATTAAACAATGTTCACCCTTGTAAGAATTTGATATTATTCGTCGAAGAAGGCATGCAAATAAACACATGGATCTATCTCGAAGATTCTTGAGAATTTAAGCAACCAAACTTGCCTTAACCGTGCCAACTGAAGCTTAAATAGCGTGACCTAAAATTATAGATCACCATTTTTGAAAAGAAAAATAAACCTTTGAGAATTAGTCATTGGCCTGAATACACCACAACCTTAATCAGAGAACCATCGCCTAAACTCCTTGATCTAAAACCCTGTCTTCTAAAAGACACAAAATAAACAAGACATATTTTGGATTTTGGTTAGAGGTCAGTAAAATATAAAGAACATGTCTACAAGATATACAATTAGGGTGCTTGGTGATCCCTCAGGAGCAAACGCAAAGATAAGAAACAGTATAAGTGATAACCAAACCCTAATGCGTGATTTTGATGCATTTTGATGGTATGAGATGATGAGAAATCTTAGGGGCAAAAATTGGGGTATAACACATATAGATGTTGTATTTATAATGCTTGACAAAGCCTTCTGCCAAAGTCTCTCCAGCTTCGGATATGTTGCCTTTCCAAATTCATATACCACTCCAAAGATACCCCAGACAGGCTATCCTGAAATTAATGAATCAACATCCCTTCCTCTTCTGTGTGCACTGACATTTTGCGATAATAAGCTTTCACATGCGTCCTTGAACAAGTGAGCCCATTAAACTTTTCAAATATAGGAGGCTTGAACTTCTTGGGGACCCTTACTCCAGGCACCAGTCCTAAATCATTGGCATCCATTCCCAGGACACTCTGGCCTTCCACAGCCTTTAATCGCTCCTCAGGAATTTGATACTTTCGATCCTCAACATGGAAACCTGGGTTAGAATTTTGCACAGAATACTGGTCTTTATTGTCATAATCAAACGTCAGTATCTGTTGGTTCCTTCTGTTTTGATTTCCTCCTCTTTATCCCATAAGAAGATTAGATCCAGGGGATGGTGGAAAATTCCCATGGTTGTGATGAAACGGATTATAGGGACGCTGGATAACCTATTCGTGATTATTTCTAAGTCCAATAGAGATGTTTGCATACAGCCCCTGATTTATATCCTCATTTTGATTTCTATGAGGGTTGTCAACAAGATCCCTTAGCTCATCCTGCCTTATGTTCACGTTGGTGATCACCTCCATGAACTGGATCATTTTATTGGCCATCTGGGCCCTCATCTCAGCTAGCTCTGCCTGTACCTGTTCCATCTTCCATGGTAGATTACTTCTAGTTGAGTATCAGCGAGTATTCGTCTTGAATTCTGATAAGAAAAGTAGAACCAAGAGACAAGAATATCGGCTTGGAAAATCTGTAATGCATTAAATGCATGATATGCATGTTATATTTGTCATCTCCGGGATTTTCAAGAGCTTTGTTAACCATCAAGAATGACAAACAAACATGATAACAAGAGATAAGCATTAATAGGAAGAAATACAGTGACAAACACTGCTTTTCATTCATAATTAACTTTGGATCAAAATAGTTCATACAAAAGAAAGTCATAGTGCATCATAAAACATAAAGATCACATCCAACAAGACCGGTGGTGATCATACAATAGAAAAGAAAGCAACAAATCAAAGAGGTGGGTCCCTCATCTTCGTGTAATACAAAGGTCGTCCCTGTCTGAAGTATTTTGCACTCTAATCTTTGGTTTCCTTGAATAACCTCTTTGTCTTCTCATGATCACGTCCTCGAGCAAAACTATCAATCACCACATCTTTCTTGTACATATGAGTTTCCAGATATTGACATTGTTCAAGGAATCTATCATATTCTTTTTACTCTGGCAGTGGAATGGGTACGGGTGCATTCTCTATCTTCTATAACTGAGCTTTGATTCTTGCATTCTCCTCCATCACCCAGGTTGTCTGAGCTTCCTTTGCATCTATGTCCAATCTGGTACTTTTGAGTTGTTTTTCCAGCTCTCTGACCTTTCCTTTATACTTGTTGTTGGACACTTGAAATTTTACGCACTCTAGGTGCCTTTTTTTCTGCATCTTTAAGGGATCTTTGGTAGTATTCTGTAGAAACAGAAGCATCTTCCACTCCAGGTCTTATCTTAACCTTTCTGACTCCAGGATTACTTATTCCTTCATACCCTTTAAGCTTGCGCACCAAGTCTTTATTTTATTATCTCAGGAAGTATAGCTCCATCTCTTTGTCCTTAATATCCCGGAGGAGTTCCCTATTTTCCAATTGCACTTGGTAAAAACGTTCTTTAGGTACATCATTTTGTAGCTCAATAGGCTGAGGATATAAAGGATCCTCATTTTCAAAAGGCAACATAAGAACCTTCACCTTATCCTTATCCCAATCCACGTAAGGACCATAAGTTATTACCTCTTTCGCTCCAAAGAACACCTTCCCTTTCCTGGTGACATTTCCCCGTGCAATCTCTACTTTCTTCATCAACTCAAGATCTCCCCCCTTCTTGCAATACACAAGATTGTAGCTAATTATCCCTTTTGTTCCTATGAGTGGAACATTAGAGAAACCTGAACAATTGGAAATCACCTCGAGACTTTCAACCATGAGTTTATACCACCGAATATCTAAAGAAGTGAGTTTCATTAGTCTTGATGCCCACGTACGAGTGTCCTTACTACTCACAAGTGGCCCCTTTGTAGGTAATTGTGCCATGAAACATTTTTAGTGGTATACAACAAACCACTAATCCTTTCTTTCCATGCCTTGAGTGAATAGCATGGTAAGTGTCAGCTAACAGGATGGGTACTGGATTCTTGTTCAGGAAAACACAGAGAGCATCTAAATCCACTATTTCTTTTATTTCAAGAAAAGGCCAAACACTAGAATAGAACTTGTAACTGAAATTATCTCTTGTAGTCCTCTCAATGGTGTCAGAATTGCTTGCCATTCTCGGAGGAGATGAAAACTCTAGAGTATCCTGGAAATGACAATGCATATCCAGGTTAACATTTTTTGTACATCATTTTTTGAAAGTAAATATGCTATGATGCAACAAGACAGGATCAAGGTTTCCATAACATTGGACACTACTAAACTATTGTATAGAGACAAAAGACACTGGATCAAAAGTTTGAAACAGTCACCAACGAGAACCAAATAATCACCAACAGAACCATAGTCACCAACGGTACCAATAAGATCATCCATTCCCTACTCACGGGTGAAGTATAGGTTAGGGTAAGGAGAGGGTGACTCAGAATCATGGGTCCGCCTGAAAGTACTATCATCGCAACAACAGACGTGTATGATGATAATACCCCATTTGTACCTCAACTGAGCATGGTACACATGACCGCACTAGTAGGACCTCGTCCAGTAGCTGTCATGTCTCCACTCTAGTCGTAGGGTTCCTAATGGTTTACAACTTTGGCCTGGGTACTGGTCCCTTTATCTCAATAGTATCATCCCATCCAAATAGATAAACAGCACAATAGCAATATCCAGAGTATAGGAAACCATGAAATAAGATGTAATGCATGAAAGCAAACAAAAAAATGAAGCAAAAAAGAAATAAACAAACAAAACACCCAAAGAACAGAAAATAAACACAAGCTAGGACTGACTTGCATAGGATGGACCAATAATTGTTTCTATTTTCCCCGACAGAGTCGTCAACTGTCGCCTCTGGGATTTCCATTGAAGCATGAACAAAGGCGAAAGACAGAAGAATCTCCATCAATATTATTTATCTTGAGAGATGGAAAGGAAACACTGAGTAAACATGGGGGAAGGAAAGGAGCATGGTCATTGCGATCAATAGAAAAGGGTAAGAAAGTCGATTACGCAAGGAGAAGGTATTAGCGACCCTCACATTTGTGGTACTCCACAGGGTCCACTTAAGTTTGTTATAATCTAAGGGTGTATATAATCTATGTCTAATTCCTAATTCTAAAAGGTAATGCATGGATGCAAAGTATTATGTACAAAAGAAAAGGTTTTATTAGTTGTGCATGTCACAGTTATGAAACTTTGTACCTACTGTGATCGGTGGATCTGGAACTGACTGTTTAACGCTGGTTTCGCGAAATGTCGCGGTAAGCAAGAGTCGCCACCGTATTTTATGTTCTCTAACAAGGAAAGGACAAAAGCACAGAAAAATTCCTTATAGAGATTGCTCTCGGTTCGGGAGGTAGAGTTATAGAAAGGGAAGGTGTTAGCACCCTTTCTATCCATGGTTATCCATGGGCTCTTAGATACTTTCTCATTTGTGTTTTCAAAATTGTTTGTTTGCTTTTCAACTGTGGGTTTAAAAAAGTTTCTTTGAAAATTTCAGTTCGACTCTTGTATCAGTCCTCAAGAGTGTTTGAAAAGTTGCTTTTGAAAGCTTTTTGAAAGGTGTCGGTGTGAAAAGAAGTTTTTGATTTGTTTTGAAATTAGAGCAAGTATCTACGAGTCGTCTACCTACCCTAAGGAATTTGTCTGTGTAAATGTCCTTAAGATAGTGCCATCCCACCATTGAGAGGTAGGTAGCACCACCGTCGGAGGTGTTCGGGTCAATTCGAGGATTCGGGACAGTGTGGTCACCAGAGCAATAGGAAGATACCTTAGAAGCTACCCTCATGCCATGTTCATGGACATGAGGACTTACTAAAACATCCTCTACTCGACGACCACCTTTTGAGGGGCAAGGCAACAGTGAGACGTACTCTAGGGGTGGTGTGTGATTTGTGTGTCATTTTCAATTATATTTGTCTTGTTCATGCATTGGTGATCTACGCTTTGTTTTTATTTTTGGCATTCATTCTTTCATGCAAGTTATTAACAGTTAAAAGATGCGGAATTAAAAAGTCCTACGCTATTACAAAGGCGCGGGTCTACATCGCCAAATAAATCCAAGACCCGATTTGAAATGAAATGCGGAAAGATAAATGTCCTAATTAATCTATTACAAGACTTTGGGGTAGTTACATAGAATTTATACAAAAAAAGAAACAAAATAAGCGCGCGAAACAGAATTATAATCGAAAGCGAGGGCGTTGGACCCTTTTAAAGAAATTAAATTGGAATTATGAAATTAATTAAATTAAATAAAGGAAAAAGAATTATTTTTGATATTTTTTGTACTTTATGGAGTTTAATGAGAAAATTAAATTGGAATTAAAAAAAGTTAATTAACCCTAGTTCTAAATTGTTTTTAATTTATTAAAAAAAATATTTTTAGTTTGACCTAATTTACATTAATTATTTACATGGCGTATTTATTTATGAAAATAATTAATATTTAATAATGGTAAAAGAAAAGAAAAAGAATAAAGTATTTAAAACCCTAATTCTACATTTTTTAGTTTATTAAAAAAACATTAAAATTAAACCTAGAATTAAAACTAAATTAGTTAATAAAATTTATTTACAAAACTATTAAATAAAATATATTTTTATTTTTTTGTCTTCTCTGATTTTTGTATTTTAAAATTAATTTTTATGATTTAAATAAAATAATTATTATAAATAACAAATAAATAAAAGAAAAGGAATAAGAAAGAGAGAGAAATACAAACAAGAGGGGGTTTGTTGATCCTTTGGAGGTTTGAATGAAGCAGTTTGGCCCATTAGCAATTGACGCCCCTTTTGACTTTTCAGACCACGTGCACATGCGTTGACTGAGGTATTCCCTGGACCCTAACTCTTGGCCACTGGATGGGCGCTCATGGCCACCTGGCAAGCCGTTGGTGAGGGTACATGATGGATCCCTGGAAGACATGCTACGTAGGAACAAGTTAAGGAAAAAAATATGAAAGATGCAAAGGGGACCTGGGAATCGAACCCAAGTCCCAATGTTTACCCACTACACATCCAAACATCTGAGCTACGCGCACACTTTATATTGGAATTGGCCAGCGAACAACATAACATGACACAACGCTTAGTGATGTCCATCGCGCAAAAATTCAAACGCGCCTATGATCAGTGGACACGTCTTCCATCTTCTTCATGTTTCCTGTAAATAAAAAAGAGATAGCGGGGGTTTTAAACCCCCACTAAATGGTATATGTGAAAATAGCGAATAGGACACTGTTGCTCATAAATTGAGCGCGACATATGGACTGAATTCGTGTGAAGCTTCTGATTCTAATGGCATAAGTCTTGTTGGCCAATTTTTTTCCAAGCGCAAAGCCCCAATTCATGGTTCCTGAAACCCTAAAAAACAGCCATGGCAATTCTCTATACAAGCAATGTTAATTCAATTCAATGATACCATGAGTTTCGTTGAGTTCATGTTAGTGTAAAACAAGCATTAGAATGTATGAATATGGCATGGAAAGGCAAATACGATTATGCAAAATATCAAGAACAGGGCGGCTTCGTTCTACCCGTTCTTTGTGTATGGAGATGTGATTTTGATCCAGAAAGTTTCCTTAATTCCTTGGCAAGCTATTGGAATGCTTATTTCGCTTTGAATTGCACTGAAATTGTGTTTTCAGTTTTGAAGTTTTTTCACAAAAATGCAAAGTGTGTATTCAGGTTTGGGCGCAACTTCCAGGTTCTATGCATTAGGGTTGTCTTCTGTTTATGTATGGGAATGAATTAGGGTAAGAATTTGAGTCCATAAACCTTTGCATTGATGAATCAAATATTTGATTTCCATGGAATCTTTTCCAATCTTTTCCTCATGAAGAACATGCCAATTTGCACAAAATCTTTACTTTTTTGATGTGCACGAGATCTTGAGTGAATAATGAGGGCATATGCTTAATAAAAGGATTCAAAAACATTTGTTTAGTATTTTTGTCATATTTTATTTAATTAAATGAATTAATGGTGATAAAAATTCAAATAAATAATAAAAAATGATGAAATAAATCCCCTTTGGGTCAAATGGTCGTGCATAGGCTTTGGATAATGATTCTTGGAAGAAAATGTGGCCCATTAGCAATTTTGAGGCATTTGAAGTAAAGTTGACTTTTCAAAATTCCCAAAAATTTCCCAACTTCCACAAGGCATATCTTGCTCAATTTTTAAGCTTTGATCATGTTATTGGACATTTTGGAAAGGTATTGAAGTCCTCTAACCAATGCCTTTGGTCCCATGTCATTTTGATTTACCAATATCAAGTTATGGTCTTTGACTTAAAGTCCCTTTTTGTTGACTTTTGAAAATGACCTATAATGTTGAGACTGATAACTTTTTGTGAGAGCATTTCTTGGACTTGAAGTGTGAAGAGGAGTTGTAGGAAATGTCTTTCTCTTCAAAATGAGCTTTGGATAGAATTTTTCTGATAAACCATGTGGAAGTTATGCCTTGGTCAAGTTACAGTTGACTTTTTCAACTGTCCAAATATGGAAACTTTTGCATCTTGAGACTTTTTGAGCCATGCCTTGAGAATCATGATCAAGAATTGATCAAATGATGTTTGTGGCTTCAAAATAAGATGTTGACCAAAAATTTGAACTTTTGACTGTCAAATGACCATTTTACCCCTACAGTTGACTGCTGAGCAATTAGGGCATTTGACTGTGCAATTTTGTGCTGTGAGTCTTGAAACTTGACATATGGATGCTTGACAATGTTTATAGGCATGTGGGACTTGATTGGACCCTTGGAAACTTCAGCTTCTTTGCCAGAATCAAAACCCTAGTTTTTTGACTGTTAGGAGGCCATTGAACTGTGCAACCCTTTAGAGATTTTGAAGCATGCTCTTTGCAAATCTTGAAGAATATGGGAGGGCAAATTTTGGGGTACAATAGTTGCCCCTGTTCAATCTTCTTAGACCTGAGGATGTAGATTGGCTGGCGTGCCTTTCGTAATCCGAAGGTGGAAGATGATTGGACACTAGAGTGCCCAGAAATTTGCGCTCACATGTTGGCAGTATGATGGTGGGAATGGGCTTATGGATGCCATTTGGAGATTGATGGATAGGATGATGCATTTACAGATGCCATGTTGAGAGATGATGGATAGGTGGATGGGCTTATAGATGCCATCTGGGTGTCGATCGCGTAAGAGATTCCTTAGCGAGAACTTGCGTACCTGAAAAAGAAAATGAGTACCTGGCCTGTTACAGGAGCTGGTCTTCAAACTCTTTGTATAGATGTGCCCTGACTGGTTACAGGAATTGAATCTGGAGCTTCAAATGGTGATGAATGAACCCGGGATGGTTACTACCTCAACGGGACGGTGAGAGAACCTTGGACGATTACTACTTCAACAGGAACGCTGAGAGAACCTTGGACGATTACTACCTCAACAGGAACGCTGAGAGAACCTTGTACGATTACTACCTCAACAGGAATGCTGAGAGAATCTTGGATGTCTTCTACTGGGATAAGAATCAGGGAGATCTTAGGGTCGATCTGACTGAACCGGAGAAGGCCTTTGACTGGATAAGAATCAGGAAAATCTTAGGGTCGATTTAACTGAACTGGGCAAGGTCTTGGAATATCTTCAACTGGATAAGAATCAGGGAGATCTTAGGGTCGATCTGACTGAACCAGAGAAGGCCTTTGACTGGATAAGAATCAGGAAAATCTTAGGGTCGATTTAACTGAACCGGACAAGGTCTTGAAATCTTCAACTGGATAAGAATCAGGGAGATCTTAGGGTCGATCTGACTGAACCAGAGAAGGTCTTTGACTGGATAAGAATCAGGAAAATCTTAGGGTCGATTTAACTGAACCGGACAAGGTCTTGGAATATCTTCAACTGGATAAGAATCAGGGAGATCTTAGGGTCGATCTGACTGAACCAGAGAAGGCCTTTGACTGGATAAGAATCAGGAAAATCTTAGGGTCGATTTAACTGAACCAGACAAGGTCTTGGAATATCTTCAACTGGATAAGAATCAGGGAGATCTTAGGGTCGATCTGACTGAACCAGAGAAGGCCTTGAACATAGCTGAGAACTTAACTGGATATTTCCTGAAAGGTAAAGGTCAGTCATATGCAATGCATGATATGGATCAAGCAATGACGTTCTCAACATAAATGAGATTGTATGTTCATGATGCATATATGCATGTATCATGATGTATGTGATGTTTTTGAATGTATGTTTTTTATCTAGGAAAGTAAATCCTTGACGGGTGTCGGGACGTTGAATCCTGGGCTGATGTAGAGCTTCTGTTTCCACTGGGGAGTGATGGTTGCAGGAATACCGGTAGGAGAAGATAACTCCGTTGGGGAATAAACTTGACGAATGGATTACTCTGCGGGGGGAAAATTACTCTAGCGATCTTGCTGGGGAATAATACTCTGTGGGGAGAGAGATATTTTGCTGGGATGATGATAACTCCGCTGGGGATACCATTGATGTTGGAAGTGTTAATGGACTTCGCTGGGAATAGGAAGACTTCGTCGGGGACGATCTTTCCGTGGCTTTTGGCTGAGGATAACCCAGTTATATCCTGGTAGGGAAATAACCTTTGAACAAGGCCGGGGGACGCGTTCGTGCTCTGCGGGGATAAGCTTCCAGAATCTACTGGGGATAAGCTTACTGCTTGGGGAGATGATTTAAACTTTCCTGGGGAAATCTTGATTGGACTCTCCTGGGGAAATTCTTTGAGATATATTGGGGAAGTGGCTCCGCTGAAGATCTGGTAAACCGCCGGGGAACAATCTTAGATCAAGACTACCGGGGATGCTTGTTAAGAATGTCCGTATATTGCTGGGGAATGTTGAGATCTGCTGGAGGATACCCAACTTCCTTAAGGCTGATATTATATCTTTGCTTGTGGAGAGTGTATTGACTTGCTGACGCACTCTCTGGGGAATTAAGATATGCTGGTTATGTTCTTCAGCCGAACTCACCTTGGTACCTTGGTGGACGGAACAATTAGATTGCTTAGACAACTCTTTATTGCCCCTGTTTCTAATGTTACTTGTAATTAATCCTTTGTTTCGTATGCAAATATTCATGAGTTAACAAATTATTGTCAATGCATATATCACAAATTGAACCTTGGACGTTCTTCGCAAAACAAAACAGAAAAAGGAAAAAACAAAAGGCAGTTTTAACTGAAAAGTGATTTGTATTGATTTTTGAATTTGCCTGTAAATAAGCGTTTATGTACAAGAGGCTGACGTCCTAGTAAGAGAACGCCGCTGAACAAAAGAGTTTACAATTTGTACAAAAGGGAAACAAAACAGCTGTGTGAAAAGAATGATCCACTGGGTTTCAACCCTGCTATCGCCTTTATATCTTCGAGCGTCTCATCACTTGATGACCTAGTCGAGGATGAAGCTGATTGATCAATGCCGTCTGAACTTGATGTAGATACCGGATTCTGGATGCAAAGTGATCCAATGAGACATAGTATTACGCTTTATCCCTAATTTTTGCCGTGACCTCCCTTTCGGGTTTTCAGTCCACCGGGATACCCATTTTTGCCCAAGCCGCCTTTTCAGGTTTTCGACTTGCCGGGTGTACAAATTTTTTTCATTTCATCCCTTCATTTTGCCTGAACCCTTTTGGTTCGCCGGGAAGCCCTAATTTTTGCCTAGGTATGTCAACCTAGCGTGTCTTTATTATGCGTAGTATCTTTTTACTATGTCTGCATTGGCGGGGTGAGGAAGGTCGTCACCATCCATGTTGGTTAGAATCATGGCTCCTCCTGAGAACACATGTTTAACCACAAATGGCACTTCGTACGTAGGGGTCCATTTGCCCCTTGGATCACTCTGAGGAAGGATGATACGTTTGATTACCAGATCCCCAACTTGATATTCTTGTGGTCTGACCTTTTTGTTAAATGCCCTGATCATTCGTTTTTGGTACGTATGACCATGACAAATAGCAGCAAGTCTCTTTTCGTCAATTAAGTTTAGCTGATCAAGTCGTGTCTGGATCCAATCATCTTCACTCAGGTCTGCATCCTTCATTATCCGAAGAGAGGGTATCTGCACTTCGATCGGTAAGACTGCCTCCATGCCGTAGACCAAGGAGAAAGGAGTTGCCCCGGTTGACGTCCTGGCTGAGGTACGGTACCCATGTAGAGCGAACGGTAACATCTCGTGCCAATCTTTATAAGTCACTGTCATCTTCTGCACGATTTTCTTAATGTTTTTATTTGCTGCTTCTACAGCCCCATTCATCTTCGGCCGATAAGGAGAAGAGTTGTGGTGCTGTATCTTAAACTGCTCGCAGAGCTCAGTGATCATCTTGTTATTGAGGTTGGTACCGTTGTCTGTAATGATTCTTTCAGGGACGCCGTATCGACAAATCAGATTATGCCGAATGAACCGTGCTACAACATTCTTGGTTACCGTGGCGTAGGAAGCTGCTTCAACCCACTTCGTGAAGTAATCAATCGCTACCAGGATGAAGCGATGTCCATTGGATGCTGTAAGTTTAATCTCGCCGATCATGTCTATGCCCCACATTGCAAACGGCCAAGGTGCTGTTAAGACATTCAGAGGAACTGGAGGAACATGCACTTTGTCAGCATATATCTGGCATTTATGGCATGTCCGAGAGTGTTGGTAACAGTCGGCTTCCATTATGGACCAGAAATACCCTGCCCGAAGGATTTTCTTTGCCATAGTGTGTCCACTGGAATGTGTTCCGAAGGTCCCTTCATGTAGCTCTTCCATGATCCTTTCTGCTTCAGTCTTATCCACACAACGCAGTAAGGTCGAATCATGGTTTCTCTTGTACAAAATGTCGTTGCTAAGGAAGAACTTGGTTGCGAACCTTCTCAGAAACTTCTTATCGTTGACAGATGCACCTTCAGGGTATTCCTGAGCTTCCAAGTATCTTTTCACCTCATGGTACCAAGGCTTCTCAGTCACCAATTCAGTCTCAAGATCACAACAGTATGCCGGTTCGTCCAGTTTCCAGATAATGATCCGGGGAGCCTCATTGTCCCATTTGACTTTGAACATGGAAGACATTGTAGCTAACGTGTCCGCCAGTTGATTCTCCTCTCTCGGAAAGTGTTCAAAGGTTATCTCTGTGAAGTGGGGGATCAATGTCAACACACACTCTCTGTAAGGAATAAGATTCGGATGTTTCGTATCCCACTCTCCTTTGATCTGATTGATCACGAGAGCGGAATCTCCGAAGACACTCAGAAACTTGATCCTTAGGTCGATCGCAGCTTGGAGACCCATGATGCATGCCTCATACTCCGCCATGTTGTTGGTGCAGTTGAAACATAGCCGAGCAGTAAGTGGAGTATGAGTGCCTTGAGGGGATATGATTACAGCGCTGATACCGTTACCCAAAGCATTGGAGGCTCCGTCAAAATGCATAGACCATCGGGATCCTTCCTCAGGTCCTTCATCCGGTCCAGGTACTTCACAATCAGTCACTATCATGATGCTCTCGTCTGGAAACTCGAAGTTCATTGACTGATAGTCGTCTACTGCCTGATGTGCCAAGTGGTCTGCCAATACACTTCCCTTGATGGCTTTCTGGGTTGTGTACTGGATGTCGTATTCTGTCAAGATCATTTGCCATCTTGCTATTCTCCCAGACAGAGCAGGCTTTTCAAATATGTACTTTATAGGGTCCATCTTTGAGATCAACAAGGTAGTGTGAGTCAGCATATACTGTCTCAGCCGGCGAGCAACCCATACCAAAGCGCAGCAAGTTTTCTCGAGCAGTGAGTATCGGGTCTCACAGTCGGTAAACTTTTTGCTAAGGTAATAAATGGCATGCTCTTTTCGGCCAGACTCGTCATGCTGCCCCAGCACACACCCCATTGAGTTGTCAAGTACTGTCAGGTATAGTATCAGAGGTCTCCCCTCAACCGGTGGCTAAGGATGGGTGGCTCTTGGAGATACTCTTTGATTCTGTCAAAAGCGGCCTGACATTCATCATTCCAACGTACTACCTGATCTTTCTTCAGCAGCTTGAAGATTGGTTCACAAGTAGCAGTTAGGTGCGAGATGAATCGGGCAATGTAATTCAGGCGTCCTAGAAAGCCTCTGACCTCTTTCTCTGTCTTAGGAACTTGCATCTCTTGAATAGCTTTAACCTTAGCAGGGTCCACTTGAATACCCTTATCACTCACGACGAAGCCCAGCAACTTTCCAGATCTAACCCCGAAGGTGCACTTGTTCGGGTTCAACCTCAGCTTGTACAGTTTCAGACGGTCAAACAATTTCTGCAGATGATCAAGGTGTTCTTCCTCAGTTTGGGACCTTACAATCATGTCATCAACGTACACTTCGATCTCATGATGGATCATGTCATGAAATAAAGCAACCATGGCACGTTGGTAGGTTGCCCCAGCATTTTTCAGTCCAAAAGGCATGACCTTGTAGCAGAAGGTGCCCCACTGAGTAAAAAAGGTGGTCTTTTCCATGTCTTCCGGAGCCATCTTGATCTGATTATACCCTGAAAAACCATCCATGAAAGAGAACACCTTGTGCTGAGCAGTATTGTCAACCAGAACATCAATGTGAGGTAGAGGGAAGTCATCTTTGGGGCTGGCCCTGTTCAGGTCCCTGTAGTCGACACACATTCTGACCTTACCATCCTTCTTTGGTACTGGCACCACATTAGCAACCCACTGAGGGTAAGAAGTCACTGCAAGGAACCCGGCATCAAACTGTTTCATAACCTCGGCTTTAATCTTCTCAAACATCTCTGGACGCATACGGCGGACCTTTTGCTTAACCGGAGGGCAGTCTTCCTTGGTAGGCAGATGATGGACCACAATATCGGTATCCAACCCAGGCATGTCTTCGTAGGACCAGGCAAAGATCTCCATATAGTCATGTAGCATCTGAGTCAACCGTTGCTTCACGCTGAGCTCTAGGTTGGCACCAATCTTAACTTCCTTCCTGTCCATCTCAGTACCCAGATTTATTGTTTCCACTGGCTCTTCTTGTGGTCGAATTGCCCTCTCTTCCTGGAGTAACAGTCTTGCAAGCTCGTCAGGCACCTCACAATCATCTTCACCTTCGTCTTTGGCTAAGTTGATCGGATTTTCGAAGTCATAACTGGCAGTAGCAGAGTCGTTACCAGTGAGATCCAGAGTGGATTGAAACCTGTATGAGTGAGTGTGTGTAAATACAGCTGTTTTGCAATATATAAAGAAAGGAAAGAAAGAAAAGGAGCATAAGATTTGAAATGCGAGAAAACGTCCAAGATCTTTATTCATGATATATGAAATGACAATTAATATACCCTCACAAATGAAGCCACGGTGCCCCGGGTAAGACACCGGGCCATAGAGTTTCAAATCATTGTTTATTACAAAAACAAAAAACAAAGGAATTCATTACTCCGTAACAAAAGTAACAGGTAGGTTGTCCTTCGCAGTCCAATTGCTAGGTCCACTGTCGGCCGTCGGATAAATCCAGTTGTCGAACTCAGCTTCATCCACTTCATCCTCCTCCCTGATAGCATTCACTCCATGGTTAGGCATGGGGGCAGTCACCACATTGGGCTTCTCAGGTGCCTCAAATTGTACCTCCTTTGCATCAATAAGGTCTTGAACCTTATTCCTTAAGGCCCAACAGTCATCAGTAGAATGCCCCGGGCTATCGGAGTGATAAGCACAGCGGGCATTCGGATTATACTTGGGAGAGGCAGTATTCACAACCTTCGGGGCCTCTCTGACAGTCACCAAATTGGTGGATAGCAACTGCGGAAAGATTTGCGATAGGGTCATACTCAGCCGGGTAAACTCTCTTCTGGGTTTTTCAGCCCTTTGCGGATTGGTTTGCCGAGGAGCGGCAACAGGTTTAGCAATCATTACCGCGTTGACAGATTGGCGGCGTTCTGGTTTCTCTTGCCTTCTAGGCCCATATACAGCACTGGCCTCCTTCTTAAAGGGCTTCTTCTCAGAACTTGACGATGCACCCTTCTGAATTTTACCGGACTTCATTCCAGCCTCTATTCTCTCCCCAGTCAGAATAAGATCAGTAAACCATGCAGACGAATTACCGATAAGATGATTGAAAAACGGCCCAGAGAGGGTCCCCAAGAACATGTCTACCAATTCACGGTCAGTTAACGGAGGCTGCACTCTGCCAGCCAGATCCCTCCACTTTTGTGCATACTCTTTAAAACCTTCACTTGATCCTAGCGACATACCCTGGAGTTGGGTACATGTAGGAGCAAGGTCGGCATTATATTGATACTGCTTGTAAAAAGCAGTAGCCAACTCCTCCCAGTTACGAACTTTGGTCCCATCCAACTGATAGAACCATTCGAGATGAGTCCCTGAAAGACTCTCCTGGAAGAAGTGGATCCACAAATTCTTATCCATAGTGTACGGCTGAATCTTCCGCACGTAAGATCTGAGGTGTAGCTTGGGACAAGACGCCCCGTCATACTTGGTGAAAGATGGTGCCTTAAACTTGTGAGGAATAATCACACCAGTAGATAAGCCCAAGTCTCCGAAATCCAGCCCAGGCACTTGTTGGATCTCCATTGCATTCAGTCTGTCTTCCAACTGCTTGTATTTGTCTTCAGCCGGAGGATACTGTTCCTCATTAAAGTCAGTCTCGTTGTCAGAGACTACCGGACTAGGACCTTTTCCCCCTTGGGGACTGCTCTTGCCTATAGAAGAACCAGCTTCCTCATTCTGCAGAGTATTGCCAAACCTTCGGCCCGAGTTGAAAAGAACAGTTCTCTTCTTCTTCTTCTTCTCCTTCTTCAGGAGTAAAGCCTTCAGCTCTTCTTGGCCTTGAGCCAAACCCATGATCAGCTCCTGAAATTGCGCATTCTGCGCCTGAAGAGCCTTGATAGACATCTCGGTTGATGATGAGTCAGGGTTCATGATGCTGAAATAAACAGCGAAGAACAGTAAGCAACCTGAAAAGAAGAATACCTGCTATGGACATGATGAATGGAATGCGTATGATTTATGTTTTCAAAGACAATCGGGAATCAACTTTGTAAACAAAAAGGAACACACTTCATTAGATTCAACTTTGCAATTTAAATTGTTCAACAGATTGCCCTTAGGCATTACATAAAAGGGAAATACTGAAAAGGGAAATAAAACTGTAAAAGAACATCCAGAGCTCCTTATTGATCCAATGGTCTCCTCTTCTCAGTATGGATGTAGTCATTCAGAGCTCGCTCATTCTCCAACTGCTTTGTCAGCTTCTGGATCTTCAACTCCTGCTCGTTGAACCTTTCCCGGTAAGAATCCCGTTCTTCTCGTAGTTGCGACCAAGACCTCTTTAATGTCTCATAATCAGTAGGTATCTGAGGAGGGAGGATAGTTGGAGGAGCCCCATCTTTGTCAGGATACTCAAGAATGACGGGTCTGACAGCTTCGTACGGCATACCTAACTTCTGAGCACGGATACGGACCCATTTGTAGTAGGCTTCCATAGGTAAAGAAGTCTTTGGCCCCAACTCTTGTGGGTCAGCTTTACGAACTCTGTCCCAAGCCTTGATGAACCTACGATGCAGCTCGTCACTATCCACCTGAAACTCAAAACTGATGTGAGGCACCAACATCTCATGAGGCCCTGCTCTTCTGGCTCTTCCAAACTGACGGAGCGCTAGACATGGATTGTAAGAGATTCCTCCTTGAGTACCAATCTAAGGAACATTAGGGTATTCCCCGCAACGATCAATAACTGCTATCTCATCCAAACCTCTGAAAGTCCAACTGATGTCCTTATCCGTGAGAGACATTAACCTATGAGCCCATCCTCTTCCTTCTTGGTTCTTCAGCACGAACTTAGGGAGGTGCGAAATAAACCACCTCACCAACAAAGGGATACAACACCACAGAGTTCCTCGTCTTCGGGCAGTACGAGCATAAAGTTGTTGCAGGATGTCACCCAAGAGAGTGGGCACAGGATTTTGATACATGAAGATCCTTATGGCAGTGACATTGATGAAGTTGTCAGGATTAGGAAACAAGACTAGCCCATAGATTAAGAGAGCCAAGATATCTTCATATGCCCTAAAGTCCAAATCATTCCAGAAACTGTTAGCTTTACCAATCAGAAACTTGGCCAAGAAACCCTTAACTCCGCTTCTAGTCACCCAGTTGTCCATTACTTCTTGATGGGTCAAAGGAAGAGCTGCAGCAACCTCCTCAAGCCTCAGGGTCTTTTCCCAACCAGTAAAGGGAGTCTGATCCAAGATAGGGATACCAAGCAAATCAGAGAACTCTTCCAGGGTAGGGACCAGCTGGAAGTCTTGAAAGGTGAAACACTAGTACAGAGGGTCATAGAACTGGGTCAGGACACTCATCAACTGTTGATCCCACTTTGCAGTGACTAAACTGAGAAGAGAACCATGCCTCTGGATGAAGGAAGTGGTATTTGGAATCCTGCTAACCAATTCTTCAAGCAACTCAGGTGGGTGAACAAAGTTGAACCGGATAGTATTCCTTCGCATAGGCATCATGATATCCTACAAAATAGAGCAAAGGTGAAACCCTCTTGTCTTTGAAATGGTCAGTCCTTATGTAGGATGCATGCAATGCTCATGATGTTATGATGTTATGATAAAGCACACCACAAATATTCACAAAGGCAAACATGGTAAGGCACACAAGTCACACAAGACAAACCCTTAAAGTTTAGGCCAGCATGAGGTCTAGGTATTACCCTCTTTCAGTTTGTTGGTTCATACCTGTCCTATCAAAAGTAACCGGGTTCTTAGAGGATCCCAATATCATTGACTACCCTCAATCGGTCATAACTCCAGCATCGCAATCTTTTCTTGCGGCCAGAACCATCACGAGAGTTTAGCCTCAATGGGCGTAGCATACTGCTACTGTTCTAATGGCCAAGTTGTGTCATTTAAGGTTCTAAGGTCTGTTGGTGCTTAATGACTCCTCAGAAGACCCATATTCTCCTCGTTGCAACACAAGGGATATCGGTACAGACCAAGGCGCCACACCAACGTAGCCACTGCTTCACCCATGTCGGTCTACGTCGGACAGGTCCCTCACAGCTTATGCTACCTAAACAGGGTATCCCCAGATCCGGGTTAGGATCTATGTAACCCCCATGCAACCCACAATTTTAAAGCAAACAAGTCAATACAATTGAAAACACAGTTATGAACTATCCTAAGGTACACCTCACTTTAAGTAAATATCCCCAGCAGAGTCGCCAGTTCTGTGATCGGTGGATCTGGAACTGACTGTTTAACACTGGTTTCGCGAAATGTCGCGGTAAGCAAGAGTCGCCACTGTCTTTTATGTTCTCCAACAAGGAAAGGACAAAAGCACAGAAAAATTCCTTATAGAGATTGCTCTCGGTTCGGGAGGTAGAGTTATAGAAAGGGAAGGTGTTAGCACCCTTTCTATCCATGGTTATCCATGGGCTCTTAGATACTTGCTCATTTGTGTTTTCAAAATTGTTTGTTTGCTTTTCAACTGTGGGTTTAAAAAAGTTTCTTTGAAAATTTCAGTTCGACTCTTGTATCAGTCCTCAAGAGTGTTTGAAAAGTTGCTTTTGAAAGCTTTTTGAAAGGTGTCGGTGTGAAAAGAAGTTTTTGATTTGTTTTGAAATTAGAGCAAGTATCTATGAGTCGTCTACCTACCCTAAGGAATTCGTCTGTGTAAATGTCCTTAAGATAGTGCCATCCCACCATTGAGAGGTAGGTAGCACCACCGTCGGAGGTGTTCGGGTCAATTCGAGGATTCGGGACAGATTGGTCACCAGAGCAATAGGAAGATACCTTAGAAGCTACCCTCATGCCATGTTCATGGACATGAGGACTTACTAAAACATCCTCTACTCGACGACCACCTTTCGAGGGGCAAGGCAACAGTGAGACGTACCCTAGGGGTGGTGTGTGATTTGTGTGTCATTTTCAATTATATCTGTCTTGTTCATGCATTGGTGATCTACGCTTTGTTTTTATTTTTGGCATTCATTCTTTCATGCAAGTTATTAACAGTTAAAAGATGCGGAATTAAAAAGTCCTACGCTATTACAAAGGCGCGGGTCTACATCGCCAAATAAATCCAAGACCCGATTTGAAATGAAATGCGGAAAGATAAATGTCCTAATTAATCTATTACAAGGCTTTGGGGTAGTTACATGGAATTTATACAAAAAAAGAAACAAAATAAGCGCGCGAAACGGAATTATAATCGAAAGCGAGGGCGTTGGACCCTTTTAAAGAAATTAAATTGGAATTATGAAATTAATTAAATTAAATAAAGGAAAAAGACTTATTTTTGATATTTTTTGTACTTTATGGAGTTTAATGAGAAAATTAAATTGGAATTAAAAAAAGTTAATTAACCCTAGTTCTAAATTGTTTTTAATTTATTAAAAAAAATATTTTTAGTTTGACCTAATTTACATTAATTATTTACATGGCGTATTTATTTATGAAAATAATTAATATTTAATAATGGTAAAAGAAAAGAAAAAGAATAAAGTATTTAAAACCCTAATTCTACATTTTTTAGTTTATTAAAAAAAACATTAAAATTAAACCTAGAAATAAAACTAAATTAGTTAATAAAATTTATTTACAAAACTATTAAATAAAATATATTTTTATTTTTTTGTCTTCTCTGATTTTTGTATTTTAAAATTAATTTTTATGAGTTAAATAAAATAATTATTATAAATAACAAATAAATAAAAGAAAAGGAATAAGAAAGAGAGAGAAATACAAACAAGAGGGGGTTTGTTGACCCTTTGGAGGTTTGAATGAAGCAGTTTGGCCCATTAGCAATTGAGGCCCCTTTTGACTTTTCAGACCACGTGCACATGCGTTGACTGAGGTATTCCGGTGACCCTAGCTCTTGGCCACTGGATGGGCGCTCATGGCCACCTGGCAAGCCGTTGGTGAGGGTACATGATGGATCTCTGGAAAACATGCTGCGTAGGAACAAGTTAAGGAAAAAATATGAAAGATGCAAAGGGGACCTGGGAATCGAACCCAGGTCCCAACGTTTACCCACTACACATCCAGCCATCTGAGCTACGCGCACACTTTGTATTGGAATTGGCCAGCGAACAACATAACATGACACAACGCTTAGTGATGTCCATCGCGCGAAAATTCAAACGCGCTTATGATCAGTGGACACGTCCTCCATCTTCTTCATGTTTCCTGTAAATAAAAAAGAGATAGCGGGGGTTTTAAACCCCCACTAAATGGTATATGTGAAAATAGCGAATAGGACACCGTTGCTCATAAATTGAGCGCGACATATGGACTGAATTCGTGTGAAGCTTCTGATTCTAATGGCATAAGTCTTGTTGGCCAATTTTTTTCCAAGCGCAAAGCCCCAATTCATGGTTCCTGAAACCCTAAAAAACAGCCATGGCAATTCTCTATACAAGCAATGTTAATTCAATTCAATGATACCATGAGTTTCGTTGAGTTCATGTTAGTGTAAAACAAGCATTAGAATGTATGAATATGGCATGGAAAGGAAAATACGATTATGCAAAATATCAAGAACAGGGCGGCTTCGTTCTACCCGTTCTTTGTGTATGGAGATGTGATTTTGATCCAGAAAGTTTCCTTAATGCCTTGGCAAGCTATTGGAATGCTTATTTCGCTTTGAATTGCAATGAAATTGTGTTTTTAGTTTTGAAGTTTTTTCACAAAAATGCAAAGTGTGTATTCAGGTTTGGGCGCAGCTTCCAGGTTCTATGCATTAGGGTTGCCTTCTGTTTATGTATGGGAATGAATTAGGGTAAGAATTTGAGTCCATAAACCTTTGCATTGATGAATCAAATATTTAATTTCCATGGAATCTTTTCCAATCTTTTCCTCATGAAGAACATGCCAATTTGCACAAAATCTTTCCTTTTTTATGTGCACGAGATCTTGAGTGAATAATGAGGGCATATGCTGCATAAAAGGATTCAAAAACATTTGTTTAGTATTTTTGTCATATTTTATTTAATTAAATGAATTAATGGTGATAAAAATTCAAATAAATAATAAAAAATGATGAAATAAATCCCCTTTGGGTCAAATGGTCGTGCATAGCCTTTGGATAATGATTCTTGGAAGAAAATGTGGCCCATTAGCAATTTTGAGGCATTTGAAGTAAAGTTGACTTTTCAAAATTCCCAAAACTTTCCCAACTTCCACAAGGCATATCTTGCTCAATTTTTAAGCTTTGATCATGTTCTTGGACATTTTGGAAATGTCTTGAAGTCCTCTAACCAATGCCTTTGGTCCCATGTCATTTCGATTTACCAATCTCAAGTTATGGTCTTTGACTTAAAGTCCCTTTTTGTTGACTTTTGAAAATGACCTATAATGTTGAGATTGATAACTTTTTGTGAGAGCATTTCTTGGACTTGAAGTGTGAAGAGGAGTTGTAGGAAATGTCTTTCTATTCAAAATGATCTTTGGATGAAATTTTTCTGATAAACCATGTGGAAGTTATGCCTTGGTCAAGTTACAGTTGACTTTTTCAACTGTCCAAATATGGAAACTTTTGCATCTTGAGACTTTTTGAGCCATGCCTTGAGAATCATGATCAAGAATTGATCAAATGATGTTTGTGGCTTCAAAATAAGATGTTGACCAAAAATTTGAACTTTTGACTGTCAAATGACCATTTTACCCCTACAGTTGACTGCTGAGCAATTAGGGCATTTGACTGTGCAATTTTGTGCTGTGAGTCTTGAAACTTGACATATGGATGCTTGACAATGTTTATAGGCATGTGGGACTTAATTGGACCCTTGGAAACTTCAGCTTCTTTGCCAGAATCAAAACCCTAGTTTTTGGACTGTTAGGAGGCCATTGAACTGTGCAACCCTTGAGAGATTTTGAAGCATGCTCTTTGCAAATCTTGAAGAATATGGGAGGGAAAATTTTGGGGTACAACACCTACATACCACCGACCGTGCAATAGGGGTCAAGGCACTCATAGTTCACCTAAAAATGTTTGGAGTGTTCGAATTTTTTTATGAACGATGCTAGCAAAGCATGTCCTTTTTGAAAAGGTTTTAAAAAGAAAAAGTCTGAAGACAAAAAGGTTTGCATTGGTTGCTATTTTTGTTATGAATAATAGCTATTAACCTCAAGAGATATATATTAGCCACTTCTCCACCTTATTAATGAAAAACGTCTTTAAGACTTTAACCACATAAAATACTACGAATGAAAGAACGATAAGATCGAGAAGAAACCCGCTTATCATTTCCATTTCTTAGTAGAAGTGTGATTCTCATCATTTATTATTAAGTGTTTTGATAGGTTTGAAAGAAAAAAAATTTAGTTTTAACATGGATGCAAAAGAGAAAAGACTAACAAAAGGGGATCTCAATCCTATAAGTTGTCATGCTTGTGGACCTAAAGTTGGGATAAGAGGAAGGTCTACCTAATTTTATCATGCATGGATAGTAAACCTAAGGTATATTTAGTTCAAACTTGGAGAAGAATGAAATAAAGATCCTATGGGGAACGTGGCAATCTCGTAAAAGAGAATAAGAGAAATAAGAAGAAGCAATCACACTTAAATAAGAGATAAAGAAAACACCACATAAACACACATGCAATTAGGATAGATACCTAAGAACATAAGAAAGAAAAGATGATAAAACATCAAGTAACAAGTATAGAAGGGATGATAAAATATGAAGATAAAGAGGGGATGAAAAAACAACAAATAAGAGGGAAGATGATAAAACATCACAAAAATATCATAGTACATCAAGTAGAGCAAATATGGTAATACATAAAATAAGAAATGATAAAATATCAGATACACAAAACATGGTAATAAAACACAAAAGAAAAGAGATGATAAAACATCACATAAAGATGATAAAACATCAATAAGGAAGATGATAAAACATCAAGAATACATGCATCAAGATGACAAAACATCGAGTCTCAAAGAAAAGAGAAGGATGATAAAACATCATTGAACATACAAGTTCATGTGGTAAATTTGTGTTTCTTTCGTTATGTAAATTTGTGTTTTTTCGCAAGCTTGTCGTGTTAAGCTTAAGGAAGTTTTTATGTTGTAAATATTCTGTACATTGAGTGTGTAGAGTGATTGTGGAGCTTGCATAGCAGCTGCACTAGTTGCTGTCCTGTATTTCTACAACTAGTGTAGTGCGCTCTGTACCGCTTGGCGCACTCTACTGTGCAGAACCAGTGAACTATTTTAAATTTTTCGCTTGGTTTTTCTTTTTCCCACTTCCACCTAGGCCTTGTAGTAGTAAATAATATTAGTATAATTAATTATTTTGATGTTGCTTGGACTCAATTTTGGTTCGATAGCTTGAAGTCGCTTTTGGTGATTTTCAAAGTTTAAGTGTTTCAACTTACGAATGCGTGGTAATGATTTTGTTAAAGTTTTATACACGTCTGACTTATATGTTTATAGATTTCTATACTTTAGCATATTCATGATACTCAGAATTTCTACAATTTTTATTCCATTCATTCTTTTGTATACTTGTTCATTTGTGAATCACTTTAGTTCATACCCTTTTTGTGAGGTAGCTTTCCATTGTTCACATATGCTGGAGGCCATAATTCTTGTTTTAACTGGATTTTATTATGTTTAATATTTTGTTTGTGTTTATTGTATGAAATCTTGAACATGATCAAGGCATTTTTGTTCCATTTTGAGCATAACTACCTTGGCCAAATAGTTAATTCACCTTGTGAATGTGTAATCATTAGTAACCCCTTTGATCTTTTTGTCGATATCCATGTTATTTTTGTTAAATGCCTGTCTATGAGTGTTTGGTTTATCTTTTTGTATGGATATTGATTCTTTGTTTTCTTGAATCCCCAACTATGATTTTTAGTTGAATTTTTACCTTGCCTTAGAAAGTAGGGAATATTCACATTATGATGATAGTTGAATTCAAGTCGGGGCGAGGAATGTTTATGTCCTTATGTTGTGATTGTTATGAGGTTGTGAAAATAAAAGAAAAATAAAAAAATGTGAAGAAAAAAAGTGAAAAGGAAAAAATGAAAGAAAAAAAAGCTTTGAAAAAGAAAAACAAAAAGATTTTGAATAATAGTGCTAATAAGTGAAGTGTGCTGGTTTGACATTTGGAATGAAGAAGAAGTTTGATTGAAATTATTTTGCTTGAGTCTTTGTGAGTTGATCACTCCCTTAGGTTAAGACATGTTTTTGTTTCTATTAGCTTTAGGAAGTATCCCTTGTTTTTTAACCAAGCCACCTTATAACCTTGAAAAGCCCTTGAGATTCTTGCTTTTGTATTGTCAATATGAGTTTTTGGATGAATGCATAATTTAGAATTTTGTTAGTAAGATTGTGGATGAGTGAAAATACATTATTTTGTGTTTTTCATCTACTGATGATTGCTTTTGCTAGGTGTGATTCATTTGGGAACTACTGCTATTTTAGAATCTTTGGCATGTTCTTTGTATTTAGAATTTTCTTTGTGTTAATGTTATCTTCGTAGTTTAGTGGTAAGTATGTTTCTTCATGTGTACCATTTTTCATTTGAACCATTGCATTTGTTTTTCATTTTCAAAACTTATTGATTCACGATTCTTTGGTTTATTACTTTTGGTACTTTGAGTTATTTGGCCTTGTTTGAGGACAAACAAGTTCAAGTTGGGAAGAGTTTGATAAGTGCAAATTGTAGTTATTTTTGTATATACTTTTTGTTGCACTTATCGACTTTTGTGTGTTAATATCGTTGAATAAACCTGTCTTTTGTGTAAATATGTTTAGTTTGTGTTTATTTGTGTTTTTTGTATATAGTGTATCGTTTTCTATTTTCCCATTCATTTTGTAGGTATTTGTTTCATTTTGGAGCATTGAGGAATAAGGTGTCGAAGGCACGGCTACGAATGTGCATTTTCTGAATAAAAGATCTGTTTTGGGATATTTTGTCCAGGAGAATCCGCATAGCGCGCAGAGGCTGCAAGTGCGAGTGGCGCTCAGCGCATTTTGTAGTGCGTTGCATGTGTTCTATTGTTTTGGCAGAACCAATGTTTTGAAGGCCGCTTAGCGCGGATATTGCGATTAGCGCGGTTTAGGTCGGTTTTGTGTGTAAATATAGCGCAACTCGCTTAGCACGCTGAGGCCGCTTAGCATGGTCTACTGAGTTTTATTTTATAAAAACATATTTCATTCATTTTTAGGTTATGGTTTTAGAGAAGTTTTAGCTCCCAAATCCATCAACTTGTAAATTTTGTTAGGATTAGCTTAGATAACAACTATAGAGCTTGCATACAGATGATCCAGGATGGGTTGCTCTTCGATCGGCACTGACAAACCGGTATATTTGTGGTTCATTTTTCTTCCACTTTGTGTATTCTCTATTGGTTGGGTTTATATGTATATTTTCTTTGAATTAATGTATATTTTTCGCCCTTGGCGTTATATAAAACTTGCTTTACGAATCTTTGTGGATTATTGTCCTGGATTTTTACTTTGTGTTAGGGATTTAAGTTGTTATAGACATATACTGCTTAGATTCTTATCTAGGATAATTATCTGTTAGTTTGTGATTCAAAAGATAGATTTAGAGTTGACATCTACTTGGGTATCTGAGCTTAATGCTTCTGTGTTGTTTGTGTCGCTCTGATAGATCGTCGATACAGGAGAGCACGGTTGACTCATGTATTGTTAAGGTGGTTGAGAGATTGCTACTGAGGTGATTCAGTATGCCTCTAAATTTAGGTAGAAATGACTTAGGATATGAGTGATACGTAGTGACATTGACTACTATTATTAGGTTGAGTATAATAGGTCGATAGGTTTAAGTCTGTGAGAAGTAGTATATATGCATGCTTGATAAGTTATTCTTTTTTCCTTTTTATACATTTATTTTCTGTTAATACATTTTCTTCAACCTATTTATCCCCAAACTCATTAACAAGAAATTTTTCGAATGACGAATCAATAACCATTCTATGTGGACACGATATAATATAACATAAATATCACCCGATAAAAATAATACTTTACTTTTTGCTTTCCTCTCTACAGCAACAACAAAATGGTGTCGTTGTCAGGGATTGGTTCTATTGTTTCCGCATTATGATAATGTTTTTGTTTTTGAGTTTTGTAATTAATGTATATGTTATATAGAAATTGTACATTAACTTGTATATGATACTTGTGCATATATATATGTTTTTCTTTGTTTTCACGTATTATTGTAAATTGTCTTGTTTTCGTAATGTTTGTTGTGTGGATGTTAGAACACTTTCTTTAGGTTTGCGCGGTGTGACAATATCATGGCATGACAATAGGAGGTTACTAGCTCGTATAATAAAGGAGTGGAGCTTACGACGTAAAACAAGCATGTTTTGTTTGTATTCGTTTTGGTTATGTGTTAACTTGTGTTTTAAACAAGTTGAAATAGGACTTGTTTTAAATTTTCAAATTTTCACTTTTCAACTAGTTAATTCACTTTCTATCGTTTGTTTCGTTATGTAAATTTGTATTTTTCCGCAAGCTAGTCGTGTTTAGCTTGAGGAAGTTTTTATGTTGTAAATATTTTGTACATTGAGTGTGTAGGGTGATTGTGGAGTTTGCATAGCAGCTGCACCAGTTGTTGTCCTATTTTTCCGCAACTGGTGTAGCGCGCTCAGTACCGCTTAGCACGCTCTGCAGTGCACAACCAGTGGATAATTTTTAATTTTTCGCTTGGTTTTTCTTTTCCCCACTTCCACCTAGGCCTTGTAGTAGTAAATAATATTAGTATAATTAATTATTTTGTTGTTGTTTGGATGCAATTTTGGTTCGATAGCTTGAAGTCGCTTTTGGTGATTTTCAAAGTTTGAGTGTTTCAACTTGCGAATGCATGGTAATGATTTTGTTAATGTTTTGTACACGTTCGAGGTATGTGTTTATAGATTTCTATACTTTAGCATATTCATGATACTTAGACTTTTTACAATTTTTATTCCATTCATTCTTTTGTATACTTGTTCATTTGTGAATCACTTTAGTTCTTACCCTTTTTGTGAGGTAGCTTTCCCTTGTTCACATATGCTGGAAGCAACAGTTCTTGTATTAACTGGATTTTATTATGTTTAATATTTTTTTTGTGTTAATTGTATGAAAGCTTGAACATGATCAAGGCATTTTTTATTCTATTTGAATCACAACTACCTTGGTCAAATAGTCAATTCACCTTGTGAGTGTGTGATCATTAGTAACCCCTTTGATATTTTTATCGATATCCATGTTATTTTTTTTAAATGCTTGTCTATGAGTGTTTAGTTCATCTTTTTGTATGTATATTGATTCTTTGTTTTCTTGAATCCTCAACTATGATTTTTAGTTGAATGTTTACCTTGCCTTAGAAAGTAGGGAGTATTCACATTATGATGATGGTTGAATTCAAGTTAGGGAGAGGAATGTTTATGTGCTTATGTTGTGATTTCTATGAGGTTGTGAAAATAAAAGAAAAATAAAAAATGTGAAAAAAAATGAAAAAAAAAGCGTCGAAAAAGAAAAACAAAGAGTTTGAATAATAGTGCTAATAAGTGATGTGTGTTGGTTTGAAATTAGGAATGAAGAATAAGTTTGATTGAAATTATTTTGCTTGAGTCTTTCTGAGTTTATCACTCCCTTAGGTTAAGGCATGTTTTTGTTTCGATTAGCTTTAGGACTTATCCCTTGTTTGTTAACCAAGCCACCTTATAACCTTGAAAAGCCCTTGAGATTCTTGCTTTTGTATTGTCAATATGAGTTTTTGGATGAATGCATAATTTAGTCTTTTGTTTGCAAGATTGTGGATAAGTGAAAATACATGTTTTTGTGTGTTTTTCATCTACCGATGATTGTTTTTGCTAGGTGTGATTCATTTGGGAACTAGTGTTGTTTAATAATGTTTGGCATGTTCTTTGTATTTATCATTCGTTTCGTGTTTATGTTATCTTCGTAGTTTAGTGGTAAGTATGTTTCTTCATGTGTACCATTTTCCATTTGAACCATTGCAGTTGTTTTTCGTTTTCAAAACTTTTTGATTCACGACTCTTTGGTTTATTAGTTTTGGTACTTTGAGTTGTTTGGCCTTGTTTGAGGACAAACAAGTTCAAGTTGGGGAGAGTTTGATAATTGATAATTGTAGTTATTTTTGTATATGATTTTTGTTGCACTTATCAACTTTTTTTGTTGTTAATATTGTTGAATAAGCCTGACTTTTGTGTAAATACGTTTAGTTTGTGTTTTTTTGTGTTTTTGTGTACATAGTGTATCATTTGTTGTTTTTCCATTCATTTTGTAGGTATTTGCTACATTTTGGAGGATTGAGGAATAAGGTGTCGAAGGAACGGCTACGGATGCGCATTTTCAGAATAAAAGATCAATTTTGGAACATTTTGTCCAGGAGAGTCCGCTTAGCACGCAGAGGATGCTAAGCGCGAGTGGCACTCAATACACTTTGTAGCGTTCTGCTTACGTTCTACTGTTTTGGCAGAACCAATATTTTGAAGCCCACTTAGCGCGGTTTAGGTCGGTTTTGTGTGTAAATATAGCGTAACCCGCTTAGCACGCTGAGGCCGCTTAGAGCGGTCTGCTGAGTTTTGTTTTATAAAAACATATTTCATTCATTTTTAGGTTATGGTTTTGGGGAAGTTTTTGCTCCCAACTCCATCAACTTGTAAATTTTGTTAGAAGTAGCTTAGATAACAATTATGGAGCTTGCATGCGGATGATTCGAGATGGATTGCTCTTTGATCGACGCGGAAAAACCGATAGATTTGTGGTTCATTTCTATGACTCTTTGTGAATTCTCTATCGGTTGGGTTTGTATGTATATTTTCATTGAACTGGTGTATATTTTTCTCCCTTGGAGTTATATAAAAATTGTTTACGAATCTTTGTGGATTGCTGTCCTGGATTTTTACTATGTGTTAGGGATTTAAGTTGTTATAGACATATACTTCTTATATTCTTATCTATGATGATTATTTGTTAGTTTCTGATTCTAGAGATAGATTTAGAGATGACGTCTACTTGGGTATCAGAGCTTAATGCCTCTGTTGTTTGTGTCACTTTGATAGATCATCGATACAAGCGAGTACGGTTGACTCCTGTGTTGTTGAGGTGGTTGAGAGATCGCTACCGAGGTGATACAGTAGGCCTCTCAATTTGGGTTAGAAATGACTTAGGTTATGAGTGATACGTAGTGACATTGACGACTATTATTAGGTTGAGTATAATAGTTCGATAGGTTTAAGTATGTAAGAAGTAGTATATATGCATGCTTGATAAGTTATTCTTTTTTCCTTTTTATACATTTATTTTATGTTAATAAATTTTCTTTCAACCTATTTATCCCCAAACTCATTAACAAGAAATTTGTCGAACGGAGAATCAATAACCATTCTCTGTGGACACGATACAATATAACATAAATATCACTCGGTAAAAATAATACTTTACTTTTTTCTTTCCGCTCTACAGCAGCAACAAAATGGCGTCGTTGTTCTGGATCGGTTCTATTGTTTTTGCATTGCGATAATGCTTTTGTTTTTGAATTTTGTAATTAATGTATATGTTGTAAAGAAATTGTACATTAACTTGTATATGATACTTGTGTATATATGTGTTTTTTCTTTGTTTTCACGTATTGTTGTAAATTGTCTTGTTTTCGTAATGTTTGTTGTGTGGATGTTAGAACACTTTCTTTGGGTTTGCACGGTATGACAATATCATGGCATGACGAGAGGAAGTTACTAGCTCTCACAATAAAGGAGTGGAGCTTACGACGTGAAATAAGCATGTTTCGTTTGTATTAATTTTGGTTATGTATTGACTTGTGTTTTAAACAAGTTGAAATAGGACTTGTTTTAAATTTTCAAATTTTCACTTTTCAACTTGTTAATTCACTTTCTATCGTTTGTTTCGTTATTTAAATTTGTGTTTTCCGCAAGCTTGACCTGTTAAGCCAGAGGAAGTTTTTATGTTGTAAATATTCTATACACTGAGTGTGTAGGGTGATTGTGGAGCTTGCATAATAGTTGCACCAATTGTTGTCCTGTTTTTCTGCAACTGGTGTAGCACGCTCTGTACTGCTTAGCGCGCTCTGCTGTGTACAACCAGTGAATTATTTTAATTTTTCGCTTGGTTTTTCTTTTTCCCACTTCCATCTAGGCCTTGTAGTAATAAATAATATTAGTATAATTAATTATTTTGTTGTTGTTTGGACTCAATTTTGGTTCGACAGCTTGAAGTCGCTTTTGGTGATTTTAAAAGTTTGAGTGTTTTAACTTGCGAATGCGTGGTAATAATTTTGTTAAAGTTTTGTACACGTTCGAGGTATGTGTTTATCGATTTCTATACTTTAGCATATTCATGATACTTAGACTTTTTCCAATTTTTATTCCATTTATTCTTTTGTATACTTGTTCATTTGTGAATCAATTTAGTTCATACCCTTTTTGTGAGGTAGCTTTCCACTATTCACATATGTTGGAGGCAACAATTCTTATTTTAACTGGATTTTATTATGTTTAATATTTTATTTGTGTTGATTGTATGAAAGCTTGAACATGATCAAACCATTTTTTGTTCTATTTTGAGCACAACTACCTTGGCCAAATAGTCAATTAACCTTGTGAGTGTGTGATCATTTGTAACCCCTTTGAGCTTTTTGTAAATATCCATGTTATTTTTGTTAAATGCTTGTCTATGATGATGGTTGAATTCAAGTTAGGGAGAGGAATGTTTATGTGCTTATGTTGTGATTGCTATGAGGTTGTGAGAAGAAAGGAAAAATAAAAAAATGTGAAAGAAAAAAGTGGAGAAAAAAAATGAAAACAAAGCTTTGAAAAAGAAAAACAAAAAGAGTTTGAATAATAGTGCTAATAAGTGATGTGTGTTGGTTTTAAATTAGGAATGAAGAAGATGTTTGATTATAATTATTTTGCTTGAGTCTTTGTGTGTTGATCACTCCTTTAGGTTAAGACATGTTTTTGTTATGATTAGCTTTAGGACTTATCCCTTGTTTGTTAACCAAGCAACCTTACAACCTTGAAAAGCCCTTGAGATTCTTGCTTTTGTATTGTCATTATGAGTTTTAGGATGAATGCATAGTTAAGTGTTTTGTTTGCAAGATTGTGGATAAGTGAAAGTACATTATTTTGTGTGTTTTTCATCTACCAATGATTATTTTTGCTAGGTGTGGTTCATTTGGGAACTAGTGTTGTTTTAGAATGTTTGGCATGTTCTTTGTATTTATCATTTGTTTCGTGTTTATGTTATCATCGTAGTTTAGTGGTAATTATGTTTCTTCATGTGTACCATTTTTCATTTGAACCATTGCATTTGTTTTTCGTTTTCAAAACTTGTTGATTCACGACTATTTGGTTTATTACTTTTGGTACTTTGAGTTGTTTGGCCTTGCTTGAGGACAAACAAGTTCAAGTTGGGGAGAGTTTGATAATTGCAAATTGTAGTTATTTTTTATATAATTTTTGTTGCACTTATCAACTTTTTTTTGTTAATATTGTTGAATAAACCCGACTTTTTTGTAAATATGTTTAGTTTGTACTTTTGTGTACATAGTGTATCATTTGTTGTTTTTCCATTTATTTTGTAGGTATTTGTTGCATTTTGGAGCATTGAGGAATAAGGTGTTGAAGGCACGACTACGGATGCGCATTTTTGGAATAAAAGATCAATTTTGGGACATTCTGTCCAGAAGAGTCCGCTTAGCGCGTAGAGGTTGCAAAGTGCGAGTGGCGCTCAATGTACTTTGTAGCGCACTGCTTGTGTTCTACTGTTTTGGCAGAAATAATATTTTGAAGCCCGCTTAGCACGGATAGCGCGCTTAGCGCGGTTTAGGTCGGTTTTGTGTGTAAATATAGCGCAACACGTTTAGCACACTGAGGCCGCTTAGCGCGGTTTGCTGAGTTTTGTTTTATAAAAATAGATTTCATTCATTTTTAGGTTATGGTTTTGGGAATGTTTTTTCTCCCAACTCCATAACTTCTAAATTTTGTTAGTGTTTGTTAAGATAACAACTATGGAGCTTGCATATGGATGATCCGGGATGGATTGCTCTTCGATCAGCGCTGACAAACTGGTAGATTTGCGGTTCATTTCTCTTACTCTTTGTATATTCTATATTGGTTTGGTTTGTAAGTATATTTTCTTTGAACTGGTAAATATTTCTCGCCCTTGGCATTATATAAAACTTGCTTTACAAATCTTTGTGGATTGTTGTCTTGGATTTTTACTATGTGTTAGGGATTTAAGTTGTTATAGACATATACTGCTTAAATTCTTATCTAGGGTGATTATCTGTTAGTTTCTAGTTCTAGATATAGATTTAGAGCTGACATCTACTTGGTATTAGAGCTTAATGCCTCTGTGTTATTTGTGTCGCTCTGATAGATCGTCGATACAGGAGAGCACGGTTGACTTCTGTGTTGGTGAGGTGGTTGAGAGATTGCTACCGAGGTGATGCAGTAGGCCTCTCAATTTGGGTTAGAAATGACTTAGATTGTGAGTGATACATAGTGACATTGACGACTATTATTAGGTTGATTATAACAAGTCGATAGGTTTAAGTCTGTGAGAAGTAGTATATATGAGTGCTTGATAAGTTATTATTTTTTCCTTTTTATACATTTATTTTCTGTTAATACATTTTCTTTCAACCTATTTATCCCCAAACTCATTAACAAGAAATTTGTCGAATGGTGAATCAATAAACAATCTTTATGGACATGATACAATATAACTTAAATATCACCCGATAAAAATAATACTTTACTTTTTGCTTTCCGCTCTACAGCAGCAACAAAATGGTGTCGTTGTCAGGGATTGGTTCTATTGTTTCCGCATTGTGATAATGCTTTTGTTTTTTAGTTTTGTAATTAATGTATATGTTGTATAGAAATTGTAAATTAACTTGTATATGATACGTGTGCATATATGTGTTTTTTCTTTGTTTTCACGTATTGTTGTAAATTTCCTTGTTTTCGTAACGTTTGTTGTATGGATGTTAGAACACTTTCTTTAGGTTTGCGCGGTGTGACAATATCATGGCATGACGAGAGGAGGTTACTAGCTCGCACAATAAAGGAGTGGAGCTTACGACATAAAACAAGCATGTTTTGTTTGTATTCGTTTAATTATGTGTTGACTTGTGTTTTAAATAAGTTGAAATATGACTTGTTTTAAATTTTCAAATTTCCACTTTTCAACTTGTTAATTCACTTTATATTGTTTGTTCCGTTATGTAAATTTGTGTTTTTTCGCAAGCTTGTCGTGTTTAGCTTGAGGAAGTTTTTATGTTGTAAATATTCTGTATATTGAGTGTGTAGGGTGATTCTGGAGCTTGCATAGCAGCTGCACCAGTTATTGTTCTATTTTTCCACAACTGGTGTAGCGCACTCTGTACCGCTTAGCGCGCTCTGTACCGCTTAGCGCGCTCTGTTATGCACAACCAGTGAATTATTTTTAATTTTTTGCTTGGTTTTTCTTTTTCCCGCTTCCACCTAGGCCTTATAGTAGTAAATAATATTAGTATAATTAATTATTTTGTTGTTGTTTGGACTCAATTTTGGTTTGATAGATGTAAGTCGATTTTGGTGATTTTCCAAGTTTGAGTGTTTCAACTTGTGAATGCGTGGTAATGATTTTTGTTAAAGTTTTGTACACGTTCGAGGTATGTGTTTATCGATTTCTATACTTTAGCATATTCATTATACTTCGAATTTTTACAATTTTTATTCCATTCATTCTTTTTGTATACTTGTTCATTTGTGAATATCTTTAATTCCTACCCTTTTTGTGAGGTAGCTTTCCATTGTTCACATATGCTGGAGGCCACGATTCTTATTTTAACTGGATTTTATTATGTTTAATATTTTATTTGTGTTGATTGTTTGAAATTTTGAACATGATCAAGGCATTTTTTGTTCCATTTTGAGCATAACTACCTTGGTCAAATAGTTAATTCACCTTGTAAGTTTGTGATCATTAGTAACCCCTTTGAACTTTTTGTCGATATCTATGTTATTTTTGTTAAATGCTTATCTATGAGTGTTTAGTTCATCTTTTTGTATGGATATTGATTCTTTGGTTTCTTGAACCCTCAACTATGATTTTTAAGTGAATTTTTACCTTGCCTTAGAAAGTAAGGAGTATTCACATTATGATGATGGTTGAATTCAAGTTAGGGAGAGGAATGTTTATGTGTTTATGTTGTGATTGTTATGAGGTTGTGAAAATAAAAGAAAAAGGAAAAAAAGTGAAAAAAAGTGAAAAGAAAAAAATGAAGAAAAAAAGACTTTGAAAAAGAAAAACAAAAAGAGTTTGAATAATAGTGCTAATAAGTGATGTGTGTTGGTTTGAAATTTGGAACAAAGAAGAAGTTTGATTGAAATTATTTTGCTTGAGTCTTTGTGAGTTGATCACTCTCTTAAGTTAAGGTATGTTTTTGTTTCTATTAGCTTTAGGACTTATCCCTTGTTTGTTAATCAAGGCACCTTATAACCTTGAAAATCCATTGAGATTTTTGCTTTTGTATTGTCAATATGAGTTTTTTTTTATGAATGCATAATTTAGTCTTTTGTTTGCAAGATTATGGATAAGTGAAAATATATTATTTTATGTGTTTTTTATCTACCGATGATTGTTTTTTCTAGGTGTGATTCATTTGTGAACTACTGTTGTTTTAGAATGTTTGACATGTTCTTTGTATTTAGCATTTGCTTCGTGTTTATGTTATCGTTGTAGTTTAGTGGTAAGTATGTTTCTTCATGTGTAGTGTTTTACATTTGAACCATTGCATTTGTTTTTCATTTTTAAAACCTGTTGATTCACGATTCTTTGGTTTATTACTTTTGGTACTTTGAGTTGTTTGTCCTTGTTTGAGGACAAACAAATTCAAGTTGGGGAGAGTTTGATAAGGTAAAATTGTATTTATTTTTGTATATACTTTTTGTTGCACTTATCGACTTTTTTTTGTTAATATCATTGAATAAACCCGACTTTTGTGTAAATACGTTTAGTTTGTGTTTATTTGTGTTTTTGTGTACATAGTGTATCGTTTGTTATTTTTCTATTCATTTTGTAGGTATTTGTTGCATTTTGGATCATTGAGGAATAATGTGTCAAAGGCACGGCTACGGATGCGCGTTTTCCGAATAAAAGATCAGTTTTGGGACATTATGTCCAGGAGAGTCCGCTTAACACACAGAGACTGCTAAGTGCGAGTGGCGCTCAACGTATTTTGTAGTGTGCTGCTTGCATTATATTGTTTTGGTAGAACCAATGTTTTGAAGCCCGCTTAGCGCGGATAGCGTGCTTAGCACGGTTTAGGTCGGTTTTGTGTGTAAATATAATGCAGCCCGCTTAGCGCGTTGATGCCGCTTAGCGCGGTCTGTTGAGTTTTGTTTTATAAAATTAGATTTCATTCATTTTTAGGTTATGGTTTTGTGGAAGTTGTTGCTCCCAAATCCATCAACTTGTAAATTTTTTTAGGATTAGCTTAGATAACAATTATGGAGCTTGCATACGGATGATCCTGGATGGATTTCTCTTCGACCGGTGCTGACAAACCGGTAGATTTGAGGTTCATTTCTCTTCCTCTTTGTATATTATCTATTGGTTGGGTTTGTATGTATATTTTCTTTGAACTGATATATATTTGTCGCCTTTGGCGTTATATAAAACTTTCTTTACGAATGTTTGTGAATTGTTGTCCTGGATTTTTACTATGTCTTAAGGATTTAAGTTGTTATAGACATATACAACTTAGATTATTATCTAGGATGATTATCTGTTAGTTTCTGATTCTAGAGATAGATTTAGAGTTGACATCTACTTAGGTATCAGAGCTTAATGCATATGTGTTATTTGTGTCACTCTGAGAGATCGTCGATACAGGCGAGCATGGTTGACTTATGTGTTATTGAGGTGGTTGAGAGATTGCTACCGAGGTGATGCAGTAGGCCTCTCAATTTGGGTTAGATATGACTTAGGTTTTGAGTGATACGTAGTGACATTAACGACTATTGTTAGGTTGAGTATAACAGGTCGATAGGTTTAAGTATGTGATAAGTACTATATATGCATGCTTGATAAGTTATTCCTTTTTCCTTTTTATACATTTATTTTCTATTAATACATTTCCTTTCAACCCATTTATCACCAAATGCGTTGACAAGAAATTTTTCGAATGGCAAACCAATAACCAATCTCTGTGGACATGATACGATATAACCTAAATATCACCCGAGAAAAATAATACTTTACTTTTTGCTTTCCGCTCTACAGCAGCAACACAAGGCAAATAAGAGTGCAAGTGTGCATTTAAAAGACAAAATTACACATCATTATAAAACATGCAAGTAAGTGTTGCGGTAGAAATGTTGAGACTAAGCCATTGGATTGACTTGACTCGCACATATCAAATAAAAATCGCCATCGCATTTTATTGTTTCCAGAGGAATGGGAAAAGAGCGAATAAACCCAAAAGAGAGGGGGAGAGAATCTAGGTATGGGGGTTGGTTATGCAATGGGAAGGTATTAGAACCCTAAACATCTACGGTACTCCGTAGAAACCTCTTTGAAAATCTGTGTATTTTAGCTATATAAGGTGTATATAAAAAAAGATAGCGGAGATGAGAAAAGAAGTACTTTTTTCAATTTTGTCACTGCCTTGGTTGCGAATCTTTAGTGCCTATGTACCACCTTCTGTGTAAATAGGGGATCAGGGTACTCGTAGTTCACCTTAAATTTTTTTTTAAAAAAAAAACATAAGTGTGTTAGTTAATTTTAAGAGACGAGACATCATCATTATGATACGGTGGGAAGAACTGACTGTTTTTTGGAATGCTGGTTTGCATTTTGCGTTTTGTATTCGCAAAATGTCGCGGTAAGAAAGAGTCGCCACCGAATTTTATTTTATCCAACAAGGAAAGGAAAAAAGCACAAAAAAATTCATTTTTCGAGATATTTCTGAGTACGGGGGGTAGATTATAGAAAGGGAAGGTATTAGCACCCTTTCTATCCGTAGTTATCTACGGGCTCCTAGGTACTTGCTCATCATTTTCAAAATTGTTTTCTTTGTGCTTGTGGGTTTTGAAAAGTTTTTATTTTAACTTCGATTTAATACTTAAGAGTGTAATGAAGTGTTTTTGAAAAATCGTTTGTAAAAGGAGTGTAAGTGCGAAAAAGTTTTGTTTTTGGATGAGTAAGTATCTAAGAACTAATCTACCTACTCGAAAAAGGAATCTTTCTATGCTAATTTCCTTTAGACAATGCTATCCCACTACTATTGAGTAGGTAGCACCGTCGTCGGAGTTTGAGGGTCAATTCGAAAGAGGGACATACGGTCACTAAAGCAATGTTAGGACGCCTTAGCGGTAACCCTAATGTCTTAGATCATTTGTTCGAGGCAACCATTTCGAGGCAACTATGATCTTTTAGACAAGAGGGCGACCTCTAAAACAACCTATACTCAATGACCGCTTACGAAGGCAACCAAGTGGGGTGTACCCTGAGAGTGCACATGTGCGAGTGTGTTGATTTCAGTTATTTTTATCTTTGCACATGTTTAGGGTGATCTAATTGATTTTAATGTTAAGCATTCATTCTTGTCATGCAAACCCTATTATCAAACATCTAGCAGTTGTATAATTTGCAAAGTTAAAATGCGGAATTTTAAGCTAAACTATTACAAGGCGTCGGGTATTTACATCGCCAAAAGCAACCCTTTGAAAATAAAATAAAAGCGGTAAAAAGTAAATGTTCTAATTATTTATTACAAGCCAGGAGCAGATACATCAATAATTGAATAAGGAAATATAAATCGTGCGAATGAATTGGATCGAATGCGAATTTAGGGTTTTGACCCTTTTAAAAGAAAATGCTTTTTTTATTGTTTTTATTTTTTAAGAAAAGAAATTAAGTCCTAAAATTAAATACTAAATTAATTATTAAATTAATTAAATGGAAAAAATAATTAATGACATGTTTTTGGAGTTTTTGTTAATTTAGGAAAGAAAATAAAATAATTAAATTAAAGTTAAAACCTATTAATTCTAATTGATTTTATTTATTTACAAAAATAAATTAAAGTTGTCTAATTAATATCCTAATTAAATAAATATTTATTAATAAAAAAATAAATTTTCTGAAATTTTATTGGATAAAAGGTTTTTTTGTGATTTTTTTATAAAAAGAAATTATGTTATTGGTTAGTATTTAAATTAAACAAAAATAAAATAAATAAGTTAAATAAATAAAAATATAAGAAGAAGTAGAGATGGGCCTGATATTTGGAGGTGTGGAAAGCAATTATTTTGGCCCATTGATGCTAATCCAATTGACTTTTTGGGATTCCCTGCGTATGCGTTGACTGGCCTATGGTGTGCCTTCAAGACTTGGCCAATAAATCTGGCCATCTGGCCATCTGGCACATGGATGAGGGATGAACATGGTGGACCTCAGGCTTGAATACACACTAGATTTCCTGAAATAATTGAGAAAAATGACAAATGCTGGAGGCAGGGATCGAACCCCTGACCTCCAGACTCTAATGCCCTGGAATCAAGCGTGGCAACCACTAGGCCAAGTGGTTCTCGTTGTTAAAGAAATACAAAACAATTAATATATAAAAAAGTCAATGGATGATATAATAAAAAAATAACGCGCCAGATTTAAATGGACAGATGGTGACGTGACATGCATCGTCCCTGTCCTCTGCACCGTGGCTAAAAACACAAGCACCTATACCAATGGACAAAGGTCCATCGCTACAAGCCTGTCCACCCTCAAAATCTTGTACATGCCATGAAAATGGATTCTAAGACCAGGGTTGAGTTCGTCTCACCCTCCTGAATGCAACCATGCCCATTACTGGGGCCAATTATTCCTGAAACAAAAATCCCCAAAAACAAAAACGAAACCCTAACAATGGTGGATCTCGTTACAGATCATATAAATGAAATTGAGTAATACCAAAAGCTTGCAAATGATTTATAGATTCAGAATATGCTATCAATTCATGCTAACTATGCCTAAATTTAAAAATACGAAATCAAGAAAAGGGTGAGTTCGTGAGTGACTTACAGTGCTCTGGAGGGTTTGGGAACGTGTGGTTTTGATTGGTTTCGCTTGTGGAGATTTCCAGGAAGAGATTGAGACCAACACCAAGCCTTGAAACTACCTCTAGACTTGATTTCGATCTCACACTTTTTGGTGTTTTTTGCAAATTTTGTTCTTGCTCTCCATTGATCTCCAACCCTTATTTTGGTCTGCACACGACCCTTATGTATTGCACAATGTATTAGGGTAAAAAAACTCTATCCAAATCTCTCTCTTTCAATGCTTGGATATTTGATTTGATTCTTCTTTTACAACCTTCCAAATTTGGCTTGATTTGAATCTTTTTGTACACAACTTGCCTTGATTCGAGTTTCAATGCCTTGCTAGCTGTGATTAAAGCCTGGAACAATCAAAAGATCCATTGTTATCAATGCTTTGGATTTTATTTGATTTTATTTGATTTAAATCAAATTAATTCAAATAAAAATTAAAATAATTAATAAAAATATGATATGGACACAAGTCCAAGGATAGAGCACGTGGTTAATAATTCCAACCAAAAACAAGTGAAAAAGAATGGGCCCATTTGGCAAAATTTGAAGTTTTGGGGATAGTTCACTTTTGGCAATTTTGCAAAAAAGTCCAACTTCAAAAATGCATAACTTCTTCAATTTTGAACTTTTGGAGGTGTTCTAGGACTTTTTAGAAAGCTTGAGATGTCCTCTAACCAACCCTTTTGGTCTCATCTAAATTTGATATTTCATGCTCAATTATGAAGCTTTGACAAAAAAAGTGTTTTTATTGACTTTTCAAAATGACCTATAATGTCCAAATTCATAACTTCTTGTGAGTGCATATTTTGAACTTATTGTGAGAAAGTTATGCTTGGTCAAAGTTGAGTTGACTTTTCCTATAAAACCCTAATTTAGCAACTTTTGAATCTTGATGAATTTTGAGCAATCCTTGATGAATCATGATCAACCCTTGATCAAATAATGAAATAAACTTCAAAATGAGAATTTTGACAAAAAATCTTGAAGTTTGACTGTATGTGGGTCACAGTTGACTTTTGCCCTAGCACAGTCGACTTTTGGACCTTTGAGCAATTGACTGAGCAAAATTCCTCTGCAAGGCTTGAAACTTGACATGGATGATCTTGAGAACATATTAGGACAATGTTGAGAATTTGGGACCACTTGGACTCAAGGATCTTGATGCAACATGAAACCCTAATTTGGGGTAGACTGCCTTAGGAGAGAGCTTGTTTGACCAATCCTTGAGCAACCTTGAGCAACTTGGAGATCTTTCTTGACATGTTTTGAGAAATATGGGAGGGAAAATTTTGGGGTACAACAGCTGCCCCTGTTCAATCTTTTTAAACCTGAGGATGCAGATTGGCTTTCGTGCCTTTCGTAATCCGAAGGTGGAAGTGGATTAAACACTAGAGTGCCCAAAAATTTGCACTTGCATGAAATGATAATTGTCTTGTGATGTCGGGAATGGGCTTATAGATGCCATTTGGAGGAGTGTCGATCGCATAAGAGATTCCTTAGCGAGAGATTGTATACCTTTTATTGAGGAAGATTCCGCTGGGGAGGTCTGACCTTTCGTGGAGAGAGATAGAAATTTAGGAGTTTCATCGTCCGTCATTCTGCTGGTGAGTCGTCTCTGCTGATATTTAGGAACTTCAATCGTCCGTACTCAACTGAGGGAACAACTTTTGCTGAGATTTAGGAGCTCATCCGTAATTCAACTAAGAAAACATCTTTGCTGAGATTTAAGAGCTAGTCCGTAATTCAACTGGTTTTGTCGAGATTTAGGAGCTTGTCCGTAATTCAACTGGTTTTGTCGAGATTTAGGAGCTTGTCAGTAATTCAACTAAGCAAACATATTTTGAGATTTAGGAACTTGTCCATAATTCAACCGAAGAACATATCTGTCGAGATTTAGGAACTAGTCCGTAATTCAACAACTTTGCTGAGATTTAAGAGCATGTCCGTAATTCAACTGGGGTAATATCTGCTGAGATTTCGGAGCATGTCTATAATTCAACTACTCTACTGAGATTTAGGAGCTTGTCCGTAATTCATCGATTCTGCTGAGATTTAGGAGCTTGTCTGTAATTCAACTTGGAGAAACATCTCTGCTGGGATTTAGGAACATCGTCCGTAGTTCAACTGAGGTAACATCTGTCGAGATTTAGGAACTCGTCCGTAATTCGACTGCTTTGCTGAGATTTAGGAGCCTGTCCGTAATTCAACATCTTCGTCGAGATTTAGGAACTTGTCTGTAATTCGACTAGGTAGAAGCTTCATGGCTTGAACTTTGTGAGAATTTAACCGTATCCTTCCTGAAAGATAAGGGTTAGTTGTATGCAATGCATGATATGTATCAGGCAATGATGTTCTCAAAATAAATGAGATTGTGTCGTATGATGCGTATGCATGTTATGACGTATGAAAATGTGATGTTTTGAGTCGGGGAAAATAAATCCCTGATTGCTGTTGGAGCAAAGAATTGAATTCTTCGTTTCTGCCAAAGATAGTGGATGAAGATGTTTGTGAGAATAAACATGCAGGAGAGGATAACTTCTCTGGGGAATAAACTGATGAGAGAATGACTATGTGGGGAAGAGATGCTCTGATGAGGATTTTGTTGATAAATTCAGCTGGGGATGCATTACCGTTGCTGATGATAATGAAACCTGTCGGGGTTTGAATTTCTGTTTGTGAAAGGGAAGAACTTCGTTGGGGATGACTTTCCAATGGCGACATTACTGGGGATAGCCCTTTTATACTTTATTGGGGATGATCTTCCGTAGTCTACTGGGGACAATTCTTCCAACTCCACTGGGGATATTTTTATACTCTGCTGGGGAAGATAAGACTTTTTAGTGCTGATGGTAGATAAACTCTGCTTGGGGAGAATATTACTGATTCATTCACAGTTGCGAGTCTCAGCTGGGGAGAGCTAACACCACTGTCTTTCTCTTACTCTGTTGGGAATAATGTACTTTCAATCGTTTCCTCCAGCTAGGTTTATCCTTATACCTGGTGGACAGAGCAATTGTATGGTTTGGACCTTTCTCGTTTGCCCCTGTTTCTGATATTACAAGTAATCGTATTTTGTTTCGCATGTAAACATTTATGAGCAGCAATTAATGTCAAATGCATATATCAAAAACTGAACATTGGACGTTCTCGCAAAACAAGACAGAAAAAGGAAAACAGTTTTAAATTTATTCGTGAAAATGACTTGTATTGATTTTGAAGTTTGGCCTGTAAATAGGCGTCTTTTGTACAAGAGGCTGACGTCCTAGTAAGAGAACGCCGCCGAACAAATAGAATTTATACAATTTGTGAAAAAACAAAGAAAAACAGCTATGTGAACAATCCCACTGGGTTCCAACTCTGCTATTGCCTTTATGTCCCCGAGCATCTCATTACTTTGCTGCTTGGTTGAATGTGGATCAGACTGATTAGTGTCGTCCGAGCTTGATAGTCGATACCGAAGTCTGGTTGCGAGGTGATCCAATGAGACATAGTGTTACGCTTTAATCCCTAATTTTTGCCTGGACCTCCCTTTCGGGTTTTCAGTCCATCGGGATACCCTTTCCTGCCCAAGCCGCCTTTTCAGGTTTTCGACTTGTCGGGTGTACAGCTTTTTTCATTTTCATCCCTTATTTTTGCCCGAACTCTTTTGGTTCACCGGGAAGCCCTTATTTTTTCCTAGGCCAGTCAACCTAGCGGGTCTTTGATTATGTGTAGTATCTTTTCACTATGTCTACATTGACGGGGTAAGGAAGGTCGTCACCATCGATGGTGGTTAGAATCATCGCTCCTCCTGAGAAAATGTTCTTAACCACAAATGGCCCTTCGTAAGTAGGGGTCCATTTGCCCCTGGGATCACCTTGAGGTAATATGATGCGCTTGATAACCAGGTCCCCGACTTGATACTCTTGTCGTATGACTTTCTTGTTAAACGCCTTGATCATCCGTTTTTGATACGGCTGACCATGACAAATAGCAGTAAGTCTCTTTTCGTCGATTAAGTTCAGATGATCAAGTCGGGTCTGAATCCAGTCATCTTCGCTCAAACCTGCATCCTTCATAATCCGAAGAGAAGGTATCTGAACTTCAATGGGCAAGATGGCCTCCATGCCATATACCAAGGAATAGGGTGTTTCCCTTGTTGACATCAGCGCTGAGGTACGGTACCCATGAAGATCAAATGGTAACATCTCATGTCAATCTTTGTACGTCACCGTCATCTTCTGCACAATCTTCTTAATATTCTTATTAGCCGCTTCTAAAGCCCCATTCATCTTCGGCCGGTAAGGAGAAGAGTTGTGATGCTGTATCTTGAACTGCTTGCAGAGCTCGGTGATCATCTTGTTATTGAGATTTGTACCATTATCTGTAATTATCCTCTCTGGTACACCATATCGACATATCAGATTGTGCCGAAAAAATCGTACCACGATGTTCTTGGTTACAGTAGCAAAGGAAGCTGCTTCAACCCACTTCATAAAGTAATCAATAGCTACCAGGATAAAACGATGCCCGTTAGATGTCGTAGGTCTGATCTCGCCGATCATGTCGATGCCCCACATTGCAAAAGGCCAGGGAACTGTCAAGACGTTCAGAGGAACTGGAGGTATGTGCACCTTATCAGCATAGACTTAGCACTTGTGACAGGTCCGAGAATGCTGATAACAGTCAGCTTCCATAGTAGACCAATAGTATCCTTCCCGAAGGATCTTATTTTCCATGGTGTGTCCACTGGAATGAGTCCCGAAAGTACCCTCATGTAACTCTACCATAATCCTTTCTGCTTCGTTCTTATCCACACATCAAAGTAAGGTTGAATCATGGTTACGCTTGTAAAGAATGCCATTGCTGATGAAGAACTTCACCGCGAACCTCCTCAGAAACTTCTTATCGTTAACAGATGCACCCTCGGGGTACTCCTGAGCTTCAAGATACCTCTTTACCTCATGAAACCAGGGTTTATCTGCTACCTCTTTAGTCTCAATGTCACAGCAATGTGCGAGTTCATCCAACCTTTCAATGGTAATCTGGGGAGCTTCATTGTCCTATCTGACCTTGAACATAGAAGACATCGTTTCTAGCGCGTCCGCCAACTGATTCTCCTCTCTAGGGAAGTGTTCAAAGGTTATCACCTCGAAGTGTGGAAGCAACATCAACACATACTCCTTGTAAGGAATAATATTTGGGTGTTTCGTATCCCACTCGCCTTTGATCTGACTGATCACGAGAGCAGAATCTCCGAAAACACTTAGAAACTTAATCCTTAGGTCAATAGCTGCTCGAAGACCCATGATGCACGCTTCATACTCCGCCATGTTGTTGGTGTAGTTGAAACATAGTCGGGCGGTTGTAGCGGTGAAAATCGGAGATCAAGCTATTAATTAACTTGACTCACAAAAGCAAGAGTCGCCACCGCGCTTTATTATTTCCAAGGGGAAAGGGAAAAGAGCGAAATAAAACCCTAAAATATGCAATGTAAAATAAGACTTGAAAGTAATAAAAATACAATGCGTTTTTAAAAGAGATCGAGAGTTCGGGGGTTAGTTATACAATGGGAAGGTACTAGCACCCAATGCATCTGCGGTACTCCGCAGGAACCTTTTGAAATATCTATTTTTGGTTAAAAATTGTTTGTTTGATTAAAATTGTTCGTTTGGCTAAAAAATGGGTATGGACGAGATTTTGAAGATGCGACGACCTAGCGTCGAAGTTTTGACTTAAAAGATGTGAGTTTGAAAATGGAGTCTTTTGGGAAAATTATCTTAAGTTTGGAAAAATAGTAAACAAGCGAAAAATGAATGAGGTTATTCGCACGATTGTAGAAGACGTATTTGATGACGTGAAGTCAACAAAATTAAATCTTTTCCTTGGAGTTAAAACCACAGACAGATAAATAAGCTAAGAGTATATCAAACCTCAGGTGAAAATAAATCACGAGCCGACAGCGTCAAAAAAACCAAATGTAAGATAATACTCCCAGCAGCGAATAAAGCGCAATGAACCACAAGCGAGAAGTGCAACGCGTGAAAATAAATCACGGAAAAAAAGAAATCGTGGATGACGCTCACGGTATAAGATTCCCTGCATCACATGAAATATACAGACAAAACTAACAGCATGAAAAAATTATATGCGTCCGTGCGATTTTTAGAAGTTAGTTAGAATTTAAAAAATAAAATCGCAATGCGATGAAAATAATATTTACATAACCTGAATTTATTTACAAATTAAGTGAATAAAATATATAGACAAAATATTATGAACAAATATATATTTACAATACCAAATAAAATAAAATAATGAAATACAATAAAGAGGTAAAGGGAGAAAGAAAAAGTGCAAATGCGCTATGCGAGTATGAATACTTGAAATGAATTCTCGGAAACCTTCACAGTAACAAACATGTTAGTAGCATAAGCGGTATAAAAATGAAAATGAAATGAAATTGCAATGATCAAAACATGTGTCAGTAAATATAAAATAAAAAATGAAATTGTATGATGCATACGAATAGATGAATATTTACACAAATTAAAATCTAGAATCCATGACATTATTCAATGTAAACACACACAAAAATCAGCATTGCATACATTATTTCAAATGTGTCAAAAAGCAACCGTGTATACTCGATAAAATCAACTCAAAAGTGTTCAACAATTTAAGGTAACAACAAATAATTCCATAGACGATTTAATTCTTCAAAATCCAATTGAATCAAACTACTAGTTAGACAACAAGAAAAAACTTCGCATTAATTTAATCGAACATGCATAATGCTAATTTATCTTTAACATGCCAAATTCAACACAAACAAAACAAGATGAAATCCAGACTAGCATTCAGATTTAACTCGCATAATAATGTCATCGAAAACTTTATTCACGAATGTAACGAAACTAATAACAAAACTACAATTCAGATTCAAACAGTGTGGTAGTTTCACAAACAACAAAAGCAAAATGATATCGGGACTTACCGAAACTTGCCGAAGATGATGGAGGAAGAGCATTTGAATGGAACTTGAAGAGAGAAGCCCTTGAAAGTCCTCCAGTAGTTTGACCACCAAACTCACTTCTCCCGTGAAATTCTTTTGCTTATGTTCGATGATAAGTCAATAAAACAAAAGCAATCATCACAGCAGCACCCACAGAAGCAAGGATAATTGCTATCCTGATATTACCCTTTGAACTATGATGTTTATTTTGAACAGTGCCTGGAGTACCAATAACAATCTGAGCCATAATAGGCGACCTTTTGGAAATTGGAATCGAATCCCTTCTGTCCATAGGAACTGCACATTCTGAGCTAATCCCTGTGTACTTCCCCATCTTCCGGAGAACTTCAATGTTCTGAATAGCTAACTCTCTAGTGGGACAAATGCAAAGAGCTTGAGGAGCTTGCAAAGTCGGATCAACACGACTAAGCATCCCAAGAACAAAACAAGTGGTTTTCCCTGAACCATTATGTGCTTGAGCGATTAAATCCCTATTAGGAGGATTGAGGATCATCGGCAAGCTCACTGCTTGAATTTTGCTAGGCTTTTGAAACTTCATCTCTACATATAGTCCCTTCAGAAGCTCCGCCGATAAAGACAACTCTTCGAATGTCGCCGCCGACGTGTAAGGAGTGTCGCCGGAAGTAACCGCTTGGATGTTGGAGTCATCGGGATCGTCTAAGAACTTAGCGGAAGACTTCTTGTCTTCGTCGATGGTTAATCCATCGACGTTGAGGGTAGGTGTTTCGGCGGTGGAGCTTGGGGATGGGATGGTTTCTTCGTCTGCTTGATCGGCCCAGCTTTTAGTCGCCGGTGAAGGAGAGGTGGTAGACGATTCTGCCATGATAGGGTTTTGAAGTTCCGGTGGATGGAATTTGAAGCGGTGAGTGATACTTCAGTTGGTAGTGTGAATACGAAAGGTTGCCAGAAAAACTGTGGCGTCGGAGGTCAGACGAAGATTGAGAAGTGGTGGTGATGGTGGTGATTGAGAACGTGAAGAAAAGGGTGGTGTGGTGTGTGTGTGTGAAAATTGAAGGAGAGAGGAGTGTTGTTGTATTTTTTTGTTTGTTTTGGTACATAAACACTGGATTGAGTTTTAGGTGTTACTACTACAAGGTTGTGTTGTGGATAGAAGGGTTGAGCCTTTGGATTGAGGTTAGAAACTTGTGGTTGCATTGTGATGGGATAGGGAACGGGAATGGGAATGGTTGAGAGAAAGAGATTATTGTTAACTTTTTGTGTTGTCCCCCCCCCCCCCCCCCCCCCCCTTTGCAAAGAAAAAAAAATGCTACTTAAATAGAAAAAAAAGTGGGTTGTGTATTGAAGGTGATTTGTATCGATCCTCAATTTCATCCAACAGCCAATAGGAATCAGGCACAGTGTAAACAATATTTTTTTGTGACCAAATAGCCCTTTAATGACAAAAATAAAAATAAAAACTTGAAAGTATAAAAAATAACTCAATTAAAAATTATTTTTTCGAATATTTTATGAATAAAAAATAAAGACCCAAAATGACCGAAAATAATAAAAAACGGACGAAAACTTATCCAAAAAAAAATAAAATGAACACATTAAAAATAATCTACATGTCACAAAGATTAAAGAAAACATATTCAAGAAGTCAAAAAATCAAAAATAAAATAATAATAAAAATATCAGACTAAACAAACGTTTAAGGTTAAAAACGAGACTTCGAACTGTACCAAAAAATAAAGCGAGCATACCGTCATAATCTACGCGAAGCGCAGATTCATAAAATGATCGGTAAAAGGTGAAAACTTGAAATATTTTCTTGCTACTTTCCGCATAGTGTCGAATCGCTTTTAGCAGTCTGTCTTGATGAATCAGTCTTCGAGAATCCACAATCAACCGTACTTCTGGCTTGGGAGACTCAAAACCTTAATTGAGGCGCGACACCTGATGCTCTTGATTCAGACTTGTCTCTGCACATGAAACAAAAGAAAACATGATCATACACCTTTGTATGCGATTAGAAATTAGTGACACATAGGCTCAAAATGTTCAAAACACTTGATAATCTTCGCATAGTCAAAACTCGAAGGTGAGACGTTAAAACCGACCGTATTTCGTGACCTTGACTTATCTTAAAAAATGCAAAAATAAAAATGGGATCTTAGGTCAAAAATTGGGGTACAACAGCTGCCCCTACTTAAGTTTCTTCCATCTGGAGATATGAAGATTGGGATCTTCATTTCGACGAGATTGAAGGGACTTAAATATAGAATACACAATTTTTGGCCTTAAGATACCGCGATTATGTTTACGATATGATATGAATGTGATGTTTTGAATTTTATGGGGAATGACGCCATATGAGACAGACTATGCTGGAGAAACCAAGCACATTATACAGAGGAAGAGGTTGTAACTCCACTGGGGAAACAAAGTCATAGACTTCAAATGAGAGACTCTTGAACGATTTACATCCATATTGGGACTGGAAAAGGTATTGATTTACAACAGTACTGTGACTGGAAAAGCATATGATTGACATCAGTACTGTGACTGGAAAACAAAATGATGGACATCAGCACTGAGACTGGAAAATGATTGACATCAGCACTGTGGCTGGAGATAAACATCTCTGATTTCTGAATTTTACCAAGAATGGTAACACATCTCTTCTCTAACCAAGATATCGCTTGAAAAGGATAAGATACAAACTTTCCCATGGGACTTTTCCAAAGGGATGCCATTTGCATTACTGTTGGGGATGCACAAGCTGCTCAAATAAAGAAGCTGCCACTTGCTGTCTTCAAAAAAATATTAAAATACACAAGCTGTTCATGAAGAACTGTCACTTGTTGCTTATAAACCACAAACTGCTCATGAAGAGCTGCCACTTGCCATCTTCAAAGAATATTAAAGCACACAAGCTACTCATGAAGAGTCTGCCCCTTGTTGCTTATAAACCACAAGCTGCTCATGAAGAGATGCCACTTGCCATCTTCAAAGAATATTAAAGCACACAAGCTACTCATGAAGAGTCTGCCACTTGTTGCTTATAACCCACAAGCTGCTCATAAAGAAGCTGCCACCTGCCGTTTTCAAGGGAACAATAACACACAAGTTGCTCAAATAGATAAGCTGCCACTTGCTATCTTCCAAAAATACTAACGTACAAGCTGCTCATGAAAAAGCTGCCACTTGCCATTTTCAAAAGAAAAAATAACGTACAAGCTACCCATGAAAGGACTGCCACTTGCCGTTTTTCGAGAGAACAATAACACACAAGTTACTCATGAAGAGACTGCCGCTTGTTGTTTTCAAAGGTGATAATAACATACAAGTTGCTCATAAAGAGACCGCCGCTTGTTGTTTTCAAAGGTGATAATAACATACAAGTTGCTCATGAAGAGACTGCCGCTTGCTGTTTTTTTAAAAATGTTGATAACATACAAGTTGTCCATGAAGAGACTGCCGCTTGCTGTTTTCTCAAAGATACCCATAAAATATCATGAAGATATTGCTGGAGGTGAGAATCAATAATTTCATCGAGGATGGACAAACTACTCATGAAGAGACCGCCATTTGTTGTAGAGAAATCAGAAATAATCAAACTGCTCAAATAAAGAGTCAGTCGCTTGTTGTCATGTCGATATTCCAGAAGAAGGTTGTGATAACACTGCTGGGAAATAAAGTTCATCTTCAATGGGGAACCATGAATAAATCCTTCTTGAGGAGACCAAGTATTTACGTTGCAAAATGAATGCACTCTCCATCTAGGTTTCACAGCCTAGAGAGATCCACAGGGTATCGTTCACAAGAGACAAAGCTCAATCCAGGAATAAACTGGAGAGAAAATAGTCAAACAAAACTCCACCCAATGAGGAAACAACTCAAATGGGGATTTATCCTATCCAGAGATGGAAAAGGAAAGCTAAAGCAAGATTCTTCCACGAGAGTTAACTCAGTGGGGAATTAGAAAAGAGGCGCACTTTCTGCTTAAGTTGACACTCTATTTGGAAAGATCAAATATGCTATTTGAATAGACATAACCAAGGTGTACGAACTCAATGACATCAACAAATACAACCGTGCATGCATGATGCAAGTGTGAATGAATAAATGAATGTCATGTATATGCTGACAAAACAAATAGAGGAGATAGACTGAAGATGATAAGACGTCATAGTACAGCTCGACACTCGGCTAATCTCAACAGGATGGGAACATTACTGGAGATAAAACACAGGCCATCATTGGAGCAAGGTCCTTTTACAAGGCTTAAATATCTCTGGAGAGGAAGATATTTTCAGGTAGAAAACCCAAAGTCTAGTCTTCTATTGCAAACAATCCATTGAAAGGATAACAACACAAACAAAGTTTCAGCTGGAAAGAAGTCTTGCTTAGCTGGAGATACTGGGAACACCACCCTCTGATAATGTATGAAAAACATATCTTGACAAATCTGGATTGCCCCTGGGATTAATTTTGGATGCCCCAAGTTTACTGCTGATAAGCTGCGTGATGCACGACAATTCTTGCGAATAGCTTCACCTCTAAAATGCCCCGAGCTATATGGTTGATGAGGAGAAATCGTCTCAAGAGGATTTTACAAAAGACCTGGCATTCACCATGCTCTGGTGTCTTCGAACTCTTAGAGAGATTCAATAAGTCTCGACGTGATTTCCCCGAATTGACTGTAGTTGGCACAACAAAGTCTTCAACTTTCGCCCCAATAAAGGGTAAACAAGTTGGGAAAGCATTAACTGGGAGAAGCAACATGTTTGTGCTTACGGTCTTCAGGTGACATGCCCCTGGATATGATTTTTTCTTGACGTGATCCGCCAATTATTCAACATAGTTTCAGGCCTTAAAAGAATAAACTCATCACTGGTGCTTATGTGAGCTTCCTTGACATCAAACAAATGTTTTGCAGTTAGAAAAAGTTTACAATGAGAATGAAAATTCTAATGCAACAGTTATGTAAGTCTTGAAGATTTTGAAAGATATCGCACAAATTTTGCGAGTTAAAGCACCATTTATTTTTGTATAGGAAAAACATATGATACCAACATAACTATTTAGAACATTCATGGGAGTCAGGAACACTATCTCATTGAAGTATGCTTTCAAAATAATCTTGCTTCAATTAGGACTTTTGAAGGTTGTAACGTGGTCTGGTTCATGGTTTTTAGAAAAAAGATTTTAAGGCTCAAAATATTTGGTGCCCACCCATTCTTCATGATGTTCTCCAACCCTATGTTCAGTTAATTCGACATGAGTGTTCATCTCTCAAAAGGATTTTGTGACGGTCAAGGAAACGACGAGGCTTTCGGAGTAGAAACCACCCTCATGTCTTCGTGTTTGTAGTCACCAATTTTTTCTTTGCTGAGGACTTTTCTTTGTAGTCCTTTCTTTGCAATTTTTATTTTCCCTAATTTTTGCCTGAACTAATTTTTTGAATTGATAGTCCAGCGGGATGCCTTAATTTTGCCTAAGTCACACGTTTTCATGTTTTTGACTTAGCAGGCTTTTTCTTTTTCTTGATTTTTGACTTTTTGGACAAAATGTGTGACATTAGCTTGTCTTTGCTTGTTGAGAGGATTGTGATTGCCTCGTTTCTTGATGAATGAGGGATAACATTGTGGTTCCACATCCTCTAGATTCATTATACATGAAGGATAGCCCTCGTAGTTTATCTTCAAAAAAACATCTTCCTTATGAATTTTGAACACTCAGTCAGATTAACTAAAAACTACCCTGCCCCAGGTTAAAATTCAAGGTTTTTTCGTATAGAAAAGAAACTTCTGCTTCAAAGGCTCAAAAGGGGTTAGCAAGGAATTATCTTCCTTATATCTCCAGTGTTTAGGGATTTGAAACAATGCCTGTACATCATCAGCAAGATTTTATCCAAAAGCATGCAACCAGAGATTTTGTGTTCTTTAGATCATCATCCTCCCTTCAATCTCTTCCTAGGAAAGAGAATGAGCAACAATTTGGTATCATAGTGCAAAAGCAATTTAAAATTTGAAAACAAATATGAGTGAAACGAATGAATTTCTTCAAGACAAACATACTCATTGTATTAAGATAACCATACAGATGCAAACAAGTTCTTACATGCAAACAATGTTTTGATAAACAAGAAAAAATTACAAAAAGCATAAATAAGTTAATGATCTGGGAAGGCTTTCCATCTGGTCTTGAATTACCGAAAACATCCTTCAAAAGTCAAAGTCACCCTCAATCGTGTTTACTCTTCGACGCATGCTTGATTTGAACTTCAAAACCAACGTCCTTAAATGACAAGATACCACTTCTGACCAACTTCTGAACCTCAATCTTCAAAGCAAAGCAACCCTCCAAGTCATGCCCAGGAGCACCTTGATGAAAGGTACAAGCCAAATCAGCTTTGTAGTACCAATGTATCTTCTCAGGAACCTTCGGTGGAGGTCGGGTCTGAACCAAATTCCTCTGCATCAGGATAGGGAACAACTATGTATAGGTAATTGGAATTGGATCAAACTGGGTTTTCCTCTGATTGGGAACTTGCTGATTCTGTTGATGAATAGGAGAAACATGATGATTCTGACGATGATCATTTCTTCCTCTGGTTCTCTTCTTGGAAAATTTATTATCAAACTTCTTCACACCATTAGCTGAGCTACCATCTTCATATAAACATCCCTTTCCGACATCTTCTTCTAAACGCACTCCCACATTCACCTTGTCAGGAAAGTCATTAGGTGCATTAACCATCACCTTCTCATGAGAGAATGATTTTAGAGTTTCAGTGAAGACTTTTATCATCGCTTCCTCACTCCTAGAAGGATTGACTTGGGTGGCAACCAGAATTTCAACCAAACCAGTTAAGCGCTCCATACTAGCTTTCAAAATAGTCATCTCTCTACGGAGTTCAGAAACCTCTTGCTTGATATTCTCCATTGTCCTCTTAGCGCGAGTGTTGTACTAGTGAGACCAAAGGAAAAAATAAGACTCGGAAAAAGACCTTTGAAAGTGAAACAAAAAATGTAAAATGATGTATGATATGCAAAAGAGAGTTTTTATTTGATTTTCAAGGAACTCAAGATATTAAGTTGTAAACATCAAAGTATGAAGATAGAAGATGAATTTTAAATTGGCTCCAAACATTGATCAAGTTATCATCAAGATCAATCATCCATTTTGGTGGATTAGGGTTTTCGCCCTATCAACACCCAAGATCCATTGAGCTTGACGAAACTTGTGATGTTTACAAAGAAAGACCTCCAAATTCCTTCAAAGTCAAGTAAAAATGGTTTTATGGATGCATGAATGCATGGCTATGCAACAACCACAAGCAAGGTCACAGATAAAGTCGAAAGGTTCAACGTCACGAGCATGGAGTCAAAGGTAAAGAACATCCCCAAGGTATGTACTAACGGTTTAATCACACCTGCAAGACAAGGTTCTAAGAGTTCCCGGAGTCCACATTCCTCCTTAGGATATTACCAACGTCTTGATTACTCAATAATCAGCAATATTCTCAAGAGAAACTCATCCGAGCGTAGCATCACGTGACAACTACTTCCGGATTACTCCGTTATAATCTCCGCGCTACACCTAAAAGGCCAAGATGGGTTAGGGTTCTACGGTTCCCAGCTTCTCTGGCTCCCAGGTCGAAAATAATAATGTCTTCCCGATTACTCGGTAAACAAATATTACGTTCAAAAGGGCCTTCCACTGAGTGGGGGATCTCATGCCTCCTTCTTCGGTATTACTCCCTCAAAGTTAACATGACTATACCGCCCGTCCTATTCCTAAGTGTAACTTAGTCCGGGTATAGGACTTGTCCTTTGTAAATATTATCAACACCCAAATAATCACAATATATACATATAATCAAACAATCAAATAATGATAAAACAGATAAAACAAATTAGGCTTAACCCACTTAGGGATGGACCAGCAAGAGGTCAATCTGTCCCCAGCAGAGTCGCCAATTCTGTAGCGGTGAAAATCGGAGATCAAGCTATTAATTAACTTGACTCACAAAAGCAAGAGTCGCCACCGCGCTTTATTATTTCCAAGGGGAAAGGGAAAAGAGCGAAATAAAACCCAAAATATGCAATGTAAAATAAGACTTGAAAGTAATAAAAATACAATGCGTTTTTAAAAGAGATCGAGAGTTCGGGGGTTGGTTATACAATGGGAAGGTACTAGCACCCAATGCATCTGCGGTACTCCGCATGAACCTTTTGAAATATCTGTTTTTGGTTAAAAATTGTTTGTTTGATTAAAATGGTTCGTTTGGCTAAAAAATGGGTATGGACGAGATTTTGAAGATGCGACTTCCTAGCGTCGAAGTTTTGACTTAAAAGATGTGAGTTTGAAAATGGAGTCTTTTGGGAAAATTATCTTAAGTTTGGAAAAATAGTAAACAAGCGAAAAATGAATGAGGTTATTCGCACGATTGTAGAAGACGTATTTGATGACGTGAAGTCAACAAATTCAAATCTTTTCCTTGGAGTTAAAACCACAGACAGATAAATAAGCTAAGAGTATATCAAACCTCAGGTGAAAATAAATCACGAGCCGACAGCGTCAAAAAAACCAAATGTAAGATAATACTCCCAGCAGCGAATAAAGCGCAATGAACCACAACCGAGAAGTGCAACGCGTGAAAATAAATCACGGAAAAAAAGAAATCGTGGATGACGCTCACGGTATAAGATTCCCTGCATCACATGAAATATACAGACAAAACTAACAGCATGAAAAAATTATATGCGTTCGTGCGATTTTTAGAAGTTAGTTGGAATTTAAAAAATAAAATCGCAATGCGATGAAAATAATATTTACATAACCTGAATTTATTTACAAATTAAGTGAATAAAATATATAGACAAAATATTATGAACAAATATATATTTACAATACCAAATAAAATAAAATAATGAAATACAATAAAGAGGTAAAGGGAGAAAGAAAAAGTGCAAATGCGCTGTGCGAGTATGAATACTTGAAATGAATTCTCGGAAACCTTCACAGTAACAAACACGTTAGTAGCATAAGCGGTATAAAAATGAAAATGAAATGAAATTGCAATGATCAAAATATGTGTCAGTAAATATAAAATAAAAAATGAAATTGTATGATGCATACGAATAGATGAATATTTACACAAATTAAAATCTAGAATTCATGACATTATTCAATGTAAACACACACAAAAATCAGCATTGCATACATTATTTCAAATGTGTCAAAAAGCAACTGCGTATACTCGATAAAATCAACTCAAAAGTGTTCAACAATTTAAGGTAACAACAAATAATTCCATAGACGATTTAATTCTTCAAAATCCAATTGAATCAAACTACTAGTTAGACAACAAGAAAAAACTTCGCATTGATTTAATCGAACATGCATAATGCTAATTTATCTTCAACATGCCAAATTCAACACAAACAAAACAAGATGAAATCCAGACTAGCATTCAGATTTAACTCGCATAATAATGTCATCGAAAACTTTATTCACGAATGCAACGAAACTGATAACAAAACTACAATTCAGATTCAAACAGTGTGGTAGTTTCACAAACAACAAAAGCAAAATGATATCGGGACTTACCGAAACTTGCCGAAGATGATGGAGGAAGAGAATTTGAATGGAACTTGAAGAGAGAAGCCCTTGAAAGTCCTCCAGTAGTTTGACCACCAAACTCACTTCTCCCGTGAAATTCTTTTGCTTGTGTTCGATGATAAGTCAATAAAACAAAAGCAATCATCACAGCAGCACCCACAGAAGCAAGGATAATTGCTATCCTGATATTACCCTTTGAACTATGATGTTTATTTTGAACAGTGCCTGGAGTACCAATAACAATCTGAGCCATAATAGGCGACCTTTTGGAAATTGGAATCGAATCCCTTCTGTCCATAAGAACTGCACATTCTGAGCTAATCCCTGTGTACTTCCCCATCTTCCGGAGAACTTCAATGTTATGAATAGCTAACTCTCTAGTGGGACAAATGCAAAGAGCTTGAGGAGCTTGCAAAGTCGGATCAACACGACTAAGCATCCCAAGAACAAAACAAGTGGTTTTCCCTGAACCATTATGTGCTTGAGCGATTAAATCCCTATTAGGAGGATTGAGGATCATCGGCAAGCTCACTGCTTGAATTTTGCTAGGCTTTTGAAACTTCATCTCTACATATAGTCCCTTCAGAAGCTCCGCCGATAAAGACAACTCTTCGAATGTCGCCGCCGACGTGTAAGGAGTGTCGCCGGAAGTAACCGCTTGGATGTTGGAGTCATCGGGATCGTCTAAGAACTTAGCGGAAGACTTCTTGTCTTTGTCGATGGTTAATCCATCGACGTTGAGGGTAGGTGTTTCGGCGATGGAGCTTGGGGATGGGATGGTTTCTTCGTCTGCTTGATCGGCCCAGCTTTTAGTCGTCGGTGGAGGAGAGGTGGTAGACGATTTTGCCATGATAGGGTTTTGAAGTTCCGGTGGATGGAATTTGAAGCGGTGAGTGATACTTCAGTTGGTAGTGTGAATACGAAAGGTTGCCGGAAAAACTGTGGCGTCGAAGGTCAGACGGAGATTGAGAAGTGGTGGTGATGGTGGTGATTGAGAACATGAAGAAAAGGGTGGTGTGGTGCGTGTGTGAAAATTGAAGGAGAGAGGAGTGTTGTTGTATTTTTTTGTTTGTTTTGGTACATAAACACTGGATTGAGTTTTAGGTGTTACTACTACAAGGTTGTGTTGTGGATAGAAGGGTTGAGCCTTTGGATTGAGGTTAGAAACTTGTGGTTGCATTGTGATGGGATAGGGAACGGGAATGGGAATGGGAATGGTTGAGAGAAAGAGATTATTGTTAACTTTTTGTGTTGTCCCCCCCCCCCCCCCCCCCCCCTTTGCAAAGAAAAAAAAATGCTACTTAAATAGAAAAAAAAGTGGGTTGTGTATTGAAGGTGATTTGTATCGATCCTCAATTTCATCCAACAGCCAATAGGAATCAGGCAGTGTAAACAATATTTTTTTGTGACCAAATAGCCCTTTAATGACAAAAATAAAAATAAAAACTTGAAAGTATAAAAAATAACTCAATTAAAAATTATTTTTTCGAATATTTTATGAATAAAAAATAAAGACCCAAAATGACCGAAAATAATAAAAAACGGACGAAAACTTATCCAAAAAAAAATAAAATGAACACATTAAAAATAATCTACATGTCACAAAGATTAAAGAAAACATATTCAAGAAGTCAAAAAATCAAAAATAAAATAATAATAAAAATATCAGACTAAACAAACGTTTAAGGTTAAAAACGAGACTTCGAACTGTACCGAAAAATAAAGCGAGCATACCGTCATAATCTACGCGAAGCGCGGATTCATAAAATGATCGGTAAAAGGTGAAAACTTGAAATATTTTCTTGCTACTTTCCGCATAGTGTCGAATCGCTTTTAGCAGTCTGTCTTGATGAATCAGTCTTCAAGAATCCACAATCAACCGTACTTCTGGCTTGGGAGACTCAAAACCTTAATTGAGGCGCGACACCTGATGCTCTTGATTCAGACCTGTCTCTGCACATGAAACAAAAGGAAACATGAACATACACCTTTGTATGCGATTAGAAATTAGTGACACATAGGCTCAAAATGTTCAAAACACTTGATAATCTTCGCATAGTCAAAGCTCGAAGGTGAGACGTTAAAACCGACCGTATTTCGTGACCTTGACTTATCTTAAAAAATGCAAAAATAAAAATGGGATCTTAGGTCAAAAATTTGGGTACAACAGCGGTGAACGGAGTATGAGAGCCTTCAGGAGATATGATCACGGCGCCAATGCCATTACCCAAAGCGTTTGAAGCTCCGTCAAAGTACATAGACCATCGGGATCCCTCCTTGGGTCCTTCATCCGGTCCAGGTGTTTCACAGTCGGTTACCAACATGATATTCTCATCCGGGAATTCGAAGTTCATAGACTGGTAGTCGTCTACTGCCTGATGTGCCAAATGATCTACCAACATACTTCCCTTAATTGCTTTTTGAGTCGTGTATTGAATGTCGTATTCCGTCAAGATCATATGCCATCTTGCTATTCTTTCGGACAAGGCAGGCTTCTCGAAGATATACTTGATAGGGTCCATCTTTGATATCAATAGAGTAGTGTGAGTCAGCATATACTGTCTCGGCCGGCGAGTAGCCCATGCCAAAGCGCAGCAAGTTTTCTCGAGCAACGAGTATCGGGTCTTGCAGTCGGTAAATTTTTTTCTAAGGTAATAAATAACATGCTCTTTTCGGCCAGACTCGTCATGTTGCCCCAACACGCACCCCATCGAATTATCGAGTACTGTCAAGTATAGGATCAAAGGTCTTACTTCAACTGGAGGCATCAGAATGGGAGGCTCTTGGAGATATTCTTTGATCCTTTCGAAAGTGGCCTGGCATTCATCGTTCCATCTTACCACTTGATCTTTCTTTAGTAACTTGAAGATTGACTCACAAGTAGCAGTCAGGTGCGAGATGAATCGGGCAATATAGTTCAGACGTCCCAAAAAGCCTCTGACTTCTTTTTCTATTTGGGGAGCTGTCATTTCCTGTATAGCCTTCACCTTTGCAGGATCCACTTGAATACCTTTATCACTTATGACGAAATCCAGCAGCTTACCAGATCTCACCCCGAAGGTGCACTTGTTCGGGTTTAACCTCAGCCTGTACAACTTTAACCTGTCAAATAGCTTCTGAAGATGGTTAAGGTGTTCTTCCTCCGTCTGGGACCTTGCAATCATATCGTCAACATATACCTCAATCTCATGATGAATCATGTCGTGGAACAAAGCGACCATGGCGCGCTGATACGTTGCCCCAGTATTCTTCAATCCAAAAGGCATGACCTTGTAGCAAAAGGTACCCCATTGAGTAACAAAGGTTGTCTTCTCCATGTCTTCGGGAGCCATTTCAATCTGATTATAACCGGAGAAACCGTCCATAAAGGAAAAGACCTTATGATGTGCGGTGTTATCAACCAGAACGTCGATATGAGGCAGAGGGAAATCATCCTTGGGGCTCGCCCTGTTCAGATCCTTATAGTCAACACACATTAGAACCTTACCATCCTTCTTCGGCACTAGAACTACTTTGGCCACCCACTGTGGGTAAGAAGTAACTTCTAGAAAACCGGCATCAAACTGTTTCATAACCTCAGCCTTGATTTTCTCAGACATCTCTGGGCGCATTCGACGAACTTTCTGTTTCACTGGAGGACAATCTTCCTTGGTAGGAAATCGGTGAACAACAATATCAGTATCCAACCCAGGCATATCTTCATAAGACCAGGCAAAGATCTCGACGTAGTCACGCAGCATCTGAATCAACCGTTGCTTAACACTGGCTTCCAGATTGGCACCGATCTTGACCTCTTTCTTGTCTTCCTTTGTACCCAGATTTACTGTTTCTACTGGCTCTTCATGCGACTGTATAGCCCTCTCTTCCTGAAGTAACAGTCTAGCAAGTTCACCAGGCACTTCACAATCATCCTCACCTTCGTCCTCGGCTTGGTTGATCATACTTTCGAAGTCATAACCGGCAATAGCAGAATCGTTATCAGTGGGATCCAGAATGGATATGGACCTGTATATGTGAGTGTGTATAAAATAGTTGTTTTGGAAGATAGAAAAAGAAAAACAAGGAACGCAAAATTTGAAATGCAAGAAACGTCCAATGCTTTTATTGATGATATATGGAGATGACACATAATAAAACCCTCACAAACAAAGCCACGGTGTCTCGGGTAAGGCACCGGGCCGTAAAGTTAAAAATTGTCTGTTACAAATTCAAAACAAAAGTCTCATTACTGGGTAATATAAGAAACTGACATAGAATCCTTCATTGTCCAATTTCTCAATCCATCGTCGGTAGTCGGGTAAATCCAACTGTCAATGTCAAACTCTTCATCATTATCATCCTCGATAGCATTCACTCCCGCATCATGTTTGGGCATAGGTGCCGTTATGACATTAGGCTTTTCCGGCGCTTCAAACTCAATATCCTTAGCATCAATCATATCTTGCACCTTACTCTTTAAAGCCCAGAAATTATTGGTATCATGCCCCGGGCTATCAGAGTGATAAGCACAATGGGCGTTTGGATTGTACAGCGGTGAGGTGGTGTTTGGATTCTTCGGGGCTTCCCTCGGAATCACCAAGTTAGTCTTCAACAGTTGTGGCAGAATTTGAGATAAAGACATGCTGAGCCGAGTAAACTGTCTTTGAGGCCTCTCTGCTCTTGGATGATTGTTGCATTGTGTGGAAACAGTTGGTCTTGAAATAACTACCGCGTTAACAGCTTGGTGGCGCTCGGGTCGATTATGGCTCTTAGAGCTGTAAAGTGCACTAGACTCCTTTTTTAAGGGTTTCTTCTCGGCACTTGACGAAGCACCTTTTTGTAACTTACCGCTCTTGATACCGGCTTCAACTCTTTCCCCAGTCATAATTAACTCAGTAAAACTTGACGATGAACTTCCGATCAAATGGTTGAAATACAGACTAGACAGGGTCCCCAAAAACATATCCACCAACTCCCTGTCAGCCAAAGGGGGTTGGACCCTACCAGCAAGATCTCTCCACTTCTGAGCGTAATCTTTAAAACCTTCGCTTGCACCCATAGACATACCTTGAAGTTGGGTACGCGTGGGAGCAAGGTCGGCATTATATTGGTACTGCTTGTAAAAAGCAGCAGCAAGGTCCTCCCAGTTACGGACACTAGCTCCTTCTAGCTGATAGAACCACTCAAGTTGAGTCCCTGAAAGACTATCTTGAAAGAAATGGATCCAGAGGTTCCTGTCAGTGGTATATGGCTGAATCTTTCTAACATACAAACGGAGGTGTAGCTTTGGGCAGGAGACCCCGTCGTATTTAGCAAAGACTGGTGCTTTGAACTTGTGGGGAATCACCACCCCAGATGCCAAACCTAACTCACCAAAGTCCAATCCAGGTATCTTCTGGATCTCCATCGCACTTAACCGGTCTTCAAGCTGCTTATACCTATCCTCAGCAGGAGGATACTGGTCTTTATCAAAGTCAGTCTCGTTGTGAGAAACCACAGGGCTAGGAGCCCTCCTTTCTTCTTGGTTTTCTCTCCCTTCAGGTGAGTGAGATAAATCAACATCTTCCCGTAGATTGTTCCCGAATCTGCGACCCATATTCAGGAGGACCGTCTTCTTCTTCTTATCCTTCAAGATAAGAGTCTTCAGATCTTGCTGACCCTTGGCCAGGTTCATGAACATTTCCTGGAACTGAGCATTTTGAGCTTATAGAGCCTTAATAGCTTGATCAGTGGATGTTTCAGCAGACATGATGCTGAAATAAATAGCGAAGAAGATAAGAGACCTGTAAGGGTACCTATGATGAGGTGCATGGGAACGAAATGTGTATGATATGATTTCAAAGACGTTGAGAGATTCAAATTCGTGAACCAAAAATGAAACACACTTTTATTAGATAAACTTGAAACAATGTTTGATAAATGCCTTTAAGGCGTTACAAAAAGAAAAACTGAAAAGTAAATCAAAACTAAAAATAACAAAAGACATTAGCGCTCCCATGGTCGTTTTCCTCTGGTGCTGACATAGTCATTGAGGACCTTCTCATTCTCCAGTTGTCTTGTAAGCTTTAGAATCTTCCGCTCCTGCTCGTGATACTTTTCTCTGTAAGTATCCCGCTCTTCTCTCAACTGCATCCAAGACCTCTTTAATGCCCCAATGTCAGTAGGCATGTGTGGGTGGAGGATGGTAGGTGAAACCCCTTCTTCATCAGCACTCTCAACAATTACCGGTAAGACAACTTTGTACGGCGTTCCCAGCTTTTGGGCACGGATTCGAACCCATCGGAGATACGGTTTCATCGGAAGAGAGGTCTTCATCCTAACTCATGCGGATCAGACCTGTGTACCCTTTTCCAAGCTCGTATGAACCTGCGGCGATGCTCCTCACTATCCCCTTGGAAGTCAAAGACAATACTCGGAATCAGCAACTCATGAGGACCGTCCTTTCTAGCTCGCCCAAACTATCGCAAGGCCATACAAGGATTATAAGTGATCCCTCCCCTAATTCCAAGTAAAGGAACATTGGGGTATTCTCCGCACCGGTCAATAACAGCTACTTCTTCCATGTCTTTATTGCTCCAAATAATGTCCGTATGAGCGAGGGACATAATCCTATAGGCCCAACCCATACCTTCCTTGTTCTTCAAAACAGATTTGGGGAGGTGAGAAATAAACCCTCTCGCCAGCAATGGTGCACAACACATAAGGGTTCCCTGTTTCTGAGCAGTACGGGCATAAAGAGCATGTAGAATATCCCCTAAGAGAGTGGGAACCAGATTACGGGACATGAAAATCTTCACTGCGTTCACGTCGACGAAAGAATCTGAATTAGGAAATAACACCAAACCATAAATGAGAAGTGCCCGGATATCTTCGAATGCTTGAAAATCCAAACTGTCCCAAAACTGATTAGCCCGATCAACCAAGAATTTAGCCAAGAAGCCTTTTGTCCCACTCCGAGTCTCCCAGTTAGACATTACCTCAGCCTTTGTCAGATGGAGGGTTGTAGTAACATCTTCTGGCCTAAGAGCTTTCTCCCAACCTGTAAATGGCGTCTGCTCTAGAATAGAAATACCAAGCAAATCAGAGAACTCCTCCAAAGTAGGGACCAACTGATAGTCCGGGAAGGTGAAGCAGTGGTGCAATAGGTCAAAGAACTGGCACAAGACACTCAACATCTACTCATCCATCTTGGAAGTGACCAAACCAAAGAGGTGACCATGTCTTCTGATAAAGGAGGAAGTATCTGGAACTTTTGCAACCAAATCTCTAAGCTGAGTAGGAATCTGTACAAAGCTGATCCGAATAGTGTTTCTACGCATATAGGCCATGACCTACAAAATAGAACAAAGATGAATCCCCTCTATCTTTGAAATGGGTTAGTTTGATGCAAGATGCATGCAATGTCATGATGCATGATGTCATGATAGAAACACACCACAAGTATTCACAGATAGCAAACATAGTAAGGGAAAATAAGTCACACAGTAGCCCTTAGATTTCAGGATGGCATGGAGTTTAGGTATTACCCTCTTTCAGTTTAGTTGGTTCAAATATGTCCTAGTAATAGTAATCGGGTTCTAGAGGATCTCAATATCATTGACCACCCTCGATCGGTCATAATTCCAGTTTGGAAACCTTTTCTTGCAGCCGGAATCATCACGAGAGTTTGGTCTCAATGAGTGTAGCATACTGCTACTTTTCTATGGCCAAGTTGGTCAATTATAGGTTCTAAGGTCAGTTGGTGCTTAATGACCCCTTAGAAGACCCATATTCTTCTTGTTCCACCACAAGGGATATCGGTACAAACTAAAGTGCCACACCAATGTAGCTACTGCTTCAACCGTATCGGTCTACACCGTACAGTTCCCTCACAGTCTATTGCTACTTACCTAAAAGGTATCCCCAGATCCGGGTTAGGATCTATAGTAACTCTGATTCAAACCCACAAAAATAAAGCATACAATTCAAGCAATTGAAAAAATTATGATGAACTAATCCTAAGGTACACCCCACTTATTAATTCTCCAGCAGAGTCGCCAGTTCTATGATACGGTGGGAAGAACTGATTGTTTTTTGGAATGCTGATTTGCATTTTGCGTTTTGTATTCGCAAAATATCGTGGTAAGCAAGAGTCGCCACCGACTTTTATTTTATCCAACAAGGAAAGGAAAAAAGCACAGAAAAATTCCTTTTTTGAGATATTTCTGAGTACGGGGGTAGATTATCGAAAGGGAAGGTATTAGAATCCTTTCTATCCGTAGTTATCTACGGGCTCTTAGGTACTTGCTCATCATTTTCAAAATTGTTTTCTTTGTGCTTGTGGGTTTTGAAAAGTTTTTGTTTTAACTTCGATTTAACTCTTAAGAGTGTAATGAAGTGTTTTTGAAAACTCGTTTGTAAAAGGAGTGTAAGTGCGAAAAAGTTTTGTTTTTGGATGAGCAAGTATCTAAGAACTAATCTACCTACTCAAAAAAGGAATTGTTCTATGCTAATTTCCTTTAGACAATGCTATCCCACTATTAGTGAGTAGGTAGCACCGTCGTCGGAGTTTGAGGGTCAATTCTAAAGAGGGACATACGGTCACTAAAGCAATGTTAGGACACCTTAGCGGTAACCCTAATGTCTTAGATCATTTGTTCGAGGCAAGAATATCTGAGGCAACCATTTTGAGGCAACTAGGATCTTTTAAACAAGAGGGCGACCTATAAAATAACCTATACTCAATGACCGCTTACGAAGGCAACCAAGTAGGGTGTACCCTAAGAGTGCGCATATGTGAGTGTGTTGATTTCAGTTATTTTTATCTTTGCACATGTTTAGGGTGATCTAATTGATTTTAATATTAAGCATTCATTCTTGTCATGCAAACCCTATTATCAAACATCTAGCAGTCGTATAATTTGCAAAAAAAAATGCGGAATTTTAAGCTAAACTATTACAAGGCGTCGGGTATTTACATCGCCAAAAGCAACCCTTTGAAAATAAAATAAAAGAGGTAAAAAGTAAATGTTCTAATTATTTATTATAAGCCAGGAGCATATACATCAATAATTGAATAAAGAAAAATAAATCGCGCGAGTGAATTGGATCGAATGCGAATTTAGGGTTTTGACCCTTTTAAAAGAAAATTCTTTTTTTGTTGTTTTTATTTTTTAAGAAAAGAAATTAAGTCCTAAAATTAAATACTAAATTAATTATTAAATTAATTAAATGGAAAAAATAATTAATGACATGTTTTTGGAGTTTTTGTTAATTTAGGAAAGAATATAAAATAATTAAATTAAAGTTAAAACCTATTAATTCTAATTGATTTTATTTATTTACAAAAATAAATTAAAGTTGCCTAATTAATATCCTAATTAAATAATTAATATTTATTAATAAAAAAATAAAATTTCTGAAATTTTATTGGATAAAAAGTATTTTTGTGATTTTTTTATAAAAAGAAATTATGTTATTGGTTAGTATTTAAATTAAACAAAAATAAAACAAATAAGTTAAATAAATAAAAATATAAGAAGAAGTAGAGATGGGCCTGATATTTGGAGGTGTGGAAAGCAATTATTTTGGCCCATTGATGCTGATCCAATTGACTTTTTGGGATCCCCTACGTATGCGTTGATTGGCCTATGGTGTGCCTTCAAGGCTTGGCCACCAGATCTGGCCATCTGGCCATCTGCCACATGGATGAGGGATGAACATGGTGGACCTCAGGCTTGAATACGCACTAGATTTCCTGAAATAATTGAGAAAAATGACAAATGCAGGAGGCAGGGATCGAACCCCTGACCTCCAGCCTCTAATGCCCTGGAATCAAGCGTGGCAACCACTAGGCCAAGTGGTTCTCGTTGTTAAAGAAATACAAAACAATTAATATATAAAAAAAAGTCAATGGATGATATAATAAAAAATAACGCGCCAGATTTGAATGGACAAATGGTGGCGTGACACGCATCGTCCCTGTCCTCTGCACCGTGGCTAAAAACACAAGCACCTATACCAACAGACAAAGGTCTGTCGCTACAAGCCTGTCCACCCTCAAAATCTTGTACAGGCCATGAAAATGGATTCTAAGACCAGGGTTGAGTTCGTCTCACCCTCCTGAATGCAACCATGCCCATTACTGGGGCCAATTATTCCTGAAACAAAAATCCCCAAAAACAAAAACGAAACCCTAACAATGGTGGATCTCGTTAAAGGTCATATAAATGCAATTGAGTAATACCAAAAGCTTGCAAATGATTTGTAGATTCAGAATATGCTATCAATTCATGCTAACTATGCCTAAATTTAAAAATACGAAATCAACAAAAGGGTGAGTTCGTGAGTGACTTACAGTGCTCTGGAGGGCTTGGAAACGCGTGGTTTTGATTGGTTTCGCTTGTGGAGATTGCCAGGAAGAGATTGAGACAAACACTAAGCCTTGAAACTGCCTATAGACTTGATTTCGATCTCACACTTTTTGCTGTTTTTTGCAAATTTTGTTCTTGCTCTCCAATTAATCTCTAACCCTTATTTTGGTCTGCACACGACCCTTATGTATTGCACAATGTATTAGGGTAAAAAACTTTGTCCAAATCTATCTCTTTCAATGTTTGGATATTTGATTTGATTCTTCTTTTACAAGCTTCCAAATTTGGCTTGATTTGAATCTTTTTGTACACAACTTACCTTGATTCGAGTTTCAATGCCTTGCTAGCTGTGATTAAATCCTGAAACAATCAAAAGATCCATTGTTATCAATGCTTTGGATTTTATTTGATTTTATTTGATTTAAATCAAATTAATTCAAATAAAAATCAAACTAATTAATAAAAATATGATATGGACACATGGCCAAGGCTAGAGCACGTGGGTAATAATTCCAACCCAAAACAAGTGAAAAAGAATGGGCACATTTGTCAAAATTTGAAGTTTTGGGGATAGTTGACTTTTGGCAATTTTGCAAAAAAGTCCAACTACAACAATGCATAACTTATTCAATTTTGAACTTTTGGAGGTGTTCTTTGACTTTTTAGAAAGCTTGAGATGTTCTCTAACCAACCCTTTTGGTATCATCTCAATTTGATATTCCATGCTAAAGTATGAAGCTTTGACAAAAAAAGTGTTTTTGTTGACTTTTGAAAATGACCTATAATGTCCAAATTCATAACTTCTTGTGTGTGCATATTTTTAACTTGGGATATGAAAATGGATTGTAGGGAAGTGCATCATCTTCAAAATGAGCTTTTTATGAGTCATTTCTCATAAAGTATGAGAAAGTTATGCTTGTTCAAAGTTGAGTTGACTTTTCCTATAAAACCCTAATTTAGCAACTTTTGAATCTTGATGAATTTTGAGCAATCCTTGATGAATCATGATCAACCCTTGACAAAATGATGAAATATACTTCAAAATGAGAATGTTGACAAAAATCTTGAAGTTTAACTGTATGTGGGTCACAGTTGACTTTTGCCCTAGCATAGTCGACTTTTGGACCTTTGAGCAATTGACTGAGCAAAATTCCTCTACAAGGCTTGAAACTTGACATGGATGATCTTGAGAACATATTAGGAAAATTTTGAGCATTTGGGGCCACTTGGACTCAAGGATCTTGATGAAACATGAAACCCTAATTTGGGGTAGACTGCCTTAGGAGAGAGCTTGTCTGGCCAATCCTTGAGCAACCTTGAGCAACTTGGAGATCTTTCTTGACATGTTTTGAGAAATATGGGAGGGTAAATTTTGGGGTACAACAATCATCATATCCGATTGGAAAACATACTTACTACCCACGACTATGAGAAAGGAGAATTTGCATCATCTCAGAGTGGAGGATATAGCTTGGATTTTAAAATCAACAAAGCCTCACTCAACACCCAAGTAGAAAATATCTGTGATCGGTGGAAATAGAACTGACTGTTTTTTTAAGTTGGTTCGCGAAATGTCGCGGTAAGCAAGAGTCGCCACCGTCTTTTATGTTCTCCAACATGGAAAGGACAAAAGCACAGCAAAATTCCTTCTTTGAGAATGTTTCTCGGTTCGGGAGGTAGATTTATAGAAAGGGAAGGTGTTAGCACCCTTTCTATCCGTGGTTATCCACGGGCTCTTAGGTACTTGCTCTTATGTTTTCAAAATTGTTTGCTTTTCTTGTGTTTGTGGGTTTTTGAAAAAGTTTCTTTTGAAAAGTTTATGAGTAACTCTTGTATCTGTCCTCAAGAGTGTATGAAAAATTTGTTTGAAAGCTTTTAGAATGTGTAGGTGCGAAAAGTATTTTTGTTTGTTTTTGAAAAGAGCAAGTACCTATGAGAATCTACCTACTCTAAGGAATTAGGTTGTGTAAGAGTCCTTTAGATAGTGCTATCCCACCATTGAGAGGTAGGTAGCACCATCGTTAGAGGTGTTCGGGTCAATTCGAGGGTTAGGGACGGTGTGGTCACCGAGCAATAGTAAGATACCTTAGAAGCTACCCTTATGCCATTGATCTTTTTATTCCGAGGCAACCGTTTCGAGGCAACCGTTCCGAGGCAACTTGTTTCGAGGCAACTGTTTCGAGGCAACTAGATCAATGGAACATAAGGACTCACTAAGACGTCCTATACTCGCCGACCACGTTTCGAGGGGCAAGGCAACAATGTGATCACCAGAGTAACAGTAGGACACCTTAGAAGCTACCCTTATGCCATGTTCACGGACATAAGGACTTACTAAAACGTCCTATACTCGACGACCACGTTTCGAGGGGCAAGGCAACAGTGAGGCGTACCCTAAGAGTGGTGTGTGAATTGTGTGTCATTTTCAGTTATTATTTGTCTTGTCATGCATTTGGTGATCTACGCTTTGATTTTATTTGAGCATACATTCTTTCATGTGATTAACAGTTTAAAGGGTGCGGAAATTAAAATGCGGAAAAATAAAGATCCTACGCTATTACAAGGCGCGGGTCTACATCGCCAAATTAACAAAGACCCGATTTTGAAATAAAAGTGCGGAAAGTAAATGTCCTAATTACTATTACAAAGCTTTGGGGCAATTACATAAATTTAAAATGAAAAAAATAGAAGCAAACGTGCGAAAAGAAATTATAATTGAAGGTGCGAGGGCGTTGGACCCTTTAAAGAAATTAAATATGAAATTACAAATTAATTAAAGAAAAGAACTTATTTTTTGATGTTTTTGTATTTAAGGGAAATAAAGAAAATTAATTGAAATTATAAATTAAATAAAAACCTAGTTCTAAATTGTTTTTAATTATTAAAGAAAATATTTAAGTTTGAACCTAATTTACTAATTGTTTAATTACAAGAAAATATTTTTTGACCTTTTTTATGTTTTTATGAAATAAAATAAAAAAAAAGAATTAAAAATGTCAAAAGAAAAAGCCTAAGTCTAAATTTGTTTTTATTTATTGTGAAAAAAGGTTAAAATTAACTAATTAAACTAATTAATTTGTTAGTATTTTATTTACAAAAATAATTACTAAAGTGAAATTAATAATAATAATAATAATTACATTTTTGTTTGTTTTTTTCTGAATTTATGAAAATAATTATTTGTGAACTAACTAAATAATAATAATAATTAATAAAAGGAAAGAAAATAAGAAAAGAAATGCTAAACCAAGGAGGTGAAGGCCGGATTTTGGAGGTTTTACTCAAAATCATCCTTAGGCATCAAAAATTCCATCTAAGCCCATGGTTGTGATCGTCCATGTCTCCTGATCACGTCTATGCTTATGGTTTGTCCCAATTTCACCTGTAGACAAAATACCTAAAAACAAAACCAACGAACCCTAGGCACGGGTATTGTTATACGAAGCCTAAAAATGAAATTGAATATAGCAGTTACATTGGAAATTAGGCATGGAGTATGAATATGCTATTATTTTCCAGAAAAAGTGCAAGAATGGAGAAACATGATTTCGTGTACAGAGGTGAGTTTGAGACAAATTACAGCGCTTGGCAGTGGACCTTAGGACGCGTTTGTGGTTGCTTTGCCTTCAGGGAGAGGCAAGGAAAAAAGCCACGTGCTTGCTTTGATCTGAAAATGTTTGCAACACCGCTTTAGATCTCTCACTTTTTTGGACAAATTTTGAACTTTTCCTCTGGCCGTTTGTGCACACTCTCCTTTTTTTCTAGGTCTTGAATGAGGCTTGCAAGGCTTGTATATATAGGCTTGGATGAGAATCAGTCACATTAAGGAGCTTTTACGCCTTGCAATGAAGTTTTGATTTTCTCCATAATCACCATTGAAATAACTTGCCATATTTGCTCCAAATTTGAATTTTTTTGCTTGAAACAGGTCTTGAACGAATTTGGTATATGTTTTATGGTGTATCAAAGCTATTCAAACCACAAAATATCCTCCCATTAATTTTCTTGATTTTTATTTGAATTTTAAAGATTTAAAATGAATTAAATCAAATAAAATTAAACAAAAATAGAAAAATTAATTTTTATTCTTGAAATAAAACATGGGACACGTGGGAGGTATGGAAAAGCTGAATCAAGTGGAAAAAGTGGGCCCCTTTTGTCAAAAATGAAGTTTCAAGGATAATTGACTTTGGCCCTTTCACAAAAATTTCCCAACTTCTCCAATGCATATCTTCCTCAATTTTGAAGCTATGAACATGTTCTTGGACATTTTGGAAAGGTATTGAAGTCCTATAACCAATGCCTTTGGTCCCATGTCATTTTGATTTACCAATATCAAGTTATGGTCTTTGACTTAAAGTGCCTTTTTGTTGACTTTTGAAAATGACCTATAATGTTGAAATTGATAACTTTTTGTGAGAGCATTTCTTGGACTTGGAATGTGAAGATGAGTTGTAGGAAATGTCTTCCCCTTAAAAATGAGTATTGGATGGGATTTTTCTGATGAACCATGAAAAAGTTATGCCTTGGTCAAGGTACAGTTGACTTTTCAGCTGTCCAAAAATAGAAATTTTTGACACCTTGATGATTTTTGAGCCATTCTTGAGGAATCATGATCAAGATTTGACCAAATGATGATTGTGGCTTCAAAATAAGATGTTGACCAAAATTTTTGACTTTTGACTGCCAAATGACCATTTTGCCCCTGCAGTTGATTGTGAAGCAATTAGGGTTTTTGACTGTGCAACTTGACCTTGTGAGCCTTGAAACTTGACATGTAGGTGCTTGACAATGTTTATAGGCATGTGGGACTTGATTGGACCATTGAAAACCTCAACTTCCTTGAAGGAACCTAAACCTTAATTTTGACTGGCTTAGGAGGATGGTTGACTGTGCAATCCTTCGAGTAGCCTTGAACCATTTTAGGTGATGCTTGGCAAAACTTTTGAAGAATATGGGAGGGAAAATTTTGGGGTACAACAATATCTCATTACACTACATATCATAGAAGTATAGTAGGTTGCATCACTACAAGAATAAATAAGAGCCTAATCTTTTGAGAAAAAGTTTTCAATTAAAAAGCCAAAGTGGAAAAATGGTTTGAATGAGTTTGATTGACTTTTAGTCTTCTCACACAAAAAAATTTCAAAGTATCATTAAGTTGGTTAAAGTTTGATTAATAAAATATTTTTAAAAATGCATGGACCTAAGTCCAAGTTTATTATGAAAGCGGTTCAAGTTATAAAATGAGAAGAGTTTTGAAAAAGGAGGGAGAAGATTTTTGAAATTAAATAAGATGATAGGAGATGAAGGGACTATCCAAAAGCATAAGGTAAAATCTAAAGAAAATAACGATCTAACCAACCAGAAGTCGACACTTGACATAAAGAGTCCATGTAGAATTCTCATCCTTTAGATTAGAACCAAGCAAGCAAAAATACTAAAACTCTTAGGAATACCAAGCCTTAGTTGAATTAAGTCTTCACAAAAATTGGGAAGAGTAATGGTTGTATACAGAGAAATTCTCAATCACAAATAAAGTATATAATCAAAATAACCTACATACAAAGAAAATCAACCCAGTGTCTTGGAGTAAAATCCAAGAACTTCAGACAAAATAACAACAGATTCACAAGGTCCCAAGGGTAATAAAGGATTCTAATCTTAAGTCCAAGAGGTCTACAACTCCAAAATTTCAAGGATAACAACCAAATAGCCCAAGTAACCTTAAAGTTTTTTAATTTTCAAGTTGGTTATTAAGTATCTTCAAAAAGAAAATGAAAGCTCAAGTGAGCGGAAAAAAAAGACATAAAGATAAATTCTCAAATCAGCAAAGATAAAATGACATAAAGATAAATGCTCAAGTGAGCAAAGATGAAAATAATATTAAATTTAAATGCTAAAGTAAATGGTGCATAAAAGTAAAAGCATAAAATAAAGGGCATAAAGTAAAAGCACAAAGTAAAGTCAATTGTTAGTGAATTAGAAGTTAGAGGTTAGTTGAATGACCATCTTGAAACTTGCATTTGAATACTCATTACAAGAATGATAAAAATCAAAGCTTCTCAACAACAAGTTTCATTTGTTTTTTTGTCAAGTATACCACTCATTTCAAGTACTTAAGGCAAGCATATATGATCAATGATGTTTAAATGATTCACTTAGACCAAAATTCGTGAAAGTTCATTAGAGGATTGATAAGATCAAAGCCTCCTAACAATGAACCTCAAGGTTATTTGATCAAAGGTCTCAAATTAAACATACTTGGGCTTGCAAACATAGGTTTGGGCCACAAATGATCATTTTTCGAATCGGGACACATTTAGCGCTCTGTTAAACAATCATAAGTGGACTAATGTAGAAGTCACACCTATTTTGAGGCCGGTCAATAGAAATCTATATATCACATGTTAGAGAAATGATATTTAGATTACTCTCCAACAACATGTAGCACAAGTAAGAAAGGGATGAGATGAAGAGAGAAGGGATGTATAAATGAAATTAGGGTTTCAAATATCATCAACATCATTCATCCATTTTGGTGGATTTGGTTTTTCAACTTAGCAACACCCAAGATCCTATGAGGTTGAGGAATTTGTCCCAAAATAACACCCAGATCAGAACCAAACAAAAATAATAAAATAAAATTCAATAAAATATTATTTAAATGATTAATAAAAGAGAAATAATTGGTAAAATACACAAAATATATCAAAACACCAAATGAAAATCCTAAAAAAATATTAGAGGTCAAATATGAGTCAACAAGTGTTAACAAAAAATTTCATAATTTTTTAAAGTCAGAAACTATTTTTAAAATTTAAAGAAATAGGAAAAGTAAACCAAAATTTGTAAAAAAAAAAAGTAAAATCAGCAATAAAAATAAAATAAGGTCACCAATATTGGTTAAGAGGTCATTGGATCCTTCCATAATTTTTTCAGAATTTTAAAATCAAGAAAAGTATTTTTAAAACAATTAAAATAAGGCAAATAATAAAAAAATTATAAAAAATATCAAATATTAAAATAAAAATATGAAAAATTATTCGCAAAGTCAGAAATAATTCAAAGTATTTTTATACCTTTTTCATAATTTTTGAATAAAAAATAAGAGAGTTATGAATTTTTTAAATTAAAACAAATTTTAAAACAAATTTTGTAAAATAAAATAAATCAGAAATAATATGAGATACTGGATCTGGCTCATTAAAACACGCTTGCATATCTAATGGCTCAGGAATGATGATGTATGGTGATATATGGTCAACAAGCACGCACTGAAGTCATAAAAGTCAGACCAATCACAACATTTCAACTGTCATGCTCTCATTGGTTGAAGAAGACGCGTAGGTCATCTTCAACCTACAGCTATCCTGCAACTAGGGCGAGATCAATATTCTTAAATATGTAAATTTAGATTCTCATAGTGGTATCATTGGATGCGTCTCTTCAAGACGATCACAACCATATCCTCGCGCTAAATTTATATAAAGCACAACTTACTCGATTTGAAAAAAACCAGAGAGTCTTGAAAATTTTAAAATAAAAAAACAGAAGCATCAAATGCATTGATTCATCAAAATTAAGTTAATAGTAAGCATTAACGAACATCATAGATCACTCCAGTAATTTGAGTTAAAAGAATTTATGTCTTAATCTACCTGAACGAAGTCCACTGAGATTGCTCTAAAACTTAACTTTGTTTGGTTGGTTTGTTTTTTATTTGAGAAGTTCCACACAAGTTCGCTGAAGAAGAATAGCACAAGAAGTCGAATTGAAAAACAAAGAAAAAGTGAATTCAAAAACTCGAAAAAGTGAGATGTGGAGAGAAAGTGGCAGGGTAATTTTGGCTATCCAAACTTGAGGAGATGATTTCAATATGTCCCTCTATTTATAGGAGAGTGAATTGTGAAAATAATTGGAAGAAATAGTGAGGTTTGGAGAGAAATTGAGTGAAGCCCGAAAATGAGAAAAGTGTGACTTGAACTTGCTCAAAACTCAGCTAATTCTTGTGTTTCAATGCTCTGATCATACTTTGGAACTTTGTTAAACAAGTTTAAATTAAAAAAAAACGCAGCAAAATGATCATTAGAAGCCACAATATAAAATTGCAAACTGACTGTCAGCAAAAATTCAGTTTCATGGAAGCAACTTCAAGAGCATGAACCACACAACGTATGAGGCTTTATGATCTCATTCTTTTTGCAATGGAAAGATCTCATAACAAACTTCACAATGTGTCAATAAAGTATTCATTTGGATGTCTGAGTAAAAATTATGATCAATTGAAATCGTGAAAAACACACGGATTTTTGTACTTAAAAATATTTCTAAGTGTTGAACTTCAAAATGACCTATAATGTTCTTCAAAATTACATGATCTTCCACTCAAAATTTGATCTTGATATCTGAAGATGGAATGAATTATACTTCTTGAATGGAATTATTGAATTATGGAATTGATATCACTCAAAAATCATAAAAATTGAAAGAGTTATGATCTTTAGAAGATGATGAACAAATTTGGAGAAATTCACAAAAGACTTGTAATCTTTTCAATTCTTCAACCACTTTCCAAACATCTTCTTGAAAATAAAAACAAAGTTGTAGTAGACATCCCAAAGATTATTATGAAAAAATAATGGGCTCAAGGAGATAAAAATTAACCAAGTTATGATCATTTGATGTCAACCCCTAGAATTCAAAGGATTTTCAAGGAGACTTATAATCTTTCTCAATTTTTAGTGGTCTTCCATTCAAAATTAGCCTTAGAATTATGAAGAGAGATTGTTAAGGACCCTTTAAAGAGAATTATGGCTTTGGAACCAATCAAAAATCTCAAAAAATGAGTAAGATATGGTCCTTAGAAGTCAATAAACCCTAGCTTAGAGAGTGTCAAAATGACTTAAAACTCCTTTCAACTTTTGATGATTTTTCTTGCACAATTGGATCTTATCATGTGAAAAGAGGTTGTTGTTGATGATAATAAAAATCCGTATCAAAAAGAAACAATTCATAATGTTGAAATTGAAAGAGTTATGTACTTGTGATCATTGAATCTAGTATTTTTTCAATTAGGTCAAACTTGTTGAATCAACCTTGAATTTTTTAGACTTTTTTGACAAAATAAAGCATGATGAATCGTAAGAAGCCTTGAAATGATGTTGTCTATCACACAACTTATCTCATACACTGACAATGGTTGGGGTGGATGTCTAGACACCAGACGTCCCACATCTGGCTACTGTGTTTTTCTAGGTGATAACCTTATCTTTTAATCTTCCAAAAGCCAACTCACTCTCTCATTCTAGTGTTGAAGCCAAATACAGAGGTGTTGCTAATGTTGTACTGAGTCATGTTGGATTAGTAAACTTCTTATGGAGCACTTTGGTGTATTGTGATAATTTTAGTTTCCTTTATCTCTCTGATAATCCTGTGACATTCATTTTGTTCAGGAAAAAGTAGCTCGTAGTCAGGCATGTGTTCTTCATGTTCTCTTCCAACATCAGACTGTTGACATCTTCGCCAAATGACTTCTTTGCATTTTCTTTGATACTTTTCGAATTAGTATAAGCATTCATGAACCTCCCGCTTCGATTGCGAGGACTTGATAGAATAGAATATTTTGTAATTATTTATCCTTATTAATTTTTGATAATTACATTGTACTATAATTAGACTTGACCAAACATTACATATTGATGTATATATACATTCTATTAACATGAATGAGAAGAGGCAAATATTTCATTATCTTACCGTTTTGCTGTCTATTTTGAATTTAATCCAAATTTGATGAAAAATGAGATTTCTTTTAACACCTAGTTCACTTTTTTTAGACCTCTGGAAAAAATTCCAAAATACTCCCACATTTCGGATATGCATATCCGAATACACCGTATTTGACAATAACAGATGTGTTCACATGTGCATATCCGAAGTCATTTTATTTTATCAAAAAAAGTGTGACTTCGTATGTGCATTTCTGAATTCACCCCATTTATAATTTCAGAGATACACATCTGAAGTCGCCGTGTTATTTTCAAAGTCACGAACAGAACATACCCATTTCTATTCAAACACAAAAATTTACATTTTCTACTCCAAACCCTATTTTTCTACTATCCAAAGTTGAAGAATTCAGTCATTTCCAATCATCTCCCCATTTCAACTCTTTTCAAGTGATTTCAACTCATCTCCAAGACTCCAAATTTGTGTAAGTTTCCTCTATTTTCATTTGATTCACTATGCAATGTTATAATGGTGTATTATGTTAGCTTGTAGAAATGATATTGTGTAGATTATTGTTAGGGAGGCATGGCTAGGGAAGCATCCAATGCGGCGCAGTATAGGAGGCAGAGGAGGTCACAGGGGATTAGGATTATACATATGCAGTAGCAATAACCTATGATATGTATTGTTTTTTGTTACCGATGTAATATTTTGACATTACGCACTTTCCGAACAACTTATGTACTAAATTATATTTCTCTATGTCTGAACATCTAATTTAATCGTTATGTCCATATTGTTATGTTCGTTTCATATTTTCGAAAAAAATCATTAAAAAAAATTGTTTGTTTATAAGATATCTATATCGACGTAGTTTTAAACAAAAAATGACACAAACATGAAAAGTTTCGGATATGCATATCCGAAACATTTATACAAGTGATTTCAAATGTGAATATCTGAAACAACCTCTAAAATTTTACATTCAATTTTAAGTATTAAAACGTGTTTAAAAAAATATCTTCGGATATGCACATCCGAAACATGTTGAAAATTCGGATGTGCATATTCGAAAGATATTTTTGAATTTTCAGTGGTCAAAATCATCACTATTAAGTGTGAAGAGAAATTCTCTAAAATTTTGTGTCAAATAATTTAAAATCGTGGTACTTTATTTATAACATGTCGCGGCTTTTTACATTATCTCATCTGACCATTTAGTTTAATATATTATATTTTTATTTACAAGTTATAATTAAAAAAATTAAATCTTTAATATATAAAAATTACATACTGATCTAACCTGATCAGACTTGGACCGTCACGGCTAGCTCCGAGCTGAAAGTTTGAACGAGGTGGGGGGGGGGGGGGGGGGGGGGGGTACCTGCAAGACACTCCGATGTTGAAGTAAGTAAGAGCACGAGCAGGCAATAGTAAGAGTATGGGTAGAATGATGAATACCTGACCCTCTGGAAACAGAGGGTATTTATAGCCCCCAGCGCTGGGCCAAGGTTCCTTCATTGGGCTGGGCAGGTTTGGCCCAATGGAGGAACTGCCAGGTTCTACGTGCGTAGTGGGGACCCGCACGTGGTCCCCTCCCTGGATGTTCTGCGTGAAGTGCGGGCGAACAGAGACGCGGTCTTTTCGGAGTCCCGTTGAGAGTGCAGTGGACTGAGTCTGCCCTAGGAGGGGTGCTCGAGGTGAGGTCGAGCTGGACAGTAGGAGGTCGAGCAAGTAGCCCCAGGGAACACGTCGGGCACGACTGTGATCCTTTGGTCGGCGTGGCCCCCAGCAAGTCCGTTTGGATTGGGCCTTATCAATGCTATTGGGCCAGTCAGGCCCAGTCCAGAACAGGAGCCCCCCAAGTCGTGGTTCCTTGGGTTAAGAGCCATGGCTTGATCTTAGGTTGCTTCCATTTCGGGGCCTCGTGTCCGGGCCAGAGACGCAGCTCCTCGTGGGGGTGCTCCTCGCGGGGAGTGCTCGGGGATTCCTCAACGGCACGCGTCTGTCGAGCACGCGAGGTATCTTTTGGGAACTGTGCCGCCACCCTATAAGGATAGGGTAATTATTGCCTAGGGAGCCATGCGTCGAGGAGAGAAACTCTGTGGTTGCCCGAGGTGACGTTTGGTATTCCACGTCATCACTATAAATAGGATCCTTGGGCCCCATAACGCGTTACTACTCTTCGCGCTTCTGCTGCTGTTGTTCTTCCAGATTCTCATAGCATCGCCGCGATCTCCGTCACCGATTCCTTTCCTCTGTTGCCGAATCCACTCCTTGATTCCAAGTAAGTGACTTATCTTCTCTGTTTTTCTGTTGTGGTGCATGATTTTCATCGTTTTAGACGTTTTTAGAGGCTGTGCGCGTGGGACTAGCCCGGTAAATTCATGTTTAGCTCGACAAATTCATGCTTGGGGTCGGCAAACACATGTTCATGGTCGGTAGATACATGGTTTAGGTTATAATCTGCAGTGCTGCCCGGGGTCTTCATGATCCAGGGCGCCTAATTCATGATCGTGCCCGGTATGCTCATGGCTCTGGCTTTAGGCTCTATGATGTTGCTCGCCATGTTCATGCTCTGGGTCGGCGTATTCGTGAGTGACCACGTTGTCGGTTTGTTTAGGCGGCTTGGAGAAGGACCCGTCGAGTTATCTGGAAGTCGGGGAGGCGACTGCTATTTTGTTTCAAACCAACTTTGTGGTTGTGCGTGGAGCGACGTGGTTTGTCGCGCACTCCATCTTGTCCGTTACGACGAGTGTATGGTTTCGTGCCCAATTGACTGGTTTCCCGTGCTCTGCAGGTAACCATGGCGGACGAGTCGTGCTCTTCTGGACGCCCCGAAAGGGAAGAACAAAATGCCGATGAGACTGCGAGTTTGATCGACACTGTAGAAGACCCTCTATTGGACTGGGTGGGTGTCGAGCCTAGAGGAATCTCCTCTGTCTATAGTCGATGCAGCCGAAAGCCATACGCTGTCCTCGAGGTGGGCCACGGCCAGCCTGATTTTCAAAAGAATTTTGTCGTTACTAGACCGACCTTCGCTGCTCGGATTTGCTCGGTGTTCCCCGAGTACAGTTTCCCCATGTACGAGATTGCATTCAAAGACCTTGGGTTGCAGCTGCCCTTCAGCGACTTTCAGGCGGGGGTCTTCGCCCATCTGGGGCTGGCCCCATCGCAGCTACACCCGAATTCGCTCGCCTTTATCCGGGCGTTTGAGCTGACCTGTCGCTTTCTGAGGATTGGGGCGACTATACCTCTCTTCTTTAGAATCTTTCATCTGCAGCGCCAGTCCCAGGGAGGGAAGCACAGTTGGGTCTCCATGAAGCAATCGAAGAGACTTTTCAGGATGTATATGGACTCCGTGCAGGGTTTTAAAGACAAGTGGTATGTCGTGAGGTCGGTTACCACAGCCGCTTTAGAGTCCCTGTACGAGGAGGAAGCGCTGATAAGCGACGATGACGGGGAGGCACTTTTAGACAACAACGGGTATCCAGTGTTGGGACGCACAGCCAAGTTCCCCGTGCATTGGATTTCTAGGCATTATGAGCACGGTACTGGGTATTATCATACTTCTGCAGACGACATGGGTTCCGAGGATGAGAAGGCGTACGACACTCTTTGTCGGTACGTTGATAGCTTCCACCCTGCCAGATGGTCCACGAGGGAGGGGGAAGATGTCTTGGACGAGGAGGGTTATCCGACATTCGAGGCCCGACCGATCGATACTAAGGCACTCGTGGAGTTCCAGTCATTCGGGCAGGCTGCTCGTCTGCTAGGTCGTTTATTGCTTGAATTTGCTTGCCATTTGTCTGCTTATTTGCTCGACACTAACCTGGTTTTTTATTGTGCAGGTTCGATGGTCGGGCGACGGGAGAGACTCTTGAAGCTGTTTTGTGACCAGAGGCGGGGCAAGAGGGTGGTGAAGGCTCCCCAAGCAACGAGGATGGGCCCGCCGCATAGTCTGGGCGCTCCTCATGTGGTGAGGGTGGATTCGCCGCCCAGCTCGGGGGCTGCTTCGGAAGAGACCCCAGAGGTCCAGGAGGTCGAGCCACATGTCGACCTGATACCGAGAAAAAGGAACCGGGTGGAAAGTAGGCCGGCGGTCGGCGAGGATTCCAGCGCCGTAAGGTCCTTCGGGTTGCCCCCTTGCTTCAAAGAGGAGGGTTTCTTCGAGGGGTTCCCTTTGTCCGTGACTGCCGATGAGGCTGAGGTTATCAGGAGGATGAGTAAGGAGGACCGGAGGAGGCACCTGGCCGCCAATATGGTCGGGCTGGTGAAAATGGATGAAATGGCCGTTGTGTTGTCCGAGGAAGGGGGGGATCTTGTCCGCATTGAAGAATTGGAACAGGAGAAAGCGGCCCTCACCTCGAGTTCGCGAAAGTTAAGGACTGCCCTGGAACGCTCCGAGGAGATGTTCCGTGAGCAGGCATCGCTGCTGGCTGCCGAGAGAGAGATGCTGACTCTGGAGAAGGAAAACTCGGGGAAGCTAGCCGAGGAGAGAGAACTTCTCCGTGCGGACCGGGAGCGTCTGAAGACCGACATCGGGCGCCTAACACAACAGATCGAGGACCTGAAAGTCACCATGCTTCCTGCCGAGGATGAGCCGGAGGATATAGCCGCTTTGAGGAGTCGATCGGAGCTGGTCACCCACATCCGGCTCCTCGAAGCAGATTGTGTCGGCACTATGGAGGAGGGGTTCGACTCCGCGGTCAGCCAGCTTTCCTTGCTGAACCCCGGTTTGATCACTGAAGGGACGGGCTACATGTCTCAGATCGTGGATGGCGCGATCGTGCCCCTACCCGACTCTCCCGTTGTCGGTGATGATGGTTCCGGGGAAACTGAATTGTAAGATGATGGGCCTGCGTGCCTTGCTGATATTTGTTTTGGGCCTGCGTGCCTGTTTGTATTTTTTGGGCCTGCGTGCCCGTTGGTTGTACTTCATGAACATCATCGGCCTTCTTGGCCGGTTTATACTTATTTGCTTTGTTGCCTTCGGGCGTTTTTTGAATGAATGCTGTTTCAATTTTGATTGTTTGCCCGTGCTTGATTTTTATATTTTTGCATAAAAATTAGCCTAAGTTATGGGCCCGAGGAGTGCCCGTAAGTGGTTGTGACTTAGCTGGCGAATTTGCCCGCCTTTTTGACCCTTTTAGATGGCCCGTCATTCTTGAAGATTTGTCGGGCAGATGGAGCAGAGTCGCTCAGTCGGGCGCGAGGCCCGGTAGGGACTATTTGCCCTTGGTGTGAACTGCCCATCGCGAGCTGGGTGTTCTGCCTTACAGGTACTACGACGGTGGAGCTCGGTGTAGTTGTCCACGTCGGGAACTATCGATTGGTCTCGTTTGCTGAGCGATGTTGTGCGATTTAGCCGTAGGTCGGGCTTGTACCTCAGCCTCTCTACGGAGTCTGACGTTTTTTCCTCGTTGACCAAGCGCGGGTGCCGACGGTCGAGGGTCCTAGGTGTCGTTGGTAGTTTTTAACTATAGTACTGCTTTAGCTTAGCAGCGTTCCAGGGTCGTGGTAATGGCTCTCCGTCTAATTTCTCGAGATAGTACGCCTCGGTACCAGTGGTGCCGTGGACGCGATAAGGTCCTTCCCAGTTCGCGGCCAGCTTCCCTTCGCGGGAATCCTTCTGGTTCCTTCATAATACCAGGCTGCCGATTTTGAACTCGCACTTGATGACCTTGTCGTTGTGGCGTAGAGCCACTCGTTGTTTTAGGGTGGCTTCGCGCAGGGCTGCACCAGATCGGATTTCCTCGACTAAGTCGAGCTCGTCCCTTAGCGCCTCGTCGTTCATTTCTTCGTCGAGGGGGCTCTCTGTCCGTCTGGATGGTTCCATGATTTCTACCGGTATGACGGCCTCAGTCCCGTATGTTAGTCGGAATGGGGTCTCGCCCGTCGTTGAGTGGGGCGTGGTGCGGTAAGCCCACAAGACGCTGTGGAGCTCCTCGACCCACCCCCTTTTCTCTTCGCCGAGTCGGCGTTTGAGTCCCCGGAGGATGACCCTGTTCGCGGCCTCGGCCTGCCCGTTGGTTTGAGGGTGCTCGACCGAAGTGAAGTGTTGTTTTATCCCTAGTTTGGTGACGAAGTCTTGGAATCCGTAGTCGGTGAATTGGGTGCCGTTGTCGGTCACCAGTGCACTCGGAATCCCAAATCTGGCGAGGATGTTTCTTTTGTAGAAGCGGAGGATATTGTGCGAGGTGATCTTCGCGAGGGCCTCGGCCTCGATCCACTTCGTGAAGTAATCGACCGCCACGATTAGGAACTTATTTTGATAAGTCCCTTGCACGAAGGGTCCGAGGATATCCATACCCCACCACGCGAATGGCCATGGGGACGATAGTATGCTCAGCTCGTGAGGGGGGGGCGAGGTGCATATCGCCGTGTTTCTAGAACTTGTCGCACTTTTTAACGTGCTCCTTGGCATCCTGCTGCATCGTCGGCCAGTAATATCCTGCTCGAAGGGCTTTCCTCACCAAGGACTTACCGCCCATGTGCTGGGCATTGATCCCTTCGTGTATCTCCCGCAGTACCTCGGGGACTGTGGATTCGTCTATGCATTTTAGGAGGGGGATGGAGAATCCCCTGCGGTACAGTTTGTGCTCGAGCACCATGTAGGAGCATGCTCTCCGTTTTGTGACGGTTGCCTCGGATTGGTTCGATGGAAGTTCGCCCTTTGTCAAGAAATTGTAGACCGGGGTCATCCAGGACGAGGCATCTCCAATGGCGTGCACCTCGACCGGCGTCGAGGATCTTTCAATACTCGGGCGTGCCAGAGATTCTTGGATGACGGATTTGTTCCCACCTTTCTTCCTCGTGCTCGCGAGTTTGGACAATATGTCTGCCCTTGTGTTTTGCTCGCGGGGAACATGTGAGATTTCCGCCCGTACGAACTTTGTCATGTGTTTTTTGACCAAGTTCAAGTACTCGATGAGGTTGTCGTTTTTGGCTTGGTAATTCCCATGGACTTGGGAGGCGACGAGTTGGGAGTCGGTGTAGATCTGTACCTCGCGGGCTCCCAGGTCCTCGGCTAACCTCAATCCTGCGAGCAGGGCCTCATACTCTGCTTGGTTGTTTGATGTCGGGAAGGAAAGAGCTAGGGAGTGCTCGATCACTACGCCCTCTTCATTTTCCAAAAGGATTCCTGCGCCACTTCCGGACGAGCTGGATGCTCCGTCGACGAAGATGGTCCACTTGTGTTCCTTCCCTGGGGGTGGGTCATGAGTGGTCATTTCCGCGACGAAGTCGGCCAGGGCTTGCGCTTTCAAGGCTTTCCTACTCTCGTACTGAATGTCGAATTCGGAGAGTTCCAGGGACCATTTCAACATCCTGTCCGCCATATCAGGTCGTCCCAGGAGTTGCCTCACCGGTTGGTCGGTTCGCACGACGATCGTGTGGGCCAGAAAATAATGTCTGAGCCTCCTCGCCGCGTTGACGAGGGCCAGGGCCACCTTCTCTATCTGTTGGTATCTGCTTTCGGGCCCTTGCAAGGCTTTGCTCGTGAAGTAAACGGGTTTCTGTCCGTCAGGTGTCTCGCGGACAAGAGTCGCGCTGATGGCTTCGTTCGAAACAGCCAAGTACAAATACAGTGGTTCTCCGTCAGCAAGTCGGGATAGCACGGGCGGTTGAGATAGGCTTTGCTTTAGGTGGCGTAGCGCTTGTTCGCACTCCTCATTCCATTCGAAGGCCGCTTCCTTTCGAAGGAGTTTGAAGAAGGGGAGGGCGTGCTGAGCGGATCTCGCGACGAAGCGGGACAGCGACGTGAGCATGTCGTTCATGATTTGTATCGACTTCTTCGACGTCGGTGTTGGGAGGTCGGAGAACGCGCGGCATTTTTCGGGGTTGGCTTCGATTCCCCGTTCTGTTAGATAGAATCCAAGGAACTTTCCTGCCTTAACCCCGAACGTACATTTCTCGGGGTTGAACCTCATTTTACATTGTCTTGCTTGGGCAAAGACTATCTTGAGGTGTGCTGCATGGTCGGTGTCTGCTCGGGACTTGACGATCATGTCGTCCATATATACCTCGAGCATGTCGCCGATCTGTTTGTTGAAAACTCTGTTCATCATGCGCTGGTAAGTTGCTCCGGCATTTTTCAGTCCGAAGGGCATTACGTTGTAGTAATAGTTGCCCGATCTGGTCATGAATGTCGTGCAGTGTTTGTCGCCCAGGGCCATCGGTATTTGGTTATAGCCCGAGTAGGCGTCCATGAACGACAAAGTTTTGTAGCCGGCCGAGTTGTCGACCAGCATATCTATGTTAGGCAATGGAAAAGCATCTTTCGGGCAAGCCCGGTTGAGATCGGTATAATCAACGCACATTCTCCATTTTCCATTATTCTTTTTCACGAGTACAACATTTGACAGCCAGGTGGAATACCGGGCTTCATAAATAAAATTTGCCTCTAGGAGGTCTTTTACAGCTTTTTCAACAGCCTCCGTTTTTTCTGGAGACTGCCTACGCCTACGTTGTACTACGGCCCTAGCGGCTGAATCAATGGCGAGGTGGTGACAGGCGACCTCAGGGTCGAGTTCGGGCATCTCTGTGGCGCTCCAGGCGAACAGATCAGCATTCTCGCGCAGACAGACCTTGATTTGCTTCCTGGCCAAGTCGGGGAGGTCTTTTCCAATCTTCACTCCTTTGGTCGGGTTTGTGCCGAGGGGAACGAGTTCAAAATCCCCGTCCGGTATTGGTCGGAGTGGGATTTGCTCGCTGCTGGATGGCTCGTCCTGGTCGAAGCGGGTGTCCAGAGCTATGGAATCGACTTTTGGCGGAGCTTTCTGGACTTCTTCCTCGGGGGATGCTTTCCTGTCGGGCTCCTGTTTTGTCCTTTTGGCGGGCCTGGTCCCTATGTCGACGGTATCACGTCCCTTAGAAGCGGCGTTGAAGCACCTGCGGGCAGCGGCTAGGTCTCCTTGGATAGTGGCTACCCGTGCCCTCTTGGTGTAGAACTTCATCTTCAGGTGGACGGTCGAGGGTACCGCCGTCAGCTCTGCTAGTGTCGGTCTCCCCAAGATGCAGTTGTATAGAGACGGGCAGTCGATGACAAGGAAGCGTACTTTGACTTGTCTTGTAGCCGTCCCTTCCCCGAACGTAACCAGAAGCTCGACATATCCCCAGGGTTTGGATGTTGAGCCGTTGAAGCCTTGTAAGTTCGAACCCACATATGGCGAAAGATGCGAGTCGTCCAACTGAAGGGTCCGGGACAGTTGGCTGTACATGACGTCGACGGAACTCCCTTCGTCGACCAGGATGCGATGTACATCAAAATTGGCCATTCTTGCCCTTATCAGTAAGGGGATGACCGCGTTCGGGGCTCCGCCGGGGAGTTCTTCCAGGTAGAAGGTAATGGGCTCCGACCTGCCCTTCCCTTTCGAACGTCACTGTTTGCGGGGGAGCCGCGTCGACCAGTTCGTCCAGCTTCCTTTTGGCTGAATTGATGGTCAAGTCGTTGAACCCGCCGCCGTTGATGACCAGGGCGGAGGGGAAGTATTCCCACCTGCTGTGCGTTGTAAGTGGCTCTTGCAGGTGCTCGGGGAAGTCGAAATCCTTGGGCCTGGTCACAGAGAAGGCAGTTTGGATGGGAGCCGACTCGTCAGATGGTCGGGCGTCTTCTTCTGGCTCCCTGGTTTCTTGGGCGTCACGACGGGGAGCGTCGCTTCGCCGGTACTGTGCGAGCGTCCCTCCCTTGATGAGGGTTTCAATGGCGTCCTTGAGGTGGACGCAATCCTCAGTCAGGTGACCATGGCTCCTATGGTACTGATAGTATTTATTTTTGTCTGCTCCGGGCTTGGCGGGAGCAGGTCGGGGACGTTTGACACCGCCGTCCTTGAAATCCGTGCTGGCACACTCCGCCAGAATGCGCTCGCGGGAAGCCGTGAGTGGAGTGTACTCGGTGAAACGCCCCGAAGGTCCTCTTTGTTCCCGGACTTCTCGGGGTCTGTCTTCTTTCCTTTTCTCCCCGGTTCGTCGAGGAGGATCCTCTTGGCGCGAGCTGCTGTTTTTGGGACCACGAGTCCTGGAATCCCGGGCTCTGTTGGCCGCCTCCCTCTCCTCATAGTCCATGTATGCTCGGGCCTTTTCGAGGAGGGCATCAAATGTCCGAGGTGGCTCGATACCCACGGCCTTTCTGAATTCTGTGCCGAGGAGGAGCCCTCTTTCCAGCAAGTATCTTTTCATATGGTCCGCGCAGGGGACCTGTATTGCTTCCCGGTTGAAGCGGTTGATGAATTCCCTCAAGGTTTCATCCTGTCTTTGGATGATGGCCTCGAGGGCCGCCTCGGTCTTCGGATGGTGCCGAGAAGCTGTGAAGGAACTGATGAACTGGTTCTTCAGGTTCCGCCACGACGTGATTGAGCCCGGGGCGAGTCCTTTGTACCAGTCCATTGCCGCCTTCTTGAGAGTCGTGGGGAATAGACGGCACTTGATGGGGGCCCCGACATTGTGATAGTGGAGCATAGCCTCGAACCCGTCTATGTGGTCGACGGGTCCGCGACTCCATCGTACTCCTTCAAGTGTGGGGGCTTCTCCATGCCCGGGGGAATGGGTGCCTCTATAATAGCCTGCGACAGGGGACCGCGGGGGTCGTCCTCGTCGCTTCTCTCCGGAGACAGAGATGGGGACCTGTAATATTGTCTGGCACGACGGTCCAGATCGTGCTGAGTTTCTCTCGAGCGGGATGCTCCATCTCCGGAGTGCCTTCTTTCTAGTACCGCCGGGTCGCGACTGGGCTCTCCGGCCTGAATGACGGGCTGCCTCTCCAGGTAAGGCCGTCTCTATTTTAACAGGGGAGATGGGCTTCGAGAGGTCTCCCTGTAGTGTCTCCGCGGGGGAGAGGAGTGTCGAGCTTCAGTCACTCGAGGAGGGGGAGTGTGTGGTCTCCGATGCCTCCTCGGGGGTCTTCGCTCGTCTTCAAGCGCCTTTAATCTCTCTCCTTGGGCGAAGATGAGATAGTTCGTTTGATTAATTGTTGCGAACAGCGCTTGTGTTGTGGCATCCGCCCCGGCGGGGACGGGGACCTCCTGGAACCGGGCGGCTCTGTAGTGGGCGAGAGCCGTCGGGTCGTCCTCGAGTGGTGGTGGGAGCGAGGAGGATGATGCAGTAGCCTCGTCCCTGTAGGAGGAAGTTCCGGGGGCGGTTGTTGCAGGAATGGAGTTGTGGCCGGGATTGCCGGCGTTGTCAAGATGTCCGTTTTTGTCCGCCGTACCGTTATTGGTGTCGGCGACACGGACGTTCTGCTCATCGCGAGCTGGATCAGCCATGACAGGTAGTTGAATTTGAGCTTTGGTCTTTGAGTTTGCAAGACGGGGAAGCTAGTTTCCCACAGACGGCGCCACTGATCTAACCTGATCAGACTTGGACCGTCACGGCTGACTCCGAGCTGAAAGTTTGAACGAGGTGGGGGGTACCTGCAAGACACTCCGATGCTGAAGTAAGTAAGAGCACGAGCAGGCAATAGTAAGAGTATGGGTAGAATGATGAATACCTGACCCTCTGGAAACAGAGGGTATTTATAGCCCCCAGCGCTGGGCCAAGGTTCCTTCATTGGGCCGGGCAGGTTTGGCCCAATGGAGGAACTGCCAGGTTCTACGTGCGTAGTGGGGACCCGCACGTGGTCCCCTCCCTGGATGTTCTGCGTGAAGTGCGGGCGGACATAGACGCGGTCTTTTCGGAGTCCCGTTGAGAGTGCAGTGGACTGAGTCTCCCCTAAGAGGGGTGCTCGAGGTGAGGTCGAGCTGGACAGTAGGAGGTCGAGCAAGTAGCCCCAGGGAACACGTCGGGCACGACTGTGATCCTTTGGTCGGCGTGGCCCCCAGCAAGTCCGTTTGGATTAGACCTTATCAATGCTATTGGGTCAGTCGGGCCCAGTCCAGAACACATACTACTCCCTCTGTCTCATAAAAAATATCTCATTTAAACTCTGCGCGATTCTTAAAAAAATAATTAAATGTATTGATTTTAATGATAAAATTAATATCATTTATTAAAATATTTTTTTTTATTATAATTAATGGAGTACTTAAAAAACATGAAAGCTAATAAATAGAAATATAATAGTGGAAAAAAAATAATAAATATTATATTAATATTCTAAAAAGACATTTATTTAGTATTCTAAAGAGACATTTATTTTGAGACAGTGCAAACATTCTATGAGACAAGAGGAGTAATAGTCTCATTAAGTAGACTAAATTAATAGTTATACAAAAACATCTCAATTATAGAGATTCCGTAACATCTCAGTTATTCACTTTTAAAAAGTGAATTACAATCACTAAACTATTTGACCAAAAAAATAATAGACTAATTTCATTAGTGATTACAATTTTAAAAATAATAAACTATTTGAGCAGTAGAGACAATCAGCGTGAGGCTCAACTACATCCCACAATTTGATATTTTACTCTTCCATAAACTCCAACAAAGCATAGCAATTAAAAGTGAGTTCTCAACAAACGTATTTCTGACAATAGAATACTAAGAAATAGATCATGAACACCACCACCACCATAGTACAATAATGATAATAGATAATGTACAAGAGGAAAATAAACAATGCTGATATTAATTTGGCCTAGATATAAGCTCAAGATAACATATTGCAAACTTTAACATGAGAGAATGAACGAGTTTACATAGGATTTGATAGACAAACTGAAATTACACAATCTGAACAACTTTCCCATGAGTAAAAATTTGAATATCATGTAAAAACTGTAACATATCATAAGAGCATACTCTATCCATACAACTCTATAATATAAATAATGAATAACATATAAAGAATACATAAATGTATAACATCCGGAAATTCTTTGATCTCAATAATTACACTCAGACTGAATTGTTATGATGATCGAAGGGCCGAGGGTGTAGTTCTCAGTTGAACCGACCAGCTAGTTTGGTTTTAACAACACTACTATGTGTGTTGCTATGACATGTCACACTTTATCATCTCCTGAAATTTGAAATGAACCTGGTATTTCAAGTAAAAAGGGGAACCTGCCCCAATCCAAGACAACATACAGAAACCAAAAAGAAAACTGATTATATTTATACAAAAAATTAAGGCCAAATGAAACCACATGTGCATATGGAACTATAGGCAAAAATATCAACAATGCTAACACAAGTCGTGGGGACACACAAACACATTCAACCAGCAGCAGTAGTACACAAAATACAACGCATTCGAGGACCATCCGACTTGGTTTCTTCTTCATTTTCATCACTGGCATCATCCGTGTAGCCATTGTAATCATCATACGTTACTGCCTCATGGGAAGTGGCTTCACTCTCGTTTGTGATACTATTAGTGTAGTAAGAATCCGTGAGACAAGTTGTGTGATAACCATGACAGCAAAAGAAAACAATGACTGATACATTCTGTATAGAAAATGGGTCAAAACATATACAACATCTTCCACCTCCCCTAGTCTTCGACTTCATCTCCATGGTTCTCAAGGATTTCTCAAATGCCTGAGAGGCACGATGATCACTCGTATTAACTCTTGGCTCATCTCCTTCATTACCTAACGAAATTCCATGCTTTGCCTCTTTGTGATACTTAACTAAAAGATTGACACAGTCCGCCTATTTTAAACAGAAAATCAGTTAAGATGCTTTATTCTATCAAATTATTGAGATCAAAGAATTTTCATTTCTACAATGTAAAGGTGAGAAGGATGGGGAATAAAGCACCTTAAGGATATCATTGCATCCATGTCTAAGTGATGTTTCCGTCCTGTAATCAGTAATAATTTTAACTAGCCGATCCCTAAGCCTATTAGAAATACCAATAGAAAAATTAGTCAGACAAGAAAATAATGTTACTGAGTATATCTGGAACTTGAAGCAATAATGATTTGACTTTCCAAGTAATCAGTTAAAATTAAAGCAGTGAACAACATGCAGAGACAACCAGAATAGTGAGAAAGGCATTTATTTCCCAAGTGATCAGTTAAAATTCAAAATATTACATGATTTGATAATATAATGTATGTTCTGTTAAATCAAACTTATCACCTACCGGGGTATTTCCAACCCGTTGGGCACCTTATTTACAATGTAGAGGGGGTCAAGATTTCCAACGGTGTGCTCCAATAGTATGCCCACCTGTTAATTACAAGAATCAAAACAGGATGAGAAAAAATAGGCATACAAAATAAGCAAATACCGGGCGGGTCTGTTGCTTCTGTTTTTTTATGTAATCTAAAGCAAATTTGTAAAATTTTTACATACAAAATCAAACTTCTGTAAAGATATTAAAACACATTTTGAATTAAAACAATGAAATCATTCTTCCATGTGTTACAATGAAATCATTTTTCCATGTATTAAATGTAATGTTTTATCATTATCCCACTAAGTGGAGTCGGCTACATGGATCAAATTACATCATAATGTTTTATCATTATTACGTAATTCATCCACATCCTAAATATACATTAATAATTATCCTGATATACCATCTCAGGCTTGTGAAGGCATTGCTTGATTAGTTCTTCCCAGAGTTCATCATCATGCTGCATGGTAACAAACTCTACAGCCTGTGCAAAAAATATGAACACTTCAAACTTAATTTTAAAATCCCTGAAATTATGATGCAAGATTTAGATGTAAGTCGAAACCAAAAACAACTATCAAAAAAGATAAAATACCTCCTCTATATCTCCCAGTTTATTTATAATAACAGCTAGGGCTTTTTTTGCGTTTCCCATCCTTCCTAAGATGAAGACTTGCTCCTTCATTAAGTCTCTTTTGATGCAAATTTCATAAGCCTGAAAAAAAAAACTGAGTTTGATTCACAGGCATGCAAACATATAATTGGCAAAGTTAGTTATTGATTCATACCTTCTCAAGGGTATAGTGTTGACTGCTGCGAAGGAAAGGTAGCAGCATCTTGGGATCATAGTCCGCATAGAGTTCTACCTAAGCACATTCAACAGAAAGAGTTATATCAAATTCTAGAAAAGAAATATTTAGTTGCATGCAGCGCATTTAAACCATTTCTACTCATGTTTAGCTGCAGAAGATGCATTGTAACAGCTTAAACAATAAATACAACAAATGCGGATTGACATGATTTGTTAATTGTTACAATGGGAGGATCTATTGAAAATAAAAACAACATGGCTTCAGCTGCAGACAAAAAACTGTAGCGCGGCTGGATGTGAATAGCAAAGACTGGTAGGGCTTGCCGGAGAATTTTGAAGGTGGATTTGGTGATTGTCAGGGATGGGTCTAACCAGAGAAGGCGCAACTGGTTAAATCACAGCAGGATGAGAAGAGAAACGTGTTGGCAAGAAGAGAAGCACGGGATGAAGCACGGTGAATGCACACGGCAAGACAGAAATGACAACTGGAACTGTAGTGGTAGTCAAAGTTGCGGCGAGAACATAGTGTTATATCTTTATATCGAGTGTAATTCGTTCTTACAAAACTGGCTTGTAAGCATTATTGTCAAGATCTAGATCTTAAAATCTTAATATTTTACGATCTCACTCACCCCAACAATCCCGATCTTAAGTAGAATCGTGTACTGGAGTAAGATCGCTGCAAAATCATAAACTCGTGACATCGTTGATTTTGTGCAATCCTGGACAGCTCCGAACATGATCAGCCGTTTCCGGCCACCACCATTACAAACCGAGAAGGATGACAAGATCCAGAGGCACAGGTTTGGTGGCGGTGAATGCACGCCTTTTGAAATGATGAAGTTTTAGATTTAAGGTTTAGAGAATAAACATCTCAGTTGGAGGGTTTGTTATAGATAATGGGCTTATAGTAAACCAAGTAATGGGCCAAATATGTCCCTACTCCCTAATGTCTAACAAATGTTTCCTGTGGAAAATGGTAATAAAGTGTAAAAACACTATCATACGCATCTAAAGAATATGAGTGTCATTTCCCCTCATATACACTTGCCTACCAAAATATTGTGTAAAAACACTTCAAAGTATTATTTTTTTGTTTTAGTAGGATCTTGTCGTTTCTGTTACGATCTTATTTTTTACTATCTTGCCACCCCTCTTGATCTTACAAAAACAATTGGGTAGGGTACCGATCTTAGGTACGATCTTATGTTATAAGATCTTGCTACCCTCTCCTGATCTTTTGCAAGGTCTCGATCTTGACAACCTTGCTTGTAAGGTGAATATTGACCCCACATATACACACACGTTCAAGTCATGTCTCATCCAAAGTGTGAGACTCTTAACACACCCCTCACACCCAAGGCTAGACATCTCAAGTGTGACTTGAGTTGGCCCAATAGCAACGACTTGAAGGCAGGCGACCAAACGATCTTGGATAGCTCTGAACCCGTCTTAGATTCTAATATTAGGCTTAATGCATCTTTTCAAAACTGGCTAGTAAGACGAGGAATGTCGTCATTTATAAACACATGTTTGGTCCATATCTCATCCAATGTAGGTCTTCTGTAGAAGTGAACCAATACGTAAAATACAAAATATTTCAAATCAACACTCCCTGTTAGAACAAGATTTGGTTCTGCAACTTTATTTCTGAGTTTTGATGATAACAAAGAGTATGTTTGTATGAACGATTTTGATACTCTAATGTGTGTTATTTGTGAGTATCTAATAAACAGGTTCTGCTTCTGATGAATGGTGTGGCCAAGACATTAGAAGAGACAAGTTCCACTTTTGCGCTACACAAGTTCTGATGATCAGTAGCAAGACACTCCAAAAGACTCTGAAGTGTAGGCTCTAATATGAAGTCTAAAGAAACCAGTCAGAAGATCTGAAGACAGAAGTTCTTCTGAAGTCCAGATGCTGAAGACTCATGTTTCTGAAGACAATGTATTCTAAAGAAACCAGTCAGAAGATCTGAAGACAGAAGTTTCTACTGAAGTCCAGATGTTGAAGACTCATGTTTCTAAAAACAAAGGGTTCTCAAAGACCAAGTGCTGAAGATTCTGAAGACGCAGTTCTGAAGACTCTGAAGACTTGAAGTTCTGAAGACTCAAGGTTCTATAAAAGGTTCTAAGACCAAGTGCTAAAGATTCTGAAGACGAAGTTCTTAACACTCTGAAGACTTGAAGTTCTGAAGACCCAAGGTTCTAGAAAAGGTTCTCAAGACCAAGTACTGAAGATTTTGAAGACGATGTTCTGAAGAATCTGAAGACTTGAAGTTTTGAAGACCCAAGGTTCTAGAAAAGGTTCTCAAGACCAAGCAAGTGCTGAAGATTCTGAAGACGAAATGCTTAAGACTCTGAAGACTTGAAGTTCTGAAGACCCAAGGTTCTAGAAAAAATTCTCAAGACCAAGTGCTGAAGATTCTGAAGACGAAGTTCTTAAGACTCTGAAGAACTGAAGACTTGAAGTTCTGAAGACCCAAGGTTCAGTACCGATCCAGACTGTGTGAAATACCAATGGCTACACCTGTTGCTACCACTGTTGATAATAGGGATAATGATAAAGACCATTATAGTGCAATCACCTGGGATAATGATAATGATAAAGACCATTATGTTTGATGGAGAGAAGTTTGACTATTGGAAGGATAGAATCGAAAGTTACTTTCTGGCATATGACTTGGATCTATGGGATTTGGTAGTTGATGGCTACACTCACCCAGTAGATGATAAGGGTCAAAAGATTGTAAGAAGTGCTATGACAGACGCTCAGAAGAAGGTTCACATAAATCATTACAAAGCAAAAACAATTCTTCTAAGTGTTATTTCTTATAATGAGTATAAGATTACAGATAGAGAAACTACAAAGTCTATTTTTTACTCTCTTCAGATGACTCGTAAAGGCAACGCTCAAGTTAAGGAGACAAAGGCTCTGACCCTAATCTAGAAATATGAAGCCTTCAGAATGGAAGATGATGAATTTGTGGAAACGATGTTTTCAAGATTTCAGACTCTTGTTGCAGAACTCAAAGTTCTGAATAAAGGATATTCTACGGCAGATCATGTTAAGAAGATTATCAGAAGTCAGCCTAAGAAATGGAGACCAATGGTAACTGCTTTGAGTTGTCAAAGGATCTAAACAACACTAGTCTTGAGGAACTAATTAGTTCTTTAAGAAGTCACGAGATAGAGCTTGAGGAAGATGAACCTCAAAAAAGAGTTAAATATGTGGCTTTGAAGTCTAAGTCCGGAAAGACCAAGGCTTTTCAAGTAGAAGAAGAATCGGAAGGATCTGAAGAAGATTCAGATGAAGATGAACTATCTCTGATATCCAGAAGGATAAGTCAGATATGGAAACACAGACAGAGCAATTTCAAAGGATCAAGAAGAACAAACGGTAGATCTGAATCTACATTTGGTCAGAAGAAAGCTTATGGAAAAGAAGTTACCTGTTATGAATGCAAGGAGTCTGGACATTATAAGAATGAATGCCCAAAGCTCAAGAAAGACAAGAAACTTAAGAAGGCTTACAAAGCCAAGAAGGGTCTCATGACAACATGGGATGATTCAGAGTCAGAAGAAAAGATTTTGATGAAGAACATGTCAACGTAGCATTCATGACAAAGACCAGCACGAGCGAAGCAGTAACAGAGGACGAACTGACACTTGATGATGAGTCAGACTCTGATGACGACAAAGAGGTACTTTCTTCTTTATCTTGTTCTGAACTTGAAATTGGTTTATCAGAACTAATGAAAATGTATCAATCTCTTCTAAGTAAACACAAAACTCTGAAAAAGAATTTTGTAGTTACTTCTGAGAACTCTACTAAAGATGAGCAAAACCTTTCTGATTTAAATGAAAAGTAAAGTTTCTAGATTAGGAGAAGAGATTATCTCTAGTACATCTGTTACTGATGAAGTAATCAGATATAGCTTTTCATCACTTCCTAGCTAAAAGTATAGATAGAAGTAAAATGACTTCAATGATCTATGGAGTTAGCATAAACGGAAGTAGAGACTTGGGATATTCAGGACCATAAAAAAAAAGTCATGAGATTTTGAGCATCAAACCAAAACCTCTTTCTGAACATTTCGTGCTTGCTGGCACAAAATTGAAATGTCCAGAACAAGAAGGTTATGATTTCACAGTAACACAACCACAGACATAGAAGGAAACTTCCAAACCAAAATATCATGCACAAATTCCACTAGATTATCCTGTTGCACAAGATTCCAAAGGGGTCAAAACCTCTGAAACTGCTAACAAGAAAGGACCCAGAATGTGGGTATCTAAGGATCAGATAATCTGTGTTACAGATGTCATTGATGGCTCCACTGAAACACCAGTCATGGTATCTGGATAGTGGATGCTCGCGACACATGACAGGCGAAAGGCATATGTTCCAAGATTTAGAACTTAAATCTGGAGGTGTTGTTGGTTTCAGAGACAACCAGAAGGGAAAGATCATTGGCTCTGGAACTATTGCTTGCAAATGTGAAGGTAATGTTCGCAAAACCCAAGGAAAAAATACAAGAAGATAAAGAATCAGAAGCTCCTACTTCTGATATTATTGTTGTTCCTTCTGATCAACCTCAACAAAGGAAAAGCAAAATATCATCATCTCATCCTGAAGATCTAATTCTGGAAAACAAAGATGCTCCAGTCAGAACAAGATCAACGTTCAAACCTTTTGAAGATTATGAGACTCTGAGTTAAACCAAGGTATTGTATTTCTTTCAGAACCTCAGTAATCAAAAGATGTTTCGGCCAAAAATGTCTCTGATCAGACGGAAACCTTTTGGTTATCCAGATTCTGAGGATATCAAACGTGTTACCTAATTAGATGTAGTGATTAATGCGTGTAACCTTTGGTTATTCTTAATCATCACTCTACCTAGACTACGCATTAGCAATAATTTTTCTTGGAACTGATTAAAATCATAATTATTACTTTCATTTAATGCTCATAATAATTATATCTACATGTGTTTATTTTTATTTATTTTTCTCTCAATTCTAAAACACTATAAAACACACACTTCACTTCACTTCCACACTTTACAAACCCTAAACCCTTTTTTTTCTCTCAAACCGTTCAACAAGTTCTCTGTGTTCATCATCTTCATCAACGCTCTTCATCAAGATTATCACCTTCGTCAACAACCTTCATCATCTTCAACACTTCAACATGATGAATGCTCAACAACAAGAGGTTGTTCACTTTCATAAAGAAATGGAACAAACCCTAAATCCTTTTGGGCCGTCTTCTTCAACTATTTCAACCAGTTCTTCTTCTCTTATGGTAATTGGTTCATCTTCTCTATCAGTTATTGATGAACACCGCATAACGCAGAAATTTGTTCAAGTTCACTGTAATATGAAACCACATGAGTTAAATGTTCTTCGTGAATATATGGTGGATTTCAATAACCTTTCTGCAAATGGTGCAAACCTAATTGCTGACTTGAATGTTTAAGGATGAGAGCACTTCTTCGTGCGTCTTCATGGTCCTATTTGTGATTCTTTGGTTAAGAATTTTTGGATTCAAGGGGATTGTGACAATCTTCATGTAGTTGCTCATGTGTTAAGTCTAAAAATTGTCATTACTGAAAAGTCTATTGCTGATCTTCTGGGCATACAACATCTAGAAGGGAAACGAATTTATAAAATGCATAACAAATCTATTATATATGAAGGAGACGACCAACAATGTCATTTTTAAGAACTACTCTCTAGAGAAAACTGAGTATAAGAGTAAAGATCTCCATGACGAACTCAGAATCTGGCACAAAATCATTCTGAATTGTATCTACTGAATTAGGAGAGACTAAGGGACATTTAAGTTAAACTGTTTGTTTTGAAAGCACTACGGAGACTTTATTATATATAGAGAGTTTACAACTAATTACATGATATAATCGATGTGGAACTATTCTACATACAAATATTCTTAACACTATATATTTACAAATATCAACACTCCCCTCAAGTTGGAGCATATAAGTCAAATGCACCAAACTTGCCACAAATATAATTAGTTTTGGGGCTTCGCAGAGATTTTGTAAACACATCTGTCAATTGATCATTAAAGTTGACAAAGCTTGTGACGATGTCGCCATATTCAATCTTCTCTCTGACAAAGTGACAGTCTATCTCAATAAGTTTGATCCTCTCATGGAAGACTGAATATGAAGCAATGTGCAATGCAGCTTGATTATCACTTACAAGTGTCATTAGTCTTGCTTATTCAATTTTAAGTTCTTTGACCAATTGCTTTAACCAAATAAGTTCACATGTTGCCATTGCCATGGCCCTATACTCTGCCTCGGCGCTTGATCTTGTAACTACATTTTGTTTCTTACTTTTCCAGGATATAAGGTTGATATAAGGTTTCCTCCAACAAGTACACAATACCCAGAGGTGGATCGTCTATCAATTGGTGACCCTGCCTAATCAGCATCAGAGTATTCAACTATCTGAGTATGTCCTTTATCTTCATACAATAAACCTTTTTCTGGAGCACATTTGATGTATCTTAGAATCCGGATAACAGCATCCATGTGTTCCTGACAAGGGGAATTTAAGAACTGGCTTACCACACTGACTGCAAAAGAAATGTTTGGACGAGTGACTGTGAGATAATTCAACTTTTCAACCAATCTCTTATACCTTCCCGAGTCTGATAGAGGCTCCCCCTGATTGAGTAGTAGTTTGACACTTGGATCCATAGGAGTATCAACTGGTTTTGCGTTCAACAAACTTGTTTCTTCCAAAATATCCATAATATATTTCCGCTGAGAAATCATCAAACCATCTTTAGATTGGGCTACCTCAATACCCAAGAAATACCGGAGTTTACCAAGATCCTTTGTCTGAAATTGATTTGAAAGATGTTGTTTCAACTGGAATATTTCTGACTCATCACTACCAGTTATGAGAATATCATCTACATACACAATAAGGTAAATACACCCTTGGACTGAGTGACGATAAAAGACAGAATGGTCAGCTTCACTACGGACTATACCAAATTGTTGTACTACAGTGCTAAGTCTACCAAACCAAGCTCTCGGAGATTGTTTAAGACCATAAAGAGACTTGTGTAGTCTACAAACCATATTCAATGACTCCCCCTGAGCAACAAACCCAGGTGGTTGCTCCATATATACTTCCTCTTCAAGATCACCATGTAAAAATGCATTTTTGATGTCAAGTTGATGAAGAGGTCAATGTCGAATGGTTGCAATGGCTAGAAGAAGTCTAACAGATGCCATCTTGGCTACAGGCGAGAAGGTATCACTATAATCCAACCCAAAAATATAAGTGTATCCCTTGACTACCAAGCGAGCTTTAAAACGATCAATCTTACCATCTGGACCAACCTTCACTGTATAAAGCCAACGACAACCTACTAAAGATTTTCCAGTGGATAGAGGAACCAGTTCCCAGATACCACTGCTTTGAAGAACACACATTTCATCAATCATTACTTGCCTCCACTCAGGGTGAGATAATGCTTCACCTGGAGATTTAGGAATAGAAACAGAAGACAAAGAGGACAAACAAGTATACTGCAAAGGGGAAAGACGATGACAACATAAACCAATATAATGTGGAGAAGGATTTCGTGTTTGACGTATACCTTTGCGAAGGGCAATCGGAAGATCAGACTCAGGTTGCAGGATTAAATCCGGTGATGGCGATAGCGTCCGAGGAGAGATTGCAATGACCTCAGGGACAGGTACGACCTCAGAGACATGTACAACCTCAGGGGCAGGTATGACAGACGTTGGTTTACGGCGCTGATATGTTTGAAGTGGGCGAGAAGTAGGGGGGTCAACCGTAGAGGTTTCTCGTGGGACAGATTCCCTAGAATGATGGGGAATAATGGGAAATGGGTCTTCCGGGAGAGGTGTGGGAGTATTTTTTTGAAGGGGTTCCGGAGTGACTAGGTTGGACGCAAAATTTGGCACAGACTCGAAGAAGGTAACGTCGGCTGATATCAAGTATCGTTGCAGAGTGTGTGAGCAACAACGATAACCCTTTTGAGATCGATGATAACCAAGAAAGACATACTTTAGTGATCGAACTGATAGTTTATCAAGACCAGGGGAGAGATTATGCACAAAACATATAGACCCGAAGACTCGAGGAGGAATTGGGTGAAGAGGAGAGTTTGAAAACAAGATTGAATGAGAGATTTTATTATTAAGGACAGATGAGGGCATGCGATTTACGAGATAACACGTTGTGAGCACAACATCCCCCCAAAATCTGAGAGAGACATTACCATGAAGAAGTAAAGTCTGAGTGGTTTCTACAAGATGTCGGTTTTTGCGTTCAGCTACCCTGTTTTGTTGAGGTGTATGAGGGCAAGATGTTTGGTGTAGAATACCATTGAATGACATAAAAGTTTAAACTTGTTGGGATAAATATTCACGTGCATTGTCACTTCTTAAGGTACGAATGGACAAACCAAATTGGATTCTTATTTCTCGATAAAATTGTTCAAAAATAGAAAACAATTCAAATCTATTTTTCATTAAAAATAGCCACGTGCAATGTGAAAAATCATCAATAAATGTTACAAAATACCTAGACTCAAAAGTAGACACGGTACGCGATGGACCCCAAACATCGGAGTGAACTAAAGCAAAAGGGGACGGGACGCAACCCGTTTATTGACTCGATCAGGAAAGTGACTACGAGTATGTTTCCCTAATTGACAAGACTCACACTGTAAAGTGGATAATTTAGATAAACTGGACACCAACTTTTGTAGCTTGGGAAGACTTGGATGACCTAACTGCGCATGTATAATGAGTGGAGAATCTGTGGTGGAGCAAGCGGTAGATGACGTAGAGAAGTAGTAGAGGCCTTGAGACTCACATCTGACGCCAATCGTCTGTCCCGAACTTCGATCCTGCAGAATAACATCACTGTTAGTAAAAGTGATAGAACAATTAAGGGAACGAGTTAAACGACTGACTGACAGTAGATTAAATGGGCAATTAGGTACATATAGGACAGAAGTAACAAAGAGTGATGCCTTGGGATCGGGTTTGAGAACCATTTGCGGCAGTTATACTCAGTAAGAAACCAGAGGTAGAAAGGGAAGAGAAAAGATTTTTATTACCGGTAACATGATCAGACGCACTAGAGTCGAGGACCCAAGGACCAAGAGGAGATGATTGAGAGACGCAAACAGATGAATTACCAGTATGTGCAATCAAAACCGTGGAACCAGAGGTCTGGTTAGTCTGACACCACCTGAGAAAATCCTCGTAGCTTGGTGTAGGGTTCTGAAGAGAAGGTGAAGTATGCATAGTGTCTGGGTTATCAATTTGAGTTGCATTTACCTGCCATGGAGGTTTGCCATGCAACTTTTCCAGCAACGATCGATAGTATGTCCAAGTCGGTTACAATGGCCACACTTAGGACGAGGTATGGAGTTGGATGACCCTCTTCGAAGGCGATTCTGATTGTTGCCAAGAGATGCAAGAGCAGCAGTGTCACCTGGTGTTGGAATAGCAATAGATGGAGGAGAAACCGGGCCAAACGCATGAGATGTAGCCAAGCGTTGTTCACTAACTGTATCATAGTTAGGAACAGTAGTACCTGATAAAATTCGGTTACGAACAAATTCGAGTTCTGATAGTAGTCCTTTAAGTGCCATGACCATGAAATATTTACTCTGTTGTTCGGTATGAGCTATTGCATCTTTTGCGTAAGACATGAGGGTTACGTAACTTGCTTTCAAGGAATCAAGCTTACTCAGATAAGCTTACACATCCATATTTTCCAACTTCAGTGTGTTGAGTTTATGATTGACACTGTATAGAGAATGAACGTCGTTGGAAAAGATTTTCATGGCCTTTTACCACACCTCATAACAAGTGGAGAATGCTTGGTACTGCGCTTGGAGGTTAGGTGCTATGAAAAACCACAACACAGTACACAAAGAGGCATCAGTTTTCTTTCATTTAACGAATTTGACGGCTGCAACATCACTCAATTGGGTGGTTAGATGCTTTTCATATCCTTGACCGTGAAATCACATCTCGACAGCACAAGCCCATATGTTATAGTTGGCTGATCCGGTTAGGTTTTCACATGGGATAAACAGAACTTTAGTAAACTAGACAGAATCAGCATCTTCCATGGTTTAAAACACAACAACTGGGATTGTTTGAACAAGAGTACGACTTTCTGTGAGTCGAAAACAGAAATCGAGGGCGGATCTGGAACAGGAGGAGGAACGCAATTTTCCGGTAAAAAAATTTTTTTACTGTGAACAGTGGCGGCGGCGGTGAACAGTTGTCCCCCGGAAAAAAAAATCCCGTGGGCTGTGCTTGGCGGAGGTCGCTGGAAAAAAAAAACTTTAAAAAAAAGGTAAGGCAAACCGGAATGATGACACGGTTTGCAGAAGAAAATTTCTCACCGGAAGACAGTGGGTCAACCGGGTAAAGCACGACGAAGAATTGCCTCTTAGAAGGCTATAGATACCATACTGAATTAGGAGAGACTAAGAGACATTTAGGTTAAACCGTGTGTTTTGAAAGCACTACGTAGACTTTATTATATAGAGATTACAACTAATTACACGATATAATCGATGTGGGACTATTCTACATACAAATATTCTTAACATTATATATTTACAAATATCAACAGTATCAACGCCAGACCTCCGTCCAATTCTTCTGACTATTTCAACGTCAATCAGAAGTATATGTTGTACTATTTGATGACCCATCAGAAGATGTGTCTTTCAACTCTTCTGTTTTATTATTTTAGAGACTCTGTTATAAAGACCAGAACCACTGGTGATCCCAAGAAGAAGGTTTCAAACTATATTCCTTTTGGACGTCTCATTACTGACATCCTGGTCGAAAGTGGCTTGGTGAAAACTCTGATTGAAGAAGTTAAGTTTACAGAGGATCTGGCTTCTAGTCTTGGACATTCCTTCAATGGACAGACTCTGAAGAATATGAGACTAATAGAGGAAGTCATTGCTAAACCTCTACTTGTTCCCTCTGAAAGCATCAGAATCTCAAGAATTTCTGTGAATAACTACCCTTTGATTACCAAGAGAGATAACATGTCTAGCATTGCTATCTACGTCAGGATGATGGAAGCAGAAGGATATGATATGTCTAATTTCAACTATTCTGATTTACCTCATGTTCAAGAGTATGCTGGCTCTTCCAAAGGTAAAAGGAAGAAGAGTTCAGAAGCTTTTGAACCTGGAAAGAAGAAGAAGAAGTCTGGAACTTCTAAGACTGTGACTCTAGCTGTTTATCATGAAACAACAAGTCTGCTACTGCCACTTCTTTACCTGTTTCTAAAATTGTTTCTAATATTATTGATGCAGTCTCATCCATTCCAACCACCATCACACAAACATCATCTTTTACATCCTTTTTTGTCCACCATCACCACTTATGTTTTTGTTCCTATTACAAATATCTCACCTGTATCTGATACTGATACTGATTCAACAAAAATTTCTTTCACTTCAAATGTTTTTGCTTCACCACAAACCACCACCATTTATGAATCTCAACTTGCCACCACCACACTCTCTTCAACAACTCAAGCACCTGGTTTAATCACCATTTCATCTCTCACTACACCCATTTCATCAAAACCTATTCCTACATTCACCCCAACCATCATTACTCCCGTTTATGAAACTACTACACCACCACCAGCTACTCAATCATTATTTGATTTTTCCTTTTTCAACCCAGCTCCAATCCACATTGACTCACCCACTATTCACTCTGATCCTCAATCACATTCTGATCATGAAATGCCTGAAAGGACCATTTCTGACCATTTTGAAATCCCCACTACCGAACCATTCAGTTTTTCTGAAATCATTGATCTTGTTGGCCTACAATCCTCTGACCTACAATCCTCTGAACTCAATACTTCTGAACCAACCTCTTCTGAACTAGCTTTAATTGTTTATGAAAAGTTTGTTCCAAAAACCTTGGATGAATGCATTAACATGTTTAGAATCAAGACTAAGAAAAAGGTTGCAAAACTAAGGGCTGAGGCAAGTACTAGTACTAAGCCTCATGACATGGATGTTTCATAGAAACTATTTCAGAAGTGGATGTCTTTTGAGTTTGAAAGACTAAAGACCTTCTCTGAAGCATCCAGAATTGTTGTTGTTCAAACGGTGACAGAAAGAGAGGACAAAATCAGATTCTTCCAACTCATTGCTAAGAAGCAAAGAGAAGTTAAAGCTAGAGCACTCCAAGAGGCAGAAGAAGCTAGGCTTAGGTCTGAGGAAGATGCCAGAGTTGTTGAGGAAGCCAAGTTGGTTGTGGAAGCTGAAGAGGCAGAAAAGGCAAGACAAGATGCTTTGGTTGTGTCTTCTTCTGATCCTGTCATTGCGCGTCTGGAAAACACAATCGGTGAGATTAGATGAGAACAACAGGTTTTCAGAGAAAGTATCATTGAACAGAAGGTTGTCAACGAGAATGTTCAGAGTATGCTGAAGCTGATTCTTGACAAGATATCTCCTCCAACACCTCCTACATCTGGACCCTAGGCTCTTAGGTTTTTATTTTACCTTTTGTTTCTGAACCTCAGAACTACTTGCTTCTTATGTTTTGGTTCTTATCTTTTCTGACTTATGATCTTCTAATTCTTAATGAAATTTATTTTGGTTTATCACTTATTATTTTACTTGTTATTTTACCTTTTTGATTATGACAAAAAGGGGGAGTAAATAACTGAAAGTAATATTTTAATTCTGATAATCAAATTCTGGAAAACGTCTATAAAAAGAGCTGCTTACATTCTAACCCAGTTAAACTTTTATTTATGTTAGAATTGTTTTTTTTTTCCAGGAATTATGAACTCTAATTAAAGTCAAGATCTGAAAGTATTAAACAAGGCTTTTGTATAACTTTTGGATTCAAACTCTGAGAAGTTCTTAAGTTTATAATCAGACTATTCATAACCAGGCTCTGAATTGAGAATCTGGAATTTGTCTTTGTGACGCTAGAGGTTCAAGATCTCAATTGGCATGATTGGTATCAAGACTCTCAAGATCTCAATATCTAATCTATTGGAACCAGGGGGAGTTCTACTCAAATGGCTCAGAATCAAGATATTTAATCTTCATCAAGTCTTTGAGTTAGGGGGGGATTCCAGGATATTTAATCTTCATCAAGTCTTTGAGTCAGGGGGAGTTTCATAAAAAGGATAAGTATTTCTTACCTTTCTTATTTTACTTTTTCTGATTATGTACAAAATTGTGTCATCAAAATACATAATTTTGTCATCATCAAAAAGGGGGAGATTGTTAGAACAAGATTTGGTTCTACAACTTTATCTCTGAGTTTTGATGATAACAAAAAGTATGTTTGTATGAACAATTTTGATACTCTAATGTGTGTTACTTGTGGGTATCTGACAAACAGGTTCTTCTTCTGATGAATGGTGTGACCAAGATATTAGAAGAGACAAGTTCCGCTTGTGCGCTACACAAGTTTTGATAAACAGTAGCAAGACACTCCAGAAGACTCTGAAGTGTAGGCTCTGATATGAAGTCTAAAAAACTCGGTAGAAGATCTGAAAACAGAAGTTCTGCTAATGTCCAGATGCTAAAGACTTATGTTTCTGAAGACAACGTGTTCTAAAGAAACCAGTCAGAAGATCTGAAGACATAAATTTCTATTGAAGTCCAGATGTTGAAGACACATGTTTTTGAAGACAAAGGATTCTCAAAGACCGAGTGCTGAAGATTCTGAAGACGCAGTTCTGAAGACTTGAAGTTCTGAAAACCCAAGGTTCTAGAAAAGGTTCTCAAGACCAAGTGTTGAAGATTCTAAAGACGAAGTTCTTAAGACTCTGAAGACTTGAAGTTCTGAAGACCCAAGGTTTTAGAAAAGGTTCTCAAGACCAAGTGCTGAAGATTCTGAAGACGCAGTTCTGAAGACTCTGAAGACTTGAAATTCTGAAGACGCAATGTTCTAGAAAAGGTTCTCAAGACCAAGTGCTGAAGATTTTGAAGACGAAGTTCTTAAGACTCTGAAGACTTGAAGTTCTGAAGACCCAAGGTTCTAGAAAAGGTAAGTGTTGAAGATTCTGAAGACGAAGTTCTTAAGACTCTGAAGACTTGAAGTTCTGATGACCTTAGTGTGATGTTCTCTCTTCTAAGCTCATGCTCGCAGAAGCCTCTGAAGTACAGAAGAAAAGAAGATAATGTTAACGTTGTCCAATAGTACATGGTACAATCAAAACGTTTCATTCCACTACCATGAAGGACGCACGATGCGTACGATCTTGTCCCCCCACGTGATTCAAGCCGCCAAAGATTCTGAAAATCCCAAGAGTACCCATCAACGGATATATTATTTTATTGGCTATATAAAGGACTTGAAGACTAAGAAAAAACGGCTAATTCACGCCAATTCACATTGATACACTTTCTATTAAGATTGTTCATACGTTTTCATATTTCTCTAGTTTATGTTTTAAAATTACTGATTACATATCCGCTTGTGTAGAAGCATAATTTCTTGTAAACAAACTTTGTTTAAACAGTTGTTTGATTTTCCTTAAGGGACCAGTTGGTCAGAATCTTTGAGAAGTCTAAGATTAGTGTGTCTTAGAGGTTGTAACGTTAGTCACTTGCAGTTAGCTTGTGCATTGTAATAATCAGTTTGATTATTGGATTAAGTCCTTGTTTGATAAGGCGAAATCACCTTGGCGGGTGGACTAGACTAACTTGATAGTTTTCAAGTAAATTAGTATAAACATAACTTGTTCTTTCCTTCTTGCATCTTATCATTATTATCACTAAGTGAAGTAACTTGTTACGGTTTAAAGGAGATTTTAAAAAGAAATCCCATTGTTTCACGCTTTAAGCCTAAAGAGCTCTTGCATGAGGGAGTGCACATGAGATACAATGAGTCTTCACTAAATAGGTTAAGCTTTTGGAAGAGTATTCACGAGACAAAACATTTAATTGACTTCGGCACAAAAACACACTTCAGAATCCGGACAGAGTCATGTATTTCCTTGTCAAGCATTCATGTAGTTTTATCATGGACCATAATGAAACTCAAACAAGAGCTGTCACTTATTAGAGTATCTATAGTTTAGCATATAGAAGCTAAGGCTAAGAAGAGATAATGTAAGCAGCTAAACTGATAAGTTTAGACTGCATAGCTATTCTATACAAACTGTCACAAACAGAGATGTAACTAACTTTCAGAAATAAGAAAATCAATTGCAACTAACTCTTTCTCTTCTTACCTATCAAACAAAGTATATAAAGGATCTGCTCTCAAAGGCAAATATGGTTGAATCTAAAGGGCTGCCTACTCCTCTGATCACTAGTCTAAAACTGTCAAAAACATGGGACAGGTGTGCTTCAAGAGCCTACTTTCTATAGATCTATTGTTGGGGCCCTACAGGATGCTACTCTCACAAGGCCTGAGATCAGTTTTGCCGTAAATAAAGCTTGTCAATTTCTCTCCAATCCCCTGGGGAGTCATTGGACAGCTATGAAGAGAATTCTCAGGTACTTAAAGGGCACACTGCAACATGGTCTTCTGCTCCAACCTACTTCTACTCAGGCTCCTGTCTCCATTAAAGGGTTTTCAGATTCAGATTGGGGGTCTGATCCTGATGACAGAAGATCCACTTCTGGTTCCTGTATCTTCCTTGGCCCTAATCTGGTCTCTTGGTGGTCCAAAAAGCAAATCTTAATGGCCAGATCCAGCACTGAAGCTGAGTACAGAGCTCTTGCTCAGCTTCAGAAATTATGTGGATTCAATCTCTCTTAACTGACCTTAAGGTTCCCTTTTCTACTCCTGTGATGTTTTGTGACAACCTGAGTTCAATTGCCCTGTCACATAATCCTACATGCCAAAACAAAGCATATAGAGCTAGACATATTTTTTCTTAGGGAAAAAGTCTTAGACAAGACTTTACTGATTCAACATGTTCCTGCCTTTGATCAATATGCAGATCTGCTCACAAAACCTCTTTCTCCTCAAAGGTTTCTGCAGCTCAGGTCTAAACTTCAGGTCCATGATAAAGTCTCCTTGCTACAAGGAAGACCTTGATCTTGAGGGGAAGATATTAGAGTATCTATAGTTTAGCATATAGAAGCTAAGGCTAAGAGATAATGTAAGCAGCTAAACTGACAAGTTTAGACTGCATAGCTATTCTATACAAACTCTGTCATAAACAGAGATGTAACTAACTTTCAGAAATAAGAAAATCAGTTGCAACTAACTCTTTCTCTTCTCTACTCTCTCTCTCTCTCTACCTATGCTACTTTTCTATTATCACTTACTGAGGATTGTAACTCTATTTTGTATAAGAAAAACAAGGCAATAATGGAACTCAAAATGATACAAAATGGCTTTCATCCATTGCGAATAAAGATATTATATAAATTCAAAAGTATATACCAAAACAAAGGATGCTTGCAAATTAAAGAAACAAAACCTACCTGCATATCATGGAAATCTTTTCCAGCATGTGAATTTACTTCAAATAGTGAATGAAGATACAAATGTAAAAAGTATCTGCATTCAGACTTGTTATCGGCATTCAGAAGTTGCTTCACAACCTCGGGTGAACTTATCAATTCCCTGTTCTGTATAAACAGAGGAACTGCACGCTTGCAATCTAGCATCATCAGTTGGACAACCTTAACAGGCAGAGATTTAACAAATTAGAGTCCATTGATCATACAAAGAAATGAAAACAAAAACAAAAACAAAAAAACAGAGCTCGTACTAAAAGTCAAGAATATAATTAAACAACTCTTTTCCTCTATAAATAAGTTTGAGAATGTTCAAATCTAAATCAACCAATTCTTGAATCAGGTATAGGACTTCGTTGGTTTATCCATTTTGCCATATGCACTCAATATATCAAAAGATACGGTAAACATGGATAACTAAATCGTAATATAATTCAGTAATGCTTGGTAAGAAAACTCCTCAGGAGCTTAAGATCCAATGCCAACAGATACATTAAATATGAGTTTGCACACCAGGTAAGATCTAGAGATGTATACAAAGTATGGATTAAAAAATTCATATTTTCACAAAAATGCTGTTATACCTTTTCTTGAATTGCATCATGTAGGTTATGTTTATCAATAAAATCAAATACTTCTGGCTTCATAAGCTGAAAATTTCAAACAAAAAAGTTGAAGTGAGAAAATGAAAGTGAATGAGCAGCCAAAACAAAATAGACAATGGACTCTATTATAAAGCAAAGAAATGTTGTTGGGTTTAAAATATACCACCTACAACATAGACATTGTATGACATTATATAATGTAACTGCTTCCTGAATGCAAGAAAGAAAAAAATAATTACACCACCTACATCTGCATACAATGAGTAGGCTTTCTCATATTGTCCATCAATTACATACAACTCCGCTAATGCCTGCAATGGAATGAGAATATGTTAACAGAAGGAAAATGTTGATGGGTTCAAAATACAATTATAATTAATTGGGATTAACCTCTTTGAGTAAGTCAGTCATGGACGAAGTATTAAGCTGTGGTTCAATGGCTGAAATAACAGGTGGTGCAGAATAGATTACAGATGGCCAGGATTTTACAGTGGATAAGAGATCCTTATGGAAAGATGAATTTGTAGCCAATGCAACAAGAGCAACCTGTAGAGTCAAAAGCATAATAGATGAATTATATTCCCAGTTTATTAAATACAGATACTAATCATACATGTTAATTGTAACAGAGAGCAGTGTGTTTTAACGAACCTCATAAGCAGTATCACGTAGTCTCGGGTTTTCGGTAGGCATGTAAGGAACCAAAACAGGGAGTTGACGTAGATGTGCAAAGTGGAAGACCCATCTGGTGAAAATGGTTAATTTAACACTCAATTACAAAATATGAACCCCACAGCCGATTACAAATAATCTTAATGCCTTACGCAGTACCTCTCCCATGCGGAAGCTGATCCTCGCAGTAACTTGGGACATAAAGAAGCTGCTTCACCATACTTTCTTTCCACAATCAGATGATCAAGGTACCTAGATCCCACCTGCAAAGATACGAGGAAAGTGAAACACTTAACTATCATTATACTCAAATTAAGAAATTAGCTAGAAGGAAACAATACATAGATACTGTTAGGAGCCTGAAGACATTGTAAAGAAAGAAATAGAAAAAATCAAAAGAATAGAAGCACGTTACTGAAAATTGAACAGAAAATGGAGAATAGAAGTCTCCCTAAGGGATTTGCCTTTATAGAGAATTTTTCCTTACACGGCTATCAAAGGTAGACAGGGAGTGACTCCCTCTGTCTTAAGAGCTACCCGCATAATACATAATATACTTTTACAGTGTTTTATTACAAAATATCAAAGAGGATATAGGAAGGTACAATAAAGGAGAGGACAAGGTATCCACAACTTTAAAAGGCTAAATCATAACAAACATAACGCTAACCAATCGCATCAAAATAGAAGCTTGGAAAAAATGTGATGAAAGAGAAAGGAACATCATGTTTCAATACTGACCAAATCAGATATAAATGTTTCTATTAATATAAGCAGAGGGGATTAATAACTTTATATCATGCAATCTCAATTCACTAAATAGAAAAATACTATTGGTTTCATTTCATTTTTCTTTGAGCTTAGATCTTGAGTATCTGTATACATTATTATTGATAGCAAAATACATGATGACAGATTAGAAGGCTTTTGAGAAACAAAACAATTGAAGGGCCGTCACATTATGCAATCAACATAAACAGTGCCTCTATATGCATATAAGCATGCCCTTATTCCAATTACTTAACATACAATTATCGAATATAATGTTTCCATAAAAAATTAAATAAAAAATACCAAATATATATATATATATCTTAAATAAAAATCCAGAAAATTAATTGAATCAGGATGAAGTTAAAGTTAAATACCTCATCACGTAGTTCACTGCGACCCTGACCAGATTCAACTACAGCTAAAGCTTTTTCATGACATCCATGTTGAAGAAGCCAAGCAATATGATCTTCAGTATCCCTGATTATCAAAATGCATCAACTGCTATACATATTTTATTTTTTCATTATGTAGAAAATCCTATAATAAAAGTAGAAGATTTAAGACATATTAAAAATTCCAGCAATTCTTTTAACAACAAGTTTAAGCTGAAGAACATATTTCAATTGTTTTAAGTATTCATTAAAGCATGATGTTCATTCATTGAAGTATGTTCTTCATTGTTCTTCTCTTATGCATAAAAATATAATAGGATAAAGAACATGAAATTAACCTTGGCTTTGCAATAACCACGTCCTTTGGGGATACAATATAGTATAGTGGTTCATCGCCTGCAGCCCACTGACCACCAGCATAACTGCTACCTACATTTGAATGAAAAACAACATTTGCTATGCATACTATCCAAACACAAAACATGCATGTAGGAAACTACTAGTACCTATTATTATGGTGTATATTAGGAAAACACACAGCACAGTAGTCCAAGCCCCAAGAAGACGATGGTTCATGTACAAGATTGAAAAAAACGCACTCAGGAAATTAAGGACCTATTTGGTTTGAGAGAACACTTTTTATCTTCGGAAACAGAGTAGGACTTCGGTAAATACTAGCGAAAGCGTAAAATGAGAACACAGTTTTCTTGAACCATACAGGTCTTAAGATCTTAGGGACAGAATGTTTAATGTAAAATAGGTTGCCAGTGAGGCAGTGTTGTTGATGGGGGGAAATGGCAGTTCATTCAAATGACGCTACTCTACAGCGTAATAAGACCTCTATAGCCGTTGTTTGGTAACATTTTGTGCTCAATAGCATATTATCGAATAATAACGATTTTCTCAAACTCTGCTACTTTGTAGCTGCTGAATAACAATGATTTGCTCAAATTCTGCTACGTTGTAGCTGCTATTTGACAATACTGCAATGAGGTGATTGGAGGGGAAGTTTGATCTGTATGGATATAAAAAGGAGAGGAAGTAGACAAATGGGTAAGTAAAAGTGAAGGGTGAGGGAAAGTGCAGGCTGGCACTGATATAGCATGTTACCAATCTTTTTTTTCAGCCATCTGTTTTCCACAGTAACTCCACCACACTTGTACTGATACCACACTGATATCAGTATACAAAGAAGAATAATGCAGTGGATTCACCATAACTGAGTAAGTTTTGATTCATTTTCTATCAATAAATCATAATCAACAATAACAAAATGTTAACCTGAAAAGGGAGCGTGAGCAAGGGAATAGTCATTTGCCTTGTAATGCTCAAACCCATGTACTGGTAAAGCATCTGTTGAAAGTTCGTCATTATTCCATGTTACCACTCTTACTTCAGGTCTTTGTGCATTGCCCTGTTCAAAATTTGTTTACTCGAGTTTAGAACAGGGTTAGTTTCCAAATTTAGTGGAAGAGAGCAGTATAAGAAAGAACTACCTCACTTCTCATTCCTTAAATAAACACGGTATACATTTTATTTTTGACAAATGCAACCGACACCTCTGAAAAAAGGCGTGTCCGTGTCGGTATCGGACACTTGCACCGACACTTGTGATTACGTTAAATTTATTCATTTTTTTCAAATTACTACTGGTGTCGCCGTGTAAGTGTCGGGGTCGTATTCGGGGTGTCCATAACAGATGGAAAATAAAATGTATATAATCTCAATGAGGCATAACATATTAAGTTTGTGCTGAAAATAACTAATTTCCTGAAGCAACATTATTCTGGTTTGGTGTGGTCACTTAACGAACCTAATGAAGCAAACAAAAAAAGTCCAATAGAGCCAGTTCATTGTTTTAATTCCTCAAACGAACAAATAAATTAATTTCAAATGACCAATATGTCCAAGTCCTTATGACCAGGAAATGACCTCTTAAAATTAAAATTCCCAGAGGAAGATCCTTCATTTAATTTAAGGTAAAACAGAAGATTGAACAAAGAAAACTAGTTGCAGCTTAAAATATAGGAAGGGGAGGATTTACATTGTAGCAGGTGCAAGGACAGCATGCAAGCAATATAAATACCTGCCGTGAAGGAGCTGAGCTACTAAAATCTTTATCCCCATCTTCTTCTCCAGGAATATAAGCTAGAACAACCAAAGAATCACCAAAAGGGGCAAGTCCTGAGATGAAATAGCTGGTTTGAAAAGATGCCACAATATCAACCTGGGTCATACCAAGCAAAGGAACTTGCCTGTATGCCCCATTCGTGGCTTTATGGAAATTTGTCTTAATTGAGGCAATTTTGATCGATGTTCCCCAGCCAATAACTAAGACGGTGTCATCCTAATAAGTGATGGAAGAATATTAAGTTCAGCAGTTTCATCAAGAAATGGAACAAAAACAAATGAAACAATGACATTGTCGCTGTTCTAACATCAAAGTGATAGAACAAGCCTTCAAATGAACACAACTTGAAAAGCAAACATAGCTCAATAGCATGCCTGTATAGATATTTGACTAACCTGCCAAACCAAGTGAGGAAGCAAAAGCTCAGGGTGAGGACACCCTCGCGGTCTTTCGATAAATGTTATTCTCCGGTCATTAGCAGTATCATAAACCTTCACTCCTGCATCATTGGCCCAAGCAACAAGACTTGCTCTCCACTTCACAGCATGTATTGAACCTTCACCAGAGTGCAAAACCTTTTTTTGGGAGGAGGACAGGGCATTTTATAGTTAACAAACCAAAAATACCATCCAGAACATATATGCTGCTAAGAGTTACAATAATTTTACAAACCTGGTCCCGATAGCCCAACCATTTCTTCGAATTTAAATATAAATTACCAGCTAAACCACCAGCAATAAACCTCCTAGACATTTTCCTTGCATAATCAGGATCCAAAGCAATTGCCTTCATGGGGCGATGGTACTCAAATTTCATTAACTCATCAGTAAACAAGCTGTTTATAACAACCGATCCGTCATCAGAACAGCTTCCAATATATTCCCCTTCTAGGTCAAAGCTAAGGTCATTCACAACAGAAGCATGGGCAGAGAATTCCTTCACCTGCAACAAATTCACTGATCAGAAACAGCTTCCTTTGTCATAACAAACGAAACAGCTTCCAAAGTCACTGATCAGAACAGGCAAGTAATTGGCTATCATATGAATATAACAACAGCTACAATCCACAACACTACAAGTGATATCTCTCAAAGGCACATATAGTCAACACAGGCGAACCAATATCTAAAATTCCTGACGCAGCCATAAGATAATGTCAATTAAAACAAAATGCCAACCTCACTGTGATTTTGGAAGCAACTTTCTTCTGATTTTAATTTCAAATTTTCATCACTAATTACATAAATAAACCTAAATTTCAACAACTTCACTATTCAGTAAACTACTTATTAATTACATAAATAAACCTAAATTTCAATAAGTTTACTATTCAGTAACCTAAGAAATGAAAACACAGTAATTTTTCTCAATCTATACATACATTGATTTGATTGATTCCTGCTTCAATAATAACAGCACAAATTCGCGAAAAATAATCGATAAACATTACAGAGCATCGAGGTAATACAAACTGACCTGATTCCCGAGAAAATCAAGGATATGAATGGTACCAGCATGAGTACCAAGTGCGATCATACGCTCAGCCACCGCCACACACGACGCCGCATCAGCAGCTAACAACGACGGCACGCTACCTCCCATTCTCTGATACTTGAGTCTCGGTTCTTCTTCGTCATCTTCGACTTCTTCTTCTTCGTCTTCCTCTTCGTCTTCTTCGTCCTCCTCTTCTTCTCTTTCGTCGTCTCCATCCACGCCGTTCTCAGGCGGAATCGGAGCCATTCGGATTGTTATTCCCGGTAGCTTCTTCGTCGGAAGAAGATTGATTTAACGGTGAATTGAAAATGTGCACGGTGAAATGAAACTGTGTTGTGACGCAGATCTGTTTAGTAATCTTCCAACGTTTTTTCCCCTTTTTTCAACTTTTTTTCGCTGTTGTGTATTTGTAAATTGAACCGGAAAATATTACTCGTTCGAAATTTCCTTTTTCGTCAAAAAAATATATATTTTTAGCGGCAATGAAATAATTAATGCCTAAACGACAAAGAAATTAACTAGTAAATTCTTGTTTGTGGCTTTTCTTTTATATATATATATATATATATATATATATATATATATATATATATATATATATATATATATATATATATATATAATTCAATATATATAAAAAAATCACAATTTATATAAATAAAACTCAATATATATAAAGGAATCACAATTAGACACGTAGTAGACTAAAAAATAGCACACAAAAATTAAACAAATGGTAATACTATTATTTTATATTTAACTCGAAATATTATGTGATTTTGATTTGACTCATTTATTTACTTTTTATTTTAATTTTATAACAGATATAAAGTATAAAATTATAAGTGAGTGTGATTTATTTTAGAAAATAAATTAATATCTTGTAAATAAAAAGTATAATATCTTGTAGTCCAAAAAAAATATAAAAAATATAAAGTATAAATAAAAATTAGAAATTTAATTCTGATTTAGAAGTTGAAGTGTATTTTCGATGTTGTTCTTTACAAAAATCAAAAAACATTATTAAATTGCATCATAATTTTACAATACAATTCAGTTTATAAAATTAAAATTTTATTTTCGATTATATATGAAATATTAAGGTGTCAACAAAATTCATTTTTCTCATTAATAAAATCAAAAATAAAATTTTGGTTTAAAACCGAAAACATAATTTCGATATTATTTTTTATATTTTAAAAAGGTGAAACTACATTTGACTTTTTTTATATAAAATATAATACAAATCAAAAATGAATTTTTTTATAAAATATAATACAAATCAAAAATGAGTTTCTGTTTTTCGATGGACAATTTCAAAATTACATAGATATTTCTTTCTATATGGGGTCAATAAGAAAATTCCCAAAAAAAATAACTATAATGTGTGAGTATTGCATAGATATTTTTTCTATATGGGGTCAATAAGAAAATTCCCAAAAAAAATAACTATAATGTGTGAGTGTGACACATCCCCTTTTGTGGGTCTTTCCAATTGGCAAGGAAGAAAATGGAGTGAACAGATAATTTATAGGTAGGGGTGAACCCCAAAGGAGACACGCATGGGGTGTCACTTGTCAGCGTCACCACTCACCGGCCACATAACGTCTTCTTCTTTTTCTATGAGCGGTTGAGTACATCTTTTTATAGATATTTTAAAAATTCTATATTAAATTAAATGTGACAAACAAAGAACGGATGAAGAAATTATAATTAATGGGGCAAATTATAATTTAATACATGTTTTATTTTTTAAATGGGCTGACTATGATTCTTGACGATGTTGATAGAAAACAAATCTTTATTCTTTTGCATTTGACACTATCAAAAATCATGTAAAACATATATACTTATATTAAGAGAAACATGTATGCTCAGGAACATCTAGAAATGGATGTTTTTCGAAAAACATAAATGAAATAATTTTCCAACTATCTCAGCATATTAGAATAAACATCTAATATAGAAAAAGTAAAGTATTTCGAAAAAATCGCAATTAGATTTCTGATTTTTAATTATAAATTTAGACTATTTTAAATTCACGATTAAAATTGATTAATTGTATTTTTATTAAAATTATATTGATTTGATAATTAATGTTATTGAGGTGTTAATTCACCGTTTAACCTTATTGATTTTTTATTTATTTTATTTTCTGATTAAAAATTATAATATGTTGAAATAACTTTTTAATAACTATTAAAATGATACAATTACGTTAAAAACTTAAACACAGTAAATATATTTATTTGGGCAATTGAACACTCATATCTATCAATATTTTTAATCAATTAGAAGTCTAAAAAATAAATGGTACTAATAAATTACCAATGTTTATAATTAATTAGAAGTCTAAATAATAAATGGTACTAGTAAATTTTTAGATACGCAATTATTTGGGTGGGTAATAGGGGTGGTAAATGGACTCTCGTTTAGGTCTATTCCACAAAAGTCTGTAAAAAATGAAATAGACTGATGAAATAGACGGATATAGTTGATGATGAAAATCTAAAATTAACGTAAAAAATGAATACGGTTTAGAGAAAATTCACGAATACTACACTTTATAAGTCTAAAAATATAAAATTTTATGTTAATTTTTATGTCCACAAAAATCTGCGAAAAAAATAGAATAGAACGCAAAAAACACATTAACATTAGACCATGTGCAATGGGTATGTTGAGTTTGAACTCAACATACAAAATCTCCTCCAATGGGTGTTGAGAGAGGTGTTGAGTGTGTGTTGGAAGAGAGAGGTGTTGAGAAAACTCAACACAATTGAAAGGGATAAGTGCAGCCACGTGGCTGTGCTTGATTGGCTGACCAGATTTTTATCCATTTAATACTTTGAACTCAATTATTTCGTTGCAAATTAATTTTTTTTTATTTTTTTTTTTTACCAAAATTCATGATTTTTTTTTCTCTATAAATAGAGACTTGGTTCATTTGATTTGGACACAGAAAAAAAAACTAAGTTTTTCACTATCTTAATTTTATTATTAGTGTTTATTTTGAAGTTAAGTGTTTTTTTTATTAAGTATTTATTATTTTAATTTAATTTTAATCGATAATTGTAATTTTATGTAATCATAAAAATAAAAATAAAATTTAAATAAGAATATGAAAATAAAAAGTGGTGGGGTAGGGTGTTAAGTGAAAAACCATTGGAGAGGGTAAAAGTTGAATGAGTGTTGAGTTATTAGGTGGAATAAAGAGAAAATGATGTGGAGTGTTGGGAGTTGAAAAAGTGGGTGTTGAGTTGAAAAACCATTGTAAATGGTCTTAGAAGATGGAAACCTAAATAATAATACATTTTAATGGTATGGATTCCAAACAATAAGTTATTAAATTTAGAATTTAATATATTTAGAAAAAACATCATGAATTTTTTTCCTTATTTTAGAAATCTTATATATTAAAGTTTTTAAGTTATTGGAGTCAATTTTGGAACCAAAAATAAAATTACTTAAATAATTTCATTTATCAACATTTTTTAATTACTTCTTAATTATTAGTATTATTTAATTTAAATAATTAATTTAAAGAAAATAATACAAAGTCATCACACCTCTCACTAAATCAATTTAGAGTTACTTAATTGAATAAATATATTTTTTTTAAACTTGCATCCCACATTTTCAATTTCAACTACTTAGTTTAGTAAAAAAAACTTACACCCCACATTCTCAATTGCTTAATTAAATAACCCACTACTTCATCATCATCCCACTAGCAAAAATAACCACTTTCAAAGAGATGTATATGACTAATGATTTGTTCAATTGCACCTTCTAAAACTACTACCATTCAAAAAATTATTAATTATTCTACTGATTTTTTTTCTCTAAATATTTGCTACTAGCAAGTAATTGTTCATATTAATGATATGAAGTGGAGTTGATTGTTGTGTGCACCTTCTGTAGATATTGTTGTTTCTTCTTTAAAAAAAATTAATTAATTCATAACAAATATGCCTCATTTAATTCATAACAAATATGCCTCATTTAATTCATAACAAATATGCCTCATAATGGTTGAGGCATAGAAACACTCAATGGCTTATGTTTTTTCTCTCTTTTTCTTTTCTGTTTTCTTATTTGCACATTCTAATAGATAGAGGAATTATACATACAATTAAGATATTTTCATAGATCGTCTAATTTTCTATTTTATTAGTTTTTAATTATTCAAAATTTTCTTTTTATTTCACTTTTACATGTATCAAAATGTGATGAATGGAGAAGTTACACATAGAATTGAGGTATTTATTTTTCAGTATTTTTTATTTATCTCACATTGTATTCTAACTTATTGTTGTAGTTTTTAAATAATTTTTATTTTTTAAAAATTATTTTCAACCTATTTTATGGACTTCAATCGTCACTATTGATTCATAATATTAAACCTATGTTGAGATTCTTCTTCATTTTCTTTACACACTTCTTTTTTTTATCTATATTTAACATTTTTTTTACAATTGATATTTTTCAATAATTAATAATTTGGTTAACAAATTTTTACGTGATACAAGAGACATAATTGATATATATGTATGTAAATAACACAAAATCAAAGTAAGCCAACATGAATGGTAGGTCATTTGTGATTATTTTTAAGGTTATATCTTGCTCTCCTTTCTCTCTTAAATTTTGTTTTAATTTTATATAAAAAAATCACAATGTATTCTAACTTAATGATATATTTTATTTTATCTATTTTTGTTTTTTGTTTAAAGTATATAACTAAAAGTATACAAATAACTAAAAAAGTTATAAAAAATATGGGGCAGCAACGTGGGTTTTAAAGGTTTTTTTATTATTTAATTAATTGTTTTTTTATAGACACTACGTCAAAAAAGACTTACGAAAGCATTTTTTTGGCATTTAAAATCGCTTTTTAAGGTGGCGCTGCTGTAGGTTTTAGCAGCGGTTTTTGTTTAATGAAAAGCGCTTTCGTAAGTCTACCTAATACATCACTTTTTCTAAAAAACGCTCTCTTAAGTAGGTTTTTGGCAGCGCTTTTTTATGAAGAAGCGCTTTCATAGGTCTACCTAAGACAGCGTTTTTTTCTGGAAAAGCGCTGTCATATGTTTACCTTAGACAGTGCTTTTTGTGAAAAGGCACTTTCATAGGTTACCTAAGGCAGCATTTTTCTTGAAAAAACGCTTTCATAGGATGTTTTCAAAATCATTTTTCTACACTATTTCCTCTTCCTCACTGAAAACGCATAGAATATGCCATCTCATCACCATTTCTTTTTCTTTCATAATAATAACATCAAATCAAAAGCAACACAAATCCAAAAAATTGTCAATAATCTAAAAAACCATAATCAATGGAAAAATCCCTTCATTTTCTCTACGCTCCTGCTTTGATCTTTCATCATGTGTAAATGCAAAGCAAAATGAATACCCTTGTTGGAAGTTTGGCAATTTCTCTTTGTCTTTGCAAGATAGGAACCACACTAATAATACCTTTGCCTTCAAAAAGCCATCAGAACACCATTCAAAGAACTTCCAGCAGCATGATCCTCTATTCCAACAGAGTTATTAAGAAAAAAGAATTGGCTTCAAAACTATGATATCATAGTCTAGATAGATCCCACCATAACTGATAAAACAAAAGAGAATGTTGATGCATATCCCAATATGTAAACATATGAATAGTATTTTCAGCGGAGAATTGTGGAAAATAGAAAATCCCCCATGTGAAATTACAAAAAAAAACTACGAACAAACAGTGAAATCTATGTAGTGGTTGAAATAAGTCAACTATATAAAATGAAAAAGACATACTGCATACACATCAAAGTGAATTTATGTCAAAACAAAAGTAATTCATTAATAAAGATCAAGACATTTTAGCTAAAAATCAAGGTATATCTTGATCCTATTACAAAAACTAATCTTCTAAAATAAATAGGACAACATTTCAGTGACCTTTAGCAATATAGGCAATCAACGCAGCAGCCAAAATTGTAGTAGCAGAAGATATCCAAGTCCATAAATGCTTACCTTTATGTGCATCTGACACAAACTTCTGCAGTGATACAACTTATTGCAGAAACGTAACTGAAATGTTGTTGCAGTAAATCAAGCACCAGAGAACAACATAAATTGGTCATTCTCAAAATAAAATAATTAACAAACATAAAGAGAACAAGCATATATGTCATGTTTATGTTTGCTGCAAGTGACTCTTCAATTGTGACTTCTTCAATTTTTAACACATGAGTTGAAGCCGTAATTTAAATCAAGTGTTATCTGCAATGGTGTGAAGTAAAATTAAAATATTAGAAATTACATGTGAAACATGCTGCTAGTTAAGTTCAAACCCTAACTAAAATCCCAAACAGAATTCAACTCAACTCACCAAAAAACTTGTAACAGAAACATAATCAAAACCTAATCATTCACTAAACAACTACAACAATCAATTAAAAAAACCGCACACCACTTTTACAATTTCATTTTCTTCATTCAAGTCAATTACATAACTCTAACATCAAAAATCACAATCAATCAATGTAAGAAACTGAAACTCATTGAGACATTTTAGCAAACACCTTGTTTGCAAAATCATATCACAAACTGAAACTCATTGTGACATTTCAACAAACACCTTGTTTGAAAAATCATATCACAAACAGAAACTAATTGTGACATTTCAGCAAACACCTTGTTTGCAAAATCAAAAGAATGTACCAAAACCTCATTGTAACAGCAAACAGAAAAGTAACAGCAAACATAAATTCGCGTTTTAGGGTTTGAGAATAAACATGTTAAGATACCAAGGTGAGATGGTGGTGGTGGTTTGCTTTGGTGACCACGTGAACGTGAGCTGAGAGAGATGCCAACGTGCAGGGGTGGTAGATTGGTGGTTGATACGTGACGCAAAGATGGATGCCAAGGCGCCCTTTTTCTCCAATATTAGGCATGAGTTATGGAAACTTGTGGAACAACTGCAAATAATAGAAGAAGAAAAGATAGAAAATATAGAAATTAAGGAAGAAAATGAAGAAGTAATATTAAATTATATATTCTTCAGAAATAGGTATATAACGGCTTCTCTGCATCCCTTACCAACCTCTCGAGAAGTGGCCGGAGAATTGTAGTTGGCCGGAGAAGTGGAGCGCTGTTGACCGCCGTAGAAACTCTGGTTTAGGGTTTTTTCGTGAAGAAAATCTGACTGAGAATAGAAAAGTGATACGGATTGTGTTTTGATATTTATTATAAAACTACCTACGAAAACGCTTTTAAAAGCGCTTTCTAAAGGTCATCTATAACAACGCTTTTACATCAAAAAGCGCTTTCGTAGCATATCCTATAGCAACGCTTTTAAAAGTGCTTTCTAAAGGTCAGCTTTAGCAGCGCTTTGGAAAAGCGCTTTCTAAGGCTGACCTTTAGCAGCACATTTGAAAAGTGCTTTCTTAAGGTACCCTCTGAAAGGTCAGCTTTAGCAGCACTTCCCAAAAAGCGCTTTCTAAGGGTGACCTTTAGAAGCGCTTTTGAAAAGCGCTTTCTTAAGGCACCCTTTGAAAGCGCTTTTTTAAGTGAATTTTTTAAAAAACCTACAGCAGCGCTTTTTTCCAAAAGCGCTTTCTTTTATGTGTTGCTAAAATTTATTTTTGGCGTAGTGAGGATAGAAATATGAGAACGAAATAGGTGTCTAATTTTTTTTATAGAAATAAATTTGAATGGTTTTTTATTATATTAATTTATAATTATTTTTAGTATATAAGGCTATTAAGTAGAGAGTGGTAATAGGTTTAAAGGGTTATACGTGGAGTGGAAATGTAGAAATGATGTGATAATAGGAAATGAGATTATTAATTATTTGATAATTTATTTTATTTATTATTTATTATTTTAGTATAGAAAGTAATTAAATAGGGAGTGAAAATATATTTTAAACGGGTTATGAAAAATTGTGTGAAGTAAAAATATATTTTTTTTAAATTGTATTCCTTCTGAACTATGTTAGAAATTAACTTGATATGAATTGATGATGGAGTAACTTGACATTAATTGACGATGGACTTCTGTAAATTTTTTTATATCGATAATGTTCTGGACTGGGCCCGACAGGCCCAAAAGCACTGCTAAGGCCCAATCCAAAGGGACTTACTGAGGACCACGCCGAGCAAAGGGGTCACATCCGTGCCCGACATCCTGATGTCCAGCTCGACATCCCGCTGTCCAACTCCACGTGATGATGTCCAGCTCCACCTCCTGACGTCCAGCTCGACATCCTGCCGTCCAGCTCCACGTCTTGACGTCCAGCTCGACACCCTGCCGTCCAGCTCCACGTCTTGACGTCCAGCTCGACACCCTGCTGTCCAGCTCGACGTTGTCTCGAGCATCCCAGCTAGGGCAGACTCAGTCCACCGTTCCCCCAACGATACTCCGGAAAGACCGCGTATTCGTCCGTCCGCACTTCACGCAGAACATCCAGGAAGGGGACCACGTGCGGGTCCCCACTACCCACGTAGAACCTGGCAGTTCCTCCATTGGGCCAAATCCGCCCGGCCCAATGAAGGAACCTTGGCCCAGCGCTGGGGGCTATAAATACCCTCTGTTTCCAGAGGGTCAGGTATTCATCATTCTAACCTCAACTTACTATTATCTGCTCGTACTCCTACTTACTTTAGCATCGGAGTGCCTTGCAGGTACCCCCCCCCCCCCACCTCGTTCAAAAAAGCTTTCTCCTCGGAGCCAGCCGTGACGGTCCATTTCTGATCAGGTCAGATCAGTGGCGCCGTCTGTGGGAAACAGCTTCCCCGTCTAACGAACAATTCTAAGGACCAAAGCTCAATTCAACTACCTGTCATGGCTGATCCAGCTCACGACGAGCAACCCGTCCGTGTCGCCGACACTAATAAAGGCCCCGCGGACAAGAATGGACACCTCGACAATCCCGGTGATCCCGGCCACAATGCCATCCCTGTGACAACCGCCCCTGGGCCTTCCTCCCGCAGGGACGGGGCTACTGCATCGTCCTCTACGACCCCTCCAGCACTCGAAGACGACCCGGTAGCTCTCGCCTACCGCAGAGCTGCCCGGTTCTATGAAGTCCCAGTCCCCGCCGGGGCAGATGCCACGACCCAGACACTGTTCGCGGCCATTAATCAGACAAATTACCTGATCTTCGCCCAAGGAGAAAGATTAAGGGCACTTGAAGATGATCGACAACCCCCGAGGACGCATCGGAGGCCACATTCTCCTCCTCCTCGGGTCACGGAAACTCGACACCCTTCTCCCCCGCGGAGACACTATAGGGAGAAATCCAGGAGCCCCTCTCCCCGGCCAAAGCAGAGGCGGCCCTACTATGAGAGACAGCCCGTCATCCCTACCGAAGAGCCCAGTCGCGACCCATCCAGGCACGACAAGAGGCACGCCAGAGACGGGCGTGTGACCTTCAACCACCGAGCATCACGCTCGAGGGAATCTCAGCACGATCATCGTTCCAGACATAACTACAGGACCCCTTCTCTTTCTCCGGAGAGGAGCGACGAGGACGACCCCCGCGGTCCCCTGTCGCAGGCCATCATGGATGCCCCTATCCCCCCGGGCATGGAGAAGCCCCCGCATCTGAAGGAGTATGATGGAGTAGCGGACCCGGTCGACCACATCGACGGATTCGAAGCCATGCTCCACTATCATAATGTCGGGGGGCCCATCAAATGCCGCCTTTTCCCCACAACTCTCAGGAAGGCGGCCATGGACTGGTATAAAGGTCTCGCCCCGGGCTCAATTACCTCGTGGCGGAACCTGAAGAACCAGTTCATCAGTTCTTTCACAGCTTCTCGGCGCCACCCGAAGACCGAGGCGGCCCTCGAGGCCATCATCCAAAGACAGGATGAAACCTTGAGGGAATTCATCAACCGCTTCAACCGGGAAGCAATACAGGTCCCCTGCGCGAACCATATGAAAAGATATTTGCTGGAGAGGGGCCTCCTCCCCGGCACAGAATTCAGAAAAGCTGTGGGTATTGAGCCACCTGCAACTTTTGATGCTCTCCTCGACAAAGCCCGAGCATACATGGACTACGAGGAGAGAGAAGCTGCCAACAGGGCACGAGACTCCAGGGCTCGCGCTCCCAATCATAGCAGCAGCTCGCGACAAGACCCTCCTCCCCGACGCACCGGGGAGAAAAGGAAGGAAGATCGACCCCGGGAGGTCCGGGAACAAAGGGGCCCCTCGGGCCGTTTCACCGAGTACACTCCGCTCACGGCTTCCCGCGAGCGTATCTTGGCGGAGTGTGCTAGCACAGATTTCAGAGACGGTGGCGTCAAGCGTCCCCGACCTGCTCCCGCCAAGCCAGGGGCAGACAAAAATAAATACTGTCAATACCATAGGAGTCATGGCCATTTGACAGAGGACTGCGTCCACCTCAAGGACGCCATTGAAACCCTCATCAAAGGAGGGAGGCTCGCACAGTACAGGCGAAACGACGCTCCCCGTCGTGACGCCCATGAAGCTAAGGAGCACGAAGAGGATGCCCGACCATCAGACGAGTCGGTACCAATCCAGACCGCCTTCTCGGTAACCAGGCCCGAGGATTTCGATGTTCCCGAGCTCCTGCAGGAGCCCCTGACAACACACAGCAGGTGGGAATACTTCCCCTCCGCCATGGTCATCAACGGGGGCGGGTTCAACGACCTCACCATCAATTCGGCCAAGAGGAAGTTGGACGAACTGGTCGACACAGCTCCCCCACAAACTGTGACGTTCGAAAAGGTGAAGGGCAGGTCAGAGCCCATCACCTTCTACCTAGAAGAACTCCCCGGCGGAGCCCCGAACACAGTCATCCCCTTGCTGATAAGGGAAAAGATGGCCAATTTTGACGTGCATCGCATCCTGGTCGACGAAGGGAGTTCCGTCGACGTGATGTACAGCCAGCTGTTCCAGACCTTGCAACTGGACGACTCACACCTCTCTCCGTATGTGGGTTCGGATCTTCAAGGCTTCAACGGCTCGACTTCCAAACCCTGGGGTTATGTCGAGCTCCTGGTGACGTTCGGGGAAGGAAAGGCTACAAGACATGTTAAGGTCCGCTTCCTCGTCATTGATTGCCCGTCCCTATACAATTGCATCTTGGGGAGGCCGACATTGGCGGAGCTGACAGCGGTGCCCTCAATTGTCCATCTAAAAATGAAGTTATACACCAAAAGGGCAAGGGTAGCCACCATCCAGGGAGACCTCGCCGCTGCCCGCAGGTGCTTCAACGCCGCTTCAAGGGGACGGGATATCGTCGACGTGGGGACCAGACCCACCAAGAGGACAAAGCAGGAGCCCGACAGAGCATCCCCCGAGGAAGAAGTCCAGAAGGCTCCACCAAAGGTCGACTCCATAGCCCTCGACGCTCGCTTCGACCAAGACGAGCCATCCAGCAGCGAGCAAATCCCACTCCGACCTATTCCGGACGGTGATTTTGAACTCGTTCCCCTCGGAGCAAACCCGACCAAGGGAGTGAAGATTGGCAAAGACCTCCCCGACTTGGCCAGGAAGCAAATCAAGGCCTGTCTGCGTGAGAATGCTGATCTCTTCGCATGGAGCGCTGCAGAGATGCCCGGACTCGACCCTGAGGTCGCCTGTCATCACCTCGCCATTGATCCAGCCGCCAAGGCCGTAGTACAACGTAGGCGTAGGCAGTCTCCAGAAAAAACGGAGGCTGCTGAAAAAGCTGTAAAAGACCTCCTAGAGGCAAATTTTATTTCTGAAGCCCGGTATTCCACCTGGCTGTCAAATGTTGTACTTGTTAAAAAGAATAATGGAAAATGGAGAATGTGTGTTGACTATACCGACCTCAACCGGGCTTGCCCGAAGGATGCTTTTCCTCTACCTAACATAGACATGTTGGTCGACAATTCGGCCGGCTACAAGACTTTGTCGTTCATGGACGCCTATTCGGGATATAATCAAATCCCAATGGCTCTGGGCGACAAATGCTGCACGGCGTTCATGACCAGCTCGGGCAACTATTACTACAACGTAATGCCCTTCGGACTGAAGAACGCCGGTGCAACTTACCAACGCATGATGAACAAAGTGTTCAACAAACAGATTGGCGACATGCTCGAGGTATATATGGACGACATGATCGTCAAATCCCGAGCAGACACCGATCACGCGGCTCATCTCAAGACAGTCTTCGCCCAAGCAAGACAGTGCAAAATGAGGTTCAACCCCGAGAAGTGCACGTTCGGGGTTAAGGCAGGAAAATTCCTAGGATTCTATCTAACAGAACGAGGGATTGAAGCCAACCCCGACAAATGTCGAGCGTTCTCCGACCTCCCGACACCGACGTCGAAGAAGTCGATACAAATCATGAACGGCATGTTGACGTCGCTGTCCCGTTTCGTCGCGAAGTCCGCTCAGCACGCCCTCCCCTTCTTCAAGCTCCTCCGAAAGGAAGCAGCATTCGAATGGAACGAGGAATGCGAGCACGCACTTCGCCATCTGAAGCAGAGCCTATCTCAACCGCCCGTGCTGTCTCGACCAGACGACGGAGAACCACTATACTTATACTTGGCCGTTTCGAACGAAGCCATCAGCGCAGCCCTTGTCCGCGAAACCCCTGACGAGCAGAAACCTGTCTATTTCACGAGCAAAGCCTTACAAGGCCCCGAAAGCAGATATCAACAGATAGAAAAGGTTGCTCTGGCCCTCGTCAACGCTGCGAGGAGACTCAGACACTACTTTCTAGCCCACACCATCATCGTGCGAACCGATCAGCCGGTGAGGCAACTCCTGGGTCGGCCAGATATGGCGGGCAGAATGTTGAAGTGGTCCTTGGAACTCTCCGAATTCGACATTCAGTACGAGAGCAGGAAGGCCCTGAAAGCACAAGCCTTGGCCGACTTCGTCGCGGAGATGACCACTCACGACCTACCCCCGGGGAAGGAACACAAGTGGACCATCTTCGTCGACGGAGCCTCCAGCTCGTCCGGAAGTGGCGCAGGGATCCTACTGGAAAACGAAGAAGGTGTAGTAATCGAGCACTCCTTGGTTCTCTCCTTCCCGACGTCAAATAACCAGGAAGAATACGAAGCCCTACTCGCAGGACTGAGATTAGCCGAGGACCTAGGAGCCCGCGAAGTTCAAATTTACACCGACTCCCAGCTCGTCGCCTCTCAAGTACAGGGAAGCTACCAGGCCAAAAATGACAACCTCATTGAGTACTTGAACTTAGTCAAAAAACAAATGACGAAGTTCGTACGTGCAGAAATTTCTCATGTTCCCCGCGAGCAAAACACGAGGGCGGACATATTGTCCAAACTCGCAAGCACACGAAAGAAGGGCGGGAATAAATCTGTCATCCAGGAATCTCTGGCACGACCGAGCATCGAACCATCTTCGACTACGGTCGAGATCCACGCCATCGGGGACGCCACGTCCTGGATGACCCCGGTTTATAATTTCCTGACAAAGGGAGAACTCCCGTCGAACCAGGCCGAAGCTGCCATAATCAAGCGAAGAGCATGTTCCTATGTTGTTCTCGAGCAGAAACTGTACCAAAGAGGATTCTCCATTCCCCTCCTGAAATGCATCAACGAGTCCGCCATCCCCGACATACTGCGGGAGATACACAAAGGGATCAACGCCCAGCACATGGGCGGTAAATCCTTGGCAAGGAAAGCCCTTTGAACAGGATACTACTGGTCGACGATGCAACAGGATGCCAAGGAACACGTGAAAAAATGTGACAAGTGCCAGAAGCACGGGGATATGCACCTCGCCCCCCCGCACGAGCTGAACACATTGTCGTCCCCATGGTCGTTCGCCTGGTGGGGCATGGACATCCTCGGGCCCTTCGTGCAAGGAACCTACCAGAACAAATTTCTAATCGTCGCCGTGGATTACTTCACGAAGTGGATCGAGGCCGAGGCACTCGCAAAAATCACCTCACACAATATCCTCTGTTTCTACAAAAGAAACGTCCTCGCCAGGTTCGGAATACCGTAGGCCCTGGTGACCGACAACGGTACCCAGTTCACCGTCCACGGGTTCCGAGACTTCGTCACCAAACTGGGGACCAAACAACATTTCACGTCGGTCGAGCACCCTCAGACCAACGGGCAAGCCGAAGCCGCGAACAGAGTCATCCTTCGAGGGCTCAAACGTCGACTCGGCGAAGCCAAAAGAGGATGGGTCGAGGAGCTCCACAGCGTCCTGTGGGCATACCGCACCACACCCCACTCAACGACGGGTGAAACACCATTCCGACTGACCTACGGCACCGAAGCTGTCATCCCGGTCGAAATCATGGAACCATCCCGACGAACGGAGGAACCCCTCGACGAAGAAATGAATGACGAAGCACTAAGGGATGAACTCGACCTTGTCGAGGAAATCCGATCGGGTGCTGCCCTGCGCGAAGCCACCCTAAAACAACGAGTGGCTCTGCGCCACAACAGCAAGGTCATGAAGCGCGAGTTTGAAATAGGCAGCCTGGTACTACGCAGGAACCAAAAAGATTCCCGCGAAGGGAAGTTGGCCGCGAACTGGGAAGGACCTTACCGCGTCCACGGCACCACGGGTACCGGGGCGTACTACCTCGAGCAGTTAGACGGAGAGCCATTACCACGACCTTGGAATGCTGCTAAGCTAAAGCAGTACTACAGTTAGAAACTATCAACACCTGGGACCCTCGACCAGCAGCACCCGTGCTCGGTCAACGAGGAAAAACGTCCAATTTCGTATAAGGCTAAGGTACAAGCCCGACATGCGACCAAAATGGCACAGCATCGCGCAGTAAACGATGACGATCGATAGTGCCCGACGTGGACAGCTATACCGAGCCCCACCGTCGTCGTGCCCATAAGGCAGAACACCCAGCTCGCGATGGGCAGTTCACGCCAAGGGCGAAGCGTCCCTAACGGGCTCCACGCCCGACTGAGCAACTTCGCTCCGAAATGCCCGACATTTCGTCAAGAACAACGGGCCATCTACCAGGGTCAAAAGAAAAATCTCTCCCCTCGAGCACAACACTTAGGTGACTCCGACCAATTGAAATAGGGCCGGGAACGCATACAAACGGAGGCGGGCAGACTCGCTCGCCAAATCAAAGCCACTTACGGGCACTCCTCGGGCCCGGGACTTAGGCTGAAAATTCATGCAAACATATGATTTCAAACAAGGGCAAAAAATCCAAAATGTAAAACAGCAGATATAAATGCCCGAAGGCAACAAAACAGTAACAAACCGACCAAGAAGGCCGACGATGTTCATAACGTACAATAAACGGGCACGCAGGCCCAAAGAATACAAATATCAAGGGCATGCAGGCCCGCTATCCTATTCAGACCTCCACAGAATCATCATTGTCGGTGTTCGGAGAGTCGGGCGGAGGAACGATCACGCCATCCACGATCTGGTGTGTGTGGCCGATACCCTTAGTGACCAGGCCGGGGTTTACCAAGGAGAGTTGACCGACCGCAGAGTTGAACCCGTCCTCTAGGGCACCGACGCAGTCTACCTCGAGGAGCCGGATGTGAGCGACCAGCTCCACCCGACTCTTCAAAGCTACGAGGTCCTCGGGCTCGTCCTCGGCAGGTTGCAGGGCAGCATTCATTTCCTCGACCTGTTTGGCCAAGCGTTCGACTTCAGCCCCCAGGCGATCCCTGTCTGCCCGAAGAAGCTCCCCTTCCTCGGTCAACTTCCACGACTTCTCCTTCTCCAGGGTCAACATCTCCCTCTCAGCATCGAGCATCGCAGTCTGCTCTCGGAACATCCCCTCGGAGCGTTCCAGAGCGACCTTCAACTTCCGTGAGCTCGCGGTCAGGGCCGCCTTCTCCTGCTCGAGTTCTTCAACACGGGCAGAATCCACTCCATCCTCGGATAGCACCAAAGCCATTTCGGCCATTTTTACCAGCCCATCCACGCTGGCGGCCAGATACGCCTTCTGTTCCTCTTTACTCATCTTTTTTATGGCCGCAGCTTCATGGGCAACCACTGTCGGAGGGAATCGCTCGAAAAAGCCCGCCTCTTCGAAGCAAGGGGGGAAGGCGAAAGATTTAACAGCACCGGCGTCCTCGCCGACAGTCGGACCACCTTCCACACGGGTCCTCTTCCTTTGCGTCAAAATGGCACTAGGGTCGATCTCCTCGACTTCTGGATCCGACGCGGGCCCCGAGCTCGACGGCGAGACCACCCTCGCCGGCTAAGGAGCATTTGGACTGTGTGGTGGGCCCATTCTCGTCGCCTGTGGGGCCTTCACGACCCTCCTGCCTCGCCTCTGGTCGCAGGATAATTTCAAGAGCCTTTCATGTCGACTAGCCATCGTACCTGTACAAAATAAAGGTTAGGTCAGTGTCGAGCAAACTTCACAAATAAATGACGAACAAAGAATTTCAAGCAACAAACAACCTAACAGGCGGGCAGCCTGCCTGTATGTCGGGCACTCCACCAGCGCCTTGGTGTCAATCGGACGGGACTCGAACGTTGGGTAACCATCTTTGTCCAAGATATCATCCCCTTCCCGCGTAACCCATCGGGCGGGATGGAAACTATCGACAAACCGGCAAAGAGCGCCGTACGCCTGCTCGTCTTCCGAGCACATGTCCCCGGCGGAGGTATGGTAATAACCCGTCCCATGCTCGTAATGCCGGGACATCCAGTACATCGGGATTTTAGCCCTACGACCCAACACAGGGTTCCCATCGTCGCCCATCATCGCCTCCCCATCATCGTCGCTCACCGGCCCCTCCTCCTCGAAAAGGGAATTTAAAGCAGCGTCGGTAACTGGCCGTACCACGTACCACTTGTCTTTAAACCCCCTCACGGAGTCCATATACATCTTAAAGAGTCTCCTCGACTGCTTCAGGGAGACCCAGCTATGTTTCCCTCCTCGGGACTGACGCTGCAGGTGAAATATCCGGAAGAAAAGCGGGATGGTCGCCCCGATCCTCAGGTAGCGACACGTCAACTCAAACGCCCGGATGAAGGCGAGAGAGTTTGGGTGTAGCTGGGACGGGGCCAACTCCAAGTGCATAAAGACCCCGTCCTGGAAATCAGTGAATGGCAACCGCAGCCCTAGGTCTTTGAACGCGATCTCATACATCGCGAGGCTGTAATTCGGATAAACCGAGCAAATCCTTGCACGGGTTGACGGAAGCATGACCACGAAGTTTTTCTGGAAGCCGGGCTGGTCTTGACCCTCTTCAATGACATCGAATGGATGTCGGTCGTCCCGGCTGTATACCGACGCTATCCCCCGCGGCTCGACGCCCACCCATTCCAGCAAAGGGTCGGTCACGGTATCAATCAGGGTGACCGACTCGTCGGCACTCTGTTCTTCACGGTCGCGGCGTCTGGAGGAGCTCGGCTCGTCCGCCATGGTTACCTGCAGAGCACGGGAAACCAGTCAGTTGAGCACGAAGTCCTACGCTCGACAAAATCATGTCGTCCCATACACGACTACATAAGTCCGTTTCCACGAATGGTTGCCTCCCCGACGTCCTGAACCCGGTGTTCTTCCTCAAACCAACTGCGCGGCCACTCTCCAAGCATGTCGACCCGAGGTATGAACATGGCGAGCCGCACCATGAAGCCCACGGCCAAGACCATGAACATACCGGGCGCGATCATGAATCAGGCGCCCTGGATCATGAAGACCCCGGGCAGCTCTGAAGTTTATCACCTAAAACTCTGAATGTGCCGGCCACAAACATGCGTTTGCCGGTCCTAGACATGAATGTGTCGGGCTAAGCATGAGTTTATCGGGCTAATCCCACGCGCACGGTCCTAAAACATCTACAAACGCCAGAAATCATGCATTCTAAACAGAAAAATGAAGAAGATAGATCACTTACTTGGATCAAAGAGTGGGATTTGGCTACGAAATGGAAGAATCTGTGACGAAAAGTCGCAATTGGAGAATGTCTGGAAGAGCAGCAGCAGAGAGAGCACAGAGAGCAGAAAACGTATTATGGGGCCCAAGGTTCCTATTTATAGTGATGACGTGGAATACCAAACGTCCCCTCGGGCAACCACGGACTCCATCTCCTCGACGCGCTGCTCCCAACGTAATGATGACCCTACCCCCATAGGGTGGCGGCACAGTTCCCGAAAGATACCTCGTGTGCTCGACCGACGCGCCCGGTAAGGATCCTCCGCGCATCCACCGCCGAGGACGTCTCCGAGCACGACACGAGGAGGCCCCTCGAGGGCCCACACCTCTATCACGGGTACGAGACCTCAACGAGGGAATAACTTGGGTTCAAGTCATGGCTCCTCGCAAAGGAACCACGACTTGGGGGGCTCCTGTTCTGGACTGGGCCCGACAGGCCCAAAAGCACTGCTAAGGCCCAGTCCAAAGGGACTTACTGAGGACCACGCCGAGCAAAGGGGTCACATCCGTGCCCGACATCCCGCTGTCCAACTCCACGTGATGATGTCCAGCTCCACCTCCTGACGTCCAGCTCGACATCCTGCCGTCCAGCTCCACGTCTTGACGTCCAGCTCGACACCCTGCCGTCCAGCTCCACGTCTTGACGTCCAGCTCGACACCCTGCTGTCCAGCTCAACGTTGTCTCGAGCATCCCAGCTAGGGCAGACTCAGTCCACCGTTCCCCCAACGATACTCCGGAAAGACCGCGTCTTCGTCCGCCCACACTTCACGCAGAACATCCAGGAAGGGGACCACGTGCGGGTCCCCACTACCCACGTAGAACCTGGCAGTTCCTCCATTGGGCCAAATCCGCCCGACCCAATGAAGGAACCTTGGCCCAGCGATGGGGGCTATAAATACCCTCTGTTTCCAGAGGGTCAGGTATTCATCATTCTAACCTCAACTTACTATTATCTGCTCGTACTCCTACTTACTTTAGCATCGGAGTGCCTTGCAGGTACCCCCCCCCCCCACCTCGTTCAAAAAAGCTTTCTGCTCGGAGCCAGCCGTGACGGTCCATTTCTGATCAGGTCAGATCAGTGGCGCCGTCTGTGGGAAACAGCTTCCCCGTCTAACGAACAATTCTAAGGACCAAAGCTCAATTCAACTACCTGTCATGGCTGATCCAGCTCACGACGAGCAACCCGTCCGTGTCGCCGACACTAATAACGGCCCCGCGGACAAGAATGGACACCTCGACAATCCCGGTGATCCCGGCCACAATGCCATCCCTGTGACAACCGCCCCTGGGCCTTCCTCCCGCAGGGACGGGGCTACTGCATCGTCCTCTACGACCCCTCCAACACTCGAAGATGACCCGGTAGCTCTCGCCTACCGCAGAGCTGCCCGGTTCTATGAAGTCCCAGTCCCCGCCGGGGCAGATGCCACGACCCAGGCACTGTTCGCGGCCATTAATCAGACAAATTACCTGATCTTCGCCCAAGGAGAAAGATTAAGGGCACTTGAAGATGATCGACGACCCCCGAGGATGCATCGGAGGCCACATTCTCCTCCTCCTCGGGTCACGGAAACTCGACACCCTTCTCCCCCGCGGAGACACTATAGGGAGAAATCCAGGAGCCCCTCTCCCCGGCCAAAGCAGAGGCGGCCCTACTATGAGAGATAGCCCGTCATCCCTACCGAAGAGCCCAGTCGCGACCCATCCAGGCACGACAAGAGGCACGCCGGAGACGGGCGTGTGACCTTCAACCACCGAGCATCACGCTCGAGGGAATCTCAGCACGATCATCGTTCCAGACATAACTACAGGACCCCTTCTCTTTCTCCGGAGAGGAGCGACAAGGACGACCCCCGCGGTCCCCTGTCGCAGGCCATCATGGATTCCCCTATCCCCCAGGGCATGGAGAAGCCCCCGCATCTGAAGGAGTATGATGGAGTAGCGGACCCGGTCGACCACATCGACGGATTCGAAGCCATGCTCCACTATCATAATGTCGGGGGGGCCATCAAATGCCGCCTTTTCCCCACAACTCTCAGGAAGGCGGCCATGGACTGGTATAAAGGTCTCGCCCCGGGCTCAATTACCTCGTGGCGGAACCTGAAGAACCAGTTCATTAGTTCTTTCACAGCTTCTCGGCGCCACCCGAAGACCGAGGCGGCCCTCGAGGCCATCATCCAAAGACAGGATGAAACCTTGAGGGAATTCATCAACCGCTTCAACCGGGAAGCAATACAGGTCCCCTGCGCGGACCATATGAAAAGATATTTGCTGGAGAGGGGCCTCCTCCCCGGCACAGAATTCAAAAAAGCTGTGGGTATTGAGCCACCTGCAACTTTTGATGCTCTCCTCGACAAAGCCCGAGCATACATGGAATACGAGGAGAGAGAAGCTGCCAACAGGGCACGAGACTCCAGGGCTCGCGCTCCCAATCATAGCAGCAGCTCGCGACAAGACCCTCCTCCCCGACGCACCAGGGAGAAAAGGAAGGAAGATCGACCCCGGGAGGTCCGGGAACAAAGGGGCCCCTCGGGCCGTTTCACCGAGTACACTCCACTCACGGCTTCCCGCGAGCGTATCTTGGCGGAGTGTGCTAGCACAGATTTCAGAGACGGTGGCGTCAAGCGTCCCCGACCTGCTCCCGCCAAGCCAGGGGCAGACAAAAATAAATACTGTCAATACCATAGGAGTCATGGCCATTTGACAGAGGACTGCGTCCACCTCAAGGACGCCATTGAAACCCTCATCAAAGGAGGGAGGCTCGCACAGTACAGGCGAAACGACGCTCCCCGTCGTGACGCCCATGAAGCTAAGGAGCCCGAAGAGGATGCCCGACCATCAGACGAGTCGGTACCAATCCAGACCGCCTTCTCGGTAACCAGGCCCGAGGATTTCGACGTTCCCGAGCTCCTGCAGGAGCCCCTGACAACACACAGCAGGTGGGAATACTTCCCCTCCGCCATGGTCATCAACGGGGGCGGGTTCAACGACCTCACCATCAATTCGGCCAAGAGGAAGTTGGACGAACTGGTCGACACAGCTCCCCCACAAACTGTGACGTTCGAAAAGGTGAAGGGCAGGTCAGAGCCCATCACCTTCTACCTAGAAGAACTCCCCGGCGGAGCCCCGAACGCAGTCATCCCCTTGCTGATAAGGGCAAAGATGGCCAATTTTGACGTGCATCGCATCCTGGTCGACGAAGGGAGTTCCGTCGACGTGATGTACAACCAGCTGTTCCAGACCTTGCAACTGGACGACTCACACCTCTCTCTGTATGTGGGTTCGGATCTTCAAGGCTTCAACGGCTCGAATTCCAAACCCTGGGGTTATGTCGAGCTCCTGGTGACGTTCGGGGAAGGAACAGCTACAAGACAGGTTAAGGTCCGCTTCCTCGTCATTGATTACCCGTACCTATACAATTGCATCTTGGGGAGGCCGACATTGGCGGAGCTGACAGCGGTGCCCTCAACTGTCCATCTAAAAATGAAGTTCTACACCAAAAGGGCAAGGGTAGCCACCATCCAGGGAGACCTTGCCGCTTCCCGCAGGTGCTTCAACGCCGCTTCAAGGGGACGGGATACCGTCGACGTGGGGACCAGACCCACCAAGAGGACAAAGCAGGAGCCCGACAGAGCATCCCCCGAGGAAGAAGTCCAGAAGGCTCCACCAAAGGTCGACTCCATAGCCCTCGACGCTCGCTTCGACCAAGACGAGCCATCCAGCAGCGAGCAAATCCCACTCCGACCTATTCCGGACGGTGATTTTGAACTCGTTCCCCTCGGAGCAGACCCGACCAAGGGAGTGAAGATTGGCAAAGACCTCGTCGACTTGGCCAGGAAGCAAATCAAGGCCTGTCTGCGCGAGAATGCTGATCTCTTTGCATGGAGCGCTGCAGAGATGCCCGGACTCGACCCTGAGGTCGCCTGTCATCACCTCGCCATTGATCCAGCCGCCAAGGCCGTAGTACAACGTAGGCGTAGGCAGTCTCCAGAAAAAACGGAGGCTGCTGAAAAAGCTGTAAAAGACCTCCTAGAGGCAAATTTTATTTCTGAAGCCCGGTATTCCACCTGGCTGTCAAATGTTGTACTTGTTAAAAAGAATAATGGAAAATGGAGAATGTGTGTTGACTATACCGACCTCAACCGGGCTTGCCCGAAGGATGCTTTTCCTCTACCTAACATAGACATGCTGGTCGACAATTCGGCCGGCTACAAGACTTTGTCGTTCATGGACGCCTATTCGGGATATAATCAAATCCCAATGGCTCTGGGCGACAAACGCTGCACGGCGTTCATGACCAGCTCGGGCAACTATTACTACAACGTAATGCCCTTCGGACTGAAGAACGTCGGTGCAACTTACCAACGCATGATGAACAAAGTGTTCAACAAACAGATTGGCGACATGCTTGAGGTATATATGGACGACATGATCGTCAAATCCCGAGCAGACACCGATCACGCGGCTCATCTCAAGACAGTCTTCGCCCAAGCAAGACAGTGCAAAATGAGGTTCAACCCCGAGAAGTGCACGTTCGGGGTTAAGGCAGGAAAATTCCTAGGATTCTATCTAACAGAACGAGGGATTGAAGCCAACCCCGACAAATGTCGAGCGTTCTCCGACCTCCCGACACCGACGTCGAAGAAGTCGATACAAATCATGAACGGCATGTTGACGTCGCTGTCCCGTTTCGTCGCGAAGTCCGCTCAGCACGCCCTCCCCTTCTTCAAGCTCCTCCGAAAGGAAGCAGCATTCAAATGGAACGAGGAATGTGAGCACGCACTTCGCCATCTGAAGCAGAGCCTATCTCAACCGCCCGTGTTGTCTCGACCAGACGACGGAGAACCACTATACTTATACTTGGCCGTTTCGAACGAAGCCATCAGCGCAGCCCTTGTCCGCGAAACCCCTGACGGGCAGAAACCTGTCTATTTCACGAGAAAAGCCTTACAAGGCCCCGAAAGCAGATATCAACAGATAGAAAAGGTTGCTCTGGCCCTCGTCAATGCTGCGAGGAGACTCAGACACTACTTTCTAGCCCACACAATCATCGTGCGAACCGATCAGCCGGTGAGGAAACTCCTGGGTCGGCCAGATATGGCAGGCAGAATGCTGAAGTGGTCCTTGGAACTCTCCGAATTCGACATTCAGTACGAGAGCAGGAAGGCCCTGAAAGCACAAGCCTTGGCCGACTTCGTCGCAGAGATGACCACTCACGACCTACCCCCGGGGAAGGAACACAAGTGGACCATCTTCGTCGACGGAGCCTCCAGCTCGTCCGGAAGCGGCGCAGGGATCCTACTGGAAAACGAAGAAGGTGTAGTAATTGAGCACTCCTTGGTTCTCTCCTTCCCGACGTCAAATAACCAGGCAGAATACGAAGCCCTACTCGCAGGACTGAGATTAGCCGAGGACCTAGGAGCCCGCGAAGCTCAAATTTACACCGACTCCCAGCTCGTCGCCTCTCAAGTACAGGGAAGCTACCAGGCCAAAAATGACAACCTCATTGAGTACTTGAACTTAGTCAAAAAACAAATGACGAAGTTCGTACGTGCAGAAATTTCTCATGTTCCCCGCGAGCAAAACACGAGGGCGGACATATTGTCCAAACTCGCGAGCACACGAAAGAAGGGCGGGAATAAATCCGTCATCCAGGAATCTCTGGCATGACCGAGCATCAAATCATCTTCGACTACGGTCGAGATCCACGCCATTGGGGACGCCACGTCCTGGATGACCCCGGTTTATAATTTCCTGACAAAGGGAGAACTCCCGTCGAACCAGGCCGAAGCTGCCATAATCAAGAGACGAGCATGTTCCTATGTTGTTCTCGAGCAGAAACTGTACCGAAGAGGATTCTCCATTCCCCTCCTGAAATGCATCGACGAGTCCGCCATCCCCGACGTACTGCGGGAGATACACGAAGGGATCAACGCCCAGCACATGGGCGGTAAATCCTTGGCAAGGAAAGCCCTTTGAGCAGGATACTACTGGCCGACGATGCAACAAGACGCCAAGGAACACGTGAAAAAATGTGACAAGTGCCAGAAGCACGGGGATATGCACCTCGCCCCCCCGCACGAGCTGAACAAATTGTCGTCCCCATGGTCGTTCGCCTGGTGGGGCATGGATATCCTCGGGCCCTTCGTGCAAGGAACCTACCAGAACAAATTTCTAATCGTCGCCGTGGATTACTTCACGAAGTGGATCGAGGCCGAGGCACTCGCAAAAATCACCTCACACAATATCCTCCATTTCTACAAAAGAAACGTCCTCGCCAGGTTCGGAATACCGCAGGCCCTGGTGACCGACAACGGTACCCAGTTCACCGACCACGGGTTCCGAGACTTCGTCACCAAACTGGGGACCAAACAACATTTCACGTCGGTCGAGCACCCTCAGACCAACGGGCAAGCCGAAGCCGCGAACAGAGTCATCCTCCGAGGGCTCAAACGTCGACTCGGCGAAGCCAAAAGAGGATGGGTCGAGGAGCTCCACAACGTCCTGTGGGCATACCGCACCACACCCCACTCAACGACGGGTGAAACACCATTCCGACTGACCTACGGCACCGAAGCTGTCATCCCGGTCGAAATCATGGAACCATCCCGACGAACGGAGGAACCCCTCGACAAAGAAATGAATGACGAAGCACTAAGGGATGAACTCGACCTTGTCGAGGAAATCTGATCGGGTGCTGCCCTGCGCGAAGCCACCCTAAAACAACGAGTGGCTCTGCGCCATAACAGCAAGGTCATCAAGCGCGAGTTCGAAATAGGCAGCCTGGTACTACGCAGGAACCAGAAAGATTCCCGCGAAGGGAAGTTGGCCGCGAACTGGGAAGGACCTTACCGCGTCCACGACACCACGGGTACCGGGGCGTACTACCTCGAGCAGTTAGACGGAGAGCCATTACCACGACCTTGGAATGTTGCTAAGCTAAAGCAGTACTACAGTTAGAAACTATCAACACCTGGGACCCTCGACCAGCAGCACCCGCGCTCGGTCAACGAGGAAAAACGTCCAATTTCGTATAAGGCTAAGGTACAAGCCCGACATGCGACCAAAATGGCACAACATCGCGCGGTAAACGATGACGATCGATAGTGCCCGACGTGGACAGCTATACCGAGCCCCACCGTCGTCGTGCCCATAAGGCAGAACACCCAGCTCGCGATGGGCAGTTCACGCCAAGGGCGAAGCGTCCCTAACGGGCTCCACGCCCGACTGAGCAACTTCGCTCCGAAATGCCCGACATTTCGTCAAGAACAACGGACCATCTACCAGGGTCAAAAGAAAAATCTCTCCCCTCGAGCACAACACTTAGGTGACTCCGGCCAATTGAAATAGGGCCGGGAACGCATACAAACGGAGGCGGGCAGACTCGCTCACCAAATCAAAGCCACTTACGGGCACTCCTCGGGCCTGGGACTTAGGCTGAAAATTCATGCAAACATATGATTTCAAACAAGGGCAAAAAATCCAAAATGTAAAACAGCAGATATAAATGCCCGAAGGCAACAAAACAGTAACAAACCGACCAAGAAGGCCGGCGATGTTCATAACGTACAATAAACGGGCACGCAGGCCCAAAGAATACAAATATCAAGGGCACGCAGGCCCGCTATCCTATTCAGACCTCCACGGAATCATCATTGTCGGTGTTTGGAGAGTCGGGCGGAGGAACGATCGCGCCATCCACGATCTGGTGTGTGTGGCCGATACCCTCAGTGACCAGGTCGGGGTTTAGCAAGGAGAGTTGACCGACCGCAGAGTTGAACCCGTCCTCCAGGGCACCGACGCAGTCTACCTCGAGGAGCCGGATGTGAGCGACCAGCTCCACCCGACTCTTCAAAGCTACGAGGTCCTCGGGCTCGTCCTCGGCAGGTTGCAGGGCAGCATTCATTTCCTCGACCTGTTTGGCCAAGCGTTCGACTTCAGCCCCCAGGCGATCCCTGTCTGCCCGAAGAAGCTCCCCTTCCTCGGTCAACTTCCCCGACTTCTCCTTCTCCAGGGTCAACATCTCCCTCTCAGCATCGAGCATCGTAGTCTGCTCTCGGAACATCCCCTCGGAGCGTTCCAGAGCGACCTTCAACTTCCGTGAGCTCGCGGTCAGGGCCGCCTTCTCCTGCTCGAGTTCTTCAACACGGGCAGAATCCCCTCCATCCTCGGATAGCACCAAAGCCATTTCGGCCATTTTTACCAGCCCATCCACGATGGCGGCCAGATACGCCTTCCGTTCCTCTTTACTCATCTTTTTTATGGCCGCAGCTTCATGGGCAACCACTGTCGGAGGGAATCGCTCGAAAAAGCCCGCCTCTTCGAAGCAAGGGGGGAAGGCGAAAGATTTAACAGCACCGGCGTCCTCGCCGACAGTCGGACCACCTTTCACACGAGTCCTCTTCCTCTGCGTCAAAACGGCACTGGGGTCGATCTCCTCGACTTCTGGATCCGACGCGGGCCCCGAGCTCGACGGCGAGACCACCCTCGCCGGCTGAGGAGCATTTGGACTGTGTGGTGGGCCCATTCTCGTCGCCTGTGGGGCCTTCACGACCCTCCTGCCTCGCCTCTGGTCGCAGGATAATTTCAAGAGCCTTTCATGTCGACTAGCCATCGTACCTGCACAAAATAAAGGTTAGGTCAGTGTCGACAAACTTCACAAATAAATGACGAACAAAGAATTTCAAGCAACAAACAACCTAACAGGCGGGCAGCCTGCCTGTATGTCGGGCACTCCACCAGCGCCTTGGTGTCAATCGGACGGGACTCGAACGTTGGGTAACCATCTTTATCCAAGATATCATCCCCTTCCCGTGTAACCCATCGGGCGGGATGGAAACTGTCGACAAACCGGCAAAGAGCGTCGTACGCCTGCTCGTCTTCCGAGCACATGTCCCCGGCGGAGGTATGGTAATAACCCGTCCCATGCTCGTAATGCCGGGACATCCAGTACACCGGGATTTTAGCCCTACGACCCAACACAGGGTTCCCATCGTCGCCCATCATCGCCTCCCCATCATCGTCGCTCACCGGCCCCTCCTCCTCGAAAAGGGAATTTAAAGCAGCGTCGGTAACTGGCCGTACCACGTACCACTTGTCTTTAAACCCCCTCACGGAGTCCATATACATCTTAAAGAGTCTCCTCGACTGCTTCAGGGAGACCCAACTATGTTTCCCTCCTCGGGACTGACGCTGCAGGTGAAATATCCGGAAGAAAAGCGGGATGGTCGCCCCGATCCTCAGGTAGCGACACATCAACTCAAACGCCCGGATGAAGGCGAGAGAGTTTGGGTGTAGCTGGGACGGGGCCAGCTCCAAGTGCATAAAGACCCCGGCTTGGAAATCAGTGAATGGCAGCCGCAGCCCCAGGTCTTTGAACGCGATCTCATACATCGCGAGGCTGTAATTCGGATAAACCGAGCAAATCCTTGCACGGGTTGACGGAAGCATGACCACGAAGTTTTTCTGGAAGCCGGGCTGGTCTTGACCCTCTTCAATGACATCGAATGGATGTCGGTCGTCCCGGCTGTATACCGACGCTACCCCCCGCGACTCGACGCCCACCCATTCCAGCAAAGGGTCGGTCACGGTATCAATCAGGGTGACCGACTCATCGGCACTCTGTTCTTCACGGTCGCGGCGTCTGGAGGAGCTCGGCTCGTCCGCCATGGTTACCTGCAGAGCACGGGAAACCAGTCAGTTGAGCACGAAGTCCTACGCTCGACAAAATCATGTCGTCCCATACACGACTAAATAAGTCCGTTTCCACGAATGGTTGCCTCCCCGACGTCCTGAACCCGGTGTTCTTCCTCAAACCAACTGCGCGGCCACTCTCCAAGCATGTCGACCCGAGGTATGAACATGGCGAGCCGCACCATGAAGCCCACGGCCAAGACCATGAACATACCGGGCGCGATCATGAATCAGGCGCCCTGGATCATGAAGACCCCGGGCAGCTCTGAAGTTTATCACCTAAAACTCTGAATGTGCCGGCCACAAACATGCGTTTGTCGGTCCTAGACATGAATGTGTCGGGCTAAGCATGAGTTTATCGGGCTAATCCCACGCGCACGGTCCTAAAATATCTACAAACGCCAGAAATCATGCATTCTAAACAGAAAAATGAAGAAGATAGATCACTTACTTGGATCAAAGAGTGGGATTTGGCTACGAAATGGAAGAATCTGTGACGAAAAGTCGCAACTGGAGAAAGTCTGGAAGAGCAGCAGCAGAGAGAGCACAGAGAGCAGAAAACGTATTATGGGGCCCAAGGTTCCTATTTATAGTGATGACGTGGAATACCAAACGTCCCCTCGGGCAACCACGGACTCCATCTCCTCGACGCGCTGCTCCCAACGCAATGATGACCCTACCCCCATAGGGTGGCGGCACAGTTCCCGAAAGATACCTCGTGTGCTCGACCGACGCGCCCGGTAAGGATCCTCCGCGCATCCACCGCCGAGGACGTCTCCGAGCACGACACGAGGAGGCCCCTCGAGGGCCCACACCTCTATCCCGGGTACGAGACCTCAACGAGGGAATAACTTGGGTTCAAGTCATGGCTCCTCGCAAAGGAACCACGACTTGGGGGGCTCCTGTTCTGGACTGGGCCCGACAGGCCCAAAAGCACTGCTAAGGCCCAGTCCAAAGGGACTTACTGAGGACCACGCCGAGCAAAGGGGTCACATCCGTGCTCGACATCCTGATGTCCAGCTCGACATCCCGCTGTCCAACTCCACGTGATGATGTCCAGCTCCACCTCCTGACGTCCAGCTCGACATCCTGCCGTCCAGCTCCACGTCTTGACGTCCAGCTCGACACCCTGCCGTCCAGCTCCACGTCTTGACGTCCAGCTCGACACCCTGCTGTCCAGCTCGACGTTGTCTCGAGCATCCCAGCTAGGGCAGACTCAGTCCACCGTTCCCCCAACGATACTCCGGAAAGACCGCGTCTTCGTCCGCCCGCACTTCACGCAGAACATCCAGGAAGGGGACCACGTGCGAGTCCCCACTACCCACGTAGAACCTGGCAGTTCCTCCATTGGGCCAAATCCGCCCGGCCCAATGAAGGAACCTTGGCCCAGCGATGGGGGCTATAAATACCCTCTGTTTCCAGAGGGTCAGGTATTCATCATTCTAACCTCAACTTACTATTATCTGCTCGTACTCCTACTTACTTTAGCATCGGAGTGCCTTGCAGGTACCCCCCCCCCCCACCTCGTTCAAAAAAGCTTTCTGCTCGGAGCCAGCCGTGACGGTCCATTTCTGATCAGGTCAGATCAGATAATATAAGAAAATAAAATCTACTCAAAAAGTTAATTTTGTCCTTTTGCTTTAAAATCACAACACGTGGATAGGTTATTTGAGATTCCAAACTTGTTATGTTCCAAAGGCAACACAAACGTGTATATTCTTCTACGCTTTTGTAATCTCCCTCTCCACCTTCCCTTAACCTCCCTCTTCATCTTCCCCTATTCATCATCTGTTTTGTAACTGTTTCTATAATTAATGTTGAAATTCCTAAACGGTTGTCCATTCCACTACTTCCCAAATGTAGTCTTTCTCTACCTTTTGTACGGCAGTTACCAACATGAAGAGGATAATGGTTTCGCATAACCCTTTCTTCCTCTACCTCTTCCTTTCTTACCGCTTTCACTGCCTCTCTCTCCCTCTCTCTTGCGCCGGTATTGGTGGTCAGTGGCGAACAAAAGTAGCTACTCTGCACTGATTTCTGGTGGGGTTTTTTCCTGGATCGAATTTATTATGTTGTGGCGGATGGATAAGATGAACAGCAGGTTACGGAACATGGAGGCGAAGTGTTTCTCGATTGGTTGATATTGGAGGTGCGCTCCGGTGCGTGGATTAATTGTGTGTGGTTCGAAGGAATTTCTTAGTCACGGATCTTCTTCTATTTCACCCTTATTTTTGAATTTGTGCAAAAAATATTGAATTGAGTTTTGGATTTGTAAGAAGTTGTTATTTTCTTTTTACATGTTATGAAGAAAAGAAGATTGATATGTGTTTGTGGTTGTTCTAGAGGCGGTTGAGCGAAGGACGGATTGACGGTGATGGTAGCTTTCATCGGTCTGAATCAGAGGGAACGAAGGTGACCGATGGTGTGATGTTTAGGCTGTCGGTGTTAGAGATTGTGTCTAGTAGTGGTGTGTTGTTATTGTGAGATAATATCAATTGTCAAGAAAACAAAGAAACAGATTCACTCATGAAACAACTTAGATAAATTAGATTCAAATTCTCAATTGGGTCCCTGCAACTTAGATGAAACAACTTAGATGAATTACACAGATGATGGAAAATAAGTAAAGTACCTCAATCACACATCATTGGTCATCTTATAAATGAAAAAATATTAATGCAATTGTAGTTTTTATAATACTTAGCATTAGATGAATTTTAGTGTTATTTAGGGTTTTGTTTATGTATATTGTTGTACCCCAAAATTTACCCTCCCATATTCTTCAAAGTTTTGACAAGCATCACCTCAATTTGCTCAAGTCTACTCAAGAGTTGCACAGTCAAACCATCCTCCTAAGCCAGTCAAATTAGGGTTTTGGTTCTTGCAAGGAAGTTGAGGTTTTCAAGGGCTCAATCAAGTCACATATGCCTATACACATTGTCAAGCATCTACATGTCAAGTTACAAGACTCATAGCACCAAGTTGCACAGTCAAAAACCCTAATTGCTCCACAGTCAACTGCAGGGGCAAAATGGTCATTTGGCAGTCAAAAGTCAAAAATTTTGGTCAACATCTTATTTTGAAGCCACAATAATCATTTGGTCAAATCTTGACCATGATTTCACAAGAATGGCTCAAAAATCATCAAGGTGTCAAAAGTTTCTATTTTTGGACAATTGAAAAGTCAACTGTAACTTGACCAAGGCATAACTTTTTCATGGTTCATCAGAAAAATCCCATCCAATGCTCATTTTGAAGGGGAAGACATTTCCTATAACCCATCTTCACATTACAAGTCCAAGAAATGCTCTCACAAAAAGTTATCAATTTCAACATTATAGGTCATTTTCAAAAGTCAACAAAAAGGCACTTTAAGTCAAAGACCATAACTTGATATTGGTAAATCAAAATGACATAGGACCAAAGGAATTGGTTAGAGAACTTCAAGACCTTTCCAAAATGTCCAAGAACATTTTCATATGATCAAAATTGAGCAAGATATGCATTGGAGAAGTTGGGAAATTTTTGTGAAATGGCCAAAGTCAACTATCCTTGAAATTTCATTTTTGACAAAAAGGGCCCACTTTTTCCACTTGGTTCAGCTTTTCCATGCCTCCCACGTGTCCCACGTTTTATTTCAAGATTAAAGATTAATTTTTCTATTTTTATTTAATTTTATTTGATTTAATTCATTTTAAATCTTTAAAATTCAAATAAAAATCAAAGAAATTAATTAAAGGATATCTTTGAGTTTGAATAGCCTTGATGCATCATGAAACACATACCAAATTCGTGTAAGACCTATTTCAAGCATGGAATTCAAGTTTTGGACAAAAAAGGCAAATGCTTTAATGGTGATAAAAAGGAAATCTCAAGACTTCATGGCATTGGTTTAAGGCTCATATATTGTTTGATCCTCATTGACCAACATATATGCACGCCTCTCACACAGAAATAAAAACCTAGAGACACCTAGAACGGTAACCCTAATTCTCTCAAAATTTTCCACAAAATTGACAAATTCGGATTCGATTTTTTAGCAAGTTTCAAGGAGTTATAAGGATTCAATCGTGTTCCTGGGCATAGCAGCAATCATTCCCAACCCTTACACAAAGCCAAATCATCCCAGATCGTGCTCCCTAGTTCTCATTGGTTTATTAAAATTCTTGAATTTGTTTTTCATATTTCATGCATTATTAATTGTTTTTGATGGTTTGTGTGAACTCGGGACACTCATTAGAATGCATAGCATGCATAGCATGCAAGCTTTTACGCAGGAGTAAGGACCTGCCATTGCTAGGGCCGTTTTGGTTATCTTCTTTGAAACTCCATGTACATTCATTTTCAGGCCAAAACAATGGCACCATTGAATCCGCAGGGGTCGAATTAGGGTGACTAGGTCCTTCTTTTTCTTTGATTTTTCCTATTTTGCAGGATCGGCCATGGTGCTCGCCAGAGAAGACGACCGGAGCTAGGGCTCCGGCGTCGTTGACTGGCGTGGACTCAGGCGTGGCTGGCGTGGCACGATAGCTCAATCTGATTCTCTTCCATGTTACACTTGGGCCCCACGCGTGTTGACTGTGTTTAAAATTCAAACATGACACGTTTTCACTTTTAACCAATTAATTGCAGAGTATTGACAACAAAGACAGTTGGCTCAGTTGGCAACGCGTTAGTGGATTTCTCCAGAGGGCATGAGTTTGAATCCTGGTCCTGGCATTTCTCTTTACCTTTTTCATAATTAACATGCTTTCTATGTTTTCTATTTTTTTAATATTTTTATCCTAATTTAGTTTATCTTTAAATAATTTTTCTCATGCATTTAAAAAAATCACAAAATATTTTCCTTTTGCATTTTAATCAGAAAAATGTTTATTTAATTTTTGACATTAAAATTAATATTTTTGCATGCATATTTTAATTAATTATTAAATAATCATTAAATTGACTTTTAATTGCTTTTAATTATCAAAATTGATCCAGAAAATTACCAAAAAATTATTCTATCATTAAATTAACATAACTAACCTTTTTTCATAAAAAAATCAAAAAAATTAACATTATTATTATTTTCATATTATTTTTGTAAATAAATATTAACAACTAAAATAGTTTAATTAGGTCAACTTTAATTTCTTTTCTTTACAATCAATAAAAATAATTTAGAATTAGATTAACTTTGAATTTTAATTCTTTTATTTTATTTTATAAAAAACATAAAAAAAATACAAAAAAAAACATTTTTCTTTTAAAATTAATTAATTAGATTAGGCTTTATTTAATTAATTGCATTTAATTCAAAAAAGGACAAAAAAAATTCAATTTCTTTTCTTAAAAGGGTCAAAACCCTTAGGACATTCCCGATTAACTTTTATTCACGCGCGGTTTATTTTGATTATTATGTAATTGCTTCCAAGAATGTAATAGTAATTAGGTTTATCGCTTTATTTAATTTCTCGTACTTATTTACCAAAATGGGTCTTTGTATTTTTGGCGATGTATAGACCTACGCCTTGTAATAGCGTAGAATTTATATTTCCGCAATTTACTTTCCGCACCCCTAACTGTTAAATGCATGAAAGAATGTATGTAAATAAAACAAATCCGTAGCTCACAAAATAACATGTACAAGACAAAAATTAACTGAAAAACAACACACAAAGCACATGTCACTCCTAGGGTACGCTTCACTCATTGCCTCGAAACGTGGTCATCAAGTATAGGACGTCTTAGAGGTCGCCATTTGTCTAAAGATCCAGTTGCCTCGAAACGGTTGCCTCGGATAAAAAGGATCTAGGACATTAGGGTTACTACTAAGATGTCCTACCATTGCTTTGGTGACCACACATGTCCCTCATAATCGAATTGACCCGAACACCTCCAACGATGGTGCTACCTACCTCTCAATGGTGGGATAGCACTATCTAAAGGACTCTTACACAGCTTAATTCCTTAGGGTAGGTAGATGACTCATGGGTACTTGCTCTTTTTAAAACAAACAAAATACTTTTCACACCTTACACTTTCAAAAAGTTTTCAAACAATACTTCATACACTCTTGAGGACTGATACAAGGGTTACCTAGAAGTTTTCAAACGATTTTTTTTTTCAAAACCCACACACACTTGAAAAGCAAACAAATTTTGAAAACATAAGAGCAAATACCTAAGAGCCCGTGGATAACCACGGATAGAAAGGGTGCTAACAGTTTCCCTTTCTATAAATCTACCTCCCGAACCGAGAAACATTCTCGAATAAGGAATTTTGCTGTGCTTTTGTCCTTTCCATGTTGGAGAACATAAAAGACGGTGGCGACTCTTGCTTACTACGACATTTCGCGAACCAGCTTAAAAACAGTCAGTTATATTTCCACCGATCACAGAACTGACGACTCTGCTGGGGATACCATAATAAGTGAGGTGTACCTTAGGATTAGACCACTCTTATGTTTTCAATTGTTTGTTTTGTTTGCTTTAAAATTGTGGGCCTGTCTTGGAGTTTCATAGATCCTAACCCGGATCTGGGGGATACCTTTTAGAAAGTAGCAACAAACTGTGAGGTAACTGTGTGGGGTATACCGACACGGTTGAAACAGTTTGCTACGTTGATGTGGCACTTTGGTGAGTACTGGTAACCCTTGAGTCAAGTCAAGGAGAGTACGGGGCCGCCGCGTGGTGTCGTGAAGCATCAACTGAACTTAGGAACCTTACTTGACCATCCTGGCTTCTTTAGGGGTAGTGAGATGACTGACTTTGGTGCAGTCTGAAGTTGGTTGATACTCGATACTACACTCATTGAGGGTTGTTTTCTTGGAATATTTTGATCGCCAGTTCAGTGGCTAAATCAAAACAATGAACATAGAAAACAACCCAATGATATTGAGCTCCTTAGAACCCGGTTACTTTTGATAGGACAGGTTTTGAGCCCACCAACTTCAAGAGGGTAGTATCCCAAACTTCATGCTGGCCTAAACTCTAAGGGCTCTTTGTGTGACTTGTGTGCCTTCAAACTTGACTACTTGCATACTTGTTATCTGACACTTGAGTTTCTTGCAGGTTTTGTTTACAATCCTTAATCTGGACTCGTAACAGGGTTTACCTACATTACTCCACGCATAGCATAACATCATACCATCATACCATTGCATGCATCCTACATAAGGACTAATCCATTTCAAGGACCTCAAGGGTTTTATGATGCAGGTCATGATGAATCAAATGTCCAGCAAGGGGTAAAGGGGATTTATTTTCCTCTAGCCAAGGTTGATAACTTGAGTCAGGGGCTATGACCCACTCGATATGGTGAGCCTTGACTCTTGAAGAAGGACTCTCAGCAACATGAAGTTCCTTCAATAAAGCTACCCAAATTCAAATTCTAACAAGTTTCTCTGTTTACCCCGCGAGATCCTTGAAAACATCGCATGCATACATACATATCATTGCATTACAGGTACTTTGTTCTACAGGTTGGTTAATCTTCTTCGCTGTTTATTTCAGCCATCATCATGAATCCTGAATCATCCAATGGACAAGCTATCAAGGCCCTCCAGGCCCAGAACGCCCAGTTCCAGGAGCTGGTCATGAGCTTAGCCCAGGGACAACAGGAATTGAAGACTCTGCTTTTGAAGAAAAAGAAGAAGAGGATTGTTTTGTTCAACCCTAGACGTAGATCTGGGAATACACTGCAGAATGAAGCTGAGCGGACTACTCCATCTATTGGGGAAGGCAGTCACCAAGAGGGAAGGGTTCCTAGTCCCGTAGTCTCTAACACCGAGACATATTTCAACGATGAACGGTACCCTCCTGCTGAGGACAGGTACAAACAGCTGGAGGACCGGTTGAATGCTATGGAGATTCAACGTGTGCCTGGGTTGGACTTTGGGGACCTAGGTTTATCTTATGGGGTGGTGATCCCTCACAAGTTCAAGGCACCTGCCTTTGTAAAATACGATGGGGCTTCCTGCCCTAAGCTGCACCTCCGTTCATACGCGAGGAAGATCCAACCCTACACGACATACAAGAATCTATGGGTCCATTTCTTCCAGGAAAGTCTTTCAGGGACTCAGCTCGATTGGTTCTATCAGTTGGATGGAACCAGTATTCGTAATTGGGAGTACTTGGAAACTGCTTTTTATAAGCAGTATCAGTATAATACCGACCTCGCTCCTACGCGTACCCAACTCTAGGGTATGTCACTTGGGACAAGTGAAGGTTTTAAGGAGTATGCGCAAAGATGGAGAGATCTGGCTGGAAGGGTGCAGCCGCCTTTGACTGACCGTGAGCTTGTTGACATGTTCTTGGGGACCCTGTCTGGTCCCTTCTTCAACCATCTGATTGGGAATTCTTCTGCTGGGTTTACAGATTTGATCTTGACCGGGGAGAGGATAGAAGTTGGAATCAAGTCTGGAAAGATACAAACCGGTGACTCCTCGAACACTGAGAAGAGACCATCCAAGAAGGAATCTAGTGCTGTCAACGCGGTGGTTATTTCAAAACCGGCCGGTGCTCCTCAACATCGCAACCAACAAAGGGAAGAGAGACCTAAAAGGCAATTCACTCCCCTCGGCATTACCTTGTCCCAGATATTGCCACAGCTGCTGGAGACCAAGTTGGTAACTCTAAGGGACCCTCCTAAGAATCCCAACAGGACACCTTCAAGGTATAACCCCAACGTTCGCTGCGCCTATCATTCTGATAGCCTGGGGCATGCTACAGATGATTGTTGGACTTTGAAAAACAAGGTTCAGGATCTGATCGATGCAAAGGAAGTCCAGTTCGACTCTCCAGAGACTCCCGATGTGACCACTGCTCCCTTGCCAAAATATGGCTAGGATTGGAAATTTTTTGTTCATTCGAATGTTCAAGTTGTATTTTTCTTTGATTGTTCAAAACATTGTATTCATGTCAAACGTTGTATTTCATTAATGCATTACACATGTCTGTTTTGAAGTAATCATTTCATATTTACTATATGCAAACTGTTTTCATATTTTTGTGATGATCAACTCTCAATTAATAATTCTAAGCCTCTTGAGGGAGGATGACGAAAACGATACCACGATCTACAGTATGCTTTTGAACAGACCCCGCTGATGAGGTACAGGCATTGTTTCAATTCCTAAACACTGGAGTTATAAGGAAGATAATCCCTCGTCAACCCCTTTTGAGCCAAAGAAGTCGGAGTTTTTCTTTTCGAAAATTAAAACCCTTAATCATAACCTGGGGCAGGGTAGTTCTCTCAGTTGATCCAAGTGCACAACGAATAGCACCAAAGAGGTCCTCACAAAACAAAGGACATTGATGGTTCCGAATGATCATAAAGACGGGCAGTCATCATTTCTCAAAATAAAAGCCCACCAAGTCAAAACCTATGAAGGAGACTTACAAAACTGGGGCATCCCGCTGACTGTAACCACAAAAGAAACAGTTCAGGAAAAAAAAAACAGGGATAACAAAATCGGGAAAAAAAAAGAAAGAGGCCCTACAAACCCTCGACAAAAGGAAATGACTGCCTATTCAAAATAAACTGTCAACATCCGAACCATCACCAGAATATCAAGGCAAAGACTCAAACAAGGTCTAATGCACGATTAGCTGAGTTTAGGTTTGAAGAACATCACGAAGAACGGGTGGGTACAAATAAAATTTGAGCCTTTATCCTTTGTTTCTTAAACCGTGAACCAGGCCACGTTATAACCCTTAAAAAGTCCTAGCTGAAGCATGGGTTAGTTCGAAGGCATACTGTTACGAAAGGTATCCTGACTCCTTAAGGCTTGCTGTAAAATACTGAGTTGACATCACATTTTACAAAATTTGCTTGTTTTACTGAAAATGCATTTTCAAAAATTTCAAGACAGACATAAGCTTTGCATTTTTAATATAAAATTGCTTGCATGTGACTATTTGTTTGAACAACATAGAAGTTTGCACGACGAATGTCTAATGAACAAAAGCACCTCCAATCAAGGGGCATGGCATAATCATTGTCCAACATCTGGGGCAGTTAGGTCAAGATTCAGAGAATCTCTCAAAAGGCCAACCAGCTTGGGGCAAATCTCCATCTGGATCACTTGGGGCATTGGACGATTGAACGAAGATCTTCTGGAGGTATGACAACACAATACTACTGACAGTGACAACTCCCTGCATCCTGAGAGCACAGACATAGTCGAAAAAACACTACGCATAATCAAAGACCCGCTAGGTTGACACACCTAGGCAAAAATAAGGGCTTCCCGGCGAACCAAAAGGGTTCGGGCAAAAATAAGGGATGAAAATGAAAAAAATCTGTACACCCGGCAAGTCGAAAACCTGAAAAGGTGGCTTGGGCAAAAAGGGGTATCCCGATGGACTGAAAACCCGAAAGGACAGTCCAGGCAAAAGTTAGGGGGTCAAAGCGTACGACTATGTCCCGTCATCTTGTCATTTGCCTACCAGAAGAAGATTTGTCAAATCGGCAGTCCTCAAGCACCTCTACAGGTACCTTCTCCCACAGAAGCTGGGGCAATAAGAGCTGCCCAAACTGTGCAGCTGTTTTCCTCCAGGTACAAGGTAGATTCAGTTGAAGAATTTGACCAAGATACCTTCACTCCCCGATGAGTTAGACCAGAGTCATAAATACTCTCCCCAAGCAGATTTAGTCTACTGTAGCCTTAAGGAAGTTTGGGCATCCCCAGAAGATCTCAATATTTCCCAGCAAACGGAGTATACAGATGTTCCTAAGCAAGTATCCCCGGCAGTCTTGATCTAGGATTATTCCCCGGCAGAATACAGACACCCTTGTAGAGCCACTCCCCAGTACAGTTCAAAAGTTTCCCTAGGAGAGTTGAATCAATCTCCCTGGTAGACTCTGGAAGCTTATCCCCAGTAGATTCTGGAAGCTTATCCCCTGCAGAGCACAAACGCGTCCCCCCCCGGCATTATTCAAAGGTTATTCCTCACCAGAGCTTATAATTGGGTTATCCTCAGCTAATTGCCACGGAAAGATCGTCCTTGGCGAAGCTCTTCCCATCCCCCAGCGGAGTTCATCAAATCTTCCAACATAACATATCAACGGTATCCCCAGCGGAGTTATCATCAATTTCAAAACCTCAGTGAAGTATCTCTTCCCACAGAGTATTCCCCGCAGAGTAATCTCTCCAACAAGTTTATTACCCCAACGGAGTCATCTTCTCCTACCGGTTTATTCTTGCAACCATCATCCCCAGCGGAAACAAAGAACTCCACTCTTCAAACATCAAGCCCAGGATTCAATAAACTCCCGGCATCCGTCAAGGATTTATTTTCCTAAACGAGAATACATTCATAAACATCGCACCGTCATGATACATGCATATACACATCATACAATCTCATTTTATGTTGAGAACATCATTGCTTGATCCATGTCATGCATTGCATGTGACTGACCTTACCTTTCAGGAAGGATACAATTAAATGATCAGCTATGTCAAAGAAGACAGATACAGTCGAAAGAGACCAATCCAGTCAACGAAGACAGATTCAGTCAAAAAAGACAAGTCCAGCTAAATCCCAAAGGTTTTTCTGATGCTCATCCAGTCAAAGAAGACAATTCCAGTTAAAATTAATTCCTAAAGTCGTTGTAGACACTCGTCGTTGTAGACACCCGTCAATATAGACACCCGTCAATATAAACACTCGTCATTGAAGACAACTCGTCATTAAAGACAACTCGTCATTTAAGACAACCTCGTCATTGAAGACATCTCGTCATTGAAGACAACTCGTCATTGAAGACAACTCGTCATTGAAGACAACTCGTCATTTAAGACAACCTCGTCATTGAAGACATCTCGTCATTGAAGACAACTCGTCATTGAAGACAACTCGTCATTGAAGACAACTCGTCATTGAAGACAACTCGTCATCTAAGACAACCTCGTTATTGAAGACATCTCGTCATTGAAGACAACTCGTCATTGAAGACAACTCGCCATTGAAGACAACTCGTCATCTAAGACAACCTCGTCATTGAAGACATCTCGTCATTGAAGACAACTCGTCATTGAAGACAACCCGTCAGTATGGACACCCGTCATTGAAGACACCTCGTCATTGAAGACTACTCGTCATTTAAAGACAACTCGTTATTGAAGACAACTCGTCATTGAAGACAACTCGTCATTGAAGATCACTCGTCGTTAAAGACAACCCGTCCATGAAGATAACCCGTCCAAAGAGACAACTCGTCAAGAAAGACAAAACCTCCTCTGGTTCGGTTAAATCCCAAAGATTTTTCTGAGATAACCTGTCAGTAGAGACAACCCATCAACCTTTTGAAGTTCCAGATTCGATACCTGTATCTAGCCAGGGCATGTTTGTGAGCGACTGAGTGAAGACTGACCCCTGTAACAGGCCAGGTAATTGTCTCTCTTTCTCAAGTACGCAAGTTCTCACTAAGGAATCTCTTACGCGATCGACACCTAGATGGCATCTATAAGCCCATCCTCCCATTACAGTTCCAAATGGCATCTATAAGCCCATTACCGACAAGGTTCTGTCACATTTCCAGATGGCATCTATAAGCCCATCCTCCCATCCATCATCTCTCCAAATGGCATCTGTAAGCCCATTCCCGCCATCTCACTGCTGATACTCTACTATGTGAGTGCAAATTTCTGGGCACTCTAGTGTTCAATCATTTTCCCCCTTCGGATCACGAAAGGCACGCAAGCCAATCTACATCCTCAGGTCTAAGAAGATTAAACAGGGGCAACTGTTGTACCCCAAAATTTGCCCTCCCATATTCTTCAAAGTTTTGACAAGCATCACCTCAATTTGCTCAAGTCTACTCAAGAGTTGCACAGTCAAACCATCCTCCTAAGCCAGTCAAATTAGGGTTTTGGTTCTTGCAAGGAAGTTGAGGTTTTCAAGGGCTCAATCAAGTCACATATGCTTATACACATTGTCAAGCATCTACATGTCAAGTTACAAGACTCATAGCACCAAGTTGCACAGTCAAAAACCCTAATTGCTCCACAGTCAACTGTAGGGGCAAAATGGTCATTTGGCAGTCAAAAGTCAAAAAAATTTGTCAACATCTTATTTTGAAGCCACAATCATCATTTGGTCAAATCTTGACCATGATTTCACAAGAATGGCTCAAAAATCATCAAGGTGTCAAAAGTTTCTATTTTTGGACAATTGAAAAGTCAACTGTAACTTGACCAAGGCATAACTTTTTCATGTTTCATTAGAAAAATCCCATCCAATGCTCATTTTGAAGGGGAAGACATTTCCTTCAACCCATATTCACATTCCAAGTCCAAGAAATGCTCTCACAAAAAGTTATCAATTTCAACATTATAGGTCATTTTCAAAAGTCAACAAAAAGGCACTTTAAGTCAAAGACCATAACTTGAGATTGGTAAATCAAAATGACATGGGACCAAAGGCATTGGTTAGAGGACTTAAATACCTTTCCGAGATGTCCAAGAACATGTTCATATGATCAAAATTGAGCAAGATATGCATTGGAGAAGTTGGGAAATTTTTGTGAAATGGCCAAAGTCAACTATCCTTGAAATTTCATTTTTGACAAAAAGGGCCCACTTTTTCCACTTGGTTCAGCTTTTCCATGCCTCCCACGTGTCCCATGTTTTATTTCAAGATTAAAGATTAATTTTTCTATTTTTATTTAATTTTATTTGATTTAATTCATTTTAAATCTTTAAAATTCAAATAAAAATCAAAGAAATTAATTAAGGGATATCTTTGAGTTTGAATAGCCTTGATGCATCATGAAACACATACCAAATTCGTGTAAGACCTATTTCAAGCATGGAATTCAAGTTTTGGACAAAAAAGGCAAATGCTTTGATGGTGATAAAAAGGAAATCTCAAGACTTCATGGCATTGGTTTAAGGCTCATATATTGTTTGATCCTCATTGACCAACATATATGCACACCTCTCACACAAAAATAAAAACCTAGAGACACCTAGAACGGCAACCCTAATTCTCTCAAAATTTTCCACAAAATTGACAAATTCGGATTCAATTTTTTAGCAAGTTTCAAGGAGTTCTAAGGATTCAATCGTGTTCTTGGGCATAACAGCAATCATTCCCAACCCTTACACAAAGCCAAATCATCCCAGATCGTGCTCCTAGTTCTCATTGGTTTGTTAAAATTCTTGAATTCTTTTTTAATATTTCATGCATTATTAATTGTTTTTGATGGTTTGTATGAACTCAGGACACTCATTAGAATGCATTTGATGCATAGCATGCAAGCTTTTACGCAGGAGTAAGGACCTGCCATTGCTAGGGCCGTTTTGGTTATCTTCTTCGAAACTCCCTGTACAGTCGTTTTCAGGCCAAAACAATGGCACCATTGAATCCGCAGGGGTCGAATTAGGGTGACTAGGTCCTTCTTTTTCTTTGATTTTTCCTATTTTGCTGGATCGGCCATGGTGCTCGCCGGATAAGACGACCGGAGCTAGGGCTCTGGCGTCGTTGACTGGCGTGGACTCAGGCGTGGCTGGCGTGGCACGATAGCTCAATTTGATTCGCTTCCATGTTACGCTTGGGCCCCACGCGTGTTGACTGTGTTTAAAATTCAAACATGACACGTTTTCACTTTTAACCAATTAATTGTAGAGTATTGACAACAAAGACAGTTAGCTCAGTTGGCAACGCATTAGTGGATTTCTCCAGAGGGCGTGAGTTCGAATCCTGGTCCTGGCATTTCTCTTTACCTTTTTCATAATTAACATGCTTTCTATGTTTTCTATTTTTTTAATATTTTCATCCTAATTTAGTTTATCTTTAAATAATTTTTCTCATGCATTTAAAAAAATCACAAAATATTTTCCTTTTGCATTTTAATCAGAAAAATGTTTATTTAATTTTTTACATTAAAATTAATATTTTTGCATGCATATTTTAATTAATTGTTAAATAATCATTAAATTGACTTTTAATTGCTTTTAATTATCAAAATTGATCCAGAAAATTACCAAAAAATTATTCTATCATTAAATTAACATAACTAACCTTTTTTCATAAAAAAATAAAAAAAATTAACATTATTATTATTTTCATATTATTTTTGTAAATAAATATTAACAACTAAAATAGTTTAATTAGGTAACTTTAATTTCTTTTTCTTTACAATCAATAAAAATAATTTAGAATTAGATTAACTTTGAATTTTAATTCTTTTATTTTATTTCATAAAAAACATAAAAAATACAAAAAAAAGATTTTTCTTTTAAAATTAATTAATTAGATTAGGCTTTATTTAATTAATTGCATTTAATTCAAAAAAGGACAAAAAAATAATTCAATTTCTTTTCTTAAAAGGGTCAAAACCCTTAGGACATTCCCGATTAACTTTTATTCACGCGCGGTTTATTTTGATTATTATGTAATTGCTTCCAAGAATGTAATAGTAATTAGGTTTATCGCTTTATTTAATTTCTCGTACTTATTTACCAAAACGGGTCTTTGTATTTTTGGCGATGTATAGACCCGCGCCTTGTAATAGCGTAAAATTTATATTTCCGCAATTTACTTTCCGCACCCTTAACTGTTAAATGCATGAAAGAATGTATGTAAATAAAACCAATCCGTAGCTCACAAAATAACATGTACAAGACAAAAATTAACTGAAAAACAACACACAAAGCACATGTCACTCCTAGGGTACACTTCACTCGTTACCTCGAAACGTGGTCATCAAGTATAGGACATCTTAGAGGTCGCCCTTTGTCTAAAGATCCAGTTGCCTCAGATAAAAAGGATCTAGGACATTAGGGTTACTACTAAGATGTCCTACCATTGCTTTGGTGACCACACATGTCCCTCATAATTGAATTGACCCGAACACCTCCAACGATGGTGCTACCTACCTCTCAATGGTGGGATAACACTATCTAAAGGACTCTTACACAGCTTAATTCCTTAGGGTAGGTAGATGACTCATGGGTACTTGCTCTTTTCAAAACAAATAAAATACTTTTCACACCTTACACTTTCAAAAAGTTTTCAAACAATACTTCATACACTCTTGAGGACTGATACAAGGGTTACCTAGAAGTTTTCAAACGAACTTTTTTTTCAAAACCCACACACACTTGAAAAGCAAACAAATTTTGAAAACATAAGAGCAAGTACCTAAGAGCCCGTGGATAACCACAGATAGAAAGGGTGCTAACACCTCCCTTTCTATAAATCTACCTCCCGAACCGAGAAACATTCTCGAATAAGGAATTTTGCTGTGCTTTTGTCCTTTCCATGTTGGAGAACATAAAAGACGGTGGCGACTCTTACTTACCGCGACATTTCGCGAAACCAGCTTAAAAACAGTCAGTTCTATTTCCACCGATCACATATATGAAAGTATGATTATTTATTGTTATGATAGATTTTATGCAAGGAGGATGTTGGAAATGTTACGAAACAAGCGGTTAGTTTTTGTGGGTGATTCGATTGGAAGGTACTAATGGGAATTTATGCTTTGTATGTTACCTTCTCCAGTTAGTAACAAGAGTTCTGTTTATGAGGTTAACATGACCCCAATCACAAAGCACACATGATTCTTGACATTCAGGTTTTTAGGATTTTAACTGCCCTATTGAATACTATATACAAATCTCAATTTTTAATTGTGCATGGATAGCCTCCTCCTGGGGCACATCATCGGGTGAAATTGACTTTGAGAGTGGATTGAATGGACCAGACTTCTCATCGATGGAGGAGCGTTGATGCGTTGGTTCTTAATGTCGGACATTGGTGGAATTACCAGAAGACCATCAAAATGTAAGGGTTTTTTTCCTTTCATTGTATGATAGATTTTTATTCTTAATAATTCAATATTTGAGTAGGACTTGTGAAAGAAGACATGTGATTAGTGGTGGGAGTAGGCTAGGCTTGATCCTGAACTTCTTTATAAACGTCCGGACTGAGCTTGACCTATTATTTATCATAGGCCTATCTTTGTGCTCTTTTTAAATCCATAATGTTATAATACTTTGACGTAGCATATATTATTTTGTTGAAAGATTGCAATAAATTTTTACCCTATATGTGGTTAAGCCATTGATATTTAAGTTGTAATTATACGTGAATTTGATCTTGGTCTTACTTTGTTGCCTAGGGGTTGTTGCTTCCAAATAGGGAATGAAGTAAATATGAATATGTCAACAGAAGATGCATTCAGAATATCAGTTGAGACAGTAGTTGATTGGATTGCTCGTGAAGTAAATAGGAGCAAAACATATGTCCTTTTTCGAACGTATGCTTCTGTTCATTTCAGGTTTGCCTCAATTTTCAAAGAAAACTTACCTATAAGTTTATCTTTATGTAACAAATATATTAGGATTAGGAATGATAAAATGACACTGCTGTGAACTTAACTAAATTTTAATGTTACATTATTACATAGCTTTTTTAGAGGACTTTTTCTTTATCCACATATTTTGACAAGCATTTTTGTTTTATTAAGCACATGCGCTTACATGTCAACACTCAACATAAGTAATAATAAGAGAAAATTAAATTATTAAATGCAACCACATATATCAGTGCCAAATACTAACACACCATGCTTTCAATCTGAAGGGTTGGTGTTGTTATACCCTAATTTTTGCCCCTAAGATTCCTCTATCATCTCGTATCAACTCAAGCATATCAAGATTACACTTGGATTTGGTTCTTCTCCTTATATTTAGGTTTGCTCATGAGGGATCACCAAGCATTTTGATTGGTATATGGTGATCATATATGTCTTGTGTTGATTAACTTTTAACTAACAAATACAATGAATGTTTGCTCTAAAATGATGATACTATAGGTGAGAGTACAACACATTTCATCAGGTTGATTCATAGGTTCATGAGTTTATTTTCATGCCTTCTTTAAAAAAGCTTCATTGAGATTCAAGATTAATCATTGAGAGTTCTTTAAAGTAATATCATGACAAGATCTACTATAATTTATCATGCCTCAATTTGTCAAAGGAAGTCAGAAGATGCAAAAATTGATTGAAGAAGTTTGACCTATTTGGCCAAACTCTTGATTACTTGACAACAAGTACTTAACTTTTTCAATTTTCAACATTTGGAGGTGATTATTATTGTTATGGGTTCTTATTATCATCCACAAAAACTTCTATTCACATGGAAAAATTGATTGTGTAATAAAGATTGTCAAAATTGAAAGGGGTTTTAGTGATACGGTGGGAGAACTGACTTGGTGTTTTGTGTTTTATCACAAAAGTTGCAGATAACAAGAGTCGCCACCGACTTTTCTTTTATCTAATCAAGGAAAGGGTGAAAAGAACAGGAAATATCTTTTGAGAATTTTTCTTGAGTTCGGGGGGTAGGTTATGAAAAGGGAAGGTGTTAACACCCTTTTAATATGTAGTTATCTACGGGCTCTTAATTGCTTGATCACTTTGAAAATGCTCTGTGTTTATATAAGTTTGAAAATATTTTGAAAACGCTTAAGTTTGGTAAACTTTGCAATGATTCTAGTGTTGTTGAGAATGTATACAAAGTGTTGATTTTTGAAAATATTTGTTGAAAGGGAATGTTTGGAAAGGTGTTTGAAAATGCCAATGTAAGGCAATTTTGTAATGATTCTCGTATCATTGAGAACTTATACAAAATGTTTGTTTTTGAAGAATGTTTTGAAAGTGTGAGGTGTAAATGGTTTTGTCTGGGAGCAAGCAATTACGAGCAATCTACCTACTCAAAATGTATTTGTTATTTTCCTTTTCCTTAGGATAATGTTTGTCTACCATTAGTTAGTAGGAAGCTATATCAGTGGATATGAGGGACGGGTGTGGGTCATCGTACAATCATACAAGGCAACTTGTAAGATGTTTTAGCAATTGTCATAAGGGACTAAGATCATTTACCGAAGATAATATTTGAAGGGTCATCGAGGGACAGTGATCTTTTAATCGAGGGTCTTTTGCTAAAACATCTCATGCTCGAGGGACATGACTGTTTTTATCGAAAGCAACAAGTGTGAGTTACTCTAGAGGTGCATGTGTGCAAAGTGTGTTGGATTCAATTATTTTATCTTGAATTAGTGTTGTCTAAGGTTGATTTTAAGGTCTTGTCATACAAACCCTAATTACTAACAATAATATGGAAAGCGATAAATTGTGGGAATTGAATATCCTATGCTATTACAATGCTTTGGTAATGGGGGGTACAAATTTACAAATGAGGGATATAAAACAATAAAGCCCTAATTACTATTACAAACCATGTACATGAATAATAATCTGAAATAATAAAAAGCGCGAGAATAGTGTAAAGGAAAAGAATTTGTTTTTTGTGGTTTTTGATAGAAAACGTTTTAATTAACCTAATTAATCTAATTAATTTATAATGGAAGTTAATTAATTATCTAACAAAACCTAAAGTCTAATTTTAATTAAAAATGAACCCTAAGCCTAAGTTAAATAACATAAAACCTAAGCCTAATGATTTCTTTAGAAAATAATTTGAATATTAATATTAATTTGGAAAAATGTTTTAAAGTGTGAAAAACAAGTAAAAATCTAGTTCTAAATATTAAATTTACAAAAATAAAATAAGTTGTTTAAATTAAAATATTTTTAGTTTAGTTATTTAAGAGAATAATATTTTTTTTTTGTATTTTTTGTTAAATAAAGTAAATAAATAAAAAGTAAAATATAAATAAAAAAAAAAAATATGAAGAATATAAAAGAATATGGGCCAGGGGTTAGAAAGTAATCAGGAAGTGAAAAGATAACAAGAAGGCCCAAAACAATTTTTGTTTGAAATGAGGAAAAAAATGGGCCTGAGTGTAATAAGTAATATGGGGGTATGCTGAAGAGAAAAGGTTGAGGCCCAGAGCTAGAGAGGCCCAAGCACTGGAGAAGAGAAAAATAATGCAAAAAATTGACAAAATGGATGTTGGGGCTCAAAACCAGGTCCTAAAGGTGAAAGGCACGCGCTTTAACCATTGGGGTGGTGATACATCTATTAGTTAAGGCCATAACTATTAAATATATTTTGAACTTATTTCTAATTATGTTGTCTTTTTCTTCCTCGCGCCAGAACCAGAACAACATTTTTTGAATTCTAAAACTTGCTCGTTTCTCAACCAAATCAGAAAATGTAAACATCAAACTTGTTAGAAATTTCATCACGATTTCAAATATGTAAATAACTTGAACTAACACTCAAAGATGAACACGAATTTTTGTTGGTACCAAATTCTGACCTAATTTTTCTGTAAGTTCAACTTCAAAATTCTCCATGCTCATGCAAGATAAATGAAAACTAAGGATATGGTTAGCTTCAGGGCAATGATGTCTACATTTCATCTTTACAAGATAACTATTAATGATGCTTGTATGAGAAGTTCCAAGTTGAGAAAACTTACCTCAAAACTAGAAATCGTGTTTTGAGTTTGAGCACTCCTGGATGTGTTGTGAACATATGAATAGCTTCAGTGGACTCCTAGGAAGCTAATGCAAAGCTTACTTTGTGCTGAGAGTGCTTGAATCTTTCTGGAGAAGTCAATATGCATAATTCTGTTTTTGGAAATGTAGAATGGTGATAGAGGTGTTACAGTTGTGAAACAGGGCTTTGGATAAGTTCTAGTTGAGTTATAGAAGCTTTCTGATAGATTCAAAATTAAAATGCACGAATGGATTGAGTGTTTGAGGTTTAAGGTCAAAAATGGCACAAAAATGGAGTTTGTGTGCAAAATCTGATTTCAGGGAGTTTGAGGGAGTTTTAAGGCTTGTCAATTTGTGTCCTATCTTGAAAAATGGTGTCTCTATTTTTAGGGAAAGGTTGGAGCAGCTCAAGTTGATCAGAATTCAAAATCACATGTTAAGCTCAACATGTGATTTTCTTGAAAAATTAAGTTTCAATATCTTGTACCTTTGATCATAGAGTGGTTAAACACTTTAATCACATTGCTTCTGACCTTGTAGATGAAGTATGATCAGAGGGAACAAGTGAGAGGCTCAAGAATTGACTTTGTGCATAAAGCTTGCTTTTCAAGAATGGCAATGTTAACTTTCTCCCCAAAATGGTAAATTGACTTGGATAATGCTTAAACCACTTGGATCATAGCTTAAAAGTTTGTGTAATCCATTAATTATGGGTAGATACACAAGTTAGAAGGCCTGCAAAGCAAGATTATGCAGCATAACTTTGAGATTGAATTATGTGTTCATCAAGAAAATGACTTGTAATTCAAGAATGAATGCTTAACTTCTTCAATTCTCTTAGCTCAAAAATGATCTCTTCAAGTTCTTGGACATTTTTGAAAGCTTGAAACATTGTCTACAACCTTAATGTTGACTACTTTGGGTAAATCACTTTGGAGCTTGGTGAAAATTGGCCAAGAAGTTAGGTCAAAAATCTGCCTAAACTTGCTAAAAATTTGACTAAGTGTTTTATGAAAAATGTCATAACTTCATGAGCCTATATCTTCAAATCTAAGCATTTTTTGGACATCAACCCTCTAAAACAAAGTTGCAAAGTTCATCAAGATCTACAACTTTCATTTTGAAAGTTTTCTTTGAATCATCTTGCATTTTGGTGAAAAAATGTCATAAAGTAATGAATTCATCAAGTATAAAAACACTTAGAAAATTTCTAAGTATTGAAAACTTTGACTTTTCGTGGAATTTCTTGACTTTCTTGATTCTTGATGATCAAATTTGATATTTTTGAGTATCTTGATGAATCTTGATCTTTGAAACTCAGTGTTGATCAAAAAGTCAAAGTTTGACTTTTTATGTATCAATTGACTTTTCATTAGTTGATCCAAAACTCAACTATCAATCCATTGATCTTGAGAAATGATTTGAGACATGAAATTAGGTCAAGATATTGTGTTTGATTCCTTGAGGTCATACTTCAATCCATTGGGTCATGTACTAGGTCAAAATGCAATTATCAGTCATTTTTAAACCCTAATTTTGACAATTTTGCCCCTTTGATAATTTGAATGTTTTTCTTAAGGAATTGTGATCAACACTTTATCAATTTATTAATATGGCTTCAAAATGTTGATGTTGGCCAAAAATCATGAAGTTTGAGTGTAGTTTGACCATAATTGACTTTTTACCCAATACAGGTGGTTTTCAGTCATTTGAGCAATTGACTGAGCAATTTTGAGATGCAAGACTTGAAAATTGGTATGAGCAATCTTAAAGACCTATAATGAACCATGAAAGTTATTTGAGGCATCAAAAGTCCAATTGTCCTTAAGAAAATTAAAACTCTAATTTGGAGGCTCAGTGCTTAGAAGGTGAGCCTGTCTGATCAAGTCTTAAGAACCCTTAAGCATTTAAGATCTTTTGTGAGAAATCTCTTGAGAATAGAGAGGGAAATTTTGGGGTACAACAGATGCCCCTGTTCAATTTTATTAAACCTGAAGAGTTAGATTGGCTTGTTCGTTATTCGTGACTTGAAGGTAGAAGATGATTAAACACTCAAGTGCCCAGAAATTTGCACTCGCTTGTGCATGAAGTAAAATTATTTGTTGATTATATTAGGAATGGGCTTAGAGATTCCATTTAGAGAGGTGACAGAAAGTTGTCGGAGATGGGCTTATAGATGCCATTAAAAGGTGATTGTTGATAGAATTTAGAATAAGTTTAATCTTGACTTCAACCAGAAGAAACATCAGAATAAATCTTGAGTCAATTTAAACTGAACCAGGAGATGTCTGTGTTTGTCTTTGACTAGTAAAGAATCAGAATAAATCTGAACCAGAAAAGTGTCTATCGGAAAAGAATCAGAATAAATCTTTAGGCAATTTAAGTTGAACCAACAGATGTCTTGTATTTGTCTTTAACTTGATAAGAATCAGAATAAATCTGAACCAGAAAAAGTGTCCACCAGAAAAGAATCAGAATAAATCTTTAGGAGATTTAAGTTGAACTAGCAGATATCTTGTATTTGCCTTTAACTGGATAAGAATCAGAATAAATCTGAACCAGAAAAAGTGTCCATCGGAAAAGAATCAGAATAAATCTTTAGGCGATTTAAGCTGAACCAAAAGATGTCTTGTATTTGTCTTTAACTGGATAAGAATCAGAATAAATTTGAACCAGAAAAAGTGTCCACCGGAAAAGAATTAGAATAAATATTTAGGCAATTTAAGTTAAACCAACAGATGTCTTATATTTGTCTTTAATTAGATAAGAATCAAAATAAACCTGAACTAGAAAAAGTTTCTACCAGAAAAAAATCAGAATAAATCGTTAGGTGATTTAAGCTAAACTAGCAGATATCTTGTTTTTGAATGACCCTCTGAGGAAATTGCTTAAATAGCCTTTGGGAAGAATGTTGGGTTGTATAAGTAGTTGGTGACATTTGTCTATTGATTGATCTTTTCCTGAAAAGGTAAAAGTTAGTTGTATGCAATGTCATGATGCATGAAATGCATTGCGTAATGATGTTCTTAAAATAAATGAGATTGTGCTATATGTGTTTCATATGCATATATTGTGATAAATGAATGTGCAATGTTGTTGAAGTGTATTTGTCTTGGGAAATAAATCCATGACTATTGTTGGGGATGAAGAGTACGTGTATCTTCAATCTTGTCCAAAATGCTTCCACTAGGGATTCCTAGTTACTTGTTTGAGAAAAATCTGTAGGGGATGTATTGATTTCTGTTTGGGGAGAAGAGTTTAGGTACATTGGTCGTTTGTTGCTCTATTGGGGGATTTATTTCTTATATACCTTGACTTGGGATAAAAGAGATGGTTAAACTTTTGACTTGTTTGGGGAAGATAATTCTTATATATCTTGACTGGGGATAAAAGATATGGACAATCTTCTTACTTATCTGGGGAGGATAAAGTTAAATGGTATCTGGTCCGATTCCAAGCTTCATAGCAACTTTCTGGGGATAGTGGCAACTTTACTGGGGAGAAGAATTTTGTTAGTGATTTGTAATAGCTTGAGGAATAAACTCGAGCTGGGGAAATTTGTAGTTTGTTGGGGAAATAAACCTTGTCGGGGAAATAAACCGTTGTTGATAGAGAAGTGCACTGTTGAGGAAACTAACTCTCTTGGGGAAATTGAATTTTGCTAAAGAGAAGGAACTCTGCAGAGTCTCTTTCTTCAGTTTTGGAAGAACAAACTCCGCTGGGGAAGAGAATTTCCATGAATTGTACTGATTGAGATTTTGTGGGGAGATTTAACGGGGAGGAGATTTTATTCCTTTATTTGTTGGAGTAATTTGTCGGGGATATTGTGGGGAATTTAACCTTATTTGTGAATACTATTATGTAGGGATAATCTTATAGAAGTGGCTCTGGCGACTTCATTGGGATAACCTTATGAAAGGGACTCTGGGGATTTACATATGGCTTTAATGTCATCCCAGATCTTAGAGCCTTGAGTAAATGTTTAATCTCGTTCTTATGCGTATATTTGTTAATAGTTAATCATGTTCATATGCACATGCTCATTCAATTTTAGTCATTGGATATTTTTGCAAGCAAAACAGAAAAAACAAAAAGTTTGGACTTCAAAGTATATTTGTATCGATAATTTACCTATAAACAGGTGAGTTTGTACAAAGAGACGGAAATCCTTGTAAGAAGAAGTCGTACAAAGTGAGAATATATATATATATATATATATATATATATATATATATATATATATATATATATATATATATATATATATATATATATATATATATATATATATATATATATATATATATATATATATATATATATATATATATATATATATATATATATATATATATATATATATATATATATATATATATAGCCATGTGAAAAATGATCTCATTGGGCTCCAACTCTACTATTGCCCCTATGTCTTCGAACATCTCGTCCTTTGCCATCGGAAGAAGTTGATTGATCCATTTGAACTTTTGACCTGGGTAATAAAGTTGGTTGTAAGTGATCCAGCGGGACATAGTCGTACACTTTAATCTTTAATTTTTTCCTAGACCGCCCTTTCAGGTTTTCAGTCCACCAGGATACCCTTTTTTGCCCAAGCTGCCCTTTCAGGTTTTCGACTTGTCGGGTGTATGATCTTTTGTATATATTCCTTATTTTTTCCCGAACCCTTTTGGTTCGCCGGGATGCTCTTATTTTTTCCTAGGTATGTCAACCTAGCGGGTCATTCTTATGTGTAGTATTTTTTACTATGTTTGCATTCACAGGGTGCATGAAATCTTCGTCATCCATAGTGGTTAGCATCATAGCACCGTCCGAGCATACTTTCTTAACAACAAATGGCCATTCGTAAGTGGGAGTCCATTTTCCCCTGGGATCACCTTATGGAAGAATGATGTGCTTTATTACCAAGTCACCAGCCTGGTATACTCGATGCTTAATCTTCTTGTTGAAAGCTTTGATCATGCATTTCTGGTACATCTGACCATGACAAACAATAACCAGCCTCTTTTTGTCAAGCAAATTCAACTGATCCAACCTTGTCTGAATCCATTCATCTTCATCTAAGTATGCTTCTTTCATAATCCTTATAGAAGGGGTTTGAACTTCGACAGGCAGGACGACCTCTTAGCCATAGACCAAAGAGAAAGAGGTTGCCCTAGTTTATATTCGCATCGATGTACGATAGCCATGAAGAGAAAATGGTATCATCTCATGCCAGTCTTTGTAGGTCACCATCATCTTTTGCACAATTTTCTTTATATTTTTGTTAGCAACTTCCACTGCGGCATTCATCTTAGGTCTGTATGGAGAAGAGTTGTGATGTTTGATCCTGAACTGCGTATAGAGTTCAGTGATCATGGCATTGTTAAGGTTGGTGCCATTGTCGGTGATGATTCTCTCAGGGATACCATACCGAAAGATGAGGTTATGCTTAATAAACTGAGCTACGACGTTCTTGGTAACCGATGCAAATGAAGCTGCTTTAACCCACTTGGTAAAGTAGTTAATGGTGACAAGAATGAAATGATGTACATTAGAGGCAGTAGGCTTGATTTCTCTAATCATATCGATTCCCCACATTGCAAATGGCCAAGAGGCAGTCATGACATTTAAAGGTATTGGAGGCACGTGAACCTTACCAACATAAATTTGGCACTTATGACAAGTCCTCGAGTGGTGATGACAATCGGTTTCCATGGTCGACTAATAGTAACCAGCTCTCAGAATCTTCTTGGCCATAGTGTGTCCTCTAGAATAAGTACCAAAGATACCCTCATGCATATCCTCCATGATCTTTTATGCTTCCTTCTTGTCTATACAGCGGAACATAATTGAATCATGGTTGCACTTGTATAAGACCCCGTTTCTTAGGAAGAAATTGGATGAGAACCTCCGCAAGAATTTATTATCGTTGACTGACGCTCCTTCAGGATACTCTTGAGCTTCGAGATATCTTTTTACCTCGTGAAACCAAGGCTTTTCCTCTACATCTTCAGTGTCAATCTCATAGCAGTGCGCCGGTTTGTTAAATCTTTTGACAATAATTCGGGGATAACCCAGTTATATCCTGTTACGGAAATAACTCTTTAAATCAAGCCGGGACGACGCGTTCGTGCTCTGCGAGGGGATAAGCTTCCAGAATCTACTGGGGATAAGCTTACTGCTTGAGGGATATGACTTCCAACTTTGTTGGTGAAGCTGGATTGGACTCTTCTGGGGAGTTTGATATGCTGGGGAAGTGATTCCTTTGAATATTGAGATACCGCCGGGGAACAATCTTTAGACCAAGACTGCCGGGGATGCTTGTTAAGAATGCGTGCTGCTGGGGAGGTATTGAGCTCTGCTGGAGGATACCCAACTTCCTTGTGATTTGATAACTCTGCTTGGAGAAGAATGCACTGGGCTGAATTACTCTCTGGGGAATTAAGATACCTGGTTGTGTTCTTCAGCTGAACCTACCTTGATACCTTGGAGGACAGAACAATTAGATCGCTTGGACAACTCTTTATTGCCCATGTTTCTGAGGTATGAGAGGAAGACCTGTGAGGTGCTGATAGTTGTTGACAAACCTTCTTCTGGTAGGCCAGTGACAAGATGCCGGGACATAGTCGTACGCTTTAATCCCTAACTTTTGCCTGGACCGCCCTTTCGGGTTTTCAGTCCACCGGGATACCCATTTTTGCCCAAGCCGCCTTTTCAGGTTTTCGACTTGCCGGGTGTACAGATTTTTTTTTTTTACTTCATCCCTTCATTTTGCCCGAACCCTTTTGGTTCGCCGGGAAGCCCTTATTTTTGCCTAGGTGTGTCAACCTAGCGGGTCTTTGATTATGCGCAGTGTCTTTTCGACTATGTCCATGTTCTTAGAATGCAGGGAGGTGCCCCTGGCTGCTCTTAATGCCATATTACCAGAAGGTGTCTGATCGTGCAAGATTTGTTGCTGGAGTGCCCCAAGTGACTCAGGCGGAGATTCGCCCCAGGCTGTTTGGCCTTTGAGAGATTCTCCGAATCTTGACTTAACTGCCCCCGATGATGGACAATAGTCATACCTGCCCCTTGATTGGAAGTGCTTCCGTTCATTAGGTATTCATCGCGCGAATTTCCCTGCTGTTTAAACAAAAGGTCATATGCAAACAAAGTTATATCAAAAATGCAAAGCTTATGTCTGTCTTGAAGATTTTGAAAAATGCATTCTTTTTTCATAAAACAAGTGAATGTTTGTAAAACGTGATGTCAACTCCGTATTTACCATAGGCCTTAAGGAGTCAGGATACCTTTCGTAACAGTATGCCCTCGAACTAACCCATGCTTCAGCTAGGACTTTTAAGGGTTATAACGTGGTCTGGTTCATGGTTTAAGAAACAAAGGATAAAGGCTCAAATTATTTGTACCCACCCGCTCTTCGTGATGTTCTTCAAACCTAAAACTCAGTTGATCGTGCGTTAGACCTTGTTCGAGTCTTTGCTCTGATTTTTCGGTGATGATTCAGATATTGATGATTTATTCTGAATAGGCAGTCATTTTTGTTTTTGTTGAGGGTTTGTATGACCTCTTTCTTGACTGATTTTTTTTGTTATCCCTTTCTTTTTTTTGCCTGAACTGTTTCCTTTTTTGGAATTACAGTCAGCGGGATGCCCCAGTTTCGTAAGTCTCCTTCATGGATTTTGACTTAATGGGTTCTTATTTAGAAAGATACTGACTGCCTTTCTTTATTGATCATTCGGAACCATCACTGTCTTTCTTTGTTTTGTAAGGACTTCTTTGGTGCCATTCGTTATGCACTTGGATCAACTGAGAGACTACCCTGCCCCAGGTTATGATTAAGGGTTTTAAATTTCGAAAAGAAAAACTCCTACTTCTTTGGCTCAGATGGGTTGACGAGGGATTATCATCCTTATAACTCCAGTGTTTAGGGATTGAAACAACGCCTGTACCTCATCAGCGGGGTCTGTTCAAAAGCATACTGTAGATTATGGTATCTTTTTCGTCATCCTCCCTCAAGAGGCTTAGAATTAACGAGAGTTGACATCAGAAAAAATATGAAAACAATTTGCATATAGTGAATGCGAATATATTGATTCAAAATAGACATAAGCGATGCATTAATGGAATAACAATGTTTTAACATGAATAAATGTTTGAACGGTCAAAAGAAAAACACAACTTGAACATTCGAATGAACAAAAGTTTCTTAGTTTGAACTAGCTATCTCAGATGGAGAATTCTCAGCGGAGGATTTTCATCTCGCCATCCGGCATGAACTCTATCACCCCTTCGTCAATCAAATCCTGGATTTTATTCTTCAAGGTCCAACAGTCGTCTGTAGCATGCCCCGGGCTGTCTGAATGATAAGCGCAGCGGGTGTCGGGGTTATACCTCGAAGCTGTCCTGTTGGGATTTTTGGGAGGGTCCTTTAGAGTGATCAGATTGACCTCCAGCAAGCGCTTCAGTATAAAGGATGAGGGTATATCAGTCTCCGAGAAATGTCTTCCGGGCGCATTTCGTTTACGTTGACTACCCCGTTGAGGCTGGGCTCGTGACCCTGAAGCAAGCTGAGGAGATTTTCCTTTGTCTTCTTGCCCCGCATGTGGTTGAATGATGGCTGGAGCTTCCACCTTGGCTGTTTGCCCTACTGGATTATTTTGAAGCAGCTTGGTGACGAGGACCCGGAGCTCTTCTTGTTTTTGAGCTAGGTCCTGAATGAGAGTCATTTGGCCCACCAACTGCCCCATCATTTGGATCTTCATGGTTGCCAACTCAATTTGTAGCCCTTCCAGCTGATCGTTCCTGATGCCCCCTGCATTCCCTAAGGTCAAGTTCCTGGTGAGGAGAGTCTTTATTTCTTCTTGCCCCTGGGATAGGTTCAAGAACATTTCTCGCAGTTGGGCGTTCTGAGTACGGAGATCTTGGTTGTCTGGTTGGAAAGCCATTGCTGAAATAAACAGCGGAGATGGTGAGTGACCTGCAAAAGGGATACCTGTAATGCAATGATGAGTATGACATGTATGCAATGTTTTCAAAGACCTCGCGGGGTAAACAAGAAAATTTGTTAGCATTGGAATTTATAGCTTGATTGAAGGACACCCTTGTTGTTGAGAATTCTTCTTCAAGGGTCAAAGGCTCACCATATCCAGTGGGTCATAGCCCCTGACTTTAGTCATCAGGTTTAATTTTGATTTCCCAGCAACCTGGGAACCTTCTTCAGGAGTCAGAGCTCACCATATCAAGTGGGTCATAGCCCCTGACAACCTTGGCTAGAGGAAAATAAATCCTCTTTGCCCCTTGCTGGGATAATGGTTCATCATGACCTGCATCACAAGTCCTTGAGATCCTTGAAATGGGTTAGGATGTATGCAATGGTATGATGTCATGCTATGCATGGGGTGATGTAGGTAAACCCTGTCATGAGTCCCAATTAAGGACTATAAACAGACCCTGCAAGAAATTCAGTATACTTTGTTATGAGTCCCAATTAAGGGCTATAAACAAAACCTGCAAGAGATCTAGTAAACCCTGTTATGAGTCCCAGTTAAGGACTATAAACAAAACCTGCAAGAAATTTGGTCAACCTTGTTATGAGTCCCAATTAAGGACTATAAACAAGACCTGCAAGAAATTTAGTACCCTGTTATGAGTCCCAATTAAGGACTATAAACAAGACCTGCAAGTAGTTCATGTGTCAGCTAACAAGCATGCAAGTAGGCAAGTACAAAGGCACACAAGTCACACAAGAGAAAACCCTTGGGGTTTAAGCCAGCATGGGGTCTGGGTATTACCCTCTTGAAGTTGGTGGGCTCAACCTGTCCTAATCAAAGTAACCGGGTTCTAAGGTTCCCAATATCACGGGATTGCTTTCATTGTTCATCGTTTCAATTTAGCCACTGAACTGGCGACCGAAATATTCCAGGAAAGCAACCCTCAATTGAGCGTAGTATCGAGTATCAACCAACCTCGGACTGCACCAAAGTCAGTTATCTCACTACCCTAAAGAGGCCAAGATTGTTCAATTAAGGTTCCTAAGGTCTGTTGATGCTTCACGACACCACGCGGAGGCCCCGTACTCTCCTTGACTGAACTCAAGGGTTACCGGTACACACCAAAGTGCCACATCAACGTAGCAGACTGTTTCAACCATGTCGGTATACCCCGCACAGTTCCCTCACAGCCTTGTTGCTACTTTCTAAGAAGGTATTCCCCAGATCCGGGTTAGGATCTATAGAACTCCCAAGCAACCCACAATTTAAAGCACACAAAGCAATACAATTGAAAACATAGTTATGACCTAGCCCTAAGGTACACCCCACTTTATAAGATATGTCCCCAGCAGAGTCGCCAGTTCTGTGATCGGTGGATCTGGAACTGACTGTTTAACGCTGGTTCGCGAAATATCGCGGAAGCAAGAGTCGCCACCGTCTTTTATTTTCTCCAAATGGAAAGGACAAAAGCACAGAAAAATTCCTTTTAAGAGATTGCTCTCGGTTCGGGAGGTAGGTTATAGAAAGGGAAGGTGTTAGCACCCTTTCTATCCATGGTTATCCATGGGCTCTTAGATACTTGCTCAATGTGTTTTCAAAATTGTTTGTTTGCTTTTCAATGTGGGTTTAAAAAGTTTCTTTGAAAAATTTCAGATCGACTCGTACGTCAGAGTGTTTGAAAAATTTGCTTTGAAAGCTTTTGAAAATGTGTCGGTGTGAAAAGTCTTTTTGAGTTTGTTTTGAGATTAGAGCAAGTATCCTTGAGAACCTACCTACCCTAAGGAATTCGTCTGTGTAAGAGTCCTTAAAAGTAGTACCATCCCACCATTGAGAGGTAGGTAGCACCACCGTTGGAGGTGTTCGGGTCAATTCGAGGTTAGGGACATGGTGATCACCAGAGCAATGGGAAGACACCTTAGAAGCTACCCTCATGCCAGGTTCCCGGATCATGAGGACTTACTAAGACGTCCTCTACTCGACGACCACCTTTCGAAAGGCAACAGTGAGGTGTACCCTAGGGGTGGTGTGTGCGAATCGTGTGTCATGTTTCAGTTATTTGTCTTGTCGTGTTTGTTGTGATCTACGCTTGATTTTAATTTGTCCATTCATTCTTGCATGCATATTTAACAGTTATAAAATTTGCGGAAAATAAATCTAAGACTATTACAAATGGCGCGGGTCCACATCGCCAAAATTAAACCGGACCCGATTTAGCGGAAAATAAATAATGCGAAGAAATAAAGGTGCGAGAAATAAAGTTACATGGCTTTGGGAGATTTACAGAATTATAATGAACGATAAAAATAAATCATGCGAAATTAAATGATTAACGACGGGCGTTGGACCCTTTTGCAAAATATTAACAGTTTAATGAGAATTAAGAATTAAATGATTAAATGTTTTTGTTACTTTTTGTGTTTTTTAGATTTGAAAGAAAAAAGGAAATATTAATTAAAATTAAAATGCTAAACCCTAATTCTAGTATTTTTTAAGTTTATTATGAAAGATTTAAATTAAAACCTAAATTAAACTCTAAATTAACTTATGTACAATTTTTAATTTATGAAAATAAAATAATAAATAAATAATATTGTTATTCTGAAAAAAAAAGGAAAATTAAAAAAAAGAAAATAAAAGGTTATTAAACCTAAATTCTATGTTTGGATTTTTGTTGTGAAAAATATTTGATAAACCTAAATTAAAGCTAAATAATTACAAGCATTTATTTAAAAAAATAATTAAAAGAAAAATTATATTATTTTTGGTCTTTTCTGATTTTTATAATGTTTTTTGTATTTTGATTAAAACTTAAATAAAACAATAATTAAAATAAACACAACAATTAAAATAATTATTAAAAGATATAAGAAAAAATAAATAAATGAAATAGGCAAACCAGGGGGGGTGTAGCCCCAGATTAGGAGGTTCAGGCCTGGAAATTCTGGCCCAACAAGAGTTGATTCGTTGACTTCTCCAATTTGGTGTACCAACGCGTTGACCTAGGCTTAGTGGACCTTCAATCTCAGCCCTTGATCTATATCCATTAGGCATGTGTACGCTTGGATGAGGGTGGAATATGGTGATCACCACTATGAGCGCTGCATGGAATAATGTATTGAAAAATAATGTGAGAATTTACACAGACCTGGGACTTGAACCCAGGTCTTGAGGGTCATTCATGTCACGTGTTACCAACTGAACCAAACGCGTTAATTGATATATTATTATAAACAAATAATGAAAAAGCAAGACCAACGCATAAGGGTAAAAACGCGCGTAAATTTAAAACATCCAACCATGGCCTGCCAACGCATCATCATCTTCATCCTTTTTTTATTTTTTCTGAAACATAAGCCTACAGCAACGGTTTTAGAAACGTTGTTTTAGAGGGTTTATGAGAAAATAGCGACTGGCCCCTCGACGCTCATAAATTGAGCGCGAGGGTGCCATCTTCTTCGTCTCAACCTGCTTAAGCTAATGGCACTGGTCTGGAAGTGTAATTTTCCCTTGGGCAAAAAACCCCAAATCAAGAAACCTGCAACCCTAAATATCGTTCATGGCCAAATCACATGTATTGCTCACAAATGAAATTAATTAGTATGGTTAGCTTTAGAACATCATGAGAAACAAGAATTCATAAACAAAAAATGCAAAAGATGTATGATTCGTGATATATGATTTCAAAAAATTCGCTTTGCAGTTTGAGTTCTAACCAACGATTCTTTGTGCTTTAGTTGATGTTAATGATTGAGGAGCATTCAGGGATGTCTCAGGATGCTAATGGGATGAAGATTGAAGCTTGAATCGACCTAAAACCCTGATTTCAGTATTTGAGTTTTTGTGAAAAAATTCAATGTGCAAAAGGGTTCTTGGGCGCAGCTTCCAGTCCCCTGTGATTAGGTCTTTGATTCTGATCATATAGCCAAGCTTTTAGGTCAACAAAACTTGAGAAAATCCAAGGCATTGATTGTTTAGATATTTGATTTTGTTAAGAATCTTTTCACATCTTTTTTCATGTTGTTTTTGTTCAATCATGATCCAATCACACCAAAACTTGCCATAATCAATCAAGCACGAAATATTGAGATTAGAATGTGCACAAAAAGATTTTTTTAGGTTAGGTTTATATTTTTCATATATTAAAATGATTTAAATGAATATAAATTAATATAAATTCAAATAAATAATTAAAAAATATGAAAATACTTCCCTTTGGGCCTAGTGGTCGTGCATAGGCTTGGCATGAAGAAACTTGGAAGAAAAATGGGCCCAATAGCAAATTTAGGCCTTTTGCATCAATGTTGACTTTTCAAAATTCCTAAAAATTTCCCAACTTCCACAAGGCATAACTTGGTCAATTTTTAAGCTTTTCACATGTTCTTGGACATTTTGGAAAGGTCTTTGAGTCCTTTAACCAATGCCTTTGGTCCCATGTCATTTTGATTTACCAATCTCAAGTTATGGCCTTTGACTTAAAGTCACTTTTTGTTGACTTTTGAAAATGACCTATAATGTTGAAATTGATAACTTTTTGTGAGAGCATTTCTTGGACTTGGAACATGAAGATGAATTGTAGGAAATGTCTTTCTCTTCAAAATGAGCTTTGGATGGATTTTTTTTGATAATCCATGTGAAAGTTATGCCCTGGTCAATTTCAGTTGACTTTTTCAGCTGTCCAAATATAGCAACTTTTGCATCTTTGATGATTTCTGAGCCAAACTTTGAGAATCATGATCAAGCATTGATCAAATGATGTTTGTGGCTTCAAAATGATATGTTGACCAAAAATTTGAACTTTTGACTGTCAAATGACCATTTTGCCCCTACTGTTGACTGTAGTGCAATTTAGGGTTTTGACTGTGCAATTTTGAGCTGAATGCCTTGAAACTTGACATGAGGATGCTTGACCATCTTTGTAGGCATATGAGACTTGATTGGGCCTTTGAAAAGTTCATTTGCTTGACCAGAACTCAAACCCTAGTTTTGACTGTATAGGAGACAGTTGAGCTGCATAACCCTTGGGGAATTTTGTGACCTTGACTTGGCAATTTCTTGATGAATATGGGAGGGCAAATTTTGGGGCACAACAGTTGCCCCTGTTCAATCTTCTTAGACCTGAGGATGCAGATTGGCTGACGTGCCTTTCGTAATCCGAGGGTAGAAGATGATTGGACACTAGAGTGCCCAGAAATTTGCGCTCACATAGTAGCAATGATGATGAGGGAATGGGCTTATAGATGCCATCTGGATGTTGCTTGGATAGGATGATGGGCTTATAGATGCCATCTGGACGTTGATCGCGTAAGAGATTCCTTAGCGAGAACCTGCATACCTGCAAGAGAAAAATGAGTACCTGACATGTTGCAGGGGCTGATTTTCAGAGCTTGGTATAGATGTATCCTGACTGGTTACAGGAGCTGAATCTGGAGCTTCAAACGCTGATGAATGAACCAGGGATGGTTACTGCCTTAGCATGAATGGTAAGAGAGTCCTGAATGATTTCAAACTTCAACAACGCTCGTTGAGAAAATCTTGGTGAGGATTACCATCTTCGTAGTGTCAGGAAGAGAACCGAAGGACATTATAATCTCAAAGGGAGTCACCTCACTCACCGTTGGAGAGGGAACTATAGGAAATTATAATCTGGAAGGAAATATCACCTCACTCGCCGTTGGAGAGGGAAACATCTTGAAAGGGAATTACCACCTCACTCGCCGTTGGAGAGGGGACCATAAGAGAATATCACCTCACGCTCATGCCGGAGAGGGGAACATCTGAAGAAGGAATTACCACCTCACACGCCGTTGGAGAGGGGACCATAAGAGAATTATCACCTCACGCTCATGCCGGAGAGGGGAACATCTGAAGAAGGAATTACCACCTCACACGCCGTTGGAGAGGGGACCATAAGAGAATTATCACCTCACGCTCATGCCGGAGAGGGGAACATCTGAAGAAGGAATTACCACCTCACACGCCGTTGGAGAGGGGACCATAAGAGAATATCACCTCACGCTCATGCCGGAGAGGGGAACATCTGAAGAAGGAATTACCACCTCACACGCCGTTGGAGAGGGGACCATAAGAGAATATCACCTCACGCTCATGCCGGAGAGGGGAACATCTGAAGAAGGAATTACCACCTCACACGCCGTTGGAGAGGGGACCATAAGAGAACTTCTACTGAGTCTTTATCAGAAAAATCTGTTTGTAGTCGATTTAACTGGACTAGAGAAGTCTTTGAAATATATTTGAGAATTTCAACTGCACCCTTCCTGAAAGGTAGAGGTCAGTTATATGCGATGCATGATATGGATCAAGCAAACATGGATACGATTTATATGATATGATGTGTACATGCGTGCTATAACGATGTATGTGATGATTCATGTATGTTTTCGTCTAGGAAAAAAAAAAAAAATCCTTGACGGGTGCCGGGAAGTCATATCCTGGGCTGATGTTGAGGAAGAGATTTTGCTTCCGCTGTGGATGATTGTTGCAAGAATACCGGTAGGAGAAGATAACTCCGTTGAGGAATAAACTTGGCAAATGAAATAATTTTGCGGGAGAAAAGATACTCTAGCGATCATGCTGGGGAGTGCTACTCTGTGGGGATAGCGATGCTTTGCTGAGTTGATGAAGATAACTCCGCTGGGGATATCCTTGTTGTCGGAAGTGTTGATAGACTTCGCTGGGGGTAGGAAGATACTTTGCCGAGGACGCTCTTTCCGTGGCTTTTGGCTGAGGATAACCCAGTTATATCCTGTTACGGAAATAACTCTTTAAATCAAGCCGGGACGACGCGTTCGTGCTCTGCGAGGGGATAAGCTTCCAGAATCTACTGGGGATAAGCTTACTGCTTGAGGGATATGACTTCCAACTTTGTTGGTGAAGCTGGATTGGACTCTTCTGGGGAGTTTGATATGCTGGGGAAGTGATTCCTTTGAATATTGAGATACCGCCGGGGAACAATCTTTAGACCAAGACTGCCGGGGATGCTTGTTAAGAATGCGTGCTGCTGGGGAGGTATTGAGCTCTGCTGGAGGATACCCAACTTCCTTGTGATTTGATAACTCTGCTTGGAGAAGAATGCACTGGGCTGAATTACTCTCTGGGGAATTAAGATACCTGGTTGTGTTCTTCAGCTGAACCTACCTTGATACCTTGGAGGACAGAACAATTAGATCGCTTGGACAACTCTTTATTGCCCCTGTTTCTGAGGTATGAGAGGAAGACCTGTGAGGTGCTGATAGTTGTTGACAAACCTTCTTCTGGTAGGCCAGTGACAAGATGCCGGGACATAGTCGTACGCTTTAATCCCTAACTTTTGCCTGGACCGCCCTTTCGGGTTTTCAGTCCACCGGGATACCCATTTTTGCCCAAGCCGCCTTTTCAGGTTTTCGACTTGCCGGGTGTACAGATTTTTTTTTTTTACTTCATCCCTTCATTTTGCCCGAACCCTTTTGGTTCGCCGGGAAGCCCTTATTTTTGCCTAGGTGTGTCAACCTAGCGGGTCTTTGATTATGCGCAGTGTCTTTTCGACTATGTCCATGTTCTTAGAATGCAGGGAGGTGCCCCTGGCTGCTCTTAATGCCATATTACCAGAAGGTGTCTGATCGTGCAAGATTTGTTGCTGGAGTGCCCTAAGTGACTCAGGCGGAGATTCGCCCCAGGCTGTTTGGCCTTTGAGAGATTCTCCGAATCTTGACTTAACTGCCCCCGATGATGGACAATAGTCATACCTGCCCCTTGATTGGAAGTGCTTCCGTTCATTAGGTATTCATCGCGCGAATTTCCCTGCTGTTTAAACAAAAGGTCATATGCAAACAAAGTTATATCAAAAATGCAAAGCTTATGTCTGTCTTGAAGATTTTGAAAAATGCATTCTTTTTTCATAAAACAAGTGAATGTTTGTAAAACGTGATGTCAACTCCGTATTTACCATAGGCCTTAAGGAGTCAGGATACCTTTCGTAACAGTATGCCCTCGAACTAACCCATGCTTCAGCTAGGACTTTTAAGGGTTATAACGTGGTCTGGTTCATGGTTTAAGAAACAAAGGATAAAGGCTCAAATTATTTGTACCCACCCGCTCTTCGTGATGTTCTTCAAACCTAAAACTCAGTTGATCGTGCGTTAGACCTTGTTCGAGTCTTTGCTCTGATTTTTCGGTGATGATTCAGATATTGATGATTTATTCTGAATAGGCAGTCATTTTTGTTTTTGTTGAGGGTTTGTATGACCTCTTTCTTGACTGATTTTTTTTGTTATCCCTTTCTTTTTTTTGCCTGAACTGTTTCCTTTTTTGGAATTACAGTCAGCGGGATGCCCCAGTTTCGTAAGTCTCCTTCATGGATTTTGACTTAATGGGTTCTTATTTAGAAAGATACTGACTGCCTTTCTTTATTGATCATTCGGAACCATCACTGTCTTTCTTTGTTTTGTAAGGACTTCTTTGGTGCCATTCGTTATGCACTTGGATCAACTGAGAGACTACCCTGCCCCAGGTTATGATTAAGGGTTTTAAATTTCGAAAAGAAAAACTCCTACTTCTTTGGCTCAGATGGGTTGACGAGGGATTATCATCCTTATAACTCCAGTGTTTAGGGATTGAAACAACGCCTGTACCTCATCAGCGGGGTCTGTTCAAAAGCATACTGTAGATTATGGTATCTTTTTCGTCATCCTCCCTCAAGAGGCTTAGAATTAACGAGAGTTGACATCAGAAAAAATATGAAAACAATTTGCATATAGTGAATGCGAATATATTGATTCAAAATAGACATAAGCGATGCATTAATGGAATAACAATGTTTTAACATGAATAAATGTTTGAACGGTCAAAAGAAAAACACAACTTGAACATTCGAATGAACAAAAGTTTCTTAGTTTGAACTAGCTATCTCAGATGGAGAATTCTCAGCGGAGGATTTTCATCTCGCCATCCGGCATGAACTCTATCACCCCTTCGTCAATCAAATCCTGGATTTTATTCTTCAAGGTCCAACAGTCGTCTGTAGCATGCCCCGGGCTGTCTGAATGATAAGCGCAGCGGGTGTCGGGGTTATACCTCGAAGCTGTCCTGTTGGGATTTTTGGGAGGGTCCTTTAGAGTGATCAGATTGACCTCCAGCAAGCGCTTCAGTATAAAGGATGAGGGTATATCAGTCTCCGAGAAATGTCTTCCGGGCGCATTTCGTTTACGTTGACTACCCTGTTGAGGCTGGGCTCGTGACCCTGAAGCAAGCTGAGGAGATTTTCCTTTGTCTTCTTGCCCCGCATGTGGTTGAATGATGGCTGGAGCTTCCACCTTGGCTGTTTGCCCTACTGGATTATTTTGAAGCAGCTTGGTGACGAGGACCCGGAGCTCTTCTTGTTTTTGAGCTAGGTCCTGAATGAGAGTCATTTGGCCCACCAACTGCCCCATCATTTGGATCTTCATGGTTGCCAACTCAATTTGTAGCCCTTCCAGCTGATCGTTCCTGATGCCCCCTGCATTCCCTAAGGTCAAGTTCCTGGTGAGGAGAGTCTTTATTTCTTCTTGCCCCTGGGATAGGTTCAAGAACATTTCTCGCAGTTGGGCGTTCTGAGTACGGAGATCTTGGTTGTCTGGTTGGAAAGCCATTGCTGAAATAAACAGCGGAGATGGTGAGTGACCTGCAAAAGGGATACCTGTAATGCAATGATGAGTATGACATGTATGCAATGTTTTCAAAGACCTCGCGGGGTAAACAAGAAAATTTGTTAGCATTGGAATTTATAGCTTGATTGAAGGACACCCTTGTTGTTGAGAATTCTTCTTCAAGGGTCAAAGGCTCACCATATCCAGTGGGTCATAGCCCCTGACTTTAGTCATCAGGTTTAATTTTGATTTCCCAGCAACCTGGGAACCTTCTTCAGGAGTCAGAGCTCACCATATCAAGTGGGTCATAGCCCCTGACAACCTTGGCTAGAGGAAAATAAATCCTCTTTGCCCCTTGCTGGGATAATGGTTCATCATGACCTGCATCACAAGTCCTTGAGATCCTTGAAATGGGTTAGGATGTATGCAATGGTATGATGTCATGCTATGCATGGGGTGATGTAGGTAAACCCTGTTATGAGTCCCAATTAAGGACTATAAACAGACCCTGCAAGAAATTCAGTATACTTTGTTATGAGTCCCAATTAAGGGCTATAAACAAAACCTGCAAGAGATCTAGTAAACCCTGTTATGAGTCCCAGTTAAGGACTATAAACAAAACCTGCAAGAAATTTGGTCAACCTTGTTATGAGTCCCAATTAAGGACTATAAACAAGACCTGCAAGAAATTTAGTACCCTGTTATGAGTCCCAATTAAGGACTATAAACAAGACCTGCAAGTAGTTCATGTGTCAGCTAACAAGCATGCAAGTAGGCAAGTACAAAGGCACACAAGTCACATAAGAGAAAACCCTTGGGGTTTAAGCCAACATGGGGTCTGGGTATTACCCTCTTGAAGTTGGTGGGCTCAACCTGTCCTAATCAAAGTAACCGGGTTCTAAGGTTCCCAATATCACGGGATTGCTTTCATTGTTCATCGTTTCGATTTAGCCACTGAACTGGCGACCGAAATATTCCAGGAAAGCAACCCTCAATTGAGCGTAGTATCGAGTATCAACCAACCTCGGACTGCACCAAAGTCAGTTATCTCACTACCCTAAAGAGGCCAAGATTGTTCAATTAAGGTTCCTAAGGTCTGTTGATGCTTCACGACACCACGCGGAGGCCCCGTACTCTCCTTGACTGAACTCAAGGGTTACCGGTACACACCAAAGTGCCACATCAACGTAGCAGACTGTTTCAACCATGTCGGTATACCCCGCACAGTTCCCTCACAGCCTTGTTGCTACTTTCTAAGAAGGTATTCCCCAGATCCGGGTTAGGATCTATAGAACTCCCAAGCAACCCACAATTTAAAGCACACAAAGCAATACAATTGAAAACATAGTTATGACCTAGCCCTAAGGTACACCCCACTTTATAAGATATGTCCCCAGCAGAGTCGCCAGTTCTGTGATCGGTGGATCTGGAACTGACTGTTTAACGCTGGTTCGCGAAATGTCGCGGAAGCAAGAGTCGCCACCGTCTTTTATTTTCTCCAAATGGAAAGGACAAAAGCACAGAAAAATTCCTTTTAAGAGATTGCTCTCGGTTCGGGAGGTAGGTTATAGAAAGGGAAGGTGTTAGCACCCTTTCTATCCATGGTTATCCATGGGCTCTTAGATACTTGCTCAATGTGTTTTCAAAATTGTTTGTTTGCTTTTCAATGTGGGTTTAAAAAGTTTCTTTGAAAAATTTCAGATCGACTCGTACGTCAGAGTGTTTGAAAAATTTGCTTTGAAAGCTTTTGAAAATGTGTCGGTGTGAAAAGTCTTTTTGAGTTTGTTTTGAGATTAGAGCAAGTATCCTTGAGAACCTACCTACCCTAAGGAATTCGTCTGTGTAAGAGTCCTTAAAAGTAGTACCATCCCACCATTGAGAGGTAGGTAGCACCACCGTTGGAGGTGTTCGGGTCAATTCGAGGTTAGGGACATGGTGATCACCAGAGCAATGGGAAGACACCTTAGAAGCTACCCTCATGCCAGGTTCCCGGATCATGAGGACTTACTAAGACGTCCTCTACTCGACGACCACCTTTCGAAAGGCAACAGTGAGGTGTACCCTAGGGGTGGTGTGTGCGAATCGTGTGTCATGTTTCAGTTATTTGTCTTGTCGTGTTTGTTGTGATCTACGCTTGATTTTAATTTGTCCATTCATTCTTGCATGCATATTTAACAGTTATAAAATTTGCGGAAAATAAATCTAAGACTATTACAAATGGCGCGGGTCCACATCGCCAAAATTAAACCGGACCCGATTTAGCGGAAAATAAATAATGCGAAGAAATAAAGGTGCGAGAAATAAAGTTACATGGCTTTGGGAGATTTACAGAATTATAATGAACGATAAAAATAAATCATGCGAAATTAAATGATTAACGACGGGCGTTGGACCCTTTTGCAAAATATTAACAGTTTAATGAGAATTAAGAATTAAATGATTAAATGTTTTTGTTACTTTTTGTGTTTTTTAGATTTGAAAGAAAAAAGGAAATATTAATTAAAATTAAAATGCTAAACCCTAATTCTAGTATTTTTTAAGTTTATTATGAAAGATTTAAATTAAAACCTAAATTAAACTCTAAATTAACTTATGTACAATTTTTAATTTATGAAAATAAAATAATAAATAAATAATATTGTTATTCTGAAAAAAAAAGGAAAATTAAAAAAAAGAAAATAAAAGGTTATTAAACCTAAATTCTATGTTTGGATTTTTGTTGTGAAAAATATTTGATAAACCTAAATTAAAGCTAAATAATTACAAGCATTTATTTAAAAAAATAATTAAAAGAAAAATTATATTATTTTTGGTCTTTTCTGATTTTTATAATGTTTTTTGTATTTTGATTAAAACTTAAATAAAACAATAATTAAAATAAACACAACAATTAAAATAATTATTAAAAGATATAAGAAAAAATAAATAAATGAAATAGGCAAACCAGGGGGGGTGTAGCCCCAGATTAGGAGGTTCAGGCCTGGAAATTCTGGCCCAACAAGAGTTGATTCGTTGACTTCTCCAATTTGGTGTACCAACGCGTTGACCTAGGCTTAGTGGACCTTCAATCTCAGCCCTTGATCTATATCCATTAGGCATGTGTACGCTTGGATGAGGGTGGAATATGGTGATCACCACTATGAGCGCTGCATGGAATAATGTATTGAAAAATAATGTGAGAATTTACACAGACCTGGGACTTGAACCCAGGTCTTGAGGGTCATTCATGTCACGTGTTACCAACTGAACCAAACGCGTTAATTGATATATTATTATAAACAAATAATGAAAAAGCAAGACCAACGCATAAGGGTAAAAACGCGCGTAAATTTAAAACATCCAACCATGGCCTGCCAACGCATCATCATCTTCATCCTTTTTTTATTTTTTCTGAAACATAAGCCTACAGCAACGGTTTTAGAAACGTTGTTTTAGAGGGTTTATGAGAAAATAGCGACTGGCCCCTCGACGCTCATAAATTGAGCGCGAGGGTGCCATCTTCTTCGTCTCAACCTGCTTAAGCTAATGGCACTGGTCTGGAAGTGTAATTTTCCCTTGGGCAAAAAACCCCAAATCAAGAAACCTGCAACCCTAAATATCGTTCATGGCCAAATCACATGTATTGCTCACAAATGAAATTAATTAGTATAGTTAGCTTTAGAACATCATGAGAAACAAGAATTCATAAACAAAAAATGCAAAAGATGTATGATTCGTGATATATGATTTCAAAAAATTCGCTTTGCAGTTTGAGTTCTAACCAACGATTCTTTGTGCTTTAGTTGATGTTAATGATTGAGGAGCATTCAGGGATGTCTCAGGATGCTAATGGGATGAAGATTGAAGCTTGAATCGACCTAAAACCCTGATTTCAGTATTTGAGTTTTTGTGAAAAAATTCAATGTGCAAAAGGGTTCTTGGGCGCAGCTTCCAGTCCCCTGTGATTAGGTCTTTGATTCTGATCATATAGCCAAGCTTTTAGGTCAACAAAACTTGAGAAAATCCAAGGCATTGATTGTTTAGATATTTGATTTTGTTAAGAATCTTTTCACATCTTTTTTCATGTTGTTTTTGTTCAATCATGATCCAATCACACCAAAACTTGCCATAATCAATCAAGCACGAAATATTGAGATTAGAATGTGCACAAAAAGATTTTTTTAGGTTAGGTTTATATTTTTCATATATTAAAATGATTTAAATGAATATAAATTAATATAAATTCAAATAAATAATTAAAAAATATGAAAATACTTCCCTTTGGGCCTAGTGGTCGTGCATAGGCTTGGCATGAAGAAACTTGGAAGAAAAATGGGCCCAATAGCAAATTTAGGCCTTTTGCATCAATGTTGACTTTTCAAAATTCCTAAAAATTTCCCAACTTCCACAAGGCATAACTTGGTCAATTTTTAAGCTTTTCACATGTTCTTGGACATTTTGGAAAGGTCTTTGAGTCCTTTAACCAATGCCTTTGGTCCCATGTCATTTTGATTTACCAATCTCAAGTTATGGCCTTTGACTTAAAGTCACTTTTTGTTGACTTTTGAAAATGACCTATAATGTTGAAATTGATAACTTTTTGTGAGAGCATTTCTTGGACTTGGAACATGAAGATGAATTGTAGGAAATGTCTTTCTCTTCAAAATGAGCTTTGGATGGATTTTTTTTGATAATCCATGTGAAAGTTATGCCCTGGTCAATTTCAGTTGACTTTTTCAGCTGTCCAAATATAGCAACTTTTGCATCTTTGATGATTTCTGAGCCAAACTTTGAGAATCATGATCAAGCATTGATCAAATGATGTTTGTGGCTTCAAAATGATATGTTGACCAAAAATTTGAACTTTTGACTGTCAAATGACCATTTTGCCCCTACTGTTGACTATAGTGCAATTTAGGGTTTTGACTGTGCAATTTTGAGCTGAATGCCTTGAAACTTGACATGAGGATGCTTGACCATCTTTGTAGGCATATGAGACTTGATTGGGCCTTTGAAAAGTTCATTTGCTTGACCAGAACTCAAACCCTAGTTTTGACTGTATAGGAGACAGTTGAGCTGCATAACCCTTGGGGAATTTTGTGACCTTGACTTGGCAATTTCTTGATGAATATGGGAGGGCAAATTTTGGGGCACAACAGTTGCCCCTGTTCAATCTTCTTAGACCTGAGGATGCAGATTGGCTGACGTGCCTTTCGTAATCCGAGGGTAGAAGATGATTGGACACTAGAGTGCCCAGAAATTTGCGCTCACATAGTAGCAAAGATGATGAGGGAATGGGCTTATAGATGCCATCTGGATGTTGCTTGGATAGGATGATGGGCTTATAGATGCCATCTGGACGTTGATCGCGTAAGAGATTCCTTAGCGAGAACCTGCATACCTGCAAGAGAAAAATGAGTACCTGACATGTTGCAGGGGCTGATTTTCAGAGCTTGGTATAGATGTATCCTGACTGGTTACAGGAGCTGAATCTGGAGCTTCAAACGCTGATGAATGAACCAGGGATGGTTACTGCCTTAGCATGAATGGTAAGAGAGTCCTGAATGATTTCAAACTTCAACAACGCTCGTTGAGAAAATCTTGGTGAGGATTACCATCTTCGTAGTGTCAGGAAGAGAACCGAAGGACATTATAATCTCAAAGGGAGTCACCTCACTCACCGTTGGAGAGGGAACTATAGGAAATTATAATCTGGAAGGAAATATCACCTCACTCGCCGTTGGAGAGGGAAACATCTTGAAAGGGAATTACCACCTCACTCGCCGTTGGAGAGGGGACCATAAGAGAATATCACCTCACGCTCATGCCGGAGAGGGGAACATCTGAAGAAGGAATTACCACCTCACACGCCGTTGGAGAGGGGACCATAAGAGAATTATCACCTCACGCTCATGCCGGAGAGGGGAACATCTGAAGAAGGAATTACCACCTCACACGCCGTTGGAGAGGGGACCATAAGAGAATTATCACCTCACGCTCATGCCGGAGAGGGGAACATCTGAAGAAGGAATTACCACCTCACACGCCGTTGGAGAGGGGACCATAAGAGAATATCACCTCACGCTCATGCCGGAGAGGGGAACATCTGAAGAAGGAATTACCACCTCACACGCCGTTGGAGAGGGGACCATAAGAGAATATCACCTCACGCTCATGCCGGAGAGGGGAACATCTGAAGAAGGAATTACCACCTCACACGCCGTTGGAGAGGGGACCATAAGAGAACTTCTACTGAGTCTTTATCAGAAAAATCTGTTTGTAGTCGATTTAACTGGACTAGAGAAGTCTTTGAAATATATTTGAGAATTTCAACTGCACCCTTCCTGAAAGGTAGAGGTCAGTTATATGCGATGCATGATATGGATCAAGCAAACATGGATACGATTTATATGATATGATGTGTACATGCGTGCTATAACGATGTATGTGATGATTCATGTATGTTTTCGTCTAGGAAAAAAAAAAAAAAGATCCTTGACGGGTGCCGGGAAGTCATATCCTGGGCTGATGTTGAGGAAGAGATTTTGCTTCCGCTGTGGATGATTGTTGCAAGAATACCGGTAGGAGAAGATAACTCCGTTGAGGAATAAACTTGGCAAATGAAATAATTCTGCGGGAGAAAAGATACTCTAGCGATCATGCTGGGGAGTGCTACTCTGTGGGGATAGCGATGCTTTGCTGAGTTGATGAAGATAACTCCGCTGGGGATATCCTTGTTGTCGGAAGTGTTGATAGACTTCGCTGGGGGTAGGAAGATACTTTGCCGAGGACGCTCTTTCCGTGGCTTTTGGCTGAGGATAACCCAGTTATATCCTGTTACGGAAATAACTCTTTAAATCAAGCCGGGACGACGCGTTCGTGCTCTGCGAGGGGATAAGCTTCCAGAATCTACTGGGGATAAGCTTACTGCTTGAGGGATATGACTTCCAACTTTGTTGGTGAAGCTGGATTGGACTCTTCTGGGGAGTTTGATATGCTGGGGAAGTGATTCCTTTGAATATTGAGATACCGCCGGGGAACAATCTTTAGACCAAGACTGCTGGGGATGCTTGTTAAGAATGCGTGCTGCTGGGGAGGTATTGAGCTCTGCTGGAGGATACCCAACTTCCTTGTGATTTGATAACTCTGCTTGGAGAAGAATGCACTGGGCTGAATTACTCTCTGGGGAATTAAGATACCTGGTTGTGTTCTTCAGCTGAACCTACCTTGATACCTTGGAGGACAGAACAATTAGATCGCTTGGACAACTCTTTATTGCCCCTGTTTCTGAGGTATGAGAGGAAGACCTGTGAGGTGCTGATAGTTGTTGACAAACCTTCTTCTGGTAGGCCAGTGACAAGATGCCGGGACATAGTCGTACGCTTTAATCCCTAACTTTTGCCTGGACCGCCCTTTCGGGTTTTCAGTCCACCGGGATACCCATTTTTGCCCAAGCCGCCTTTTCAGGTTTTCGACTTGCCGGGTGTACAGATTTTTTTTTTTTACTTCATCCCTTCATTTTGCCCGAACCCTTTTGGTTCGCCGGGAAGCCCTTATTTTTGCCTAGGTGTGTCAACCTAGCGGGTCTTTGATTATGCGCAGTGTCTTTTCGACTATGTCCATGTTCTTAGAATGCAGGGAGGTGCCCCTGGCTGCTCTTAATGCCATATTACCAGAAGGTGTCTGATCGTGCAAGATTTGTTGCTGGAGTGCCCCAAGTGACTCAGGCGGAGATTCGCCCCAGGCTGTTTGGCCTTTGAGAGATTCTCCGAATCTTGACTTAACTGCCCCCGATGATGGACAATAGTCATACCTGCCCCTTGATTGGAAGTGCTTCCGTTCATTAGGTATTCATCGCGCGAATTTCCCTGCTGTTTAAACAAAAGGTCATATGCAAACAAAGTTATATCAAAAATGCAAAGCTTATGTCTGTCTTGAAGATTTTGAAAAATGCATTCTTTTTTCATAAAACAAGTGAATGTTTGTAAAACGTGATGTCAACTCCGTATTTACCATAGGCCTTAAGGAGTCAGGATACCTTTCGTAACAGTATGCCCTCGAACTAACCCATGCTTCAGCTAGGACTTTTAAGGGTTATAACGTGGTCTGGTTCATGGTTTAAGAAACAAAGGATAAAGGCTCAAATTATTTGTACCCACCCGCTCTTCGTGATGTTCTTCAAACCTAAAACTCAGTTGATCGTGCGTTAGACCTTGTTCGAGTCTTTGCTCTGATTTTTCGGTGATGATTCAGATATTGATGATTTATTCTGAATAGGCAGTCATTTTTGTTTTTGTTGAGGGTTTGTATGACCTCTTTCTTGACTGATTTTTTTTGTTATCCCTTTCTTTTTTTTGCCTGAACTGTTTCCTTTTTTGGAATTACAGTCAGCGGGATGCCCCAGTTTCGTAAGTCTCCTTCATGGATTTTGACTTAATGGGTTCTTATTTAGAAAGATACTGACTGCCTTTCTTTATTGATCATTCGGAACCATCACTGTCTTTCTTTGTTTTGTAAGGACTTCTTTGGTGCCATTCGTTATGCACTTGGATCAACTGAGAGACTACCCTGCCCCAGGTTATGATTAAGGGTTTTAAATTTCGAAAAGAAAAACTCCTACTTCTTTGGCTCAGATGGGTTGACGAGGGATTATCATCCTTATAACTCCAGTGTTTAGGGATTGAAACAACGCCTGTACCTCATCAGCGGGGTCTGTTCAAAAGCATACTGTAGATTATGGTATCTTTTTCGTCATCCTCCCTCAAGAGGCTTAGAATTAACGAGAGTTGACATCAGAAAAAATATGAAAACAATTTGCATATAGTGAATGCGAATATATTGATTCAAAATAGACATAAGCGATGCATTAATGGAATAACAATGTTTTAACATGAATAAATGTTTGAACGGTCAAAAGAAAAACACAACTTGAACATTCGAATGAACAAAAGTTTCTTAGTTTGAACTAGCTATCTCAGATGGAGAATTCTCAGCGGAGGATTTTCATCTCGCCATCCGGCATGAACTCTATCACCCCTTCGTCAATCAAATCCTGGATTTTATTCTTCAAGGTCCAACAGTCGTCTGTAGCATGCCCCGGGCTGTCTGAATGATAAGCGCAGCGGGTGTCGGGGTTATACCTCGAAGCTGTCCTGTTGGGATTTTTGGGAGGGTCCTTTAGAGTGATCAGATTGACCTCCAGCAAGCGCTTCAGTATAAAGGATGAGGGTATATCAGTCTCCGAGAAATGTCTTCCGGGCGCATTTCGTTTACGTTGACTACCCTGTTGAGGCTGGGCTCGTGACCCTGAAGCAAGCTGAGGAGATTTTCCTTTGTCTTCTTGCCCCGCATGTGGTTGAATGATGGCTGGAGCTTCCACCTTGGCTGTTTGCCCTACTGGATTATTTTGAAGCAGCTTGGTGACGAGGACCCGGAGCTCTTCTTGTTTTTGAGCTAGGTCCTGAATGAGAGTCATTTGGCCCACCAACTGCCCCATCATTTGGATCTTCATGGTTGCCAACTCAATTTGTAGCCCTTCCAGCTGATCGTTCCTGATGCCCCCTGCATTCCCTAAGGTCAAGTTCCTGGTGAGGAGAGTCTTTATTTCTTCTTGCCCCTGGGATAGGTTCAAGAACATTTCTCGCAGTTGGGCGTTCTGAGTACGGAGATCTTGGTTGTCTGGTTGGAAAGCCATTGCTGAAATAAACAGCGGAGATGGTGAGTGACCTGCAAAAGGGATACCTGTAATGCAATGATGAGTATGACATGTATGCAATGTTTTCAAAGACCTCGCGGGGTAAACAAGAAAATTTGTTAGCATTGGAATTTATAGCTTGATTGAAGGACACCCTTGTTGTTGAGAATTCTTCTTCAAGGGTCAAAGGCTCACCATATCCAGTGGGTCATAGCCCCTGACTTTAGTCATCAGGTTTAATTTTGATTTCCCAGCAACCTGGGAACCTTCTTCAGGAGTCAGAGCTCACCATATCAAGTGGGTCATAGCCCCTGACAACCTTGGCTAGAGGAAAATAAATCCTCTTTGCCCCTTGCTGGGATAATGGTTCATCATGACCTGCATCACAAGTCCTTGAGATCCTTGAAATGGGTTAGGATGTATGCAATGGTATGATGTCATGCTATGCATGGGGTGATGTAGGTAAACCCTGTTATGAGTCCCAATTAAGGACTATAAACAGACCCTGCAAGAAATTCAGTATACTTTGTTATGAGTCCCAATTAAGGGCTATAAACAAAACCTGCAAGAGATCTAGTAAACCCTGTTATGAGTCCCAGTTAAGGACTATAAACAAAACCTGCAAGAAATTTGGTCAACCTTGTTATGAGTCCCAATTAAGGACTATAAACAAGACCTGCAAGAAATTTAGTACCCTGTTATGAGTCCCAATTAAGGACTATAAACAAGACCTGCAAGTAGTTCATGTGTCAGCTAACAAGCATGCAAGTAGGCAAGTACAAAGGCACACAAGTCACACAAGAGAAAACCCTTGGGGTTTAAGCCAGCATGGGGTCTGGGTATTACCCTCTTGAAGTTGGTGGGCTCAACCTGTCATAATCAAAGTAACCGGGTTCTAAGGTTCCCAATATCACGGGATTGCTTTCATTGTTCATCGTTTCGATTTAGCCACTGAACTGGCGACCGAAATATTCCAGGAAAGCAACCCTCAATTGAGCGTAGTATCGAGTATCAACCAACCTCGGACTGCACCAAAGTCAGTTATCTCACTACCCTAAAGAGGCCAAGATTGTTCAATTAAGGTTCCTAAGGTCTGTTGATGCTTCACGACACCACGCGGAGGCCCCGTACTCTCCTTGACTGAACTCAAGGGTTACCGGTACACACCAAAGTGCCACATCAACGTAGCAGACTGTTTCAACCATGTCGGTATACCCCGCACAGTTCCCTCACAGCCTTGTTGCTACTTTCTAAGAAGGTATTCCCCAGATCCGGGTTAGGATCTATAGAACTCCCAAGCAACCCACAATTTAAAGCACACAAAGCAATACAATTGAAAACATAGTTATGACCTAGCCCTAAGGTACACCCCACTTTATAAGATATGTCCCCAGCAGAGTCGCCAGTTCTGTGATCGGTGGATCTGGAACTGACTGTTTAACGCTGGTTCGCGAAATGTCGCGGAAGCAAGAGTCGCCACCGTCTTTTATTTTCTCCAAATGGAAAGGACAAAAGCACAGAAAAATTCCTTTTAAGAGATTGCTCTCGGTTCGGGAGGTAGGTTATAGAAAGGGAAGGTGTTAGCACCCTTTCTATCCATGGTTATCCATGGGCTCTTAGATACTTGCTCAATGTGTTTTCAAAATTGTTTGTTTGCTTTTCAATGTGGGTTTAAAAAGTTTCTTTGAAAAATTTCAGATCGACTCGTACGTCAGAGTGTTTGAAAAATTTGCTTTGAAAGCTTTTGAAAATGTGTCGGTGTGAAAAGTCTTTTTGAGTTTGTTTTGAGATTAGAGCAAGTATCCTTGAGAACCTACCTACCCTAAGGAATTCGTCTGTGTAAGAGTCCTTAAAAGTAGTACCATCCCACCATTGAGAGGTAGGTAGCACCACCGTTGGAGGTGTTCGGGTCAATTCGAGGTTAGGGACATGGTGATCACCAGAGCAATGGGAAGACACCTTAGAAGCTACCCTCATGCCAGGTTCCCGGATCATGAGGACTTACTAAGACGTCCTCTACTCGACGACCACCTTTCGAAAGGCAACAGTGAGGTGTACCCTAGGGGTGGTGTGTGCGAATCGTGTGTCATGTTTCAGTTATTTGTCTTGTCGTGTTTGTTGTGATCTACGCTTGATTTTAATTTGTCCATTCATTCTTGCATGCATATTTAACAGTTATAAAATTTGCGGAAAATAAATCTAAGACTATTACAAATGGCGCGGGTCCACATCGCCAAAATTAAACCGGACCCGATTTAGCGGAAAATAAATAATGCGAAGAAATAAAGGTGCGAGAAATAAAGTTACATGGCTTTGGGAGATTTACAGAATTATAATGAACGATAAAAATAAATCATGCGAAATTAAATGATTAACGACGGGCGTTGGACCCTTTTGCAAAATATTAACAGTTTAATGAGAATTAAGAATTAAATGATTAAATGTTTTTGTTACTTTTTGTGTTTTTTAGATTTGAAAGAAAAAAGGAAATATTAATTAAAATTAAAATGCTAAACCCTAATTCTAGTATTTTTTAAGTTTATTATGAAAGATTTAAATTAAAACCTAAATTAAACTCTAAATTAACTTATGTACAATTTTTAATTTATGAAAATAAAATAATAAATAAATAATATTGTTATTCTGAAGAAAAAAAGGAAAATTAAAAAAAAGAAAATAAAAGGTTATTAAACCTAAATTCTATGTTTGGATTTTTGTTGTGAAAAATATTTGATAAACCTAAATTAAAGCTAAATAATTACAAGCATTTATTTAAAAAAATAATTAAAAGAAAAATTATATTATTTTTGGTCTTTTCTGATTTTTATAATGTTTTTTGTATTTTGATTAAAACTTAAATAAAACAATAATTAAAATAAACACAACAATTAAAATAATTATTAAAAGATATAAGAAAAAATAAATAAATGAAATAGGCAAACCAGGGGGGGTGTAGCCCCAGATTAGGAGGTTCAGGCCTGGAAATTCTGGCCCAACAAGAGTTGATTCGTTGACTTCTCCAATTTGGTGTACCAACGCGTTGACCTAGGCTTAGTGGACCTTCAATCTCAGCCCTTGATCTATATCCATTAGGCATGTGTACGCTTGGATGAGGGTGGAATATGGTGATCACCACTATGAGCGCTGCATGGAATAATGTATTGAAAAATAATGTGAGAATTTACACAGACCTGGGACTTGAACCCAGGTCTTGAGGGTCATTCATGTCACGTGTTACCAACTGAACCAAACGCGTTAATTGATATATTATTATAAACAAATAATGAAAAAGCAAGACCAACGCATAAGGGTAAAAACGCGCGTAAATTTAAAACATCCAACCATGGCCTGCCAACGCATCATCATCTTCATCCTTTTTTTATTTTTTCTGAAACATAAGCCTACAGCAACGGTTTTAGAAACGTTGTTTTAGAGGGTTTATGAGAAAATAGCGACTGGCCCCTCGACGCTCATAAATTGAGCGCGAGGGTGCCATCTTCTTCGTCTCAACCTGCTTAAGCTAATGGCACTGGTCTGGAAGTGTAATTTTCCCTTGGGCAAAAAACCCCAAATCAAGAAACCTGCAACCCTAAATATCGTTCATGGCCAAATCACATGTATTGCTCACAAATGAAATTAATTAGTATGGTTAGCTTTAGAACATCATGAGAAACAAGAATTCATAAACAAAAAATGCAAAAGATGTATGATTCGTGATATATGATTTCAAAAAATTCGCTTTGCAGTTTGAGTTCTAACCAACGATTCTTTGTGCTTTAGTTGATGTTAATGATTGAGGAGCATTCAGGGATGTCTCAGGATGCTAATGGGATGAAGATTGAAGCTTGAATCGACCTAAAACCCTGATTTCAGTATTTGAGTTTTTGTGAAAAAATTCAATGTGCAAAAGGGTTCTTGGGCGCAGCTTCCAGTCCCCTGTGATTAGGTCTTTGATTCTGATCATATAGCCAAGCTTTTAGGTCAACAAAACTTGAGAAAATCCAAGGCATTGATTGTTTAGATATTTGATTTTGTTAAGAATCTTTTCACATCTTTTTTCATGTTGTTTTTGTTCAATCATGATCCAATCACACCAAAACTTGCCATAATCAATCAAGCACGAAATATTGAGATTAGAATGTGCACAAAAAGATTTTTTTAGGTTAGGTTTATATTTTTCATATATTAAAATGATTTAAATGAATATAAATTAATATAAATTCAAATAAATAATTAAAAAATATGAAAATACTTCCCTTTGGGCCTAGTGGTCGTGCATAGGCTTGGCATGAAGAAACTTGGAAGAAAAATGGGCCCAATAGCAAATTTAGGCCTTTTGCATCAATGTTGACTTTTCAAAATTCCTAAAAATTTCCCAACTTCCACAAGGCATAACTTGGTCAATTTTTAAGCTTTTCACATGTTCTTGGACATTTTGGAAAGGTCTTTGAGTCCTTTAACCAATGCCTTTGGTCCCATGTCATTTTGATTTACCAATCTCAAGTTATGGCCTTTTACTTAAAGTCACTTTTTGTTGACTTTTGAAAATGACCTATAATGTTGAAATTGATAACTTTTTGTGAGAGCATTTCTTGGACTTGGAATGTGAATATGGGTTGAAGGAAATGTCTTCCCCTTCAAAATGAGCATTGGATGGGATTTTTTTTTATAATCCATGTGAAAGTTATGCCCTGGTCAATTTCAGTTGACTTTTTCAGCTGTCCAAATATAGCAACTTTTGCATCTTTGATGATTTCTGAGCCAAACTTTGAGAATCATGATCAAGCATTGATCAAATGATGTTTGTGGCTTCAAAATGATATGTTGACCAAAAATTTGAACTTTTGACTGTCAAATGACCATTTTGCCCCTACTGTTGACTGTAGTGCAATTTAGGGTTTTGACTGTGCAATTTTGAGCTGAATGCCTTGAAACTTGACATGAGGATGCTTGACCATCTTTGTAGGCATATGAGACTTGATTGGGCCTTTGAAAAGTTCATTTGCTTGACCAGAACTCAAACCCTAGTTTTGACTGTATAGGAGACAGTTGAGCTGCATAACCCTTGGGGAATTTTGTGACCTTGACTTGGCAATTTCTTGATGAATATGGGAGGGCAAATTTTGGGGCACAACAGTTGCCCCTGTTCAATCTTCTTAGACCTGAGGATGCAGATTGGCTGACGTGCCTTTCGTAATCCGAGGGTAGAAGATGATTGGACACTAGAGTGCCCAGAAATTTGCGCTCACATAGTAGCAATGATGATGAGGGAATGGGCTTATAGATGCCATCTGGATGTTGCTTGGATAGGATGATGGGCTTATAGATGCCATCTGGACGTTGATCGCGTAAGAGATTCCTTAGCGAGAACCTGCATACCTGCAAGAGAAAAATGAGTACCTGACATGTTGCAGGGGCTGATTTTCAGAGCTTGGTATAGATGTATCCTGACTGGTTACAGGAGCTGAATCTGGAGCTTCAAACGCTGATGAATGAACCAGGGATGGTTACTGCCTTAGCATGAATGGTAAGAGAGTCCTGAATGATTTCAAACTTCAACAACGCTCGTTGAGAAAATCTTGGTGAGGATTACCATCTTCGTAGTGTCAGGAAGAGAACCGAAGGACATTATAATCTCAAAGGGAGTCACCTCACTCACCGTTGGAGAGGGAACTATAGGAAATTATAATCTGGAAGGAAATATCACCTCACTCGCCGTTGGAGAGGGAAACATCTTGAAAGGGAATTACCACCTCACTCGCCGTTGGAGAGGGGACCATAAGAGAATATCACCTCACGCTCATGCCGGAGAGGGGAACATCTGAAGAAGGAATTACCACCTCACACGCCGTTGGAGAGGGGACCATAAGAGAATTATCACCTCACGCTCATGCCGGAGAGGGGAACATCTGAAGAAGGAATTACCACCTCACACGCCGTTGGAGAGGGGACCATAAGAGAATTATCACCTCACGCTCATGCCGGAGAGGGGAACATCTGAAGAAGGAATTACCACCTCACACGCCGTTGGAGAGGGGACCATAAGAGAATATCACCTCACGCTCATGCCGGAGAGGGGAACATCTGAAGAAGGAATTACCACCTCACACGCCGTTGGAGAGGGGACCATAAGAGAATATCACCTCACGCTCATGCCGGAGAGGGGAACATCTGAAGAAGGAATTACCACCTCACACGCCGTTGGAGAGGGGACCATAAGAGAACTTCTACTGAGTCTTTATCAGAAAAATCTGTTTGTAGTCGATTTAACTGGACTAGAGAAGTCTTTGAAATATATTTGAGAATTTCAACTGCACCCTTCCTGAAAGGTAGAGGTCAGTTATATGCGATGCATGATATGGATCAAGCAAACATGGATACGATTTATATGATATGATGTGTACATGCGTGCTATAACGATGTATGTGATGATTCATGTATGTTTTCGTCTAGGAAAAAAAAAAAAAAAGATCCTTGACGGGTGCCGGGAAGTCATATCCTGGGCTGATGTTGAGGAAGAGATTTTGCTTCCGCTGTGGATGATTGTTGCAAGAATACCGGTAGGAGAAGATAACTCCGTTGAGGAATAAACTTGGCAAATGAAATAATTCTGCGGGAGAAAAGATACTCTAGCGATCATGCTGGGGAGTGCTACTCTGTGGGGATAGCGATGCTTTGCTGAGTTGATGAAGATAACTCCGCTGGGGATATCCTTGTTGTCGGAAGTGTTGATAGACTTCGCTGGGGGTAGGAAGATACTTTGCCGAGGACGCTCTTTCCGTGGCTTTTGGCTGAGGATAACCCAGTTATATCCTGTTACGGAAATAACTCTTTAAATCAAGCCGGGACGACGCGTTCGTGCTCTGCGAGGGGATAAGCTTCCAGAATCTACTGGGGATAAGCTTACTGCTTGAGGGATATGACTTCCAACTTTGTTGGTGAAGCTGGATTGGACTCTTCTGGGGAGTTTGATATGCTGGGGAAGTGATTCCTTTGAATATTGAGATACCGCCGGGGAACAATCTTTAGACCAAGACTGCCGGGGATGCTTGTTAAGAATGCGTGCTGCTGGGGAGGTATTGAGCTCTGCTGGAGGATACCCAACTTCCTTGTGATTTGATAACTCTGCTTGGAGAAGAATGCACTGGGCTGAATTACTCTCTGGGGAATTAAGATACCTGGTTGTGTTCTTCAGCTGAACCTACCTTGATATCTTGGAGGACAGAACAATTAGATCGCTTGGACAACTCTTTATTGCCCCTGTTTCTGAGGTATGAGAGGAAGACCTGTGAGGTGCTGATAGTTGTTGACAAACCTTCTTCTGGTAGGCCAGTGACAAGATGCCGGGACATAGTCGTACGCTTTAATCCCTAACTTTTGCCTGGACCGCCCTTTCGGGTTTTCAGTCCACCGGGATACCCATTTTTGCCCAAGCCGCCTTTTCAGGTTTTCGACTTGCCGGGTGTACAGATTTTTTTTTTTACTTCATCCCTTCATTTTGCCCGAACCCTTTTGGTTCGCCGGGAAGCCCTTATTTTTGCCTAGGTGTGTCAACCTAGCGGGTCTTTGATTATGCGCAGTGTCTTTTCGACTATGTCCATGTTCTTAGAATGCAGGGAGGTGCCCCTGGCTGCTCTTAATGCCATATTACCAGAAGGTGTCTGATCGTGCAAGATTTGTTGCTGGAGTGCCCCAAGTGACTCAGGCGGAGATTCGCCCCAGGCTGTTTGGCCTTTGAGAGATTCTCCGAATCTTGACTTAACTGCCCCCGATGATGGACAATAGTCATACCTGCCCCTTGATTGGAAGTGCTTCCGTTCATTAGGTATTCATCGCGCGAATTTCCCTGCTGTTTAAACAAAAGGTCATATGCAAACAAAGTTATATCAAAAATGCAAAGCTTATGTCTGTCTTGAAGATTTTGAAAAATGCATTCTTTTTTCATAAAACAAGTGAATGTTTGTAAAACGTGATGTCAACTCCGTATTTACCATAGGCCTTAAGGAGTCAGGATACCTTTCGTAACAGTATGCCCTCGAACTAACCCATGCTTCAGCTAGGACTTTTAAGGGTTATAACGTGGTCTGGTTCATGGTTTAAGAAACAAAGGATAAAGGCTCAAATTATTTGTACCCACCCGCTCTTCGTGATGTTCTTCAAACCTAAAACTCAGTTGATCGTGCGTTAGACCTTGTTCGAGTCTTTGCTCTGATTTTTCGGTGATGATTCAGATATTGATGATTTATTCTGAATAGGCAGTCATTTTTGTTTTTGTTGAGGGTTTGTATGACCTCTTTCTTGACTGATTTTTTTTGTTATCCCTTTCTTTTTTTTGCCTGAACTGTTTCCTTTTTTGGAATTACAGTCAGCGGGATGCCCCAGTTTCGTAAGTCTCCTTCATGGATTTTGACTTAATGGGTTCTTATTTAGAAAGATACTGACTGCCTTTCTTTATTGATCATTCGGAACCATCACTGTCTTTCTTTGTTTTGTAAGGACTTCTTTGGTGCCATTCGTTATGCACTTGGATCAACTGAGAGACTACCCTGCCCCAGGTTATGATTAAGGGTTTTAAATTTCGAAAAGAAAAACTCCTACTTCTTTGGCTCAGATGGGTTGACGAGGGATTATCATCCTTATAACTCCAGTGTTTAGGGATTGAAACAACGCCTGTACCTCATCAGCGGGGTCTGTTCAAAAGCATACTGTAGATTATGGTATCTTTTTCGTCATCCTCCCTCAAGAGGCTTAGAATTAACGAGAGTTGACATCAGAAAAAATATGAAAACAATTTGCATATAGTGAATGCGAATATATTGATTCAAAATAGACATAAGCGATGCATTAATGGAATAACAATGTTTTAACATGAATAAATGTTTGAACGGTCAAAAGAAAAACACAACTTGAACATTCGAATGAACAAAAGTTTCTTAGTTTGAACTAGCTATCTCAGATGGAGAATTCTCAGCGGAGGATTTTCATCTCGCCATCCGGCATGAACTCTATCACCCCTTCGTCAATCAAATCCTGGATTTTATTCTTCAAGGTCCAACAGTCGTCTGTAGCATGCCCCGGGCTGTCTGAATGATAAGCGCAGCGGGTGTCGGGGTTATACCTCGAAGCTGTCCTGTTGGGATTTTTGGGAGGGTCCTTTAGAGTGATCAGATTGACCTCCAGCAAGCGCTTCAGTATAAAGGATGAGGGTATATCAGTCTCCGAGAAATGTCTTCCGGGCGCATTTCGTTTACGTTGACTACCCCGTTGAGGCTGGGCTCGTGACCCTGAAGCAAGCTGAGGAGATTTTCCTTTGTCTTCTTGCCCCGCATGTGGTTGAATGATGGCTGGAGCTTCCACCTTGGCTGTTTGCCCTACTGGATTATTTTGAAGCAGCTTGGTGACGAGGACCCGGAGCTCTTCTTGTTTTTGAGCTAGGTCCTGAATGAGAGTCATTTGGCCCACCAACTGCCCCATCATTTGGATCTTCATGGTTGCCAACTCAATTTGTAGCCCTTCCAGCTGATCGTTCCTGATGCCCCCTGCATTCCCTAAGGTCAAGTTCCTGGTGAGGAGAGTCTTTATTTCTTCTTGCCCCTGGGATAGGTTCAAGAACATTTCTCGCAGTTGGGCGTTCTGAGTACGGAGATCTTGGTTGTCTGGTTGGAAAGCCATTGCTGAAATAAACAGCGGAGATGGTGAGTGACCTGCAAAAGGGATACCTGTAATGCAATGATGAGTATGACATGTATGCAATGTTTTCAAAGACCTCGCGGGGTAAACAAGAAAATTTGTTAGCATTGGAATTTATAGCTTGATTGAAGGACACCCTTGTTGTTGAGAATTCTTCTTCAAGGGTCAAAGGCTCACCATATCCAGTGGGTCATAGCCCCTGACTTTAGTCATCAGGTTTAATTTTGATTTCCCAGCAACCTGGGAACCTTCTTCAGGAGTCAGAGCTCACCATATCAAGTGGGTCATAGCCCCTGACAACCTTGGCTAGAGGAAAATAAATCCTCTTTGCCCCTTGCTGGGATAATGGTTCATCATGACCTGCATCACAAGTCCTTGAGATCCTTGAAATGGGTTAGGATGTATGCAATGGTATGATGTCATGCTATGCATGGGGTGATGTAGGTAAACCCTGTTATGAGTCCCAATTAAGGACTATAAACAGACCCTGCAAGAAATTCAGTATACTTTGTTATGAGTCCCAATTAAGGGCTATAAACAAAACCTGCAAGAGATCTAGTAAACCCTGTTATGAGTCCCAGTTAAGGACTATAAACAAAACCTGCAAGAAATTTGGTCAACCTTGTTATGAGTCCCAATTAAGGACTATAAACAAGACCTGCAAGAAATTTAGTACCCTGTTATGAGTCCCAATTAAGGACTATAAACAAGACCTGCAAGTAGTTCATGTGTCAGCTAACAAGCATGCAAGTAGGCAAGTACAAAGGCACACAAGTCACACAAGAGAAAACCCTTGGGGTTTAAGCCAGCATGGGGTCTGGGTATTACCCTCTTGAAGTTGGTGGGCTCAACCTGTCCTAATCAAAGTAACCGGGTTCTAAGGTTCCCAATATCACGGGATTGCTTTCATTGTTCATCGTTTCGATTTAGCCACTGAACTGGCGACCGAAATATTCCAGGAAAGCAACCCTCAATTGAGCGTAGTATCGAGTATCAACCAACCTCGGACTGCACCAAAGTCAGTTATCTCACTACCCTAAAGAGGCCAAGATTGTTCAATTAAGGTTCCTAAGGTCTGTTGATGCTTCACGACACCACGCGGAGGCCCCGTACTCTCCTTGACTGAACTCAAGGGTTACCGGTACACACCAAAGTGCCACATCAACGTAGCAGACTGTTTCAACCATGTCGGTATACCCCGCACAGTTCCCTCACAGCCTTGTTGCTACTTTCTAAGAAGGTATTCCCCAGATCCGGGTTAGGATACGACGTCACTACCAAGAAACCTGCATTGAATTGTTTTATTACATCGGCCTTGATCTTCTCGAACATATCGTGGCGCATGCAATAAACCTTTTATTTGATCGGAGAACAACCTTCTTTCATTGGCAGACGATGAACCACAATGTCAGTATCAAGCCCCGGCATGTCTTTGTATGACCAAGCAAAGACTTTAACATATTTGTGCAACATATGTACCAATCTGCTCTTGACATTGTCTTCCAAGTTGGCGCCAATCTTGACTTCTTTCTTATGTGCCTCAGTACCCAGGTTTACCATTTCGACTGGTTCTTCGTGCGGTTGGATGGCCTTTTCCTCTTGTATCAGGAGTCTAGAAAGTACTCCAAGTATCTCACAATCTTCTTCACCTTCGTCTTCTACTTGATAGATTGGATTTTCGAAGTCATAAATGGCAATTGCAGAATTATTGTCAATGAGATCCAGAGTGGACGTGGGTCTGCAAATATGTGTGTGTGCATGGTATGTCACATGGCTATTTGAAAATGCAGTAAAGTAAAAGAAAGAAAATGAGCACAAAATTTGAATGCAAAATCGTCCAATATTTTCATTAAATGAGTATATGATATATGAAATGATAAACCCTTAACAAATGGACCATTGTGCCCCGAGCAAGGCACATGGTTTAAAGTTATTATTTTGAAGGAAATTACACAGACAAAGTTCTTAAAGTAATAAAAACAGGAAATAGCAATTACTCCTAATTAAAGGGGATTAAGATAAAATCTTTGGCTTTCCAATTGTTAAGCCTTCCATCAGCAGTTGGGAATATCCAATCGTCGAAGCCACCATCACAATCAGTGTCTTCCAGTGCATTAACTTTATTGTTGCTAATACGGAGAGGTGGTCCACCAGCACGAGTACGTCGGACCTCTTTCTAAGCCTTTGAAGTAAAACCTGTTGTACCCCAAAATTTGCCCTCCCATATTTCTCAAGACATTGCAAAAATAATCTCCAAATGGCTCAAGATTGCTCAAGAGTTGAACAATCAAGTCATCTCCTAAGGCAGTCAACCTCAAATTAGGGTTTTGTGTTGAATCAAGGTCCTTACATCCAAATGACCCCAAGTTCTCCAAAATGTCCTAATATGTTCTCAAGTTCATCCATGTCAAATTTCAAGCCTTGCAGAGGAAGTTTGGTCAGTTAATTGCTCAAGAGGCCCAAAAATCGACTGTGCTAGGGCAAAAGTCAACTGTGACCCAAATACAGTCAAACCTCAAGATTTTTTGTCAACATTCTCATTTTGAAGGATAATTCATCATCTGATCAAGGGTTGATCATGATTCATCAAGGATTGCTCAAAATTCATCAAGATTCAAAAGTTGTTAAATTAGGGTTTTGTAGGAAAAGTCAACTCAACTTTGACCAAGCATAACTTTCTCATACTTTATGAGAAATGACCCATCCAAAGCTAATTTTGAAGAGGATGCAATTTCCTACAATCCATCTTCACACCCCAAGATCAAGAAATGCACTCACAAGAAGTTATGAATTTGGACATTATAGGTCATTTTTGAAAGTCAACAAAAATACCTTTTTGCCAAAGCTTATAACTTGAGCATGGAATATAAAAATGAGATGAGACCAAAATGGTTGGTTATAGGACATCTCAAGGTTTCTAAAAAGTCCAAGAACACCTCCAAAAGTTCAAAATTGAAGAAGTTATGCATTGTTGAAGTTGGGCATTTTTCCAAAATTGCCAAAAGTCAACTATCCCCAAAACTTCAAATTTTGACAAATGGCCCCACTTTTTCCACTTGATTTGATCTTGTCACACCACACACGTGTCCTATCTTCAGTTTTATGTCAATTCATTAATTTTTCTATTTTATTTTATTTTTATTGAATTAATTCACTTTTAATCAATTTAAATCCAAATAAAATCCAAATATTGATGAAATAAGATCTTTTTGATTGATACATGTTTCAATTATCATCATGGACCAGATCAAATCTGAATCATGCCATGTTATGAACAAAATATTTGATTTGAGACAATTTTAGAAGCTTTTTAATGGTGATTCATATCAAATCTACAAACATCAATGCTCATGGATTCAAGGCCCAAAATTAAACCTAATTCACTCTATTATACTCACACAATGCAAAGGCACAAAAAACACGACCTAGAGGCTGCACAAACTGCAATACCAAAACGTGAAAAAAGCTTGAAAAGTTGGAAATCGAAATCAGACTTAGAATCCAATTCAAGGCAAAAGCTCAACATATACTTCTTGCCTGACATTCCCTGAAGCTATAGGAATCAAAAGCAAGCCCTGAAACCACCTAAATCGCACTGTAAGTATCTCTGAAAGTGGCCATGTACACGAAATCGTATTCCCATATTCCTGTATCTTTTGAGCAAGTACCTAAGAGCCCGTGGATAACCACGGATAGAAAGGGTGCTAACACCTTCCCTTTCTATAATCTACCTCTCGAACCTGAGAAATATCTCGAAAAGGAATTTTTCTGTGATTTTTTCCTTTCCTTGTTGGATAAAATAAAAGTCAGTGGCGACTCTTGCTTAGCGCAAAATTTTGCGAAAACAAAAGCAAACGCGAACCAGCATTCCAAAAATAATCAGTTCTCTTCCCACCGTATCGCCAGAACTGGCGACTCTGCTGGGGAATATTATAAGTGAGGTGTACCTTAGGATTAAATCATTATGTTTTCAATTGTATGCTTTGTATGATTTACATTTGTGGGCTTGTATCGGAGTTACTATAGATCGTAACCCGGATCTGGGGGATCCTTTTAGGTAAGTAGCAATAAACTGTGAGGGAATTGTACGGTGTAGACCGATACGGTTGAAGCAGTAGCTACGTTGGTGTGGAACTTTAGTCTGTACCGATATCCCTTGTGTTGGAACGAGGAGAATATGGGTCTTCTAAGGGGTCATTAAGCACCAGCTGACCTTAAAACCTTTAAATTGACCAACTTGGCCATAGAACAGTAGCAGTATGCTACACTCATTGAGACTAAACTCTCGTGATGATTCTGGCCATAAGAAAAGGTTGCTAAACCGGAATTATGATCGATTGAGGGTAGTCAGTGATATTAAGATCCTCTAGAACCCAGTTACTATTTTTAGGGCAGGTTTAAACCAACTGAACTGAAAGAGGGTAGTACCTAAGCTCCTTGCCAGCCTGAAATCTAAGGGCTCTCTGTGTGACTTATATGCCTTTACCATGTTTGTTGTTTGTAGATACTTGTGGTGTGCTTACTATCATGACATCATTACATCATAACATTGCATACATCCTGCATTGAACTAACCTATTTCAAAGACAGGAGGGATTCATCTTTGTTCTGTTTTGTAGGTCATCATGATGCCCATGCGTAGGAATACCATCTGGATTAACTTTTTCCAGGTTCCCACCTTGCTTAAAGATTTGGTTGCCAAGATGCCTGACACTACTTCCTTCATCATGAGGCATGGTTATCTTCTCAGTTTGGTCACCTCTAAATTGGACGAACAGATGATGAGTGTTTTGGTCTAATTCTATGATCCACTGTACCATTGCTTTACTTTCCAGGACTACCAGTTGGTCCCCACCCTAGAAGAGTTCTCTGAGCTGCTCGGTATCTCTGTTCTGGAGCAAACCCCATTTACTGGTTGGGAGAAGATTCTAAGGCCCGAAGAGATTGCTGCAGCCCTTCATTTGACCAAAGAGGAGGCAATGGCCAATTGGGAGACTAGAAGTGGAGCAAAGGGCTTTCTGACTAAATTCTTGGTTGGTAAGGCTAACTATTTATGGGATAGCCTAGACTTCAAGGCATTCGAGGATATTTTGGCTCTTCTGATATATGGCTTGGTATTATTTCTGAACTCTGACTCCTTTGTTGATGTTAATGCAATAAAGATCTTCATCTCTCAGAATCCGGTACCCACTCTCTTGGGTGACATTCTTCATCAGCTCTATGCTCGTACTGCCCGAAAGCGGGGAACCTTGATGTGCTGTGCTCCGTTATTGGCAAGGTGGTTTATTTTGCACCTTCCCAAGTCAGTGCTGAAGAACAAAGAAGGCATGGGCTGGGCCTATAGGGTCATGTCTCTCTCTCTCGCATAATGACATTATCTGGACTCTCAAGGGTATGGACGAGGTAACTATCATTGATACCTGTGGGGAGTACCATAATGTTCCATTGATAGGAACCCATGGAGGAATTTCTTACAATCCGTGCTTAGCTCTACGCCAGTTTGGAAGAGCCCAAAGAGAAGGACCTCATGAGCCGTTAATGCCTAGTATCATCTTTGATTTTCAAGGGGATAGCGACGAGCAACGTCGCAGATTCATAAGGGCTTGGCATAGAGTTCACCAATCTGATCCACATGAGCTGGGTCCAAAGACTTCTCTGCCAATTGAGCCATATCTCAGATGGGTCCGTATCCATGCCCAAAAGCTGGGTATGCCATATGAAGCCGTCCGGCCTGTCATTCTTGAAGTTGCTAATGAAGAAGGAGTTCTTCCAACCATCCTCCATCCTTATATGCCCACTGACATTGGGGCATTGAAAAGGTCTTGGATGCAGCTGAGGGAAGAACGGGATTCTTACCGAGAGAAGTTCAACGAGCAAGAGCAGAAGATCCAAAAGTTGACTAGGAAGTTGGAGAACGAGCGGATTCTCAATGACTATGTCCGCACTGATAAGAAGAGACCATGGGAGCGTTGATTAGCCTTTGTTGATTTCCATTTCAGTTTTATTTACTTTTCAGTATTTCCTTTCATGTAACGCCTTAAGGGCATCAGTTGAACAATTTGAATTCTAAAGTTTATCTAATAAAGTGTGTTTCCTTTATGGTTTACAAATTTGAATCTCTCAATTGTCTTTGAAATCATAATCATACGCATTCCATCCCATGCACTTCATAAACAGGTACCCATTACAGGTCTCTTATCTTCTTTGCTGTTTATTTCAGCATTCATCATGTCTGCTGAACCTTCAACTGAGCAAGCTATCAAGGCCATCCAAGCCAAGAATGCCCAATTCCAAGAGCTGTTCATGGATCTAGCTAAGGGTCAGCAAGATCTGAAGACCCTGATTCTGAAGAAAAAGAAGAAGAAGAGGACCATCATGTTCAACACAGGGCACAGGTTTGGAAACAGGCTTCAGAATGAAGTCGATCTGACCACCTCATCTGGAGGGAAAGATAGTCAAGAGGAAAGGAGGGCTCCTAGCCCTGTGGTCTCCAACAAGGAGACGGACTTCGACGAAGAGCAGTATCCTCCGGCCGAGGACAGATACAAGCAACTGGAAGACCGGTTGAGTGCTATGGAAGTTCAGAAGGTGCCTGGTCTGGACTTTGGTGATCTAGGTCTGTCATCTGGGGTAGTGATTCCCCACAAATTCAAGGCACCAACCTTTGCTAAGTATGACGGAGTTTCTTGTCCGAAGCTGCACCTCCGGTCATATGTGAGGAAGATTCAGCCGTACACTGCTGATAAGAACCTATGGATCCACTTCTTCCAAGACAGTCTCTCAGGGACTCAGCTTGAGTGGTTCTACCAGTTGGACAGAGCCAGTATCCGCAGTTGGGAAGATTTGGCTATTGCTTTCTACAGACAGTATCAGTACAACTCTGACCTCGCTCCCACGCGTACCCAACTCCAGGGTATGTCAATGGGAACGAGTGAAGGATTCAAAGATTATGCTCAGAAGTGGAGGGACCTCACCGGAAGAGTACAACCACCCTTGGCTGATCGGGAGTTGGTGGACATGTTTCTGGGGACTTTGTCTGGTCCATTCTTCAACCATCTGATTGGAAGCTCTTCGTCTGGGTTTACAGAGCTAATTTTGACCGGTGAGAGGATTGAAGCTGGTATTAAGGCTGGTAAGATACAAAAGGGTGCCTCATCGAGCACCAAGAAGAAGCCCTTTAAGAAAGAGTCCAGTGTTGTCTACAGTTCAAGAAGCCAAAGTAGACCTGAACGCCGCCAAGCTGTGAATGCGGTTGTTATTTCAAAACCTGTTGGTGCTCCTCAACACAACAATCAACAAAAGGACGAGAGACCTCAAAGGCAATTCACCCGTCTCAACATGACCTTATCTCAGATTCTGCCACAGTTGCTGAAGACCAATCTGGTGATTCCAAAAGAAGCCCCGAAGAATCCAAATACTACCTCACCAAAGTACAACCCTAATGCCCGTTGTGCTTTTCACTCTGATAGCCCGGGGCACAATACGGATGATTGTTGGGTTTTGAAGAACAAGGTACATGACTTAATTGATGCCAAGGAGATCGAGTTCAGAACACCAGAGAAGCCTAAATAAGATGCAAGGGTGAATGCTATCAGGGATGACAATGATGAAGAGTTTGATATCGACAGTTGAATCTACCCGACTGCCAATGGTGGATTAAGCAACTAGACATCGAAGGATTCCATGCCCGTTTCTGTTATCACCCAGTAATGAAACTTTTTATTTTGAATTTGTAACAGACAATGTGTTAAACTTTATGGCCCGATGTCTTACCTGGGGCACCGTGGCTTCATTTGTGAGGGCTTTATGTGTGTCATTTTCATATATCATTAATAAAAGCATTGGATGTTCTTGCATTTCAAATTTTGCGCTCCTTGTTTTTCTTTATTATATATTGCAAAACAGCTATTTTACACACACTCACATATACAGGTCCACATCCACTCTAGATCTCACTAATAATGACTCTGCTACTGCCAATTATAACTTCGAAAATCTGATCAACTTAGCCGAAGACGAAGGTGAAGATGATTGCGAAGTGCCTGGTGAACTTGCAAGACTTTCACTCCAGGAAGAGAGGGTTATTCAGCCGCATGAAGAGCCGGTTGAATCAGTGAATCTGGGTACAGAGACAGACAAGAAAGAGGTTAAGATCGGTGCCAACTTGGAGTTTAGTTTGAAACAATGGTTGATTCAGATGCTGCGTGACTATGTTGAGATATTTGCCTAGTCTTACGAAGATATGCCTGGTTTGGATACTGATATTGTGGTTCACCGCCTGCCTACCAAGGAAGATTGTCCTCCAGTGAAACAGAAGGTCCGCCGAATGCGCCCAGAGATGTCTGAGAAAATCAAGGCTGAAGTTATGAAACAGTTTGACGCTGGTTTTCTAGCAGTTACTTCTTACCCACAGTGGGTGGCCAACGTGGTTCCTGTACCGAAGAAGGATGGTAAGGTTTGAATGTGTGTTTACTATAGGGATCTGAACAGGGCAAGTCCCAAGGATGATTTTCCTCTACCTCATATCGATGTTCTGGTTGACAACACCGCTCAGCATAAGGTATTCTCCTTCATGGATGGTTTCTCCAGTTATAATCAGATTAAAATGGCTCCCGAAGACATGGAGAAGACAACTTTTGTCACTCAGTGGGGTACCTTTTTCTACAAGGTCATGCCTTTTGGGCTGAAGAACGCTGGGGCAACGTATCAGCGTGCCATGGTTGCTTTGTTTCATGACATGATCCATCATGAGATTGAAGTTTACGTTGACGATATGATTGCAAGGTCCCAGACTGAGGAAGAACACCTTGACCATTTGCAGAAGCTGTTTGACAGGTTGAAGTTGTACAAGCTGAGGTTAAACCCGAACAAGTGCACCTTCAGGGTGAGGTCCGGTAAACTGCTGGGTTTCGTCGTAAGCGACAAAGGCATTCAAGTGGATCCTGCAAAGGTGAAAGCTATACAGGAAATGCCAGCTCCCAGAACAGAGAAAGAAGTCAGAGGTTTCCTGGGACGATTTAACTACATTGCCCGATTCATCTCACACCTGACCGCTACTTGTGAACCAATCTTCAAGCTACTGAAAAAAGATCAAGTGATACGTTGGAATGATGAATGCCAGGCCGCTTTCGAAAGGATCAAAGAGTATCTCCAAGAGCCACCTATTCTAATACCTCCAGTTGAAGGGAGACCCTTGATCTTGTACTTGACAGTACTCGATAACTCAATGGGGTGTGTGTTGGGTCAGCATGACGAGTCTGGCCGAAAAGAGCATGTTATTTATTACCTTAGCAAAAAGTTTACCGACTGTGAGATCCGATACTCACTGCTCGAGAAAACTTGTTGCGCTTTGGCATGGGCTGCTCGCCGGCTGAGACAGTATATGCTGACTCACACTACTCTGTTGATATCAAAGATGGATCCAATCAAGTATATCTTCGAAAAACCTGCCTTGTCCGGAAGAATAGCAAGATGGCAGATGATCTTGACTGAGTATGACATCCAATATACAACCCAAAAGGCAATTAAGGGAAGTGTGTTGGCAGACCATTTGGCACATCAGGCAGTGGATTATCACCAGTCTATGAACTTTGAATTTCCGGACGAGAATATTATGCTAATAACTGACTGTGAGACACCTAGACCAGATGAAGGACCTGAGGAAGGATCCCGATGGTCTATGTACTTTGATGGAGCTTCAAACGCTTTGGGTAACGGCATTGGCGTTGTGATCATATCTCCTAAAGGCTCTCATACTCCATTCACCGCCTGACTATGTTTCAACTGCACCAACAATATGGCGGAGTATGAGGCGTGCATTTAGGGTCTTCGAGCAGCAATTGACCTAAGGATTAAGTTTCTGAGTGTCTTCGGAGATTCCTCTCTCGTGATCAGTCAGATCAAAGGCGAGTGGGATACGAAACACCCAAATCTTATTCCTTACAAGGAGTATGTGTTGACATTGATTCCCCACTTTAAGGAGATAACCTTTGAACACTTCCCTAGAGAGGAGAACCAGTTGGCGGACGCGCTGGCTATGATGTCTTTTATGTTCAAGGTCAATTGGGACAACAAAGCTCCCCGGGTTGTTATTGAAAGATTGGACGAACCTGCACATTGTTGTGATATTGAGACTGAAGAGGTAACAGAAAAACCCTGGTATCATGAGGTGAAGAGGTATCTTGAAGCTCAGGAGTACCCCGAGGGTGCATCTGTTAATGACAAGAAGTTTCTGAGAAGGTTCGCGGCGAAGTTCTTCATCAGCAATGGTATCCTTTACAAGCGAAACCATGATTCGACCTTACTGCGTTGTGTGGATAAGACTGAAGCAAAAAAGATCATGGCAAGTTACATGAAGGCACTTTCCAAACTCATTCCAGTGGACACACCATGGCAAAGAAGATCCTCCGGGCAGGATACTATTGGTCCACAATGGAAGCCGACTGTTATCAACATTCTCGGACATGTCACAAGTGCCAAGTCTATGCTGATAAGGTGCACATACCTCCAGTCCCCCTGAACGTCTTGACTGCACCTTGGCCTTTTGCAATGTGGGGCATAGATATGATCGGCGAGATCAGACCTATGGCATCCAACGGGCATCGTTTCATCCTGGTAGCGATTGATTACTTTACAAAGTGGGTTGAAGTAGCTTCCTTTACTACTGTAACCAAGAACGTCGTGGCACGGTTCATTCGACACAATCTGATCTGTCGATATGGTGTACCAGAGAGGATCATTACGGACAATGGCACCAATCTCAACAATAAGATGATCACTGAGCTCTGCGAGCAATTCAAGATACAACATCATAACTCTTCTCCCTACCGGCCGAAGATGAATGGGGTTGTCGAAGCAACTAATAAGAACATTAAGAAGATTGTGCAGAAGATGACCGTGACATACAAAGACTGGAACGAGATGTTACCATTTGCTCTTCATGGGTACCGTACCTCAGCACAGACATCAACAGGGACAACACCCTATTCCTTGGTATACGGCATGGAGGCTGTACTGCCCATTGAAGTTCAGATACCCTCTCTTCGGATCATGAAGGATGCAGGTTTGAATGAAGATGACTGGATTCAGACCCGACTTGATCAACTGAATTTAATTGACGAAAAGAGACTTACTGCTATTTGTCATGGTCAGACATACCAAAAACGGATGATCAGGGCATTTAACAAGAAGGTCAGACGACAAGAGTATCAAGTTGGGTATCTGGTAATCAAGCGCATTATCCTACCTCAAGGTGATCCCAGGGGCAAATGGACCCCTACTTATGAAGGGCCATTTGTGGTTAAGAACATTTTCTCAAGAGGAGCTATGATTCTAACCACCATGGATGGTGACGACCTTCCTCACCCCGTCAATGCAGACATAGTGAAAAGATACTACGCATAATTAAAGACCCGCTAGGTTGACTGGCCTAGGCAAAAATAAGGGCTTCCCAGCGAACCAAAAGGGTTCGGGCAAAAATAAGGGATGAAAATGAAAAAATCTGTACACCCGGCAAGTCGAAAACCCGAAAGGACGACTTGGGCAAAAATGGGTATCCCGGTGGACTGAAAACCCGAAAGGGCGGTCCAGGCAAAAATTAGGGATCAAAGCGTAACACTATGTCTCATTGGATCACCTTGCATCCAAACTTCGGTATCGACTATCAAGCTCAGATGGCACTAATCAACCTGATTCATCTTCAACTGGCAACAAAGTGATGAGATGCTTGAGGATATAAAGGCAATAGCAGAGTTGGAACCCAGTGGGATCATTCACATAGCTATTTTGTTTAGTTTTTCACAAATTGTGTAAATTCTATTTATTCGGCGGCATTCTCTTACTAGGACGTCAGCCTCTTGTACAAAAAACGCATATTTACAGGCCAAACTTCAAAATTAATACAATTCATTTTCAAAAAAAAAAAATTCAAACTATTTTTCTTTTATCTGTTTTGTTTTGCAAAGAACGTCCAATGTTCATTTTGGATATATGCATTCGACATTAATTACTGCTCATAAATATTTACATGCGAAACAAAGTGAATTACTGGTAATATCAGAAACAGGGGCAATAAGAATTGTCCAAGCTGTATAGTTACTCTGTCCACCAGGTACGAAGGTAAATTCAGCTGAGGAATATGTCTCAGATACTTTCACTCCCCGCAGAGTAAGGCAGTAATGGTAGCTCTCCCCAGCTGAGACTTACAACCATGAACGAATCAGCAATACTCTCCCCAAGCAGAGTTAATCTACCATCAACCTTAAAAAGGCTTGGTATCCCCAGAAGGTCTTAATATTCCCCAGTGGAGTATAGGAATATCCCCCAGTAAGTATAAGAGCATCCCCGTCAGTCTTAATATCCCTCAATGGAGTATGAGAATGTTCCCCAGCAGAATACAAGATACCCCCAGTGGAGTCAATATTTCCCCAAGCACGGTCTGAAGAAGCTTCCCCAACGGAGTTGAACCATCATCCCCAGTAGACTCTGGAAGTTTACCCCCCAACGGAGTACAAAATAAATCTCCCCAGCCAAATTCAAAGGACCATTCTCAGCAGAATTCAAAGATTATCCCCACAAGAGTCTAATAGGGTTATCCCCAGCAAGTTGCAACTAAAAGATCATCCCCAGCGAAGTTCTTTCCTTTCACAAACAAGAATGGAATCCTCAACAGACTCAATATCACCAGCAACGATAATCCATCCCCAGTGGAGCTTATCAATGGAATCCCCAGCAGAGTTTATCATTGAAATCCCCAGCGGAGCTTATCAGCGGAATCCCCAGCAGGGTTTATCATTACAATCCTCAGCAGAGCATCTCTTCCCCACAGAGTAATTCCCCTCGGAGTATTCTCCTCATCAATTTATTCCCCTCGGAGTATTCTCCTCATCAGTTTATTCCCCAACGGAGTCATCCTCTCCTACAGGTTTATCCCCGCAATCATCTTCGTTCATCATCCCCAGTGGGAACGAAGAATTCAACTCTACTCTCCAGCAGCTTCGGGATTTATTTTCCCAGCTAAAACATCACATTTCCATACATCATGATACATGCATATACGCATCATATCACACAATCTCATTTATATTGAGAACATCATTGCTTGATCCATATCAGGCATTGCATATGACTGGCCTTTACATTTCAGGAAAGATGCAATTAAACTCTCAACTATGTCAATGGAGACAAAACCAGTTAAATTGATTCCTAAAGATTTTTCTGAGGCCAACCCGTCAATGGAGACAAAACCAGTTAAATCGATTCCTAAAGATTTTTCTGAGTCCGACCCGTCAATGGAGACAAAACCAGTTAAATCGATTCCTAAAGATTTTCCTGAGGCCAACCCGTCAATGGAGACAAAACCAGTTAAATCGATTCCTAAAGATTTTTCTGAGGCCAACCCGTAAATGGAGACAAGACCAGTTAAATCGATTCCTAAAGATTTTTCTGAGGCCAACCCGTCAATGGAGACAAGACCAGTTAAATCGATTCCTAAAGATTTTTCTGAGGCCAACCCGTCAATGGAGACAAAACCAGTTAAATCGATTCCTAAAGACTTTTCTGATGCAAATCTAGTCAAAGGAGACAACCCGTCAAAAGAGACAACTCGTCAAAAGAGACAAACCGTCAAAAGAGACAACCCGTCAAAAGAGACAACTTGTCAAAGGAGACAACCCGTCAAAGGAGACAACCCGTCAATGGAGACAAAAATTAGTTAAATCGATTCCTAAAGATTTTTCTGAGGCCACCCGTCAATGGAGACAAAATCAGTTAAATCGATTCCTAAAGATTTTTCTGGGGCCAACCAGTCAAAAGAGACAACCCATCAAAGGAGACAACCCGTCAAAAGAGATAACCCGTCAAAAGAGACAACCCATCAAAGAAGACAATCCAGTCAAAAGAGACAAAACCCCTCTGGTCCAGTTAAATCGATTCCTAAAGATTTTTCTGATGCCAATCCCGTCAAAGAAGACAAAACCACCTACCAACAATCTCCAAATGGTATCTGTAAGCCCATTCCCGACATCACAATGCTGATACCATTTCATGCGAGTGCAAATTTCTGGGCACTCTAGTGTTCAATTATCTTCCACCTTCGGATCACGAAAGGCCCGAAAGCCAATCTATATCCTCAGGTTTAAGAAAATTGAACAGGGGAAACTGTTGTACCCCAAAATTTCCCCTCCCATATTTCTCAAGACATTGCAAAAATAATCTCCAAATGGCTCAAGATTGCTCAAGAGTTGAACAGTCAAGTCATCTCCTAAGGCAGTCAACCTCAAATTAGGGTTTTGTGTTGCATCAAGGTCCTTACATCCAAATGACCCCAATTTCTCTCCAATGTCCTAATATGTTCTCAAGTTCATCCATGTGAAATTTCAAGCCTTGCAGAGGAAGTTTGGTCAGTCAATTGCTCAAGAGGCCCAAAAATCGATTGTGCTAGGGCAAAAGTCAATTGTGACCCAAATACAGTCAAACCTCAAGATTTTTTGTCAACATTCTCATTTTGAAGGATAATTCATCATTTGATAAAGGTTTGATCATTATTCATCAAGGATTGCTCAAAATTCATCAAGATTCAAAAGTTGCTAAATTAGGGTTTTGTAGGAAAAGTCAACTCAACTTTGACCAAGCATAACTTTCTCATACTTTATGATAAATGACCCATCCAAAGCTCATTTTGAATAGGATTAAATTTCATACAATCCATCTTCACACCCCAATATCAAGAAATGCACTCACAAGAAGTTATGAATTTGGACATTATAGGTCATTTTTGAAAGTCAACAAAAACACATTTTTGCCAAAGCTTATAACTTGAGCATGGAATATAAAAATAAGACGAGACCAAAAGGTTTAGTTAGAGGACATCTCAAGGTTTCTAAAAAGTCCAAGAACACCTACAAAAGTTCAAAATTGAAGAAGTTATGCATTGTTGAAGTTGGGCATTTTTCCAAAATTGCTAAAAGTCAACTATCCCCAAAACTTCAAATTTTGACAAATGGGCCCACTTTTTTCCACTTGATTTGATCTTTTCACACCACACACATGTCCTATCTTCAGTTTTATGTCCATTCATTAATTTTTCTATTTTATTTGATTTTTATTGAATTAATTCACTTTTAATCAATTTAAATCCAAATAAAATCTAAATATTGATGAAATAAGATCTTTTTGATTGATACAGGTTTCAATTATCATCATGGACCATATAAAATCCTAATCATGCCATGTTATGAACAAAATATTTGATTTGAGACAATTTTAGAAGCTTTTTAATGGTGATTCATATCAAATCTTCAAACATCAATGCTCATGGATTCAAGGTCCAAAATTAAACCTAATTCACTCTATTATACTCACACAATGCAAAGGCACAAAAAACACGACCTAGAGGCTGCACAAACTGCAATACCAAAACTTGAAAAAAGCTTGAAAAGTTGGAAATCGAAATCAGCCTTAGAGTCCAATTCAAGGCAAAAGCTCAACATAAACTTCTTGCCTGACATTCCCTGAAGCTATAGGAATCAAAAGCAAGCCCTGAAACCACCTAAATCGCACTGTAAGTATCTCTGAAAGTGGCCCTGTACACGAAATTGTATTCCCATATTCCTGCATCTTTTGAGCAAGTACCTAAAAGCCCGTGGATAACCACGGATAGAAAGGGTGCTAACACCTTCCCTTTCTATAATCTACCTCCCGAACCTGAGAAATATCTCGAAAAGGAATTTTTCTGTGCTTTTTTCCTTTCCTTGTTGGATAAAATAAAAGTCGGTGGCGACTCTTGCTTACCGCGACATTTTGCGGAAAAAAACGCAAACGCGAACCGGCATTCCAAAAACAGTCAGTTCTCTTCCCACCGTATCACAAAACCCAATCCAAATTTGTCAAATTTGTAGGGGATGTCAGGAAGTTGTCCCCAGATAGTGCACCATTCATCTTCTATAACAACCCTAATATCCTTCAAAGAGGCTATTCTTGGTGTGCCTTTAGAGATTTTAGGAGTAGCAAGAGTAGCCACAACAACCACTAGAGGGATTACCTCAAATGCTTGACAGGGGGTTTCAATGAATTCACCATCCATTTCAACATATTTGAAAGAATTCAAATGGCTGACCATATATTCCTCCTCTCCACAGAATGTGACAACATTCCCTTTCACTGGGTATTCAACATTTATTGTAATGTAGAGGTAACTACACCTGCAACATAAATCCATGGGCATCCGAGCAAGCAAGAATAGGTCGTGCTGATATCCATTACATAAAAAGTTGAATTGGAAATTTGAGATCCCACTTTGATCAGTAGATCAACCTCTTAGTGGACCATTCTTTTCGAACCATCGAAGACTCTCACCACAATATCGATGGGTTTTAGCACCAGCCATTGACAGTCCAATCTGTCCAAAGCACCTTTGGGTAAAACATTGAGGGAGGACCCAATATCTACTAACACACGCGCCATAGTGGTGCCTTTGCATTCAATAGAGATATGGAGAGCCTTGTTGTAATTCCTCCCTGCCGGAGTTAAATTTGCATCAGAAAATCCCAAGCCATTGTCAGCAGTTAGGCTTGCTACACAATTCTTAAATTGATTAGTAGTGGTTTCTTGTGGAACATGGGCATTCTTCAGGAATTTCAACAAGGCTTGGGCATGCGCTTCAGAGCATAGTAACAAAGACAACATGGATATATTTGAGGGTGTCTGCCCCAGTTGCTCAACTATTTTTTAATCACTTTTTTCGGATGATCTTCAGAATCTCTTCTATCTCTTGTCTAGATGGGTCTTCAATGGTAACCTCTTTTAGGGGTGCCTCCGTCAGGGAAGGCTCAATAACTTTCTCTTTACCTTGGGCATTAGCAGTTGGCCCAGCAGCAAGAATACGAACAGGTGTTGTAGTAGTTTTTGGAGGAGAGATCTTCGGGGAGAAGACCCTTCCTGTCCTTGTTACTTTACTAGTTCCAACAATGTTTGTAATTTCAAGTCCTTCACTTCCAGCAATCCATGACTCTTTCTTGACACCATGATAATAAACTTCTGCCCCATAGTTCCAGGGCACAATTTTGTTAGAGATATAGGGGACTGGCCCCGGTGTAGTAATGATCAAGGGAGCTACTATTGGCTCAGCAAATATCCTTATAGGGCCTTTAGAGGTGATCCTAATAGGATTATTTGAAATGGTGATTATGGAAACATCTTCAAGTGTACTTTTAGGTAAACTTTTTACGGATGGAGTTTAAACATAATTTCATGGCTATCAAGAGGAATGGAATTCTTGTGTCCTAGCGTCTCGCTATCGATTTTATGCACCATGCCCCAAGCCTTTATGAACCTTTTGCGGTATTCCTGAGCATCATTCTCATAGTTGAAGGCAATTCCTTGGATGAGCGTGTCATGTGGACCATCTCTTCTCGCATAACCAAACTGACGTAAGGCCAAACAAGGGTTGTAAGTGATTCTTCCCCTAATGCCTAAGAGAGGGACATTAGGGAATTCACCACAACGATCAATGATGGTAATATCTTCCGAGAACCGCGAACACCAATGAATGTCTGAATGCTTGAGGGACATCAGCCTACGAGACCATTTCAAACCCTGTTCATTCTTTAAAACAGCCATGGGTAGGTGCGAAATAAACCACCTAGCCAATAGAGGAGTGCAACACAGGAGGGTTCCCCTTCTATTTAGAGTGTGAGCATGCAGAGAGTGCAGAATATCCCCGAGTAATGTAGGTACTGGATTATGAGACAGGAAAACCTTGATAGTGCTTACATCTACGAGTTGATCAACATTAGGGAAAAGTACCGTCCCGTATACGAGAAGTGATAGCACCTCTTCAAAAGCTTGTAAATCTAAGGTATCCCAAAAATGATAAGCCTTCTCAAATAGAAACTTAACCCGAATTCCTTGGACACTCCCTCTAGCCTCTCAATTTGCCACTATGTCAGACCGTTGTAAAGACAGAGCTCTAGCAATTTCTTCAGGCTTTGGATGTTCTTCTGTACCATTGAAAGGCAACTGGTCAAGAATAGGTACTCCTAATAACTGAGAAAATTCCTCCATAGTAGGTACTAACTGATAATCTGGTAAGGTGAAACAATGGTGCACCGGGTCGAAGAACTGAAACAACACTTTTAACAACTTTTCATCAGGTTTTGCAGTGACCAGATTGAGTAACTGACTATGCTTTCTAGTGAAATGAGAACCTTCTAGAACCCTTAATGCCAGATCCTTTAGTTGAAGAGGCTTTTTCACAAGGTTGATTTGTATAGTGTTCCTACGGGCAGATGCCATGTCCTACAAAACAGAGCAAAAATGAGCCTTGGGGAATCCTTGAAATGGTTAGTCATGATATGTGTGATCGGTGGATCTGGAACTGACTGTTTTAAAGCTGGTTCGCGAAAATGTCGCGGAAGCAAGAGTCGCCACCGTCTTTTATTTTCTCCAATTGGAAAGGACAAAAGCACAGAAAAATTCCTTAAAGAGATTGCTCTCGGTTCGGGAGGTAGGTTATAGAAAGGGAAGGTGTTAGCACCCTTTCTATCCATGGTTATCCATGGGCTCTTAGATACTTGCTCAATGTGTTTTCAAAATGTTTGCTTGCTTTTCAATTGTGGGTTTTTAAAAAGTTTCTTTGAAAAAATTTCAGTTCGACTCGTACGTCAGAGTGTTTGAAAAGTTTGCTTTTTGAAAGCTTTTGAAAATGTGTTGGTGAAAAGAAGTTTTGATTTGTTTGAAATTAGAGCAAGTATCCTTGAGAACCTACCTACCCTAAGGAATTCGTCTGTGTAAATGTCCTTTAAAGTAGTGCCATCCCACCATTGAGAGGTAGGTAGCACCACTGTTGGAGGTGTTCGGGTCAATTCGAGTTTTTTAGGGACATGGTGATCACCGGAGCAATGGGAAGACACCTTAGAAGCTACCCTCATGCCAGGTTCCCGGATCATGAGGACTTACTAAGACGTCCTCTACTCGACGACCACCTTTCGAGGGGCAAGGCAACAGTGAAGCGTACCCTAGGGGTGGTGTGTGAATTGTGTGTCATTTTCAGTTTATTGTTCGTCTTGTCATGCATTGGTGATCTAACGATTCGATTTTATTTTTGGGCATTCATTCTTGCATGCATTTAACAGTTAAAAGTGCGGGAATTTAAAGTGCGGAAAAGATAAAAGTCCTACGCTATTACAAAGGGCGCGGGTCTACAACGCCAAATTAATCCAGACCCGATTTAAAATAAATTGCAGAAAAGAAATGTCTAATAGCTATTACATGGCTTTGGTACAAGTACATTATATTTACAAAAGAAATAAATGAAACGCGCGAAAAAAGAAAATAATCAAATGCGAGGGCGTTGAACCCTTTAAAGGAATTAAAATAATTAAGTTATCTAAAATTAAAATTAAATGAAAAATGGTATTTTTGTGTTTTTTAGATTTAATGAGAAAAAATAAAAATTAACTAAAATTAAAATGCTAAACCCTAGTTCTAATGTTTTTTAAGTTTATTATGAAAATATTGACTTTTAACCTAATTTAACTCTAAATTAATTTATGTACAATTTTTGATTTATAAATAAATAATATTATTATTCTGAAAAAAAGGAAAATTAAAAAAGAAAATAAAAAGTTATTAAACCTAAACTCTATTTTTGGATTTTAGTTATTAAAAGAATTAAATTTGAAAACCTAATTAAAACTAAATAATTACAAACATTTATTTAGAAAATGATTAAAATAAAAATTATATTCTTTTTTTGGTCTTTTCTGATTTTTGAAGGTTTTTATATTATTTATGTGAAAATAATTAATTAAATAAATAGCAAATAAAAAGAATAAAAAAGAAAAATTAAAGAAAGAATAAAAAATAATAAGGCAAACCAGGGGGGGGTAGACCCCAAAATTGTGAGGTGCAGGCCTGGAAGATTAAGGCCCATTTGTTTGAATTCATTGACTTTTCTAAGCCACGTGCACGCCTGTTGACTTGTCCTCATGGTATTCCCCAGTACACAACCCTTGATCTGATCCCACTAAGTGCTTGGCTGGCCTGATATGGTGGGTACACGGTAGTCTGCAACGTCATATCCACACCTGAACATATATTGAAAAAGAATATTGAAGTAAAGTAGACCTGGGAATCGAACCCAGGTCTTATGCATTATTCACGCGCTCGCTTGCCATCTGTGCCATTTAATCCATTCGTTATATAATAAACAAGTAAATCATATAAAACAAAAGCAACGCGCTAGTGACTGAAGCGCGCGAATTTTGAATGGACGAATCGCTGGTTGACACCACATCGTCGTCCTCACCCCCCTGCAAAACAAAACTCAAAGGCAACGCTTTCTTACGCGTTTCATTAGACAACTTTTGAAAAAATAGCGATTAGCTTATTTCCAAATATAAATTAGGCGCGAGTGTATGGATCTTTTCGTCCAGATGCGTTGAGTGTGATGGTGTTGCTCTGAAGTTCTAATTTTACCTGGGGTAGAAAACCCCAATTTGGCAGACCTGTAACCCTAAATTTTGGTCATGGTGAAATCCTATACACGATGCAAAAATCAAATTGGATATAAGGGTTAGCTTGGAAACATCACATGGAACAAGAATATATGATTGGAATGCAATGAAGATGCTTAGAATTGAGAATACGATTTCAAAAAAAATTTCTGTACAGCTTGAGTCGTAACTACCGTTTCTTCGCGTTTTGATTGAGGTTAAGGGTTGGGATGTGTTCAGTGATGCCTCAGGATGCTAATGGTATATGAATCAAGGCTTAAGAATCTCCCCCAGTAGTGATTTCAGAATTGTGTTTTTATGCCAAAATTTCAATGTCCAAAAGCTTGTTTGGGCGCAGCTTATGAGATGTTAGGCTTAGGGTTTGACTTAGTGATGATCATGGAATGGAATTGGCTAGTTATTTGACCTAGATTCAAGCTCATGAATGAACAAGTCTTAGGGTTTTTACCATTGACCATTTTTCCTTCTTTTTAGCCAAGACCTAGACCTAGTGTGAAACTTAACCCTAGCCTGAGTTTTTGAGTTGGCCCATGATACAAGGAAATTGTTCAAGCTCACATGACACTATTCCATTGGTTTTTGAATTTTATTTGAATTTTCAAAGATTTAAAATGAATTAAATTATCAAAAATTAAATAAAATAGAAAAATCAATATTTGGTCTTGAAATTAACCATGGGACACGTGTGGGGCATGACAAGGATGAACCAAGTGGAAAAAGTGGGGCCCTTTTGTCAAAAATTGGAGTTTCAAGGATAGTTGACTTTTGCCATTTCACAAAAATTTCCCAACTTCTACAAGGCATAACTTGCTCAATTTTTAAGCTTTTCACATGTTCTTGGACATTTTGGAAAGGTCTTTGAGTCCTTTAACCAATGCCTTTGGTCCCATGTCATTTTGATTTACCAATCTCAAGGTATGGTCTTTGACGTAAAGTCCCTTTTTGTTGACTTTTGAAAATGACCTATAATGTTGAAATTGATAACTTTTTGTGAGAGCATTTCTAGGACTTGAAGTATGAAGATGAGTTGTAGGAAATGTCTTTCTCTTCAAAATGAGCTTTGGATGGGATTTTTCTGATAATCCATGTGCAAGTTATGCTCTGGTCAATTTCAGTTGACTTTTTCAGCTGTCCAAATATAGCAATTTTTGCATCTTTGATGATTTCTGAGCCAAATTTTGAGAATCATGATCAAGCATTGATCAAATGATGTTTGTGGCTTCAAAATGATATGTTGACCAAAAATTTGAACTTTTGACTGCCAAATGACCATTTTGCCCCTACAGTTGACTGTAGTGCAATTTAGGGTTTTGACTGTGCAATCTTGAGCTGAATGCCTTGAAACTTGATATGGGAATGCTTGACCATGTTTGTAAGCATATGAGACTTGATTGGGCCTTTGAACACTTCCTTTTCTTGATCAGACTCAAAACCCTAATTTTGACTGTATGGGAGACAATTGCACTACACAACCCTTGGGGAATTTTGTAGCTTGGCTTGGCAATTTCTTGAAGAATATGGGAGGGCAAATTTTGGGGTATAACAGTTGCCCCTGTTCAATCTTCTTAGACCTGAGGATGCAGATTGGCTGACGTGCCTTTCGTAATCCGAGGGTAGAAGATGATTGGACACTAGAGTGCCCGGAAATTTGCGCTCACATGTTAGTAATGAGGGTGGAATGGGCTTATAGATGCCATTTGGAGATTGCTGGATTGGATGACGGGCTTATAGATGCCATCTGGATGTTGATCGCGTAGGAGATTCCTTAGCGAGATCCTGCATGCCTGCAAAACAAAAAATGAGTACCTGACGCGTTGCAGGAGCTGATTTTTAGATGTTTGGTATTGATGTGTCCTGACTAGTTACAGGAGCTGAGTCTGGAGCTTCAAACGGCGATGAAAGAACCAGGGATGATTACTTCCTTAGCATGAATGGTAAGAGAGCCTTGGGCGGCTTTAACCTCAACAACGCTCGTTGAGACAAATCTGGGGTGTCTTCTGCTGGGATAAGAATCAGGGAGATCTTAGGGTCGATCTGACTGAACCAGAGAGGCCTTTGACTGGGTAGGAATCAGGAAAATCTTAGGACGATTTAACTGAACCGGTCTAGGTCTTGAAATGTCTTCAACTGGATAAGCAATCAGGAAAATCTTGGGACGATTTAACTGAACCAGAGAAGGCCTTTGACTGGATAAGCAATCAGGAAAATCTTGGGACGATTTAACTGAACCGGTCTAGGTCTTGAAATGTCTTCAACTGGATAAGCAATCAGGAAAATCTTGAGACGATTTAACTGAACCAGAGAAGGCCTTTGACTGGATAAGCAATCAGGAAAATCTTGGGACGATTTAACTGAACCGGTCTAGGTCTTGAAATGTCTTCAACTGGATAAGCAATCAGGGAAATCTTGGGACGATTTAACTGAACCAGAGAAGGCCTTTGACTGGATAAGCAATCAGGAAAATCTTGGGACGATTTAACTGAACCGGTCTAGGTCTTGAAATGTCTTCAACTGGATAAGCAATCAGGAAAATCTTGGGACGATTTAACTGAACCAGAGAAGGCCTTTGACTGGATAAGCAATCAGGAAAATCTTGGGACGATTTAACTGAACCGGTCTAGGTCTTGAAATGTAGCTTGAGAACTTAACTGGATCTTTCCTGAAAGGTAAAAGTCAGTCATATGCAATGCATGATATGGATCAAGCAATGATGTTCTCAACATAAATGAGATTTGTATGATGCAGTGCGTTATGCATGCTATAATGATGTATGTGATGTTTTATGTATGTTTTCGTCTAGGAAAGTAAATCCTTGACAGGTGTCGGGAAGTCGTATCCTGGGCTGATATTGAGGAATAGATTCTGCTTCCGCTGGGGATGATAACTGCAAGGATACCGGTAGGAGAAGATGACTCCGTTGCGGAATAAACTTGGCGAATGGAAGATTCTGCAGGGAGAAAAGATACTCTAGCGATCATGCTGGGAAGCAATACTCTGTGGGGATAGAGATGCTTTGCTGAGTGTTGATAGCAGTAATTTGCTGAGGATGTCTTTGTTGTTGGAAGTGTTAATGGACTTCGCTGGGGATAGGAAAGAACTATGTTGACGATGACCTTTCCGTGGCTTTTGGCTGAGGATAACCCAGTTATATCCTGTTAAGGAAATAACTCTTTGAATAAAGCCGGACGACGCGTTCGTGCTCTGCGAGGGGATAAGCTTCCAGAATCTACTGGGGATAAGCTTACTGCTTGGAGAGATGAATTCCAATTTTCCTGGGGAAACTGGATTGGACTCTTCTGGGGAGTTTTGGAATGTAATTTTATAAGTTGAAAGGGGGAACCTATGTAGGGTTGCATGCTGATGAGTTTGTGTAAAACTGTATCTGAAATGGAGAAGGAACCTGGGTAGGGTTACTTTGATGATGAGTTCGTGTAAAACTTCGTTTTTTTGGAAAGGGAGAACCTGTGTAGGGTTGCTTGGTGAGGTAAGTTCATGTAAAACTTCTTGATGAATCGGGGTGAGGTTATCTTGAGCTAAATCCATGTAAGACTTCTGGGGGGAACCAGGGTTAGGTTGCCGCAGGATAAGTTCGTGTAAAACTTCTTGACGAACCGAGGTAAGGTCATCTTGAGATAGGTCCATGTGAGACTCTTGGAGGAACCGGGGTTAGGTTACGGCAGGATAAGTTTGTGTAAAACTTCTTGATGAACCGGGGTTAGGTCATCTTGAGATAGGTCCATGTGAGACTCTTGGAGGAACCGGGGTTAGGTTACGGCAGGATAAGTTTGTGTAAAACTTCTTGATGAACCGGGGTTAGGTCATCTTGAGATAGGTCCATGTAAGACTTCTGGAGGAACCGGGGTTAGGTCACTTCGGGATAAGTTCGTGTAAAACTTCTTGACGAACCGGGGTAAGGTTACTTGTGATAAATCCATGTAAGATTTCTGGAGGAACCGGGGTAAGGTTACTTGGATAAGTTTGTGTAAAAACTTCTGGAGGAAACCGGGGTAAGGTTATTTGGATAAGTTTGTGTAAAAACTTCTGGAGGAACCGGGGTAAGGTTACTTGGATAAGTTTGTGTAAAAACTTCTGGAGGAACCGGGGTAAGGTTATTTGGATAAGTTTGTGTAAAAACTTCTGGAGGAACCGGGGTAAGGTTACTTGGATAAGTTTGTGTAAAAACTTCTGGAGGAACCGGGGTAAGGTTGCTTCGGGATAAGTTTGTGTAAAACTTCTTGATGAACCGGGGTTAGGTCATCTTATGGAGGAGGAGTCTGTGTATGACTTTGTTTGAAGGTTGAGCAGAAACCGGTGTTGGGTTGCATGATTTTGATTAAGTGGATAATTGTCCTGTTTGGTCTCGGACGTTAGCCCATGATCTGGAATTTGTAAAGGTAGATGGTAATCATTTTTATGTTGATCTGTCCTTTGTAATTTGGTTGACAGAGCAATTGGATCGCCTGGATAGCTCATTATTGCCCCTGCTTCGGAGGTGAGGGAAGAGGATACCTGTGCGGGTGATCGACAAATCTTCGGGTAGGCAAGTGACGAGATACCGGAACATAGTCGTACGCTTCGATCCCTAACTTTTGCCTGGACCGCCCTTTCGGGTTTTCAGTCCACCGGGATACCCATTTTTGCCCAAGCCGCCTTTTCAGGTTTTCGACTTGCCGGGTGTACATGTTTTTCGTTTCATCCCTTCATTTTGCCCGAACCCTTTTAGTTCGCCGGTGTTGTACCCCAAAATTTGCCCTCCCATATTCATCAAGAATTGTCAAAGTCAAGGTCACAAAATTCCCCAAGGACTACACAGCTCAACTGTCTCCTATACAGTCAAACTAGGGTTTGAGTTCTGGTCAAGCAAATGAACTTTTCAAAGGCCCAATCAAGTCTCATATGCTTACAAAGATGGTCAAGCATCCTCATATCAAGTTTCAAGGCATTCAGCTCAAAATTGCACAGTCAAAACCCTAGATTGCACTACAGTCAACTGTAGGGGCAAAATGGTCATTTGACAGTCAAAAGTTCAAATTTTTGGTCAACATATCATTTTGAAGCCACAATCATCATTTGATCAATGCTTGATCATGATTCTCAAAATTTGGCTCAGAAATCATCAAAGATGCAAAAGTTACTATATTTGGACAGTTGAAAAAAGTCAACTGAAATTGACCAGGGCATAACTTTCACATGGATTATCAGAAAAATTCCATCCAAAGCTCATTTTGAAGAGAAAGACATTTCCTACAATTCATCTTCATGTTCCAAGTCCAAGAAATGCTCTCACAAAAAGTTATCAATTTCAACATTATAGGTCATTTTCAAAAGTCAACAAAAAGCGACTTTAAGTCAAAGGCCATAACTTGATATTGGTAAATCAAAATGACATGGGACCAAAGGCATTGGTTAAAGGACTCAAAGACCTTTCCAAAATGTCCAAGAACATGTGAAAAGCTTAAAAATTGACCAAGTTATGCCTTGTGGAAGTTGGGAAATTTTTGGGAATTTTGAAAAGTCAACATTGATGCAAAAGGCCTAAAAATGCAAATGGGCCCATTTTTCTTCCAAGTTTCTTCATGCCAAGCCTATGCACGACCACTAGGCCCAAAGGGAAGTATTTTCATATTTTTTAATTATTTATTTGAATTTATATTAATTTATATTCATTTAAATCATTTTAATACATGGAAAATATCAAACTTAACCTAAAAAAATCTTTTCATGCATGTTTATTCTTGATATTTCGTGCACTTCTTAATTAAGCAAGTTTTGATGAGAATTGATCAGATTTGAACCAAAATGCACATGGAAAAGATTGGAAAAGATATTAAGCAAATCAAATCTTCAAACAATGAATTCATGAGATTTTGTACAGCTTTCTTGACCTAAAAGCCTCTATACATATTCAGAAACATAACCCTAATGATTTGAGACTGCAAGCTGCGCCCCAAGAACCATTGGCATATTGAAATTTTTCACAAAAAAACTCAAACACTGAAAACCAATTTCAAGGTCGATTCAAGCCTCAAGTTTCACACCAACACATTTTCAAAAGCTTTCAAAGCAAATTTTTCAAACAATCTGACGTACGAGTCGAACTGAAATTTTTCAAAGAAACTTTTTTAACCCACATTGAAAAAGCAAACAAACAATTTTGAAAACACATTTGAGCAAGTATCTAAGAGCCCATGGATAACCATGGATAGAAAGGGTGCTAACACCTTCCCTTTCTATAACCTACCTCCCGAACCGAGAGCAATCTCTTTAAGGAATTTTTCTGTGCTTTTGTCCTTTCCATTTGGAGAAAATAAAAGACGGTGGCGACTCTTGCTTCCGCGACATTTCGCGAACCAGCGTTAAACAGTCAGTTCCAGATCCACCGATCACAGAACTGGCGACTCTGCTGGGGACACCTTTATAAAGTGAGGTGTACCTTAGGGCTAAGTCATAACTGTGTTTTCACTTGTATTGTTTTGCTTGCTTTACTATTGTGGGTTGCATCGGAGATACATAGATCCTAACCCGGATCTGGGGATACCCTGTTTAGGTAGCATAAGCTGTGAGGGACCTGTCCGGCGTAGACCGACACAGGTGAAGCAGTGGCTACGTTGGTGTGGCGCCTTGGTCTGTACCGATATCCCTTGTGTCGCAACGAGGAGAATATGGGTCTTCTAAGGAGTCATTAAGCACCAACAGACCTTAGAACCTTAAATGACCCAACTTGGCCAATAGAAACAGTAGCAGTATGCTACGCCCATTGAGGCTAAACTCTCGTGATGGTTCTGGCCGCAAGAAAAGATTGCGATGCTGGAGTTATGACCGATTGAGGGTAGTCAGTGATATTGGGATCCTCTAGAACCCGGTTACTTCTGATAGGACAGGTCTTAACCAACAAACTGAAAGAGGGTAATACCCAGACCTCATGCTGGCCTAAACCCTAAGGGTTTCTCTTGTGTGACTTGTGTGCCTTTGTACTTGCCTACTTACGTACTTGTTACCTGACACTTGTTTCTTGCAGGTCTTGTTTATAGTCCTTAATTGGGACTCATAACAGGGTACTAAGTTTCTTGCAGGTCTTGTTTATAGTCCTTAACTAGGACTCATGACAGGGTTTACCAAATTTCTTGCAGGTTTTGTTTATAGTCCTTAACTGGGACTCATAACAGGGTTTACTAGATCTCTTGCAGATTTTGTTTATAGTCCTTAATTGGGACTCATAACAAAGTATACTGAATTTCTTGCAGGGTCTGTTTATAGTCCTTAATTGGGACTCATAACAGGGTTTACCTACATCACCCCATGCATAGCATGACATCATACCATTGCATACATCCTAACCCATTTCAAGGATCTCAAGGGCTTGTGATGCAGGTCATGATGAACAACTATCCCAGCAAGGGGCAAAGAGGATTTATTTTCCTCTAGCCAAGGTTGTCAGGGGCTATGACCCACTGGATATGGTGAGCCTTTGACCCTTGAAGAAGGACTCTCAACAATATGCAGTGCCTTCAGTCAAGCCACCGGTTCCAAAAGCTAACAAAGTTTCTCTGTTTACCCCGCGAGGTCCTTGAAAACATTACATGCATATCATACATCTCATTGCATTGCAGGTATCCCTTTGACAGGTTGCTTACCCTTCTCCGCTGTTTATTTCAGCCGCTCGCCATGAATCCTGAATCATCAGCCGAGCAGTCCATCAAGGCCCTCCAGGCTCAGAACGCCCAGTTCCAAGAGCTGATCCTGAATTTGACCCAGGGGCAACAAGATCTGAAGGCCTTGCTTTTGAAGAAAGAAAAGAAGAAGAAGAGGACTGTCTTGTTCAGCCCTAGACGCAGATCTGGGAATACACCGCAAGTAGAAACTGAAAGGACAACCCCATCTGTGGGAAAAAGCAGTCATCCAGAGGAAAGGGTGCCCAGTCCAGAGGTCTCCGACCACGAGACAGATTTTGATGAAGAGCAGTACCCTCCTGCTGATGACAGATATAAGCAACTGGAGGACAGAATGAAAGCTATGGAGGTTCAACAGGTACCTGGGCTGGATTTCGGAGATCTGGGTTTGTCAACTGGTGTGGTTATCCCTCGGAAGTTCAAAGTACCACCCTTCTCTAAGTATGACGGGGCGTCTTGTCCCAAGCTGCATCTAAGGTCCTATGTTCGGAAGATTCAACCATATACAGTGGACAAAAACTTGTGGATCCACTTCTTCCAGGAGAGTCTTTCAGGGACTCATCTCGAATGGTTCTATCAGCTGGATGGGACCAAAGTTCGTAACTGGGAGGAGTTGGCTACTGCTTTCTATAAGCAGTATCAATATAATGCCGACCTTGCTCCTACGCGTACCCAACTCCAGGGTATGTCGTTAGGATCAAGTGAAGGTTTCAAAGAATATGCGCAGAAATGGAGGGATCTTGCTGGAAGGGTACAACCACCTCTGACTGATCGGGAACTTGTGGATATGTTCTTGGGGACCTTGTCTGGTCCATTTTATAACCATCTGATTGGGAATTCGTCTGCTGGATTCACAGATCTTATCTTGACTGGAGAACGAATAGAAGCTGGCATCCGGTCTGGGAAAATTCAAGAGGCTGCACCTTCTGATAAAAAGCCTCATCATGGGAAGAAAGAATCCAATGCTGTGCACGGTAAAAAGAGCCGTCATGAGGCAGGGGCAATCCAAATCTCCAATCCCGGATCTGCTCAACAAGGACAGGGGCAGCAGCGAAAAGAGAAACGACAGTATACCAAACTCAACATGTCAATGGATCAAGCACTGCAACAACTGTTGAAGACAGGGCTGATCACCTTAAGGGCTCCTCTCCGGAATCCGAACACTTCTGCACCCAACTATCATCCCAACGATAGGTGCGCATATCATTCAAATAGCCCGGGGCATACTACAGACAATTGCTGGCCTCTCAAGAATAAGATTCAAGATATGATCGACGCTGGAGAGATTCAGTTTGAAGTGTCTGAGACTCCGAACATAATCACTGCTCCGTTGCCCAATCATTGAAGCCTTTTGTTTATTTGAATTTTTGAGCTGTACTTTTCTTTGCTTATACAAACAATTAATGTCATAGCAAACTCTTTTATGTTATCAATGCATCGCATACGTCTGTTTTGAGAATTAATACAATTGTTTTCATTATATTCAAATTTCTTCTCATATTTTTTCTGATGATCAACTCTTGGTTAATAATTCTGAGCCTCTTGAGGGAGGATGACGAAAACGATACCACGATCTTTACAGTATGCTTTTGAACAGACCCCGCTGATGAGGTACAGGCATTGTTTCAATTCCCAAACACTGGAGTAATAAGGAAGATAATCCCTCGTCAACCCCTTTGAGCCAAAGAAGTAGGAGTTTTTCTTCTCGAAATTTAAAACCCTTAATCATAACCCGGGGCAGGGTAGTCTCTCAGTTGATCCAAGTGCATAACGAATGGCACCAAAGAGATCCTTACAAAACGAAGAAAGACAGTGATGGTTCCGAATAATCAATAAGGACAGGCAGTCATCATCAAAATTCATAAATGAAAATCCCAAAAAGTCTAAACCTACGAAGGGGACTTATGAAACTGGGGCATCCCGCTGACTGTAAATTCAAAAAGAAGCAGTCAGGCAAAAAAAAAAAAAAACAGGGATAACGAAATCAAAGAGGTCCTATAAACCCTCAACCAAAAAAGGAATGACTGCCCATTCAAAATAAATCATCAATATCCGAACCATCATTGGAACATCAGGACAAAGACTCAAACAAGGTCTAACGCACGATCAGCTGAGTTTAGGTTTGGAGAACATCACGAAGAGCGGGTGGGTACAAATAATTTGAGCCTTTATCCTTTGTTTCTTAAACCGTGAACCAAGCCACATTATAACCCTTAAAAGTCCTAGCTGAAGCATGGGTTAGTTCGAAAGCATACTGTTACGAAAGGTATCCTGACTCCTGAAGGCCTACGGTAAATACGGAGTTGACATCACGTTTTACAAACATTCATCTGTTTTATGAAAAAGGAATGCATTTTCAAAATCTTTGAGACAGACATAAGCTTTGCATTTTTAACATAACTTTGTTTGCATATGAATTTTTGTTTGAACAGTATAGAAGTTTACACGACGAATGCCTAATGAACAGAAGTACTTCCAATCAAGGGGCAGACGTGATTATTGTCCACCATCTGGGGCAATTCAGTCAAGATTCGGAGAATCTCTCAAAAGGCCAAATAGCCTGGGGCAAATCTCCGCCTAAGCCATTTGGGGCATTCCAGCAACGAACCTTGCCTGACCAAACCTTTTCTGGTGGCATGACAAAACACTTCTAACAAGGGCAACTCCCTACATTCTGAGAGCACGGATATAGTCGAAAAAATACTGCGCACAATCAAAGACCCGCCAGGTTGACACACCTAGGCAAAAAAATAAGGGCTTCCCGGCGAACCAAAAGGGTTCGGGCAAAATGAAGGGATGAAATGAAAAAAAATCTGTACACCCGGCAAGTCGAAAACCTGAAAAGGCGGCTTGGGCAAAAATGGGTATCCCGGTGGACTGAAAATCCGAAAGGGCGGTCCAGGCAAAAGTTAGGGATCAAAAGCGTACGACTATGTCCTATCATCTTGCCATCTGTCTACCAGAAGAAGGTTTGTCCGCCAACAACTATCAGCACCCCACAAGAAACAGGGGCAATAAAGGTTGGTCTGAGCAGTCTGATTGTTCTATCCTCCAAGGTATCAGGGTAGGTCCCGTTGAAGAACATAACCAATGCAGTTCAATACTTCCCCAGGAGAGTCCAATCCGGTTTCCCCGGAAAGCTGGAATACACATCCCCAAGCAATAAGCTTATCCCCAGTAGATTCTGGAAGCTTATCCCCTAGCAGGGCACGAACGCGTCGTTCGGCTTGATTTAAAGAGTTATTTCCTTAACAGGATATAACTGGGTTATCCTCAGCCAAAAACCACGGAAAGAACGTCGTCGCCGAAGTCTTCTTATCCCCAGCGAAGTCCATTCATACTTCCAATACAGCAAGGTATCCTCAGCGAGGCATCCTCAACAATTCAGCAAAAGCATCCCCCACAGAGTATTTCTTCCCAGCATGGTCGCTAGGATATCTTTTTCTCCCCGCAGAATCCTCCATTCGCCAAGTTTATTCCCCAACGGAGTTATCTTCGTCTATTGGAATTCTTGCAACTATTCTTCAACATATCAGCCCAGGATGCGACTTCCCGGCACCCGTCAAGGATTTATTTTCTTAGACAAACATACATTCATAAAACGTCACATACATCGTTATAGCATGCATATGCATCACACTACACACATCTCATTGATATTGAAGACATACAGTTCATGCATCATGATCTTGCATACAATTATGTTCTACCTTTTCAAGAAAAAAGATCAATACAAAAATGATTACTATCAACTAACGCAATTCTTTCTAGATATAGTTTCAGATGTAAGCCCAGCGATGGTGACGTTCTGATACTGCTTCCAGAATTCCTTCTCGATATAGTTTCAGATGTAAGCCCAGCGATGGTGACGTTCTGATACTGCTTCCAGAATTCCTTCTCGATATAGTTTCAGATGTAAGCCCAGCGATGGTGACGTTCTGATACTGCTTCCAGAATTCCTTCTCGATATAGTTTCAGATGTAAACCCAGCGATGGTGACGTTCTGATACTGCTTCCAGATTTCCTTCCAGATATAGTTTCAGATGTAAACCAGATATGGTGACGTTCTGATGCTGCTTCCAGAATTCCTTCTAGATATAGTTTCAGATGTAAACCCAGCAATGGTGACGTTCTGATACTGCTTCCAGATTTCCTTCCAGATATAGTTTCAGATGTAAACCCAACGATGGTGACGTTCTGATGCTGCTTCCAGAATTCCTTCTAGATATAGTTTCGGATGTAAACCCAGCGATGGTGACGTTCTGATACTGCTTCCAGATTTCCTTCCAGATGTAGTTTCAGATGTAAACCCAGCGATGGTGACGTTCTGATACTGCTCCCAGATTTCCTTCCAGATATAGTTTCAGATGTAAACCAGATATGGTGACGTTCTGATACTGCTTCCAGAAGTCCTTTTTCAGATGTTTCCCTCTCCGACGATGAGTGTGAGGTGATCATTCCTTTCAGATTATAATTGCCTATGGTTCTCTGCCCAATACTGCGAAGATAATAATTCCCATCAAGATTTTTCTCAACGAGCGTTGTTGAGATTAAAGTCACCCAAGGGTCTCTTATCATTCATGCTAAGGTAGTAACCATCCCTGGTTCAGTCATCAGCGTTTGAAGCCCCAGACTCAGCTCCTGTAACCAGTCAGGACACATCCGTATCAAGCATCTAAAATCAGCTCCTGCAACGTGTCAGGTACTCATGTTTCTTTTTTGCAGGTATGCAGGTTCTCGCTAAGGAATCTCCTATGCGATCAACATCCAGATGGCATCTATAAGCCCATCATCCTATCCAGCAACCTCTAAATGGCATCTATAAGCCCATTCCCTCATCATCATTGCTACTATGTGAGCGCAAATTTCCGGGCACTCTAGTGTCCAATCATCTTCTACCCTCGGATTACGAAAGGCACGTCAGCCAATCTGCATCCTCAGGTCTAAGAAGATTGAACAGGGGCAACTGTTGTACCCCAAAATTTGCCCTCCCATATTCATCAAGAATTGTCAAAGTCAAGGTCACAAAATTCCCCAAGGACTACACAGCTCAACTGTCTCCTATACAGTCAAACTAGGGTTTGTGTTCTGATCAAGCAAATGAACTTTTCAAAGGCCCAATCAAGTCTCATATGCCTACAAATGTGGTCAAGCATCCTCATGTCAAGTTTCAAGGCATTCAGCTCAAAATTGCACAGTCAAAACCCTAGATTGCACTACAGTCAACTGTAGGGGCAAAATGGTCATTTGACAGTCAAAAGTTCAAATTTTTGGTCAATATATCATTTTGAAGCCACAAACATCATTTGATCAATGCTTGATCATGATTCTCAAAATTTGGCTCAGAAATCATCAAAGATGCAAAAGTTGCTATATTTGGACAGTTGAAAAAGTCAACTGAAATTGACCAAGGCATAACTTTCACATGGATTATCAGAAAATTTCCATCCAAAGCTCATTTTGAAGAGAAAGACATTTCCTACAATTCATCTTCATGTTCCAAGTCCAAGAAATGCTCTCACAAAAAGTTATCAATTTCAACATTATAGGTCATTTTCAAAAGTCAACAAAAAGTGACTTTAAGTCAAAGGCCATAACTTGAGATTGGTAAATCAAAATGACATGGGACCAAAGGCATTGGTTAAAGGACTCAAAGACCTTTCCAAAATGTCCAAGAACATGTGAAAAGCTTAAATATTGACCAAGTTATGCCTTGTGGAAGTTGGGAAATGTTTGGAAATTTTTGAAAGTCAACATTGATGCAAAAGGCCTAAAAATGCAAATGGGCCCATTTTTCTTCCAAATTTCTTCATGCCAAGCCTATGCACGACCACTAGGCCCAAAGGGGAGTATTTTCATATTTTTTAATTATTTATTTGAATTTATATTAATTTATATTCATTTAAATCATTTTAATACATGAAAAATATAAACCTAACCTAAAAAAATCTTTTTATGCACATTCCAAGGTCAATATTTCGTGCTTGATTGATTATAGCAAGTTTTGATAAGATTTGATCATGATTGAACCAAATAACATGAAAAAGATTCAAAAAAGATTTTCCAAAATCAAATATGTGAAATCATCAATGCATGAGATTTTGTCCAATTTTTCTTAACCTAATCACTCCCTATATGATCAGAATCAAGACCTAATGCCAAGGGGACTAAAAGCTGCGCATAAACAAGCATTTGCAAATTGAAAATTTCTCATAAAACTCAAATACTGAAATCAAGGTTTTAGGTCGATTCAAGCTTCAATCTTCATCCCATTAGCATTCTGAGACATCATTGAACGTTTCTCCATCATTAACATCAACAAAAACGCCCTGAATTGGTACCAAGAACTCAGACTGAACCTTGAAGTTTTTTGAAATCGCATTGCATGATTCAAGCATATTTGTGCATTTTTATTTGTGTATTCATATTCATAATGATGTTTCTAAACTAACTGATACGTTTGATTGTGTTTTTGAGCCACATATGCGTTTTCGCCATTGTCACATACTAGGGTTGCAGGTTTCTGAAATTGGGTATTTTGTATAGAGGAAAAATCAGGACCTACGAATGCCATGGTTAGATTCAGCACCTCAAGACGAAGATGTCTGAACCCTCGCGATGAATTTATGGTCCATAGGATGCTAATCGCTATTTTCTTGTAGGTTGCTTAAGGCCACGCATCCAAAACCGTGGCTAAAGGGTTTTGTTTCAGAAACAATGGGGAAGATGACGCGCTGGCAACCACTGAGTGGTTCATTCAAACCAGCGCGCGCTTTTAGGGACCACTGACCAATTTTGCTTTTTGTTATTTAATTGATATAATATGTTAAATGAAACATAATGGTTCAGCTGGCAGGTACCAATGCATGTGACTCTCATGACCTGGGTTCAAGTCCCAGGTCTGGCAAAATTCCATGCTATTTTTCAATATGAAATTCCATGTTACGCTAACCTCCAGGTACACCATATTCCCTCCATCATCAACATGCCACGTCCGCTTGGAGGTCAATCTAAAGGTTGGAAGCTGAAGAACACCTACGCCTGGTCAAACGCATCATATGGAATCATGAAAAGTCAGCAAATTCAAATCTTATTGGGCCAATGTCCTTGGGCCTTACCTCCTGAATTGGGGACCACCCCCCCTGGTTTGCCAAATTTAAATTATTTTTCTTATCTTTTTAATTATTATTTTAATGGCTATGTTTATTTTAATCATTTGTTTTATTTAATTTTTAACCAAAAACACAAAAACATCATAAAATCAAAAAATGCCAAAAAATACATTTTTTAATTTAATTATTTTCATAAGTAAATTATATGTAAATATTTAGTTTAATTAGGTTATAATTTTAATCTTTTTAATAAAAATCCAAAAAATAGAATTTAGGTTTTATAAATTTTATTGTCTTTTTAATTTTTCCTTTTTTTCCAATAATCATTATTATCTATTATTTTATTTTTATGATTAAAAATTGTACATAAATAATTTAGGATTTAATTTAGATCATATTTTAATTCCTTCATAATAAATAAAAATATTAGAATTAGGGTTTGCCTTTTAATTTAATTTCAATTAATTCCTTTTTCTCATTAAATCTAAAAAACACAAAAATATCATTTTCATTTAATTTTAATTTTAATTCCTCTTTATTTAATTAATTCATGTAGTTGTAAATTGTTTGCAAAAGGGTCCAACGCCCTAGTTTTGTTTTAATTATTTTCTTTTGCGTATTTACTTTATCGCCTATTATAATTCTGTATCTCTCCCAAGGCCATGTACATTTATTTATCGCACTTTTATTGCTTTATTTATTTTCCGCTAAATCGGGTCCGGTTTAATTTTGGCGATGTGGACCCGCGCCATTTGTAATAGTCGTAGATTTCTTTTTTCCGCAACTTTATAACTGTTAAATATGCATGCAAGAATGAATGGACAAATTAAAATCAAGCGTAGAACACGAACAAATATGACAAGACAAATAACTGAAACATGACACACAGTTCGCACACACCACCCCTAGGGTACGCCTCACTGTTGCCTTTCGAAAGGTGATCGTCGAGTAGAGGGCGTCTTAGTAAGTCCTCATGATCCGGGAACCTGGCATGAGGGTAGCTTCTAAGGTGTCTTCCTATTGCTCTGGTGATCACCACGTCCCTAAAACTCGAATTGACCCGAACACCTCCAACGGTGGTGCTACCTACCTCTCAATGGTGGGATAGCACTACTTTAAAGGACCTCTACACAGACGAATTCCTTAGGGTAGGTAGGTTCTCAAGGATACTTGCTCTAATCTCAAAACAAACTCAAAAAAGACTTTTCACACCAACACATTTTCAAAAGCTTTCAAAGCAAATTTTTCAAACACTCTGACGTACGAGTCGAACTGAAATTTTTCAAAGAAACTTTTTTAACCCACATTGAAAAAGCAAACAAACAATTTTGAAAACACATTTGAGCAAGTATCTAAGAGCCCATGGATAACCATGGATAGAAAGGGTGCTAACACCTTCCCTTTCTATAACCTACCTCCCGAACCGAGAGCAATCTCTTTAAGGAATTTTTCTGTGCTTTTGTCCTTTCCATTTGGAGAAAATAAAAGACGGTGGCGACTCTTGCTTCCGCGACATTTCGCGAACCAACGTTAAACAGTCAGTTCCAGATCCACCGATCACAGAACTGGCGACTCTGCTGGGGACACCTTTATAAAGTGAGGTGTACCTTAGGGCTAAGTCATAACTGTGTTTTCACTTGTATTGTTTTGCTTGCTTTACTATTGTGGGTTGCATCGGAGATACATAGATCCTAACCCGGATCTGGGGATACCCTGTTTAGGTAGCATAAGCTGTGAGGGACTTGTCCGGCGTAGACCGACACAGGTGAAGCAGTGGCTACGTTGGTGTGGCGCCTTGGTCTGTACCGATATCCCTTGTGTCGCAACGAGGAGAATATGGGTCTTCTAAGGAGTCATTAAGCACCAACAGACCTTAGAACCTTAAATGACCCAACTTGGCCAATAGAAACAGTAGCAGTATGCTACGCCCATTGAGGCTAAACTCTCGTGATGGTTCTGGCCGCAAGAAAAGATTGCGATGCTGGAGTTATGACCGATTGAGGGTAGTCAGTGATATTGGGATCCTCTAGAACCCGGTTACTTCTGATAGGACAGGTCTTAACCAACAAACTGAAAGAGGGTAATACCCAGACCTCATGCTGGCCTAAACCCTAAGGGTTTCTCTTGTGTGACTTGTGTGCCTTTGTACTTGCCTACTTGCGTACTTGTTACCTGACACTTGTTTCTTGCAGGTCTTGTTTATAGTCCTTAATTGGGACTCATAACAGGGTACTAAGTTTCTTGCAGGTCTTGTTTATAGTCCTTAACTAGGACTCATGACAGGGTTTACCAAATTTCTTGCAGGTTTTGTTTATAGTCCTTAACTGGGACTCATAACAGGGTTTACTAGATCTCTTGCAGATTTTGTTTATAGTCCTTAATTGGGACTCATAACAAAGTATACTGAATTTCTTGCAGGGTCTGTTTATAGTCCTTAATTGGGACTCATAACAGGGTTTACCTACATCACCCCATGCATAGCATGACATCATACCATTGCATACATCCTAACCCATTTCAAGGATCTCAAGGGCTTGTGATGCAGGTCATGATGAACAACTATCCCAGCAAGGGGCAAAGAGGATTTATTTTCCTCTAGCCAAGGTTGTCAGGGGCTATGACCCACTGGATATGGTGAGCCTTTGACCCTTGAAGAAGGACTCTCAACAATATGCAGTGCCTTCAGTCAAGCCACCGGTTCCAAAAGCTAACAAAGTTTCTCTGTTTACCCCGCGAGGTCCTTGAAAACATTACATGCATATCATACATCTCATTGCATTGCAGGTATCCCTTTGACAGGTTGCTTACCCTTCTCCGCTGTTTATTTCAGCCGCTCGCCATGAATCCTGAATCATCAGCCGAGCAGTCCATCAAGGCCCTCCAGGCTCAGAACGCCCAGTTCCAAGAGCTGATCCTGAATTTGACCCAGGGGCAACAAGATCTGAAGGCCTTGCTTTTGAAGAAAGAAAAGAAGAAGAAGAGGACTGTCTTGTTCAGCCCTAGACGCAGATCTGGGAATACACCGCAAGTAGAAACTGAAAGGACAACCCCATCTGTGGGAAAAAGCAGTCATCCAGAGGAAAGGGTGCCCAGTCCAGAGGTCTCCGACCACGAGACAGATTTTGATGAAGAGCAGTACCCTCCTGCTGATGACAGATATAAGCAACTGGAGGACAGAATGAAAGCTATGGAGGTTCAACAGGTACCTGGGCTGGATTTCGGAGATCTGGGTTTGTCAACTGGTGTGGTTATCCCTCGGAAGTTCAAAGTACCACCCTTCTCTAAGTATGACGGGGCGTCTTGTCCCAAGCTGCATCTAAGGTCCTATGTTCGGAAGATTCAACCATATACAGTGGACAAAAACTTGTGGATCCACTTCTTCCAGGAGAGTCTTTCAGGGACTCATCTCGAATGGTTCTATCAGCTGGATGGGACCAAAGTTCGTAACTGGGAGGAGTTGGCTACTGCTTTCTATAAGCAGTATCAATATAATGCCGACCTTGCTCCTACGCGTACCCAACTCCAGGGTATGTCGTTAGGATCAAGTGAAGGTTTCAAAGAATATGCGCAGAAATGGAGGGATCTTGCTGGAAGGGTACAACCACCTCTGACTGATCGGGAACTTGTGGATATGTTCTTGGGGACCTTGTCTGGTCCATTTTATAACCATCTGATTGGGAATTCGTCTGCTGGATTCACAGATCTTATCTTGACTGGAGAACGAATAGAAGCTGGCATCCGGTCTGGGAAAATTCAAGAGGCTGCACCTTCTGATAAAAAGCCTCATCATGGGAAGAAAGAATCCAATGCTGTGCACGGTAAAAAGAGCCGTCATGAGGCAGGGGCAATCCAAATCTCCAATCCCGGATCTGCTCAACAAGGACAGGGGCAGCAGCGAAAAGAGAAACGACAGTATACCAAACTCAACATGTCAATGGATCAAGCACTGCAACAACTGTTGAAGACAGGGCTGATCACCTTAAGGGCTCCTCTCCGGAATCCGAACACTTCTGCACCCAACTATCATCCCAACGATAGGTGCGCATATCATTCAAATAGCTCGGGGCATACTACAGACAATTGCTGGCCTCTCAAGAATAAGATTCAAGATATGATCGACGCTGGAGAGATTCAGTTTGAAGTGTCTGAGACTCCGAACATAATCACTGCTCCGTTGCCCAATCATTGAAGCCTTTTGTTTATTTGAATTTTTGAGCTGTACTTTTCTTTGCTTATACAAACAATTAATGTCATAGCAAACTCTTTTATGTTATCAATGCATCGCATACGTCTGTTTTGAGAATTAATACAATTGTTTTCATTATATTCAAATTTCTTCTCATATTTTTTCTGATGATCAACTCTTGGTTAATAATTCTGAGCCTCTTGAGGGAGGATGACGAAAACGATACCACGATCTTTACAGTATGCTTTTGAACAGACCCCGCTGATGAGGTACAGGCATTGTTTCAATTCCCAAACACTGGAGTAATAAGGAAGATAATCCCTCGTCAACCCCTTTGAGCCAAAGAAGTAGGAGTTTTTCTTCTCGAAATTTAAAACCCTTAATCATAACCCGGGGCAGGGTAGTCTCTCAGTTGATCCAAGTGCATAACGAATGGCACCAAAGAGATCCTTACAAAACGAAGAAAGACAGTGATGGTTCCGAATAATCAATAAGGACAGGCAGTCATCATCAAAATTCATAAATGAAAAGCCCAAAAAGTCTAAACCTACGAAGGGGACTTATGAAACTGGGGCATCCCGCTGACTGTAAATTCAAAAAGAAGCAGTCAGGCAAAAAAAAAAAAAACAGGGATAACGAAATCAAAGAGGTCCTATAAACCCTCAACCAAAAAAGGAATGACTGCCCATTCAAAATAAATCATCAATATCCGAACCATCATTGGAACATCAGGACAAAGACTCAAACAAGGTCTAACGCACGATCAGCTGAGTTTAGGTTTGGAGAACATCACGAAGAGCGGGTGGGTACAAATAATTTGAGCCTTTATCCTTTGTTTCTTAAACCGTGAACCAAGCCACGTTATAACCCTTAAAAGTCCTAGCTGAAGCATGGGTTAGTTCGAAAGCATACTGTTACGAAAGGTATCCTGACTCCTGAAGGCCTACGGTAAATACGGAGTTGACATCACGTTTTACAAACATTCATCTGTTTTATGAAAAAGGAATGCATTTTCAAAATCTTTGAGACAGACATAAGCTTTGCATTTTTAACATAACTTTGTTTGCATATGAATTTTTGTTTGAACAGTATAGAAGTTTACACGACGAATGCCTAATGAACAGAAGTACTTCCAATCAAGGGGCAGACGTGATTATTGTCCACCATCTGGGGCAATTCAGTCAAGATTCGGAGAATCTCTCAAAAGGCCAAATAGCCTGGGGCAAATCTCCGCCTAAGCCATTTGGGGCATTCCAGCAACGAACCTTGCCTGACCAAACCTTTTCTGGTGGCATGACAAAACACTTCTAACAAGGGCAACTCCCTACATTCTGAGAGCACGGATATAGTCGAAAAAATACTGCGCACAATCAAAGACCCGCCAGGTTGACACACCTAGGCAAAAAAATAAGGGCTTCCCGGCGAACCAAAAGGGTTCGGGCAAAATGAAGGGATGAAATGAAAAAAAATCTGTACACCCGGCAAGTCGAAAACCTGAAAAGGCGGCTTGGGCAAAAATGGGTATCCCGGTGGACTGAAAACCCGAAAGGGCGGTCCAGGCAAAAGTTAGGGATCAAAAGCGTACGACTATGTCCTATCATCTTGCCATCTGTCTACCAGAAGAAGGTTTGTCCGCCAACAACTATCAGCACCCCACAAGAAACAGGGGCAATAAAGGTTGGTCTGAGCAGTCTGATTGTTCTATCCTCCAAGGTATCAGGGTAGGTCCCGTTGAAGAACATAACCAATGCAGTTCAATACTTCCCCAGGAGAGTCCAATCCGGTTTCCCCGGAAAGCTGGAATACACATCCCCAAGCAATAAGCTTATCCCCAGTAGATTCTGGAAGCTTATCCCCTAGCAGGGCACGAACGCGTCGTTCGGCTTGATTTAAAGAGTTATTTCCTTAACAGGATATAACTGGGTTATCCTCAGCCAAAAACCACGGAAAGAACGTCGTCGCCGAAGTCTTCTTATCCCCATCGAAGTCCATTCATACTTCCAATACAGCAAGGTATCCTCAGCGAGGCATCCTCAACAATTCAGCAAAAGCATCCCCCACAGAGTATTTCTTCCCAGCATGGTCGCTAGGATATCTTTTTCTCCCCGCAGAATCCTCCATTCGCCAAGTTTATTCCCCAACGGAGTTATCTTCGTCTATTGGAATTCTTGCAACTATTCTTCAACATATCAGCCCAGGATGCGACTTCCCGGCACCCGTCAAGGATTTATTTTCTTAGACAAACATACATTCATAAAACGTCACATACATCGTTATAGCATGCATATGCATCACACTACACACATCTCATTGATATTGAAGACATACAGTTCATGCATCATGATCTTGCATACAATTATGTTCTACCTTTTCAAGAAAAAAGATCAATACAAAAATGATTACTATCAACTAACGCAATTCTTTCTAGATATAGTTTCAGATGTAAGCCCAGCGATGGTGACGTTCTGATACTGCTTCCAGAATTCCTTCTCGATATAGTTTCAGATGTAAGCCCAGCGATGGTGACGTTCTGATACTGCTTCCAGAATTCCTTCTCGATATAGTTTCAGATGTAAGCCCAGCGATGGTGACGTTCTGATACTGCTTCCAGAATTCCTTCTCGATATAGTTTCAGATGTAAACCCAGCGATGGTGACGTTCTGATACTGCTTCCAGATTTCCTTCCAGATATAGTTTCAGATGTAAACCAGATATGGTGACGTTCTGATGCTGCTTCCAGAATTCCTTCTAGATATAGTTTCAGATGTAAACCCAGCAATGGTGACGTTCTGATACTGCTTCCAGATTTCCTTCCAGATATAGTTTCAGATGTAAACCCAACGATGGTGACGTTCTGATGCTGCTTCCAGAATTCCTTCTAGATATAGTTTCGGATGTAAACCCAGCGATGGTGACGTTCTGATACTGCTTCCAGATTTCCTTCCAGATGTAGTTTCAGATGTAAACCCAGCGATGGTGACGTTCTGATACTGCTTCCAGATTTCCTTCCAGATATAGTTTCAGATGTAAACCAGATATGGTGACGTTCTGATACTGCTTCCAGAAGTCCTTTTTCAGATGTTTCCCTCTCCGACGATGAGTGTGAGGTGATCATTCCTTTCAGATTATAATTGCCTATGGTTCTCTGCCCAATACTACGAAGATAATAATTCCCATCAAGATTTTTCTCAACGAGCGTTGTTGAGATTAAAGTCACCCAAGGGTCTCTTATCATTCATGCTAAGGTAGTAACCATCCCTGGTTCAGTCATCAGCGTTTGAAGCCCCAGACTCAGCTCCTGTAACCAGTCAGGACACATCCGTATCAAGCATCTAAAATCAGCTCCTGCAACGTGTCAGGTACTCATGTTTCTTTTTTGCAGGTATGCAGGTTCTCGCTAAGGAATCTCCTATGCGATCAACATCCAGATGGCATCTATAAGCCCATCATCCTATCCAGCAACCTCTAAATGGCATCTATAAGCCCATTCCCTCATCATCATTGCTACTATGTGAGCGCAAATTTCCGGGCACTCTAGTGTCCAATCATCTTCTACCCTCGGATTACGAAAGGCACGTCAGCCAATCTGCATCCTCAGGTCTAAGAAGATTGAACAGGGGCAACTGTTGTACCCCAAAATTTGCCCTCCCATATTCATCAAGAATTGTCAAAGTCAAGGTCACAAAATTCCCCAAGGACTACACAGCTCAACTGTCTCCTATACAGTCAAACTAGGGTTTGTGTTCTGATCAAGCAAATGAACTTTTCAAAGGCCCAATCAAGTCTCATATGCCTACAAATGTGGTCAAGCATCCTCATGTCAAGTTTCAAGGCATTCAGCTCAAAATTGCACAGTCAAAACCCTAGATTGCACTACAGTCAACTGTAGGGGCAAAATGGTCATTTGACAGTCAAAAGTTCAAATTTTTGGTCAATATATCATTTTGAAGCCACAAACATCATTTGATCAATGCTTGATCATGATTCTCAAAATTTGGCTCAGAAATCATCAAAGATGCAAAAGTTGCTATATTTGGACAGTTGAAAAAGTCAACTGAAATTGACCAAGGCATAACTTTCACATGGATTATCAGAAAATTTCCATCCAAAGCTCATTTTGAAGAGAAAGACATTTCCTACAATTCATCTTCATGTTCCAAGTCCAAGAAATGCTCTCACAAAAAGTTATCAATTTCAACATTATAGGTCATTTTCAAAAGTCAACAAAAAGTGACTTTAAGTCAAAGGCCATAACTTGAGATTGGTAAATCAAAATGACATGGGACCAAAGGCATTGGTTAAAGGACTCAAAGACCTTTCCAAAATGTCCAAGAACATGTGAAAAGCTTAAAAATGGACCAAGTTATGCCTTGTGGAAGTTGGGAAATTTTTGGAAATTTTTGAAAGTCAACATTGATGCAAAAGGCCTAAAAATGCAAATGGGCCCATTTTTCTTCCAAATTTCTTCATGCCAAGCCTATGCACGACCACTAGGCCCAAAGGGGAGTATTTTCATATTTTTTAATTATTTATTTGAATTTATATTAATTTATATTCATTTAAATCATTTTAATACATGAAAAATATAAACCTAACCTAAAAAAATCTTTTTATGCACATTCCAAGGTCAATATTTCGTGCTTGATTGATTATAGCAAGTTTTGATAAGATTTGGTCATGATTGAACCAAATAACATGAAAAAAGATTCAAAAAAGATTTTCCAAAATCAAATATGTGAAATCATCAATGCATGAGATTTTGTCCAATTTTTCTTAACCTAATCACTCCCTATATGATCAGAATCAAGACCTAATGCCAAGGGGACTAAAAGCTGCGCATAAACAAGCATTTGCAAATTGAAAATTTCTCATAAAACTCAAATACTGAAATCAAGGTTTTAGGTCGATTCAAGCTTCAATCTTCATCCCATTAGCATTCTGAGACATCATTGAACGTTTCTCCATCATTAACATCAACAAAAATGCCCTGAATTGGTACCAAGAACTCAGACTGAACCTTGAAGTTTTTTGAAATCGCATTGCATGATTCAAGCATATTTGTGCATTTTTATTTGTGTATTCATATTCATAATGATGTTTCTAAACTAACTGATACGTTTGATTGTGTTTTTGAGCCACATATGCGTTTTCGCCATTGTCACATACTAGGGTTGCAGGTTTCTGAAATTGGGTATTTTGTATAGAGGAAAAATCAGGACCTACGAATGCCATGGTTAGATTCAGCACCTCAAGACGAAGATGTCTGAACCCTCGCGATGAATTTATGGTCCATAGGATGCTAATCGCTATTTTCTTGTAGGTTGCTTAAGGCCACGCATCCAAAACCGTGGCTAAAGGGTTTTGTTTCAGAAACAATGGGGAAGATGACGCGCTGGCAACCACTGAGTGGTTCATTCAAACCAGCGCGCGCTTTTAGGGACCACTGACCAATTTTGCTTTTTGTTATTTAATTGATATAATATGTTAAATGAAACATAATGGTTCAGCTGGCAGGTACCAATGCATGTGACTCTCATGACCTGGGTTCAAGTCCCAGGTCTGGCAAAATTCCATGCTATTTTTCAATATGAAATTCCATGTTACGCTAACCTCCAGGTACACCATATTCCCTCCATCATCAACATGCCACGTCCGCTTGGAGGTCAATCTAAAGGTTGGAAGCTGAAGAACACCTACGCCTGGTCAAACGCATCATATGGAATCATGAAAAGTCAGCAAATTCAAATCTTATTGGGCCAATGTCCTTGGGCCTTACCTCCTGAATTGGGGACCACCCCCCCTGGTTTGCCAAATTTAAATTATTTTTCTTATCTTTTTAATTATTATTTTAATGGCTATGTTTATTTTAATCATTTGTTTTATTTAATTTTTAACCAAAAACACAAAAACATCATAAAATCAAAAAATGCCAAAAAATACATTTTTTAATTTAATTATTTTCATAAGTAAATTATATGTAAATATTTAGTTTAATTAGGTTATAATTTTAATCTTTTTAATAAAAATCCAAAAAATAGAATTTAGGTTTTATAAATTTTATTGTCTTTTTAATTTTTCCTTTTTTTCCAATAATCATTATTATCTATTATTTTATTTTTATGATTAAAAATTGTACATAAATAATTTAGGATTTAATTTAGATCATATTTTAATTCCTTCATAATAAATAAAAATATTAGAATTAGGGTTTGCCTTTTAATTTAATTTCAATTAATTCCTTTTTCTCATTAAATCTAAAAAACACAAAAATATCATTTTCATTTAATTTTAATTTTAATTCCTCTTTATTTAATTAATTCATGTAGTTGTAAATTGTTTGCAAAAGGGTCCAACGCCCTAGTTTTGTTTTAATTATTTTCTTTTGCGTATTTACTTTATCGCCTATTATAATTCTGTATCTCTCCCAAGGCCATGTACATTTATTTATCGCACTTTTATTGCTTTATTTATTTTCCGCTAAATCGGGTCCGGTTTAATTTTGGCGATGTGGACCCGCGCCATTTGTAATAGTCGTAGATTTCTTTTTTCCGCAACTTTATAACTGTTAAATATGCATGCAAGAATGAATGGACAAATTAAAATCAAGCGTAGAACACGAACAAATATGACAAGACAAATAACTGAAACATGACACACAGTTCGCACACACCACCCCTAGGGTACGCCTCACTGTTGCCTTTCGAAAGGTGATCGTCGAGTAGAGGGCGTCTTAGTAAGTCCTCATGATCCGGGAACCTGGCATGAGGGTAGCTTCTAAGGTGTCTTCCTATTGCTCTGGTGATCACCACGTCCCTAAAACTCGAATTGACCCGAACACCTCCAACGGTGGTGCTACCTACCTCTCAATGGTGGGATAGCACTACTTTAAAGGACCTCTACACAGACGAATTCCTTAGGGTAGGTAGGTTCTCAAGGATACTTGCTCTAATCTCAAAACAAACTCAAAAAAGACTTTTCACACCAACACATTTTCAAAAGCTTTCAAAGCAAATTTTTCAAACACTCTGACGTACGAGTCGAACTGAAATTTTTCAAAGAAACTTTTTTAACCCACATTGAAAAAGCAAACAAACAATTTTGAAAACACATTTGAGCAAGTATCTAAGAGCCCATGGATAACCATGGATAGAAAGGGTGCTAACACCTTCCCTTTCTATAACCTACCTCCCGAACCGAGAGCAATCTCTTTAAGGAATTTTTCTGTGCTTTTGTCCTTTCCATTTGGAGAAAATAAAAGACGGTGGCGACTCTTGCTTCCGCGACATTTCGCGAACCAGCGTTAAACAGTCAGTTCCAGATCCACCGATCACAGAACTGGCGACTCTGCTGGGGACACCTTTATAAAGTGAGGTGTACCTTAGGGCTAAGTCATAACTGTGTTTTCACTTGTATTGTTTTGCTTGCTTTACTATTGTGGGTTGCATCGGAGATACATAGATCCTAACCCGGATCTGGGGATACCCTGTTTAGGTAGCATAAGCTGTGAGGGACCTGTCCGGCGTAGACCGACACAGGTGAAGCAGTGGCTACGTTGGTGTGGCGCCTTGGTCTGTACCGATATCCCTTGTGTCGCAACGAGGAGAATATGGGTCTTCTAAGGAGTCATTAAGCACCAACAGACCTTAGAACCTTAAATGACCCAACTTGGCCAATAGAAACAGTAGCAGTATGCTACGCCCATTGAGGCTAAACTCTCGTGATGGTTCTGGCCGCAAGAAAAGATTGCGATGCTGGAGTTATGACCGATTGAGGGTAGTCAGTGATATTGGGATCCTCTAGAACCCGGTTACTTCTGATAGGACAGGTCTTAACCAACAAACTGAAAGAGGGTAATACCCAGACCTCATGCTGGCCTAAACCCTAAGGGTTTCTCTTGTGTGACTTGTGTGCCTTTGTACTTGCCTACTTGCGTACTTGTTACCTGACACTTGTTTCTTGCAGGTCTTGTTTATAGTCCTTAATTGGGACTCATAACAGGGTACTAAGTTTCTTGCAGGTCTTGTTTATAGTCCTTAACTAGGACTCATGACAGGGTTTACCAAATTTCTTGCAGGTTTTGTTTATAGTCCTTAACTGGGACTCATAACAGGGTTTACTAGATCTCTTGCAGATTTTGTTTATAGTCCTTAATTGGGACTCATAACAAAGTATACTGAATTTCTTGCAGGGTCTGTTTATAGTCCTTAATTGGGACTCATAACAGGGTTTACCTACATCACCCCATGCATAGCATGACATCATACCATTGCATACATCCTAACCCATTTCAAGGATCTCAAGGGCTTGTGATGCAGGTCATGATGAACAACTATCCCAGCAAGGGGCAAAGAGGATTTATTTTCCTCTAGCCAAGGTTGTCAGGGGCTATGACCCACTGGATATGGTGAGCCTTTGACCCTTGAAGAAGGACTCTCAACAATATGCAGTGCCTTCAGTCAAGCCACCGGTTCCAAAAGCTAACAAAGTTTCTCTGTTTACCCCGCGAGGTCCTTGAAAACATTACATGCATATCATACATCTCATTGCATTGCAGGTATCCCTTTGACAGGTTGCTTACCCTTCTCCGCTGTTTATTTCAGCCGCTCGCCATGAATCCTGAATCATCAGCCGAGCAGTCCATCAAGGCCCTCCAGGCTCAGAACGCCCAGTTCCAAGAGCTGATCCTGAATTTGACCCAGGGGCAACAAGATCTGAAGGCCTTGCTTTTGAAGAAAGAAAAGAAGAAGAAGAGGACTGTCTTGTTCAGCCCTAGACGCAGATCTGGGAATACACCGCAAGTAGAAACTGAAAGGACAACCCCATCTGTGGGAAAAAGCAGTCATCCAGAGGAAAGGGTGCCCAGTCCAGAGGTCTCCGACCACGAGACAGATTTTGATGAAGAGCAGTACCCTCCTGCTGATGACAGATATAAGCAACTGGAGGACAGAATGAAAGCTATGGAGGTTCAACAGGTACCTGGGCTGGATTTCGGAGATCTGGGTTTGTCAACTGGTGTGGTTATCCCTCGGAAGTTCAAAGTACCACCCTTCTCTAAGTATGACGGGGCGTCTTGTCCCAAGCTGCATCTAAGGTCCTATGTTCGGAAGATTCAACCATATACAGCTGCATCTAAGGTACACCTCACTTTATAAAGGTGTCCCCAGCAGAGTCGCCAGTTCTGTGATCGGTGGATCTGGAACTGACTGTTTTAAAGCTGGTTCGCGAAAATGTCGCGGAAGCAAGAGTCGCCACCGTCTTTTATTTTCTCCAATTGGAAAGGACAAAAGCACAGAAAAATTCCTTAAAGAGATTGCTCTCGGTTCGGGAGGTAGGTTATAGAAAGGGAAGGTGTTAGCACCCTTTCTATCCATGGTTATCCATGGGCTCTTAGATACTTGCTCAATGTGTTTTCAAAATGTTTGCTTGCTTTTCAATTGTGGGTTTTTAAAAAGTTTCTTTGAAAAAATTTCAGTTCGACTCGTACGTCAGAGTGTTTGAAAAGTTTGCTTTTTGAAAGCTTTTGAAAATGTGTTGGTGAAAAGAAGTTTTGATTTGTTTGAAATTAGAGCAAGTATCCTTGAGAACCTACCTACCCTAAGGAATTCGTCTGTGTAAATGTCCTTTAAAGTAGTGCCATCCCACCATTGAGAGGTAGGTAGCACCACTGTTGGAGGTGTTCGGGTCAATTCGAGTTTTTTAGGGACATGGTGATCACCGGAGCAATGGGAAGACACCTTAGAAGCTACCCTCATGCCAGGTTCCCGGATCATGAGGACTTACTAAGACGTCCTCTACTCGACGACCACCTTTCGAGGGGCAAGGCAACAGTGAAGCGTACCCTAGGGGTGGTGTGTGAATTGTGTGTCATTTTCAGTTTATTGTTCGTCTTGTCATGCATTGGTGATCTAACGATTCGATTTTATTTTTGGGCATTCATTCTTGCATGCATTTAACAGTTAAAAGTGCGGGAATTTAAAGTGCGGAAAAGATAAAAGTCCTACGCTATTACAAAGGGCGCGGGTCTACAACGCCAAATTAATCCAGACCCGATTTAAAATAAATTGCAGAAAAGAAATGTCTAATAGCTATTACATGGCTTTGGTACAAGTACATTATATTTACAAAAGAAATAAATGAAACGCGCGAAAAAAGAAAATAATCAAATGCGAGGGCGTTGAACCCTTTAAAGGAATTAAAATAATTAAGTTATCTAAAATTAAAATTAAATGAAAAATGGTATTTTTGTGTTTTTTAGATTTAATGAGAAAAAATAAAAATTAACTAAAATTAAAATGCTAAACCCTAGTTCTAATGTTTTTTAAGTTTATTATGAAAATATTGACTTTTAACCTAATTTAACTCTAAATTAATTTATGTACAATTTTTGATTTATAAATAAATAATATTATTATTCTGAAAAAAAGGAAAATTAAAAAAGAAAATAAAAAGTTATTAAACCTAAACTCTATTTTTGGATTTTAGTTATTAAAAGAATTAAATTTGAAAACCTAATTAAAACTAAATAATTACAAACATTTATTTAGAAAATGATTAAAATAAAAATTATATTCTTTTTTTGGTCTTTTCTGATTTTTGAAGGTTTTTATATTATTTATGTGAAAATAATTAATTAAATAAATAGCAAATAAAAAGAATAAAAAAGAAAAATTAAAGAAAGAATAAAAAATAATAAGGCAAACCAGGGGGGGGTAGACCCCAAAATTGTGAGGTGCAGGCCTGGAAGATTAAGGCCCATTTGTTTGAATTCATTGACTTTTCTAAGCCACGTGCACGCCTGTTGACTTGTCCTCATGGTATTCCCCAGTACACAACCCTTGATCTGATCCCACTAAGTGCTTGGCTGGCCTGATATGGTGGGTACACGGTAGTCTGCAACGTCATATCCACACCTGAACATATATTGAAAAAGAATATTGAAGTAAAGTAGACCTGGGAATCGAACCCAGGTCTTATGCATTATTCACGCGCTCGCTTGCCATCTGTGCCATTTAATCCATTCGTTATATAATAAACAAGTAAATCATATAAAACAAAAGCAACGCGCTAGTGACTGAAGCGCGCGAATTTTGAATGGACGAATCGCTGGTTGACACCACATCGTCGTCCTCACCCCCCTGCAAAACAAAACTCAAAGGCAACGCTTTCTTACGCGTTTCATTAGACAACTTTTGAAAAAATAGCGATTAGCTTATTTCCAAATATAAATTAGGCGCGAGTGTATGGATCTTTTCGTCCAGATGCGTTGAGTGTGATGGTGTTGCTCTGAAGTTCTAATTTTACCTGGGGTAGAAAACCCCAATTTGGCAGACCTGTAACCCTAAATTTTGGTCATGGTGAAATCCTATACACGATGCAAAAATCAAATTGGATATAAGGGTTAGCTTGGAAACATCACATGGAACAAGAATATATGATTGGAATGCAATGAAGATGCTTAGAATTGAGAATACGATTTCAAAAAAAATTTCTGTACAGCTTGAGTCGTAACTACCGTTTCTTCGCGTTTTGATTGAGGTTAAGGGTTGGGATGTGTTCAGTGATGCCTCAGGATGCTAATGGTATATGAATCAAGGCTTAAGAATCTCCCCCAGTAGTGATTTCAGAATTGTGTTTTTATGCCAAAATTTCAATGTCCAAAAGCTTGTTTGGGCGCAGCTTATGAGATGTTAGGCTTAGGGTTTGACTTAGTGATGATCATGGAATGGAATTGGCTAGTTATTTGACCTAGATTCAAGCTCATGAATGAACAAGTCTTAGGGTTTTTACCATTGATCATTTTTCCTTCTTTTTAGCCAAGACCTAGACCTAGTGTGAAACTTAACCCTAGCCTGAGTTTTTGAGTTGGCCCATGATACAAGGAAATTGTTCAAGCTCACATGACACTATTCCATTGGTTTTTGAATTTTATTTGAATTTTCAAAGATTTAAAATGAATTAAATTATCAAAAATTAAATAAAATAGAAAAATCAATATTTGGTCTTGAAATTAACCATGGGACACGTGTGTGGCATGACAAGGATGAACCAAGTGGAAAAAGTGGGGCCCTTTTGTCAAAAATTGGAGTTTCAAGGATAGTTGACTTTTGCCATTTCACAAAAATTTCCCAACTTCTACAAGGCATAACTTGCTCAATTTTTAAGCTTTTCACATGTTCTTGGACATTTTGGAAAGGTCTTTGAGTCCTTTAACCAATGCCTTTGGTCCCATGTCATTTTGATTTACCAATCTCAAGTTATGGTCTTTGACTTAAAGTCCCTTTTTGTTGACTTTTGAAAATGACCTATAATGTTGAAATTGATAACTTTTCGTGAGAGCATTTCTAGGACTTGAAGTATGAAGATGAGTTGTAGGAAATGTCTTTCTCTTCAAAATGAGCTTTGGATGGGATTTTTCTGATAATCCATGTGCAAGTTATGCTCTGGTCAATTTCAGTTGACTTTTTCAGCTGTCCAAATATAGCAATTTTTGCATCTTTGATGATTTCTGAGCCAAATTTTGAGAATCATGATCAAGCATTGATCAAATGATGTTTGTGGCTTCAAAATGATATGTTGACCAAAAATTTGAACTTTTGACTGCCAAATGACCATTTTGCCCCTACAGTTGACTGTAGTGCAATTTAGGGTTTTGACTGTGCAATCTTGAGCTGAATGCCATGAAACTTGATATGGGAATGCTTGACCATGTTTGTAAGCATATGAGACTTGATTGGGCCTTTGAACACTTCCTTTTCTTGATCAGACTCAAAACCCTAATTTTGACTGTATGGGAGACAATTGCACTACACAACCCTTGGGGAATTTTGTAGCTTGGCTTGGCAATTTCTTGAAGAATATGGGAGGGCAAATTTTGGGGTATAACAATATGCTATGTGTTGTACCCCAAAATTTGCCCTCCCATATTCCTCAAGATTTCTCAAAGGTTGCACAGTCAAATCACCTCCTAAGGCAGTCAAGTCAAAATTAGGGTTTTGTGTTGCATCAAGGTACTTACATCCAAATGACCTCAAGTTTTCCTTAATGTCCTAACTTATGCTCAAATTCAGGTTCGACCCAAGAGTCAATTCTTTAAAGAAGGTATCCGACTGTGTGAGTTTTCTCGAAGAAATATGGTGAAAAAGTGTGCTGAAAGTGTAGTTTTTACGTGCTAAAAAATTCATAACTTGAAGATTGTGACTCGTTTTGAACCCGTTCCGGTGGCCACAATTCCGTCTTGACATTATCTATGTTTTCATATCTCATGGCTGGAAGCCAATTTCGATCAGAAGGTCTTCAAAAATGTGGATTTATCAAGTATTTTCATACAGAAAATTTGTGACAGAAGTTTATTTGCGTCATGTTCAGAAAATCATAACTTGGTCGATTTTCATCGTATCGAGCTGGTTCTGGCGCCAAAATTTCACAAATTGAGTTGGATACATTTTCACAGAAGGTATTGAGTTCAAACGGTATTCAAAAGGCCTTCGTTTTTTGCTCAGAGTGCGTGACACGCTGAAAATCCTGAATGCTGAATAATATTTCATGTGGGCCGAAACTTCGAAAATTCATAACTCGGTCAATTTTTATCGGATTGGGCTCATATTTTTACACAAGGTCCCTGACTCATGGATCTACAACTTTGCTTCAAAAGTCGAGACCGGATTATGCTCCGATCAATACCAGTTTTTTATTGAAGAACGTGTCAGAGTCGACACTGGAGCCCAAAATAAGTTTGTCTGAGCTGAAACTTCAAAAATTAATAACTAATTCACCATTTATCCGATTGAGCCGATTTTCGGACAGGAGTTAGTTATCGATGTCGGCTACATTTTGTTTTCACATTTCAACTTCAAAAATTGCACTTAAGTCCCTTCGATTTAGCCTGGAAAGTGACGAACTCAAGTGAACATTGGAGACCCAATTGCACATTCAAAGCCTATTTTCTTTACCCTAATTTCCATTATATAATCACCTTCTTTTCAGACAAACCAAAAGAGGAGTAAAAGAGAGAAAAAACCTTGCCACAACATTGTCAGAATATTAAATTCTTTCAAGAATCCTAAAACCTTGAAATCCTTATTACAAATCCATCTCTCACTACAAACAAGTCATCTCAGTTACAAACCAACATCTCACTACTTCTTCAGTAAGGGTAAGGCTGACTTGATCTCCATGATCAAAAGGGCATAAAAGCATTCATGTCACTAATTTTCCAGTAAGGGTAAGATTGATTTGATCTCCATGATCAAAAGGGTATAATAATTCATACATGCCATATTGTGCCTAAACAATAAATTTCTTCATATATTGGCTTTATTTGCATTTTATGATTTTATTTAATGTGTTCATGAGATTCAACACTGCAGATTTAGACAGGATCCCATGCAGGTTCATTAAGGAACGTTGAGGCCAAAAGTCAAATGGCCAAAAGCCAAAAGCCAAATGGCCAAAAGCCAAAAGCCAAAAGCCAAAAGCCAAAAGCCAAATGGCCAAAAAAACAACTTATGCATGACACCAATACATGACGAGATAGACATCCTGAGAAGATTAAGGAACGTTGAGGCCAGAACACAAATGGCCAACAGCCAGAACACAAATGGCCATGAAACCCAATCCAATGGCCAAAGAATGCAGACCGTTCAAAAAAACCTCCCCTTGGGCCTGAAACTCCCCTTGGTTTGCATCCTTTTTAATTTTATTTTCTTTTCTTTTCTAATTCTTTTTTAATTGTTTTAATTGTTTTTTTCACCATAAAATAATTTTCTATAATAAAAATAGAAAAATCAAAAATAAAAATAAATTTAATTATTATTAATTTCATCACTAACCTATTTTTTGTAAATAAACTCTAACAATTAACTTAGTTTAATTTAGGTTTTTAAACTTTAATCTTTTTCTTAATAAGTAAAAAGTATCTAGAATTAGGTTTTTTTTGACATTTTCATCTTTTTCTTAAATAAATTATTAATCATCATTATTTATCATTATTATTAATTATCATTAATTTTGTAAATAAACATGTAAATAAATTAATTAACTAGTAAATTAGGTTAACTTTAATATTTTCATTCATAATTAAAATAATCTAGATTTAGGGTTTCCTTTTAATTCTTTTTCTTTATTTTTCATAAATACCAAAAACCTAAAAACATTTCTTTTCTTTAATTTAATAATTAATTAGCTTTTCTAATTTCAATTTAATTTCAAAAGGGTTCAACGCCCTCGAACATTCGATTCTAATTTCTCTTCGCGCATTTATTCTTATTTATTTTCTTTCAAATATTATGTAATTGTTCAAGCCATGTAATAGTAATTAGGAATTTATTTACTTTCCGCATCTTTATCAAAAAACGGGTCTTTGTATTTTGGCGATGTATAGACCCGCGTCTTGTAATAGCGTAGGATTTTACTTTTCGAACTTTTAAATTATAATTGCATGAAAGAATGTATGGCCTAAATTAAAAACAAGCGTAGATCACCATGATACATGTACAAGATAAAACATAACTGAAATAACACACAGATTCACACACCACTCTTAGGGTACGCCTCACTGTTGCCTTGCCCCTCGAAACGTGGTCGTCGAGTATAGGACGTTTTAGTAAGTCCTTATGTCCATGATCTATGGCATAGAGGTAGCTTCTAAAGTGTCCTATTGTTGCTCTGGTGACCACATTGTCCCTAAAACTCGAATCGACCCGAACACCTCCAACGGTGGTGCTACCTACCTCTCAATGGTGGGATGACACTACCTTAAGGACATTTACACAGCCTAATTCCTTAGGGTAGGTAGATGACTCATAGATACTTGCTCCATTCAAAAACAAATCAAAACTCTTTTCACACTGACACTTTTCAAAAAGCATTCAAAACAATTTTTCAAACACTCTTGAGGACTGATACAAGAGTCGATCTGAAATCTTTAAACGAAACTTTTTTCAAACCCACTCACTTTGAAAAGCAAACACTTTTGAAAACACAATGAGCAAGTATCTAAGAGCCCATGGATAACCATGGATAGAAAGGGTGCTAACACCTTCCCTTTTTATAAATCTACCTCCCGAACCGAGAAACTATCTCATAAGGAATTTTGCTGTGCTTTTGTCCTGTCCATGTTGGAGAAAATAAAAGACGGTGGCGACTCTTGCTTCCGCGACATTTCGCGAACCAGCGTTAAACAGTCAGTTCCAGATCCACCGATCACAGAATTGGCGACTCTGCTGGGGACACTTATAAGGTGAGGTGTACCTTAGGACTAAGATCACTTGTGTTTTCAATTGGCTTAATTGTTTGCTTTATTATTGTGGGTACTGTCTTGGGAGTTCTATAGATCCTAACCCAGATCTGGGGATACCTTCTTAGAAAGTAGCAACAAGGCTGTGAGGGAACTGTGCGGGGTATACCGACATGGTTGAAGCAGTCTGCTACGTTGATGTGTCACTTTGGTGTGTACCGATAACCCTTGAGTTCAGTCAAGGAGAGTACGGGGCCTCTGCGTGGTGTCGTGAAGCATCAACTGACCTTAGGAACCTTAATTGAACCATCTTGGCCTCTTTAGGGTAGTGAGATAACTGACTTTGGTGCAGTCCGAGGTTGGTTGATACTCGATACTACACTCAATTGAGGGTTGTTTTCTTGGAATATTTTGGTCGCCAGTTCAGTGGCTAAATCGAAACGATGAATAATGAAAGCAATCCAATGATATTGGGACCCTTAGAACCCGGTTACTTTTGATAGGACAGGTCTTAACCCACAAACTGAAAGAGGGTAATACCTAGACCCCATGCTGGCCTAAACTCTAAGGGCTTCTCTTGTGTGACTTGTGTGCCTTCCAACTTGACTATTTGCATACTTGTTATCTGACACTTGAGTTTCTTGTAGGTTTTGTTTACATTCCTTAATCGGGACTCATAACATGGTTTACCTACATTACCCCATGCATAGCATAACATCATACCATTGCATGCATCCTACATAAAGACTAACCCATTTCAAGGATCTCAAAGGCTTGTGATGCAGGTCACGATGAACCAGAATGTCTAGCAAGGGACAAAGGGGATTTATTTTCCTCTAGCCAGGTTGATGATCGGAGTCAGGGGCTATGACCCACTAGATATGGTGAGCCTTGACCCTTGAAGAAGGACTCTCAACAATATGAAGTTCCTTCGATCAAGCTACCGGATTCAAATTCTAACAATATTTCTTGTTTACCCCGCGAGATCCTTGAAAACATTGCATGCATACATACACATCATTGCATAACAGGTATCCTTGTTACAGGTCACTTACCATCCGCGATGTTTATTTCAGCAATGACTTCCCAACAATACAACCAGGACCTTCATGCTCAAGAGACTCGGTTCGGGGAAATCCTCCTGAATCTATCCAAGGGGCGGGAAGAGCTGAGAACACTTCTCATGGGGACTGTGGTCAGAAACAGTGCTGAGGATGATAAGGACGAGCGGCTGAAACATCTGCAAGCTGAGGTGGATGCAATGAGAGCCCAGATGCTGGGGCAGGTCACTATCATTCAAGGTTTAGCTCAAAGACAAGAAGAGCTCGGGGTTCTCGTCAACCAACTGCTTCGGGGTAACCAACTGGGGCAAACATCTAAAGTTGAAGAGCCAGTCATCATTCAACCACCTTTGAGGCAAGAAGATAAGGGGAAAGCTCCTCAATTGGCTTCAGTGTCACAAATTCAACATCAACCTCACCAGCTTCAGCCAGACAAGCCCAAAAGGCAATTCACCGAGCTCAATGTGTCGCTGCCTCAAGCTTTACAACAACTGTTGAGGTTGAATTTGGTAACTCTAAGGGATCCTCCCAGGAACCCCAACAGGACACCTTCAAGGTATAACCCCAACGCCCGCTGCGCTTATCATTCTGACAGTCCAGGGCATGCTACAGATGATTGTTGGACCTTGAAGAACAAAATCCAAGACCTGATTGATGAAGGAGCTGTGGAATTCACCCAAGATGGCCAGGCTGAGTGCTTCTACCATCCCTACAGGATTCACCCTTTGAAGTAACAAGCCCTGAGATGAGAAGACTTTCGTTTATTAGAAATTTCGAGTTGTAATTTTCTTTTGATTGTTCAAACATTTATTCATGTTAAACGTTATTATTTCATTAATACATCGCATATGTCTGTTTTGAACCAATATATTCGCATTCACTATATTCAACTGTTTTCATATTTTTTTGATGTCAACTCTCAATTAATAATTCTAAGCCTCTTGAGGGAGGATGACGAAAACGATACCACGACCTTTACAGTATGCTTTTGAACAGACCCCGCTGATGAGGTACAGGCATTGTTTCAATCCCTAAACACTGGAGTTATAAGGAAGATAATCCCTCGTCAACCTCTCTGAGCCAAAGAATTGTAGGAGTCTTTCTTTTCGAAAATTAAAACCCTTAATCATAACCTGGGGCAGGGTAGTTCTCTCAGTTGATCCAAGTGCATAACAAATGGCACCAAAGAGGTCCTTACAAAAAAAAAACACTACGCAAAATCAAAGACCCGCTAGGTTGACACACCTAGGCAAAAACAAGGGCTTCCCGGTGAACCAAAAGGGTTCAGGCAAAAATAAGGGATGAAATAAAAAATCTGTACCCCGGCAAGTCGAAAACCTGCAAAGGCGGCTTGGGCAAAAATGAGTATCCCGGTGGACTGAAAACCCGAAAGGGCAGTCCAGGCAAAAATGAGGGATCAAAGTGTACGACTATGTCTCGGCATCTCGTCACTTGCCTACCAAAAGAAGATTTGTCAATCGGCAGTCACCAAGCACCTCCACCAGTATCTTCTCCCACAGAAACAGAGGCAGTAATGATTGGTCTAAGCAATCTAGTTTCTCTGTCCATCAAGGTACCAAGATAGGTTCGGCTGAAGGATGTAGCCCAGATGCCTTAATTCCCCAGAGAGTGAGCCAGCAAGTCAACGTACTCTCCCCAAGCAAAGTCTACAGTCAGCCTTAAGGAAATTGGGTATCCCCAGCAGATCTCAACATTCTTCAGCGCAATATACAAACATTCTTAACAAGCATCCCCGACAGTCTTGATCTAAGATTGTTCCCCGACGGTATACCAAACATTCAGTGGAGCCACTTCCCCAATATATCTCAAAAATTTCCCCAGGAGAGTCCAGTCTGAAGATTTCCCCAGGAAAGCTGAATCATCTCCCCAGCAGGAAGCTTATCCCCAGTAGATTCTGGAAGCCTCCCCCCTGCAGAGCACGAACGCGTCTCCCGGCTTTATCCAAAGTGTTGTACCCCAAAATTTGCCCTCCCATATTTCTCAAAATATTTCAAGAAAAATTCACAAGTCCAACCCGGCGCGTCATATTCAGGTATTCTTTCGCCAAGATATCTCTGATAACATATTCTCAAATCCAGGTTCGGCTCAAGAGTCAATTCTTTAAAGAAGGTATCCGAATATGTGGGTTTTCTCGAAGAAATATGGTGAAAAAGTGTGCTGAAAGTGCAGTTTTTACGCGCTAAAAAATTCATAACTTGAAGATCGTGACTCGTTTTGAACCCGTTCCGGTGGCCAAAATTCCGTCTTGACATTATCTACGTTTTCATCTCTCACGGCTGGAAGCCAATTTCGATCAGAAGGTCTTCAAAAATGTGGATTTATCAAGTATTTTCGTGCAGAAAATTTGTGACAGAAGTTTATTTGCGTCATGTTCAAAAAATCATAACTTGGTCGATTTTCATCGTATCGAGCTGGTTCCAGTGCCAAAATTTCACAAATTGAGTTGGCTACATTTTCACAGAAGGTATTGAGTTCAAACGGTATTCAAAAGGCCTTCGTTTTTTGCTCAGAGTGCGTGACATGCTGAAAATCCTGAATGCTGAATATTATTTTATCTGGGCCGAAACTTCAAAAATTCATAACTCGGTCAATTTTTATCGGATTGGGCTAATATTTTTACACAAGGTCCCTGACTCATAGATCTACAACTTTGCTTCAAAAGTCGAGACCAAATTATGCACCGATCGATACCAGTTTTTTATTGAAGAACGTGTCAGAGTCGACACTGAAGCCCAAAATAAGTTTGTCTGAGCTGAAACTTCAAAAATTCATAACTAATTCACCGTTCATCCGATTGAGTCGATTTTCGGACAGGAGTTAGTTATCGATGTCGGCTACATTTTGTTTTCACATTTCAACTTCAAAAAATGCACTTAAGTCCCTGCTATTTAGCCTGGAAAGTGACGAATTCAAGTGAATATTGGAGGCCCAATTGCACATTCAAAGCCCATTTGCTTTACCCTAATTTTCATTATATAATCACCTTCTTTTCACACAAACCAGGAGAGGAGAAAAAAGTGAGAAAAAACCTTGCCACAACACTGCTAGAATATCAAATTCTTTCAAGAACCCTAAAACCTTGAAATCCTTATTACAAATCCCTCTCTCACATTTTCAAAAAGCCATCTCAATTACAAACCAACATCTTATTACTTCTTCAGTAAGGGTAAGGCTGGCTTGATCTCCATGATCCAAAGGGCATAAAAGCATTCATGTCACTACTTTTCCAGTAAGGACAGGATCTCATGCAGGTTCATTAATGAACGTTGAGGCCAAAAACCAAATGGCCAAAAGCCAAAAGCCAAATGGCCAAAACAGAACATTTTACACATGACACCAATACATGGCGAGGCAGACATTAAGCCAGACATTAAGGAACGTTGAGACCAAAAGCCAAATGGCCAAAAGCCAAAAGCCAAATGGCCAAAACAGAACATTTTACACATGACACCAATACATGGCGAGGCAGACATTAAGCCAGACATTAACGTTGAAGCCAGAACACAAATGGCCAAAAGCCAAAAGCCAAAAGCCAAATGGCCAAACTAGAACAACTTATGCATGAAACTCAATCCAATGGCCAAAGAATGCAGACCACGGTACTCAGGAGTCAATACTTCAAAAAAACCTCCCCTTGGGCCAGACACCCCCTATGGTTTGCTCAATTTTTTAATTTTTATTTGTTTTTCCTTTTTATTCTTTTAATTGTTTTTTAATTGTTTTCTTTTAATTCCATAAAATAATTTTCATAATAAATATAAAATACAGAAAAATCAAAAAAATGTTTATTTTATTAATATTAATTTTACTATTATTATTTTTGTAAATAAAGTTTAAACAATTAATTAGATTAATTTAGGTTTCAAAACTTTAATATTTTTCTTAATAAATTAAATATGTAGAAATTAGGTTTTTTAACTTTTTCATCATTTTTTTATAAATAATTTTCTCATTATTATTATTATTAATTACTAATTTATTTTGTAAATAAACATGTACATAAATTCTTTAGTAAATTAAGTTAAACTTTAACATTTTTCTCAAATAATTAAAAATAACTTAGAATTAGGGTTTCTTTTAATTTTAATTTTCTTATTTCATAAATACAAAAAACCTAAAAAACACTTCTTTTATTTCAATAAATAATTAATTAATTTTTAATTTCAATTTAACTTCAAAAGGGTCCAACGCCCTCGAACGTTCAACTTTAGTTTCTTTCGCGCATTTATTCTTATTATTTCTTGTAAATATTAATGTAATTCTCCCAAAGCCTTGTAAACTCGGACATTTTATTTCTCGCACTTTATTTATTTTTCTGTCAAATCGGGTCCTGGATTTTAATTTGGCGATGTGGACCCGCGCCTTTGTAATAGCTTAGAACTTTTAATTTCCGCAACTTTTTAACTGTTAACAAATGCATGCAAGAATGAATGACAAAAATAAAAACAAACGCTTAGATCACCAATAACATGAACAAGACAAAATATCTGAAAACGACACATAAATCATACACCACCCCTAGGGTACGCCTCACTGTTGCCTTGCCTCGAAAGGTGATCGTCGAGTAGAGGATGTCTTAGTAAGTCCTCATGATCCGGGAACCTGGCATGAGGGTAGCTTCTAAGGTGTCTTCCTATTACTCCGGTGATCACACTGTTGCCTTATCCCTCGAAACGTGGTCGCCGACTATAGGACGTCTTAGTGAGTCCTTATGTTCCATTGATCTAGTTGCCTCAAAACGGTTGCCTCGGAATAGTTGCCTCGGAATAGTTGCCTCAGAATAAAAGATCAATGGCATAAGGGTAGCTCCTAAGGTATCTTACCTTTGCTTGGTGGCCACACTGTCCCTTAATCGAATTGACCCGAACACCTCCAACGGTGGTGCTACCTACCTCTCAATGGTGGGATGGCACTACTTTAAAGGACATTTACACAGACGAATTCTTTAGGGTAGGTAGACAACTCTAAGATACTTGCTCTAAAATTCAAAACAAATCAAAAATAATTTTCACACCGACACCTTTTCAAAAAGCTTTCGAAAGCAACTTTTCAAACACTCTTGAGGACCGATACAAGAGTCGAACTGGAATTTTCAAAGAAACTTTTTAAAACCCACAGTTGAAAAGCAAACAAACCATTTTTGAAAACACAAATGAGCAAGTATCTAAGAGCCCATGGATAACCATGGATAGAAAGGGTGCTAACACCTTCCCTTTCTATAACCTACCTCCCGAACCGAGAGCAATCTCTATAAGGAATTTTTCTATGCTTTTGTCCTTTCCATTTGGAGAAAATAAAAGACGGTGGCGACTCTTGCTTACCGCGACATTTCGCGAACCAGCGTTAAACAGTCAGTTCCAGATCCACCGATCACACAAAGGTTATCTCCCTACCAGGATATAACTGGGTTATCCTCAGCCAAAAGCCACGGAAAGATCGTCCTCGGCGAAGTCTTCTTATCCCCAGTGGAGTCTATTAATTCCATAACACATCAACGGTATCCCCAGTGGAGTATCATCAACATCTCAGCAAAGTACATCTCTTCCCACAGAGTATTGTTCCCCAGCAAGATCGCTAGAGTAATTTTCTCCCCGCAGAGTAATCCATTCGCCAAGTTTAGCCCCCAACGGAGTCATTTTCCCCTACCGGTATCCTTGCAACTATCATCCCCAGCGGAAACAACGAAGCTCTATTCTTCCACATCAGCCCAGGATTCAACTTCCCGGCACCCGTCAAGGATTTATTTTCCTAGACAAAAACATACATAAACATCACATTGTCATACATTATGATACATGCATACACGCATCATATCACCCCAATCTCATTTATTTTTGAGAACATCATGACATCATGCATGTCATACATTATGACATTGCATACAATTAACTCGTTACTTTTTCAGGAGAGAACGATCAACGGATAGAAGTATTTACCGTTTGAGGTAGATGACGTCCAAGACTCCTTCATCGTTTTGCTGAGGTTGAAGTCGCCTAAGATTCTCTCATCATTCTGCTGAGGTTGAAGTCGCCAAAGATTCTCTCATCATTCTGCTGAGGTTGAAGTCGCCTAAGATTCTCTCATCATTCTGCTGAGGTTGAAATCGCCCAAAGGTTCTCTCATCATCCCGTTGAGGTAGTAATCATCCAAGGTTCTCTCATCGTCCCGTTGAGGTAGTAATCGCCCAAAGGTTCTCTCATCGTCTCGTTGAGGTAGTAATCGCCCAAAGGTTCTCTCATCATCCCGTTGAGGTAGTAATCGTCCAAGGTTCTCTCATCGTCCCGTTGAGGTAGTAATCACCCAAGGTTCTCTCATCGTCCCGTTGAGGTAGTAATCGCCCAAGGTTCTCTCATCGTCCCGTTGAGGTAGTAATCGTCCAAGGTTCTCTCATCGTCCCGTTGAGGTAGTAATCGCCCAAAGGTTCTCTCATCGTCTCGTTGAGGTAGTAATCGCCCAAAGGTTCTCTCATCGTCCCGTTGAGGTAGTAATCGCCCAAGGTTCTCTCATCGTCCCGTTGAGGTAGTAATCGTCCAAGGTTCTCTCATCGTCCCGTTGAGGTAGTAATCGTCCAAGGTTCTCTCATCGTCCCGTTGAGGTAGTAACCGTCCCGGATTCATTCATCACATCATTATCAACAAAAACCTTTTAAAGTTCTAGACTCGATTCCTGTATCCTGCCAGGGCACGTCTGAAGAGTTCGAAGATCCGATTCCTATATCTTGCCAGGGTGTATCTGTTGACGACTAACATTACCAGACCCGATTCCTGTATCTTGCCAGGGTGCGTCTGAAGAGTTTGAGGATCCGATTCCTGTATCTTGCCAGGGTGTATCTGTTGACGACTAGCATTACCAGACCTGATTCCTGTATCTTGCCAGGGTGCGTCTGAAGAGTTTGAGGATCTGATTCCTGTATCTTGCCAGGGTGTATCTGTTGACGACTAACATTACCAGACCCGATTCTTGTATCTTGCCAGGGTGCGTCTGAAGAGTTTGAGGATCCGATTCCTGTATCTTGCCAGGGTGTATCTGTTGACGACTAGCATTACCAGACCCGATTCTTGTATCTTGCCAGGGTGCGTCTGAAGAGTTTGAGGATCTGATTCCTGTATCTTGTCAGGGTGTATCTGTTGACGACTAACATTACCAGACCCGATTCCTGTATCTTGCCAGGGTGCGTCTGAAGAGTTTGAGGATCCGATTCATGTATCTTGCCAGGGTGTATCTATTGACGACTAGCATTACCAGACCCGATTCCTGTATCTTGCCAGGGTGCGTCTGAAGAGTTTGAGGATCCGATTCATGTATCTTGCCAGGGTGTATCTGTTGACGACTAGTATTACCAGACCCGATTCATGTATCTTTCCAGGGCACGTCTGAAGAGTTCGAAGATCCGATTCCTGTATCTTGCCAGGGTGTATCTGTTGACGACTGTATTCTCCGGACTCGATTCTTGTATCTCGCCAGGGCATGTCTGAGAAGTTTAAAGATTCGACTCCTGTAACTAGCCAGGGCACATCTACATAAAGAGTTTGAAGATCAGTTCCTGTAACAGGCCAGGTAATTATTTTCTTTCTCAGGTATGCAAGTTCTCGCTAAGGAATCTCTTACGCGATCGACGACCTCCCGATGGCATCTATAAGCCCATCTCTCCATATACTAACAGTCTCCAAATGGCATCTATAAGCCCATTCCCGACAAAGTTCAGTCACACCTCCAGATGGCATCTATAAGCCCATCACCACTCCTATCCATCAGTCTCCAAATGACATCTGTAAGCCCATTCCCCGCATCACACTGCTGACACTCTACAATGTGAGTGCAAATTTCTGGGCACTTTAGTGTTCAATCATCTCCCACCTTCGGATTACGAAAGGCACGACAGCCAATCTACATCCTCAGGTTTAAGAAGATTGAACAGGGGCAACTGTTGTACCCTAAAATTTGCCCTCCCATATTCCTCAAGATTTCTCAAAGGTTGCACAGTCAAATCACCTCCTAAGGCAGTCAAGTCAAAATTAGGGTTTTGTGTTGCATCAAGGTCCTTACATCCAAATGACCTCAAGTTCTCCTTAATGTCCTAACTTATGCTCAAATTCAGGTTCGGCCCAAGAGTCAATTCTTTAAAGAAGGTATCCGACTGTGTGAGTTTTCTCGAAGAAATATGGTGAAAAAGTGTGCTGAAAGTGCAGTTTTTACGCGCTAAAAAATTCATAACTTGAAGATCGTGACTCATTTTGAACCCGTTCCGGTGGCCAAAATTCCGTCTTGACATTATCTACGTTTTCATATCTCACGGCTGGAAGCCAATTTCGATCAAAAGGTCTTCAAAAATGTGGATTTATCAAGTATTTTCATACAGAAAATTTGTGACAGAAGTTTATTTGCGTCATGTTCAGAATTTCATAACTTGGTCAATTTTCATCGTATCGAGCTGGTTCCGGCGCCAAAATTTCACAAATTGAGTTGGCTACATTTTCACAGAAGGTATTGAGTTCAAACGGTATTCAAAAGACCTTCGTTTTTTGCTCAGAGTGCGTGATATGCTGAAAATCCTGAATGCTGAATATTATTTCATGTGGGCCGAAACTTCGAAAATTCATAACTCGGTCAATTTTTATCGGATTGGGCTCATATTTTTACACAAGGTCCCTGACTCATAGATCTACAACTTTGCTTCAAAAGTCGAGACCGGATTATGCTCCGATCAATACCAGTTTTTTATTGAAGAATGTGTCAGAGTCGACACTGGAGCCCAAAATAAGTTTGTCTGAGCTGAAACTTCAAAAATTCATAACTAATTCACCATTTATCTGATTGAGCTGATTTTCGGACAGGAGTTAGTTATCGATGTTGGCTACATTTTGTTTTCACATTTCAACTTCAAAAATTGCACTTAAGTCCCTGCGATTTAGCCTGGAAAGTGACGAACTCAAGTGAACATTGGAGGCCCAATTGCACATTCAAAGCCCATTTTCTTTACCCTAATTTCCATTATATAATCACCTTCTTTTCACACAAACCAAAAGAGGAGAAAAAGAGAGAGAAAACCTTGCCACAACATTGTCAGAATATTAAATTCTTTCAAGAACCCTAAAACCTTGAAATCCTTATTACAAATCCCTCTCTCACTACAAACAAGCCATCTCAGTTACAAACCAACATCTCACTACTTCTTCAGTAAGGGTAAGGCTGACTTGATCTCCATGATCAAAAGGGAAAAATAGCATTCATGTCACTAATTTTCCAGTAAGGGTAAGATTGATTTGATCTCCATGATCAAAAGGGTATAATCATTCATACATGCCATATTGTGCCTAAACATTAAATTTCTTCATATATTGGCTTTATTTGCATTTTATGATTTTATTTAATGTGTTCATGAGATTCAACACTGCAGATTTAGACAGGATCCCATGCAGGTTCATTAAGGAACGTTGAGGTCAAAAGCCAAATGGCCAAAAGCCAAATGGCCAAAAGCCAAATGGCCAAAAGCCAAAAGCCAAAAGCCAAATGGCCAAAAGAACAACTTATGCATGACACCAATACATGGCGAGACAGACATCCTGAGAAGATTAAGGAACGTTGAGGGCAGAACACAAATGACCAACAACCAGAACAAAAATGGCCATGAAACCCAATCCAATGGCCAAAGAATGCAGACCGTTCAAAAAAACCTCCCATTGGGCCTGAAACCCCCCTTGGTTTGCATCATTTTTAATTTTGTTTTCTTTTTTTTTCTAATTCTTTTTTAATTGTTTTAATTATTTTTTTCACCATAAAATAATTTTCTATAATAAAAACAGAAAAATAAAAAATACAAATATATTTAATTATTATTAATTTTATCACTAACCTATTTTTTGTAAATAAACTCTAACAATTAACTTAATTTAATTTAGGTTTTTAAACTTTAATCTTTTTCTTAATAAGTAAAAAGTATCTAGAATTAGGTTTTTTTGACATTTTCATCTTTTTCTTAAATAAATTATTAATCATCATTATTTATCATTATTATTAATTATCATTAATTTTGTAAATAAACATGTAAATAAATTAATTAACTAGTAAATTAGGTTAACTTTAATATTTTCATTCATAATTAAAATAATCTAGATTTAGGGTTTCCTTTTAATTCTTTTTCTTTTATTTTTCATAAATACCAAAAACCTAAAAACATTTCTTTTCTTTAATTTAATAATTAATTAGCTTTTCTAATTTCAATTTAATTTCAAAAGTGTTCAACGCCCTCGAACATTCGATTCTAATTTCTCTTCGCGCATTTATTCTTATTTATTTTCTTTCAAATATTATGTAATTGTTCAAGCCTTTAATAGTAATTAGGAATTTATTTACTTTCCGCATCTTTATCAAAAAACGGGTCTTTGTATTTTGGCGATGTATAGACCCGCGCCTTGTAATAGCGTAGGATTTTACTTTCCGCATTTAAATTTCCGCACTTTTAAATTATAATTGCATGAAAGAATGTATGGCCTAAATTAAAAACAAGCGTAGATCACCATGATACATGTACAAGATAAAACATAACTGAAATAACACACAGATTCACACACCACTCTTAGGGTACGCCTCACTGTTGCCTTGCCCCTCGAAACGTGGTCGTCGAGTATAGGACGTTTTAGTAAGTCCTTATGTCCATGATCTATGGCATAGGGGTAGCTTCTAAGGTGTCCTACTGTTGCTCTGGTGACCACATTGTCCCTAAAACTCGAATCGACCCGAACACCTCCAACGGTGGTGCTACCTACCTCTCAATGGTGGGATGGCACTACCTTAAGGACATTTACACAACCTAATTCCTTAGGGTAGGTAGATGACTCATAGATACTTGCTCCATTCAAAAACAAATCAAAACTCTTTTCACACTGACACTTTTCAAAAAGCCTTCAAAACAATTTTTCAAACACTCTTGAGGACTGATACAAGAGTCGATCTGAAATCTTTAAACGAAACTTTTTTCAAACCCACTCACTTTGAAAAGCAAACACTTTTGAAAACACAATGAGCAAGTATATAAGAGCCCATGGATAACCATGGATAGAAAGGGTGCTAACACCTTCCCTTTCTATAAATCTACCTCCCGAACCGAGAAACTATCTCATAAGGAATTTTGCTGTGCTTTTGTCCTGTCCATGTTGGAGAAAATAAAAGACGGTGGCGACTCTTGCTTCCACGACATTTCGCGAACCAGCGTTAAACAGTCAGTTCCAGATCCACTGATCACACTATGCTTATGATGTCAAGATTAGGTTACAAAATCACATGTATAGCAAACAACAAACAAGTCACACCAAGTCCTTAGGTTTAAGGCTTGCATGAGTTTTAAGGTCACACCCTCTTGAAGTTGGATTGGTTCAACCTGCCCTATAAATAGTAACCGGGTTCTAAAAGGGATCTCAATATCACTGATCTTTCCTCCAGCTTCATTCAATAGGCGATGGACTCGCAACCAAACAAAACTCAAGAGTCAAACCTCAATGAGTGTAGCATCGAGTATCTGTCGACCTTGGGCATACACCAAAGTCGTCCATCTCACTACATCCTACTGGCCAAGTTGTGCAATTAAAGGTTCTAAGGTCAGTTGATGCTTCACGCACCATGCGGCGACCCCGTACTCTCCCTGATTGACTCAAGGGTTATCAGTACCAACCAAAGTGCCACATCAACATAGCTACTACTTCAACCGTGCCGGTATACCCCAGCATAGTTCCCTCACAGTTTATTTCTACTTACCTAAAAGGTGTTCCCTAGATCCGGGTGTAGGATCTATAGTAACCCCGAACAAACCCTCAAAAGTAAAGCAATCAAGACAATCAAGAGAAACAATTTTAAAATGATTTAAATCCTAAGGTATACCCCATTTTATAAATCTTATCCCCAGCAAAGTCGCCAGTTCTGTGATACGGTGGCAGAATCGACTGTTTAATACTGGTTTGCATTTTGCATTTTTTGTTCACAAAATGTCGCGATAAGCAAGAGTCGCCACCAACTTTTATTTCATCCAATCACGGAAAAGGAAAAAGAACAGAAAAAACCTTTTTTCGAGATGTTTTTGAGTACAGGGGGTAGATTATAGAAAGAGAAGGTGTTAGCACCCTTTCTATCCGTAGTTATCTACGGGCTCTTAGGTACTTGCTCATTTTTCAAATTGCTTGTGTGTGTTTGTCTTGAAAATGTTTTTACTTCGTGATAACCCTTGTATCAGTCCTCAAGGGTGTGACGAAGTTGTTTTGAAAATTGTTTTTGAAAAGTGTTTGTGTGAAAAGTTTTATTTTGAGCAAGTACCTACTAGCATCTACCTACTCGAAAAAAGATTGTTTTTGTTCTATTTCCTTTAGACAGCACTATCCCACTATTAAGGAGTAGGTAACACCGTCGTTGGAGTTTGTAAGGGACATTCTAAAGGGACAAGTACAATCACTAAAGCGATATTTAGAAAACTTTAGTAGTAACCCTAGAGTCTTAAGATCTTTTCGAGACAACGTCTCTGAGACAACATTTGAATGGGACACTTTGATCTTTTAGACTGGAGGGAAACCACAAAAATTCCTTATGCTTAATGGTTGTTTACCGAAGGCAACCGAAGTGAGGTAAACCCTAGGAGTGAATATGTGCGAATGCTTTGTTTCAGTTATTTAATCTTTGCACATTAGGTGATCTACCGTTTTAAATTTCCAGACATTCTTGCCATACAATCTTATTAGCGTACATCTGGACAGTTAAATATTTGCAGGAATTTAAAAGTGCAAGAAAATAAACCTAGCAATTACAAGGCTTTGACAGTTACATTATTATCTTGACGGGAAATAAAAGTGCGGAATTTAAATCCCTAATTAAAACTATTACAAGCTCGAAACTACAAAATAATGGCAAAAATAATAACAAGCGCGCGACAAATTAAATACGGGAGAAATTAGGGTTTTGACCCTTGACTAAACCTAATTGCAATTGATTAAAAAATAATTATTTTTGTCGTTTTTTATATTATTTAAGAAAATAAGAAATAATAAAAACCTAACTACTAATTAATTTAAATAAGTAAATCACATATTTTTGTTTTTTTTTGTTTGTTTGAAGAAAAGAAACTAATTAAAGCAAAAAGTTAAACCTAGTTTTCTAATTGATTTTAATTACAAAAAATAAGTTAAAGTTTCCCTAAATTAAATAAGCTAATTAATTTAATTAAACTTGATAAAAAACTTAATTCTAATTTTTATGACTTTTTGATTTTTTATGATTTTATAAAAAGAAAACTGATTTTAAAAATAAAATAAATAAGTAAATTGAAAAGAATAAAATAATAAAAAAGAGAAAGATCGAGAAATGGGCATGTGTTGAATAGCAAATCTGGGGGTGTATGTTTAACTTCTAAAACTCATAAGGATGGCCCAGAGTCTGGCGCCTGATCCAATGAGACCATCTTCTGGGGACTCATGGTGGACCTGCATATGCTGGCGTTGGATCTGGCTGGAGATGGATCCAGAGGATGAGATCAGAGGGCGCGTGATGATCCTCAGAAGGTGAGGTATGCTGGATCTGGCTGGAGATGGATCCAAAGGACGATAATAGAGGGCGCGTGATGATCCTCAAAAGGTGAGGTGTGCTGGATCTGGCTGGAGATGGATCCAGAGGATGAGATCAGAGGGCGCTTGATGATCCTCAGAAGGTGAGGTGTGCTGGATCTGGCTGGAGATGGATCCAGAGGATGAGATCAGAGGGTGCTTGATAATCCTCAAAAGGTGAGGTGTGCTGGATTTGGTGAAAATAATGGAGAAAATGCCAAAAGCTCACACCTGGGATCGAACCCAGGACATGAGCTTTTGACTTCCTTCCTCTGACCAACTGTGCTGGATGTCTCAATTGTTAATATAATAATAAACATATAATATATTGGAAAACAAGTTAGTGGCCAGAAAATGCGCGCCAAATTTGAATTGGCCAACCATTCTTTAACTCGCATCATCTTTTTCCTTGGACCGTCGTCTTAGGCTCAGGTACTTTTACCTACAGACAAAGGTCTGTAGCTACAAACCTGTCCATCTCAAAAATCTTGTACATGCAATATAAATCAATTGTAATGGTACCAATCAACTCGTCTTGGTCTCACGAGTGTCATGGTACCCCATTCATGGTCCAATTTTCCCTGTATTGAAAAGCCCCAAAGTGGACCTTAAAACCCTAACATTGGAAATCGCTCGTACCTTCACTTAAACTCCAATCAAACAATCTAGAAACGTGGCAAACATGATGATAAACGCAAATATATGCTTAGAACATGTTTATGATGAGTAAATTGTTAGAATCAATTTTGAGATTTTGTGCAAACTGTGACAGTTGTAGGATGAGATTCTGGATGTTTGGAAGCATGCAAATGAATGAAATAGCTCCAGAAAGTGTCTAGGAGTGGATTGCTAGCCTCAAATCCCCTTGAGAGTGGCTCTAAGATGGAATTCGATTTCACACTTTTTGTTCAAATTTTCAGTTTTGTTCTGGCAGCTTACACGTCCCCAATCCTCTTTTTCTTGATCTGGAATTGTTATGCCCTTATAGTAGACTGAATTAGGTCAACAAATTTGTATCAAATCTTTGAGAATTATGAAAATTGGATTTGATTTGCTTCATGTATGATTTCTTTCCAAACTTGCTTCAATCCAACCCCTTTCAACCCTAATGAACCTTGCACGAATTGGCTGGCATGCTAGCTGTACATGGACTCAAAATGTGCATAAAAATCTCACGATTTAATTTGTTTTCATTTTTTTACCATTTAGTTTGATTTATTTTGATTTAAATGAATAAAAAATCAAAATAAATGATAAAAGTAATAAAATAATAGGTGGAAAATCTCAAGGGTCGTGGGTCCTATTAGAAACATGTTTCAAGCAACAAAACATGGGCCCCTTTGGAAAAAATGCAAGTTTGATCAATGTTGACCTTTTGACAAATCTCCAAAAATTGCCAACTTTGACAATGCACAACTCTCTCAATTTTGACCATAGGAAGGTGTTCTTGGACTTTTTAGAAATCTTAGTATATCCCATAACCAACCCTTTTTGTCTCATCTCAATTGGATCTTCCATGTTCATGTATGAAGCTTTGACCCAAAAGGTGTTTTTGTTGACTTTTCAAAATGACCTATAATGTCAAAATTCATATCTTTTTGTGAGTGCATATTTTGAACTTTTGGGATGAAGATGTATTGTAAGGAATTGTTTCCTCTTCAAAATGAGCTTTGTATGGAAAATTTCTGATAAAGTATGAAGAAGTTATGCTTGGTCAAAGTTGGGTTGACTTTTACTACAAAATCCTAATTTGGCAACTTTTGGGTTTTGATGAATTTGGAGCATCCCTTGAGGAATCATGATCAACCCTTAATCAAATGATGGATAACACTTAAAAATGATGATGTTGACAAAAAATCTTGAAGTTTGACTGTATATGGACCACATTTGACTTTTAACCTAATACTGTCGATTCTCAAGCATCTGAGCAGTTGGCTGAGCAAACTTCTTGTGCTAGGCATGAAACTTGACATGGATGATCTTGGGAACATATTAGGACCTTAGAAGGCATTTGGTATCCTTTAGAATCAAGCATATTGATGAAAAATGAAACCCTAATTTAAGGTATACTACCTTAGGAGAGAGTTGGTCTAGTCAACTCTTGGACTTCATTGAGCAACTTGGGGACCTCAATTGACATGTATTAAGCAACTTGGTGGCGACTCTTGCTTACCGTGACATTTTCAAACAAAAAATGCAAACCAGTATTAACAGTCGGTTCTGCCACCGTATCACACCAGGAATTTTATTATTTTCCTAACATGCTTTGCATGATCCTATACGCCTCACAGTCCAAGCGCCTATCATGCACCTCAGATCCATCCATTGGACCAATCTCTTTCCAGATCTGACGCCTCAAGCAAGCAGTCACATGGTGAACCCCCAAAGGCCAGCTGAACTAAATCTGGCGCAGGATCTGGGCCAACAAAATGGGCCTAACAAATTCCACTCCTTACACCCCCAGATTTCTAACAACATCAGGCCCAATTTTGGTTTTTTCTTTCTTATTTTTTATTATTCTATTTCATTTATTTATTTTATTCATTTAAAAAAAAAACATCTTATTATTAAACCAAAAAATCATGAAAAATAAAATCACAAAATGTAGAATTAGTTTTTTTTTTATATCAATTTTATTGAAAATAAATTAGTTTAATTAGATTAACTTGATTGTTTTTTATTAATTAAAATTAATTAGAAAATTAGGTTTAATTTTCAATTAAATTATTTTCTCAATAAAAAATACACAAAAATATTTTTTTAATTAATTATATTTTTTAGGCTTCTAATTTGTTCTCGTATTCGTCTCGCGCGCATTTACTTATTTATAATTCCAATTATTGTAACTGTTTCGAGGTTTGTAATAGATTAATTAGGGTTTTAAATTTCTCATCTTTGTTTTCAGTCAAATATTGATGTGTCTGCCCAAAAGCCTTGTAATAGTTAGGACTTTAATTTCTCGCACTTTTTAATTTCTCGCAAAAGATCAAAATGACCCATTCGAATGTTGCCTCAGAAAGATCTTTAGGACTTTAGGGTAACTACTAAGGTTTCCTAACCATTACTTCTGTGACCGTACTTGTCCCTTCGAATGTCCCTTAAAACTCCAACGATGGGGCTACCTACTCCTTAATAGTAGGATAGCACTGTCTAAAGGAAACGAGAAAACGAACAGCCTTTTTCGAGTAGGTAGAAACTCTTAAGTACTTGCTCAAAACAATAAAAAATCTTTTTCACAAACACTTTCAAAACAGTTTTCAAAAACAACTTCGTCAGACTCTTGAGGATAGATACAAGGGTTATCACGAAGTTAAACAAAAACTTTTTAAAACACAAACAAGCAATTTCAAAATTAGTAAGTACCTAAGAGCCCGTGGAAAACCATAGATAGATGCTACACTCATTGAGGTTTGACTCCTAAGTTTTGTTTGGTTGCAAGTCAATCGCCTATTGAATGAAGCTTGGGGGAAAGATCAGTGATATTGAGATCCTTTAGAACCCGATTACTATTTATAGGACAGGTTGAACCAATCCAGCTTCAAGAGGGTATGACCTTAAAACTCATGTAGGCCTTAAACCTAAGGACTTGGTGTGACTTGTTTGTTGCTTGCTATACATGTGATTTCTTAGCATAATCATTGTTGTACCCCAAAATTTTCCCTCTCATTTCATCAAAATTTTCTCATCACAAGACTCTTGGAGTTCAAGATCAAGTTAGGGTTTGCTCTGCTCAAGACCCCTCCTTGCACTGTTGACCCAAATTAGGGTTTGAGTTTGCACAAGGATGTTTTGACCTAAAATTCCCAAAGTGACTTTCATGCTTCATTTTGGGCTCACAAGTTTATCCATACCAAGTTTCAAGCCTTGATTCCAATCTTTGCCCAGTCAATTGGACAGTTGACCTAGAAATCAACTGTATTGGGGAAAAAGTAAACTGTGGCCAATTGACAGTCAAACCTCATGAATTTTGACCCACATCAACATTATGAACTCACATGAACTATTTGGTCAAGTTTGGATCACAAATCCACAAGAAATTTGATCAGATCACCAAAAGGGCAAAATGGTCATTTTTAGGGTTTTGACTGCACAAAGGCAATTTTTGACTGTTTGACCTAACCAATGGCAAGACAAGCTCACATATGGACTCAAGGACTCAATGGCATTGTCTTGACCCATTCAACAAGTTCAAAAGATCTCAAATGCACAGGATTGACAGATGAACTTTCCAGTCAACTGATCAAAATTTGACTGTATACTGAAAAGTCAAACTTAGACTTTTTGGTCAAAATCAAGTGCCAAGATTCATTTTTCATCAAGACATGTCAAATTATGAAACTTGTTCATCAAGAAATCCAAAATTTCAAATTAGGGTTTAAAATGAGAAAATTTCATAACTTAGAATTTTTCTAAGTTATGAAACTTCCTTATTTTTTCCTAACTTTGTCCCATTTTTTCACCAAGATGCAAATGGATTCAAACAAAACTTGAAACATGAAAGTTGTAGTCCATTGCAAAATCTACAACTTTGATTCACAAAGTTTTCTCAAAGGAAGCTTGTATCTCAAGTTATGATTTTTGGAACAAGGGTGCAAAACATTTTTAACTTAGAGAAATTTTGCCCTATTCTAGGCAGGATTTTTGTCCAACTTCTTGGCCATTTTTCACATGGTTCCACTTGGAGTTTTAATTTTCATTACGAATATGGATTGTATTACACATTCCAAGCTTTCCAAATTGTCCAAGAACTTCTCAAACACCCTTGTGGCAAGCTGGGTGTTAGAGAAGCATCCTTGGACTTCAGGCAAGCTGTACAAAAGCTCAAACTCCATTGAAGTTGGCCACATTGCTGTACACGACTCAAGTTGAAACAGGTAAAAACATGAACTTCTATCTCTCAATCTAGGAAGAGTTAGGCTTAGGTTTGTGAATGAAACATGCTCTACTCATAGCCCTGAAGCCATCCATGTATTTACTTTTCATTTATATTGAGTATGCTGTGAGAATTTTGGCCATGAACATTGAAGAAAAATTAGGTCAGAAATTGGGGATGAAGAAATTCTCCTTCGTTTCTTAGAGTTAGGTCAAGTGTTTTATATGTCCGAGTTCGTCTCTTGATGCTCTATAATGTTTGTGTTATGAGTTTTTGTTAAAAGTCAAAGAATCAGGAGTTTGAATGAAGCATGGAAGGCGCGCATTTTTTGAAATAGAAGCTGAAGGTTGAAGACAAAGCTGGCTTGGGCTGGGCCTGAGTCAGTCTTGCTCTTTGCACCCCCTTTTCCAATTTACACCCCCTAGCCCATTGTGTGATATATTTGTCATTTTTGATTTTTTCTTTTTGATTCTGACTTATTATTTTTTGCTCAAATATAAAAAATATCAAAAATATTTTTCCATGCATTTTTGCATTTATTTGGCATTTATTTGTTTTATTTAGCATATACATGTAAATAAATATATTTTCTTTTTATTCAATACACTAGAAAATAATACAAAAATATATATTTTTTTAGTTATTATTTATTATTTACACTTTGAAAACATTTTCTAAAATATACTTTTTTTGTAAATAATTAATATTTTTATTCTTGTATATATTTAGTATATTTAATATATAATATATAAATACTTACAAAAATATAAAAAAATAATACATTTTTATTTTTATTAATATATGACACTAAAAAAATACTTTTTTACAATATACTTCTTCTTTTTTTTTTGTATAAATTAATATATAAATATTGTATATAATTAATAAATAAATACTATTTATTTGAAAACTAGGGTTTTGCCCTAAACCATAAAAATATCCAAAATTTGACATTTTTTTATTTTTGTTTCTATTTCACATTAAAAAACACTTTCACATACATAAAAAAATCATTTTTGTGCATAATACATTTTTGCATATTTATTGTATTTACTTTACATTGTACAATTAAATATTTGTATATTCGATATGGATGTAATAGTTTAGATTTAATTTCTTGTCAAATATCCCCCCATTCAAACAGTTGTACCCCCATCCCCATAATCATGTTGTAATAATTTAGGACTTTAAATTTCCGCATTTAAAAGCTTTCAAATTATGCCATGATAGACCTAGGGTTTGTATGCAAATCAAATAACAAATAGCTTGACTAATACAAAGACAAAAAAAGCATGAAAATGGACAACACAATGCACACTTGCACCCTTAGGGTTACTCCACTTTTTGCCTTAAAAAATGGGCCATCTTTCAAAATCACACACAAAGCACCATTTCAAACAATTGAAAGCACCATTTCAAACAATTGAAAATGCAAGGCAAGTGATCTAAGCAAGTAACTAAGAGCCCATGGATAACCATGGATAGAAAGGGTGCTAATACCTCCCCTTTCTATAATCTACTCCCCGAACCCAAGAAAACATCTCAAAGGTTTTTCCTGTGCTTTTTAACCTTTCCTTAGGATAAAATAAAAAGTCGATGGCGACTCTTGCTAAACCAAAACATTTGTGAAAACAAACGCAAAACCTCAAGTCAGTTCTCCCACCGTATCACAGAACCGGCGACTCTGCTGGGGATTTGATTAAAAGTGGAGTAACCTTAGGGCTTAGATCACCCTTTTGCATGACTATTTGTTTGCTTTGATTGCTTTACATTTTGGTTCTCTTGTTTGGGCTTGAAATCCTACACCCGGATTTGGGAAAACATTCATAGATAGCAATACATTGTGGAAACTATGCGGGGTATACCGACACGGTTGAAGCAATAGCTATATTAGTGCGACATATTTGTGAGTACCGGTAACCCCTGAGTTCAATCAAGGAGAGTACGGGGCCGCTGAGTGATGTCACTAAGCACTAATGACCTAGAACCTTACTTGACCATCTTGGCCTTTTATTAGGGGTAGTGAGATGACCGGCTTTGGTGCAGTCCGAAGTTGGTTGATACTCGATACTACACTCATTGAGGGTTGTTTTCTTGGAATATTTTGGTCGCTAGTTAAGTGGCTAAACCAAAACAATGAACATAGAAAACAATCCAATGATATTGAGCTCCTTAGAACCCGGTCATTATTTATAGGACAGGTTTTTAAGCCAACTTCACTCAAGAGGGTACTTACCTATGAAACCCCATGCAAGCCTGAAACTAGGGTTTTGTGTGACTTGCTTGTACATATGTTTGTGCATACATCATGAACATCATAAAGCATCATATGCATCCACTAACCATTTCAAGGGTTTGGATCTTCATCTTTGTTCTTGTTTTGTAGGTCATGGAAATTCTTCGCAGGAAAACTATCCAAGTCAACCTTGTGAGAATCCCTCCTCAACTCAAGGAGCTTACATCCAGAATTCCAGAAAGCTCTCTCTTCAGTGAAATACATGGTAGACTGCTCAACCGAGTCAACACCAGTATTGAAGAAGACATAGTGAAAGTGTTGTTCCAATTCTTTGACCCCCTTCACCACTGTTTCACATTCCCCGACTACCAATTTGTGCCCACTTTGGAGGAATTTTCTCAACTCCTGAGAATTCCTATTCTTAATCAACTACCCTACAATGGTACGGAAAAAGAACCAAAGCCTGAAGACGTTGCTCAAGCACTACACTTGCAACCATCTGACATCAAGGGGCATTGGGAAACTAGAAGTGGTATCAAGGGCTTCTTGGCAAAATTCTTGTTTGAGAAGGCATAAGAGTGTTAGAATTCCCTGGATCTGCAAGCCTTTGAAGAGATTGTGGCACTCCTTATTTACGGGTTGGTCTTGTTCCCAAATCCTGACCAACTTATAGATGTCAATGCTGTCAAGATTTTCCTATCCAAGAATCCCGTACCTACATTGCTCGGGGACATGCTCCACTCATTTTACACACGAACAATGAGAAAGAGAGGTGTTCTCATGTGCTGTACTCCTCTCCTTGCAAGGTGGTTTATTTCTCACCTTCTACAATCTGTTTTGAAGAATGAACAAGGCTTAAGGTGGTCACAATGGTTGATGACCCTCACACATTCTGATGTACATTGGTGTTCTCAATCCAGAGAAAATGTCATCATCGTCGATCATTGTGGTGAGTTCCCTAATGTTCCCTTACTTGGCATTAGGGGAGGCATTACCTATAACCCTTGTCTAGCTTTGAGACAATTTGGATATGCACGGAGGGATGGCCCTCATGACATGTTGATTTCTGACCTAGTTTTTGACTTCGACAACGATGCGCAAGGACTTCGCCAAAGATTCATCAGAGCTTGGAGGATGCCTAACAAGGTAGATAGCAAGACACTGGGGCACAAGAACTCCATCCCTCTTGAGCCTTACCTCAAGTGGGTACGAACCCGAGCCCAGAGTCTTATGATGCCTTACCCTCATATTCTCCCTTTGATTAAAGAGCCTGTTAAGGAAGGAGGGGTTCCTTACACCATCCTACATCATGGGAAGAAATGCAAAAGAGTTGGATCCAACTCAAGGAAGAACGAAATACTTTTGAAGCCAGCTTCTACGCCAGTGAGAAGAAGGTTATGGAGCTTACCCGCCGACTTCACGAGGAGGAGACCCTCAACACTTACATCGCACCAAAGAGGATGCGTAACGTCTTTTTACCTTGAGAAGTTTTGTAATATTTGGCCCATGGGGCATTTATGTAGTGACAAAATTTCTTCTTATTAATATGACGTGTGTTATTTTTGTTTGCAACAATTTTGAATTTCTAAATCCTTGAATGCATTGCATGAATAAACATATCATTCATCATACGCATAAGCAGGTCTTCACACCAGGTTTCCTTATCTTTCTGCTGTTTATTTCAGTAAGATGGATCTTAAACAGACGGTCAAAGATCTACAGACACAAAACTCGCAGTTTCAACAGCTCCTTATGACCTTAGAAAAGGGTAAGGAGGATCTTAAAGCACTGTTAAGGAATAAAGAGCAAGAAAAAGGAAAAAAGAAGAAGAAAAGAGTTGGGGTAGCTACACTGGGAAGAAGATTTGAGAATGAAACTAGGAGAGTTCTTGAATTCCCCTCCACATCTGACGAGGGGACCGGTAAAGGAAAAGGGGCTGCATTGCCTTCTGAGTCCGAGACTGAAGAGGAAGAGGTTGAGGAAGATGAAGATTATTCAAAGTAGCAATACCCGCCAGCGGATGACAAATACAAAAACCTGGAGGATAGACTGGCAGCTATGGAGCTGCAAAGGGTTCCCGGGTTAGATTTTGAAGAATTGGGATTAATTGCTGGGATTGTGATCCCTCCAAAGTTTAAAGTGCCAATTTTTGCGAATTATGACGGGCTGTCCTGCCCGAAGATGCACTTGAGGTCATATGTCAGAAGAATTCAACCTTATTCATCTGATAGAAATCTTTGGGTACACTTCTTCTAGGATAGCCTGTCTGGTACACAGCTAGATTGGTTTTACCAGCTTGAGAGGTCAGAAGTGCACAGTTGGGAGGATTTGACAGCTGCCTTTTATCGCCAGTATCAATACAACACCGACTTGGCGCCAACCCGTACTCAGTTATAAAGTATGGGAATAGCCTCAAATGAGGGATTCAAAGAATACGCCCAGAAATGGCGCGACTTGGCCGGAAGAGTGAAGCCACCTCTTTCAGATAGGGAACTAGTTGATATGTTCTTGGGGACCCTATCTGGCCCGTTCTTCAACCATTTGATCGGGAGCTCTTCCGCAGGGTTTACTGAATTGATTCTGACTGGCGAGCGGGTGGAAGCTGGTATTAAGAGTGGGAAGATTCAAAGGGATGCCTCTGCATCTACAACTGTTAAAAAGCCATTTCTAGCCAAGAAGGAGGCAGTTGTTGTGTACTCTCAGAAGGGATCGAGAAGAACTGAGCGTCGGCCGACTGTAGGGCCGTGATGATTCAAAATTCGTCAAATGATCAGCCTCGTACCAATCAGTCTAGACCTAACCAGCAACTGGTAGAACGGCCACCACGACAGTTCACCCACATCAATATGACGCCTGCACAAGTTCTTCCCCATTTGTTGAAATTGAATATGACTGGTTTAAAGGAGGCACCGAAAAACCCTAACACCACATCTCCATACTATCATGCCAATGCCAAATGTGCCTATCATTCTGACAACGTCGGGCATGACACCGATAATTGTTGGGCGCTAAAGAATAAAATTCAAGACTTGATAGACGCAAAAGAGGTTGAGTTCGACGCCCCTGAGAAGCCGAATGTAATATCCGCTCTGATGCCAAAGCATGGTCGCAATGTCCATGCTATTGAAGAAGATCTGTATGTTGCTGCTATTGATGATCTGGTAACTCCATTACTGACAATCAAGTTGAATCTGTTAAAGGCTGGGATTTTCCCAGGATGTAAAGAAGATTTCTACTTTTGTTCCTCCCTACCGACCGACTGTCCATTGTTGAAGATAGGCATCCAACGCCTAATGGACAACCAACAAATTCTTTTCGAAAAGACTCCCGTTACTCCAACTCCTATCGATGAAGTTTCAATAATCACCATTTCCACCAATCTTTCCAAGGTCCCCAAAAGGCCTATTAAGATTACATCCGCTACGAAGATTGTTCCTCTGAAAATAACCATGCCTGGGGCAGTCCCCTACAAATCTGACAAATCGATACCATGGAATTATGGTGGAGAAATCTACTACCACGGTGTTAAACAAGTTGAGATAACTGAAGAGAGCTCTGACGAAGAGACTGCCGACATTGGAAAAATTTCCGGTACGAGCAAGATTACCCGAAGTGGGAGAATTTTCTCTCCAGAGATTGCCCCTCCAAAGGCAATCTTTGGACCCTCAGCTGCTGCCAAGGTTACTCCTACACCGATAAAACTCTCTGCAAGAACTCCGTTGATTGAAGAAGCTGTTATTCCTGTGGTTGTCCCTCCTACTTCTGGTGATAAGGGGAAAGGGATCCAAGAAGAGCTCGTCAGGACGAGGGCTCAACCCTTGGTCATCCCCGAAACCTCTAAGAAAGAAATGGAGGAGATTTTGAAAATAATTAAGAAGAGTGATTATGACGTGGTGGAGCAACTGGGGCAAACCCCCTCGAAGATATCCATGTTAGCTTTGCTGCTTTGTTCGGAGGCTCATGCCAAAGCCTTGATACGGTTTTTGAAGACAGCCCATGTGCCCCAAGAAACCTCAGCCGATCAATTCCAAAATTGTGTAGCCAGCCTTACCGCTGACAACGGCATGGGTTTCTCTGATGCTGACCTGACTCCGAAGGGAAGAAAGCATAATGACGCATTGCATGTGTTAGTTGAATGCCGAGAAACCACTCTCGCCCATGTCTTGGTCGACACTGGTTCTTCTCTAAACGTGCTGCCTAAGAAAGCTCTGCACCGATTGGATTGTGAAGGCTTGGAGCTGAAACCAAGTAATATCATTGTCAGGGCCTTTGACGGGTCTAAAAGGACGGTGCATGGGGAGGTCGACATTCCCATCAATGTAGGCACTAAGGTGTTCCAATCCATATTCTATGTGATGGACATCCGCCCATCATACTCTTGCTTGCTGGGAAGACCATGGATAAATAATGCTGGCGCAGTCACTTCCTCCCTACATCAGATGCTGAAATACCCTGTCAAGGGTAAGATCATAATCGTACACGGTGAAGAGGAGTACATGATCAGTCATCTGAACTCTTTTAGGTATGTGGAAGTGGATGGCGAATTCATCGAGACACCATTCCAACACTTCGAGGAAGTTGCTCCCGAGGTTGCAGTAGCAAAAGTAGTAGCTGAGGTACCCAAGCAGGTGGCCAGGATGGCATCTCTGAAAGACGCAAAGGCTGCAATGAAGGAGGGGAAGAGCTCAACATGGGGACAGTTACCTGACATTCCTCACAAAACAGACAAGTTTGGGTTGGGATTTACCATTGCAGGGCAAAAAGCTATGCGTCACTCAAAAATTGACAGAACACCCATCAAGATTTCTCCTCATGGAATCAATGCTTTGGAAGACGAAGACGAAAAGGCCAACATTGAAGATTGGATCTTCCCAACCATCGAAGGGGGACTACACAACTGGGAGGCGAAAGACTTTGTTCCCATTACTTTCATAAATCAGTAATTTATCTTTTGAACATTTCCTGTTGGTCTGTAATAATTACTAAAACAATCTGCACACTATTTTTCACCTCATGCCTTGCCCGGGGCATGTAGGTCCATTTGTAAGGGTTTTGATTCTCTTCATATTCATATGCCATGTTTAATGAATCATTGGACGTTTTTCATTTTTAACTGCTGTGTTCATTTTCTTTCCTTTTGCATTTTTGTTTGTTTAAGGATGGCTATCCCTTACACACACACACACACACACACTCACAAATGCAGGTACCCATCCATTCTGGATTCTATGGGTGACTATTCTGTTGTATCCTTCAATAACTCTGAAGATTTGGTCAATCAGGCTGAATGCGAAGACGACGAAGATTGTGAAGTACCGGGAGAGCTAGCCAGACTTCTACAACAAGAAGAGAGGGCCATCTTGCCTCATGAAGAGTTGTTTAAGGATGGCTATCCCTTACACACACCCACACTCACAAATGAAGGTACCCATCCATTCTGGATTCTATGGGTGACTATTCTGTTGTATCCTTCAATAACTCTGAAGATTTGGTCAATCAGGCTGAATGCGAAGACGACGAAGATTGTGAAGTACCGGGAGAGCTAGCCAGACTTCTACAACAAGAAGAGAGGGCCATCTTGCCTCATGAAGAGTTGTTGGAAACAGTCAACTTAGGAACAGAGGAAGACGGGAAAGAAATACAAGTGGGTGCCAATCTGGAACCAAATGTCAAGGAGCGCTTAATACAGCTGTTGAATGAATACGTTGAAATCTTCGCCTGGTCTTATGAATACATGTCAGGGTTAGACACAAACATCATGGTTCACCGTCTCCCTACAAAAGAAGACTGTCCACCGATCAAGCAAAAAGTCCACCGAATGAGGCCCGACATGTCTGAGAAGATTAAAGCTGAAGTAATGAAGCAATTCAACGCTGGCTTTCTGGCTGTTACATCCTACCCACAATGGGTTGCTAACATTGTGCCTGTACCTAAGAAAGATGGCAAGGTCAGAATGTGTGTGGACTACCGGGATTTGAACAGGGCTAGCCCTAAAGATGATTTTCCGCTACCGTATATCGACATTTTGATTGATAACACGACTCAACACAAGGTATTTTCCTTCATGGACGGATTCTCGGGCTACAACCAGATCAAAATGCCCCCCGAGGACATGGAGAAAACAACCTTTGTTACACAATGGGGTACCTTCTGCTACAAGGTGATGTCGTTCGGACTGAAGAACGCAGGGGCAACTTATCAACGCGCCATGGTAGCTTTGTTTCATGATATGATACATCATGAGATCGAAGTTTACGTAGACGACATGATAGCTCGATCACAAACAGAGGAGGAACACCTTGAACATCTACAAAAGCTGTTTGCCAGGTTGAAGGAGTACAAACTCAGGCTGAATCCAAGTAAGTGCACTTTTGGAGTTAGGTCTGGTAAACTTCTAGGATTTATTGTCAGCAACAAAGGCATCGAGGTCGATCCAGCAAAAGTTAAGGCTATACAAGAAATGCCTGCCCCCCGTACTGAAAAGGAGGTTAGAGGGTTCTTGGGGCGCTTGAACTATATTGCCAGATTCATCTCTCATCTGACGTCTACCTGTGAGCCAATTTTCAAACTATTAAAGAAAGATCAGGTAGTTGAGTGGAACGACGATTGCCAAGCTGCTTTTGATAAGATCAAGGAGTATTTGCTAGAACCTCCTATTCTGATGCCACCCGTCGAAGGAAGGCCGCTGATCATGTATCTGACTATTTTGGATAACTCAATGGGGTGCGTACTGGGCCAGCATGACGAGTCTGGTCGAAAAGAGCATGCCATTTATTACCTTAGCAAAAAGTTTACCGACTGTGAGACTCGCTACTCACTGCTCGAGAAAACTTGTTGCACTTTGGTATGGGCTTCTCGCCGACTAAGGCAGTATATGTTGACTCATATCACTTTGTTGATTTCCAAAATGGACCCGATCAAGTATATCTTCGAGAAGCCTGCTTTATCTGGACAAATCGCTAGATGGCAAATGATCCTGACTAAGTATGACATCCAGTATACTACCCAAAAAGCTATAAAAGGGAGTGTACTAGCTGACCATCTAGCTCATCAAGCTATTGAAGATTATCAATCCATGAGATTCGACTTCCCAGACGAGGACATCATGACTTTGGACAACACTGAAGGTAACGGACCGTATGACGGACCTGAAAAAGGATCCTGATGGACCTTGTACTTTGATGGTGCTTCAAATGCACTTGGAAACGAAATCGGTGCGGTACTCATTTCCCTGGAAGGTTGCCACACACCTTTCACGGCCCGACTTTGCTTCAGCTGTACCAACAACATGGCCGAATATGAAGCTTGCATTTTTGGTCTTAAGGCTGCTATAGACTTAGGGATCAAAACTTTGATCGTATTTGGGGACTCGGCTTTGGTTATCAGTCAAATAAAAGGAGAGTGGGATACCAAACATCCTAATCTTATCCCATACAAAGAACATGTTTTGACATTGCTGCCTCATTTCGAGCAGATCACCTTCGAGCACTTCCCGCGAGAAGAAAATCAGCTAGCATATGCTCTGGAAATAATGTCCTCCATGTTTAAACTCACCTGGGATAACGAGGCTCCCCAAATCACCATCGAGCGAATGGATGAACCTGTGCATTGTCATGAGATTAATACCGAAGAAGTAGTGGAACAACCCTGGTTCCATGAAATCAAAAGGTATCTCCAGACTAGAGAATATCCTGAAGGAGCTTCAGTAAATGACAAGAAGTTCCTAAGGAGATTTGTTGCCAAGTTCTTTCTGAGCAATGACATCCTTTATAAGCGCAGTCATGATTGTGTTTTACTCCGATGTGTAGAAAAAGATGAAGCAGAGTTAATCATGACTGAGATACACAGCGGCACATTTGGCACCCACCTGAGCGGGCATACGATGGCTAAGAAGATTCTAAGGGCAGGCTATTACTGGTCTACTATGGAAGCTGATTACCATCAACATTCCCGTACTTGCCACAAATGTCAAGTCTACGCTGACAAGATTCATATTCCTCCTGTTCCTCTCAACATTCTGACAGCTCCTTGGCCATTCGCAATGTGGGGCATCGACATGATTGGAGAGATCAAGCCCACAGCGTCCAATGGGCATCGCTTCATCCTGGTAGCCATTGACTATTTCACCAAGTGGGTCGAAGCAGCTTCTTTTTCCTCCGTTACAAAAAATGTGGTTGCCCGCTTCATCAAGCAAAACCTCATATGCCGGTATGGTGTCCCCGACAGGATTATCACAGACAACGGTACTAATCTAAACAATACCATGATCACCGCTCTATGCGAACAGTTCAAGATTTATCATCACAATTCATCTCCCTATCGGCCGAAGATGAACGGTGCTGTTGAAGCTGCGAACAAAAACATCAAAAAGATCATTCAGAAAATGACAGTCACCTACAAAGACTGGCATGAGATGTTACCGTTTTCTCTGCATGGATACCGTACCACGACACATACTTCAACAGGGGCAACCCCATTTTCTTTGGTATACGGCATGGAAGCTGTTCTACCCATGGAAGTTCAGATTCCTTCTTTAAGGATTATGAAGGACGCTGGTTTGAATGAAGACGATTGGATTCAGACCCGACTTGATCAACTCAATTTGATCGATGAGAAGCGACTCACTGCTGTTTGCCATGGTCAGACGTACCAAAAACGGATGATCAAGGCTTTCAACAAGAAAGTCAGACGTCAAGTATATCAAGTCGGAGATCTAGTAATCAAGCGGATTATCTTGCCGCAAAGTGATCCCAGGGGAAAATGGACTCCTACTTATGAAGGACCATTTGTAATCAAGAGCATCTTTTCCGGTGGTGCAATGATTCTGACCACCATGGACGGCAACGATTTGCCACACCCTGCGAACGCAGACATAGTCAAAAAATACTACGCATGAAACAAACCCGACAAGTTGAAAACCCGAAAGGGCGAATTGGGCAAAAATGGGCATCCCGGTGAACCGAAAACCCGAAAGGGCGGTTCAGGCAAAAATTAGGGATAAAACAAAAAAAAATTGTACAGCCGGCAAGTTGAAAACCCGAAAGGGCGACTTAGGCAAAAAAGGGTTTCCCGGTGGATTGAAAACCCGAAAGGGGGATCCAGGCAAAAGTTAGGGAATTAAAGCGTATGACTATGTCTCGTTGGATCACTTTAAAGAACAATCTCTTCATCAACAAGCTCCGAGCTTCTGATCAATCCAATCATCGGCGGACGAAGCATTGAATGGACAAGATATTCAGAGTTGTGAAGGCTATAACAGAATGGGGATCCCATGGAATTGTTTCACATAGCCATCTTTCTTTTGTATAAATTTTTCAATTTTTACGACAACATCCTCTTACTAGGATGTCTATCTCCTTTGTACAAAGATACTCATAAAAAGTTAATACAAATACTTTTCCAAATACAGAAATTTGCTTTGTCTTCCTTTTTCTCTTTTGCACTTATGCTTTATTTGAGAAACGTCCAATGTTTTGTTAAATAGGCATATGCATTTGAACATAATCATTTTCTTACAAACCAAGAAAAGATGATTACTGATAGATTGAAGATACATATAGATATCTTGATGCCCTTTCAGAAGGAATCCCCAGCGGTTCTAAATTCCAAATTCCTCAACAAGGTTAAAATCCGGAGCTTAATTCCCCAAACAGAGTTAAACTTCAGGAGCTTCAGCAGAACAAAAGCTTTCTCAAAGTTGATTTCCCCAGCCAGAGAGCCTTCCAGAACTTAATTCCCCTCAGAGTTAAGTTTTAGTATCCCCAGTGGAGCCCTGAAATCTGAAAATTTTATCCCCAGTAAAGTCAAAACTGTTAATCCCCAGCGGAGCTAAAACTTCCAACTATCAATCCCAAGCGGAACCAGACTAGTGAACCTTCTCCCCACATAGATACTTCCCGTCAGATTGAAGATTCTCAATTTTACTTCTCCAGCTTAAGCCTACCAGGTTCTGGACTCCCCAGTAGAGATCATAAGAATTCTCATTCCCTACAAGTCACCAAGGAGTTCCAATCCCCAGCAGTGGTCCTAAGATCCCTCAACAATTGAAGATCTTGTTCCCCGAGCAGTCAGCAGTCGACAAGGATTTCTCATCACCAGTAATCAAAGATCCTTGGAATCCCCTGCAGCAGTCAAGGATTCATTTTCCCCGATAGCAGTCAAAGATTCTATTATCTCCGGCTATCCAGGATTCATCTATCCTCAGCAAGACAGCTCATCAGCTTACATGCGCATTCATTACGTTCATATATCATAAACATTGATATAACATATATATTGTATCATACATATCATGCAACATAACTTTGTGTTTTAGCTAACATTTCATCCTTTTCAGGATAAGATTAAAAGGCTATCGTTAACAATTATTCAGATACAGTATGGATACACCCCAGACAAGGCGGTCATTCTATTACTCATTCAGAATTTCAAGTCAGATACAGTACAGATACACCCCAGACACGACGGTCATTCTACTACTCATTCAGACTACAGCAATCAGATACAGACTAGATACGCTCCAGACACGGCAACCATTCTATCTCTCATTCAGATTCATTTATCAACCTCAAGGTTCAATGCATTCTAAACACGGATACCATTCTGACCCTTGCAACAGCAGTTTGATTCTCCCCAGTGCATTCGCCATAAAAGTCATTTTGTCATTTATTCAGATCCCAGTTACAGTTTTAGATACACTCCAGACACAGAAGTCATTCTGCTACTCATACGGATCTCAATCCCAGTTACAATTTCAGATACACCCCAGACACGGAGGTCATTCTGCTACTCATACAAATCTCAACTTTAGATACAATCCAGATATGCTCCAGACACAGTTTCTATTCTGTCACTCATTCAGAATTTATCCCCAGCACGTAGTTGCTCCATACACAGATATTTCTCTGTTACCCAGATACAATACAAATACACTCCAGACACGGAAGTCATTCTGATATTCTTTCTACATTCAAATACAGTTACAACCCAGATACGCTCCAGACACGGAGGCCATTCTTTTGCTCATACAAACTCAGTCTCCAGATACAGTTCAAATGCATTCCAGACACGGATACCATTTTGATCCTCATTCTTCTGACCTATCACATTACAGTTCAACAAACATTCCAGATGGCATCTTTAAGCCCATCTCCAAATGGCATCTGTAAGCCCATTCCCGCACCCATGCTTTGACGAGTGCAAATTTACGGGCACTCTAGTGTCCAATCTCCTTTTACCCTCGAGTCGCGAAAGGCAAACCTGCCGATCTAACTCTTCAGGTGCAAGAAGATTGAACAGGGGCAACTGTTGTACCCCAAAATTGTCCCTCTCATTTCATCAATATTTTCTCATCACAAGACTCTTGGAGTTCAAGATCAAGTTAGGGTTTGCTCTGCTCAAGACCCCTCCTTGCACTGTTGACCCAAATTAGGGTTTGAGTTTGCACAAGGATGTTTTGACCTAAAATTCCCAAAATAACTTTCATGTTTCATGTTGGACTCACAGGTTTATCCATACCAAGTTTCAAGCCTTGATTCCAATTTTTGCCCAGTCAATTGGACAGTTGACCTAGAAATCAGCTGTATTGGGGAAAAAGTCAATTGTGGCCAAATTGATAGTCAAACCTCATGAAATTTGACCCACATCAACATAATGAACTCATATGAACCATTTGGTCAAGTTTGGATCACAATTTCACAAGAAATTTGATCAGATCACCAAAAGGGCAAAATGGTCATTTTTAGGGTTTTGACTGCACAAAGGCAATTTTTGACTGTTTGACTTAACCAATTGCAAACCAAGCTCACATATGGACTCAAGGACTCAATGGCATTGTCTTGACCCAATCAACAAGTTCAAAAGATCTCAAATGCATTGGATTGACAGATGAATTTTCCAGTCAACTGATCAAAATTTGACTGTATACTGAAAAGTCAAACTTTGACTTTTTGGTCAAAATCAAGTGCCAAGATTCATTTTTCATCAAGACATGTCAAATTATGAAACTTGTTCATCAAGAAATCCAAAATTGCAAATTAGGGTTTAAAATGAAGAAATTTCATAACTTAGAAATTTTCTAAGTTATGAAATTCCCTTATTTTTCCTTAACTTTGTCCCATTTTTTCATCAAGATACAAATGGATTCAAACAAAACTCAAAACATGAAAGTTGTATTCCATTGCAAAATCTACAACTTTGATTCACAAAGTTTTCTCAAAAGAAGCTTGTAGCTCAAGTTATGATTTTTGGAACAAGGGTGCAAAACATTTTTAACTTAGAAAATTTTTGACTTATTCTAGGCAGGATTTTTGTCCAACTTCTTGGCCATTTTTCACATGCTTCCACTTGGATTTTCAATTTGCATTACAAAGATGGACTGTAGTACACATTCCAAGCTTTCCAAATTATCCAAGAACTTATCAAACACCCTTATGGTTAGGGAGAATAGAATTTGCAAAGTTGGTCAAAATTCACTTTTGTTCATGACCAAATGCATGTTCATACAAGTTCCATTTTGAAATCAGCATGCTTGGTACTTGCTTGCAGGCCTCTAAACCAAGTTTGCACTCCATAATTAAATGCCTAACCATTGTGTTCAAGCATTGTTTTGTGCATTTGGTCATTACACAAAGAATTAACCCTTAAGTAGAAAAAGCAACTTTGCCATTTTTGAAAAGTAATGCTTTATGTCAAGTTCATGATCTTTGAAGTACAAGCCAGATATTTGAGGCAAGAGTTTGTAGGAAAATCCCACTGATCAAGAGCAAAGTGTGCAGCATGCTTGAGAACATTGGACAAGCCTATATCACACTTACACTATCCTTGCTTACATGAGAAGAAAACTTGCAAATTCATATCAATCTCTCATTCCTGTAAACACCAACCAAAACAAACTTTGCAAACATCTTTCATACATCCAAGCAAGCCTAAAGCACGACTAAACCACCCTTCATCCCCCCTCATACAGAAAATCACAGTTTTTCTGCAAAACAGGGCATCTGTTGCAGTTTGACTTCCACAGTCCATTTCACTCGTGCACTTTGGCTAAAACCAGTTCAAATACATTCTATATCATCCATTGGAACTATCCCAAGCCCTAGATACAAGCTGTAACATCCCTAACATCACTTGCCATTTTCACTTTTCAGTTTTGCAGGTGAACTTCCATAGCATGATTCAGAGAGTATCAAAGCAAGCTAGGTGTTGGAGAAGCATCCTTGGACTTCAGGCAAGCTGTACAAAAGCTCAAACTCCATTGAAGTTGGCCACATTGTTGTACACGACTCAAGCTAAAACAGGTAAAAACATGAACTTCTATCTCTCAATCTAGGAAGAGTTAGGCTTAGGTTTGTGAATGAAACATGCTCTACTCATATCCTTGAAGCCATCCATGTATTTACTTTTCATTTATATTGAGTATGCTGTGAGAATTTTGGCCATGAACATTGAAGAAAAATTAGGTCAGAAATTGGGGATGAAGAAATTCTCCTTCGTTTCTTAGAGTTAGGTCAAGTGTTTTATATGTCTGAGTTCGTCTCTTGATACTCTATAATGTTTGTGTTATGAGTTTTTGTTAAAAGTCATAGAATCAGGAGTTTGAATGAAGCATGGAAGGCGCGCGTTTTTTGAAACAGAAGCTGAAGGTTGAAGACAAAGCTGGCTTGGGCTGGGCCTGAGTCAGTCTTGCTCTTTGCACCCCCTTTTCCAATTTACACCCCCCTGGCCCATTGTGTGATATATTTGACATTTTTGATTTTTTCTTTTTGATTCTGACTTATTATTTTTTGCTCAAATATAAAAAATATCAAAAATATTTTTCCATGCATTTTTGCATTTATTTGGCATTTATTTGTTTTATTTAGCATACACATGTAAATAAATATATTTTCTTTTTATTCAATACACTAGAAAATAATACAAAAACATATATTTTTTTAGTTATTATTTATTATTTACACTTTGAAAACATTTTCTAAAATATACTTTTTTTGTAAATAATTAATATTTTTATTCTTGTATATATTTAGTATATAATATATAAATACTTACAAAAATATAAAAAAATAATACATTTTTATTTTTATTAATATATGACACTAAAAAAATACTTTTTTACAATATACTTCTTTATTTTTTTATTTTTTGTATAAATTAATATATAAATATTGTATATAATTAATAAATAAATACTATTTATTTGAAAACTAGGGTTTTGCCCTAAACCATAAAAATATCCAAAATTTGACATTTTTTTATTTTTGTTTCTATTTCACATTAAAAAACACTTTCACATACATAAAAAAAATCATTTTTGTGCATAATACATTTTTACATATTTATTGTATTTACTTTACATTGTACAATTAAATATTTATATATTCGATATGGATGTAATAGTTTAGATTTAATTTCTTGTCAAATATCCCCCCATTCAAACATTTGTACCCCCATCCCCATAATCATGTTGTAATAATTTAGGACTTTAAATTTCCGCATTTAAAAGCTTTCAAATTATGCCATGATAGACCTAGGGTTTGTATGCAAATCAAATAACAAATAGCTTGACTAATACAAAGACAAAAAAGCATGAAAATGGACAACACAATGCACACTTGCACCCTTAGGGTTACTCCACTTTTTGCCTTAAAAAATGGGCCATGTTGCATGTTGAGTGTCTTTGGCAAAACAAAAAACAAATCAAATGATCATAGTCCCTCGATGACGCTTTCTCAAGTTGCCTAAAAAATGATCAAGTCCCTTAAAGAAAAATTGCCAAAGACACTTGGCACTATTGCATTCATGGTCTAAACGATGACCCGCGCCCGTCCCGTTAACATCCTAACACAAGATTGTCCACCAAATACAATGGTGGAACAATACTGTTAAAAGGGTTAAAACATAGGAAAGATCTTTGAGAAATTTAGGGTAGATAGCTCTTGGTTACTTGACCAACTTGCAAAACAAATCCTTGCCATTTTTTCAAAACACACTCCACAACACAAAAAACAACTTTTAAAACATTGAAAACTTTTCAAAAGACAAATACACCTTTGTATACATTCAAACATGGATCATTACAAAGGTTGCCACAACAAATGGCCTCTTTTCAAAACCTCTTTCAAAATCACGCACAAAGCACCATTTCAAACAATTGAAAACACCATTTCAAACAATTGAAAATGCAAGGCAAGTGATCTAAGCAAGTAACTAAGAGCCCATGGATAACCATGGATAGAAAGGGTGCTAATACCTTCCCTTTCTATAATCTACTCCCCGAACCCAAGAAAACATCTCAAAGGTTTTTCCTGTGCTTTTTAACCTTTCCTTAGGATAAAATAAAAAGTCGGTGGCGACTCTTGCTAAACCGAAACATTTGCGAAAACAAACGCAAAACCTCAAGTCAGTTCTCCCACCGTATCACAGAACTGGCGACTCTGCTGGGGATTTGATTAAAAGTGGAGTAACCTTAGGGCTTAGATCACCCTTTTGCATGACTATTTGTTTGCTTTGATTGATTTACATTTTGGTTCTCTTGTTTGGGCTTGAAATCCTACACCCGGATTTGGGGAAACATTCATAGATAGCAATACGTTGTGGAAACTGTGCGGGGTATACCGACACGGTTGAAGCAATAGCTATATTAGTGCGACATATTTGTGAGTACCGGTAACCCTTGAGTTGAATCAAGGAGAGTACGGGGCCGCTGAGTGATGTCACTAAGCACTAATGACCTAGAACCTTACTTGACCATCTTGGCCTTTTATTAGGGGTAGTGAGATGACCGGCTTTGGTGCAGTCCGAAGTTGGTAGATACTCGATACTACACTCATTGAGGGTTGTTTTCTTGGAATATTTTGGTCGCTAGTTAAGTGTCTAAACCAAAACAATGAACATAGAAAACAATCCAATGATATTGAGCTCCTTAGAACCCGGTTACTATTTATAGGACAGGTTTTTAAGCCAACTTCACTCAAGAGGGTACTTACCTATGAAACCCCATGCAAGCCTGAAACTAGGGTTTTGTGTGACTTGCTTGTACATATGTTTGTGCATACATCATGAACATCATAAAGAATCATATGCATCCACTAACCATTTCAAGGGTTTGGATCTTCATCTTTGTTCTTGTTTTGTAGGTCATGGAAATTCTTCGCAGGAAAACTATCCAAGTCAACCTTGTGAGAATCCCTCCTCAACTCAAGGAGCTTACATCCAGAATTCCAGAAAGCTCTCTCTTCAGTGAAAGACATGGTAGACTTCTCAACCTAGTCAACACCAGTATTGAAGAAGACATGGTGAAAGTGTTGTTCCAATTCTTTGACCCCCTTCACCACTGTTTCACATTCCCCGACTACCAATTGGTGCCCACTTTGGAGGAATTTTCTCAACTCCTGAGAATTCCTATTCTTAATCAACTACCCTACAACGGTACGTAAAAAGAACCAAAGCCTGAAGACGTTGCTCAAGCACTACACTTGCAACCATCTGACATCAAGGGGCATTGGGAAACTAGAAGTGGTATCAAGGGCTTCTTGGCAAAATTCTTGTTTGAGAAGGCACAAGAGTGTTGGAATTCCCTGGATCTGCAAGCCTTTGAAGAGATTGTGGCACTCCTTATTTATGGGTTGGTCTTGTTCCCAAATCCTGACCAACTTATAGATGTCAATGCTGTCAAGATTTTCCTATCCAAGAATCCCGTACCTACATTGCTTGGGGACATCCTCCACTCATTTTACACACGAACAATGAGAAAGAGAGGTGTTCTCATGTGCTGTACTCCTCTCCTTGCAAGGTGGTTTATTTCTCACCTTCCACAATCTGTTTTGAAGAATGAACAAGGCTTAAGATGGTCACAACGGTTGATGACCCTCACACATTCTGATGTACATTGGTGTTCTCGGTCCAGAGAAAATGTCATCATCGTCGATCATTGTGGTGAGTTCCCTAATGTTCCCTTACTTGGCATTAGGGGAGGCATTACCTACAACCCTTGTCTAGCTTTGAGACAATTTGGATATGCACGGAGGGATGGCCCTCATGACATGTTGATTCCTGACCTAGTTTTTGACTTCGACAACGATGCGTAAGGACTTCGCCAAAGATTCATCAGAGCTTGGAGGATGCCTAACAAGGTAGATAGCAAGACACTGGGGCACAAGAACTCCATCCCTCTTGAGCCTTACCTCAAGTGGGTACGAACCCGAGCCCAGAGTCTTATGATGCCTTACCCTCATATTCTCCCTTTGATTAAAGAGCCTGTTAAGGAAGGAGGGGTTCCTTACACCATCCTACATCCTGACATGCCTACATTATGGGAAGAAATGCAAAAGAGTTGGATCCAACTCAAGGAAGAACGAAATACTTTTGAAGCCAGCTTCTACGCCAGTGAGAAGAAGGTTTTGGAGCTTACCCGCCAACTTCACGAGGAGGAGACCCTCAACACTTACATCGCACAAAAGAGGATGCGCAACGTCTTTTTACCTTGAGAAGTTTTGTAATATTTGGCCCATGGGGCATTTATGTACTGACAAAATTTCTTCTTATTAATATGATGTGTGTTCTTTTTGTTTGCAACAATTTTGAATTTCTAAATCCTTGAATGCATTGCATGAATAAACATATCATTCATCATACGCATAAGCAGGTCTTCACACCAGGTTTCCTTATCTTTCTGTTGTTTATTTCAGTAAGATGGATCTTGAACAGACGGTCAAAGATCTGCAGACACAAAACTCGGAGTTTCAACAGCTCCTTATGACCTTAGCAAAGGGTCAGGAGGATCTTAAAGCACTGTTAGGGAATAAAGAGCAAGAAAAAGGAAAAAAGAAGAAGAAAAGAGTTGGGGTAGCTACACTGGGAAGAAGATTTGAGAATGAAGCTAGGAGAGTTCTTGAATTCCCCTCCACATCTGACGAGGGGACCGGTAAAGGAAAAGGGGCTGCATTGCCTTCTGAGTCCGAGGCTGAAGAGGAAGAGGTTGAGGAAGATGAAGATTATTCAGAGCACCAATACCCGCCAGCAGACGACAAATACAAAAACCTGGAGGATAGACTGGCAGCTATGGAGCTACAAAGGGTTCCCGAGTTAGATTTTGAAGAATTGGGATTAATTGCTGGGATTGTGATCCCTCCAAAGTTTAAAGTGCCAATTTTTGCGAAATATGACGGGCTGTTCTGCCCGAAGATGCACTTGAGGTCATATGTCAGAAGAATTCAACCTCATTCATCCGATAGAAATCTTTGGGTACACTTCTTCCAGGATAGCCTGTCTGGTACACAGCTAGATTGGTTTTACCAGCTTGAGAGGTCAGAAGTGTACAGTTGGGAGGATTTGGCAGCTACCTTTTATCGCCAGTATCAATACAACGCCGACTTGGCGCCAACCCGTACTCAGTTACAAAGTATGGGAATGGCCGCAAATGAGGGATTTAAAGAATACGCCCAGAAATGGCACAACTTGTCCGGAAGAGTGCAGCCACCTTTTTCAGATATGGAACTAGTTGATATGTTCTTAGGGACCCTATCTGGCCCATTATTCAACCATTTGATCGGGAGCTCTTCCGCAGGGTTTACTGAATTGATTCTGACTGGAGAACGGGTGGAAGCTGGTATTAAGAGTGGGGAGATTCAAAGGGATGCCTCTGCATCTACAACTGTTAAAAAGCCATTTCCAGCCAAGAAGGAGGCAGCTGTTGTGTACTCTCAGAAGGGATCGGGAAGAACTGAGCACCGTCCGACTGTAGGGGCCGTGATGATTCAAAATTCGTCAAATGATCAGCCTCGTACCAATCAGTCTAGACCTAACCAGCAACGGGTAGAACGGCCACCACGGCAGTTCACCCGCATCAATATAACGCCTGCACAAGTTCTTCCCCATTTGTTGAAATTGAATCTGACTGGTTTAAAGGAGGCACCAAAAAACCCTAACACCACATCTCCATACTATCATGCCAATGCCAAATGTGCCTATCATTCTGACAGCGTCGGGCATGACACCAACAATTGTTGGGCGCTAAAGAATAAAATTCAAGACTTGATAGACGCAAAAGAGGTTGAGTTCGACGCCCCCGAGAAGCCGAATGTAATATCCGCTCCGATGCCAAAGCATGGTCGCAATGTCCATGCTATTGAAGAAGATCTGTATGTTGCTGTTGTTGATGATCTGGTAACTCCATTACTGGTAATCAAGTTGAATCTGTTGAAGGCTGGGATTTTCCCAGGATGTAAAGAAGATTGCTACTTTTGTTCCTCCCTACCGACCGACTGTCCATTGTTGAAGATAGGCATCCAACGCCTAATGGACAACCAACAAATTCTTTTCGAAAAGACTCCCGTTACTCCAACTCCTATCGATGAAGTTTCAATAATCACCATTTCCACCAATCTTTCCAAGGTCCCCAAAAGGCCTGTTAAGATTACATCCGCTACGAAGATTGTTCCTCTGAAAATAACCATGCCTGGGCCAGTCCCCTACAAATCTGACAAATCGATACCGTGGAATTATGGTGGAGAAATCTACTACCACGGTGTTAAACAAGTTGAGATAACTGAAGAGAGCTCTGACGAAGAGACTGCCGACATTGGAAACATTGTCGGTACGAGCAAGATTACCCGAAGTGGGAGAATTTTTTCTCCAGAGATTGCCCCTCCAAAGGCAATCTTTGGACCCTCAGCTGCTGCCAAGGTTACTCCTGCACCAATAAAAATCTCTGCAAGAACTCCGTTGATTGAAGAAGTTGTTATTCTTGTGGTTGTCCCTCCTACTTCTGCTGATAAGGGGAAATGGATCCAAGAAGAGCTCGTCAGGACGAGGGCTTAACCCTTGGTCATCCCTGAAACCTCTAAGAAAGAAATGGAGGAGATTCTGAAAATAATTAAGAAGAGTGATTATGACGTGGTGGAGCAACTGGGGCAAACCCCCTCGAAGATCTCCATGTTAGCTTTGCTGCTTTGTTCGGAGGCTCATGCCAAAGCCTTGATAAGGTTTTTGAAGACAACCCATGTGCCTCAAGAAACCTTAGCCGATCAATTCCAAGATTGTGTAGCCAGCCTTACCGCCGATAACGGCCTGGGTTTCTCTGATGCTGACCTGACTCCGAAGGGAAGAAAACACAATGACGCATTGCATGTGTCAATTGAATGTCGAGGAACCACTCTCGCCCATGTCTTGGTCGACACTGGTTCTTCTCTAAACGTGCTGCCTAAGAAAGCTTTGGACCGGTTGGATTGTGAAGGCTTGGAGCTGAAACCAAGTAATATCATTGTCAGGGCCTTTGACGGGTCTAAAAGGATGGTGCATGGGGAGGTCGACATTCCCATCAAGGTAGGCATTGAGGTGTTCCAATCCATATTCTATGTGATGGACATCCGCCCATCATACTCTTGCTTGCTAGGAAGACCATGGATACATAATGCTGGTGCAGTCACTTCCTCCCTACATCAGATGCTGAAATTCCCTGTCAAGGGTAAGATCATAACCGTACACGGTGAAGAGGAGTACATGATCAGTCATCTGAACTCCTTTAGGTATGTGGAAGTGGATGGCGAATTCATCGAGACACCGTTCCAACACTTCGAGGAAGTTGCTCCTGAGGTTGCAGTAGCAAAAGCAGTAGTTGAGGTACCCAAGCAGGTGGCCAGGATGGCATCTCTGAAAGACGCAAAGGCTGCAATGAAGGAGGGGAAGAGCTCAACATGGGGACAGTTACCTGACATTCCTCACAAAACAGACAAGTTTGGGTTGGGATTTACCATTGCGGGGCAAAAAGCTATGCGTCGCTCAAAAATTGAAAGAACACCCATCAAGATTTCTCCTCATGGAATCAATGCTTTGGAAGACGAAGACGAAGAGGCCAACATTGAAGATTGGATCTTCCCAACCATCAAAGGGGGACTACATAACTGGGAGGCGAAAGACTTCGTTCCCATTAATTTCATAAATCAGTAATTTATCTTTCGAACATTTCCTGTTGGTCTGTAATAATTACTAAAACAATCTGCACACTATTTTTCACCTCATGCCTTGCCCGGGGCATGTAGGTCCATTTGTAAGGGTTTTGATTCTCTTCATATTCATATGCCATGTTTAATGAATCATTGGACGTTTTTCATTTATAAACTGCTGTGTTCATTTTCTTTCCTTTTGCATTTTTGTTTGTTTAAGGATGGCTATCCCTTACACACACCCACACTCACAAATGCAGGTACCCATCCATTATGGATTCTATGGGTGACTATTCTATTGTATCCTTCAATAACTCTGAAGATTTGGTCAATCAGGCTGAATGCGAAGACGACGAAGATTGTGAAGTACCGGGAGAGCTAGCCAGACTTCTACAATAAGAAGAGAGGGCCATCTTGCCTCATGAAGAGTTGTTGGAAACAGTCAACTTAGGAACAGAGGAAGACAGGAAAGAAATACAAGTGGGTGCAAATCTGGAACCAAATGTCAAGGAGCGCTTAATACAGCTGTTGAATGAATACGTTGAAATCTTCGCCTGGTCTTATAAAGACATGCCAGTGTTAGACACAGACATCGTGGTTCACCGTCTCCCTACAAGAGAAGACTGTCCACCGATCAAGCAAAAAGTTCGTCGAATGAGGCCCGACATGTCTGAGAAGATTAAAGCTGAAGTAATGAAGCAATTCAACACTGGCTTTTTGGTTGTTACATCCTACCCACAATGGGTTGTTAACACTGTGCCAGTACCTAAGAAAGATGGCAAGGTCAGAATGTGTGTGGACTACCGGGATTTGAACAGGGCTAGCCCTAAAGATGATTTTCCGCTACCGCATATCGACATTTTGATTGATAACACGGCTCAGCACAAGGTGTTTTCCTTCATAGACAGATTCTCGTGCTACAACCAGATCAAAATGGCCCCCTAGGACATGGAGAAAACAACCTTTGTTACACAATGGGGTACCTTCTGCTACAAGGTGATGCCGTTCGGACTGAAGAACGCAGGGGCAACTTATCAGCGCGCCATGGTAGCTTTGTTTCATGATATGATACATCATGAGATCGAAGTTTACGTAGACGACATGATAGCTCGATCACAAATAGAGGAGGAACACCTTGAACATCTGCAAAAGCTGTTTTCCAGGTTGAAGGAGTACAAACTCAGGCTGAATCCAAGTAAGTGCACTTTTGGAGTTAGGTCTAGTAAACTTCTAGGATTTATTGTCAGCAACAAAGGCATCGAGGTCGATCCAGCAAAAGTGAAGGCTATACAAGAAATGCCTGCCCCCCGTACTGAAAAGGAGGTTAGAGGGTTCTTGGGGCGCTTGAACTATATTGCCAGATTCATCTCTCATCTGACGTCTACCTGTGAGCCAATTTTCAAACTATTAAAGAAAGATCAGGTAGTCGAGTGGAACGAAGATTGCCAAACTACTTTTGATAAGATCAAGGAGTATTTGCTAGAACCTCCTATTCTGATGCCACCCGTCGAAGGAAGGCCGCTGATCATGTATCTAACTGTTTTGGATAACTCAATGGGGTGCGTACTGGGCCAGCATGACATGTCTGGTCGAAAAGAGCATGCCATTTATTACCTTAGCAAAAAGTTTACCGACTGTGAGACTCGCTACTCACTGCTCGAGAAAACTTGCTGCGCTTTGGTATGGGCTGCTCGCCGACTAAGGCAGTATATGTTGACTCATACCACTTTGTTGATTTCCAAAATGGACCCGATCAAGTATATTTTCGAGAAGGCTGCTTTATCTGGACGAATCGCTAGATGGCAAATGATCCTGACTGAGTATGACATCCAATATACTACCTAAAAAGCTATAAAAGGGAGTGTACTAGCTGACCATCTAGCTCATCAAGCTATCGAAGATTATCAATCCATGAGATTCGACTTCCCAGACGAGGACATCATGACTTTGGACAACATTGAAGGTAACGTACCGTATGACGGACCTGAAAAAGGATCCAGATGGACCCTGTACTTTGATGGTGCTTCAAATGCACTTAGAAACGGAATCGGTGTGGTACTCATTTCCCCGGAAGGTTGCCACACACCTTTCACGGCCCGACTTTGCTTCAGTTGTACCAACAACATGGCCGAATATGAAGCTTGCATTTTTGGTCTCAAGGCTGCTATAGACTTGGGGATCAAATCTTTGATCGTATTTGGGGACTCGGCTTTGGTTATCAGTCAAATCAAAGGAGAGTGGGATACCAAACATCCTAATCTTATCCCATACAAAGAACATGTTTTGACATTGCTGCCTCATTTCGAGCAGATCACCTTCGAGCACTTCCCGCGAGAAGAAAATCAGCTAGCAGATGCTCTGGAAACAATGTCCTCCATGTTTAAACTCAACTGGGATAACGAGGCTCCCCAAATCACCATCGAGCGAATGGATGAACCTGCACATTGTCATGAGATTAATACCGAAGAAGTAGTCGAACAACCCTGGTTCCATGAAATCAAAAGGTATCTCCAGACTAGAGAATATCCTGAAGGAGCTTTAATAAATGACAAGAAGTTCCTAAGGAGATTTGCTGCCAAGTTCTTTTTGAGAAACGACATCCTTTATAAGCGCAGCCATGATTGTGTTTTACACTGATGTGTAGACAAAGCTAAAGCAGAGTTAATCATGACTGAGATACACAGCGGCACATTTGGCACCCACCTGAGCGGGCATACGATGGCTAAGAAGATCGAGAAATGGGCATGTGTTGAATAGCAAATCTGAGGGTGTATGTTGAACTTCTAAAACTCATAAGGATGGCCCAGAGTCTGGCGCCTGATCCAATGAGACCATCTTCTGGGGACTCATGGTGGACCTGCGTATGCTGGCGTTGGATCTGGCTGGAGATGGATCTAGAGGATGAGATCAGAGGGCGCGTGATGATCCTCAGAAGGTGAGGTGTGCTGGATCTGGCTGGAGATGGATCCAGAGGATGATAATATAGTGCGCGTGATGATCCTCAGAAGGTGAGGTGTGCTGGATCTGGCTGGAGATGGATCAAGAGGATGAGATCAGAGGGCGCTTGATGATCCTCAAAAGGTGAGGTGTGCTGGATCTGGCTTGAGATGGATCCAGAGGATGAGATCAGAGGGTGCTTAATAATCCTCAAAAGGTGAGGTGTGCTGGATTTGGTGAAAATAATGGAGAAAATGCCAAAAGCTCACACCTGGGATCGAACCCAGGACATGAGCTTCTGACTTCCTTCCTCTGACCAACTGCGCTGGATGTCTCAATTGTTAATATAATAATGAACATATAATATATTGGAAAACAAGTTAGTGGCCAGAAAACGCGCGCCAAATTTGAATTGGCCAACCATGCTTTGACACGCATCATCTTTTTCCTTGGACCGTCGTCTTAGGCTCAGGTACTTTTACCTACAGACAAATGTCTGTAGCTACAAACCTGTCCATCTCAAAAATCTTGTACATGCAATATAAATCAATTGTAATGGTACCAATCAACTCGTCTTGGTCTCACGAGTGTCATGGTACCCCATTCATGGTCCAATTTTCCCTGTACTGAAAAGCCCCAAAGTGGACCTTAAAACCCTAACAATGGAAATCGCTCGTACCTACACTTAAACTCCAATCAAACAATCTAGAAACGTGGCAAACATGATGATAAACACAAATATATGCTTAGAACATGTTTATGATGAGTAAATTGTTAGAATCAATTTTGAGATTTTATGCAAACTGTGACAGTTGTAGGATGAGATTCTGGACGTTTGGAAGCATGCAAATGAATGAAATAGCTCCAGAAAGTGTCTAGGAGTGGATTGCTAGCCTCAAATCCCCTTGAGAGTGGCTCTAAGATGGAATTCGATTTCACACTTTTTGTTCAAATTTTCAGTTTTGTTTTGGCAGCTTACACGTCCCCAATCCTCTTTTTCTTGATCTAGAATTGTTATGCCCTTATAGTAGACTGAATTAGGTCAACAAATTTGTATCAAATCTTTGAGAATTATGAAAATTGGATTTGATTTGCTTCATGTATGATTTCTTTCCAAACTTGCTTCAATCCAATCTTTTTCAACCCTAATGAACCTTGCACGAATTGGTTGGCATGCTAGCTGTACATGGACTCAAAATGTGCATAAAAATCTCAAGATTTGATTTGTTTTCATTTTTTTACCATTTAGTTTGATTTATTTTGATTTAAATGAATAAAAAATCAAAATAAATGATAAAAGTAATAAAATAATATGTGGAAAATCTCAAGGGTCGTGGGTCCTATTAGAAACATGTTTCAAGCAACAAAACATGGGCCCCTTTGGAAAAAATGCAAGTTTGATCAATGTTGACCTTTTGACAAATCTCCAAAAATTGCCAACTTTGACAATGCACAACTCTCTCAATTTTGACCCTAGGAAGGTGTTCTTGGACTTTTTAGAAATCTTAGGATATCCCATAACCAACCCCTTTTGTCTCATCTCAATTGGATCTTCCATGTTCATGTATGAAGCTTTGACCCAAAAGGTGTTTTTGTTGACTTTTCAAAATGACCTATAATGTCAAAATTCATATCTTTTTGTGAGTGCATATTTTGAACTTTTGGAATGAAGATGGATTTTAGGGAATTGTTTCCTCTTCAAAATTAGCTTTGTATGGAAAATTTCTGATAAAGTATGAAGAAGTTATGCTTGGTCAAAGTTGGGTTGACTTTTACTACAAATTCCTAATTTGGCAACTTTTGGGTTTTGATGAATTTGGAGCATCCCTTGAGGAATCATGATTAACCCTTGATCAAATTATGGATAACACTTAAAAATTATGATGTTGACCAAAAATCTTGAAGTTTGACTGTATGTGGGCCACATTTGACTTTTGACCTAATATAGTCGATTCTCAAGCATCTGAGCAGTTGGCTGAGCAAACTTCTTGTGCTAGGCATAAAACTTGACATGGATGATCTTGGGAACATATTAGGACCTTAGAAGGCATTTGGGATCCTTTAGAATCAAGCATCTTGATGAAAAATGAAACCCTAATTTAAGGTATACTGCCTTAGGAGAGAGTTGGTCTAGTCAACTCTTGGACTTTCTTGAGCAACTTAGGGACCTCAATTGACATGTATTAAGTAAAATGAGAGGGAAAATTTTAGGGTACAACACTAACTATTTCTTAATAATGGGATAGCATTGTCTAAAAGGAAAAAGAACAGACCTTTTTCGAGTAGGTAGATTAGTTCCCAGGTACTTGCTCAAACAAACAAAAACTTTTTCACACCAACACTTTCCAAACAAAGTTTTCAAAAACAACTTCGTAACAATCTTGAGGACAGAAACAAGGGTTAATACAAAGTAAAACAAAACTTTTCAAAACAAGCACACACAAGCAGTTTTCAAAATGAGCAAGTACCTAAGATCCCGTGGAAAACCACTGATAGAAAGAGTGCTAACACCTTCCCTTTCTATAATCTACCCCCCCAGTACTCAGAAACATCTTGAAAAAGGTTTTTTCTATTCTTTTTCCTTTTGCTGATTGGATAAAATAAAAGTTGGTGGCGACTCTTGCTTACCACGACATTTGCAAACAAAAAATGCAAACCAGTATTAACAGTCGGTTCTGCCACCGTATCACACCAGGAATTTTATTATTTTCCTAACATGCTTTGCAGGATCCTATACGCCTCACAGTCCAAGCGCCTATCATGCACCTCAGATCCATCCATTGGATCAATCTCTTGCCAGATCTGACGTCTCAAGCAAGCAGTCACATGGTGAACCCCCAAAGGCCAGCTACACTGAATTTGGCGCAGGATCTGGGCCAACAAAATGGGCCTAACAAATTCCACTCCTTACACCCCCAGATTTCTAACAACATCAGGCCCAATTTTGGTTTTTTCTTTCTTATTTTTTATTATTCTATTTCATTTATTTATTTTATTCATTAAAAAAAAAACATCTTATTATTAAACCAAAAAAATCATGAAAAATAAAATCACAAAATGTAGAATTAGTTTTTTTTTATATCAATTTTATTGAAAATAAATTAGTTTAATTAGATTAACTTGATTGTTTTTTATTAATTAAAATTAATTAGAAAATTAGGTTTAATTTTCAATTAAATTATTTTCTCAATAAACAATACACAAAAATATTTTTTTAATTAATTATATTTTTTAGGCTTCTAATTTGTTCCCGTATTCGTCTCGCGCGCATTTACTTATTTATAATTCCAATTATTATAATTGTTTCGAGGTTTGTAATAGATTAATTAGGGTTTTAAATTTCTCATCTTTGTTTTCAGTCAAATATTGATGTATCTTCCCAAAAGCCTTGTAATAGTTAGGACTTTAATTTCTCGCACTTTTTAATTTCCGCAACTATAAAACTGCCTAGATGCATGGATAATAGGATTGTATGTGAAAGATAAATCAACGATTAAAAGGTAGATAACCCTAATTGTGAAAAGATGATTAACTGGAAAAAACACTTGCACATGCTCACTCCTAGGGTTTACCCCACTTCGGTTGCCTTCGGTAAACGGTCATGAAGTATAGGGAATTTTAGTGGTCGTCCTCTAATCGCAAAAGATCAAAATGACCCATTCGAATGTTGCCTCAGAAAGATCTTTAGGACTTTAGGGTAACTACTAAGGTTTCCTAACCATTACTTATGTCATCGTACTTGTCCCTTCGAATGTCCCTTAAAACCCCAACGATGGGGCTACCTACTCCTTAATAGTAGGATAGCGCTGTCTAAAGGAAACGAGAAAACGAACAGCCTTTTTCGAGTAGGTAGAAACTCTTAAGTACTTGCTCAAAACAATAAAAACTCTTTTTCACAAACACTTTCAAAACAGTTTTCAAAAACAACTTCGTCAGACTCTTGAGGATATATACAAGGGTTATCACGAAGTTAAACAAAAACTTTTTAAAACACACACAAGCAATTTCAAAACTAGTAAGTACCTAAGAGCCCGTGGAAAACCACAGATAGAAAGGGGGCTAAAACCTTCCCTTTCTATAATCTACCCCCCGTACTCAAACTCTTGAAAAAAGGTTTTTTCTGTTCTTTTTCCTTTTCCTTTGTTGGATGAAATAAAATTCGGTGGCGACTCTTGCTTACCGCGACATTTGTGAACAAAAAACGCAAACCAGTATTAACAGTCGGTTCTGCCACCGTATCACAGAACTGGCGACTCTGCTGGGGATAAAAATAAGTGGGGTATACCTTAGGATCTAGGTCATTTTTAAAATTTCTTTCTTGTTTTGCTTTGCATGCTTTATATTCAAGGGTTTTGTTTGGGTATTATTAAAGATCCTACACCCGGATCAAGGAACACCTTTTAGGTAAGTAGCAATAAACTGTGAGGGAACTGTGTGGGGTATACCAGAACGGTTGAAGCAGTGGCTACGTTGATGTGACCTTTGGTTGGTATCGGTAACCCTTGAGTAAATCAAGGAGAGTACGGGGCCGCTACGTGGTATGATAAAGCATCAATTGACCTTAGAACCTTTCATTGAACAACTTGGCTAATAGGACGTAACGAGATGGTCGACTTTGGTGTATTCCCAAGGTCTACAGATATTCGATGCTACACTCATTGAGGTTTGACTCTTGAGTTTTGTTTGGTTGCAAGTTAATCGCCTATTGAATGAAGCTTGGGGGAAAGATCAATGATATTGAGATCCCTTAGAACCCGATTACTATTTATAGGACAGGTTGAACCAATCCAGCTTCAAGAGGGTATGACCTTAAAACTCATGTAGGCCTTAAACCTAAGGACTTGGTGTGACTTGTTTGTTTCTTGCTATACATGTGATTTCTTAGCATAATCATGACATCATAAACATGGCATATCATACTAACCATTTCAAGGATTTTCTATGGCTCATCTTTGCTTTTGTTTTGTAGGATATGGCATCCACCCGCAGGAATACTATCCAGATTAACCTTGTGAAAGTACCTCCTCAACTAAAGGACTTGGTATTAAGGATTCCTGAAAGCTCTCCCTTCACTGAAAAACATGGTCGACTGCACAGCTTGGTCACTACAAAACCTGATGAAGAATTGTTAAAGGCGTTATTTCAGTTCTTTGATCCTTTGCACCACTGCTTCACCTTCCCGGATTACCAGCTAGTGCCTACTATGGAGGAATTTTCTCGGTTATTGGGGGTACCTATTCTTGATCAGTTACCTTTCAACGGTACAGAAAGACATCCAAAGCCTGAAGAGATTGCTCGAGCTTTGTCCTTACAACGGTCTGACGTAGTGACAAATTAGGAAACTAGGGGAAGTGTCTAAGGAATCCCGGTTAAATTTCTATTCGAGAAAGCTCACTATTTTTGGGATACCATGGATCTACAAGCTTTTGAAGAGGTATTGGCACTCCTCATCTACGGTATGGTGCTATTCCCTAATGTGGACCAACTCGTAGATGTGAATATGATTAAGGTTTTTCTGTCCCATAATTTGGTGCCTACGTTACTTGGGGATATTCTACACTCTCTGCACGCTCGCACTCTAAAGAGAAGGGGGACCCTCATGTGTTGCACCCCTCTACTGGATAGGTGGTTTATTTCGCACCTACCCAGGTCTATTTTGAAGAATGAACAGGGTACAAAATGGTCTCATAGGCTGATGTCCCTTACACATTCAGACATTCATTGGTGTTCACGGTCCTCGGAAGATGTTACCATCATTGATCCCTGTGGTGAATTCCCTAATGTCCCTCTCTTAGGAATTAGGGGAGGAATTACTTATAACCCTTGTTTGGCATTGCGACAGTTTGGTTATGCGAGAAGGGATGGTCCTCATGATACACTTATCCAAGGAATCGCCTTCGAATATGAGAATGATACTCAGGGTTATCGTAGAAGGTTCACGCGAGCTTGGGGCATGGTACATAGAGTTGATAGCAAGACACGAGGGTGCAATAACTTAATCCCTCTTGAGCCTTATCTCAAATGGGTACGAGCCCGTGCCCAAAGTCTTATGATGCCTTACCCTGCTGTCCTACCAACAATTATGGAACCAGTTGCTGAAGGAGACACTTCTTATCTCGTTCTCCATCTTGACATGCCAACTGATCATGAGGAATTACAAAAATCCCGGGTTCAACTCAAAGAGGAGCGGGATACGTTTGAAGCTCAATTCTATGCCAGCAAGAAGAAGGTCTTGGAGCTCACTAGGCTACTTCATGAAGAAAGGAATATAAATGCCTACATTTCACCAAATAGGATACGCTCCTGGGAAACCTAATTTTATTTTTGCTTTAAGTTTTGTTTTGTTTTAAGCCTAAAAGGCACTCTTTGTAACAATCCGAACTTATTAATACAATTAATGTGTGTTTCTTTTGGTTAAACAAATTTGAGCATTTAAGAGTCCTTGAAATCATTGCATACGCATACCATCCATGACATTGAATAAACAGGTACCATTACAGGTTTCTCACCTTCTTCGCTGTTTATTTCAGCAATGATGTCTTCTGAACAAAGCATCAAATATCTCCAGGCACAAAATGCCTAATTTCAACAAATGTCCGTAGCTTTGGCAAAAGGGCAGGAAGATTTGAAGGACCTTATCCTGAAGGAGAAGAAGAAGAAGAAGAATACATATGGTGTTGTGAATCTGGGCAGAAGGTTCAAGGGGGCGTTAAAGCAACTAATTGATCTGACCTCCTCGTCCAAAGAAGGGGAGAATCAAGAGAGAGAGACAAGGGAGGAAGACCCTAGCCCTGAAATTTATGATAATGACACCGACTATAATGATGAAAAGTATCCTCCCATTGAGGATAAATATAAACAGTTAGAGGATCGACTGAGTGCAATGGAGATCCAGAGAATACCAGGGCTAGACTTCAAAGAGATGGGTTTGGCATCTGGGGTAGTCATACCATAGAAGTTTAAGGCTCCGGTTTTTGTGAAGTATGATGGGGTGTCTTGTCCCAAGCTTCATGCACCATCCTCTTAGACCCATCAAAGGCCTTGACGACAATGTTGCTTGGTTTCAGCTCCAACCCTTCACAGTCCAACCGGTCTAGAGCTTTCTTAGGCAAAATGTTCAATGAGGAACCAGTATTCACCAATACATGAGCAAGAGTGGTACCCCTGCATTCAATGGAGACATGTAGGGCATCATTGTGATTCTTCCCTTTAGCAATCAAGTCGGCGTCAGAGAAACCCAACCCATTATCAGCAGTCAGACTAGCCATACAATCTTTAAACTGATCAGCTGATGTTTCTTAAGGTACGTGTGCAGTCTTCAGGAATGCAATCAGAGCCTTGGCATGGGCCTCTGAGCATAGCAACAGTGACAATATAGATATTTTGGATGGGGTTTACCCCAGCTTCTCAACTACATTGTAGTCGCTCTTTTTGATGATCTTCAAAATTTCCTCCATCTCTTGTCTAGAGGCTTCAACAGTAATCTTCTTCGGTGCCCCCGTCCGAGAAGGCTCATCAGTGGTCCCTTTGCCCCGAGTATCGGATGACTCAGAAATAGGGGTAAGAATGGGAACTTGAACAGGAATAGTAGCAGGTGCACTGGCAGGTGTAATGACAACAGGCTTCCGGACAGTTGGTGGAGAGATATCAGGGGAGAAAAGCCTTCCGCTGCGAGTGACTTTGGCAGGTCCAACAATATTGCTGACGTCAGTACCAGCATCCAAATCTTGTTTAACCCCGTGATAGTATACGTCAGCCCCGTAGTGCCAAGGGACAGCTTTATCAGATGTATAAGGGATAGGCCCAGGAACGGTGATGATCAATGGTGCGATTCTCAGAACAAATGTAATTCTAACAGGCTTTCTCGAGGAGGCCTTGGAAGAATTGTCGAAAATGGTGATTATAGCAACTTCTTCAGTAGGAACCAAAGGAACAACAATCTTCTCAAATAGGATTTCCTTGCTATCCATTTGGCGTTGGATATCTGACTTCAAAAGATGGAAACCGGTAGGTAGTACAGAACACACACGGCAACCTTCGTCACATCCCAGAAATAAACCAGCTAACAAAAGGTTCTTCTTCACAGTCATAAATGGGGTAATAATGTCGTTCACAGAGACCACAAACGAGTCTTCATCTATAGCATTCACTCCATGCTTGGGCATAGGAGCAGTCACAACATTAGGTCTTTCAGGTGCTTCGAACTCAATCTCCTTAGCATCAATTAAGTCCTATACCTTATTTTTCAAAACCCAAGAATCATCTGTATCATACCCCAGGCTATCAGAGTGAAAAGCACAGCAGGCATTAGGGTTGTACTTTGGTGATGTAGTGTTGGGATTCTGCGGGGCCTCCCTTGGAATCACTAGATTGGTTTTCAATAACTGTGGAAGAATCTGAGATAAAGTCATGTTGAGCTGAGTGAATTATCTTCGAGACCTCTCGGCCCTTGGATGATTGTTGCGCTGAGGAGCACCAGCAGGTCTTGAAATAACAACTGCATTAACAGCTTGGCGGTGTTCAGGTCTATTCTGGCTTTTCAAACTGTAAACAGCACTGGACTCCTTCTTAAAAGGCTTCTTCTCGATGCTTGATAAAGCACCCTTCTGTATCTTACCAGATTTGATACCAACCTCAATTCTTTCACCGGTCATGATCAGCTCTGTAAACCCAGACGAAGAACTCCCAATCAGATGGTTAAAATATGGACCAGATAAGGTCCCCAGAAACATCTCCACTAGCTCCCTATCAGCCAAGGGTGGTTGCACTCTTCCAGCGAGGTCCCTCCACTTCTGAGCATAATCTTTGAAACCTTCGCCCACACCCATTGACATACCCTGGAGTTGGGTACGCGTAGCAGCGAGGTCGACATTGTATTGGTACTGCTTGTAGAAAGAAGCAGCTAAATCTTCCTAATTACGGATACTAGCTCCTTTTAACTGGTAAAACCATTCAAGCTGAGTCCCTGAAAGACTGTCTTGAAAGAAGTGGATCCAGATGTTCTTGTCCGCGGTGTATGGCTGAATCTTCCTAACATACAAACGGAGGTGCAGTTTCGGGCAAGAAACCCTGTCGTACTTGGCAAAGGCTGGTGCTTTGAACTTGTGGGGAATCACCACCCCAGATGATAGACCCAGATCACCAAAGTCCAAACCAGGCACCTTCTGAACTTCCATCGCACTCAACCGGTCTTCCAGTTGCTTGTATCTATCCTCAGCAGGAGGATACTGGTCTTCGTCGAAGTCGGTCTCGTTGTCGGAAACCACAAGGCTAGGAGCCCTTCTTTCTTCCTGATTATCTTTCCCTCCAGATGAAGGGGTCAAATCAACCTCTTCTCGCAAATCATTTCCGAATCTGCGACCCATATTAAATAGGACCGTCTTCTTCTTCTTCTTCTTCTTCTTCTTCTTCTTCTTCTCTTTCAGGATAAGGGCCTTCAGATCTTGCTGACCCTTAGCCAGGTTCACGAACAACTCCTGGAACTGGGAGTTTTGAGCCTGTAGAGCCTTGATTGCTTGTTCAGAAGACATGATGCTGAAATAAACAGCGAAAAAGATAAGAGACCTGTAAGGGTACCTGTTATGAGGTGCATGAAATGAAATGCGTATGATATGATTTCAAAGACATCGAGAGATTCAAATTCGTAAACAAAAAATGAAACACACTTTTATTAGATAAACTTGAAATTCAATTGTTCAACAGATGCCTTTAAGGCGTTACAAAAAAGGAAATACTGAAAAATAGATCAAAACTAGAAATAATCAAAAGACATCAGCGCTCCCATGGCCGTTTCCCCTTGGTACTGACATAGTCGTTGATGATCTGCTCATTCTCCAGCTGTCTTGTCAACTTCTGGATCTTCTGCTCTTGCTCGTGATACTTTTCTCGGTAAGTATCCCGCTCTTCTCTCAGTTGCATCTAAGACCTTTTCAGTGCCCCAATGTCAATGGGCATATGAGGATGGAGGATGGTAGGAGGAACCCCTTCTTCATCAGCAACTTCAACAATGATAGGCAAGACAACTTCATACGACATTCCCAGCTTTTGGGCACGGATACGAACCCATCAGAGATATGGCTCCATCAGAAGAGAAGTCTTTGCACCCAGCTCGTGCGGATCAGACTTGTGTACTCTATCCCAAGCTCTTATGAATCTGCGGCGTTGCTCGTCACTATCCCCTTGGAAATCAAAGACAATACTAGGCATTAGCAACTCATGAGGTCCTTCTCTTCTAGCTCGTCCAAACTGACGTAAGGCCAAGCACGGATTATAAGTGATTCCTCCATTGGTTCCTATCAGTGGAACATTGGGGTATTCCCCACAGCGATCAATGATAGCCACCTTGTCCATGCCCTTAATAGTCCAAATGATATCATTATGGGAGAGAGACATAATCCTATAGACCCAACCCATGCCTTCCTTGTTCTTCAGAACTGATTTGGGGAGGTGAGAAATAAACCACCTCGCCAACAATGGAGCACAACACATCAAGGTTCCCCGCTTCCGAGCAGTACATGCATAAAGCTGATGAAGAATGTCACCCAAGAGAATGGGTACAAGATTACCAGACATAAAAATCTTCACTGCATTCACGTCGACGAAAGCATCTGAGTTAGGAAACAATACCAAACCATATATGAGAAGAGCCAGAATATCTTCAAATGCCTGGAAGTCTAGGCTGTCCCAGAAATGATTAGCTTTACCAACCAAGAACTTAGTCAAAAAGCCCTTTGCTCCACTTCTAGTCTCCCAATTAGACATTACTTCAGCCTTTATCAGATGGAGGGCTGAAGCAATCTCTTCTGGCCTAAGGATCTTCTCCCAACCTGTGAACGGGGTCTGCTCTAGAATAGAGATACCAAGCAGATCGGAGAACTCTTCTAAGGTGGGGACCAACTGGTAGTCCTGAAAAGTAAAGCAATGGTACAGTGGATCAAAGAACTGGACTAGGACACTCATCATTTGCTCGTTCAATTTGGAGGTGACCAAACTAAGAAGATGCCCATGTCTCCTGATAAAGGAGGAAGTATCTGAGATCTTTGCAACCAACTCCTTGAGCTGAGTGGGAACTTGGACAAAGTTGATCCAGATGGTGTTCCTACGCATGGGTGCCATGACCTACAAAACAGAACAAAGATGAATCCCTCATGTCTTTGAAATAGGTTAGTCCAATGCAAGATGCATGCAATGTCATGATGTCATAATAGAAAACACACCACAAATATCCATAAATAACGAACATGGTAAAGGCACACAAGTCACACAGTGAGCCCTTAGATTTCAGGCTGGCAAGGAGCTTAGGTACTACCCTCTTTCAGTTCAGTTGGTTCAAACCTGTCCTAAAAATAGTAACCGGGTTCTATAGGATCTCAATATCACTGACTACCCTCAATCGGTCATAATTCCAGTTTAGCAACCTTTTCTTGCAGCCAGAATCATCACGAGAGTTTAGTCTCAATGAGTGTAGCATACTGCTACTGTTCTATGGCCAAGTTGGTCAATTTAAAGGTTCTAAGGTCAGTTGGTGCTTAATGACCCCTTAGAAGACCCATATTCTCCTCGTTGCGCCACAAGGGATATCGATACATACTAAAGTGCCACACCAACATAGCTATTGCTTCAACCGTATCAGTCTACACCATACAGTTCCCTCACAGTTTATTGCTACTTACCTAAAGGGTATTCCCCAGATCCGGGTTAGGATCTATAGTAACTCCAATTCAAGCCCACAAAGATAAATCACACAAGTCAAGCAATTGAAAACAATATGAACTATTCCTAAGGTACACCTCACTTATTAAGTTTCCCCAACAGAGTCATCAGTTCTGTGATACGGTGGGAAAAACTGACTGATTTTTAGAATGCTGGTTTGTGTTTTGCGTTTGTTTTCGCAAAATGTCGCGGTAAGCAAGAGTCGCCACCGACTTTTATTTTATCCAACAAGGAAAGGAAAAAAGCACAGAAAAATTCCTTTTTCGAGATATTTCTCGGGTTCGGGGGGTAGATTATAGAAAGGGAAGGTATTAGCACCCTTTCTATCCGTGGTTATCCACGGGCTCTTAGGTACTTGCTCAATTGTTTTCAAAATTGCTTTCTTTGTGCTTGTGGGTTTGAAAAAGTTTTTGTTTGAAACTTCGATTTAACTCTTGCTTCTGTCCTCAAGAGTGTATGAAGTGTTTTTGAAAACTTTGTTCGAAAAGTGTAAGTGTGAAAAAGATTTTGTTTTTTTGAAAGAGCAAGTATCTAAGAACCATCTACCTACTCGAAAAAGGAATCGTTCTATGCTATCTTCCTTTAGACAATGCTATCCCACTATTGATGAGTAGGTAGCATTGTCGTTGGAGTTTAAGGGTCAATTCGAATTTAGGGACTTACGGTCACTAAAGCAATGGTAGGACGCCTTAGCGGTAACCCTAATGTCTTAGATCATTTGTTTTGAGGCAACAATATCCGAGGCAACCATTTCAAGGCGACTATGATCTTTTAGACAAGAGGGCGACCTCTAAAGTGACCTATACTCAATGACCGCGTACGAAGGCAACCAAGTGGGGTGTACCCTAAGAGTGCACATGCGCGAGTGTGTTTTTTTCAGTTATTTTTGTCTTTTCACATGTTAATGGTGATCTAAGTTAATTTTAGGTTAAAACATTCAGTCTTGTCATGCCATCCTATTACCAAACATCTAACGGTTATATTTTGCGGAAATAAAATACGGAATTTAAATTACAAGGCGTCGGGTATTTACATCGCCAAAGACAAACCCTTTTAAAAATAAATAAAGCGATAAACAAAAATAAAGGTCTTATTTACTATTACAAACCGGAGGCAAATACATTAATATGATAGAAATAAATAAATCGCGTGCGGGAAATTAAATCGAGTGCGAGCTTAGGGTTTTGACCCTTTTTGTTAAAGAAAAGATTTTTTATATTTTTTATTTATTTTAAGAAAGAAATAAATATAAATTAATTACTAATTTAAATTAATTAATTAAATGATAAAAATAAATATTTTTGGGTTTTTGTTATTTTAAGAAAGAAAATAAAATTAATTGGATTAGTAAAAACCTAATTAAGTCTAATTTAATTTTAATTATTTACAAAAATGTTAAAGTTATTCTAATTAAGAACCTAAATTAATTTAATTTGTATTTATTAATAAAAATAAAAATTGAAATTTGATTAAATACAAAATATTTTTGTGATTTTATTTTATGAAAGAAAAGAATTTTAATTGGTTAGTTAATTAAGCAAAAATAATAAAACAAATAAAATAAACAAAATAAGTAAAATAGAGAGAGAGAGAGAGAGAGAGAGAGAGAGAGAGAGAGAGAGAGAGAGAGAGAGAGAGAGAGAGAGAGAGAGAGAGAGAGAGAGAGAGAGAGAGAGAGAGAGAGAGAGGGGTATGGGCCTGAATTTGGAGGTCAGAATAGCAAGCTGAAGGCCCAATCATGTTGGCCTCGTTTGACTTTCCTTGATCCAGCGTGCATGTGCTGACTTGGTCTTTGGTGGTCCATCAATTTTTAGCCACTAGATTTGGCCCATGGCCATCTGGCAATTGATTAAACGATGGTGCATGGTGAGCTGCTGACTTGAACATGTACAAGATCACCTGAAAAGAAAAATTATCAAAGAAGTGAAGGACCTGGGATTCGAACCCAGGTCCTGAGGGATATTGGAGCGCACGCTTTCCACCGGGCCATGATGATCTATTTGTAAATATATTACACAAAAATAATAATATGATAAAACAATATTAATTGGTCAGAAAACAAAATAAGCGCGCGTGGTTTTGAATTGGCCATTGATGGTGTGACACGTCTTCGTCTTCTACCTCGCGTCCGTGGCTAAAACCCTGTAAAACCTATAGCCATGGACACAACCTGTCACTAAAAGTCATGTATACTCCAAAATATATTGTGAACCATGAAAATGAAATCTAAGGGCATGGTTGTGCTCGTCTCATCATCCCAGTCACAACCATACCTTTCTTGATGGCCAATTTTTCCTGAAAGAGAAACACCAAAAAAAAACCACGAAACCCTAGCTATGGTATTTGGCTTTACAGGTCAGATAAACAAAATTAACTAATGCCAAAAGCTTGGAAATACTATGAAGATCATAAATATATCAATGATTTGTCCACATGATGCAAGAATAGAGAGTTATGATTTCTAATACAGGGCTAAGTAACATGATGCTTACAGTGCTTTTGAAGGCCTGAGGACACGTGCCTTTGATCCAGGAAGATTGTATGATCACCCAGGAATCGATTGGTATTAATCTTTGCTTCTGAAAACGCCTTTAAGTATGATTTTGATTTCACACTTTTTAGTGAACTTTGCAAGTTTTGTTTTGCTTATTTCTGCAGCCTCTAACCCTTGTTTTCGTGTGCCTCTCTTGCTTATGTATTGTGGAATGTGCTAGGATAATAATTATGGCTTGAATCTTCCACATCAATGCATTGCATATTTGATTTGATTCACCATTACCAACTTGCCAAATTTGCCAATTTTTCAATCTTTTTGCACATGGTATGGTGAGATTCGAGTTTGATCATGATCATGATGATAATTAAGACTAAAACAACCAAAAAGATCTCAAGTAATCAATATTTGGATTTAATTTGATTTAATTTGATTTAAAATGAAATAATTCAATAAAAATCAAATAAAATAATAAAAAAGAAATATGATCTCAAGGCTGAAGCTAGGACACGTGTGCAATGGGGCAAGCTCAAATTAAATGGAAAAGAATGGGCCCATTTGACAAAATTTGAAGTTTTGGGGATAGTTGACTTTTGGCAATTTTGCAAAAATGCCCAACTTCAACAATGCATAACTCCTACAATTTTGAGCTTTTGGAAGTGTTCTTGGACTTTTTAGAAAGCTTGAGATGTCCTATAACCAACCCTTTTTGTATCATCTCATTTTGATATTACATGCTCAAGTTATAAGCTTTGGAAAAAAGGTGTTTTTGTTGACTTTAAAAAATGACCTATAATGTCCAAATTTATAACTTCTTGTGAGTGCATTTTTTGATCTTGGGGTATGTATATGGATTGTAGGAAATTTAATACTATTCAAAATGAGCTTTGGATGGATCATTTCTCACAAAGTATGAGAAAGTTATGCTTGGTCAAAGTTCAGTTGACTTTTCCTACAAAACCCTAATTTAGCAACTTTCGAGTCTTGATGAATTTTGAGCAATCCTTGATGAATCATGATCAACCCTTGATAAAATGATGAAATATCCTTCAAAATGAGAATGTTAACAAAAAATCTTGAAGTTTGACTATTTATAGGTCACAGTTGACTTTTGCCCTAACACAGTCGATTTTTGGACCCTTTAAGCAATTGACTGAGCAAACTTCCTCTGCAAGGCTTGAAATTTGACATGGATGACCTTGAGAAAATATTAGGATGTTGGGGAGAACTTGAGGTCATTTGGACTCAAGGATCTTGATGCAACACAAAACCCTAATTTGGGGAAGACTGCCTTAGGAGATGATTTGTCTGATCCACTCTTGAGCAATCTTGAGCCACTTGAAGATTTTCCTTGCAATGTCTTGAGAAATATGAGAGGGAAAATTTTGGGGTACAACACGTGTTGTAACGCCCGTAATTTAATTAAATTATTTTTGGAATATTTGAGAAGTTGTATTGTGATTAATTGGATTTATTCTATTAAGTGGAGAAATAATATATTAGAGGTATTATATTATTATGTGGAGAAATAATATTAGAAGTGTAATATTATTTAATGTGGGCTTATTTTGGGAGAATAGACGTAATAAGGGGGTGTGTTGGTTTTAAGCCCAATAAGGAATAATAGAATAATAGGGTTATTTTATTATTTGTTAGAAGGAATAGAAAGAAAGAAGGAGTAGAAAGAAAGAAGGATTTAGAAGAGAACGTGAAGTTGCTAGAAATAGTGGAAAACGGCAAGAACGAGAATTCAATCGGAATTGTAGAGCAACCTTTAATCCAAGGTAAGGATGGGGTTCTGACCTTATAATTGGGTTCATGATGATTGATACGTGGGGTTAGAGGGGACTGTTGTTTTGTTCTTGAATTGGATGTATATGATAATGTATGATGAAGATTTGATGAATTTTAGATGAATAATGACGTCATTATGTTGTTTGATCGATGTAGTAATATAGGATAATGTTAGGTGATGATTTATCATGATTATAATAAGGTTTGTAAGGTTAAGAATATGATTCCCGTAGTAAAAATGCAGAGGAAATCATGAAATTATGCAGGAAGGGTCAGGATGTGTCGACCTCAAACTTGATGTATCGATACATGAGGGATGTAAGACTCAGTATGAGTCGATACGAAAGGGGCTTGCGTCAACACGTGAAGGTTGCAAGACTCAGGATGACTCGATCAGAGAGATTCATGTGTCGATACATGCTGTTTATGAGACCAGGATGAGTCGATCCATAAGGAGGATGTGTCGACTCATGTTGTGCAGATGAAGTAGTACGCGTCGATCCAAAGGGTTTTGCGTCGACCCATAATGTCTGATTTTTGACAGATTCAGTTTTAAAGTACTGTAACTTGAATTTTAGGATGTTGTTTGAGTGTCGTTCAAAGCGTTGAATAGCTAGCGCGATGACCTTTATTCTAGATGATTAAAATGATGAATAAGAAGTGTAATCCTAGTAGCCAATTTAGGATTTGGAATTATTTCCCGTGTTGGTCGTTGTGCTGACTTTTGAATAGAATGATTAATGTGAGATGTTTAGAGACTGCTGTTCAAATTATGACAATAGGATCAGTGACATTAGCAATGTAAAATTGTAGAATAATAGTATGGATTACTGTAGTATTAATGTACAGCTGAGTTGTTAGTGAGATGTTATTAACGAAGTTGTGTTTGATAATTTATGATGAATAAATGACGTTGATGAATAAACCATGTTTAATGAATTATTTTGAGGATATGAGATGTTGATGACGAGACGTTGAGATGCATTTGAGATGTTATTTTGAGATGTTATTTTGAGATGTATTTTGAGATGTTAATTTGAGATGTTTTGAGATGATTTTAGATGTTGTTGACTTGGGTGTTGTTATTATATTCATGGTTGAGTCGCATACATTGCATTTTTGAGATGGAGCTTATGCTCGTTGAGATGGCCTAGATTGGCAAATTTTGAGATGAAGGCTATGCCTTGTTGATGCCTCTATTAATTGGAAATTTTAAGAGATGGGAGTTCTGCTCCAATAGTACCACATGCATTTGCATAGTATTGAGTCGCATTAGATGATTGTATAAAGAAGTGTATTTTGATGTTGATGAATGTGTACATGTGTTGTAATTGTTGTTGATTATGAGATGTGAAGTGGTGATGTTGTTGATCTAATTTAATATATTAATTATCATGCACTTTATTATATTGTTAGATATCTCACCCCTTCTGTTTGAATGTTGCCCTTATGTTGGTAACGTGCAGGTAATCGAGAGTGAAGGTTGTATACCTTCGGTAGTTCGAGTCGGTGTCATTACTCTGATATGTAACACTCGGGGGGTGAACGTTTGCTGATTTTTGATCGTTGATTTTCAGTTGTTGAATTTTAAATTGATTATTATTATTATTAAATTTGAGATATTTCGAAGTTGATGTTTTGTTAGAGATGTTATTAACAATTCCGCTGCGTAGATGTTGATTTATTTAATTAAAGATGTTATGTTGATGGTTCATCCTATGTTTGAAAAAGTGTTATATATCCACGATGAATGCAATGAATTTGTTAGAAGAATTTGTGACGTCCCGATTCATTTGTATGATTGAAATTTTATGACTTTGATTTATTTTGCATAATTTCTTGGGGTAGAATTGAGGTGTTACAAAGTTGGTATCAGAGCAAAAGGTTGGTCCGACCTTGTCGTCGAGTCGTAGTTGTCTAACAGTCGAGCATTGTTATTTGAGTTCTAATCGTTGTTTATGTTGTAGTGAGAAGTTGAGATGGCTGGAAGGAATGATGCTGCACTTGCTGCTGCTCTAGAAGCAATGGCTCATGCGATGGAAAATCAGCCGAATGCTGACGGGAATGCTGGATCTCGTAGCTTGGCGACTTTCCAGAGAGAGAATCCACCTACATTCAAGGGAAAGTATGATCCTGATGGAGCATTGGAGTGGTTGAAAGTGATTGAGAGAATCTTTCACGTGATGGATTGCACTCCAGCACAAAAGGTTCGTTATGGGACTCATATGCTAGCAGTTGAGGCTGATGACTGGTGGCTAGAGACTTGTCAGAAGTTAGAAGTTGCAGGTGAGAATGTCACTTGGGCTGTGTTCCATAGGGAGTTTTTGAGAAAGTATTTTCCTCTAGATGTCCGTGGTAAGAAGGAAATTGAATTCCTTGAGCTGAAGCAAGGAAGTATGTTTGTGGTTGAGTATGCTGCCAAGTTTGCTGAGTTGGCCAAGTTTTATCCGCATTACGCTGAGGAAAATGCTGAGTTTTCGAAGTGTATTAAGTTTGAGAACGAGTTGCGCCCGGAGATTAAGAAATCAGTTGGATATCAGAAAATCTGTGTCTTTGCTGATTTGGTTGATAGCTGCAGGACTTATGAGGAGGATAATAATGCTCATTATAAGATTATCAGTGAGAAGAGGGGTAAGCACCACCAGAATCGTGGTAAGCCTTATGATTCCCCAGCTGGTAAAGGTAAACAGAAAGTTGCTCATGGACAGATAACTAGTGGGGGAGATGCTCCTGCCGGTGTGATTTGCTTTAAGTGTGGGAAACCTGGGCACAAGAGTAATGTGTGCACTCCTGAAGTAAAGAGATGTTACCGTTGTGGTAAGAACGGACATGTCGTATTTGAGTGTGAACATAAAAATGTGATTTGTTTCAACTATAGGGAAGAAGGGCACATTGGTAGTTAGTGTCCGAAACCGAAGAGGGCTCAGTCAAGTGGTAAAGTGTTCGCTTTAGTGAAGGATCAGACAGCTGCTGAGGACATACTTATTAGAGGTACACGTTTCATTAATAATACTCATTTAATTACTATTATTGATACTGGTGCTACACATTATTTTATTGCTGCTGATTGTGTTGAAAGATTAGGTCTTATGTTGTCTTCTTTGGATGGAGAAATGGTCGTCGATACTCCAGCCAAGGGTTCGGTGACTACTTCTTTTGTGTGTGCTAAGTGTCCCTTGTCGATCTTCGACAGAGACTTTATTGTTTATTTGTTTTGTTCATCATTAAGAGGTTTGGATGTAATTTTGGGTATGAACTGGTTAGAGCATAATTGTGTTCATATTAACTGTTATGACAAGTCGGTGAAGTTTTCTACTCTTGAAGAAGAGGAAGATGGTCTGTTGTCTGCAAGACAATTGAGGAAGTTGATTCAATAAGAAGTACAAATGTTCTCGTTAATGGCGTCGCTGTCTGTAGAGACTCAAGCTATAATTGAGGAGTTGCAGGTGGTGTGTGAATTCCCTAAAGTTTTCCCTGATGAGATTCCTGATGTACCGCCAGAGAAGGAATTTGAATTTGCTATTGATCTTGTACCTGGTACCAGACCTATGTCTATGGCACCATACATGATGTCTGCATCTGAATTGTCAGAGTTGAAGAAGCAATTGGAAGAGTTACTTGAGAAGAAGTTTGTAAGACCAACTGTATCGCCGTGGGGTGCTCCAATGTTGTTAGTGAAGAAGAAAGATGGAAGTATGAGGCTTTGTGTTGATTATAGAAATTTGAATAAAGTGACGATTAAGAACAAGTATCCGCTTCCAAGAATAGATGACTTGATGGACCAATTAGTGGATGCTCGCGTGTTTAGTAAGATTGATTTGAGGTCGGGTTATCATCAGATTAAAGTGAAGGATGAAGATATTCAGAAGACAGCTTTCAGAATGCATTATGGACATTACGAGTATTTGGTGATGCCTTTCGTTGTTACTAATGCACCGAGAGTATTCATGGAATATATGAATCATATCTTTCATACTTATTTAGATCAGTTTATGGTGGTGTTCATTGATGATATTTTGATTTACTCTAAGTCGGAAGAAGAGCATGCAGAGCACTTAAGAGTAGTATTACAAGTTTTGAAAGAGAAGAAGTTGTATGCAAAGCTGTCCAAGTGTGAGTTTTGGTTGAAAGAGGTTAGTTTTCTTGGTCATGTGATTTCAGGTAGTGGCATTGTTGTAGATCCATCGAAGGTTGATGCTGTGTTGCAATGGGAAACTCCAAAGTCAGCTACTGAGATTATAAGCTTCTTGGGATTAGTTGGTTATTATAGAAGGTTTATCGAAGGGTTTTATAAGTTGTCACTCCCATTGACTAAGTTGACTTGTAAAGGTAGAGCTTTTTTGTGGGATGTTCAGTGCGAAGAAAGTTTTACAGAATTGAAGAAGAGGTTGACGTCGGCTCTGATTTTGATGTTGCCTAATCCAGAAGAGCCTTATGTAGTGTATTGTGATGCTTCTAAGATGGGTTTAAGAGGTGTGCTTATGCAGAATGGTAAGGTAGTTGCTTATGCGTCAAGGCAGTTAAGGACTCATGAGAAGATCTACCCTACGCATGATTTAGAGCTTGCTGCAGTTGTTTTTGTGTTGAAGATTTGGAGGCATTATCTTTATGGTTCTAGATTTGAAGTGTTTAGTAACCATAAGAGCTTAAAGTATTTGTTCGATCAGAAGGAGTTGAATATGAGGCAATGAAGATGGTTGGAATTGTTAAAGGATTATGATTTTGGTTTGAATTATCATCCAGGAAAAGTGAATGTGGTGGCTGATGCATTGAGTCGAAAGACTTTACATATGTCATCAATGATGATTAAAGAGTTGGAATTGATTGAGCAGTTCAGAGATATGAGCCTAGTTTGCGAGGTTTCTCCGCAGAGTGTTAAGTTGGGTATGTTGAAGATTAAGAATGAATTTTTAGACAGTATCAGAGGAGCTCGGAAGTTGGACGTGAAACTGGTAGATTTGATGGTTGGGATTGACCAGTATGAGAATAATGATTTTAAGCTAGATGCGCAAGGTGTGTTGAGGTTTCATAACCGGATTTGTATTCCTGATGATGTTGAGATGAAGAAAGTGATACTTGAAGAGAGCCATAGAAGTAAGTTGAGTATTCATCCAGGAGCTACAAAGATGTATCAAGATTTGAAAGGTTTGTTTTGGTGGCCTGAGATGAAGAGTGATGTGGCTCGTTTTGTGTATGCATGTTTGACTTGTCAGAAGTCGAAAGTTGAACATCAGAAGCCTGTAGGATTGATGCAACCGTTGGAAGTTCCAGAATGGAAATGGGATAGCATTTCAATGGACTTTGTGACAGGGTTGCCTAATACTTTAAGAGGACATGATTCCATTTGGGTGATTGTTGATAGGCTTACGAAGTCAGCTCACTTTATTCCTATTAACATCAGCTTTCCAGTGCCGAAGTTGGCTGAGATTTTATATCAGTGTGATTGTGAAGCTGCATGGTGTTCCTTTGTGCATTGGGTCAGATAGAGATCCAAGATTTACTTCTGATTTTTGGAAGAGGTTGCAAGAAGCGTTGGGTTCTAAGTTGAGGTTGAGTTCATCGTATCATCCTCAGACCGATGGTCAGACTGAACGGACGATTCAATCGTTGGAAGATTTGCTGAGGGAATGTGTTCTTGAGCAGGGAGGTTCATGGGATACTTATCTTCTGTTGATAGAGTTCACGTATAATAACAGTTACCATTCTAGTATTGGGATGACACCTTTTGAAGCATTGTATGGTTGAAGATGTAGAACTTCGTTATGTTGGCATGAATATGGTGAAAGTGTAGTACTTAGACCTGAACTTGTTCACGAGACTACCGAGAAGGTGAAGTTGATTTGAGAGAAGATGAAAGCTTCTCAAAGTAGACATAAGATTTATCATGACAATCGAAGGAAAGATTTAGAATTCCAAGCTGGTGATCATGTATTTTTGAGAGTTACACCTGTGACTGGTGTTGGGCGAGAATTGAAGTCTAAGAAGCTCACTTCTCGTTTTATTGGACCGTATTATATTTCGGAGAGAGTGGGGAATGTTGCTTATAGAGTGGCTTTACCACCTAATCTTTCGAATTTGCATGATGTGTTTTATGTGTCGCAACTTCGGAAGTATATTTCAGATCCATCTCATGTGATTCATATGGATGATGTGCAAGTACGAGATAATCTTACGGTGGAGACGATGCCTGTACAGATCGCGGATCGTGAAATGAAGACTCTGAGGGGCAAAGAGATTGCTTTGGTTAAAGTTGTTTGGCTAGGAGCTGCTGGTGAAATCATGACTTCGGAGTTGGAGAGCAAGATGCGAGACTCCTATCCTGAATTGTTTGATTGAGGTAAATTTTCGAGGACGGAAATATTCTAAGTGGGGGAGAGTTGTAACGCCCGTAATTTAATTAATTATTTAATTAAATTATTTTTAGAATATTTGAGAAGTTGTGTTGTGATTAATTGGATTTATTTTATTAAGTGGAGAAATAATATATTAGAGGTATTATATTATTATGTGGAGAAATAATATTAGAAGTGTAATATTATTTAATGTGAGCTTATTTTGGGAGAATAGAAGTAATAAGGGGGGTGTTGGTTTTAAGCTTAATAAGGAATAATAGAATAATAGGTGTTGTACCCCAAAATTTTCCCTCTCATTTATCAAGGCTATTCTCACAAGCTCAAGACTGGATTAAGGTTTGACCAACTCAAGACATCTCATCATGCACTGATCACCCAAAATTAGGGTTTGAGATTGTACAAAGATTTTTGGACTATCAATGCTTCATATGACTTTCAAACATCATTATGGACCATTAAGATTACTCATGACAAGTTTCAAGCCTTGAACCACATTTTTGACCAGTCAATTGGACAATTGACCTAAAAATCAGCTGTATTGGGGAAAAAGTCAACCATGGCCAATTTACAGTCAAACTTCATAATTTTTTATACACATCAATATTTTGGACTCATATGTATCATTTGATCAAGTTTGGACCATAATTCCTCAAGAAATTTGATCAAATCATCAAAAGGGCAAAATGGTCAAAATTAGGGTTTTGACTGAGAAAGGGCAATTTCTGATTTTTGACCTAGCAAATGACCAATTGATTTGAAGCATGATTTAAAGGGTTCAATTGTATCATATTGACCTAATAACATGGTTCAAAACATTGCAATTTCATTAGATTGACAAATGAAATTCACAGTCAACTGATCAAAAGTCAACTGTATACTGAAAAGTCAAACTTTGACTTTTTGGTCAAAATCAAGTTCCAAGGATCATAATTCATCAAAACATATCAAAATGTGAAACTTGTTCATCAAGAAATCAAAGATTGAAGATTTGGTTTTGAAATTTGAATTTTTCTTAACTTAGAAATTTTTCTAAGTATTGAAAATTTCTTATTTTTTCTCAACTTTAAGCCAATTTTCCATCATGATACAAGATGATTCAAAGAAAGTTCTCAACATGAAAGTTGTAGATATCCATGAAATATACAACATTTCTTCACACATTTTCCCCTAAAGATTCTTGTATCTCAATATATAATTTTATGAATACATGCCCATGAACTAAAATAACTTAGTGAAATTTTGCCCTAATTTAGGCAGGTTTTGGACCCAACTTCATGGAAATTTTTCACCTAGTTCCAAGAGGAATCTTGAAATGAATTTCAAAGATGAGTTATAGAGCACATTGCAAGCTTTCCAAATTGTCCAAGAACTCCTTGATATCATTTTTGAGTAGGGAGAATCGAAGAGATGAAATTGGCAATTTCTCACTTTGAATTCAAGCCATTTCATGAAGAACAAAATTCAAATATGAACCTATGCTGCCTAATTATTTCTTTACAGGTCTCAAACTTGTTTCTCACTTCATAATTTAATGCTTACTCAGTTGACAAAGCCTTAATCCAAGCCCAAGGGTCTTTGTCCATGCTTTAATTCCATAAATGGCACAAAGTTGCCATTGCCATTTTGGAAAAGCTCAACTTTTGCAACTTTTCAATTTTTGAGCATTGGACATGTCTTCTCTGCACACACAAGTCCTACAGACCTAAAGCAACTTCTATAGAGCTTATACCAACTCCAAGCAGGCCAGTACAAGCAGGTGGAGACTTGTCTCTTCACTTTGCTTCAAAAGCAAGAAAGTGTGCAAAAAGCCTACAACTGAAAAATCTGTTGTGGAGTTGACTTGGAACTTTCTCTATACTAATACACAAACACATTACAGCTTAGAACACGATTTCTAAAGGCCTAAAACACTCCAAAACTCCCTCTCACCAAAAAATTGTCAAAAACTTGCAGTTTGAGCATAAGCATAGCAATCCACAAACTGGCTCGTGCGTTTCAAGTTTTAATCATTCAAACACTTTACCTACCTCATATCTAAGTGATCCAGACCATCATCCCTGCACTGTAACTCCTCCTTCTTCATCTGCCATTTTTGTTTTCCAAGCTTGCAGGTTGACTTGGATAGAGAGTTTCAGACACTTTCAAAGCAAGGTAAGGATTTGAACACACTCAGGGAGGTTCAAGCAAGCTAAAGGAACATTCAGGCCTTCCTAAATCTCACTCAAACTCCATTCACGACCTCAGCTGAAAGAGGTAAGAATTCCAACTTTTATCTCTTCATACAGGCATCCATTGGCCACGATTTGTGAAAGAAAAATGTAGATATTATAGTGCTGAAGCCAACCATGTGCATAGATTCCATTTCTATTCATTATGTGTAGAGAATTTTGAAGTTTAAATTTCTGTAAAAATTAGGTTTAAAATTAGGGCTTTCAAAATTCGTTTTAATCTTTGATTGTTAGTTTCCATAAATTACATGGTTAAAATCGTGGGAATGAGTACTATCATTTTCATGTTGGAAGTTTTCATTTTCATGGAGAAATGAGAAAGATACTGGAGTTCTGGCCAGCTTGAGGAAGAAGACGAAGTACAGGGCCAATGAAGTTGTTTGTGTTATGTTTTTATTGTTTCATATAAACTAACGGATGTACAGCCACCCCAGTGGCAAGGTAGCGCGCTGGCAATGCCCAGGTCATGGGTTCGAACCTTGGCGCTACCTTTTACATTTTTCTCATTTTTTCAGTTTTAGTTTTGACATTTTTGGCAGTACGGGCTTGGTTCTTGGGCTTTCTTTTTTTCTCTTTCTAACACACCACTCCTTGTTTGCTTGCAGCACCCCCCTGGTCCAATCTTTTTATTATTTATTTTATTTTCATATTTGTTTTATTAAAATATTTTCTCTAACACTTAAAAATCATAAAAAATATAAACATGATAAATTTTGCATTTTTTTTATTTTATTTTATTTTCACATGAAAAAATATTTTTATTAAACTATATATTAATTATTTCTTTCTTAAATAAACTTGTAAATATAATAGAATTAGGTTAACTATTTTATTCCTTTTTTATTCATACTTGTAAATATTTATTTTTGAAATGTAAAAAAACTAAACATTTTTTCATAAAATATTATTTATTATTTTTAATACAAAAAAATACACAAAAATAATAATTAAAGAACTTTATTTTCCCTTTAATTAGAAATTAGGGTTAACCATTTTTCTTAAGAAATAATTTCTTTTTTTAATTTTTTAGGATTAGGTTAAAACTCCTTTTCACATAAAAACAAAACAAAAATCTTTTTTTTTTCTTGCATATACACACGTTGCATATTTAAATTATATTGTATATTGTTTATTCAAATATTTGTCCAAATTCGATTTGGTTGTAATAGCTTAATTAGATTTACATTATTGCAAATCCCCATTCATAATTTGTATTACCCCCTCCCATAAAATGTTGTAATAGCGTAGTAATCTTTAAATTACGCAATTTACCGCTTTTACATACCATGCTAGTAATTAGGGTTTGAATGTCAAGACAAAAACAAATCAAATAAAAAACCCTAAATCCAAGATAAAATCAAAGCATGAAAATAACACACTTGCACACAAGCATCCTTGGGGTTTCTCCACTTGGCTGCCTTATACAAAAATGGCCATATTACGCATGCGAAGTATCTTGGCAAAATAAACAAATATAAGATCATAGTCCCTCGATGACGCTTCTAAGTTGCCTTACAAAATGATCTTAGTCCCTAAAAAATGCTAAGATACTTTGCAACATTTCTAATCATGGTTATACGATGACCCACTTCCGTCCCGTTTACATCCAAAAGATAGGGTTGCTTACCAAATCAATGGTAAGACAACAATGTCAAAGGATTAGGAAATGAACAAGAAATACATTTGAGTAGGTAGATTACTTATAGTTACTTGCTCTATTTTCAAACAACTATCCTTGCTATTTTCTAAAACAAACACACACATTTCCAAACATCTTACAAACATTGAAAACATTTTCAAAAAGACAAACATCTTTGTATACATTCTTACGAACGAGAATCATTACAAAGATTTCCTAGACAATGGCCTCTTTTACAAAATACTTTCAAAACCACATAAAGCACAATTTCAAAACAAACAAAAAGCAAGTGATCTAGCAAGTAACTAAGTGCCCATGGAAAACCATGGATGAAAAGGGTGCTAATACCTTCCATTTTCATAATCTACCCCCCGAACTCAAGAAACAAATCTCAAAGGTCTTTCCTGTGCTTTTTCACCTTTCCTTTTGGATAAAAGAAAAGTCAGTGGCGACTCTTGCTAACCGCAACATTTGCAATAAAATGCAAAACCCTCAAGTCAGTTCTCCCACCACACCACAATAGGGTTATTCTATTATTTGTTAGAAGGAATAGAAAGAAAGAAGCAGTAGAAAGAAATAAGGATTTGGAAGAGAACGTGAAGCTGCTGGAAATAGTGGAAAATGGCAAGAACGAGAATTCAACCGGAATTGTAGAGCGACCTTCAATCTAAGGTAAGGGTGGGGTTCTGACCTTATAATTAGGTTCATGATGATTGATATGTGGGGTTAGAGGGGACTGCTGTTTTCTTTTTGAATTGGATGTATATGATGATGTATGATGAAGATTTGATGAATTTTAGATGAATAATGACGTCATTATGTTGTTTGATCGATATAGTAATATAGGATAATGTTAGGTGATGATTTATCATGATTATAATAAGGTTTGTAAGGTTAAGAATATGATTCCCGTAGTAAAAATGCAGAGGAAATCGTGAAATTATGCAGGAAGGGTCAGGATGTGTCGACCTCAAACTTTATGTGTCGATACATGAGGGCTGTAAGACTCAAGATGAGTCGATACGAAAGGGGCTTGCGTCGACTCATGAAGGTTGCAAGACTCAGGATGACTCAGTCGGATAGATGCATGTGTCGATACATGTTGTTTATGAGACCAGGATGAGTCGATCCATAAGGAGCATGTGTCGACTCATGTTGTGCAGATGAAGCAGTACGCATCGATCCAAAGGGTTTTGCGTCGACCCATAATGTATGATTTTTGACAGATTCAGTTTTAAAGTGCTGTAACTTGAATTTTAGGATGTTGTTTGAGATGTCGTTCGAAGCGTTGAATAGCTAACGCGAAGACCTTTATTCTAGATGATTAAAATGATGAATATGAAGTGTAATCCTATTAGCCAATTTAGGATTTATAATTATTTCTCGTGTTGGTCTATGTGCTGACTTTTGAACAGGATGATGAATGTGAGATGTTTAGAGACTGTTGTTCAAATTATGACAGTAGGATCAATGACAATAGCAATGTAAAATTGCAGAATAACAGTATGGATTACTGTAGTATTAATGTACAGTTGAGTTGTTAGGGAGATGTTATTAACGAAGTTGTGTTTGACAATTTATGATGAATAAATGACTTTGATGAATAAATGATGTTTAATGAATTATTTTGAGGATATGAGATGTTGATGACGAGACGTTGAGATGCATTTGAGATGTTATTTTGAGATGTATTTTGATATGTTAATTTGAGATGTTTTGAGATGATTTTAGATGTTGTTGACTTGGGTGTTGTTATTACATTCATGGTTGAGTCGCATATATTGCATTTTTAAGATGGAGCTTATGCTCGTTGAGATGGCCTGGATTGGCAAATTTTGAGATGAAGGCTATGCCTTATTGATGCCTCTATTAATTGGCAAATTTTTGAGATGGGAGTTCTTCTCCAATGGTACCACATGCATCTGCATAGTATTGAGTCGCATTAGATGATTGTATAAAGAAGTGTATTTTTGATGTTGATGAATGTGTACATGTGTTGTAATTGTTGTTGATTATGAGATGAGAAGTGGTGATGTTGTTGATCTAATTTAATATATTAATTATCATGCACTTTATTATATTGTTAGATATCTCACCCCTTCTGTTTGAATGTTGCCCTTATATTGGTAACATGCAGGTAATCGAGAGTGAAGGCTGTATACCTTCGGTAGTTCGAGTCGGTGTCATTGCTCTGATATGTAACACTCGAGGGGATGAACGTTTGCTGATTTTTGATCGTTGATTTTCAGTTGTTGAATTTTAAATTGATTATTATTAAATTTGAGATATTTCGAAGTTGCTGTTTTGTTAGAGATGTTATTAAGAATTCCGTTGTATAGATGTTGATTTATTTGATTAAAGATGTTATGTTGATGGTTCATCCGATGTTTGAAAAAGTGTTATATATCCACGATGAATGAAATGAATTTGTTTGAAGAATTTGTGACGTCCCGATTCATTTGTATGATTGAAATTTTATGACTCTGATTTATTTTACATAATTGCTTAGGGTAGAATTGGGGTGTTACATGTGTAGACTATAGAGACCTGAACAGGGCAAGCCCCAAGGATGACTTCCCGCTTCCCCACATTGATGTTCTGGTTGATAACACCGCACATCACAAAATTTTCTCCTTTATGTATGGTTTCTCTGGCTACAACCAGATCAAGATGGCTCCTGAAGACATGGAGAAGACAACCTTCATCACACAGTGGGGCACCTTCTGTTACAAGGTGATGTCTTTTGGGTTGAAGAATGTTGGGGCAACTTATCAGCGAGCCATGGTCGCCTTATTCCATGATATGATTCACCATGAGATAGAGGTTTATGTTGACGACATGATAGCCAGATCCTAAACCAAGGAAGAACACCTTGATCATCTGCAAAAGTTGTTCGACAGGTTGAAGACATACAAGCTGAGGTTGAATCCAGACAAGTGCACCTTTGGGGTATGATCTGGTAAGCTCCTGGGGTTCACCGTCAGTAACAAAGGTATTCAGGTAGACCCCGCGAAGGTAAAGGCCATACAAGAGATGTCGGCTCCCTGTACCAAGAAAGAAGTTAGAGGTTTCTTGGGACGCTTGAATTATATCGCCAGGTTCATTTCACATATGACTGCTACTTGTAAGCCAATATTCAAGCTTCTGAAGAAAGATCAAGTGGTAAAGTGGAATGACGAATGTTAGACCTCTTTCGAAAGGATCAAGGAATACCTTCAAGAACCACCAATTCGGATGCCTCTGGTGGAAGGAAGACCTCTGATATTTTACTTAACAGTGCTAGACAATTCAATGGGGTATGTGTTAGGGCAACATGACGAGTCTGGTCGAAAAGAGCATGCCATATACTATCTTAGCAAAAAGTTTATCGACTGTGAGATACGATACTCACTCCTCGAGAAAACTTGTTGCACTTTGGCATGGGTTGCTCTCCGACTAAGACAATATATGTTGACCCACACTACTTTGTTGATATCTAAGATGGATCCAATCAAGTAAATCTTCGAGAAGCCCACTCTCTCCACTTTATTATATTGTTAGATAGCTTCCATTTTTACGGAGGAGTTGTCTTACTAGAACGTCAGCTTCCTTGTACAAAAACGCCTGTTATAAGCCAACTTCGAATTAACTCAAGTCATTTTTTACAAAACCATTTGTCTTTCTTTTTCTGTTTTGTTTTGCAAGAACGTCCAATGATTTATTCTTGACATATGCATTTGAATATGATTGCTGTTCACAAATATTTGCATAGGAAACGTAAAGACAATTGCTCGTAACTTAAGAAACAGGGGAAAAAACTAAAAAATGTTAAACCCGAAATTACTTTGTCCAGCAGGTACTGGGGCAGAAACAAATTTGAGACACATTCATCAGTATATACGACCCCGTGGCGCCTACACTCCCCACCGAGTAGAGGAAATCAAAGTGTTGATATCAATTTCCTAAAATAGGAAGTACTTTCCCCATCCGAATTTCATAATCGCAAGCGGGTCATAAAGTTTCCTCACGAACAGAGTTTATTTCTATGAATATAAAAACTCAATCCCCGGCAAAAATTATCTCTTTAGCTATGTAAGCTTCTCTCTCAAACAGAGTTATTGTTATTCTCAAGAAGAGTCTCTCCTCGGTAGTATATCCGTGAACAAGGAGCAAGTCTTTAGTATAGTTATCTCCGTTCACCATCCCTAGTGGAAATAGAAGAACCACGGTTTTCTACAACAGTCGGGAATGTTATTTCCAATACTCTTCAGCAGCAGTCAAGGATTTATTTTCCCATACTCGAACATGGAACAATAGCATCTCATATTCATACATCATGACATACGCATACATATCGCATACAACATAATCTCATTTATTTTGAGAACATCATCCCACCATGCATTTCATGCATCGCATATAATTAACCCTGTTATCTTTTCAGGAAAGACAATTATCGTCGATAATCCCAGCAGTGATACATGCCACATTTGCAGACAATTAATGGAAAATCAGTTCCCGAAACCAAACGGGTCAACTAATCTACGTGATCAAAAAGGAAAGCCCTACTATCCAGGCTTTCACCTCGAAGTAACCCTACGACCCAGGTTCCTTCTCATAGCCCTACTATCCATTCTCTCATATTGAAGTAACCCTACTATCCAGGTTCCTTCTCATAGCCCTACTATCTAGGCTTTCATCTTGAAGTAACCCTACTATCCAGGTTCCTTCCTATAAGCCCTGCTGTGGTACGGTGGGAGAACTGACTTGGGTGTTTTGCGTTTGATAGCAAATCTTGCGGTTAGCAAGAGTCATCATCGACTTTTCTTTTATCCAAAAGGAAAGGTGAAAAAGCACAAGAAAGACCTTTGAGATTGTTTCTTGAGTTTTGGGGGTAGATTATGAAAAGGGAAGGTATTAGCACCCTTTTCATCCATGGTTTTCTATGGGCTCTTAGTTACTTTCTAGATCACTTGCTTTTTGTTTGAAATTGTGATTGATGTGGTTTTTGAAACTATTTTGTAAAGAGGCCATTGTTTAGGCAATCTTTGTAATGATTCTTTTTTATAAGAATGTATACAAAGATGTTTGATCTTTTGAAAATGTTTTTCAAGTTTGTAAGAAGTTTGAAAGTGTAGATGATTGTTTTGAAAATAGAAAGGATGTTTTGTTTTGAAATTGAGCAAGTAATTAGGAGAATTCTACCTACTCAAAAAGTCTTTCTTGTTCATTTTCTTTTCCTTTGACATTATTGTCTTACTATTGATTTGGTAAGCAACCCTATCTTTGGATGTAAGCGGGACGGGTGTGGATCATCGTATAACCATGATTAGTAATGTTGCAAGGTATCTTAGCATTCTTTTTGAGGGACTAAGATCATTTGTAAGGCAACTTAGATAGCATCATCGAGGGACCATGATCTTGTATTTTTGTTTGTTTTTGCTAAGATACCTCACATGCATAATATGGTCATTTTGTATAAGGCAACCAAGTGGAATAACCCTAGAGGTGCTTGTGTGCAAGTGTATCATTTTCATGCTTGTTTTTATCTTGAATTAGGGTTTTCTAATCATTGGTTTTAGTCTTTCCATACAAATCCTAATTACTAGCATGTTATATAAAAGTGATAAATTGTGAAATTTAAAGTTACTACGCTATTACAACATTTGTGGGGAGGGGGTGTACAAGTTAAATGGGGGTTGCAAGAATTTAAACCCTAATTATTCTATTACAACCATATTAAATTGGTATGAATATACAAGGAAATAAATAAATACAAAGTATAAACATGAATAAATGTACAAGGATGAAAAATGTAAAGAAAAGGAATTTTGTTTGGTTTTCATGAAAAAAGATTTTTGTCTTAACCTAATTTAAATAAAGAAAATACTTACTTAAGTTTGAATTTATTAAGGAAAATATTTTAAAAGAAAACCATAATTCTATTAATTAATCAAAAGAAAATAAGTTTAAGAAAAGTATATATTCTTTGGTTTTTTTTTATCTTAAAAATATTTGTAGTATTATAAAATATTTTTTAGTCTTTTTTATATTAAAATAATGTATTTTAAATGGTGTGAAGAAAAATAAATAACTAAAGTAATATTAATTAAGTTTATAAGATTTACTTAATAAAATAAATAAAGTATAGTAAATAAAAATAATTTTATTTATGGAAAAATAAAATAAAATAAGTTAAATATAAACATATATCATTTTCTTATATTTTTAGTATTTAGGAAATATTTTTAAGAAAAGAAAAATAAAAAAATAAAAAAAATGAATAAATAAAATAATTTGGGCCAGGGAGTGCCAAAAGTCAGTATGGGAGTCAGCTAACAAAAACAAAAATGAACCAGGCCCAAAGGGCCCAGCGCCTGCCAAACAAACAAAAAGTCAGAATTGCAAAAAAAAACATGAAAAAAATGCAAAAGAGTACCACTAGGGCTCGAACCCAGGTCCCATAGGTTACAAGCACGCGCTTCTACCACTGGGGTGACTATACATCCGTTAATATAAATGAAACAATAAATATGTAAGGCAAAACGCCCCCTGAAGACTTCATCTTCAACCTCCAGCCAGACCTACTGTAACTTGCTCATTTCTCATTAAAAATAAAAACTATAAACATGAAACTTGTAGCAAATTTTCTCACGATTCCGGAAATGTAAAGTATTAAAACTATGGATCAAAGATAAGCAAGAATTTTAATGGCCCTAATCTGAACCCTAAAAATTTCAGAAATTTCAGTTTCAAAATTCTCTAAGCTCAAGCAAAATTAATGGAAACTAAGGACATGGTTAGCTTCAGGGCAATGATATCTACATGTTTTATTCACAAATAAACTATGGATGATGCCTGTATAAAGAGTTCCAAGTTGAGAAAACTTAACTCAAAACTGGAAATCGTGTTTTGAGTTTGAGCTTGTTTCAATTGATGGTGATGACCAGGTTAGCTTCTTTGAGGTCCTAGGAAGCTAATGCAATGGTTAGCTTGAATAATGGATGGTTGAAATGGCCTGGAGAAGTCAAGTTGCATACTCTATTTTTTGGTTATGGAAGTTATGATAAATGGTGTTACAGTTCTGGAATAAGGATGGGAATGAGTTGTATTTGATGTAAGGAAGCTTTAGAAACTAAAAGGCCAAGAAACGCACGAGGGAAATGAGAGTTTGATGTTCAAGGTCAGAAACTGTGCAACAATGGAGTTTTTGTGCAATTTCTGATTTGAGAGAGTTTTGGTGTATTTCAGGGTGTTCAATCTTGTTTTCTAGCTCACAAATAGTGACTCTATTTATAAGCAACAAGTTTTGAGTGCTCTAGTTGATCAGAATTCAAATTTACATGTTTAAGTTAAACATGTGATTTTTTGACAAAACAAGTTTCTATGCCTTGTGTACTTGCTAAGATAGAGTGGTTGTGCTTTACACAAGCTTGCTTCTAACTTTCTGGATGGAGTGTGATCATAGGGAACAAGTTAGAGGCTCAATGTGAACTTTATGCAAAAAGCTTGCTTTACAAGAATGGCATTGCTAACTTTGTGCCATAAATAGAAATACAACTTGGACAATACCTCAATTGCTTGGATCAAAGCTCTAACAGATGTGTAAACATTTAATTATGGATTGACAAACAAGTTTTATACCTTCAAATCAAGGATTATGCAGCCTAGCATGGATTTGGTTCAAGTGTTCTTCAAAAATGACTTATAATTCAAGTGACAAAACCCTAATTTCATCTCTTTGATTCTCCCTCCTCAAGAATGATCTCAAGGAGTTCTTGGACATTTTGGAAAGCTTGAAATGTTATCTACAAACCATATTTGAATTTCTTTTGAATATTCCCCTTAGAACTATATGAAAAAGTGTCATGAAGTTAGGTCAAAATCCTGGCTAAATTAGGGCAAAATTTCACTAAGTGTTTAGTTTCATGACCCTATGTTCATAAAATCATAACTTGAGATCCAAGAATTTTTAGAAGGAGTTGTGTAAAGAAAATTTGTATATTTCATGGAGATCTACAACTTTTATGTTGGAAGTTTTTCTTGAATCATCATGCATCATGGTGAAAATTTAGCTCAAAGTTATGAAAAACATGAAATTTCCAACACTTAGAAAAATTTCTAAGTTTAGAAATTTTGACTTTTTAAAATGAAATCTTGACTTTTTTATTTCTTGATGAATAAGTTTCATATTTTGACATGTTTTGATGAATTATGATCTTTGGCACTTGAATTTGACCAAAAAGTCAAAGTTTGACTTTTCAGTATACGGTTGACTTTTGATCAGTTAACTACAAAATTCATTTGTCAATCCAATGGACTTGCAATGTTTTGAACCATGTCATTAGGTAAAAATGATGAAATTGGACTCTTGAGATCATGCCTTAAACCAATTGACCATTTGCTAGGTCAAAAATCAGAAATTGCCCTTTCCCAGTCAAAACCCTAATTTTGACCATCTTGCCTATTTGGAGATTTGATCAAATTTCTTGAGAAGTTTGGTCCAAACTTGATCAAATGATACACATGAGTTTAAAATGTTGATGTGGACCAAAAAATTATGAAGTTTGACTGTGAATTGGCCATAGTTGACTTTTTCCCTAATACAACTGATTTTTAGGTCAACTGCTCAATTGACTGATCAAAAGTGTGATTCAAAGCTTGAAACTTGACATGAGTAATCTTGAGGGTCCATAATGATCCATGAAAGTCATATGGGGCATTGGAAGCTCTAATATCATTGTGCAAACTCAAACCCTAATTTTGGTCATCAGTGCCTAAAGAGGTGTCTTGAGCTGATCAAACCCTAATGCAGTCTTGGGTCAAGGGAGATCTTGTGAGCAAATTCTTGATAAATGAGAGGGAAAATTTTGGGGTACAACACCTGCTATCCAGGCTTTCATCTTGAAGTAACCCTACTATCCAGGTTCCTTCCCATAAGCCCTACTATCCAGGCTTTCATCTGGAAGTAACCCTACGACCCAGGTTCCTTCTCATAGCCCTACTATCCATGCTTTCATCTCGAAGTAACCTTATGACCCAGGTTCCTTCTCATAGACCTACTATCTAGGCTTTCATTTCGAAGAAACCCTACGACCCAGGTTTCTTCTCATAGCTCTACTATCCAGGCTTTCATTTCGAAGAAACCCTACGACCCAGGTTCCTTCTCAAAGCCCTACTATCCAGGCTTTCATTTCGACGAAACCCTACAACCCAGGTTCCTTCTCATAGCCCTACTATCCAGGCTTTCATTTCAAAGAAACCTGTGATCGGTGGAAATAGAACTGACTGTTTTGAAATGCTGGTTTGCGTTTGCGTTTCGCAAAATGTCGCGGTAAGCAAGAGTCGCCACCGTCTTTTATTTTATCCAACAAGGAAAGGACAAAAGCACAGAAAAATTCCTTTTCGAGATGTTTCTCGGGTTCGGGAGGTAGATTATAGAAAGGGAAGGTGTTAGCACCCTTTCTATCAGTGGTTATCCACGGGCTCTTAGGTACTTGCTCACTATGTTTTCAAAAAGTTTTGCTTTTCTTTGTGTTTGTGGGTTTTGAAAAGAGTTTTGTTTGAAAACTTTGATTTAACTCTTGTTTCTGTCCTCAAGAGTGTATGAAGTGTTGTTGAAAACTTTGTTTGAAAAGTGTAAGTGCGAAAAATTTGTTTTGTTTTGAAAGAGCAAGTACCCAAGAACCTTTACCTACTCAAAAGGAATTAAGCCGTGTAAATGTCCTTTAGACAGTGTTATCCCACTATGAAGGAGTAGGTAGCACCGTCGTTGGAGTTTTCGGGTCAATTCGATTAAGGGACATGTGGTCACTAAAGCAATGTTAGGACGTCTTAGCGGTAACCCTAACTAATGTCTTAGATCATTTTATCCGAGGCAACCATTTCGAGGCAACTTTGATCTTTAGACAGGAGGGCGACCTCTAAAATTTCCTATACTCAATGACCACGTCGAGGCAACCAAGTGAGGCGTACCCTAGGAGTGGCATGTGCAAGTGTGTTGATTTTCAGTTATGTTATCTTTGTACATGTTATGGTGAGCTACGGTTGATTTTAATTTAAGGTAGATCTTGTCATGCATAGCCTATTAGCATACATCTAGCAGTTAATGGTTACGGAAAATAAAACTAAGCTATTACAAGGCGTCGGGTATTTACATCGCCAAAAACAAACCCTTGAAAAGTAAAATGCGGAAAAGGTAAATAAAAGCGGTAAAAAGTCCTAAGTCCAAAATTATTACATCCTCGGAGAAAATACAATTATATGGATAAAAATATGAATCAAAACAATCATACGCGCGAGAAAAATTGAATCGGAGAGTTTTTAGGGTTTTGACCCTTTTTAAGAAAGAAAGAGATTTTTTTGTTATTTCTTGCATTTAATTAAATTAAACCTAAACTAATTAATTAATTAAATAAAGAGAAATATTTTTGGGTTTTTTGGATGTTTAAGGAAATAAAAAATAAAATGATTAAAATGGTTAAAACCTAATTCTACATCAATTTTTATTTATTGCAAAAATATTAATATTCTGCCTAATTAAAACTAAACAAATTATGTTAATATTTATTTACAAAATAAACTAATTAAATTTAATAAATAAAAATATTATGTTTTTTATGTTTTCTGAATTTTATTAAGAAAATGTTAATTATTTTAGTTAGTTGTTAATTAAAAATAATAAAAATAAATCAAACAAATAAATAATGAAAGAATATAAAAAATGCAAACTCAGGGGGGTTTGGGCCAACTTTGGAGGTGTATTTTGCAATTCTTAGCCCATTAACATTCCAGCCTCGTTTGACTTTCAGAATCTTCCACACGCTTGTTGACTTGGACACACGGTGGACATCATCTTGTGACCACCAGATTTGGCCTGAAGGCCATCTGGCACTGGGGATCTGGAGATCCATGATATGCTACGCCTGCTGAATCACATGCAATCACCTGGGTAAAAATTGTAACAAATATTTGGGGGACCTGGGATTCGAACCCAGGTCCCAAGGGTATCCCACTCACGTTTCCACCAACTAAGCCATGCTGCATCTTGGTTATTAATATATACAACAAATATTATATTGATAATCAATCAACTATGCCTGGAAGAAAAAAAAGCGCGCATTTTTCAAACCCACGAACCAGATGACCACAAGTCATCATCTTCAACCTTTGTCCTGCATAATTAGAATCAGATAGCGGGGGTTTTTAACCTCCACTACCTCCCTGCACGAAAAATAGTGAATAGACACACAACAAAAAAGAAATATTTCGCGAGGTGTGTGTTCCAATCGTCTTGGTCTCACGAATTCAACCATGTATCCCATTGGTTCCAATTTTTCCTGGATTGGAAAGCCCTATTTGAAATCTTGAAAACCCTAGAAATTCAATCATGGCATCTCTCGATTCAGGGCACTATGGTTCAATTCAATCATTCCATTAGCTTTGTATGATCTCGTGAGAAGGTATCTCGTGATTCCTTGAGCTTTGGTGCTTGAATTTGATTGCAAATCAATCCTGGTACCTCCTGCAATGTGTTTGGATGGACAAGGCGCCTTGAATTGGCCTAGATTGCAAGAACAAGTTTTGAGTTTTCATGAAAATTCTTGAAATTGGTATGGCCGTTCTGCAGTCTTTCAGTCGTGTATTAGGTTATGCTTGGCTTGCTTGCATATAAGGGAATCAGTTTAGGTCAAAATTTGGACCCATACCCATGTGCATTGAAGATTAAATCTTTGATTGATAAATCAAATATTCTTGATTTTTCATGATTGAACAAGTTGCCAAAATTGGATATTTTTGTATCTTTTAGCTTGTGCACGAATTGGTCAGCATATTTGGATCATATTTGGTTCACAAATTGATTTAAGAATCAAATCTTCTATTTTCTTATAATTTAAATTAATTAAATGAATTAATATGTATTAAAAATCCATTTAATCAATAAATTTAAAAAAATAAATCCCATTTAACTTGGTGGGTCGTGCATAGGTCATGGGTAAAGTTTCAAAAAGAGATTTGAGGCCCATTAGCAAAAAGAAGTGTTTTGAGCAAAGTTGACTTTTGCAAATTCATGAAAATTTCCCAACTTCTCCAATACATAACTTGCTCAATTTTGATCATATGACCATGTTCTTGGACTTTTTGGAAAGCCCTTGAAGTCCTCTAACCAATGCTTTTGGTACCATGTCATTTGGATTTACCAATCTCAAGTTATGGCCTTTGACTCAAAGTGTACTTTTGTTGACTTTTGAAATTGACCTATAATGTAAATATTTGTAACTTTTTGTGAGAGCATTTCTTGATCTTGGAGTGTGAAGATGGATTGTAGGAAATTGCATCCTCTTCCAAATGAGCTTTAGATGGAATTTTTCTGATAAACCATGAAAGAGTTATGCCCTTGTCAAAGTACAGTTGACTTTTCTGCTGTCCAAAAATAGTAACTTTTGCATCTTGATGATTTTTGAGCTATTCTTGTGAGATCATGATCAAGACTTGATCAAATGATGATTGTGAACTCAAGATAAGATGTTGACCAAGAATTCTGACTTTTGACTGCAAAATGACCATTTTGCCCTTGTAGTTAACTGTAGATCAAATGGGGCTTTTGACTGTGCAAATTGGCACTATGAGTCTTGAAACTTGGCATGTAGGTGCTTGAGAATGTATATAGGCCTATGAGACTTGATTGAACCATTGAAAACCCCAGATTCCTTGAAAGAACCAAAACCCTAATTTTGGATTGACTGCCTTAGGAGATGGTTTGATGGTCTAACTCTTGAGCAATCTTGAGCAATTTGAAGATCATTCTTGACAAATCTTGAGGAATATGGGAGGGAAAATTTTGGGGTACAACAAAACCCTACGACCCAGGTTCCTTCTCACAGCCCTACTATCCAGGCTTTCATTTCGAAGAAACCCTACGACCCAAGTTCGTTCTCATAGCCCTACTATCCAGGCTTTCATTTTGAAGAAACCCTACTATCCAGGTTCCTTCTCTCCTATCTCTAGACAACAGTTTACAACATTGTAAGACCTGGACCCGACCAGGCACAGATGATTTCACATTTCCCCAGTAAGTCGTTGTGCAGTCTGGACCCTGACTAGACATGCAATTTACTTTCACCTCCTTGATCAAGAGATAATTCCCCAGTAGAGTAGTGGACAACCGAAGCCCATAAACTCTATTGCCCAGGACATAAATCAACATTCTTAGGCGAAGTCCTCGCCAGCGGCAGGTACAGGAATTCTCGTAAAGGAATCTCTTATGCAATCGATATCTTTTCTGTATGGCATCTTTAAGCCCATCTCTGAAGATTCTTTGTCAATTTCCAAATGGAATCTGTAAGCCCATTCCCGATATCACTAATCAGTTTTACTTCATGCGAGTGCAAATTTCTCGGCACTCTAGTGTTCAATCATCTTCCACCTTCAGATCACGAAAGGCAGACCAGCCAATCTACATCCTCAGGTTTAAGAAGATCGAACAGGGGCAGCTGTTGTACCCCAAAATTTTCCCTCTCATTTTACTCAAAACATACTCCTAGATGTCCTCAACTTTCCCAAGGATGCCTAAGGATTGACTAGACAAATCCTCCTCCTAAGACAATGAGCCTCAAATTAGGGTTTCACTCCTCATCAAGATGTTTGAGTTCCAAGGGTCCTAAATGGTTTCCATTGCCCTAATATGTTCTCAAGATCATCCATGTCAAGGTTCATGCCTTGCACAAGAAGTTTGCTCAGTCAACTGCTCAGATGCCTAAAAATCAATTGTGTTAGGTCAAAAGTCAATTGTGGCCCACATACAGTCAAACTTCAAGATTTTTTGTCAACATCAACATTTTGAAGTAAAATTCACCATGTGATCAAGGGTTGATCATGATTCCTCAAGGAATGCCCCAAATTCATCAAAACTCAAAAGTTGCTAAATTAGGGTTTCTATAGGAAAAGTCAACCAAACTTTGACCAGGCATAACTTTCTCATACTTTATCAGAAATTTCCCATCCAAGGCTCATTTCGAAGAGGATGCAATTCCATACAACTCATCTTCAACCCTAAAGTTCAAAAAATGCACTCATAGAGAGATATAAATTCAGACATTATAGGTCATTCCAAAAAGTCAACAAAAACACCTTTTGGGTCAAAGCTTCTTACATGAACATGGAAGATCCAGTTGAGGTGAAAACAAAGGGTTGTTTAGAGAACATTCTAAGCTTTATGAAAAGTCTAAGAACACCCTATTAGGGTCAAAATTGAGAGAGATGTGCATTATGAAAGTTGGCCATTTTTAGAAATTTGCACAAAGTCAACCATGCCCAAAATGCATTTTTCTTTAAATGGGCCCAACTTTTTATGCTTGCATCTTGTTCCTAACATGGTCCATGAACCATGAACAACTCCATGCATCATTTTCTTATTTATTTGATTTATTTTGATTTTTAATCATTTAAAATCCAAATTAAATCAAATAAATGATATAAAATTATTTTGGGATGATTTTTCATTAAATAATGAGGATACAGGCTGTAGGATGGCAAGCAAATCGTGCAAGCCAAGAATGGACACAAAATATTCACATTTGGAAGGTTTTCAAGATTTGATTTCCTCTTAAAGCCATGCCTTTATTCTTTGGATTTTTTCCATACATGTTGACCTAATCTTGCCCACTGCATATATACAACATTGTCAACCCTAGATAGGGAGATTGGAGAGGTGCGGCTTGTTCCAAAGAGAAAAACAAAGTTTTAAAATTCCAAAGAAAAGTGCAGATTGGATTTCCTCCTACAGGGAAACTCAAGGAATTTTGGACCATCAGTGTGTTTACAGTTATTTCTGGTAAACAACCGCTAGTCCTCCAAACTATCGAATAATCTTACTGACTGTTATTCAATCTCTCTGGTAACTCGCAGGATCGACTAGATTGATCCTAGGATGTATTGATCATTAGGATAACTCTCATTATAGAACTGGTATTCATGGTTGGTATTTAGAATGTTGTGTAGGTGTTTAACTTACTTCGATTACTCTATTAAAGATCTAAAGGCGTGATCAAGTAAATGTGCGCGAAACTAAATTGCATGAATAAAGTTCAATTGTAAAGACATATAAAACTGCATAAAAGACAAGTAAACGACTTCGAAGCATAAAAACATGTAATGTAAAAGATTCTCTGGAATGTAAAAGATTCGAAATATGAAGAAAGCGTTTAAATGCAAGAAAATAGTAAAATGACTTTAAGTGAAAAAGGTGTTCGAATGATAAAAGCTTGAAGATAAAGGCATGAAATGTACAACAGTTTCTGAAATGTAAAGTATTTGAAATGGAAAGAAAGCATTTAAATGTAAGGCATCAGTGAAAAGACTTCGAATGAAAACATTTTAATGCAAAATCTTTTGAGTGGTATTGACATGAAGATAAAGGAAAATACTGGAAATGATAAAGAGTTTTTATTAACAGGGTGAGGAAGGTCGTCACCATCCATGGTGGTTAGAATCATTGCTCCTCCCGAGAAGATGTTCTTAACCACAAATGGCCCTTCGTACGTAGGGGTCCATTTTCCCCTGGGATCACCTTGAGGTAGAATAATGCGCTTGATTACCAGGTCCCCGACTTGATATTCTTGTCGTCTGACTTTCTTGTTAAACGCCTTGATCATCCGTTTTTGGTACGTCTGACCATGACAAATAGCAGTGAGTCTCTTTTCGTTGATTAGGTTCAATTGATCAAGCCGGGTCTGGATCCAGTCGTCTTCACTTAAACCCGCATCCTTCATGATCCGGAGAGAGGGTATCTGAACTTCAATGGGCAGGACTGCCTCCATGCCGTATACTAAGGAATAGGGTGTTGCCCCTGTTGACGCCCGTGCTGAGGTACGGTACCCATGAAGAGCAAATGGTAACATCTCGTGCCAATCTTTGTAGGTCACTGTCATCTTCTGCACAATCTTCTTGATATTCTTATTAGTTGCTTCTACAGCCCCATTCATCTTCGGCCGGTAAGGGGAAGAGTTGTGGTGTTGTATCTTGAATTGCCCGCAGAGCTCAGTGATCATCTTGTTGTTAAGATTGGTGCCATTATCCGTAATGATCCTCTCTGGTACACCGTATCGACATATCAGGTTATGCCGAATGAACCGTGCCACGACGTTCTTGGTTACGGTGGCAAAGGAAGCTGCTTCAACCCACTTCATAAAGTAATCAATTGCTACCAGGATGAACCGATGCCCGTTGGATGCCGTAGGTCTGATCTCGCCGATCATATTAATGCCCCACATTGCAAAAGGCCAAGGTGTTGTCAAGACGTTCAAAGGAAATGGAGGAATGTGCACCTTATCAGCATAAATCTGGCACTTGTGACATGTCCGAGAATGCTGGTAACAGTCGGCTTCCATTGTGGACCAGTAATATCCTGCCCGAAGGATTTTCTTTGCCATGGTATGTCCACTGGAATGCGTTCCGAAGGTACCTTCATGCAGCTCTGCCATGATCCTTTCTGCTTCAATCTTATCCACACAACGCAGCAAAGTTGAATCATGGTTACGTTTGTAAAGAATGCCATTGCTGATGAAGAACTTTGCCGCGAATCTTCTCAGAAACTTCTTGTCATTAACAGATGCACCCTCGGGGTATTCTTGAGCTTCAAGGTACCTCTTCACTTCATGATACCAATGTTTTTCTGTTACCTCTTTGGTCTCAAGATCACAACAATATGCAGGTTCATCCACTTTCCAAATAATGATCCGGGGAGCCTCGTTGTCCCACTTGACTTTGAATATAGAAGACATCGTAGCTAACGTGTCCGCCAACTGATTTTCCTCTCTTGGGAAGTGTTCAAAGGTTATTTCCTCGAAGTGGGGAAGCAACGTCAACACATAATCCTTGTAAGGAATAAGATTTGGGTGTTTCGTATCCCACTCGCCTTTGATCTGACTGATCACGAGAGCAGAATCTCTGAAGACACTCAGAAACTTGATCCTTAGGTCAATTGCAGCTCGAAGACCCATGATGCATGCTTCATACTCCGCCATGTTGTTGGTGCAGTTGAAACATAGTCGGGCGATGAGCGGAGTATGAGAGCCCTTAGGAGATATGATCACAACGCCAATACCGTTACCCAAAGCGTTTGAGGCTCCATCAAAGTGAATAGACCATCGGGATCCTTCCTCAGGTCCTTCATCCGGTCCAGACATCTCACAATCAGTCACTACCATGATATTCTCGTCTGGAAATTCAAAGTTTATAGACGGGTAATCATCCATTGCCTGATGTGCCAAATGGTCTGCCAACACACTTCCCTTGATTGCTTTTTGAGTGATGTACTGGATGTCATATTCAGTCAAGATCATCTGCCATCTTGCTATTCTTCCGGACAAGGCAGGCTTTTCGAAGATATACTTGATTGGATCCATTTTTGAAATCAACAGGGTAGTGTGAGTCAACATATACTATCTTAGCCGGCGAGCAGCCCATACCAAAACGCAGCAAGTTTTCTCGAGCAGTGAGTATCGGGTCTCACAGTCGGTAAACTTTTTGCTAAGGTAATAAATAGCATACTCTTTTCGGCCAGACTCGTCATGCTGACCCAGCACACACCCCATTGAATTGTCAAGTACTGTCAAGTATAGATCAGAGGTCTCCCTTCAACCGGTGGCATAAGAATGGGTGGCTTATGGAGATACTCTTTGATTCTTTCGAAAGCGGCCTGACATTCATCGTTCCAACGTACTACTTGATCTTTCTTTAGTAGCTTGAAGATTGGTTCACAAGTAGCAGTTAGATGCGAGATGAATCGGGCAATGTAGTTCAACCATCCTAGAAAGCTTCTGACTTCTTTCTCTGTCTTGGGAGCTGGCATCTCTTGTATGGCTTTCACTTTGGAAGGGTCCACTTGAACACCTTTGTCGCTTACGACGAAACCTAGTAGTTTTCCAGATCTCACCCCGAAGGTGCACTTGTTCGGGTTCAACCTCAATTTGTACAACTTCAAACGGTCAAACAGCTTCTGTAGATGGTCAAGGTGTTCCTCCTTCGTTTGGGACCTCGCAATCATATCGTCGACGTATACTTCAATCTCATGATGGATCATATCATGAAACAAGGCAACCATGGCACGCTGATACGTTGCCCCAGCATTTTTCAACCCAAAAGGCATGACCTTGTAGCAAAAGGTACCCCACTGAGTAACAAAAGTGGTCTTCTCCATGTCTTCAGGAGCCATCTTGATTTGATTATAGCCGGAGAAACCGTCCATGAAGGAGAATACCTTATGCTGAGCAGTGTTGTCAACCAGAACGTCGATGTGAGGCAGAGGGAAGTCATCCTTAGGGCTCGCCCTGTTCAAATCCATGTAATCAACACACATTCTGACCTTACCATCTTTCTTCGGTACTGGAACCACATTAGCGACCCACTGAGGGTAAGAAGTTACTTCTAGAAAACCGGCGTCAAATTGTTTCATAACCTCAGCTTTGATTTTCTCGGACATCTCTGGGCGCATACGGCGAACCTTCTGTTTTACCAGAGGGCATTCTTCCTTGGTAGGCAGGCAATGAACCACAATGTCAGTATCCAAACCAGGCATATCTTTGTAAGACCAGGCAAATATTTCCACGTAGTCATGCAACATCTGAATCAACCGTTGTTTCACACTAAGCTCCAGATTTGCATCGATCTTGACTTCCTTTTTGTCTGTCTCAGTACCCAGATTCACTGTTTCCACCGGCTCTTCATGTGGCTGAATGGACCTATCTTCCTGAAGTAGCAGTCTTGCAAGCTCACCAGGAACTTCGCAATCATCTTCACCTTCATCCTCGGCTAAGTTGATCGGATTTTCAAAGTCATAACTGGCAGTAGCAGAGTCGTTACCAGTAAGATCCAAAGTGGATTGGGACCTGTATATGTAAGTGTGTGTAAATAGCTGTTTTGCAATATATTATAAAGAAAGACAAGGAGCGCAAGATTTGAAATGCAAAAAACGTCCAATGCTTTTATTAGTGATATATGAAAATGGCACACAAAAGCCCTCACAAATGAAGCCACGGTGCCCCGGGTAAGACACCGGGCCATAAAGTTTCACAATATTGTCTGTTACAAATTCAAAACAAAAGAGTTCATTACTGAGTAACAAAATTAATAGGGACGAAGTCTTTGGCTGTCCAATTGCTTGGTCCACCGTTGGTCGTAGGGTAGATCCAGCTGTCGAATTCAGATTCCTCCACGTCATCTTCGATGGCATTTACTCCCGAGTTGCTGATGAACACAGGAGGTCTTCCAATCCTTGTACTACGAATAACCCTTTGAGCTTCTGCAGTGAAACCCAAACCAAACTTGTTAGTCTTCTGAGTGAAATCAGGAAGTCGGCCCCAGTTTGTATACTCACCCTTCTCAATAACAGCCCGGGCATCCTTTAAGGAAGCCATCTTCAAAGGAGAATCTTCAACCACAGTCTCAGCTGATGCTAGTGTCTGAGGAACCTCTTCAAAGTGTTGAAATGGGGTCTCAATGAACTCCCCATCCATCTCTATGTACCGGAACGAGTTGAGGTGGCTGACCATGTACTCTTCCTCCCCCTGTACCGTCACAATCTTCCCTCTGACCGGGTACTTCAGCTTCTGATGGAGTGTGGAGATCACAACTCCAGCTTTATGGATCCATGGACGACCCAACAAACAAGAATAGGACGGTCAAATGTCCATCACGTATAATGTAGAATCGAAGACCTGAGAACCAACTCTTATTGGAATATCGACTTCACCATGCACCATCCTTTTAGACCCATCAAAGGCCCATACAATAATGTTACTTGGCTTTAGCTCCAACCCTTTGCAATCCAACCTGTCTAGAGCTTTCTTGGGCAAGACATTCAATGAGCAACCAGTGTCAACCAGCACGTGTGCAAGAGTAGTGCCCCTGCATTCAATGGAGACATGCAGGGCATCATTATGGTTTTCCCTTTAGCAGTCAGATCAGCGTCGGAGAAACCCAAACCATTATCAGCAGTTAAGTTGGCCACACAATCGGTAAACTGATCAGCTGATGTCTCTTGTGGCACGTGGGCCGTCTTCAGGAAGGTAATCAGAGCCTTGGCATGGGCCTCTGAACACAACAACAGTGATAACATAGAAATCTTGGATGGGGTTTGCCCCAGCTGCTCAACTACATTATAATCACTCTTCTTAATGATCTTCAGAATCTCTTCCATCTCATGTTTGGAAGCTTCAACATTGATGGTCTTTGGTGCCTCCGTCTGGGCAGGCATATCAGTGGCTATCCCTTTGCCCCGAGCGTCAGATGACTCGGCGACAGGGGTAGAACTAAGAACTTGATCAGGACGGGAAGTAGGTGCATTTGCAGGTGAAATGACAATAGGTCTTTGGACAGTTGGTGGCGCAATATCAGGTGAGAAAAGTCTACCACTGCGGGTGACTTTAGCAGGTCCGGTAATGTTGCTGACACTGGTATTAGTATCAAACTCTTGCTTAACTCCAAGAACATAAACGTCTGCCCCATAGTGCCAAGGGACAACTTTGTCAGAGGTGTAGGGAATAGGCCTCGGAACAGTGATGATTATGGGTGCAATCTTCTGAACAGGCGTAATTCTGACAGGCTTCCTCGAGGGAGCCTTGGGAGAATTGTTGAAAATGGTAACAATGGAAACTTCTTCAGTAGGGGTGGCAGGAGCATCAATCTTCTCAAACAGGATCTCCTTGTTATCCATCAGGTTTTGGATGCCTGACTTCAAAGATGGGCAACCAGTAGGTGAAACAAAACACAGACGGCAACCTTCACTACATCCCGGAAATAAACCGGCTAGCAACAGGTTCCTCTTGACGGTCATCAGCGGGGTAACAATGTCATCCACAGAGGCTACAAACAAGTCTTCCTCTACAGCATTTACTCCATGTTTGGGAATGGGAGCAGTCACAACATTAGGCCTCTCGAGCGCCTCGAACTCAATCTCCTTTGCATCGATTAGGTCCTGGACCTTATTCTTCAAAGCCCAACAATCATCTGTATTATGCCCCGGGTTGTCAGAGTGATAGGCGCAGCGGGCGTTAGGATTGTACTTTGGGGACGTTGTGTTTGAAATCTTCGGAGCTTCTTTTAGAGTCACCAGATTGGTTGTCAGTAACTGTGATAATATCTGAGACAAGGTCATACTGAGACGAGTGAACTGCCTTCGAGGTCTCTCGCCCCTTTGTTGGTTGTGATGCTGAGGAGCACCAGCAGGTTTCAAAATTACCACCGCGTTGACAGCTTGGCGGTGTTCAGATCTATTCTGTCTCCTTGAACCATAGACAGCACTAGATTCTTTCTTGAATGGTTTCTTCTCGGTGCTCGATGAGGCACCCTTCTGTATCTTCCCAGCCTTGATACCAGCTTCAATCCTCTCACCGGTCAAGATAAGGTCTGTAAACCCGACTGAAGAGTTTCCAATCAAATGGTTAAAGAACGGACCAGACAGGGTCCCCAGAAACATATCAACAAGTTCACGATCAGTTAAAGATGGCTGCACCCTTTCGGCAAGGTCTCTCCACTTTTGAGCACACTCTTTAAATCCTTCACCCGTCCCTATTGACATACCCTGGAGTTGGGTACGCGTAGGAGCGAGGTCGGAATTATATTGATACTGCTTATAGAACGCAGTAGCCAAATCCTCCCAGTTACGGATACTGGCTCTATCCAGCTGATAGAACCACTCCAGCCGAGTCCCTGAAAGATTGTCCTGAAAGAAATGGATCCACAAATTCTTATCAGCTGTGTAAGGCTGGATCTTCCTTACATATGACCGGAGGTGCAGCTTTGGACAGGAAGCTTCGTCATATTTGGCAAAGGCAGGTGCCTTAAACTTATGGGGAATCACCACCCCAGAGGATAAACCTAGGTCTCTAAAGTCCAGCCCGGGCATGTTCTGTATCTCCATAGCGCTCAAGCGGTCCTCCAACTGTTTGTACATATCCTCAGCAGGAGGATACTGCTCTTCATCATAATCCGTCTCGTTGTCGGAGACCACGGGGCTAGGAACCCTTCTCTCCTGTGGGCTGTCTTTCCCTACAGATGAGGTGGTCAGATCAACCTCATTCTGCAGTCCATTTCCAAACCTGTGTCCAGTGTTGAACAAGACGGTCCTCTTCTTCTTCTTCTTCCTCTCCTTCAGAATCAGGGTCTTCAAATCCTGTTGACCCTTGGCTAGGCTCATAACCAACTCTTGGAACTGGGCATTCTGGGCCTGGAGGGCCTTGATAGCTTGCTCAGTGGAAGGTTCAGTAGACATGATAATTGCTGAAATAAACAGCGAAGAAGATAAGTGACCTGTAAAAGGGTACCTGTTTATGCAGTGCATGCGATGAAATGCGTATGATTTATGTTTTCAAAGACAATCGGGATTCAAATTTGTAGACAAGAAAGGAAACACACTTTATTAGATTTAACTTCGGAATTTAAATTGTTCAACAAATTGCCCTTAGGCGTTGCAAGAATGGAAATACTGAAAAGTAAATAAAACCATAAAAGAAATCCTCAAAGGTCCATCAGTGTTCCCATGGCCTCTTCTTCTCAGTGCGGATATAATCATTCAAGATCCGCTCGTTCTCCAATTGCTTAGTCAGCTTCTGGATCTTTTGTTCTTGTTCATTGAACCTCTCCCGATAAGAGTCTCATTCTTCCTGCAGTTGCGCCCAAGACCTCTTCAGTGTGCCAACATCAGTGGGCGTATGAGGATGGAGAATAGTTGGAGGAACCCCGTCTTTATCAGCAACTTCAAGAGTAATAGGCCTGACAGCTTCGTATGGCATACCTAACTTCTGGGCACGGATGCGGACCCATCTGAAATATGACTCCATTGGCAGAGAAGTTTTTGGTCCCAACTCATGTGGGTCAGCTTTGTGAACTCTATCCCAAGCCCTGATGAATCTACGACGCAGCTCGTCGCTATCTACCTGAAAATCAAAGACGATGTGAGGTATCAACATCTCATGAGGCCCTTCTCTTCTGGCTCTTCCAAACTGGCGGAGAGCTAAACATGGGTTATAAGAGATTCCTCCACGGGTTCCGATCAATGGAACATTAGGATACTCTCTACAACGATCAATGACGGCCACCTCATCTAAGCCTCTGAGAGTCCAAATAATGTCATTATCAGTAAGAGACATTATCCTATGAGCCCAGCCCCTTCCTTCTTTGTTCTTCAGTACGGACTTAGGGAGGTGCGAAATAAACCACCTCGACAATAAAGGAGCACAACACATCAAAGTTCCCCATTTTCGGGCAGTACGAGTATAAAGCTGATGAAGGATATCACCCAAGAGAGTGGGTACAGGGTTCCGAGAGATGAAGATCCTTATGGCATTAACATAAATAAAGGTGTCAGGATTTGGAAACAATACCAGACCATAGATTAAGAGAGCCAGAATGTCCTCGTACGCTTTGAAGTCTAAGTCATTCCAGAAACAATTAGCTTTGCCAACCAGAAACTTAGCCAAAAAGCCCTTAACTCCACTTCTAGTCTCCCAGTTAGCCATTACCTCCTCTTTGGTTAAGTGAAGGGCTGCAGCAATCTCTTCAAGCCTGGGATTCTTTTCCCAACCAGTAAAGGGAGTGTGCTCCAAAACAGAGATACTAAGCAACTCAGAGAATTCTTCCAGGGTAGGGACCGACTGGAAGTCTTGAAAGGTGAAGCAATGGTATAGCGGATCATAAAACTGGACTAGGACACTCATCATTTGTTGGTCCCACTTTGAGGTGACTAAACTGAGAAGAGAACCATGCCTCCTGATGAAGGAAGTAGTGTTTGGAATCCTGTCAACCAATTCTTTAAGCAAAGTAGGTGGTTGAACAAAGTTGAGCCGAATAGTATTCCTACGCATAGGCATTATGATGTCCTACAAAACAGAGCAAAGATGAAACCTTCTTGTCTTTGAAATGGGTTAGTCCTTATGCAGGATGTATGCAATATTATGATGTTATGATGTCATGGTAAAGGCACACCACAAGTATTCACAAAAGGCAAACATGGTAAAGGCATACAAGTCACACAAAAGAGCCCTTAGATTTCAGGCTGGCATGAAGTTTAGGTACTACCCTCTTTCAGTTTCAGTTGGTTAAGACCTGTCCTAAAAATAGTAACCGGGTTCTAGAGGATCTCAATATCACTGACTACCCTCAATTGGTCATAATTCCAGTTTAGCAACCTTTTCTTGCGGCCGGAACCATCGCGAGAGTTTAGTCTCAATGAGTGTAGCATACTGCTACTGTTCTATGGCCAAGTTGGTCAATTTAAGGTTCTAAGGTCAGTTGGTGCTTAATGACTCCTCAGAAGACCCATATTCTCCTCGTTCCAACACAAGGGATATCGGTACAGACCAAGGTGTCACACCAATGTAGCTACTGCTTCATCTGTGTCGGTCTATGCCAGACAGATCCCTCACAGTTTATTGCTACTTACCTAAAAAAAGGGTACCCCCAGATCCGGGTTAGGATCCATAAAACTCCAATACAAGCCCACAACATTAAAGCATACAAAGCATACAATTGAAAACACAAGTGATCTAATCCTAAGGTACACCTCACTTAATATTCCCCAGCAGAGTCGCCAGTTCTGTGATCGGTGGAAATAGAACTGACTGTTTTGAAATGCTGGTTCGCGTTTGCGTTTCGCAAAATGTCGCGGTAAGCAAGATTCGCCATCGTCTTTTATTTTATCCAACAAGGAAAGGACAAAAGCACAGAAAAATTCCTTTTCGAGATGTTTCTCGGGTTCGGGAGGTAGATTATAGAAAGGGAAGGTGTTAACACCCTTTCTATCTGTGGTTATCCACGGGCTCTTAGGTACTTGCTCACTATGTTTTCAAAAAGTTTTGCTTTTCTTTGTGTTTGTGGGTTTTGAAAAGAGTTTTGTTTGAAAACTTCGATTTAACTCTTGTTTCTGTCCTCAAGAGTGTATGAAGTGTTGTTGAAAACTTTGTTTGAAAAGTGTAAGTGCGAAAAATTTGTTTTGTTTTGAAAGAGCAAGTACCCAAGAACCTCTACCTACTCAAAAGGAATTAAGCTGTGTAAATGTCCTTTAGACAGTGCTATCCCACTATAAAGGAGTAGGTAGCACCGTCATTGGAGTTTTCGGGTCAATTCGATTAAGGGACATGTGGTCACTAAAGCAATGTTAGGACGTCTTAGCGGTAACCCTAACTAATGTCTTAGATCATTTTATCCGAGGCAACCATTTCGAGGCAACTTTGATCTTTAGACAGGAGGGCGACCTCTAAAATTTCCTATACTCAATGACCATGTCGAGGCAACCAAGTGAGGCGTACCCTAGGAGTGGCATGTGCAAGTGTGCTGATTTTTCAGTTATGTTATCTTTGTACATGTTATGGTGAGCTACGGTTGATTTTAATTTAAGGTAGATCTTATCATGCATAGCCTATTAGCATACATCTAGCAGTTAATGGTTGCGGAAAATAAGACTAAGCTATTACAAGGCATCGGGTATTTACATCGCCAAAAACAAACCCTTGAAAAGTAAAATGCGGAAAAGGTAAATAAAAGCGGTAAAAAGTCCTAAGTCCAAAATTATTACATCCTCGGAGCAAATACAATTATATGGATAAAAATATGAATCAAAACAATCATACGCGCGAGAAAAATTGAATCGGAGAGTTTTTAGGGTTTTGACTCTTTTTAAGAAAGAAAGAGATTTTTTTGTTATTTCTTGCATTTAATTAAATTAAACCTAAACTAATTAATTAATTAAATAAAGAGAAATATTTTTGGGTTTTTTGAATGTTTAAGGAAATAAAAAATAAAATGATTAAAATGGTTAAAACCTAATTCTACATCAATTTTTATTTATTGCAAAAATATTAATATTATGCCTAATTAAAACTAAACAAATCATGTTAATATTTATTTACAAAATAAACTAATTAAATTTAATAAATAAAAATATTATGTTTTTTATGTTTTCTGAATTTTATTAAGAAAATGTTAATTATTTTAGTTAGTTGTTAATTAAAAATAATAAAAATAAATAATGAAAGAATATAAAAAATGCAAACTCAGGGGGGTTTGGGCCAACTTTGGAGGTGTATTTTGCAATTCTTAGCCCATTAACATTCTAGCCTCGTTTGACTTTCAGAATCTTCCACACGCTTGTTGACTTGGACACACGGTGGACATCATCTTGTGACCACCAGATTTGGCCTGAAGGCCATCTGGCATTGGGGATCTGGAGATCCATGATATGCTACGCCTGATGAATCACATGCAATCACCTGGGTAAAAATTGTAACAAATATTTGGGGGACCTGGGATTCGAACCCAGGTCCCAAGGGTATCCCACTCACGTTTCCACCAACTAAGCCATGTTGCATCTTGGTTATTAATATATACAATAAATATTATATTGATAATCAATCAACTATGCCTGGAAGAAAAAAAAAGCGCGCATTTTTCAAACCCACGAACCAGATGACCACACGTCATCATCTTCAACCTTTGTCCTACATAATTAGAATCAGATAGCGGGGGTTTTTAACCTCCACTACCTCCCTGCACGAAAAATAGCGAATAGACACACAGCAAAAAAGAAATATTTCGTGAGGTGTGTGTTCCAATCGTCTTGGTCTCACGAATTCAACCATGTATCCCATTGGTTCCAATTTTTCCTGGATTGGAAAGCCCTATTTGAAAGCTTGAAAACCCTAGAAATTCAATCATGGCATCTCTCGATTCAGGGCACTATGGTTCAATTCAATCATTCCATTAGCTTTGTATGATCTCATGAGAAGGTATCTCGTGATTCCTTGAGCTTTGGTGCTTGAATTTGATTGCAAATCAATCCTGGTACCTCCTGCAATGTGTTTGGATGGACAAGGCGCCTTGAATTGGCCTAGATTGCAAGAACAAGTTTTGAGTTTTCTTGAAAATTCTTGAAATTGGTATGGCCGTTCTGCAGTCTTTCAGTCGTGTATTAGGTTATGCTTGGCTTGCTTGCATATAAGGGAATCAGTTTAGGTCAAAATTTGGACCCATACCCATGTGCATTGAAGATTAAATCTTTGATTGATAAATCAAATATTCTTGATTTTTCATGATTGAACAAGTTGCCAAAATTGGATATTTTTGTATCTTTTAGCTTGTGCACGAATTGGTCAGCATATTTGGATCATATTTGGTTCACAAATTGATTTAAGAATCAAATCTTCTATTTTCTTATAATTTAAATTAATTAAATGAATTAATATGTATTAAAAATCCATTTAATCAATAAATTTAAGAAAATAAATCCCATTTAACTTGGTGGGTCGTGCATAGGTCATGGGTGAAGTTTCAAAAAGAGATTTGAGGCCCATTAGCAAAAAGAAGGTGTTTTGAGCAAAGTTGACTTTTGCAAAATCATGAAAATTTCCCAACTTCTCCAATACATAACTTGCTCAATTTTGATCATATGGCCATGTTCTTAGACATTTTGGAAAGCCCTTGAAGTCCTCTAACCAATGCTTTTGGTACCATGTCATTTGGATTTACCAATCTCAAGTTATGGCCTTTGACTCAAAGTGTACTTTTGTTGACTTTTGAAATTGACCTATAATGTAAAAATTTGTAACTTTTTGTGAGAGCATTTGTTGATCTTGGAGTGTGAAGATGGATTGTAGGAAATTGCATCCTCTTCCAAATGAGCTTTGGATGCAATTTTTCTGATAAACCATGAAAGAGTTATGCCCTTGTTAAAGTACAGTTGACTTTTCTACTGTCCAAAAATAGTAACTTTTGCATCTTGATGATTTTTGAGCTATTCTTGTGGGATCATGATCAAGACTTGATCAAATGATGATTGTGAACTCAAGATAAGATGTTGACCAAGAATTCTGACTTTTGACTGCAAAATGACCATTTTGCCCTTGTAGTTGACTGTAGATCAAATGGGGCTTTTGACTGTGCAAACTGGTACTATGAGTCTTGAAACTTGGCATGTAGGTGCTTGAGAATGTATATAGGCCTATGAGACTTGATTGAACCATTGAAAACCCCAAATTCCTTGAAAGAACTAAAACCCTAATTTTGGATTAACTGCCTTAGGAGATGGTTTGATGGTCTAACTCTTGAGCAATCTTGAGTAATTTGAAGATCATTCTTGACAGATCTTGAGGAATATGGGAGGGCAAATTTTGGGGTACAACAAAACCCTACGACCCAGGTTCCTTCTCATAGCCCTACTATCCAGGCTTTCATTTCGAAGAAACCCTACGACCCAAGTTCGTTCTCATAGCCCTACTATCCAGGCTTTCATTTTGAAGAAACCCTACTATCCAGGTTCCTTCTCTCCTATCTCCAGACAACAGTTTACAACACTGTAAGACCTGGACCCGACCAGGCACGAATGATTTCACATTTCCCCAGTAAGTCGTTGTGCAGTCTGGACCCTGACTAGACATGCAATTTACTTTCACCTCCTTGATCAAGAGATAATTCCCCAGTAGAGTAGTGGACAACCGAAGCCCCTAAACTCTATTGCCCAGGACATAAATCAACATTCTTAGGCGAAGTCCTCGCCAACGGCAGGTACAGGAATTCTCATAAAGGAATCTCTTATGCAATCGATATATTTTCTGTATGGCATCTTTAAGCCCATCTCTGAAGATTCTTTGTCAATTTCCAAATGGAATCTGTAAGCCCATTCCTGATATCACTAATCAGTTTTACTTCATGCGAGTGCAAATTTCTCGGTACTCTAGTGTTCAATCATCTTCCACCTTCAGATCACGAAAGACAGACCAGCCAATCTACATCCTCAGGTTTAAGAAGATCGAACAGGGGCAGCTGTTGTACCCCAAAATTTTCCCTCTCATTTTACTCAAAACATACTCCTAGATGTCCTCAACTTGCCCAAGGATGCCTAAGGATTGACTAGACAAATCCTCCTCCTAAGACAATGAGCCTCAAATTAGGGTTTCACTCCTCATCAAGATGTTTGAGTTCCAAGGGTCCTAAATGGTTTCCATTGCCCTAATATGTTCTCAAGATCATCCATGTCAAGTTTCATGCCTTGCACAAGAAGTTTGCTCAGTCAACTGCTCAGATGCCTAAAAATCAATTGTGTTAGGTCAAAAGTCAATTGTGGCCCACATACAGTCAAACTTCAAGATTTTTTGTCAACATCAACATTTTGAAGTAAAATTCACCATGTGATCAAGGGTTGATCATGATTCCTCAAGGAATGCCCCAAATTCATCAAAACTCAAAAGTTGCTAAATTAGGGTTTCTATAGGAAAAGTCAACCAAACTTTGACCAGGCATAACTTTCTCATACTTTATCAGAAATTTCCCATCCAAGGCTCATTTCGAAGAGGATGCAATTCCATACAACTCATCTTCAACCCTAAAGTTCAAAAAATGCACTCATAGAGAGATATAAATTCAGACATTATAGGTCATTCCAAAAAGTCAACAAAAACACCTTTTGGGTCAAAGCTTCTTACATGAACATGGAAGATCCAGTTGAGGTGAAAACAAAGGGTTGTTTAGAGGACATTCTAAGCTTTATGAAAAGTCTAAGAACACCCTATTAGGGTCAAAATTGAGAGAGATGTGCATTATGAAAGTTGGCCATTTTTAGAAATTTGCACAAAGTCAACCATGCCCAAAATGCATTTTTCTTTAAATGGGCCCAACTTTTTATGCTTGCATCTTGTTCCTAACATGGTCCATGAACCATGAACCACTCCATGCATCATTTTCTTATTTATTTGATTTATTTTGATTTTTAATCATTTAAAATCCAAATTAAATCAAATAAATGATATAAAATTATTTTGGGATGATTTTTCATTAAATAATGAGGATACAGGCTGTAGGATGGCAAGAAAATCGTGCAAGCCAAGAACGGACACAAAATATTCACATTTGGAAGGTTTTCAAGATTTGATTTCCTCTTAAAGCCATGCCTTTACTCTTTGGATTTTTTCCATACATGTTGACCTAATCTTGCCCGCTGCATATTTACAACATTGTCAACCCTAGATAGAGAGATTGGAGAGGTGCGGCTTGTTCCAAAGAGAAAAACAAAGTTTTAAAATTCCAAAGAAAAGTGCAGATTGGATTTCCTCCTACAGGGAAACTCAAGGAATTTTGGACCATCAGTGTGTTTACAGTTATTTCTGGTAAACAACCGCTAGTCCTCCAAACTATCGAATAATCTTACTGACTGTTATTTAATCTCTCTGGTAACTCGCAGGATCGACTAGATTGATCCTAGGATGTATTGGTCATTAGGATAACTCTCATTATAGAACCGGTATTCATGGTTGGTATTTAGAATGTTGTGTAGGTGTTTAACTTACTTCGATTACTCTATTAAAGATCTAAAGGCGTGATCAAGTAAATGTGCGTGAAACTAAATTGTATGAATAAAGTTCAATTGTAAAGACATGTAAAACTGCATAAAAGACAAGTAAACGACTTCGAAGCATAAAAACATGTAATGTAAAAGATTCTCTGGAATGTAAAAGATTCGAAATATGAAGAAAGCGTTTAAATGCAAGAAAACAGTAAAATGACTTTAAGTGAAAAAGGTGTTCGAATGATAAAAGCTTGAAGATAAAGGCATGAAATGTACAACAGTTTCTGAAATGTAAAATATTTGAAATGGAAAGAAAGCATTTAAATGTAAGGCATCAGTAAAAAGACTTCGAATGAAAACATTTTAATGCAAAAGCTTTTGAATGGTATTGACATGAAGATAAAGGAAAATACTGGAAATGATAAAGAGTTTTTATTAAATCATAAACACTTGGTGTTATCATACGTACATTGCTCGTGCATTCGTTTCCCTAGCCATGTGGTATTTTGAATGTTTAATGAGTTTTTTGTACAATAGATATGACACACGAAATCCTAATGCTAATACTTCTATTTATACTACTTCGACCATAACGGTCTTGCTATAAGATTCTGCCACGTTCAGAACATGCAGAGCAATGCCTCTTTCTAGTTTCCACGCGTCTTCGAATGCTCCAGCGCATATATTTCAAATTTCGAACATCCCGCTTGCATTTGAATTTCAAATGTTTTGGCACTTCTTCGCTTCGAACGCATTTCTTGGACACAGCCTTGTTAACATTTCGAGACTTCTTTGAATATATTCTCATAACTGTCACTCGAAGCTCCAGCCTTTGATATGCCCATTCGAAGCACTGCTTCTACCATTTCGAAACATGACATCTTGCTTTATTCCAATCGAAACGTCCAATTTGCTTTGCTTCTAATAATATCATCAAAATCTTCAGCCAACAAAATGCCCCTTTAAAATATGTATTTCGATTCCTTTGAGAAATACTTATTTTAAACATATACACAAGATTTTGATGCGACCTTCGAATCATCGTAACATTTTATTGCATATGACTCCAGTCACGTCAATCACAACGCTTTTCAGATTCCTTAACCGCCTTGAACCATTTCACAGCATGGTGCAGTTACAAAACAATGATTATCTTTAATCACGCCTATTACCAATATTGACTTTACGCCACCTCCTCATCAAACCAACCCACAACTACCACGTATCACAATATTACTCAGTGGATGCTTAAACTTCCACACTATAAAAACCCATCAACTTAGTCTTTTCTTTTCTTCCCACATTCTGAATCTTTTCTTCCTCTTTTCTCACCGAAACCCTAAACTTCCAACATTCTTCCAACAATGTCTTCTTCAACTTCATCTCAACTGAAAAAGGCTTCCAAAAAGAAAGGAAAGACCACAGGAACCACAATAGAAAGCAAGGTTGGCACCTACCAAGGTCAATTTGTTCTTGTTCCCCAGATGATCTCAAAAGAGAAGGAAATGCTTTATGCATCCCAGGTACTAATTCCTACTAACGCCGCTGGCAAGAGGTTAGCTTTAATGGGCCCTCTTACAGTCTTTGAAATCTTAAAAGACACCAGAAAATTTTTCCCTGTTTGTTATAATTTCAAACCTCTGTTTAATAAAATGGATACCCCTAAGACAATAGAGTCTTCTGATTCAACCACCATGGAAAGTCCAATCATTCCCCCTAAGGACCCTTTTGTACTAGATTATGTAAAGAGTAACTTCAAACCATTTTGATCTTGCCCCACCTCCGACACAGCTTATCACAACTGGTTTAATAAGGTAGAAGCTAAGAAATCCCAGCAATGGGAAGAATTAGGCATTTACAACTTGATTAAGCTATCGAAACCAGGTTTTACTTATAGCCACCCATTGTTATTCGCGTCCCTATATTTCTGGGACATTACTTACAATACTTTCCATCTCCCTGGTGGAATGATTACACCCACCTTTTTTGACATAGCAGCCATTACTGGGTTATCACCATTAGGAGAAACCTATATTCCTGACAATGAAGAGCATTCGAGTATTATTGACTTCGAAGTCAAGCTAGCTAGATTTTCAAAGTTTATCAGCCACTATCACACTGAAGGAGACAGTGTGTCGGATGTGGAACACATTGCTTTCCTTACTTTATGGTTGTCAAGGTATGTCTTTTGTAGCAGATCCCTACAGGTAGCCAGTAGGTTTATTCCTCTAGCTAGAGATTTGCATGAGAATCGGAGGGTGTGTTTAAGCGAACTGCTATTAGTTGATCTTTACGAAAGTCTAAGGTCAGTTGTTTCGAGTATGAAATCTCACACCTCCAAGAACATCCTGCTAGCTGGCCCTTTCTGGTTACTCCAGTTATGGCTAAATGCCATGTTCGAACCTTCACTATCAACTGCCAATACTATTGCTGAACAAGACCCAGAAATAGCGGATAGAATCATCGAAGGCACTAGGCTGCGAAGACTAACCCCAAACGATGATAAGGATGACTTCAAAGTTCTTTTCTCAAAATATATCATGATATTCTCCAAGAGGCATAAATTCGAAGAGACCATGGCGCCTTTTGCTTCAAGGGCTCATGGACCCTCATGGTTCACCATGGCTCTCTCAGAAGCTGTCAAAAGCAAAGAAATTCAAGATGTATGGAGAGCCTTTTTGCTACCCAGACTAATCTCTTCACGAATTACTCCTGCTAAGAATCAAATTTTCCTTTTTGCTTATCAACCCAACTTCGTTTCGAGACAATTTGGCTTGTGCCAACTAATCCCTGAACCCCTATTCCAAACGGAAAATGCCATCACCTCTAGGCGAACCTTCAAGGCAAGAGAAGCCAAACTACAGCAGGAACAATACCAAGGCTTCGCCCATTTTGAACTAATAACTTTCGAACCTACACACCTTACAGCAAAGGGGTTTCTGGAATGGTGGACAAAGTTCTATCAGACTTATATGTTCGATACTCTTACTATTCAGCAGAAACTAACTGATGCATTCGATGTGCAGGTACAATCCAAGAAAGGTATGTTCACTCATGCCAAAGAGATTAAGGCTTTTCAAAATTATTTCGAAACTACTTATGATCCCACACACTTGGAATCCACTGTGCATCAATCGGCTGAGACCTTGAAGGAAAAATTCAAAGAAAAAGTTTCTAAGTTAAAACTTCCTTCAGGGTTGTCACCTGAGGATAGGTATAGGTTGGCATTCGAAATGCATCCACCTAAATTTCCTAGATTACCTACCTCAGAACTGGCTCTGGCTTGGTTTCCTCCATACCCTTGGTGGTTCACTTGCAAAGAAATGTTCAAATATCTTCAAAATAAACCAAAGCCATCTGAGACTGTGACATGGGCTCGACATTGGCTCCACGATTTCCCAGGACATCTTCGCTATGACCTTTCTGCCATGTCGATTAAATCTGATCAAGGCACAGGTGCAAATGCTTGGGAAAATCCCAAACGTTTCTCATTTTCTATATTTTTAACTTTTGCCTTAATTGTTTCGATTTTCAGCCATCAGGATAAAGACTGCTGCTTCAAAGTCAAAAGAAGGGAGCGCCTCTCAGGCCTCTGTCGAAACCATTGATAATGTAACTCTGTCCAATCCAACAACAATTGCTGCAACAACAACAACAACAACACCAGTAATAACCAGTGCTCCAACTCCACAGGTAATCACTTAGCCTTGATGTTTCGAATACACTAATGTTTCATGATTTGCATCTAACTTATTGTTTAAATCTTTTCAGACCAACAAACTTCTGCCAACCACTCCAAAGAAGCGAAAAACAAACACTACTGGGGAAGACCCCAAGGCTGGAGAGAATTTACCAGCTGCTTCGAAGAAGAAGCAGAAGAAGGAAATTTCTAAAAGTGATGTACCAACTAGTGTCTCTGGACTCGATTCCAGGGATGCTGCTCCATCACCTAAATCCAAAATTCCATCTTCGACCTCCAACGTAATGTTGGAACGCATAGCTAGCAACCTCTCTTCTGAGAGTCCACAGGTAAATTGAACTTTAAATCTTTGACAAAATAATTATTCATTACCTTGGTGCATGCTTTTAATATTCTTTTGCCTCTTGCAGGATATTTTGAATCCAGCTCTTACCACTTCGACTTCACCATCAAAAACTGCTGCTCCGATCAACTCTTCTCCTCAAGGGGATTCCAGCAATCTTGTACAGAACAAAGGTTCTTCCAATATGGCGGTTCTGGCTGGGGCTCCTGAGCAGCAAGATGATCAGAGTACTTCTCCTCCTCTAAAAGAAACAAATGAAGCAACGCTTCATGAATCTTCAGAGACTTTACAAAGAACTTCTCTTCAAAAGTCCCCTCTTGAAACCCTTCAAGAGGATCCAAAGGACACTCACGCTGAAGGAGAGAAAGCTGATTCTGATCAAAGAAACGAAGAATCTGCAGAAGAAGGGTCTGAGGAAGGAGATGCCAACGATGGTTCGACTGCTGGGACAAAGTCAGATGCAAATAGTAGCAAGAACGAAGATATCGAAGTGGTGGATTTGGATGACGATGAAGAAGATAATGAGCATGAAACAAATGAAGGTGACGGTGACGCGACCAATAAACCCATGGAAGTAGAAATGGATGTGACTCCCCTGCGTGTGGAACTCCCTCAACCGTCTCTATCCCGAATGACTGAAGAGGAGCTTGCTCTCCTGAGACGAAATGACCCTATTGGATACAAGAAGGCGAAGCTGGCTCAAAGGGATATTCCACCTACTAGGGCTGGCACAAGTTCGACTAGCCATCCGTTGCCCACAGATGACAGAATTGTACTTCTTAACAGGATCAGGAGGACAATTCTTGATGTGGATTTGTTCGAAGTGCTCAAACAGGATAGCACAGCTTGCTACACTATGAAGGAGTTGCTTACAAAAGTCAACCTTGCTACCTGCTCCTTGCCAGTTAGCACTATCTTGTTCGATCTTCAATCTTTGCTGGACAACGTGACTGGGTACCTTCTCCAAGATGAATTTTCTGCCAGAAAGGTTCAAGAAAAACGAACTGCAATGGATGCTGCTTATGAGCATGCTTCGAAACTCTCTCAAGAAGCTGAGGATCAAGCCATGCATCTAAAGCAAGCAAAAACTGATTATGAGGCTCGAGCTGAGTCCATCTTTCTCTGGGAAAGGCAAATTCAGGAACTTCAACAGAAGGTTAAAGAGGCTTAAGAACAACAATTGGCCTACGAAACCAATACTGCTAGTAACCAATTCGAAGAGCTCCTCAACAAGGGGCTTGCAGAAATGGAAACTGCAGAACAACTCAGAGGAGAAGTGGCTACCTTAGAGGGAGAAAGACATTTTGCTCAACAAACGCTTGAGTCTTTTCGAAGTACCTTTAACAGATTGAAGAATAATTCCTATTTCTAAATCTTAGTGTTGATTTGGTTAAAATTTGGTTTTTTCTATGTAACATTTGAACAACGCCATTTTGGCAACCCTATATTGCCATTTTGGCATTTTTATGATATTCTGATTACGTTGTTACTATTCGAATCTCCTGCAGGCGTGGCTTATATTTCATTAAATATTTCCCATTAACCTTTAGGATACGTTTATCCTCCATCAGCTCTTCGATTTCATATGCATTGTTTGAGAATACCTTTATTATTCGAAAAGGCCCTTCCCAATGAGGTGACCATTTACCTAACGTTTTATTTTTCTTTTCCATGGGCAATATGACTTTCCAGACTAAGTCATTAATAGTGAATGATTTTCTTTTCACCCTTTTGTTATATGTCCTGGCCACTCTTTCTTTTTGTCTCATCAAGATTTCCAATGCATGTAATCTAACTTCGTCCAACTCAACTAACTTATTCATCATCATCTCCCAATATAATGCAGCTGGAATTTCGTTTTGTCTTTGAATTCGAACTGATTGTAGATGAATTTCTACTGGCAGAACTGCATCATGACCAAATGTGAGTTGGAAAGGCGTGGTGTTAGTAGCTTCTTTAGGAGATGTTCTACAGGCCCATAGTATTTGGTCCAAAGTTTTGTGCCAGTTCCTTGGCTTTTTACCAATATGTTTCTTAATTAACCCTATTATCACTTTATTAGCTACTTCGACCTGACCATTTGCTTGAGCATAATATGGCGTTGATGTTAGTAATCTAAACCCCATTTCTTGAGCAAATTCTTGCATCTTTCTACCAGTAAACACAGAGCCTTGGTCTGTGGTTATGCTCTCTGGCAATCCGAACCTATAGATAATTTGTTTCTGTATAAACTCAATAACAGCCTCTTGATCAGCAACTATTAATGGTATTGCTTCGATCTACTTGGTAAAATAATCTATTCCTACCAAGATATATTTCTGTCCTTTAGACGAAGCAGGATTTATTTCTCCTATTAAATCCAATGCCCATCCTCTAAATGGCCATGGTTTAATGATTGAATGTAACTCACTTGCAGGGGCATGTTGAATCCCTGCATGTTTCTGACATTCTTCACAACCTTTAGCAAAGTCTATACAATCTTTGAGCATGTTGGGCCAATACATGCCATATCGAAATAACAGCCATTTCATTTTATGACCTGCTTGATGTGCCCCACATGCCCCATTGTGGACTTCTGACAATGCTAAGTATGCCTCACTTTCTCCTAGGCACTTCAGTAATACGCCTTCTTGGGTCTTTTTGAACAATTCGTTTCCCATGAGGACATATGACAATGCTCTATATTTTATCTTCCTATCAACATTTAGAGTTGGGTTTGTTAAATAACTCATAAGTGGACTTCGCCAATCTGCATCTAATAAAGTGTTTATGGCTAATATTTCGAATCCCTGTTTCTCAGCATAACCCAATTTCATACTCTCTAGATCTGATGGTGTGAATCTAGTAGCCATAACTCTACCCCTTAATTCAACTAAATCCTCAAAGTTTCTGGCAGAAACTTTATAACCTGAAGCCAACTGTGCTAAGTCATTTGCTTCTTGGTTTTCTATTCTTGGTATATGTTGAATATCCATGTATTTAAATTTTCTAAGTAGCCTGTTAACTATGACGAAGTATATCATCAGGTTTTCCTTTATGCATTTATACTCCTTTGTTATTTGCTTGACCACTAATTCTGAGTCTCCTTTAATTTCGACTCTAGTTGCCCCCAATTCCAACAAAGCTTCAAGTCCAACAATGAGCGCTTCATACTCAGCTTCGTTGTTCGAGCAACGAGGACCATCTAATTTATACTTGAATTTTGTTGGAATTCCTTCAGGAGAAATTATAAGGACTCCAACACCACTTCCATTCCTGTGGGTCGAACCATCAAAGTATAATTTCCATGGTTGCATTTCGACGTAACTCATGACAGTCTGCTCAACCAATGAATGGTCCACAATGAAATCAGAAATCACTTGGCCTTTCACAGCTTTTAAAGGCATGAAAGTCAAAGAATATTATGTTAAGGCTAAAGCCCATTTACCAACTCTGCTATGCATTATTGGTTTCGAAAGCATGTGTTTAATGACATCGAAATGAGATGAAACATAAACATCAACAGGCTTTATATAATACTTGAGTTTCGTACAAGAGAAGTACAAACAGAGACATAGCTTTTCTAAATTGCTATATCTGGTCTCTGCATCATTCAATACTCTACTTAAATAGTATATGGCTCTTTCGATGCCATTGCTATCTTCTTGTGCTAACATACTACCTATACTAACTTCAGAGGCAGATATGTACAATCTCATGGGCTTTCCCCATGAAGGTGGAGACAAGATGGGAGGCTGAGAGAGGTATCTTTTTATCTTGTCAAATTCCTCCTGGTGGACTTCGTTCCATTCGAAGGCTTGGCCTTGCTTTAAACGAAGCAACGGAGAGAAAGCTTGGGTTCTTCCACTCAGATTCGAAATGAACCTTCTGAGAAAGTTAATCTTCCCTAGCAAAGATTGTAACTCCCTTTTTGACGTAGGTGCTTTCGTCTCCATTATGGCTTTGGTTTTGTTTTGGTTGATCTCAATTCCTTTCTTGTGGACCACAAAGCCAAGGAAATCTCCAGCCTGCACAAAAAATGCACATTTAAGGGGATTCATCTTTAAGCCATGTTTTCTCATTCGTTCGAATGATTGGCTCAAATGATGCAAATGGGTTTCTGTAGATATAGATTTGATGACTATATCATCAATATACACCTGCATAAAGGTTTCAATGAAATCATGGAAAATCGAATTCATTGCCCTTTGATAAGTTGCCCCAGCGTTTTTTAAACCAAAAGGCATCACCACCCATTCGTAGGTGCCTAAGGCTCCTGGGCAACGAAATGCTGTCTTGGCAACATCTTCTTCAGCAATAAAAATCTGATTATACCCAGAGTATCCATCTAACATACTCAAGTATACGAATCCTGCAGCAGAGTCTACTAGCATTTATGCCACAGGCATGGAGTACTCATCCTTAGGGGTTGCAGTGTTTAAATCCCTAAAATCTATGCAGATTCTCAAAGAACCATTTTTCTTAATAACAGGTACTATATTTGCTAACCATTCGACATACCTTGTGGTTCTGATGAATCTGCAACGCAGCAACCTTTCGATCTCAGCTTTAATCTTTGTGAGAACCGCTGGTGCGAATCTTCTAGGAGTTTGCTTGATGGGCTTCTTGCCATCTTTGATTAGAAGTCTGTGTTCGACTAACTCCCTCTTTAAACCAGGCATTTCGTCATAATCCCATGCGAAGCAATCTTTGTTTTTCTTGAGGACTTCGATCACTTCTTGCTTGAGGCCTGGGCTAAGTTTTGCACTTATGTAGGTTATTCTTTTAGTGTTTTCATCCCCTAAGTTCACTTCTTCGAGTGGATCTTGCGCCAACATTTTGGCACCTGAGTCTATGGGGTCCCTTTCGAAACCTAAGGGTTCTTTATCATAGATGGCATCCAGCATTTGATCTATCTCAAGTTCTTTAAAGGGTGGGCCTTTCGAGCCATCCCCACTTATTTCGTTCATCTTCATAGCCAGTTTATTCATTTCAGCCTCTAAGGCCGCCTTTGATTCGTTCTCAGCCATATAGGCCGAAATCCTTTCGAAAAAGGAGGACTCAGTCATGAGTAAGGTTGTCGAATTCCCAGCCTGCTGGCCGTCTTTGTATAGTACTTTCGACTCCTTCGTCGTCACTGATTATTCTTCTATCCCAGTATAGGCCATCATGGCGAAGGGTCATATAGTAGTGGGCGTTTCTGGTTTCGTTGATTTCATCATTTGGGACACAAGGAGCAATCTTTGCCAGATGTTTGTCATAATTCCTCTTGTCAACTAAGTTGACTGTTGATATGAAGTAACTCTGGTCTGCTTCAATGTTTTCCACGATCCCATCTTCTCTCCATAAAACTAATCGCTGGTGCATTGACGAAGGAACTGCCCCTACGCCATGGATCCACTCCCTTCCCAACAACAAGTTGTAGTTGGCCTTGGCTTCGATCACCATGAACATGGTGGGCCTACAGCTTGAGCCTATTGTCAAGTCCAATTGAACCACCCCCGGTGTTTTGCCTACTTTCCCTTCATAATTGGATAGAACCATATTGTGGGGCTTGATGTCTCCTTCGCGTATTTCTAACCTTTTCAGCATGAAGTGGGGTATTAAGTTGACTGCAGCACCCCCATCCACTAGAACCTTATTCACGCCATGGGCACCAACCTTTGCCCGAATAAATAGTGGCTTAAGATGGTTCTTCATAGCTGGTTCTGGACGCTCGAAGAATGCATTCTGCTCCTCGACAGCCCCATTGTCCATCACATAGTAGCACACAGGCCTATGCTTCATCAGGTCTATGGTATCTTCTTCCTCATATTCATCAATTTCAGTTTCCTGTCCAAACTCACAGGGAAGCACAGATACCACGTTGCAATTGAGGTTGAACGAAGACTCCCCCTCTGATTCGAAGTTATCCGTTATCATATCTTCGTCTTCTTCTGGACCTGGAGTGTATTCCTTTGGTTCATCTAGTTGTACTTCAGAAAAGAGCCTCCTATTAACTGGGGGTTTGTCTTAAGTTTGATTTCTTGGTGTGGGTTTGTTGGTGCTAGATTCACCTTGGTTCTTTGTTGAAGTTGCCCCTTTATTTGCCACAGCTTCCCTCTCAGCCTTTCGAATCCTCTGTTGCCTTCGCCACTGGGATCTTGACATGGGGTTTCTTCCTTTGTAATTCTCTAATCTCACCTCTTCCCTCTTTGCTATGTTGAATTGCCTTCTATATGTCATAGCATGGCGTGTGTTTCGTTCAACGTTTCTCCATTTGTCTTTGCCTTTGTCATTTCTGACTTGCAGCCATCTGTCTGTTGGCACTTTAGCAGGGAGCTTGAACGTCACTCTTCAAGCACCCTTGGGATGAGGACTATCAGGCCTTCGTTGTTTGTATTTGCTATCGAAACGTGGGCCCATGTGAACAGTTTCTTGATGGTTCCAGCAAGGGGCGAAGGGGACTGTTTCGAAGGCTCTGGCCATGCTTTGATCATACACAGCAGAACACCTTGGGCATATCAAGCATCTGGTTTCCCCTTTGTATCAGCGAAACACAAATTCCAGCAAACTTTCTCCAGCCTTAGGATAACACCTGAATAGCTGGTTATCCTGGCGCCAGTTGTTGCCAGTTTGCGCCCTCTGTACCCTCTCGAAGTTCGCAGCGATTCTCTGATTGCAAAGGATGCTGCACCTAGGGCATAGTATCATTCCTGTATCTCCCTTGTGGCACATCATGAGGTAATCCTTGAGACTAGCATTTCCAGCATGATTATCCTCCATTTTATACTTCTCTTTTTCTAAGTATCTCTCTACCTCCTCCATCTCAGAGCTAGGTCTCTCCATATCCACCATGTTTACCTCAACATCCTCCCCCTTAGCATCATCATCTCCCCATCCTGTGGGTTTTATATCTTCAATGTGGACCTTTGAACTCTCTGGGGCAGAATATTTGACCAAATAGTCAAATTTTCCACTGGGTTCCCCTAAAGTGTCCCATATTTCTTTCTGAGGGGAGGTTGGCTTCGTGATTTGGACTTTCTCCAATTCCAGCCTTAGGCCTTCAGTGACCTGTGTCAACTCTTGGTTTTGGTTTTCCTAGCCTTCAGTAGCCTGGATTTCTTTTGCAACAACTAAAGGTGCTGCTTCAATCAAAGTCTCTGGTTGCTTGTGGACGTCTTCAGTGACCCCCTTATTGACTTCGACTATCACCCAACTTTCATTTTCAGTACCTTTTTCTCCCACTGGAGCGTCACTTTGGTCAGCTTCCACCATGTTAATTTCTCCAATGCATGCAGGCTCGGAGTAATTGGTGTCTACGACGTCCAAAGGGTCTTCGTCCACTTTCATTTTTGCTTTATCAACAAACTTCAGTCTGCCATCTTTAATTGCATTCTGAATTAGGTCCCTGAAAAGAAAACACTGTGAGGTTTTGTGGCCTAGGAAACTATGATATTTGCAAAATCCTCTTTTCTTTCTTTGATCTAAAGGAGGTATTTTGACATTTGATGGCACAATGAGTTGGCCATCTTTGACAAGTAAATCAAAAATCTCGTCACATTTAGTGACATCGAAGGTATAAACCTTCTTTGGGAATTTGTCACTTTTCTCATTTTCAACAATTTCTTTCCCTTTTGTGGGAACTAATAATTTGCAGGAGTAAGGTGGTGCCTGTTTTAATTCAGCGAGGTCGATTTCGACCTCTTCGAATTCAAATTCAGGATAATCTTCTGCTTCCTCAGTTCCAACATAGGAGATCCTTTCCTTCTTGTTATTTTTAAAGACTCTGGCCTTTTCGGCCTTTAGCCTTTCGACCTGTCGAACCCTATCGGCTAATTGAGCCATATCCCTCAAATATTGAGTGTCTAGTTTCTTTCGAATAGAGTAATCCAAGCCGCCAGCGGCCATTTCGACTAACTCATGTTCAGGCACTACTGTGAAACATCTGGATTTCAAAAGCCTGAATCTATTCAGATAATCATCTATGGGTTCAGTGAACTTTCTCTTGACACTGGCTAGTTCCTTCAGACTTATTTTTGATTGTCCCATGTAGAACTGTTCATGGAATAGTCTCTCCAAAAGAGCTCAAGTATCAATGGACCCAGGAGGCAAAGTGGTGAACCATGTGAAAGCGTTCTTAGTCAGGGAACTTGGGAAATATTTGATCCTGAGGTCCTCATTATTGGCTATATCTCCCGCTTCGGTTAGATACCTGGCTATATGTTCGACTGTTGACTCATTGGTATCCCCAGCAAACTTTGTAAACTTAGGGACTTTATATCCCCTTGGTAAATCAGTGTGCATTATGTAATCTAATATAGGGGAGGCATAATTTGGCCTTCTAATTCCTGTGTTGAGGCCATTCTGGGCCATGATTCTCTCTATCATGGTGGTTAAATTATTTTCTGCCAAGATGTTATCGTTTCGAATTCTATGAACGACTGCATCAGCATCTTGATTTCGACCCACCATGACAACCCCTCTAGGTTGTTCTTCTTGAAACTCTGGGACTTCCAGCCTTTCGACCCTTGCCCCTGGTTCCATAATTTCCCTTTGTGGCCCTTGGATCATTGGGGCTTCTAGCCTTTGTGCCCTTGCCCCCAAATTAACCTCCTTTCTGGCTGGTCTATAGGTTGGGTTGTTAGCAACTTGTTCTATAATAGGTACGTTCGCTCGAACTCCCGCCTGATTCTGCCTACGCCTCTCTGGGGGAGCGAAAAAATCAGCTATTCGACTCATATTATCTGCCTTTTCTCTGTTTGTCACAGTCACATTTTGTACTATTGGGGAAAATATTTCCTGCATAGTTTGTGCTAATACCCCTATCATATTATGGTTACTGTCATCCATTAATTGCCTAAAAGCCAACTGGTTTTCTGTGGTTAAAATAGGCATTGCACTATAACCCACTGACCCTTGGTTATTTGTCATAAACTGATTTTCCCCAGACCCAGACCCTAATTGTGGTGATGAATTCGATGTGGAATTGTGTAAGCCTGCCATAAAAGATGTTGGCATTCCATAAGAGGAATTTCTGGTTCTATTACCATCGAAACCGGGTGGTCTAGTTAGTGGGGTGGCGAAATGGGTTTGTGTCCCTGATGGTGGGACGAATCCCCCAGGATAACCAATGGTTCCAGTATTTCCTAGGATCGAACTATTAGTTGATATGCCACTTATTCCATTAGTGGCTATATTACTGGTAGAGGATGCAACAGACTGTGCATTCGAAGGGATCACATTAGATGTTCCCATCAAAGCGGACATATTAGTGCCTGTTGTATGTGGGGCATTTTGTTCCCCTTGTTGATTGTCAGAATTAGACATCTTGTTCAAACGTTTTCTTCTGGGTAAGGGTTGGTTGCTATTGGTTATTCTACCACTTCTAAGGTTCATAAAACAACAAACTTATCACTCAGAGTATTTTTACAATGGTTACGTCTCAACAATTTTTATTTTGTTCTAAATTCCGTAATGGCCAACGACTGGTCCCACAGGGTGTGCCAATTTGTTTACAGTTATTTCTGGTAAACAACCGCTAGTCCTCCAAACTATCGAATAATCTTACTGACTGTTATTCAATCTCTCTGGTAACTCGCAGGATTGACTAGATTGATCCTAGGATGTATTGGTCATTAGGATAACTCTCATTATAGAACTGGTATTCATGGTTGGTATTTAGAATGTTGTGTAGGTGTTTAACTTACTTCGATTACTCTATTAAAGATCTAAAGGCGTGATCAAGTAAATGTGCGCGAAACTAAATTGCATGAATAAAGTTCAATTGTAAAGACATGTAAAACTGCATAAAAGACAAGTAAACGACTTTGAAGCATAAAAACATGTAATGTAAAAGATTCTCTGGAATGTAAAAGATTCGAAATATGAAGAAAGCGTTTAAATGCAAGAAAACAGTAAAATGACTTTAAGTGAAAAAGGTGTTCGAATGATAAAAGCTTGAAGATAAAGGCATGAAATGTACAACAGTTTCTGAAATGTAAAGTATTTGAAATGGAAAGAAAGCATTTAAATGTAAGGCATCAGTAAAAAGACTTCGAATGAAAACATTTTAATGCAAAAGATTTTGAATGGTATTGACATAAAGATAAAGGAAAATACTGGAAATGATAAAGAGTTTTTATTAAATCATAAACACTTGGTGTTATCATACGTACATTGCTCGTGCATTCGTTTCCCTAGCCATGTGGTATTTTGAATGTTTACTGAGTTTTTTGTACAATAGATATGACACACGAAATCCTAATGCTAAGACTTCTATTTATACTAATTCGACCATAACGGTCTTGCTATAAGATTCTGCCACGTTCAGAACATGCAGAGCAATGCCTCTTTCTAGTTTCCACGCGTCTTCGAATGCTCCAGCGCATATATTTCAAATTTCGAACATCCCGCTTGCATTTGAATTTCAAATGTTTTGGCACTTCTTCGCTTCGAACGCATTTCTTGGACACAGCCTTGTTAACATTTCGAGACTTCTTTGAATATATTCTCATAACTGTCACTCGAAGCTCCAGGCTTTGATATGCCCATTCGAAGCACTGCTTCTACCATTTCGAAACATGACATCTTGCTTTATTCCAATCGAAACGTCCAATTTGCTTTGCTTCTAATAATATCATCAAAATCTTCAGCCAACATAGTGATCATCCACGAAGGTCATTGAAGCTATTCCAATCACTCTCAAGTCATAAAACACCCAGAATCGTAAGAAACAGGATCCGTTTTTTTAATTTTTCTTAATTTTCAATTACCTGTATACATGTGTTTTCAATAAGATTTAATCATGCATTCATGTTTATTATAAGATTTTGATGCTATCTGAATTGTTTGATTGAGTTTTGAGTGCATGAATTGAAGGATGTCATTCTTAGGGTTTCCAAACTCATTTTGGGGCTTCTTGATACAGGAAAAATTAGGGTTAGATATGGATACCATGTTGTTCAGGGCTTCAAGCCCAGTTGATTCATGGTCTCCATTAGGATTTATGTCGCTTGCATTTTATTTTTGAATGATGCATGGTTATAGCTACAGACATCGTCCGTAGGTAAAGGTGCAGGTCTAAAACGATGGTTGCAAGAAGAAGACGATTACGTGTCAAAGCCCGGTTGGCTGATTTGAATTTTGCGCGTGTTTTGGTATAACAATTAATATATTCTTTATATTTTGTTTATTTGATTATGTTAACAAATAAACCATCCAGCCCAGACGATAACGCAAGCGAGTGTATGAGTGGGAGGACCTGGGTTCGATCCCAGGTCTAGGAATTTTATTATTTTCCTAACATGCTTTACAGGATCCTATACGCCTCACAGTCCAAGCACCTATCATGCACCTCAGATCCATCCATTGGATCAATCTCTTGCCAGATCTGACGCCTCAAGCAAGCAGTCACATGGTGAACCCCCAAAGGCCAGCTACACTGAATCTGGCGCAGGATCTGGGCCAATAAAATGGGCCTAACAAATTCCACTCCTTACACCCCCAGATTGCTAACAACATCAGGCCCAGTTTTGGTTTTTTCTTTCTTATTTTTTATTATTCTATTTCATTTATTTATTTTTTTTATTTAAAAAAAAACATCTTATTATTAAATCAAAAAATCATGAAAAATAAAATCACAAAATGTAGAATTAGTTTTTTTTAATATCAATTTTATTGAAAATAAATTAGTTTAATTAGATTAACTTGATTGTTTTTTTATTAATTAAAATTAATTAGAAAATTAGGTTTAATTTGCAATTAAATTATTTTCTCAATAAAAATACACAAAAATATTTTTTTAATTAATTAGATTTTTTAGGCTTCTAATTTATTCATGTATTCGTCTCGCGCGCATTTACTTATTTATAATTCCAATTATTATAACTGTTTCGAGGTTTGTAATAGAATAATTAGGGTTTTAATTTCTGCATCTTTGTTTTCAGTCAAATATAGATGTATCTGCCCAAAAGCCTTGTAATAGTTAGGACTTTAATTTCTCGCACTTTTTAATTTCCGCAACTATAAAACTGCCTAGATGCATGGATAATAGGATTGTATGCGAAAGATAAATCAACGATTAAAAGGTAGATAACCCTAATTGTGCAAAGATAATTAACTGAAAAAAGCACACTTTGCACATGCTCACTCCTAGGGTTTACCCTACTTCGGTTGCCTTCGGTAAACGGTCATAAAGTATAGGGAATTTTAGTGGCCGTCCTCTAGTCCCAAAAGATCAAAATGACCCATTCGAATGTTGCCTCGGAAAGATCTTTAGGACTTTAGGGTAACTACTAAGGTTTCCTAACCATTGCTTTTGTGACCGTACTTGTCCCTTCAAATGTCCCTTAAAACTCCAACGATGGGGCTACCTACTCCTTAAGTACATGCTCAAAACAATAAAAACTCTTTTTCACAAACACTTTCAAAACAGTTTTCAAAAACAACTTTATCACACACTTGAGGACAGATACAAGGGTTATCACGAAGTTAAACAAAAACTTTTCAAAACACACACAAGCAATTTTAAAATGAGCAAGTACCTAAGAGCCCGTGGAAAACCACGGATAGAAAGGGTTCTAACACCTTCCCTTTCTATAATCTACCCCTCGTACTCATAAACTCTCAAAAAAAGGTTTTTCTGTTCTTTCTCCTTTTCCTTTGTTGGATGAAATAAAAGTTGGTGGTGACTCTTGCTTACCGCGACATTTGCAAACAAAAAATACAAACCAGTATTAACAGTCGGTTCTGCCACCATGTCACAGCATCTATAAGCCCATTCACAATTCATCTTCAAGTGCAAATTTATGGGCACTCTAGTGTTCAATCATCTTCCACCTTCAAGTCACGAATGGTGAATCTGCCAATCTAACTCTTCAGGCTTAATAAGATTGAATAGGGGCAGCTGTTGTACCCCAAAATTTCCCTCTCATTTATCAAGTATTTTCTCACAAGATCTCCTTTGGTTCAAGATTGCACTAGGGTTGATCAGCTGAAGACACCTCCCCAAGCTCTGATGATTGAAAATTAGGGTTTGAGATTGCACAAGGATAATTGAAATTTTAATGCCTCATATGAATTTCATGGATCATTATGGATCCTCAAGATTGCTCATGTCAAGTTTCAAGTCTTGGATCACATTTTTGCTCAGTCAATTGATCAGTTGACCTAAAAATAAGCTGTATTGGGGAAAAAGTCAACTGTGGTCAATTTACAATCAAACTTAATAATTTTTATCCATGTCAACATTATGATCTCATATATGTTATTTGATCAATTTTGGACCACAATTCCTCAAGAAATTTGATCAGATCATCAAAAGGGCAAAATGCTCAAAATTAGGGTTTTGACTCAGAAAAGGCAATTTCTGATTTTTGACCTAGAAAATGGTTGATTGGTTGGAAACATGATCTCAAGGATTAAATTGAATCATTTTTACCTAATGTCATGACTCAAAACATTCCTCAAGGTCAATTAATTGATAGTTAATTTTCAGTCAAGTGATCAAAAGTCAACTGCACACTGAAAATTCAAACTTTGACTTTTTGTTCAAAATCAAGTATCAAAGATCACAATTCATCAAAACATGTCAAAACATGAAACTTGTTCATCAATAAATCAAAAGGTCAATATTTTTTTTTGAAAAGTCAAAGTTTCCAAACTTAGAAATTTTTCTGTGTTGAAAACTTCATATTTTTTCACAACTTTGAGCCAATTTTTCACCATGATGCAAGATGATTCAAAGGAAACTTTTAACATGAAAGTTGTAGATCTCAATGAGATCTAAAACATTTTTGAACACAACTCCTCATATAAATTCTTGGATTTCAAGTTATTAATCCATGAAATCATGTTCATAAAACTAAAACACTTAGTGAAATTTTGAGCATTTTGGTCAGGATTTTGACCTAACTTCTAGGCCAGGTTTCACATAGTTCCAATTGGATTTTGCAAAAGTGATTCAAAGAGGGGTTGTAGAGCAAATTAAAAGATTTCTAAAATATCCAAGAACTCCTTGAGATCATACTTGAGCAAGGAGAATCGAAGGCAAAAGTTAGGGTTTCAAGTTGTTTTACAAGGCAGAATTTGTGATGCACAATGGACCAAATAACATAGCCATGCTGCATAATCTTACTTTACAGGCTTCTAACTTGAAATTCACTCCTTAATTAAATGTTTACACAACATATTGAGCCATTGTCCAAGCATTTGAACCATTATCCAAGTTGCATTTCCATTTTTGGAAGAAAGGCACCATTGATATTCTTGAAAAGTGGCTTTAATTACAAAGTCCACTCTCCTTGAGCATTGAACTTGTTCTTTCTGCACACACACACCCTATAAACCAAAAGTAAGCATGTCTAAAGTACTAACCACTCTATGCATCCATGTACCATACCTTGGAACAAGATGTTTCAACTTTGCTTCAAAAACAAGAAAGATGTTACAACTTGATTTTTCAAATTTTGGCTTGTTGTAACATACAAGACCTCTTGCCTATAAATATACAAGTCATTTTCAAGCTAACACACGCATGCTCAAGCCCTGAAACCCCCTAAAGCTCAAAATCACACAGAAAAACTCCATTGTTGCATAATCTGACAAAAAACTTGAAACTTACATTTCCCTCGTGCGTTTCCAAGCCTTTTGGTTTCTAAAGCTTCTAAACATCAAATACAAATCATCCAAAGTCCTTTTGCCCAACTGTAACACCTCCATCATCAAGTTCTATTTTCAAAAACAGGGGTCTGCAACTTGACTTCTCCAGAACTCCTTAGCCACTTTCAACTCAAACCAAGCATCACATTAGCTTCCTGGGAACTTGAGGAAGCTAACCCAATCACTAGAACTCATCCAAAGCTGATCAAACTCAAAACACGATTTCCATTTGCAAGGTGAGTTTTCTTATTTTTAAACTCCTCATATAGGCATTGTTAAGCTTTCATTTTCAATGATAAAATGTAGACCTCATTTCCACGAAGGTGTACATATCCATAGTTTGCATTTACATGGCTTGAGCTTAGAGAATTTTGGAGTTGAAATTTCTGAAATTTTTAGGTTTCAGATTAGGGCCAATAAAATTCATGTTTGTTTTTTATCTATAGTTTTAATGCTTTACATTTCTGAAATCGTGAGGAAAATTTCTATAAGATTCATGTTTACACTTTTGCAAATGGATGAGAAATAAACAAGATGCAGGTGGTCTGGCTAGGCGCGAGGTTAAAGATGAAGTTGTCTTCAGGAAGCAGTTTCTAATATATATTTATGGTTCGATATAAGTGTGATACGGTGGCAGAACCGACTGTTAATACTGGTTTGCATTTTTTTCTCGCAAATGTCGCGGTAAGCAAGAGTCTCCACCGACTTTTATTTTATCCAATCAGGAAAAGGAAAAAGAACAGAAAAAACCTTTTTCGATATGTTTCTGAGTACGAGGGGTAGATTATAGAAAGGGAAGGTGTTAACACCCTTTCTATTCATGGTTTTCCATGGGCTCTTAGGTGCTTGCTCATTTTGAAAACTGCTTGTGTGTGCTTATTTTGAAAAGTTTTGTTTTACTTCGTGTTAACCCTTGTTTCTGTCCTCAAGAGTGTTACGAAGTTGTTTTTGAAAACTTTGTTTGGAAAGTGTTGGTGTGAAAAAGATTTTGTTTGTTTGAGAAAGTATCTAGGAACTAATCTACCTACTCGAAAAAGTTCTGTTTATTTTTCCTTTTAGATAATTCTATCCAATTATTGAGAAATAGGTAGCATCGCCATTGGAGTTTTTTAGGGACATTCGAAGTGACAAATACGATCACAAAAGCAATGTTAGGAAATGTTAGTAATCATCCTAAATCCTTAAAGATCTTTTTCCGAGGCAACATCCGAATGGGTCATTTTAGATCTTTCGGGGCTAGAGGACAACCACTAACAAACCCTATACTTCATGACCGTTTACCGAAGGCAACCGGAGTGGGGCAAACCCTAGGAGTGAGCATGTGCGAGTGTATGTTTTTAGTTAATTTATCTTTGCATATTTAGGGTTTTCTACCGTATTAATTTTCAGTTTGTCTTTCCATACAATCCTATTAACATACATCTAAGCAATTTATAGTTTGCGGAAATTAAAGCGATAAAGTTAAAGTCCTAGCTATTACAGGGCTTTTGCAGATACATAATTATTTTGATCGAAAATAAAGATGCGGAATTAAAACCCTAATTACTATTACAAACTCGGAGCAGTTACAATAATAATAAAAAGGAAATTAAAAAAAATGCGCGGCTAATTAAATGCGAGAATAAATTAAGAAACCTAGAAAATCTAGTTGAAAAAGATTTAGGTTAGTTTTTGAGAAAAAATTAATTGGGTTATGTACAAATTAAACCCTAATTTCTAATTGATTTAAATTATGAAAAAAAGAATTAAATTACCCTAAATTAAATTAAACCAATTAATTAAGGAAATAAAATATTTTTTTATGAAAAAATGGTTTTTATGTTTTTTGTGATTTTTTTATTAAATAAAAAAAGATGATTTTTTTTGGGTTATTTTGTAAAGGAAAATAATTAGTAAAACAATTATAAAAAACATTAAAATAGAAAAGAAAAGAATGGGCCTGTATTTGCTGAATGGGGGGTGTAATGTTGAAGTTTAGGCCCAATGGCTGGTCAGCCCAATCCTTGCGCCTGATTCAGTGCCCTCTCTTTCTAATGGTGCACCATGGTCATCCCTTGATGGGCGTTGGATCCGGATTAGTGATGATCCATTGGATGGATGGTTGGAGTGCATGGAAGGCGCTTGGTTGTGTTGTGCACAAGATCGTGAGAATTATGTGATGATTCCTGGAGCTTTGGGGCGTGCAACTGGTTGGAGAGTGTTCTGGAGATGTCCAGGAGTCTATTAGGAGCTTTTGAATGGCTTGAATTGACCTCTAGGTTAGAAACTGATTCACCACTTTTTGTCAATTTTTTCAGTTTTATTTCCAGCTTTCACGACCTTCAATCCTTCTCCTTTTGGCTTAAGTAGGGTCTATATATGTAGTAGAACTGATTAGGTTAACAAAAACAAATTAAATCTTTGTGAATCATGGAAATTGGATTTAATGTTTCTCTTGTATTATATCTTTCCAAAACAAGCATAATCATGCCAATTTTGCTTCAATCATCTCTTGCACGATTTGATATGATATGCCAGCCTAATTTGATTTGATTCCTACAAAAAATCAGATCAAAAATCTATCTTTTATATTTTTTGCAATTTATTTGATTTAATCTAACTTTTAATAAATAAAAATCAAAATAAAATAAATAAATAAGAAAATAATATATGGAGGCTGATTTGGGTCGTGGACCATGTTTCCAACAAGATACAATCATGAAATGTTAGGCCCATTTGACAAAAAATGTATTTTTAAGCACATTTGACTTTTGCCAATTTTACAAAAATGGTCAACTTTGACAAGGCATATCTCCTCCAATTTTAACCCTATAGAGGTGTTCTTTGACTTTTTAGAAATATTAGGATGTCCCCTAAACAACCCTTTTAGTTTCATCTCAATTGTGTCTTCCATGTTCATGTAAGAAGCTTTGACCCAAAAGGTGTTTTTGTTGACTTTTCAAAAGGACCTATAATGTAGAAATTCATATCTTTTGATGAGTGCATATTTTGAACTTGTAGGCTGAAGATGAGTTTAAGGAATTGCATCCTATTCAAAATGAGCCTTGGATGGAAAATTTCTGATAAAGTATTAAGAAGTTATGCCTGGTCAAAGTTTGGTTGACTTTTCATGTGAAACCCTAATTTAGCAACTTTTAGGTTTTGATGAATTTGGGGGCATTTCTTGAGGAATCATGACCGACCCTTGATTGAATGATGGATATCTATTCAAAATGTTGATGTTGACCAAAAATCTTGAAGTTTGACTGTATGTGGGCCACAATTGACTTTTGACCTAGTATAGTTGATTTTTAGGCATCTGGGCAATTAACTGAGCAAACTTCTTGTGCAAGGCATGAAACTTGACATGGATGATCTTTAGAACATACTAAGACCATGGAAGGCATTTGGGACCTTTGGAATTCACACATCTTGATGAAAATGGAAACCCTAATTTTAGGCTTGTTGCCTTAGGAGGAGGATTTGTCTGGTCAATCCTTAGTCATCCTTGAGCAATTGAGAACCTCTAGAGGCATGTCTTGAGTAAAATGAGAGGTCAAATTTTGGGGTACAATAGCTGCCCCTGTTAAATCTTTTTTAAACCTGAGGATGTAGATTGGCTGCCTGCCTTTCATAATCTAAAGGTGGAAGATGATTGAACACTAGAGTGCCCAGAAATTTGCACTCGTCTAAAATGATACTGAACTGTGTAGGTAGTATCAGGAATGGGCTTATAGATGCCATTTGTAGGAGATGATGGAAGGTCATCGGGTATGGGCTTAAAGATGCTATCCAGAAGATATGACAGAGAATCGTCGGAGATGGGCTTAAAGATGCCATCTAGAGGATGTTGATTTCCCGAGATATTCCTTTGATGAGAATTCATGTTCCTGTCGTTGAGGAGGATTCTACTGAGGAATGTTGGTCTCTGTCTTGGGAGAAATGGAATTTTATGAACTTCAGTTGTCCGTTACTCTACTGGGGAATCATCTCTTAGTCGAGGAGATGAAAATGAACTGTTATCTGGTCGTGCTTCAGGCCTTACAGTGATTTGTTGAGGATAATAAGACTGACTGCTATCTAGTCGTGCTCCAGGTTTTACAGTGACTTACTGGGGATATGAGATTAAACTTGCTATCTGGTCATGCTCCAGGCTTTGCAATCTCAAAAATTGTTATCTGGTTGTGCTCCAGGCTTCAGAAGGAATTAAGTGGCTATCCGGTCGCATTCGGGTTTCAACTTGAATTTAAGGCATACTGACATCCGTTCATTTCCAGGGTCCAATAGTAATTGGCCGAGTAAACTGCTATCTCGTCGGATTCTAAGCTTCTTAGTACCTCATACTGTTATCTGGTTGTGCTCCAGGTTTCACAGTGTCTTTTGTCGCTATCTGGTCATGCTCCAGACTTCACAGCGTCTTATACCGTTATCTGGTCGTGCTCCAGATTTCAGTAATTTGGGGAAATTAAGATATTATCCGGTTGATTTCCGGGCTTCATAGCTTGAATTTGAGATATACCACTATCTGGTCGATTCCAAGCTTCATAGTATTTTGTAGAAATTAAGATATTATCCTGTCGATTTCCGGGCTTCATAGCTTTTGAACTGGAATAGAAATATTAATATCGATTTGATTGAACCAGGGAAAGGTCTCGAGTTGTCTTTAACTGGGAGATAAATCTCAGTATCGATTCGACTGAACCCGGGAGAGGTCTCGGAATAACTTTGACTAGAATAAAAATCAGGGGAATCTTAGCGGCGATTCGGCTGACCCATACGAAAGTCTTAGAACATCTTCAACTAGAATAGAAACATTAGTGTCGGTTTGACTGAACCATAGAAAATCTTGAAAAGTGTTAGAATATCTTCAACTGGAATAGAAACCTTGGTGTCAGTTTGACTGAACCAGAGAGAACTCGATTGCATCTTTCCCTGAAAGGTAAAGAGTTAGTCGTATGTAATACTGTGATGTATGAAATGTATTGAGTAATGATATTCTCAAAATAAATGAGGTTGTGCTGTGTAATATGTATGCGCATGCCATGATGTATGGATATGCAATACTATTGTGATATTCTCTAGCTGGGGAAAATAAATCCTGGACTGTTACTGGAGAGTATAAGGAGTTGAGTTCTTCATTTCCGCTGGGGATAGTGACCGAAGATGATTAGCTGGAGATTTACATCCATTCTGCTTGAGAATATTCTGCCGGGAGAGACTCTGTCTGAGAACAATCCTACGGGGGAATGACTCTGGGGAAGAGAGATACTATGTTGGAAGATCTGCTGATTTGGAGAAATAAACTCAGCTGGGGATGAACTTCCATTTCTGGAGAGAAGAGCTCTGGTAGAGATTGAGCTTCCGCTGTCAGAGAAATAAACTCTGCTCGGAAGATGGCTTTATAAACTTCTCATGGTTATAAAACTCGGCTGGGGAATATAGATATCAGCTTTTTGAAGGAACCTGCTGGGGAAGGAATTCCTGCTGGGGATACGGAGGTCGGACCTTGGTTGTCTCGGCTCTGTGGGGAATATAGGTATCACTGGCTTGTATGTGATAGTGACTTTGCTTCCAACTGTCTCTGCCCCTTGTACCATGCTGGAAAAAGTACATGCAGAGATTTTGTGGATGGATCTATGTCGTGATTGTACTTGAACATGTATTTAATGAGTGTCAGGATGGCATCTGTCTCTGGATCGTATCTGAACTGTACTTGAAACATGTGTTGAATGAGTGTCAAAATGACATTCGTCTCTGGATCATATCTGAACTGTACTTGAAACATGTGTCGAATGAGTGTCAGAATTACATCCGTCTCTGGATCGTATCTGAACTGTATTTGAAACATGTGTTGGATGAGTGTCAGAATGACATTTGTCTCTGGATCGTATCTGAATTGTATTTAGAGGAGAATCTGGAGTAAGTATCAGGATGACATCTGCCTATGGATCGTACCTGAACTGTTTCTAGAAGAGAAATCTGGAATAAATACCAGGATAACATTTGTCTCTGGATCGTACCTGGACTGTTTCTAAAAGAGAAATCTGGAATAAGTACCAGGATAACATCCGTCTCTAGATCGTACCTGAACTGTTTCTCAATGTATGAAAATCTTGAATAAGTAGCAGAATGACATCTGTATCTGGATCGTATCTGAATCGTTTCTCGATGTATGAAAATCTTGAATAAGTAGCAGAATGACACCCATATTCGGATCGTATCTGAAATATTTCTCGATGTAAGAAAATCTTGAATAAGTAGCAGAATGACATCCGTATCTGGATTGTATCTGAACCGTTTCTCGATGTATGAAAATCTTGAATAAGTAGCAGAATGGCATCCGTATCTGGATTGTATCTGAACCGTTTCTCGATGTATGAAAATCTTGAATAAGTAGCAGAATGACATCCGTATCTGGATCGTATTTGGATCGTATCGGAACCGTTTCTCGATTCTGGTGCTCTTGATGAATGTCGATCAAGGTATAAGTCTTCCACTGATAGATAGGTTACAGGACATAATCATAAGTTTTAAATCCCTAACTTTTTCCCGGACCGCCCTTTCAGGTTTTCAGTCCACCGGGATACCTTTTTGCCCAAGCCGCCTTTTCAGGTTTTCAACTTGTCGGGTGTACAGATTTTTTTATGTATATCCCTAACTTTTTCCCGAACCCTTTTGGTTCGTTGGGATTCCCTTATTTTTGCCTAGGTGTGTCAACCTAGCGGGTCTTTTTTTTCATGCGTAGTATTTTCCGACTATGTCCATGCTTTCAGGATGTAGGGAGTTATCATTGTCCATAGTGTTGTGTTGTAGTACTGTCAAAAATGTTTTCTTGATGGCACATGATTCGTTGCTGGAATGCGTGCGTAATTCCCCAAGCAATTCAGATGGAGATCTGCCCCTGGTTATTTGACACTTTTTGAGAGACTGCCCCAGGTGTGTTTAGACATCATGTCATGCCCCTTGCTTATGGAAGACCTGTTATTGGAAGTGTCTTTCCCGCTGAGGTGATTATGTCTGTTGAGAGAATATATGTTCATTGAATATCCATTATGCGGATTTCTCTGCTGTCAAATAATTAGTCATATGCAAACAATGTCATTTAAAGAATGCAAAACAAATGTATGTCTTGAAAAAAATTTGAAAATGTGTTTTGTGTAGTAAAACGAAATTTGCAAGAATGTGATATCAACTCAGGATTCGTAACAAAGCCTACAGGAGTCAAGATACCTTTGTAACATTATGCTCTCAAACTAACCCATACTTCAGCTAGGACTTTTAAGGGTTATAATGTGGCCTGGTTCACGGTTCAAGAAATAAAGGATAAAGGCTCAAATTTTATTTGTACCCAACCCGCTCTTCGTGATGTTCTTCAGTTCTATGCTTATTTAATTGCGCGCTTAGATCTAGATTTAGTCTGGAATCTTTGCTCTGATACTTGGTGATGATTCAGAAATTGAACATTTGTTTTGAAAAGGCAGACATTTTTGTAATCTTTTTTGTCGAGGATTTGTAGTAACCTTTTTTTTTGTTATCCCTTCTTTTGCCTGAACTGTTTCTTTTGTGATTACAGTTAGCGGGATGGCCCAATTTTTCTCTTAAGTATCCTTCATAGGTTTTGACTTAATGGGCTTTTGTTTCGAGAGATAATGACTGCCTGTCTTGACGATTATACGGAACCATCACCATCTTTTGTTTTGGAAGGACGTCTTCGATGCCATTCATTATGTACGAAGCGGCAGATTATGACTCAATGCGCCTCTGAATCAACTGAGAAACTACCCTGCCCCAGGTTATGATTAAGGGTTTTAATTTGTGTGAAAAGAAAAACTCCTACTTCTTTGGCTCGAAGGGTTTGACTAGGGATTATCTTCCTTATAACTCCATTGTTTAGGATTTGAAACAACACCTGTACATCGTCAGCGGGGTCTGTTCAACAACATACTGTAGAGATTGTGGTATCATTTTTGTCATCCTCCCTCTAAGGCTTAGAGTTTTTAATCGAGAGTTGAATATCACAAAAGGAAATAAGAACGCATTTTCAAAATAGTGAATATGAATGAATTGATTCAAGACAAACATGTGCAATGCATTGATGAAATAACGAGGTTTGATATGAATAAATGTTCAAACAAATTAAAAGAAAATTACACATTGAAAATTCTAATGAACGGAAAGTCTTCTTGTGAGAACTTGTCGCTTCAGATGGTATGCCTTGGAGGGGTGGCAGAAGAACTCATCCTGACCGTCTTGTGCGAATTCTAGTTCTCCTTCATCAATCAGGTCTTGAAATTTATTTCTCAATGCCCAACAGCTGTTGGTGTCATGTCCAGGACTGTTGGAGTGGTACGCACATCTTGCATTTAGATTGTACCTTGGGGAGGCTATGTTGGGATTTTGAGGAGGGTCCCTTAACATAACCAACTTGGCCTTCAACAGGCGTTGTAATGCTTGAGCCAATGACATGTTGATTTCGGTGAAGCGTCTTTCAGATGTATTCTTCTTATGCCAATTGCCCCGTTGTCGTTGGCGAGGTTGTGGTTGGGGTTGTGATGTAGTAGCAATCTGGAAAGGTCTGTTCTGGACCAAACCAACCTCTTCTCTCATTGGGGGCTGATTAATGCCTTGATCCACAATTTTAACTATTTTTTTCATGGATCTGCATCCATCTCGGTGAAGCTTGTTGAGGAAGGCTATTAGCCCTTCTTGTCCTCGAGCTATGTTTTGGATAAGAGCCATCTGCCCCAGCATATGGATTCTCATTGCTTCTACCTCAGCTTGCAGTTGTTCCAATTGTTCATCCTTGTTGTTGTCAGGACGTTCCTTGGTCAGATTCGTGACGAAGAGTGTTTTTAGGTCTTCTTTCCCCTTGGATAGATTCAGGAGAAATTCCTTGAACTGGGAATCTTGAGCTTAGAGATCTCTGTTGTCTTGTTGGAGAGCCATTGTTGAAATAAACAGCGAGAACATGAGAGACATGCTTTGAAACCTGCTTATGCAATGATATGTATTATATATGTATGTGATGTTTTCAAGGATCTCGCGGAGTAAACAAGAAAATGTCAGAAGTTGAATTTTGCAGCTTTGATTGAAGAACTTTGTATCGTTGAGATTCCTTCTACGAGAGTCAAGCTCACCATATCAAGTAGGTCATAGCCCCTGACTCAAGTTGTTGAGTTTTAATCTTCTGACGACATTTTCTAGAGGAAAATAAATCCCCTTGTCCCTTGCTAGACATCTGATTTATCATAACCTGCATCACAGGCCCTCGAGATCCTTGAAATGGTTAAGGAAATGTTAAGGCATGATATTATGATGTGTAAGCTATGCTTTTAAGCAAAGGTGCAAAGTGATGTAAGCAAGTAAACCCTGCAAGAAATCTAAGTTATTGGATAATAACTGTAAACAAAACCTGCAAGGAAATCATGTTGTCAGGTAATAAAACTCTGCAAGTAGTTCAAGTTGAAAGCACATAAGTCACGCAAACAACCTTAGGTTTAGGCTTGGATGGGTTTGAAGGCCATACCCTCTTGAAGCTTGATTAGTTCAACTTGTCCTATAAATAGTAACCAGGTTATAAGGGATCTCAATATCACTGATCTTTCCCCCTAGCCTTGTTCAATTGACGATTGACTCATAATCAAACAAAACTCAGAAGTCAAACCTCAATGAGTGTAGCATTGAGTATCTGTCGACCTTGGGCATACAGTAAAGTCGGCCATCTCGCTACGTCCTACTGGCCAAGTTGTGCAATTAAAGGTTCTAAGGTCAGTTGATGCTTTATGACACCACGCGGCGGCCCCGTACATCTCCCTGATTGACTCAAGGGTTACGGGTACCAACCAAAGTGCCATATCAACGTAGTTACTGCTTCAACCGTTTCGGTATACCCCAGCACAGCTCCCTCACAGTTTATTGCTACTTACCTAAAAAGTGTTTCCCGATCCGGCTGTAGGATCAAATAACCCAAACAATTCCCATAAATATAAAGAAAGCAAGACAATCAAGAGAAAGCAATTGAATATGACCTAGATTCGACCAAATAATGGTATATTACATTGTGAAGCCTGGATTCGACCAGATAGTGGTATATCATAAACACAAGCCGTGAAGCCTGGATTACAACCGGATAACAGCTCAGCAAGTTATTGTGAAGCATGGATTACGACCAGATAGCAATACGAGTTCCTGTGAAGCATGGATTATGACCAGATAGCAGCCAAGAATACTACGAAGCCTGGATTATGACCAGATAGTGGTATATCTTTAATACAAGTTATGAAGCTAGGGTTCGAACAAATAGTATCTTGATTTCTCCGAACGCCATAAAGCCTGGATTCGACCAGATAATGGTATATTACATCGTGAAGCCTGGGATTACGACCAAATAGCGGTAAAAAGCACTGAAGCCTGGATTACGACTAGATAACAGTGAGGGACACTGTGAATCTTGGATTACAACCAAATAGCAGTTCACCCGGCCAATTACTAGGAAGCTCGGATTCGACCGGATATTAGTAGGCCCAAAAATCAAATGGAAGCCCGGAGGCGACCGGATAACCACTTGATTTCTTCTGAAGCCTGGATTACGACTAGATAAGAAGTAAAGCATCGTGAAGCCTGGATTACGACCGGATAACAATAAAAGGACTGAAGCATGGATTACGACCAGATAACAGTGAGGGACAGTGTGAAGCTTGGATTACGACCAAATAGTAGTCTACCCGACCAGTTACTATGAAGCCCGGATTCGACCGGATATTAGTAGGCCTGAAAATCAAATGGAAACCCGGATGCGACTGGATAACCACTTGATTTCTTCTGAAGCCTGAATTTCGACCAGATAAGAAGTAAGGTATTGTGAAGCCTGGATTTCGACCAGATAGCAATACATGACACCATGAAGCCTGGATTCGACCAGATAATGGTATATTACATCGTGAAGCCTGGATTACGACCAGATAGCGGTAAAGACACTGAAGCCGGGATTACGACCAGATAACAGTGAGGGACACTGCGAAGCTTGGATTTCGACCAAATAGCAGTTTACTTGGATAAATACTAAGAAGCCAGGAGTTGACCGGATATTAGTGTTCCCTAAGTTCAAGTTGAAGCCCGGAGGCGACCGAATAATAATTTAATTCCTTCTGAAGCCTGGATTACGACTAGATAAGAATTGAGAAATTGCGAAGCCTGGATTACGACCGGATAGCAAGTTTAATCTCTTCTCCCCAGTAAGTCACTGTAAATCCTGGGTTACGACCAGATAGCAGTCGGTCTTATCACTATGAAGCCTGGATCACGACAAGATAGTAGTTCATTTTCACCTCCCCGACCAAGAGACTATTCCCCAATAGAATAACGGACGACCGAAGCTCCTAAAATTCTATTTCTCTCAAGACAAAGATCAGCATTCCCCAACGTAGTCTTCCTCAACAACAGGTATACAGACTCTCGCTAAGGAATCTCTTATGCGATCGACACTCCTTCGGATGGCATCTTTAAGCCCATCTCCTGTCATTCATTTCCAAATGGCATATATAATCCCATTCCAGATATCGCAAGACGGATACCACTTCATGCGAGTGCAAATTTCTGGGCACTCTAGTGTTCAATCATCTTCCACCTTCAGATCACAAAAGGCACGCAAGCCAATCTACATCCTCAGGTTTAATAAGATTAAACATGGGCATCTGTTGTACCCCAAAATTTGTCCTCCCATATTTCTCAAAATATTTCAAGAAATATCCTCAAGTTGCTCAAGGAAGTCCAAAGGTTGACCAAACAAGCTCTCTCCTAAGGCAGTCTACCTCAAATTAGGGTTTCATATTGCACTAAGATACTTGAGTTCAAGGGATACCAAATGATCACCATTGTCCTAATATGTTCTCAAGATCATCCATGTCAAGTTTCAAGCCTTGCAGAGGAAGTTTGCTCAATCAATTGCTCAAAGGCCTAAAAATCGACCATGCTAGGGCAAAAGTCAATTGTGGCCCACATAAAGTCAAACTTTAATATTTTTGGTCAACATCCTCATTTTGAAGTATCATTCATCATTTGAGCAAGGGTTGATCATGATTCATCAAGGATTGCTCACAATTCATCAAAACCCAAAAGTTGCTAAATTAGGGTTTTGCAGGAAAAGTCAACTCAACTTTGACCAAGCATAACTTTTTCATACTTTATGAGAAATGACCCATACAAAGCTCATTTTGAATAGGATGCAATGCTCTACAATACATCTTCATCTCCCAAGTTAAAAATATGCACTCACAAGAAGTTATGAATTTGGACATTATATGTCATTTTGAAAAGTCAACAAAAACACCCTTTTTGTCAAAGCTTCATACATGAACATGGAATACAAAATTGAGATGAGACCAAAAGGGTTGCTTATATGACATCTCAAGATTTCTAAAAAGTCTAAGAACACCTTCAAAGAGTCAAAATTGAGGAAGTTATGCATTGGTGAAGTTGACCTTTTTTGCAAAATTGTCAAAAGTCAACTATGCCTCAAATTGCAATTTTTGCTAAATGGTCCCAATCTTTTGCACTTGTTTTGAGTTGGTGGCATGGTCCACGAGCCCTAGCTCTTTCCACTTGTCTTTATCTTATTTTTATTATTTATTTTGATTTTTATTGCAATTAAATCAATTTAAATCAAAACAAATCATGAAAAAAATCCAAATCATTGAAACCTCAAAATCTTGTGCATGTTTCAGGTCCCATATGCAGCTGGCAAGTGAATCAATTCGTGCAAGGCCTTTGTGTGCATGAAAATATTGGTTTTGGCCTATTTTTGGGAAGATATTCAAGTGAATCAAATCAAAATCAAAAGCCATAATGGATAAATATTGAGAACACTTTTGCAACCCTAATCCAACCCTTGGTATATATTATATAATTGCAGACCTAAAACAAAGGCTGGAGAGGCATGAGAAGGCAGAACAAAACTTGGAAAAAATTAAAGAAAAGTGGTGATTCAATTTTGTACTTCCAGGAACTTTTAAGGTCCCCTAGCCATCTCATTCACTTCCTGGGATCACAAGCAAGCTATACCAATCAAGAACAAGGAGTTTCCAGTGCTATAACTCACTGTAAGTCAGCCACGACAATGGCTTCTTCTTGAAATCGAATTGCATTATTTTGGCATCTATAGCATGAAATATTTGTATATTCTTGCTCCTTGAAACATTTGCAAGCTATCTATAACATTCAATTGCATTTTTGTGGACTATCTCAGGAATTGCCATTATTAGGGTTTTATGCTTCATTTTAGGATCTTTGTATGCAGGCAAAATTGGCCCCCATGAAGGGCATCATGATACTCAGAAGGCCAAGGCGGTTCGATTCATGGCATTAGATGTCATTTATCATGCCCATGGAATATTTTGAAACGAGCCAGGGTTGTAGCTACGGACATATGTCCGTAGGTAAAAGTCTGTGACTTTTACCAACGGAGAGAGAACAGGGATGATGGCGTGGCATCCTCTACTCGTCTATTTGAATTTTCGCGCGAATATTCCTTTATTTAGTTTGTTTTTAATATAATGATTATTGCTTATTTTGTATACAAAGAAAACACGCAGCACAGTTGGTAGCGAGGTGAGTGGGAAAGGCTTTGGGGCCTGGGTTCGAATCCCAGGTCCCCCCATATTTCATGTTATTTTTCTTTAGTTGATAAGGCGTACACACAAGGCAAGGGGGTCACCATGCATCCTCAAGATTCAACCTTTGGATATCTAGATTGCCAGATCTAAAGGCCGTCAGATGAAGGGCCAGCATACGCCTTGGTCAACGTGTAGCACTGGAACGGGCAAGTCAGTGTGGATCAATTGCTTCTTGGGCCAGAATTGCTAGCAACACACCCTTCCAAATTACTTTCTCAGGCCCATATCTTTTTCACTTTTCTTTTTATATTTTCTTATTAATTTATTTATTTATTTTTACTAACACAAAATTAATTCCTTTTTTTTAATAAAATCACAAAAATAATATTTTCATCCAATTAGATTTAGGATATTTATTTTTATACAAAAATTAATTGAATTATGTTATTTAATTTTAGGGTAATTGTAATTATTTTGTAAATAAATTAAAACAAGTTAGAATTAGGGTTTGTTTAGTTTTAAATTCTATCTTCTTTTTATTAAAAATAACAAAATACAAAAATAGGCCATGTAAATTATTTTCTTTTAATTTAATTTAATTACTAATCAGATTTATATTAAAAACCTTATTCTTTTTCTCAAAAACAATTAAAAACAATAAAAATATTTTTTCTTTTAATTAGGATAGACGGGGTCAAAACCCTAAATTCCTTTTGTTATTTATTCGCACGCACTTTAATTATTTTTACCATATTGATGTAATTGCTCACAAGTTGTAATAGATTAATTAGGACCTTTTACTTTCATTTATCGCTTATTTTCACGGGTTGTTTTTGGCTATGTAATTAATACCCGGAGCCTTGTAATAGTGTAGCTTATTTTCCGCATTTTAATTTTCCGCAAATGTTAACTGTTAGATGTATGAATAATAGGGATGCATGACAAGAATGTATGTAAACTTTAAAATGGTTAGAAAACCCTAAATGTGCAAAGATAATAAACTTGAAATTGAATCACTCGCACATGCGCACTTCTAGGGTATACTACCACTTCGGTTGCCTTCGGTAAACGATCATTGAGTATAGGATATTTTAGTGGTCGCTCTCTTGTCCAAAAGATCAAAGTTGCCTCAGAAAGGTTGCCTCGGAATTGTTTCCTCGAATGTTGATCTTAAGACATTAGGGTTATTACTAAGACGTCCTAACATTGCTTTAGTGACCGTACGTCCCTTTTCAAATTTACCCTTGAAACTCCAACGACGGTGCTACCTACTCACTAATAGTAGGATAGCACTTTCTAAAGGAAACGAACATAGAACAATTCTTTTTTTTCGAGTAGGTAGATTAGTTCTTAAGTACTTGCTCAATCCAAACAAACTTTTTCACACTTACACTTTTCAAACAAAGTTTTCAAAAACAACTCCGTAACACTCTTGAAGACAGAAGCAAGGGTTAAATCGAAGTCAAAAAAATTTTCAAATCAAACACACACAAGCAATTTTGAAAATGATGAGCAAGTACCTAAAAGCCTGTGGAAAACCACGGATAGAAAGGGTGTTAATACCTTCCCTTTCTATAATCTACCCCCGTACTCAAAATCTCGAAAAAAGGAATTTTTCTGTGCTTTTTTCCTTTCCAGTTGGATAAAATAAAAGTCGGTGGCGACTCTTGCTTACCGCGACATTTTGCAAACACAAACGCAAAACGTAAACCAGCATTTCAAAACAGTCTGATTCTGGCCACTGTATCACAGAACTGGCGACTCTGCTAGGGATTAATAAGTGGGGTATACCTTAGGATTAGTTCATCATATTGCTTCTATTGTTTGATTTGATTGCTTTATCTTTGTGGGCTTTGTATTGGAGTTACTATAGATCCTAACCCGAATCTGGGGAACACCTTTTAGGTAAGTAGAAATAAACTGTGAGGGAACTGTACGGCGTAGACCGATACGGTTGAAGCAGTAGCTACGTTGATGTGGCCCATTGGTTGGTACCGGTATCCCTTGTGGAGAAACAAGGAGAATACGGGGCTGCTATATGGGTCGTTAAGCATCAACTGACCTTAGAACCTATAATTGACCAACTTGGCCATAGGAAGTAGTGATATAGCCGGTCTCGATGTAGAGCTGGGAACTGATTGATACTCGATGCTACACTCATTGAGACCATACTCTCGAGATAGTTCCGGCCGCAAGAAAATATTGCGTGAGCAAAAACCATGACCGATAGAGGATGGTAAGTGATATTGAGAACTTCTAGAACCCGGTTACTTTGCTAGGACGGGTTGAAACCAACTTAACTTCAAGAGGGTACTACCTTAAAACCCATGCAAGCCTAAACCTAAGGTTGTTTGTGTGACTTATGTGCTTTCAACTTGAACTACTTGCACATTTTTATTATCTGACAACATGAGTTCCTTGCAGGTTTTGTTTACAGTCCTTATCCAATAACTTGGATTTCTTGCCGGATTTACTTGCTTACATCACCTTGCACTTTTGCTTAAACGCATAACATACACATCATAACATCATGCCTTAACATTTCCTTAACCATTTTGTTGTACCCCAAAGTTTTCCCTCCCATTTTTTCACAAAAAAATCACAACCCTAGGGTTTTCTCAGATTCTCAAGATTGGCTCAGGAATCAATCAGACAGACTTTTCTTTGGCAGTAAATCAGGAATTAGGGTTTTTCTCGCATTTCTCATAAGAAACTGAATTCTCAGAAATTCAATTAACTGTCACATGTTTTCACGCTTTTTTAAGCTTATTGAAAGGTTATTGGTTGTGCACAAGGCCTGTTAATCTGGGACAGGAAATGGGAGCTGAGACTGTCATTTGGAACGTTCAGGTTTTGTCTGATCCAGGTTAACCAGATAACGTGCGTCTGTTAAGACATTTGCTTGTTAATGGAATGAAACGTTTGCTTGTTTATTAGAATACACAATGCATATTATGATTGGAATACTGTTGCAAGTTTATGAGATTACCAAATTTTTGGATTACTTAAAGTTTAAGTTATCTATATTGGAAATATTGGAATGCAGTTTCAATTATTTTGATCAGAAAATCTTAAAGAATCAGTGAAGACTTGAGGAGAGAATTGCAAGATATTGACAGTAGAATATTTTATTGGATATCAGATTGTCTCACAAAGATTTTTCATTTATTTCAGATGTTGATACAAAAATAAATTATTATTCATATGCTTTAGGTTTTTACAACTTATAGTTATTGAAAAATAAATTATTACAATTAATGGAAAATCTATCTAAGTTACAAGATTCCAGAGAATTCTCCCTTCAGTGAAAGACATGGTAGACTTCTCAACTTGGTCAACTCCAACATTGAAGAAGACATGGTGAAAGTTCTCTTCCAGTTCTTTGACCCCCTACACCATTGCTTTACATTTCCTGATTACCAACTAGTGTCTACTTTGGAGGAATTTTCTCAACTCCTGAGGATTCCTATTCTCCATCAACTACCCTACAACGGTACGGAAAGAGAACCAAAGCCTGAAGATGTTGCTCAAGCCCTACACTTGCAACCATCTGATATCAAAGGTCATTGGGAAACCAGAAGTGGTGTCAAGGGTTTCTTGGCAAATTTTTTGTTTGAGAAGGCACAAGACTGTTGGAATTCTCTAGATCTGCAAGCTTTTGAGGAGATTGTAGCACTTCTCATCTATGGATTGGTCTTGTTCCCAAACCCTGACCAGCTTATAGATGTGAATGCTGTCAAGATTTTCATATCTCGGAATCCTGTGCCTACATTGCTTGGGGATATCCTCCACTCATTTCACACACGAACAATGAGGAAAATAGGTGTTCTCATGTGTTGTACTCCTCTTCTAGCAAGGTGGTTTATTTCTCACCTTCCCCAGTCAATCTTGAAGAATGAGCAAGGCTTGAGATGGTCACAACGGTTGATGACTCTTACACATTCAGATGTTCATTGGTGTTCTCGGTCCAGAGAAAATGTCATCATCATTGATCGTTGTGGGGAATTCCCTAATGTCCCACTACTTGGCATTAGGGGAGGCATTTCCTACAACCCCTGCTTAGCTCTGAGACAATTTGGGTATGCCCGAAGGGATGGCCCTCATGACATGCTGATTCTAGACTTGGTTTTTTACTTTGACAACGATGCTCAAGGACTTCGACAAAGGTTTATCCGAGCTTGGAGGATGCGCAACAAAGTGGACAGTAAGACACTGGGGCACAAGAATTCCATCCCCCTTGAGCCTTACCTCAAGTGGGTACGAACCCGCGCCTAGAGTCTTATGATGCCTTACCCCTACATTCTACCTATGATCAAAGAGTCTGTTATGGAAGGAGAGGTTCCATACACCCTCCTACATCCTGACATGCTAACATCATTGGAAGATTTGCAAAAGAGTTGGATACAACTCAAGGAAGAACAAAACACTTTTGAAGCCAGCTTCTACGCTAGTGAGAAGAAGGTTTTAGAACTTACTCGTCGACTCTATGAAGAGCAGACTCTCAACACCTACATAGCACCGAAGAGGATGCACAATGTCTTTTTACATTAGAATTTTGTATTATTTTACCCATGGGGCATTTATGTACTAACAAATTCTTCTTATTAATATGACGTGTGTTCTTTTTGTTTGCAAAAAATTTGAATTTCTGAATCCTTGAATGCATTACATGAATACATATCATCATATGCATAAGCAGGTCTTCACACTGGGTTTCCTTATCTCTCTGCTGTTTATTTCAGTAGAGATGGCTCTAGAGAAGACTATCAAAGGTATCCAAGCTCAAAACGCTCAACTTCAAGAGATGTTCTTGAACCTGTCCAAGGGGAAGGAAGAAGTGAAAGCTCTCCTCACAAGGGGCACGGTTCTAGGGAATCTAGGTGGCATCAGGAATGATCAGTTGGAAGGGCTACAGATTGAGATGGCAACAATGAAAATCCAAATGATGGGACAACTGGTGGGCCAGATGGCTCTCATCCAAAACCTGGCTCAAGGACAAGAGGAGTTAAAGGTCCTCATCAATAAACTGCATCAGGATGGATGTAACCAAATGGGGCAAACAACTAGGGTTGAGGATCAAGTCACCATTCAGCCTCCTTTGAGACAAGAAGTCAAGGGAAAGTCTCCCCAGTTTGCTTCAGGGTTACAAGCCCAACAACAACCTCACCAGCATCAACAGGATAATCGGCGTGAGCAAAATACATCTGAAAAGGACTCCACTGAGATTAACATGCCATTATCCCAAGTGTTGCAACGCTTGTTGGAAGTCAAGCTAATTGTATTAAGGGACCCCCCTCGGCGTCCCAACACAACCTCCCCAGGGTACAATCCAAATGTGAGATGTGCGTATCATTCCAACAGTCCTGGACATGACACCGATAACTGTTGGGCATTGAGAAACAAAATTCAAGATCTGGTTAAAGAAACAACGTTGGAGTTCACGCAAGATGGCCAGATGAAAATCTTTCGTTGAAGGCTCTCCGCTTAAAGTGACAAGTTCAGACAAAGAGGCTTTTGTTTCATTTGAATTTTCAAGTTGTAATTTCTTTTGTTATTTAAACAATTATCTATTATCGTCAAACTTTGTTTCATTAATGCATTGCATATGTTTGTCTTGAATTCATCCATTAGTTTTCACTATACTTAAACTATGCTTTCTATTTTCTTTATGACATTTAACTCTTGCTAAAAAGTTACAAACCTTTAGAGGGAGGATGACGAAAACAATGCCATAATCTCATACAATATGCTTTTGGATAGACCTTGCTGACGATGTACAGTCGTTTCTTTCAAATCCAAAACACTGGAGTTATAAGGAAGATAATCCCCAGTTAACCCCTTCAAGCCAAAGAAGTAGAAGTTTTCTGTTTTAACACAAATTGAAACCTTTAATCAAAACCTGGGGCCGGGTAGTCTCTCAGTTAATTCAAATGCGCGTTGAAGTCGCGAACTCTCGTCTCGTAATACAATGAATGACATCAAAAGTTTCCTTTGGAACCAAAAGACGGTGATGGTTCCCCATTACCTAGGCAGTCATTATCTCGCGAAAAGAAAAGCCCACTAAGTCGAAACTTACAAAGGAGACATAAAGAAAAAAAACTGGGGCATCCCGCTGACTGTAATCTCAAAAATAGGAACATTCAGGCAAAAATTAGGAATAATAAATAAAAAGAAGAAGAAGAACGAGGTCACTACAAATCCTCAACAACATAAAAAATGTTGCAAAAATGACTGCCTTCCAATAAATTCAACTTGTGTGAACCATCACTAAAACGTTGTTCTAGACTCATTTGGAGTTCAAACGCACAATTAACTGAGTTTAGGATTGAAGAACATCACGAAGAGAGGGTGGGTACAAATATACTTTGAGCCTTTATCCTTTGTTTCTTAAACCTTGAACCAAGCCACGTTACAACCCTTCAAAAGTCCTAATTGAAGCATGGGTTAGTTCGAAAGTATACTGTTACAAAAGGTATCCTGACTCCTATAAGGTTTGCTATAAATCCTGAGTTGACATCACACTTTTACAAAAAAAACTTATTTTACCAAAAAATGCATTTTCAAAAATTTCAAGACAGACATAAGCTTTGCATTCTTAAAATAATATTATTTGCATATGACTATTTGTTCAACAGCAGAGAATTTGCACGACAAATATCTAGTGAACAAGAACCTTCTCAATAAAAAGGATCACCTCAAGTGGAAAAAAAACACTTCCAACCAAGGGGCACGACATGATCATTGTCCATCATCTTGGGCAGTCAAGTCAAGATTCAAGGAATCTCGTAAAGATGCCAAATAGCCAGGGGTAAATCTCCATCTGAATCACTTGGGGCATTGGACATGAATTCCAGCAACGAATCTTGTATGATCAAACGAACATCTTCTGGTAGTATGGAAACACAACACTACCGACAGTGACAACTCCCTACACCCTGATAGCGTGGACATAGTCAGAAAATACTACGCATGAACAAAGACCCGCTAGATTGACTGGCCTAGGCAAAAATAAGGGCACCCCGGCGAACCAAAAGGGTTCGGGCAAAAATTAGGGATGAAAACAAAAAAGATATGTACACCCGGCAAGCCGAAAACCTGAAAAGGCGGTTTGGGCAAAAAAGGTATCCCGGTGGACTGAAAATCTGAAAAGACAGTCCAGGAAAAAGTTAGGGATTAAAACATACGACTATGTCCCATCATCTCGTCACTTGCCTACCAGTAGAAGACTTAAGATTTCGATCGAAAGTTACCAAGCACCTCATAAATTGGGATAACACTCAATCCACAAGGCCTCCGCAGGCACCTTCTCCAGCAGATACAGGGGCAGAAAAGTCTCGATGCAAAGTCATTTTCATATCCTCAGCATGCGTCCCAGTAATATCTACACTCCCCGCAGAGTAAGACATGCCCAAAAAATAGCGGTGTTAATTGTCCCCAAGCAGAGTTCATCTTTCACCAACAATGGAGGATTATCCCTAGTGGAGTTTATTTCTTGCACCAGCAGAAATTCAATCCCCAATAGGGTTCATCATCGCCAGCAACTGTAATTCATCCCTAGCCGAGGATTTTTCTCCAAGTCAGCAGATCTTCTAGCAGAATTTCCCTTCCCCACAGAGTCATTCTCTCGTCGGTTTATTCTCCAGCAGAATTATTCTCCTGCCAATGTATTCTCAAATCACCTTGGTCGTCATCCCCAACGAGCGAAACCCTTTTATTCTCTAGCAGCAATCCGGGATTTATTTTCCCCAACTAGAGAATATCATAAAAACATCACATTTCCATACATCATGACACATGCATACGCATTATACAGCACAATCTCATTTATTTTGAGAACATCATTGCTCAATACATGTCATACATCATGGCATTACATATGACTAACTCTTTACCTTTCAGGAAAAGATACAATCGAATTCTCACCAAGTTCAAGCTATGAAGCCCGGATCCGACCGAATAGTATCTTGATTACTCCATCATATTGTGAAGCCCGGAGAACGAACGAATAACAATATCAAACACCACGAAGCCTGGATTCGACCAGATAGTGGTTTATCTTAAAGCTATGAAGCCCGAATTCGACCAGATAATAGTTTAATCCCCAGCAAGCCGTGAAGCCCGGATTACGACTGGATAACAGCTCAGCCAATTACTGTGAAGCCTGGATTACGACCAGATAGCAGTGCGAGACACCATGAAGCCTAGATTCGACCAGATAGTAGTATATCATAAACACAAGCCGTGAAGCCCAGATTACGACCGGATAACAGCTCAGCAAGTTGTTGTGAAGCATGGATTACGACCAGATAGCAATACAAGTTTCTGTGAAGCCTGGATTACGACCAGATAACAGCCAAGAATACTAAGAAGCCTGATTATGACCAGATAGTGGTATATCTTTAATACAAGTTATGAAGCCCGGGTTCGACCGGATAGTATCTTGATTTATCCGAACGCCATAAAGCCTAGATTCGACCAGATAATGGTATATTACATCGTGAAGCCTGGGATTACGACCAGATAGCGGTAAAAAGTACTAAAGCCTGGATTACAACCAGATAACAGTGAGGGACACTGTGAAGCTTGGATTACGACCAAATAGCAGTTCACCCGGCCAATTACTAGGAAGCCCGGATTCGACCGGATATTAGTAGGCCCAAAAATCAAATGGAAGCCCGAAGGCGACCGGATAACCACTTGATTTCTTCTGAAGCCTGGATTACGACCAGATAAGAAGTAAAGCATCGTGAAGCCTGGATTACGACCAAATAACGATAAAAGGACTGAAGCCTGGATTAGGACTAGATAACAGTGAGGGACACTGTGAAGCTTGGATTACGACCAAATAGCAGTCTACCCGGCCAGTTACTATGAAGCCCGGATTCGACCTGATATTAGTAGGCCTGAAAATCAAATGGAAACCAGGATGCAACTGGATAACCACTTGATTTCTTCTGAAGCCTAGATTTCGACCAGATAAGAAGTAAGGTATTGTGAAGCCTGGATTTTGACCAGATAGCAGTACAGGACACCATGAAGCCTGGATTCGACCAGATAATGGTATATTACATCGTGAAGCCTAGATTACAACCAGATAGCGGTAAAGACACTGAAGCCTGGATTACGACCAGATAACAGTGAGGGACACTGCGAAGCTTGGATTTCGACCAAATATCAGTTTACCTGGATAAATACTAAGAAGCCCGGAGTCGACCGGATATTAGTATGCCCTAAGTTCAAGTTGAAGCCCGAAGGCGACCGGATAACAACTTAATTCCTTCTGAAGCCTGGATTACGACCATATAAGAATTGAGAAATTGTGAAGCCTGGATTACAACTGGATAACAAGTTTAATCTCATCTCCCCAGTAAGTCACTGTAAAGCCTGGGTTACGACCAGATAGTAGTCGGTCTTATCACTATGAATCCTGGATCACGACTAGATAGTAGTTCATTTTCACCTCCTCGACCAAGAGACTATTCCCCGGTAGAATAACGGACGATCGAAGCTCCTAAATTTCTATTTCTCTCAAGACAAATATCAACATTCCCCAGCGTAGTCTTCCTCAACAACAGGTATACAGACTCTCGCTAAGGAATATCTTATGCGATCGACACTCCTTCGGATGGCATCTTTAAGCCCATCTCTTGTCATTCATTTCCAAATGGCATCTATAAGCCCATTCCCGATATCGCAAGACGGATACCACTTCATGCGAGTGCAAATTTCTGGGCACTCTAGTGTTCAATCATCTTCCACCTTCGGATCACGAAAAGCACGCAAGCCAATCTAAATCCTCAGGTTTAAGAAGATTGAACAGGGGAAGCTGTTGTACCCCAAAATTTGCCCTCCCATATTTCTCAAAATATTTCAAGAAAGATCCTCAAGTTGCTTAAGGAAGTCCAAAGGTTGACCAGACAAGCTCTCTCCTAAGGCAGTCTACCTCAAATTAGGGTTTCATATTGCACCAAGATACTTGAGTCCAAGGGAACCCAAATGCTCACCATTTTCCTAATATGTTCTCAAGATCATCCATGTCAAGTTTCAAGCCTTTCAGAGGAAGTTTGCTCAGTCAATTGTTCAAAGGTCTGAAAATCGACTGTGCTAGGGCAAAAGTCAAATGTGGCCCACATACAGTCAAACTTCAAGATTTTTGGTCAACATACTCATTTTGAAGTATCATTCATCATTTGAGCAAGGGTTGATCATGATTCATCAATGATTGCTCACAATTCATCAAAACCCAAAAGTTTCTAAATTAGGGTTTTGTAGGAAAAGTCAACTCAACTTTGACCAAGCATAACTTTTTCATACTTTATGAGAAATGACCCATACAAAGCTCATTTTGAATAGGATGCAATGCTCTACAATACATCCTCATCTCCCAAGTTCAAAATATGCACTCACAAGAAGTTATGAATTTGGACATTATAGGTCATTTTGAAAAGTCAACAAAAACACCCTTTTTGTCAAAGCTTCATACATGAACATGGAATACCAAATTTAGATGAGACCAAAAGGGTTGCTTAGAGGACATCTCAAGATTTCTAAAAAGTCCAAGAACACCTTCAAAGATTCAAAATTGAGGAAGTTGTGCATTGGTGAAGTTGACCTTTTTTGCAAAATTGTCAAAAGTCAATTATGCCTCAAATTGCAATTTTTGCTAAATGGGCCCAATCTTTTGCACTTGTTTTAAGTTGGTAGCATGGTCCAAGAGCCCTAGCTCTTTCCACTTGTCTTTATCTTATTTTTATTATTTATTTTGAATTTTATTTCAATTAAATCAATTTAAATCAAAACAAATCATGAAAAAATCAAAATCATTGAAACCTCAAGATCTTGTGCATGTTTCAGGTCCCATATACAGCTGGAAAGTGAATCAATTCCTGCAAGGCCTTTGTGTGCATGAAAAGATTAGTTTTGGACTATTTTTGGGAAGATATTCAAGTGAATCAAATCAAAATCAAAAGCCATAATGGATAAAGATTGAGAACACTTTTGCAACCCTAATCCAACCCTTGGTATATAGTATACAATTGCAGACCTAAAACAAAGGTTGGAGAGGCGTGAGAAGGCAAAACAAAACTTGGAAAAAATAAAAGAAAAGTGGTGATTCGATTTTGTACTTCCAGGCACTTTCAAGGTCCCCTAGCCATCTCATTCACTTCCTGGGATCACAAGCAAGCTATACCAATCAAGAACAAGGAGTTTCCAGCGCTATAACTCACTGTAAGTCAGCCACGACAATGGCTTCTTCTTGAAATCGAATTGCATGATTTTGGCATCTATAGCATGAAATATTTGTATATTCTTTCTCCTTGAAACATTTGAAAGCTATCTATTACATTCAATTGCATTTTTGTGGACTATCTCAGGAATTGCCATTATTAGGGTTTTATGCTTCGTTTTAGGATCTTTGTATGCAGGCAAAATTGGCCCCCATGAAGGGCATCATGATACTCAGAAGGCCAAGGCGGTTCGATTCATGGCATTAGATGTCATTTATAATGCCCATGGAAGATTTTGAAATGAGCCAGGGTTGTAGCTACGGACATATGTCCGTAGGTAAAAGTCTGTGACTTTTACCAACGGAGAGAGGACATGGATGATGGCGTGGCATTCCCTACTCATCCATTTGAATTTTCTCATGAATATTCCTTTATTTCGTTTGTTTTTAATATAATGATTATTTTTTATTTTGTATACAAAGAAAACACGCAGCGCAGTTGGTAGCAAGGTGAGTGGGAAAGGCTTTGGGGCCTGGGTTCGAATCCCAGGTCCCCCCATATTTCATGTTATTTTTCTTTAATTGATTAGGCGTGCACACAAAGCAGGGGGGTCACCATGCATCTTCAAGATTCAACCTTTGGATCTCTAGACGGCCAGATCTAAAGGCCATCAGATGAAGGGCCAGCATACGCCTTGGTCATCATGTAGCACTGGAACGGGCAAGTCAGTGTGGATCAATTGCTTCTTGGGCCAGAATTTCTAGCAACACACCCTTCTAAATTACTTTCTCAGGCCCATATCTCTTTCACTTTTCTTTTTATATTTTCTTATTTATTTATTTATTTATTTTTACTAACACAAAATTAATTCCTTTTTTTTAATAAAATCACAAAAATAATATTCTCATCCAATTAGATTTAGGATATTTATTTTTATACAAAAATTAATTGAATTAGGTTATTTAATTTTAAGGTAATTGTAACTATTTTGTAAATAAATTAAAACAAGTTAGAAATTAGGGTTTGTTTAGTTTTAAATTTTATCTTCTTTTTATTAAAAATAACAAAATACAAAAATAGGCCATGTAAATTATTTTCTTTTAATTTTATTTAATTACTAATTAGATTTATATTAAAAACCTTATTCTTTTTCTCAAAAACAATTACAAACAATAAAAATATTTTTTCTTTTAATTAGGATAGACGGGGTCAAAACCCTAAATTCCTTTCGTTCTTTATTCGCGCGCGCTTTAATTATTTTTACCATATTGATCTAATTGCTCACAAGTTGTAATAGATTAATTAGGACCTTTTACTTTCATTTATCGCTTATTTTCACAGGTTGTTTTTGGCTATGTAATTAATACCCGAAGCCTTGTAATAGCGTAACTTATTTTCCGCATTTTAATTTTCTGCAAATGTTAACTGTTAGATGTATGAATAATACGGATGCATGACAAGAATGTATGTAAACTTTAAAACGGTTAGCAAACCCTAAATGTGAAAAGATAATAAACTTTAAATTGAATCACTCGCGCATGCGCACTTCTAGGGTATACTCCCACTTAGGTTGCCTTCGTTAAACGATCATTGAGTATAGGATATTTTAGTGGTCACTCTCTTGCCAAAAGATCAAAGTTGCCTCGGAAAGGTTGCCTCAGATTTGTTGCCTCGAATATTGATCTTAAGACATTAGGGTTATTACTAAGACGTCCTAACATTGCTTTAGTGATCATACGTCCCTTTTCGAATTGACCCTTGAAACTCCAACGACGGTGCTACCTACTTACTAATAGTAGGATAACGTTGTCTAAAGGAAACGAACATAGAACAATTCTTTTTTTTTCCGAGTAGGTAGATTAGTTCTTAAGTACTTGCTCAATCCAAACAAACTTTTTCACACTTACACTTTTCAAACAAAATTTTCAAAAACAACTCTATAACACTCTTGAAGACAGAAGCAAGGGTTAAATCGAAGTCAAAAACTTTTTCAAATCAAGCACACATAAGCAATTTTGAAAATGATGAGCAAGTACCTAAGAGCCCGTGGAAAACCACGGATAGAAAGGGTGCTAATATCTTCCCTTTCTATAATCTACCCCCGTACTCAAAATCTCGAAAAAAGGAATTTTTCTGTGCTTTTTTCCTTTCCAGTTGGATAAAATAAAAGTCGGTGGCGACTCTTGCTTATCGCGACATTTTGCAAACACAAACGCAAAACGCAAACCAACATTTCAAAATAGTCCGGTTCTGGCCACCGTATCACAAAGCACCTAGGAACTAATCTACCTACTCGAAAAAGTTCTATTTGTTTTTCCTTTTAGACAATGCTATCCCATTATTGAGAAATAGGTAGCATCGTCATTGGAGTTTTTTAGGGATATTCGAAGGGACAAATACGATCACAAAAGAAATGTTAGGAAATGTTAGTAATCATCCTAAACCCTTAAAGATCTTTTTCCGAGGCAACATCTGAATGGGTCATTTTAGATCTTTCGGGGGAAGAGGACAACCACTAACAAACCCTATACTTCATGACCGTTTACCGAAGGCAACCGGAGTGGGGCAAACCCTATGAGTGAGCATGTGCGAGTGTATGTTTTCAGTTAATTTATCTTTGCATATTTAGGGTTTTCTACCGTATTAATTTTCAATTTGTCTTTCCATACAATCCTATTAACATACATCTAAGCAGTTTATAGCTTGCGGAAATTAAAGCGAGAAAGTTAAAGTCCTAACTATTACAAGGCTTTTGCAGATACATAATTATTTTGACCGAAAATAAAGATGCGTAATTGAAACCCTAATTACTATTACAAACTCGGAGCAGTTACAATAATAATAAAAAAGGAAATTAAAAAAAATACGCAGTGAATTAAATGCGAGAATAAATTAAGAAACCTAGAAAATCAAGTTGAAAAAGATTTAGGTTAGTTTTTGAGAAAAAATTAATTAGGTTATGTACAAATTAAACCCTAATTTCTAATTGATTTAAATTATGAAAAAAAATGAATTAAATTGCCCTAAATTAAATTAAACTAATTAGTTAAGGAAATAAAATATTTTTTTATGAAAAAAATGATTTTTTAATGTTTTTTGTGATTTTTTGATTAAATAAAAAAAGATGATTTTTTGGGTTATTTTGTAAAGGAAAATAATTAGTAAAATAATTAGTAAAACAATTAAAAAAATTAAAATAGAAAAGAAAAGAATGGGCCTGTATTTGCTGAATTGGGGTGTAATGTTGAATTGTTTAGGCCCAATGGCTGGTCAGCCCAATCCTTGTGCCTGATTCAGTGCCCTCTCTTTCTGATGGTGCACCATGGTCATCCCTTGATGGGCGTTGGATCTGGATTAGTGATGATTCATTGGCTGGATGGTTGGAGTGCATGGAAGGCACTTGGCTGTGTTGTGTACAAGATCGTGATAATTATGTGATGATTCTTGGAGCTTTGGGGCGTGCAACTGGTTAGAGATTGTTCTGGAGATGTCCAGGAGTGTGTCAAGAGCTTTGGAATGGCTTGAATTGACCTATAGGTTAGAAAACAATTCACCATTTTTTGTCAATTTTTTCAGTTTTGTTTCCATCTTTCACGACCTTCAATCCTTCTCCTTTTGGCTTGGGTATGTTCTATATATGTAGTAGAACTGATTAGGTTAACAAAAACAAATTAAATCTCTGTGAATCATGGAAATTGGATTTGATTTTGCTCTTGTATTATATCTTTCCAAAACAAGCATAATCGTGTCAATTTTGCTTCAATCATCCCTTTCACAATTTGATATGATATGCCAGCCTAATTGGATTTGATTCCTACAAAAAATCAGATCAAAAATCAATCTTTTATATTTTTTGTAATTTATTTGATTTAATCTAACTTTTAATTAAAAAAAATCAAAATAAAATAAATAATTAAGAAAATAATATATGGAGGATGATTTGGGTCATGGACCATGTTTCCAACAAGATACAATCATGAAATGCTAGGCCCATTTGATAAAAAAATATATTTTTGTGCACATTTGACTTTTGGCAATTTTGCAAAAATTGTCAACTTTGACAAGGCATATCTCCTACAGTTTTAACCCTAGAGAGGTGTTCTTGTACTTTTAGAAATCTTAGTATGTCCCCTAAGCAAACCTTTTGGTTTCATCTCAATCGGGTCTTCCATGTTCATGTAAGAAGCTTTGACCCAAAAGGTATTTTTGTTGACTTTTCAAAAGGACCTATAATGTAGAAATCCATATCTTTTGATGAGTGCATATTTTGAACTTGTGGGATGAATATGAGTTGTAAGGAATTGCATCCTCTTCAAAATTAGCCTTCGATGAAAAATTTCTGATAAAGTATGAAGAAGTTATGCCTGGTCAAAGTTTGGTTGACTTTTATTGTGAAACCCTAATTTAGCAACTTTTGGGTTTTGATGAATTTGGGGGAATTCCTTGAGGAATCATGATCAACCCTTGATCAAATGATGGATATCTATTCAAAATGTTGATGTTGACCAAAAATCTTGAAGTTTGACTGTATGTGGGACACAGTTGACTTTTGACCTAGTATAGTTGATTTTCATGCATCTGGGTAATTGACTGAGCAAACTTCTTATGCAAGGCATGGAACTTGACATGGATGATCTTGAGAACATATTGGAACCATGGAAGGCATTTGGGACCTTTGGACTTCACACATCCTGATGAAAATGGAAACCCTAATTTGAGGCTTGTTGCCTTAGAAGGAGGATTTGTCTGGTCAATCCTTCGTCATCCTTGAGCAATTGAGGACCTCTAGAGACATGTCTTGAGTAAAATGAGAGAGCAAATTTTGGGGTACAACAATAAGTAAACGGATCTATAGCCACCCCATTGGTAAGGTAGCGCGTTGGTAACCAAGAGGGCGTGGGTTCAACATCCAGCGCGCTACCTTTTGTTTATTTTTCACATTTTCACTTCTTTTTTTGTTTCAGCAAGCAGCGCCTGGGCCTCCACATTGGGCTTTCCACTTTTTTGCTTTTTTTAAACCTCGTGACTACTTTTGCACCTCTGGCCCATTTTCTTTTATTATTTCTTTTTTTTCTTATTATATTTTATTTCTTTTTTTTATTATATTTTTATTATTATTATTATTATTGTTATTATTTTTATTTAATGAGAAAAATATAAAAATATTTTTTATTTTATTATCTACACTTATTTATTTCATTTTCTCTATAAATGCAAAAAGACTAAAAAAACATTCTCTTAAGAAAATAAATTTCTTTTTTTTAATAAATATTTAGACTTAAGTTTATTTATTATTTTATTTTATTTTAAATTAAAATCAATTTAGAATTAGGTTTCTTTTAATTAATTAATTTTCGTTTCATTTTTATTAACTTAAAACCTTTCATATAAAAAACCCTAAAAAATACTTTTTTTAAACCTAATTTTCTTTTCTTAACTAATTTAGGTTTAATATTATTATCTTTAATTAATTATTTTTCCTTCTTAGACATTAGGTTAAAACCCTTAAAAAACCAAAACAAAATCATTTCTTTTTTTTCATTTACATTCTTGCATTATTTCCTTTTCAATTTTGTACAATATTCAATATGGTTGTAATAGATAATTAGGTTTAATTTTCTTGCAAATCCCCATTTGTAAATTTGTACACCCCCTCCCCTAATAATGTAATAGCGTAGAATATTTACTTTCTGCAATTTATTGCTTTATATAAATGCTAGTAATTAGGGTTTGTGTGGAAAGATAAAATCAATGCTTAGAAAACCCTAATACAAGACAAATCAAGCATGAAAAAGATACACTTGCACACTTTGCACCTCTAGGGTTAACTCCACTTGTTGATTTGAGAAATAAATGGTCATAATACGCATGTAAGACGTCTTAGCAAAAACAAACAAAAATACAAGATCATAGTCCCTCGATGACGCTACAAATGTTGCCTTACGAATGATCGTAGTACCTTAAAGAAAATTCTAAGATATCTTACAACATTGTTATTCATGACTATACGACGACCCTTGCCCGTCCCTTTTACATCCAAAGATAAGGTTACTTACCAATCCATGGTAAAATAACAATGTCAACGGAAAGAGGAAATAAACAAGAAAGACTTTTGAGTAGGTAGAATGTTCCTAGTTGCTTGCTCATTTTCAAACCAAAACATCCTTGCTATTTTCAAAACAAACACCAACACTTTCAAAACATCTTTCAAACTTGAAACATTTTCAAAAGATCAACACTTTGTATACATTCTTACGAATGAGAATTATTACAAAGTTTTCCTAAACGATGGCGCCTTTTCAAAACACTTTCAAAAACCACACAAAGCACATTTTCAAACAAAAGCAAGTGATCTAGCAAGCAACTAAGAGCCCGTAGATAACTACAGATGAAAAGAGTGCTAATACCTTCCCTTTTCATAATCTACCCCCAAACTCAAGAAAAGATCTCTAAAGGTCTTTCCTATTCTTTTCAGCCTTTCCTTTTGGATAAAAGAAAAGTCAATAGCGACTCTTGCTATCCGCACAATTGCGATCAAACTCAAAACAACCAAGTCAGTTCTCCCACCGTGTTACAATGGGTCTCAAAGCTGCTATTGACCTGAGGATTAAGTTCTTGAGCATTTTTGGGGATTCAGCCTTGGTAATAAGTCAAATCAAAGGGGAGTGGGACACGAAGCACCCGAATCTCATCCCTTATAATGAACATGTGCTGACATTGCTTCCACACTTTGAAGAGGTCACCTTTGAACATTTCCCACAAGAAGAGAATCAGTTAGCGGATGCGCTAGCTACTATGTCGTCTATGTTCAAGGTCAAGTGGGACAACGAAGCTCCTCGGATCACTATTGAGAGGTTGGATGAACCAGCATACTGCTATGAGATTGACATTGAAGAAGTAGAAGACAAACCTTGGTTCTATGAAGTGAAGAGGCATCTTGAGGCTCAAGAATATCCTCAGGTGGCATCTGTCAATGATAAGAAGTTTCTGAAAAGGTTCTCTGCAAAGTTCTTCCTCAGTAACAGAATCCTCTACAAGCGCAATCATGACTCTACTTTACTTCGGTGCATAAACAAGAGTGAAACAGAGAGGATTATGGAAGATGTACACGAAGGTACCTTTGGCACCCACTCTAGTGGACACACCATGGCTAAAAAGATCTTACAGGAAGGATAATATTGGTCCACCGTGGAAGCAAATTGTTATCATCATTCCCGAACTTGTCACAAATGCCAGATCTATGCTGATAAGTACATGTACCTCAGGTTCCCTTGAACGTCTTGACGGTTCCCTGGCCCTTAGTAATGTGGGGCATTGATATGATCGGAGAGATTAGGCCCACCGCTTCCAATGGGCATTGCTTCATCCTAGTGGCCATTGATTACTTCACGAAGTGGGCTGAGGCTGCCTCTTTTGACATTGTTACCAAGAATGTTATGGCACGGTTTATCAAGTATAACCTGATTTGTCGGTATGGTGTGCCAGAGAGAATCATCATAGACAATGGTACGAATCTCAACAATATAATGTTCACCAAACTCTGTAAATAATTCAAGATCCAGCATCATAATTCTCCCACTTACCGACCGAAGATGAATGGTGTTGTGGAGGCTGCTAACAAGAATATCAAGAAAATCATACAGAAGATGACGGTGACATACAAAGACTGGCACGAGATATTACCATATTCTCTTCATGGTTACTGCACCTCATCACGTACGTCAACAAGGGCAACACTTTATTCTCTGGTATATGATATGAAGGTTGTCCTACCTATTGAAGTCCAGATCCCTTCTCTGAGGATCATGAAGGATGCGGGTTTGAACGAAGACGATTGGATCCAAAATCGACTTGATCAACTGAATCTGATTGATGAGAAAAGGCTTACTATTGTTTGTCATCGTCAAATGTATCAAAAACAGATGATCAAGGCTTTCAACAAAAAGGTCAGACGTCAAGTGTATCAAGTGGGTGATCTGGTAATCAAGTGCATCATACTGCCGCAAGGTGATCCCAGGGGAAAATGGACTCCCACATACGAGGGACCATTTGTAATCAAAAGCATATTTTTTGGTGGAGCCATGATTCTGACCACAATGGATGGTGACCACCTTCCTCACCCTGTTATAGCTGACATAGTGAAAAAATACTATGCATGAATAAATAACCGCTAGGTTGACTGGCCTAGGAAAAAATGAGGGCATCCCGGTGAACCCAAAGGGTTCAGACAAAATTTAGGGATAAATACAAAAAAAAGAATTTGTACACCTGGAAAGTCGAAAACCTGAAAAGGCGGCTTAGGCAAAAAAGGTATCTCGGTGGACTGGAAACCCGAAAGGGCGGTCCAGGAAAAAGTTAGGGATTTTAAGCGTATAACTATGTCCCATTGGATCATCTTGTGACAAGACTTCAGTATCGACTATCAAGCTCAAACGGTACTAATCAATCCAGTCAGCTTCGAACAAGTAGCAAAGTGATGAGACGCTCGAAGACATAGGGGAAATAACATGATTAAAACTCAATGGGATTATTACACTGTTTACAGTTATTTCTGGTAAACAACCGCTAGTCCTCCAAACTATCGAATAATCTTACTGACTGTTATTCAATCTCTCTGGTAACTCGCAGGATCGACTAGATTGATCCTAGGATGTATTGGTCATTAGGATAACTCTCATTATAGAATTGGTATTCATGGTTGGTATTTAGAATGTTGTGTAGGTGTTTAACTTACTTCGATTACTCTATTAAAGATCTAAAGGCGTGATCAAGTAAATGTGCGCGAAACTAAATTGCATGAATAAAGTTCAATTGTAAAGACATGTAAAACTGCATAAAAGACAAGTAAACGACTTCGAAGCATAATAACATGTAATGTAAAATATTCTCTGGAATGTAAAAGATTCGAAATATGAAGAAAGCGTTTAAATGCAAGAAAACAGTAAAATGACTTTAAGTGAAAAAGGTGTTCGAATGATAAAAGCTTGAAGATAAAGGCATGAAATGTACAACAGTTTCTGAAATGTAAAGTATTTGAAATGGAAAGAAATCATTTAAATGTAAGGCATCAGTAAAAAGACTTCGAATGAAAACATTTTAATGCAAAAGCTTTTGAATGGTATTGACATGAAGATAAAGGAAAATACTGGAAATGATAAAGAGTTTTTATTAAATCATAAACACTTGGTGTCATCATACGTACATTGCTCGTGCATTCGTTTCCCTAGCCATGTGGTATTTTGAATGTTTACTAAGTTTTTTATACAATAGATATGACACACGAAATCCTAATGCTAAGACTTCTATTTATACTACTTCGACCATAACGGTCTTGCTATAAGATTCTGCCACGTTCAGAACATACAGAGCAATGCCTCTTTCTAGTTTCCACGCGTCTTCGAATGCTCCAGCGCATATATTTCAAATTTCGAACATCCCGCTTGCATTTGAATTTCAAATGTTTTAGCACTTCTTCGCTTCGAACGCATTTCTTGGACACAGCCTTGTTAACATTTCGAGACTTCTTTGAATATATTCTCATAACTGTCACTCGAAGCTCCAGGCTTTGATATGCCCATTCGAAGCACTACTTTTACCATTTCGAAACATGACATCTTGCTTTATTCCAATCGAAACGTCCAATTTGCTTTGCTTCTAATAATATCATCAAAATATTCAGCCAACAAAATGCCCCTTTAAAATATGTATTTCGATTCCTTTGAGAAATACTTATTTTAAACATATACACAAGATTTTGATGCGACCTTCGAATCATCGTAACATTTATTGCATATGACTCCAGTCACGTCAATCACAACGCTTTTCAGATTCCTTAACCACCTTGAACCATTTCACAGCATGGTGCAGTTACAAAACAATGATTATCTTTAATCACGCCTATTACCAATATTGACTTTACGCCACCTCCTCATCAAACCAACCCACGACTACCATGTATCACAATATTACTCAGTGGATGCTTAAACTTCCACACTATAAAAAACCATCAACTTAGTCTTTTCTTTTCTTCCCACATTCTGAATCTTTTCTTCCTCTTTTCTCACCGAAACCCTAAACTTCCAACATTCTTCCCACAATGTCTTCTTCAACTTCATCTCAACTGAAAAAGGCTTCCAAAAAGAAAGGAAAGACCACAGGAACCACAATGGAAAGCAAGGTTGGCACCTACCAAGGTCAATCTGTTCTTGTTCCCCAGATGATCTCAAAAGAGAAGGAAATGCTTTATGCATCCCAAGTACTAATTCCTACTAACGCCGCTGGCAAGAGGTTAGCTTTAATGGGCCCTCTTACAGTCTTTGAAATCTTAAAAGACACCAGAAAAATTTTCCCTGTTTGTTATAATTTCAAACCTCTGTTTAATAAAATGGATACCCCTAAGACAATAGAGTCTTCTGATTCAACCACCATGGAAAGTCCAATCATTCCCCCTAAGGACCCTTTTGTACTAGATTATGTAAAGAGTAACTTCAAACCATTTCGATCTTGCCCCACCTCCGACACAGCTTATCACAACTGGTTTAATAAGGTAGAAGCTAAGAAATCCCAGCAATGGGAATAATTAGGCATTTACAACTTGATTAAGCTATCGAAACCAGGTTTTACTTATAGCCACCCATTGTTATTCGCGTCCCTATATTTCTGGGACAGTACTTACAATACTTTCCATCTCCCTGGTGGAATGATTACACCCACCTTTTTTGACATAGCAGCCATTATTGGGTTATCACCAATAGGAGAAACCTATATTCCTGACAATGAAGAGCATTCGAGTATTATTGACTTTGAAGTCAAGCTAGCTAGCTTTTCAAAGTTTATCAGCCACTATCACACTGAAGGAGACAGTGTGTCGGATGTGGAACACATTGCTTTCCTTACTTTATGGTTGTCAAGGTATGTCTTTTGCAGCAGATCCCTACAGGTAGCCAGTAGGTTTATTCCTCTAGCTAGAGATTTGCATGAGAATCGGAGGGTGTGTTTAAGAGAACTGCTATTAGTTGATCTTTACGAAAGTCTAAGGTCAGCTGTTTCGAGTCTGAAATCTCACACCTCCAAGAACATCCTGCTAGCTGGCCCTTTCTGGTTACTCCAGTTATGGCTAAATGCCATGTTCGAACCTTCACTATCAACTGCCAATACTATTGCTGAACAAGACCCAGAAATAGCGGATAGAATCATCGAAGGCACTAGGCTGCGAAGACTAACCCCAAACGATGATAAGGATGACTTCAAAGTTCTCTTCTCAAAATATATCATGATATTATCCAAGAGGCATAAATTCGAAGAGACCATGGCGCCTTTTGCTTCAAGGGCTCATGGACCCTCATGGTTCACCATGGCTCTCTCAGAAGCTGTTAAAAGCAAAGAAATTCAAGATGTATGAAGAGCCTTTTTGCTACCCAGACTAATCTCTTCACGAATTACTCCTGCTAAGAATCAAATTTTCCTTTTTGCTTATCAACCCAACTTCGTTTCGAGACAATTTGGCTTGTGCCAACTAATCCCTGAACCCCTATTCCAAACGGAAAATGCCATCACCTCTGGGAGAACCTTCAAGGCAAGAGAAGCCAAACTACAGCAGGAACAATACCAAGGCTTCGCCCATTTTAAACTAATAACTTTCGAACCTACACAACTTACATCAAAGGGGTTTCTGGAATGGTGGACAAAGTTCTATCAGACTTATATGTTCGATACTCTTATTATTCAGCAGAAACTAACTGATGCATTCGATGTGCAGGTACAATCCAAGAAAGGTATGTTCACTCATGCCAAAGAGATTAAGGCTTTTCAAAATTATTTTGAAACTACTTATGATCCCACACACTTGGAATCCACTGTGCATCAAGCGGCTGAGACCTTGAAGGAAAAATTCAAAGAAAAAGTTTCTAAGTTAAAACTTCCTTCAGGGTTGTCACCTGAGGATAGGTATAGGTTGGCATTCGAAATGCATCCACCTAAATTTCCTAGATTACCTACCTCAGAACTGGCTCTGGCTTGGTTTCCTCCATACCCTTGGTGGTTCACTTGCAAAGAAATGTTCAAATATCTTCAAAAGAAACCAAAGCCATCTGAGACTGTGACATGGGCTCGACATTGGCTCCACGATTTCCCAGGACATCTTCGCTATGACCTTTCTGCCATGTCGATTAAATCTGATCAAGGCACAGGTGCGAATGCTTGGGAAAATCCCAAATGTTTCTCATTTTCTATATTTTTAACTTTTGCCTTAATTGTTTCGATTTTCAGCAATCAGGATAAAGACTGCTGCTTCAAAGTCAAAAGAAGGGAGCGCCTCTCAGGCCTCTGTCGAAACCATTGATAATGTGACTCTGTCCAATCCAACAACAATTACTGCAACAACAACAACAACAACACCAGTAATAACCAGTGCTCCAACTCCACAGGTAATCACTTAGCCTTGATGTTTCGAATACACTAATGTTTCATGATTTGCATCTAACTTATTGTTTAAATCTTTTCAGACCAACAAACTTCCGCCAACCACTCCAAAGAAGCGAAAAACAAACACTACTGGGGAAGACCCCAAGGCTGGAAGGAATTTACCAGCTGCTTCGAAGAAGAAGCAGAAGAAGGAAATTTCCAAAAGTGTTGTACCAACTAGTGTCTCTGGACTCAATTCCAGGGATGCTGCTCCCTCACCTAAATCCAAAATTTCATCTTCGACCTCCAACATAATGTTGGAACGCATAGCTAGCAACCTCTCTTCTGAGAGTCCACAGGTAAATTGAACTTTAAATCTTTGACAAAATAATTATTCATTACCTTGGTGCATGCTTTTAATATTCTTTTGCCTCTTGCAGGATATTTTGAATCCAGCTCTTACCACTTCGACTTCACCATCAAAAACTGCCGCTCCGATCAACTCTTCTCCTCAAGGGGATTCCAGCAATCTTGTATAGAACAAAGGTTCTTCCAATATGGCGGTTCTGGCTGGGGATTCTGAGCAGCAAGATGATCAGAGTACTTCTCCTCCTCTAAAAGAAACAAATGAAGCAACGCTTCATGAATCTGCAGAGACTTTACAAAGAACTTCTCTTCAAAAGTCCCCTCTTGAAACCCTTCAAGAGGATCCAAAGGACACTCACGCTGAAGAAGAGAAAGCTGATTCTGATTAAAGAAACGAAGAATCTGCAGAAGAAGGGTCTGAGGAAGGAGATGCCAATGATGGTTCGACTGCTGGGACAGAGTCAGATGCAAATAGCAGCAAGAACGAAGATATCGAAGTGGTGGATTTGGATGACGATGAAGAAGATAATGAGCATGAAACGAATGAAGGTGACGGTGACGCGACCAATAAACCCATGGAAGTCGAAATGGATGTGACTCCCCTGCGCGTGGAACTCCCTCAACCGTCTCTATCCCGAATGACTGAAGAGGAGCTTGCTCTCCTGAGACGAAATGACCCTATTGGATACATGAAGGCGAAGCTGGCTCAAAGGGATATTCCACCTACTAGGGCTGGCACAAGTTCGACTATCCATCTGTTGCCCACAGATGATAGAATTGTACTTCTTAACAAGATCAGGAGGACAATTCTTGATGTGGGTTTGTTCGAAGTGCTCAAACAGGATAGCACAGCTTGCTACACTATGAAGGAGTTGCTTACAAAAGTCAACCTTGCTACCTGCTCCTTGCCAGTTAGCACTATCTTGTTCGATCTTTAATCTTTGCTGGACAACGTGACTGGGTACCTTCTCCAAGATGAATTTGCTGCCAGAAAGATTCAAGAAAAACGAACTGCAATGGATGCTGCTTATGAGCATGCTTCGAAACTCTCTCAAGAAGCTAAGGATCAAGCCATGGATCTAAAGCAAGCAAAAACTGATTATGAGGCTCGAGCTGAGTCCATCCTTCTCTGGGAAAGGCAAATTCAGGAACTTCAACAGAAGGTTAAAGAGGCTCAAGAACAACAATTAGCCTACGAAACCAATACTGCTGGTAACCAATTCGAAGAGCTCCTCAACAAGGGGATTGCAGAAATGGAAACTGCAGAACAACTCAAAGGAGAAGTGGCTACCTTAGAGGGAGCAAGACGTTTTGCTCAACAAAGGCTTGAGTCTTTTCGAAGTACCTTTAACAGATTGAAGAATAATTCCTATTTCTAAATCTTAGTGTTGATTTGGTTAAAATTTGGTTTTTTGTATGTAACATTTGAACAACGCCATTTTGGCAACCCTATATTGCCATTTTGGCATTTTTATGATATTCTGATTACATTGTTACTATTCGAATCTCCTGTAGGCGTGGCTTATATTTCTTTAAATATTTCCCATTAACCTTTAGGATACGTTTATCCTCCATCAGCTCTTCGATTTCATATGCATTGTTTGAGAATACCTTTATTATTCGAAAAGGCCCTTCCCAATGAGGTGACCATTTACCTAACGTTTTATTTTTCTTGTCCATGGGCAATATGACTTTCCAGACTAAGTCATTAATAGTGAATGCTTTTCTTTTCACCCTTTTGTTATATGTCCTGGCCACTCTTTCTTTTTGTCTCATCAAGATTTCCGATGCATGTAATCTAACTTCGTCCAACTCAACTAACTCATTCATCATCATCTCCCAATATAATGCAGCTGGAATTTCGTTTTGTCTTTGAATTCGAACTAATTGTAGATGAATTTCTACTGGCAGAACTGCATCATGACCAAATGTGAGTTGGAAAGGCGTGGTGTTAGTAGCTTCTTTAGGAGATGTTCTACAGGCCCATAGTATTTGGTCCAAAGTTTTGTGCCAGTTCCTTGGCTTTTTACCAATATGTTTCTTAATTAACCCTATTATCACTTTATTAGCTGCTTCGACCTGACCATTTGCTTGAGCATAATATGGCGTTGATGTTAGTAATATAAACCCCATTTCTTGAGCAAATTCTTGCATCTTTCTACCAGTAAACACAGAGCCTTGGTCTGTGGTTATGCTCTCTGGCAATCCGAACCTATAGATAATTTGTTTCTGTATAAACTCAATAACAGCCTCTTGATCAGCAACTATTAATGGTATTGCTTCGATCCACTTGGTAAAATAATCTATTCCTACCAAGATATATTTCTGTCCTTTAGACGAAGCAGGATTTATTTCTCCTATTAAATCCAATGCCCATCCTCTAAATGGCCATGGTTTAATGATTGAATGTAACTCACTTGCAGGGGCATGTTGAATCCCTGCATGTTTCTGAAATTCTTCACAACCTTTAGCCAAGTCTATACAATCTTTGAGCATGCTGGGCCAATACATGCCATATCGAAATAACAGCCATTTCATTTTATGACCTGCTTGATGTGCCCCACATGCCCCCATTGTGGACTTCTGACAATGCTAAGTATGCCTCACTTTCTCCTAGGCACTTCAGTAATACGCCTTCTTGGGTCTTTTTGAACAATTCGTTTCCCATGAGGACATATGACAATGCTCTATATTTTATCTTCCTATCAACATTCAGAGTTGGGTTTGTTAAATAACTCATAAGTGGACTTCGCCAATCTGCATCTGATAAAGTGTTTATGGCTAATATTTCGAATCCCTGTTTCTCAGCATAACCCAATTTCATACTCTTTAGATCTGATGGTGTGAATCTAGTAGCCATAACTCTACCCCTTAATTCAACTAAATCCTCAAAGTTTCTGGCATAAACTTTATAACCTGAAGCCAACTGTGCTAAGTCATTTGCTTCTTGGTTTTCTATTCTTGGTATATGTTGAATATCCATGTATTCAAATTTTCTAAGTAGCCTGTTAACTATGACGAAGTATATCATCAGGTTTTCCTTTATGCATTTATACTCCTTTGTTATTTGCTTGACCACTAATTCTGAGTCTCCTTTAATTTCGACTCTAGTTTCCCCCAATTCCAACAAAGATTCAAGTCCAACAATGAGCGCTTCATACTCAGCTTCGTTGTTCGAGCAACGAGGACCATCTAATTTATACTTGAATTTTGTTGGAATTCCTTCAGGAGAAATTATAAGGACTCCAACACCACTTCCATTCCTGTGGGTCGAACCATCAAAGTATAATTTCCATGGTTGCATTTCGACGTAACTCATGACAGTCTGCTCAACCAATGAATGGTCCACAATGAAATCAGAAATCACTTGGCCTTTCACAGCTTTTAAAGGCATGAAAGTCAAAGAATATTCTGTTAAGGCTAAAGCTCATTTACCAACTCTGCTATGCATTATTGGTTTCGAAAGCATGTGTTTAATGACATCGAAATGAGATGAAACATAAACATCAACAGGCTTTATATAATACTTGAGTTTCGTACAAGAGAAGTACAAACAGAGACATAGCTTTTCTAAATTGCTATATCTGGTCTCTGCATCATTCAATACTCTACTTAAATAGTATATGGCTCTTTCGATGCCATTGCTATCTTCTTGTGCTAACATACTACCTATACTAACTTCAGAGGCATATATGTACAATTTCATGGGCTTTCCCCATGAAGGTGGAGACAAGATGGGAGGCTGAGAGAGGTATCTTTTTATCTTGTCAAATGCCTCCTGGTGGACTTCGTTCCATTCGAAGGCCTGGCCTTGCTTTAAACGAAGCAACGGAGAGAAAGCTTGGGTTCTTCCACTCAGATTCGAAATGAACCTTCTGAGAAAGTTAATCTTCCCTAGCAAAGATTGTAACTCCCTTTTTGATGTAGGTGCTTTCGTCTCCATTATGGCTTTGGTTTTGTTTTGGTTGATCTCAATTCCTTTCTTGTGGACCACAAAGCCAAGGAAATCTCCAGCCTGCACAAAAAATGCACATTTAAGGGGATTCATCTTTAAGCCATGTTTTCTCATTCGTTCGAATGATTGGCTCAAATGATGCAAATGGGTTTCTGCATATATAGATTTGATGACTATATCATCAATATACACCTGCATAAAGGTTTTAATGAAATCATGGAAAATCGAATTCATTGCCCTTTGATAAGTTGCCCCAGCGTTTTTTAAACCAAAAGGCATCACCACCCATTCGTAGGTGCCTAAGGCTCCTGGGTAACGAAATGCTGTCTTGGCAACATCTTCTTCAGCAATAAAAATCTGATTATACCCAGAGTATCCATCTAACATACTCAAGTATTCGAATCCTGCAGCAGAGTCTACTAGCATTTCTGCCACAGGCATGGAGTACTCATCCTTAGGGGTTGTAGTGTTTAAATCCCTAAAATCTATGCAGATTCTCAAAGAACCATTTTTCTTAATAACAGGTACTATATTTGCTAACCATTCGACATACCTTGTGGTTCTGATGAATCTGCAACGCAGCAACCTTTCGATCTCAGCTTTAATCTTTGTGAGAACCGCTGGTGCGAATCTTCTAGGAGTTTGCTTGATGGGCTTCTTGCCATCTTTGATTGGAAGTCTGTGTTCGACTAACTCCCTCTTTAAACCAGGCATTTCGTCATAATCCCATGCGAAGCAATCTTTGTTTTTCTTGAGGACTTCGATCACTTCCTGCTTGAGGCCTGGGCTAAGTTTTGCACTTATGTAGGTTATTCTTTTCGTGTTTTCATCCCCTAAGTTCACTTCTTCGAGTGGATCCTGCGCCAACATTTTGGCACCTGAGTCTATGGGGTCCCTTTCGAAACCTAAGGGTTCTTTATCATAGATGGCGTCCAGCCTTTGATCTATCTCAAGTTCTTTAAAGGGTGGGCCTTTCGAGCCATCCCCACTTATTTCGTTCATCTTCACAGCCAGTTTATTCATTTCAGCCTCTAAGGCCTCCTTTGATTTGTTCTCAGCCATATAGGCCGAAATCCTTTCGAAAAAGGAGGACTCAGTCATGAGTAAGGTTGTCGAATTCCCAGCCTGCTGGCCGTCTTTGTATAGTACTTTCGACTCCTTCGTCGTCACTGATTATTCTTCTATCCCAGTATAGGCCATCATGGCGAAGGGTCATATAGTAGTGGGCGTTTCTGGTTTCGTTGATTTCATCATTTGGGACACAAGGAGCAATCTTTGCCAGATGTTTGTCATAATTCCTCTTGTCAACTAAGTTGACTGTTGACATGAAGTAAATATGGTCTGCTTCAATGTTTTCCACGATCCCATCTTCTCTCCATAAAACTAATCGCTGGTGCATTGACGAAGGAACTGCCCCTACGCCATGGATCCACTCCCTTCCCAGCAACAAGTTGTAGTTGGCCTTGGCTTCGATCACCATGAACATGGTGGGCCTACAGCTTGAGCCTATTGTCAAGTCCAATTGAACCACCCCCAGTGTTTTGCCTACTTTCCCTTCATAATTGGATAGAACCATATTGTGGGGCTTGATGTCTCCTTCGCGTATTTCTAACCTTTTCAGCATGAAAGGGGGTATTAAGTTGACTGCAGCACCCCCATCCACTAGAACCTTATTCACGCCATGGGCACCAACCTTTGCCCGAATAAATAGTGGCTTAAGATGGTTCTTCATAGCTGGTTCTGGACGCTCGAGGAACGCATTCTGCTCCTCGACAGCCCCATTGTCCATCACATAGTAGCACACAGGCCTATGCTTCATCAGGTCTATGGTATCTTCTTCCTCATATTCATCAATTTCAGTTTCCTGTCCAAACTCACAGGGAAGCACAGATACCACGTTGCAGTTGAGGTTGAACGAAGACTCCCCCTCTGATTCGAAGTTATCCGTTATCATATCTTCGTCTTCTTCTGGACCTGGAGTGTATTCCTTTGGTTCATCTAGTTGTACTTCAGAAAAGAGCCTCCTATTAACTGGGGGTTTGTCTTCAGTTTGATTTTTTGGTGTGGGTTTGTTGGTGCTAGATTCACCTTGGTTCTTTGTTGAAGTTGCCCCTTTATTTGCCACAGCTTCCCTCTCAGCCTTTCGAATCCTCTGTTGCCTTCGCCACTGGGATCTTGACATGGGGTTTCTTCCTTTGTAATTCTCTAATCTCACCTCTTCCCTCTTTGCTATGTTGAATTGCCTTCTATATGTCATAGCATGGCGTGCGTTTCGTTCAGCGTTTCTCCATTTGTCTTTGCCTTTGTCATTTCTGACTTGCAGCCATCTGTCTGTTGGCACTTCAGCAGGGAGCTTGAACGTCACTCTTCGAGCACCCTTGGGATGAGGATTATCAGGCCTTCGTTGTTTGTATTTGCTATCGAAACGTGGGCCCATCTGAACAGTTTCTTGATGGTTCCAGCAAGGGGCGAAGGGGACTGTTTCGAAGGCTCTGGCCATGCTTTGATCATACACAACAGAACACCTTGGGCATATCAAGCATCTGGTTGCCCCTTTGTAGCAGCGAAACACAAATTCCAGCAAACTTTCTCCAGCCTTAGGATAACACCTGAATAGTTGGTTATCCTGGCGCCAGTTGTTGCCAGTTCGCGCCCTCTGTACCCTCTCGAAGTTCGCAGCGATTCTCTGATTGCAGAGGATGCTGCACCTAGGGCATAGTATCATTCTTGTATCTCCCTTGTGGCACATCATGAGGTAATCCTTGAGACTAGCATTTCCAGCATGATTATCCTCTATTTTATACTTCTCTTTTTCTAAGTATCTCTCTACCTCCTCCATCTCAGAGCAAGGTCTCTCCATATCCACCATGTTTACCTCAACATCCTCCCCCTTAGCGTCATCATCTCCACATCATGTGGGTTTTATATCTTCAATGTGGACCTTTGAACTCTCTGGGGCAGAATATTTTACCAAATAGTCAAATTTTCCAATGGGTTCCCCTAAAGTGTCCCATATTTCTTTCTGAGGGGAGGTTGGCTTCGTGATTTGGACTTTCTCCAATTCCAGCCTCAGGCCTTCAGTGACCTGTGCCAACTCTTGGTTTTGGTTTTCCTGGCCTTCAGTAGCCTGGATTTCTTTTGCAACAGCTAAAGGTGCTGCTTCAATCGAAGTCTCTGGTTGCTTGTGGACGTCTTCAGTGACCCCCTTATTGACTTCGACTATCACCCAGCTTTCATTTTCAGTACCTTTTTCTCCCACTGGAGCATCACTTTGGTCAGCTTCCACCATGTTAATTTCTCCAATGCATGCAGGCTCGGAGTAATTGGTGTCTGCGACGTCCAAAGGGTCTTCGTCCACTTTCATTTTTGCTTTATCAGCAAACTTCAGTCTGCCATCTTTAATTGCATTCTGAATTAGGTCCCTGAAAAGAAAACACTGTGAGGTTTTGTGGCCTAGGAAACTATGATTTTTGCAAAATCCTCTTTTCTTTCTTTGATCTAAAGGAGGTATTTTGACATTTGATGGCACAATGAGTTGGCCATCTTTGACAAGTAAATCAAAAATCTCGTCACATTTAGTGACATCGAAGGTATAAACCTTCTTTGGGAATTTGTCACTTTTCTCATTTTCAACAATTTCTTTCCCTTTTGTGGGAACTAATAATTTGCAGGAGTAAGGTGGTGCCTATTTTAATTCAGCGAGGTCGATTTCGACCTCTTCGAATTCGAATTCAGGATAATCTTCTGCTTCCTCAGTTTCAACATAGGAGATCCTTTCCTTCTTTTTATTTTTAAAGACTCTGGCCTTTTCGGCCTTTAGCCTTTCGACCTGTCGAACCCTATCGGCTAATTGAGCCATATCCCTCAAATATTGAGTGTTTAGTTTCTTTCGAATAGAGTAATCCAAGCTGCCAGCGGCCATTTCGACTAACTCATGTTCAGGCATTATTGTGAAACATCTGGATTTCAAAAGCATGAATCTATTCAGATAATCATCTATGGGTTCAGTGAACTTTCTCTTGACACTGGCTAGTTCCTTCAGACTTATTTTTGATTGTCCCATGTAGAACTGTTCATGGAATAGTCTCTCCAAAAGAGCCCAAGTATCAATGGACCCAGGAGGCAAAGTGGTGAACCATGTGAAAGCGTTCTTAGTCAGGGAACTTGGGAAATATTTGATCCTGAGGTCCTCATTATTGGCTATATCTCCCGCTTCAGTTAGATACCTGGCTATATGTTCGACTGTTGACTCATTGGTATCCCCAACAAACTTTGTAAACTTAGGGACTTTATATCCCCTTGGTAAATCAGTGTGCATTATGTAATCTAATATAGGGGAGGCATAATTTGGCCTTCTAATTCCTGTGTTGAGGCCATTTTGGGCCATGATTCTCTCTATCATGGTGGTTAAATTATTTTCTGCCAAGATGTTATCGTTTCGAATTCTATGAACGACTGCATCAGCATCTTGATTTCGACCCACCATGACAACCCCTCTAGGTTGTTCTTCTCGAAACTCTGGGACTTCCAGCCTTTCGACCCTTGCCCCTGGTTCCATAATTTCCCTTTGTGGGCCTTGGATCATTGGGGCTTCTAGCCTTTGTGCCCTTGCCCCCAAATTAACCTCCTCTCTGGCTGGTCTATAGGTTGGGTCGTTAGCAACTTGTTCTATAATAGGTACGTTCGCTCGAACTCCCGCCTGATTCTGCCTACGCCTCTCTGGGGGAGCGAAAAAATCTGCTATTCGACTCATATTATCTGCGTTTTCTCTGTTTGTCACAGTCACATTTTATACTATTGGGGCAAATATTTCCTGCATAGTTTGTGCTAATACCCCTATCATATTATGGTTACTGTCATCCATTAATTGCCTAAAAGCCAACTGGTTTTCTGTGGTTAAAATAGGCATTGCACTATAACCCACTGACCCTTGGTTATTTGTCATAAACTGATTTGCCCCAGACCCAGACCCTAATTGTGGTGATGAATTCAATGTGGAATTGTGTAAGCCTGCCATAAAAGATGTTGGCATTCCATAAGAGGAATTTCTGGTTCTATTACCATCGAAACCGGGTGGTCTAGTTAGTGGGGTGGCGAAATGGGTTTGTGTCCCTGATGGTGGGACGAATCCCCCAGGATAACCAATGGTTCCAGTATTTCCTAGGATCGAACTATTAGTTGATATGCCACTTATTCCATTAGTGGCTATATTACTGGTAGAGGATGCAACAGATTATGCATTCGAAGGGATCACATTAGATGTTCCCATCGAAGCGAACATATTAGTGCCTGTTGTATGTGGGGCATTTTGTTCCCCTTGTTGATTGTCAGAATTAGACATCTTGTTCAAACGTTTTCTTCTGGGTAAGGGTTGGTTGCTATTGGTTATTCTACCACTTCTAAGGTTCATAAAACAACAAACTTATCACTCAGAGTATTTTTACAATGGTTACGTCTCAACAATTTTTATTTTGTTCTAAATTCCGTAATGGCCAACGACTGGTCCCACCGGGTGTGCCAATTTGTTTACAGTTATTTCTGGTAAACAACCGCTAGTCCTCCAAACTATCGAATAATCTTACTGACTGTTATTCAATCTCTCTGGTAACTCGCAGGATCGACTAGATTGATCCTAGGATGTATTGGTCATTAGGATAACTCTCATTATAGAACTGGTATTCATGGTTGGTATTTATAATGTTGTGTAGGTGTTTAACTTACTTCGATTACTCTATTAAAGATCTAAAGGCGTGATCAAGTAAATGTGCGCGAAACTAAATTGCATGAATAAAGTTTAATTGTAAAGACATGTAAAACTGCATAAAAGACAAGTAAACGACTTCGAAGCATAATAACATGTAATGTAAAAGATTCTCTGGAATGTAAAAGATTCGAAATATGAAGAAAGCGTTTAAATGCAAGAAAACAGTAAAATGACTTTAAGTGAAAAAGGTGTTCGAATGATAAAAGCTTGAAGATAAAGGCATGAAATGTACAACAGTTTCTGAAATGTAAAGTATTTGAAATGGAAAGAAAGCATTTAAATGTAAGGCATCGGTAAAAAGACTTCGAATGAAAACATTTTAATGCAAAAGCTTTTGAATGGTATTGACATGAAGATAAAGGAAAATACTGGAAATGATAAAGAGTTTTTATTAAATCATAAACACTTGGTGTTATCATACGTACATTGCTCGTGCATTCGTTTCCCTAGCCATGTGGTATTTTGAATGTTTACTGAGTTTTTTGTACAATAGATATGACACACGAAATCCTAATGCTAAGACTTCTATTTATACTACTTCGACCATAACGGTCTTGCTATAAGATTCTGCCACGTTCAGAACATGCAGAGCAATGCCTCTTTCTAGTTTCCACGCGTCTTCGAATGCTCCAGCGCATATATTTCAAATTTCGAACATCCCGCTTGCATTTGAATTTCAAATGTTTTGGCACTTCTTCGCTTCGAACGCATTTCTTGGACACAACCTTGTTAACATTTCGAGACTTCTTTGAATATATTCTCATAACTGTCACTCGAAGCTCCAGGCTTTGATATGCCCATTCGAAGCACTGCTTCTACCATTTCGAAACATGACATCTTGCTTTATTCCAATCGAAACGTCCAATTTGCTTTGCTTCTAATAATATCATTAAAATCTTCAGCCATTATACACATAGTTGTTTTCCCTTTGAACACTATTTTGTGTAGTTTTCATTTCTTACGACGGTGTTCTCCTACTAGAACGTCAGTCTCTTTGTACAAAATGCTTGTTATAGGCAAACTTCAGAAATTAATACAAACCATTCCTTGAAAGTACAAAACTATTTGTTTTATTTTTCTATTTTGTTTTGCAAAAAACGTCCAATGATTATTTTTGACATATGCATTTGAATATGATTACTGTTCACCAATACTTGCATCCGAAACAGAAAGACAGTTTCTAATGACTTTAAGAAACGGGGAAAAGTCTAAAAAATAATTTGTAGTCCCGACAGTTACTCCCTCCAATAGGTACAGGGGCATGGACAGTTTGAAATGAAGTCCCCGTTACATATGACCTGTGACGTCTATATTCCCCACAGAGTAGAAACAACCCAAAGTTTTGATCTCTCCTTCCCCAAGCAGGGATTACCTTCTCCAGCTGAAGTCTGTTTTCCCCAACCAAGTTTTAACAGTTCATGAAACCTCTTCCCGTGTAGAGTTTATTTCGCAAACTGCAGAAGCTCATTCCCCAACAGAATCTATTCCTCTACATCAGCAAGATCTTCCAATAAAGCATCCTCCCTCCACGGAATTATTCTCAAGCATAGCCAATCCCCAACAAAATATCCTCAAACAGAAAGAGGAAATATCCGGCAAATCATATCCATTCACCATCCCTAACAGAAATGAAGGATTCAGCTTCCTCTCCAGCAGTAGTCCAGGATTTACTTTCCCAGACTAAGAAACATCACAATAGCATCCCTTATTCATACACCGTGGCATGCGCATACACATCACATACAGCATAATCTCATTTATTTTGAGAACATCATCACAATGCATTTCATACATCATGACATTGCATATGACTAATTCTTTACCTTTTTCAGGGAAAGATGAAACCAACAAACATTGTTGACTACTTATGTGACCTGGTAGTCTTCTCAAAAGCTACATATAACAAAGGGTTATCTCAGGATCTTCCTCAGAAAGATTCCCTCACAATACCTTCTCTAGTTCAGTCAGATCTCCACTAAGATCTCTCTGATTTCTATTCCAGATAAAGATATTGCAAGACTTTTATCTGGTTCAGTCAAATAAATGCTAAGATTCTTCTAATTTCCATTCCAGTCAAAGTTAATCCAAGACCTTCTCTGGTTCAGTCAGATCGAAACTAATATCTCTTTGATTTCTATTCCAGATGAAGATATTCCAAGACTTTTGTCTGGTTTAGTTGTATCGACCCTAAGATTCTTCTGATTTCCATTCCAATCGAATTTAATTAAAGACATTCTCTGGTTCAGTCAGATCGCCACTAAGATCTCTCTGATTTCTATTCCTGATGAAGATATTCCAAGACTTTTGTCTGGTTCAGTTAAATTGATCCTAAGATTCTTCTGATTTCTATTCCAGTCAAAGTTAATTAAAGACCTTCTCTGGTTCAGTCAGATCGACACTAAGATCTCTCTGATTCCTATTCCAATTGAAGATGACCCAAGACTTTTGTTTGGTTCAGTTGAATTGATCCTAAGATTCTTCTGATTTCTATTCCAGTCAAAGTTAATTCAAGACCTTCGCTGGTTCAGTCAGATCGCCACTAAGATCTCTCTCATTCCTATTTCAGTTGAAGATATTCCAAGACTTTTGTCTGGTTTAGTTGAATCGATCCTAAGAATTTTCTGATTTCCATTCCAGTCAAAGTTAATTTAAGACATTTTCTGGTTCAGTCAGATTGACACTAAGATCTCTCTGATTACTATTCCAGTTGAAGATGACCCAAGAATTTTTGTCTGGTTCAGTTGAATCAACACTAAGATTCTTCTAATTCTTAATCAGTCAAAGTTAATCCAAGATCTTATCTGGTTCAGTCAGATCGACACTAAGATCTCTCTGATTTCTATTCCAGTTGAAGATAACTCAAGACCTTTACTGGTTCAGTTAAATTGACACTAAGATATTTCTGATTCTTATCCAGTCAAAGATAAATCAAGACCTTATCTAGTTCAGTCAGATCGCCACTAAGATCTCTCTAATTCCTATTCTAGTTGAAGATATTCCAAGACCTTCTCTGGTTCAGTCAAATCTCCATTAAGGTCTCTCTGATTCCTATTCCAGTTGAAGATATTCCAAGACCTTTTTCTAGTTCAGTTAAATCAACACTAAGATTTTTCTGATTCTTATCCAGTCAAAGATAAATCAAGACCTCTGCTGGTTCAGTTTGAATCGACTATTAATTTTTTACTGATTCTTAACAGTTTAATCTCATTTCCCTAATAAGTCGTTGTGAAGCCTGGAATATGACCAAATAACAGTCAGCCTTATCATCCTCAGCAAGTCACTGTGAAGCCTGGATCCTGACCAGATAGCAGTTCACTTCCGTCTCTTCAGTCAAGGGATGACTCCCTAGTATAGTAGTGGACAACCAAAGCTCCTAGACTTTATTCCCCTAAAAAACATTCCCCAGCGGACTCTTCCTCGATCAACAGGTACATAAATCCCCACAAAGAGACTCCTTACGAAGTCAACATCTATTTTGGATGGCATCTTTAAGCCCATCTCCGATGACTCTCCGTAATATTCCTTAGATGGCATATTTAAGCCCATCTCTGATAGTCTTCTGTCATCTTTTCCAAATGGAATCTGTAAGCCCATTCCCGATATTATTCACTAGCAGTCTCACTTCGAGTGAGTGCAAATTTCTGGGCACTCTAGTGTTCAATCATCTTCCACCTTCAGATCACAAAAGGCAAACAAGCCAATCTAAATCTTCGGGTTTAAGAAGATTGAACAGGGGGAGCTGTTGTACCCCAAAATTTTCCCTCCCATTTTCACTCAAGACATGCCCATTGAGGTCCCCAACTTGCCCTAGGATGATTAAGAATTGACCAGACAAATTCTCCTCCTAAGGCAATGAACCCCCAACTAGGGTTTCAATTTTCAACAATATGGTTAAGCTCCAAGGATCCCAAATGTTATCCATTGTCACAATATGTATTCAAGATTATCCATGCCAAATTGCATGCCTAGCACAATAAGTTTGTTCAGTCAATTGCTCAAGTATTGCAAAATCAACTATGTTAGATCAAAAGTAAACTATGGCCCATGTACAGTCAAACTTCAAGATTTTTGGTCAACATCAACATTTTAAAGTGATATACATCATTTTATCTAGGGTTGATCATGATTCCTCAAGAAATGCTACTAATTCATCAAAAGTAAAAAATGGCAAATTAGGGTTTCTATAGGAAAAGTCAACTAAACTTTGACCAAGCATAACTTTCTCATACTTTATCAGAAATTTTCCAACCAAAGCTCATTTTGAATATAATCCAATTCTATACAACTTCCCTTCATCCCTCAAGTTCAAGAAATGTACCATTTGAAAGATACAAGTTCATACATTACAAGTCATTTTCAAAAAGTCAACAAAAGCCACTTTTTGCCAAGACCTTTTACATCAAGATAAAATCTTCAAATCCAAAATTAATCAACAGAGGGATTGAATTAGGCATATTGGGATTTCCAAAAAGTCCAAGATCATCATCATGAGATAAATATTGAGCAAGTTATGGCTTACCCAAGTTGGGAAAATTTGGGAATTTTCAAGAATTATGCATTGAGCAAATTTGAAGTTTTAAGGCAAGGGCTCAATTTCTTGGACTTCAAGCATCTTCCTAAGTTTATAGAGGACCTCTAAAATTATTCTTTCCATGCCTTGCATTTGCTAACTATTTTATTCATATTTATTTTAATTTATTTCAAATAAATATAAAATAAAATATATAAAATAATTGGAAATGAGCTTTGAGCTTTGGTTTGATGTTTTAGACAGCCTAGGCCCATAAAATTTCGTGCAAGCAATTTCCACATTCACTCAAATTCAAAAAGGACAAGATTACATGTCTTTGACAAAGTTACAAAATATCATTCATGGCTTTAAAAACACATGTTTATGGTTGTTATCACCTTTGTTCTCTTGTCTCCTCCCTCCTCTCTATATAAAGGACACATTAGAAAGCTTCGAGACACATGATATACAACCTGGAAAAGCTCTACAAACTTTGCAAAAAATATCAGAGTTATAAAATTCGCATTTTAGATTCCAGCCTTCCTCAGTCCAAACAAAAGATCCAAATACATTCTGGGAGGCTCCCTGAAGCTTTTGCAATCATTACCAATCCCTGAAATATCACAAAACGCCTCAGTAAGCTCCATTTTTAGATTTCCTAACTTGTTTCATGTAGATCTGGTGCTCCTCGTGGCTAGATGTGCATTATATACCATCAGACATGTGCCATCAGATGTCCATCTAATCAGATCTAGCGCACTCCATCTGTGGGCTCACCATATGCCATCAACACCAATCCACATTGGATCCAAAAGCAAATTTGGGCATCTCCCTTCATGGGCCAGCGAATTCAGCAACCCCCCCCCCCCCCCCCCCCCCCACACACACACTTTTTTTTCTACTATCTCAGGCCCATCTAGTTTTTTTTTGTAATGTTTTAATTTCTTCTATCTTCTTTACTTAATTAAGCAAATAATAAAAAATAACTCACAAAAAAATTAGGCTTAGACTTTTTTTAAATTAAAATAATGAATTGCTTTAATTAATTAATTAATTAAATTTTAAATGCTTTCTTAATTTAAAATGAACTAAAATTTAGGATCTAATTTATGTTTCAAATGTTTTCTTAATAAAAAATGCAAAAATATTAGAATTAGATTAATTTCATTCAATATTTATTTTCTTAAATTAAATTTAGATTTAGTTTAATTATTTTTCTTGAAATAAATAAAAATAAAACCAAAATGATTTTTCTTGTTTACTTAGAATTTTTCTTAGGATTTTTAGACGTAATATTTATTTCGCGCGTGTTATTTTTATTCTCGTATTTTATATAAATAATGTAATTGATTATGGGATGTAATAGTCTAGATTTAAAATTTTGCATTTTATTTTCTTGCATTTTTTATGTAATTGTCCTAAAGCGTTGTAATAGTCTAGGATTTAAATTTTCGCACTTTAAATTTCTGTAATTATTAACTGTTAGTAACTAGGCGTGCGTGATAAGACTGAAAATTAAAACGTTAGCAAACTTAATAATGCAAGATAAATAACCGAATTTAACACATATGCACATGTGCACCTTTAAGGTATCTCCCGCTTTGGTTGCCTTTAAATAAAACAGTCACGAGGCAGGCACGTACGTCAACAGGGGCAACACCTTATTCTCTGGTGTATGGTATGGAGGTTGTCCTTCCTATTGAAGTCTAGATCCCTTCTTTGAGGATTATGAAGGACGCGGGTTTGAACGAAGATGACTGGATCCATACTCGACTTGATCAACTGAATTAGATTGGTGAGAAAAGGCTTGTTGCTGCATGCCATAGTCAGATATACCAAAAATGGATGATCAAGGCCTTCAACAAAAAGGTCAGACGTCAAGTATATCAAGTGGGTGATCTAGTAATCAAGCACATCATACTGCCACAAGGTGATCCCAGGGGCAAATGGACACCCGCATACGAAGGGCCATTTATGATCAAAAGCATATTTTCCAGTGGAGCCATGATTCTGACCACTATGGATGGTGACGACCTTCCTCGCCCTGTTAATGCGGACATAGTGAAAAGATAATAGGCGTAAATAAAGACCCACTAGGTTGACTGACCTAGGCAAAAATAAGAGCATCCCGGCGAACTAAAAGGGTTCGGGTAAAAATTAGGGATAAATACTATAAAAAAATTGTACATCCGACAAGTCGAAAACCTGCATAGGCGGCTTGGGAAAAAAAGGGTATCCCGGTGGACTGAAAACCTGAAATGGCGGTCCAGGAAAAAGTTAGGGATTCAAAGTTGTTGTACCCCAAAATTTTCCCTCCCATATTTCTCAAGACATGTCAAGAATAATCTCCAAGTGACTCAAGATAGCTCAAGAGTTGGACAGTCAAATCACCTCTTAAGGCAGTCAACCTCAAATTAGGGTTTTGTGTTGCATCAAGGTCCTTGCATCCAAATGGCCTCAAGTGCTCCCCAATTTCCTAGTATGCTCTCAAGTTCATCCATGTCAAATTTCAAGCCTTGCAGAGGAAGTTTGGTCAGTCAATTGCTCAAGAAGTCCAAAAATCGATTGTGCTAGGGCAAAAGTCAACTGTGACCTATGACCAGTCAAACTTCAAGGTTTTTTGTAAACATTCTCATTTTGAAGGATAATTCATCATTTGATCAAGGGTTGATCATGATTCATCAAGGATTGCTCAAGATTCATCAAGATTCAAAAGTTGCTAAATTAGGGTTTTGTAGGAAAAATCAACTCAACTTTGACCAAGCATAACTTTCTCATACTTTATGAGAAATGACCCATCCAAAGCTCATTTTGAAGAGGATGCAATTTACTACAATCCATATTCATAACCCAATATCAAGAAATTCTCTCACAAAAAGTTACAAATTTGGACATTATAGGTCATTTTTGAAAGTCAACAAAAACACCTTTTTTGCCAAAGCTTATAACTTGAGAATGGAATATCAAAATGAGATGAGACCAAAAGGGTTGGTTATAGGACATCTCAAGGTTTATAAAAAGTCCAATAACATTTCCAAAAGTTCAAAATTGAAGAAGTTATGCATTGTTGAAGTTGGGCATTTTTCCAAAATTGCCAAAAGTCAACTATCCCCAAAACATCAAATTTTGCCAAATGGACCCACTTTTTTCCACTTGATTTGATCTTGTCACACCACACACGTGCCCTATCTTCAATTTCATGTCCAATTATTAATATTTCTATTTTATTTGATTTTTATTGATTTAATTCATTTTAAATCAATTTAAATCCAAATAAAATCCAAATCTTAATCAAATGGTATCTTTTTTATCATTACAGGTCTTTAATATCATTATGGATATGACCAAATTCGAATCAAGGCATATCATGACCAAATATTGGATTTTTTGACAAATAAGGAAGCTTGTTCATGGTGAATCATATCATATCCAAAATCTTCAATGCTCATGGATTTAAGCCCAAATTTTTAACCTAATACAACCCTTGTTACATACACAAGCGAGACACACACAATACACGACCAAAAAGCTGCCCAAATCACAAAACCAAACTTGAAAAAAAAGCTTGAAAAGCTTGAATCCGAAATCGATATTGGAGGCAAATTCAAGGCAAAAGCTGAACGATATCTTCTTGCCTAAGGTCCACTGAAGCGATTGGAATCAAAATCAAGGTCCCAGGCCCTCTCCAACGCATTGTAAGTCTCCCTAAAAGTCACTCTGTACATGAAATCGTGATTCCATATTTTGGTATCTTTTGAACAAATCGTTTGTACAATCATGCTTGTCATTCAATTTCCAAACTTTTTGCATCATTTAATTTTGTTTTCATGAGCTATATCACCATACCCGAACCTAGGGTTTTGGAGGTTTGCATTTAGGCGTTTGTTTTGTAGGGAAAATTGGGACAAATAATGGCCATGGTTGTGTTCAGGGAGGAGAGACGAACATGATGATGGTTTTAGTTTGTATTTATATGGCCTGGAATTCATTTTAGAAGCAAGCCACGGATCTTGCTGCGGATAAAAATCCGCAGGTAAGGAAACCAGGATTTATTGAAGAAGACGTGGCTCGTCTTCATTAGCCCATTCAAACCAGATCTCGCGCGTTTTTAATTTCCAGTATATTATTCGCTTCTTTCTTATAATATTATTTATCTATTGTAATAACAAATAAGCATGATGGTTGAGTTGGTAAGCGCATTATGTCAAAGTCTCATGGGACCTGGGTTCGAATCCCAGGTCCCCCATATATTTGTTGAATTTTGTTTGCAGGCAATCCAGTGCAAAGCTAATGCTGGGGTCTACCATATACCACCCTTCCAATGCCTGCCAGATGGCCTTCAGGCCAAATCCAAGGGCCAAGATTGAGCGTGCATCATGTTCATCAGTCAACGTGCCATGGAGGATTGCAAAAGTCAATAAGGCTTGCTCATAAATGGGCCTCTGACTTGCTATCTCACCTCCTGATTTGGGGCCTAAACCCCCCTGTTTGGTTATTTCTTCCTCTTTTTTTAATTTTATTTTATTTTATTTTATTATTTTGTTTTGTTTAATTATTATTATTATTATTTAAATTAACCAATTAACATTTTTCTTAATAAAATCAAAACACAAAAAAAATATTATTTTTATTTATTAAAATTAAATTTGACTTTATTTTTGTAAATAAATATTAATTACTTATCTTAGTTTTAATTAGGTTAATTTCAATATCTTTTTTGCAATAATTAAAATCAATTTAGAATAATTAGGTTTTACTAACTTTTAATCATCTTTATTTTATTTCCTTAAATATTCAAAAACCCAAAAAATGTTTTTATTAATTAATTAATTAATTTTGACCTAATTTAATTTCCATTTAATTAAAAAAAATGACAAAAAACATGCTTTCTTTCAAAAAGGGTCAAAACCCTAAAAAATGCGTCGTTTTAATTTCTCGCACGCGTACCATTTTATTCAATATTGTAATTGCTTCCGGTATGTAATAGCTTTTAATTAGGACTTTAATTATTTATCGCTTTATTTTACTTTCCGCAATTTTAAATTAAAGGGTTTTTTTTTGGCGATGTAAATACCTGACGCCTTGTAATAGTTTAGATTTAATTTCCGCAAATTTAAATTTCGCAACTATTAACTGTTAGATGTTTGATAAATAGGGAATGCATGACAAGATCAGATGTATGAACTTAAAATCAACATAGCTAACCATTGACATGTACAAAGATAAATAACTGGAAAAAACAATACACTCGCACATGCACACTCTTAGGGTACACCTCACTTGGTTGCCTTCGAACGTGGTCATTGAGTATAGGAAGTTTTAGAGGTCGCCCTCTTGTCCGAAGATCATAAGTTGCCTCGAAACGGTTGCCTCAGATAAAATGATCTAAGACATTAGGGTTACCGCTAAGGCATCCTAACATTGATTTAGTGACCACACGTCCCTTAATCGAATTGACCCTTAAAACTCCAACGACGATGCTACCTACTCCTCAATAGTGGGATAACATTGTCTAAAGGATATTTGTACAGATTAATTCCTTTTTTTCCGAGTAGGTAGATGGTTCTTAAGTACTTGCTCTTTTTAAAACAAAACAAAACTTTTTCGCACTTACACACCTTTCAAACAAGAACTCCTTTCAAACCCACAAACAAAAAGAAAAGCTATTTTGAAAACACAATGAGCAAGTACCTAAGAGCCCGTGGATAACCACGGATAGAAAGGGTGTTAACACCTTCCCTTTCTATAATCTACCTCCCGAACCCGAGAAACATCTCAAAAAGGAATTTTTCTGTGCTTTTTTCCTTTCCTTGTTGGATAAAATAAAAGATGGTGGCGACTCTTGCTTACCGCGACATTTTGCAAAAACAAACGCAAAACACGAACCAGCATTCCAAAAAACAGTCAGTTCTCTTCCCACCGTATCACAGAACTGGCGACTCTGCTGAGGATTCTATTATAAAGTGAGGTGTACCTTAGGATTAGATCATTGTGTTTTTAATTGTATGCTTTATATGCTTTAATTTTGTGGGTTTGTATCGGAGTTCTATAGATCCTAACCCATATCTGGGGATACCCTTTAGGTAAGTAGCAATAAACTGTGAGAGAACTGTCCGGCGTAGACCGACACGGTTGAAGCAGTAGCTACATTGGTGTGGCACTTTAGTCTGTACCGATATCCCTCGTGTTGGAACGAGGAGAATATGGGTCTTCTAAGGGGTCATTAAGCACCAACTGACCTTAGAACCTTAAATTGACCAACTTGGCCATAGAACAATAGCAGTATGCTACACTCATTGAGACTAAACTCTCGCGATGATTTCGGCTGCAAGAAAAGGCTGCTAAACTGGAATTATGATCGATTGAGGGTAGTCGGTGATATTGAGATCCTCTAGAACCCGATTACTATTTTTAGGACAGGTTTAAACCAACTGAACTGAAAGAGGGTAGTACCTAAGCTCCTTGCCAGCCTGAAATCTAAGGGCTCTTTTGTGTGACTTGTGTGCCTTTACCATGTTTGCTATTTGTGGATACTTGTGGTGTGCCTACTATCACGACATCATAACATTGCATACATCTTGCATTGGACTAACCTATTTCAAAGACAGGAGGGATTCATCTTTGTTCTGTTTTGTAGGTCATCATGATGCCCATGCGTAAGAATACCATCCAGATCAACTTTGTCCAAGTCCCTACCTTGCTTAAAGAGTTGGTTGCCAAGATTCCAGACACTACTTCCGTCATCAGGAGGCATGGTTCTCTTCTCAGTTTGGTCACCTCCAAATTGAACGAGCAGATGATGAGTGTTCTGGTCCAGTTATATGATCCGTTGTACCATTGCTTTACTTTTCAAGACTATCAGCTGGTTCCCACCCTAGAAGAGTTCTCAGAGCTGCTCGATATCTCTATTCTGGAGCAGACCTTGTTTACTGGTTGGGAGAAGACCCTTAGTCCCGAAGAGATTGCTGCAGCCCTTCATTTGACCAAAGAGGAGGTAATGGCTAATTGGGAGACTAGGAGTGGAGCAAAAGGTTTTCTGACTAAGTTCTTGGTTGGCAAGGCTAACTACTTCTAGGATAGCCTAAACTTTAAGGCGTTTGAGGATATTCTGGCTCTTCTGATATATGGCTTGGTATTGTTTCCGAATCCTGACACTTTTGTTGATGTGAATGCGATAAAGATCTTCATCTCTCAGAATCCTGTACCCACTCTCTTGGGTGACATTCTTCATCAGCTTTATGCTCGTACTGCCCGAAAGCGGGGAACCTTGATGTGCTGTGCTCCCTTATTGTCGAGGTGGTTTATTTCGCACCTCCCCAAGTCAGTGCTGAAGAACAAAGAAGGAATGGGTTGGGCTTATAGGGTGATGTCTCTCTTTCATAATGACATTATCTGGACTCTCAAGGGTATGGATGAGGTGACTATCATTGATCGCTATGGGGAGTATCCTAATGTTCCATTGATAGGAACCTATGGAGAAATTTCTTACAGCCCATGCTTAGCTCTCCTCCAGTTTGGAAGAGCCAGAAGAGAAAGACCTCACGAGCTGCTAATGCCTAATATCATCTTTGATTTTCAAGGGGATAGAGACGAGCAACATCGTAGATTCATAAGGGCTTGGGATAGAGTTCACCAATCTGATCCACATGAGTTGGGCCCAAAGACTTCTCTGCCAATGGAGCCATATCTCAGATGGGTCTGCATACGTGCCCAAAAACTGGGTATGCCATATGAAGCTGTCTGACCTGTCACTCTTGAAGTTGCTAATGAAAAAGGGGTTCTTCCAACCATCCTCCATCCTTATATGCCCACTGACATTGGGGCACTGAAAAGGTATTGGATGCAACTGAGGGATGAACGGGATTCTTACCGAGAGAAGTTCAACGAGCAAGAGCGAAAGATCCAGAAGCTGACTAGGCAACTGGAGAACGAGCGGATTCTCAACGACTATGTTCACACTGAGAAGAAAAGACCATGGGAGCATTGATGGGCCTTTGTTGATTTCCTTTCCAGTTTTATTTTCAATTTTCAGTATTTCTTTTCATGTAACGCCTTAATGTCATCAGTTGAACAATTTGAATTCTAAAATTTATCTAATAAAGTGTGTTTCCTTTCTTGTTTACAAATTTGAATCTCAATTGTCTTTGAAATCATAGTCATACGCATTTCATCCCATGCACTTTATAAACAGGTACCCTTTACAGGTCTCTTATTTTCTTCGTTGTTTATTTCAGCACTCACTCATCATGTCTGTTGAACCTTCAACTGAGCAAGCTATCAAGGCCCTCTAGGCCCAGAATGCCCAATTTCAAGAGATGTTCATGAATCTTGCCAAGGGTCAGCAAGACCTGAAAACCCTGATTCTGAAGGAGAAGAAGAAGAAGAAGAAGAGGACCATCATGTTCAACACAGGACACAAGTTTGGGAACAGGCTTCAGAATAAAGTTGATCTGACCACCTCATCTGGAGGGAAAGATAGTCAAGAGGAAAGGAGGGCACCTAGCCCAGTGGTCTCCGACAACGAGACAGACTATGATGAAGAACAGTACCCTCCTGCTGAGGATAGGTGCAAAAAACTGGAAGACGGTTGAGTGCTATGGAGGTTCAAAAGGTGCCTGGTCTGGACTTCGGAGATCCAGGTCTATCATCTGGGGTAGTGATTCCCACAAATTCAAGGCACCAACCTTTGCTAAGTATGACAGAGTTTCTTGTCCGAAGTTGCACCTCCGGTCATATGTGAGGAAGATTCAGCCGTACACAGCTGATAAGAACCTATGGATCCATTTCTTTCAAGACATTCTCTCAGGGACTCAACTTGAGTGGTTCTATCAGTTAGACGAAACCAGTATCCGCAGTTGGGAAGATTTGGCTACTGCTTTCTACAGGCAGTATCAGTATAACTCCGACTTTGCTCCCACGCGTACCCATCTCCAGGGTATGTCAATGGGAACGGGTGAAGGATTCAAAGATTATTCTTAAAAGTGGAGAGACCTCTCCGGAAGAGTACAACCACCCTTAGCTGATCGGGAACTTGTTGACATGTTTCTAGGAACCCTGTCTGGTCCATTTTTCAACCACTTGATTGGAAGCTCTTCGTCTGGGTTTACAGAGCTTATTTTGACCGGTGAAAGGATAGAAACGGGTATTAAGGCTGGTAAGATACAGAAGGGTGCTTCGTCAAGCACCGAGAAGAAGCCATTTAAGAAAGAGTCCAGTGTTGTCTACAGTTTAAAAAGACAGAATAGACCTGAATGCCGTAAAACTGTGAATGCGGTTGTTATTTCGAACCTTGCTGGTGCTCCTCAGGACAACAATCAACAAAAGGATGAGAGACCTCGAAGGCAATTCACCCGTCTCAGCATGACCTTATCTCAGATTCTGCCACAGTTACTGAAGACTAATCTGGTGGTTCTAAAGGAAGACCCAAAGAATCCAAATACCACATCACCGAGGTATAACCCTAATGCCCGTTGTGCTTTTCACTCTGATAGCCCGGGGCATAATAAAGATGATTGTTGGGTTTTGGAGAACAAGGTACAAGACTTAATTGATGCGAAGGAGATTGAGTTTGAGGCGCCCGAGAGGCCTAATGTTGTGACTGCTCACATGCCCAAGCATGGAGTGAATGCTCTAGAAGAAGACTTATTTGTGGTTTCTATGGATGATATTGTTACTCCTCTGTTGACTGTAAAGAAGAACATTTCTCTAGCCGGTTTATTTCCGAGTTGTGATGAAGGTTGCCGTATGTGTTCTGCTCTACCTAATGGTTGTCCGCTTTTGAAATCAGGTGTCCAACGCCTGATGGATAGTAAAGAAATTCTGTTCGAGAAGACTGTTGTTCCCGTAATTCAAAATGTGATCAGTGGGAATGAGAACTGACTGTTTTGGAATGCTGGTTCGCGTTTGCGTTTGTTTTCGCAAAATGTCGCGGTAAGCAAGAGTCGCTACCGTCTTTTATTTTATCCAACAAGGAAAGAACAAAAGCACAGGAAAATTCCTTTTTGAGATATTTCTCGGGTTCGGGAGGTAGATTATAGAAAGGGAAGGTGTTAGCACCCTTTCTATCCGTGGTTATCCACGAGCTCTTAGGTACTTGCTCATTGTGTTTTCAAAAGTTTGCTTTTCTTTGTGATTGTGGGTTTGAAAAGATTTTTTTTTAAGAGAGTGTAAGTGCGAAAAGTTTTGTTTTAAAAGGAGCAAGTACTTAAGGACCATCTAACTACTCAAAAAGGAATTAAATTGTACAAAATTCCTTTAGACAGTGCTATCCCACTGTTGAGGAGTAGGTAGCATCGTCGTTGGAGTGTTCAGGTCAATTCGATTAAGGGACGTGTGGTCACTAAAGCAATGTTAAGACGCCTTAGCGGTAACCCTAATATCCTAGATCATTTTTCCGAGGCAACCGTTTCGAGGCAACTATGATCTTTGGACAAGAGGGCGACCTCTAAAACTTCCTATACTCAATGACCATGTTCGAGGCAACCAAGTGAGGTGTACCCTAAGAGTGGCATGTGCAAGTGTGTTAGTTCGGTTAATTTTATCTGTACATGTTATGGGTGAGCTATTGTTGATTTTAAGTTAAAGATTGATCTTGTCATGCATTGCCTATTTATCAAGCATCTAACAGTCAATATTGTGCGGAAATTAAATTGCGGGAAATTAAATCTAAGCTATTACAAGGCGTCGGGTATTTACATCGCCAAAGACAAACCCTTTTAATTTAAATTGAGGAAAGTAAATAAAAGCGATAAATAATTAAAAGTCCTATTGAAACTATTACATACTGGAAGCAATTACAATATTGGAAATAAATAGATCGCGTGCGAAAAAATCAAGACGGCGCATTTTTAGGGTTTTGACCCTTTTTGAAAGAAAGCATGTTTTTTATTATTTTTAAATTGAATTAAATTAAACCTAAGTTAACTAATTAATTAAAAATATATTTTTTTGGGTTTTTTATATTTAAGGAAATAAAATAAGAATGATTAAAATTATTAAAAACCTAATTCTACATTGATTTTAATTTATTGCAAAAATATTAATGTTAAACCTATTTAAAACTAAATAAATTAATTAATGTTTATTTACAAAAATAAAAATAATGAAATTAGTTTTAATAAATAAAAATATTATATTTTTTTGTTTTCTGATTTTATTAGGCAAAATAAATTGGTTAGTATAATAATAATAATTAATAAAAACAATTAAATAAAAAAATGAAATATGAAAAGAAATAACCAAATATGGGGGGTGCTGGGCTTGATTTGAGTGTATGTTTGGCAATTCTGAGGCCCAAAATGCTCCAGCCTGCTTTGACCTTTTGGATCACCCACGCGTATGTTGACTTAGATGTATAGTGAACCTTCAATCCTGGCCTTTGGATCTGGCTTGAAGGCCATCTGGCATTTGAGATCAGGAGGAGCATGATAGTCCACGCTTGCTGAGCCACATGCAATTGCCTGGAGAAAAAATATACAAATATTTTGGGGGACCTGGGATTCGAACCCAGGTCCCATTGCTCATTGGCCAACGCACCAACCACTTCACCAACGCTTCATAGTTATTAGTATAATAAACACACAATAATATATTTGAAACAAACAATTATGCCTGAAAATAAAAAAATATGGCGCGCTGATTTGAACCAGCCAATAGGAAGAGGACGCATAGTCGTCTTCTTTGTTGAAACAACCAGGGTTTTTACCTGCGGTTTTTATCCGCAGGAAGATTCGTGGGATGCTTCAAAAATTCACCCTAGGCCATGAAAATGTAAGCCAAGACCATCATTGGATTCGTCTCTCTTCCCTGAACACATCCATGGTCGTTATTTGTCCTGATTGTGCCTGTATCAAAAATGCCCAAAAAACAAGAACACGAACCCTAGCTTCGGATCTAAGGTTATAGGCCATGAAAACAAAATTGAATAATGCAGACATGTTGGAAATTATGCAAGGATCAAGATTATGTCAATATTTTGGTAAAAAAATGTAAGAACATGGATTCACGATTCCATGTTCAGAGCTATGTTCGTGGGCACTTACAGCGCAATTCAGGAGGTCTCAAGGCCTGGCTTTGATTGCTTTAGCTCCACTGGATGTCAGGCAAGGGAGTAGCGTTGAGATCTTGGGTTGAATCGAGCTCTAAGGTCGTTTTCAGATTTCACTTTTTCCAAGCTTTTTTCAAACTTTGTCTGGCCGTTTCTTACAGTTTCAGCTCGTGTTCTTTGTTGCTTTATGTTGTATATGTATCAAGCAAGCAATTAGGTTAAATCTTGGGCTTCCAATCCATGGGAATTGAAGAATTGAGATATGATTTGATCTTCGATTATCAAGTTTCCAAAATTGTACCAAATCTGATTTTTTTGTGCACAACAATGCTTGATACGAATTTGATTATGTGAATCATGATAATTGAAAGCTGTAATGATCACAAAAATCTCATTCCATTAATTTTTGGATTTTATTTGAATTAATATTGATTTAAAATGAATTAAATCAATAAAAATTAAATAAAATAGAAAAATAAATTATTGGTCATGAAATTGAATATGGGACACGTGTGTGGTGTGATAAGATCATATCAAGTGGAAAAAAGTGGACCCTTTTGTCAAAAATTGGAGTTTTGAGGATAGTTGACTTTTGGCAATTTTGGAAAAATGCCCAACTTCAACAACGCATAACTTCTTCAATTTTGAACTTTTGTAAGTGTTCTAGGACTTTTTAGAAACCTTCAGATGTCCTCTAACCAACCCTTTTGGTATAATCGCATTTAGACATTCCATGCTCAAGTTATAAGCTTTGGCAAAAAAGGTGTTTTTGTTGACTTTCCAAAATGACCTATAATGTCCAAATTTGTAACTTCTTGTGAGTGCATTTCTTGATCTTGGGGTGTGAAGATGGATTGTAGGAAATTGCATCCTCTTAAAAATGAGCTTTTGATGGGTCATTTCTCATAAAGTATGAGAATGTTATGCTTGGTCAAAGTTGAGTTGACTTTTCCTACAAAACCCTACTTTAGCAACTTTTGAATCTTGATGAATCTTGAGCAATCCTTGATGAATCATGATCAACCCTTGATCAAATGATGAATTATCCTTCAAAATGATAATTTTGACAAAAAATATTGAGGTTTGACTATTTTTAGGTCACAATTGACTTTTGCCCTAACACAGTCGACTTTTGGACTTCTTGAGCAATTGACTGACCAAACTTTCTCTGCAAGGCTTGAAATTTGACATGGATGAACTTGAGAACATGTTAGGACATTGGGGAGAATTTGAGACCATTTGGATATGAGGACCTTGATGCAACACAAAATCCTAATTTTGAATTGACTGCCTTAGGAGGTGATTTGACTGTCCAACTCTTGAGCCATCTTGAATAACTTGGAGATGATTCTTGACATGTCTTGAGAAATATGGGAGGGAAAATTTTGGGGTACAACAGTTGCCCCTGTTCAATCTTCTTAAGCCTGAGGATATAGATTGGCGTTCAGGCCTTTCGTGATCCGAAGGTAGAAGATGATTGAACACTAGAGTGCCCAGAAATTTGCACTCGCATGAAGTAGTATTTGTCTTGTGATGTCGAGAATGGGCTTACAGATGCCATTTGGAGATTGATGATGGGAGATGGGCTTAACGATGCCATCCGAAGGAGTCTCAATCGCGTAAGAGATTCCTTAGCGAGAGCTTGTATACCTGTTGTTGAGGGAGACTCCGCTGGGGAAGGTTGTACTTTGTCTTAGGAGAAATAGAACTTTAGGAGCTTCGGTCGTCTGTTATTCTACTGGGGAATCACCTCTGTTGAATTTTAGGAGCTTCGTTCGTCCGTTATTCTACTGAGGAATCATCTCTGTTGAAGAGGTGAGAGTGAAGTACTATCTGGTCGCAACCCAGGCTTCATAGTGATAAGACCGACTATTATCTGGTCGTAATCCAGGCTTTATAGTGACTTACTGGGGAGCTGAGATTAAACTTGCTATCTGATCGTAATCCAGGCTTTGCAATACCTCACTTCTTATCTGGTCGAAATACAGGCTTCAGAACAAATCAAGTGGTTATCCGGTCGCATCCGGGCTTCAACTTGAATTTAGGGCACACTAATATTCGGCCGACTCCGAGCTTCTTAGTAATTGTCCATGTAAACTGCTATTTGGTCGGAATCCAAGCTTCACAGTGCCTTGTACCGCTATTTGGTCGTAATCCAGGCTTCACGATGTGTTATACCATTATCTGGTCGAATCCAGGCTTCATGGTGTCACGTACTGCTATCTGGTCGAATCCAATCTTCACAATACCTCACTTCTTATCTGGTCGAAATCCAGGCTTCAGAATAAATCAAGTGGTTATCTGGTCGGATCCGGGCTTCCCTTTGACTGTTGGGTTTACTAGTATCCGGTCGAATCCGGGCTTCATAGTAACTGGCTGGGTAAACTATTATTTGGTCGTAATCCAAGCTTCACAGTGTCCTTTAACGCTATTTGGTCGTAATCCAGGCTTCACGATGTATCATACCACTATCTGGTCGAAATCCAGGCTTCGTAGTACTCTTGGTTGCTATCTGGTCGTAATCCAGTCTTCACAACATCTTCTACCATTATCTAGTTGTAATCCAGGCTTCATGGTCTTGTGTTTATGATATACCACTATCTGGTCGAATCCAGGCTTCATGGTGCTTACTGAGCTGCTATCCGGTCGTGATCCGGGCTTCACGGCTCACTGGGGAATAAACTATTATCCGGTTGTTCTCCGGGCTTCATAGCTTACTTTTGAGAGATATCACTATTTGGTCGTAATCCAGGCTTTTCGGTAGTCTGATATTGTTATCTGATCGTAATTCGGGCTTCACAATATGTTGTAGAAATCAAGATACTACCCTGGTCGTACCCAGGCTTCATAACTTGAATTTTGATTGTATCTTTCCTGAAAGGTAAAGGTTAGTTGTATGTAATTCATGATATGTATCAGGTAATGATGTTCTCAAAATAAATGAGATTGTATGGTATGATGCGTATATGCATGTATCATGATGTATGGACATGTAATGTTTTAGCTGGGGAAAATAAATCCCGGAGTTGCTGGAGAATAAAGTTGAATGCTTTGCTTCCGCCAGGGATGGTGAACGAAGATGATTGTGAGGATAAACCTGCAGGAGAAAAGAAATCCGTTGGGGAATAAACTGATGAAGAGATTACTCTGAGGGAAATTACTCTGTGGGGAAGAGATGTTCTGCTGAAGATTTTAACGATAAACTCCACTGGGGATTCCGTTGATAAGCCCTGTTGGGGATTTTAATGATGACCTACATTGGGGATGGATTACCGTTGCTGGTGATATTGGATCTATTGAGGATTGAACTCCTACTTGGGGAAAGGAAAGAACTTCGCTGGGGATGATCTTATGCTTATTGGGGAATATCTGTATACTCTGCTGTTGAATATTAAGACCTTCTGGGGGTACCCAACCTTTTTAGCGCTTGATGATGGATTAACTCTGCTTGAGGAGAGTATTGTTGATTCGTCCATAGTTGCAAATCTCAGCTGAGAGAGCTATCATTACTGTCTTACCCTGTGAGGAATAAAGGTATCTTAGCCATATTCTTCAGCTGGATGTACCTTGGTACCTGGTGGACAAAACAACTACACAGCTTGGACATTTCTTATGCCCCTGTTTATGATATTACCAGTAATTCATCTTTCGTTTCGCATGTAAATATTTATGATCAGAAATTAATATCAAATGCATATATCAAAAATAAACATTGGACGTTCTTTGCAAAACAAAACAGATAAAGGAAAAACAGCTTGAAATTTTTGAGAATGAATTTGTATTGATTTTGAAGTTTGGCCTAAAAATAGGCGTTTTAGTACAAGAGGCTGACGTCCTAGTAAGAGAACGCCTCCGAACAAAAAGAATTTATACAATTTGTGGAAAGAAAACAAAACAGCTATGTGAATAATCCCACTGGGTTCCAACTCTGCTATTGCCTTTATATCCTCGAGCATCTCATCACTTTGCTATTGGTTGAAGATGAATCAGATTGATCAGTGCCGCCTGAGCTTGATAGTCGATACCGAAGTCTGGATGCAAGGTGATCCAATGAGACATAGTATTACGCTTTAATCCCTAATTTTTGCCTAGACCACCCTTTCGGGTTTTCGGTCCACCGGTATACCCATTTTTGCCCAAGCCGCCTTTTCAGGTTTTCGACTTGCCGGGTGTACAGATTTTTTATTTTCATCCCTTATTTTTGCCCGAACCCTTTTGGTTCGTCGGGAAGCCCTTATTTTTGCCTAGGCCAGTCAACCTAGCGAGTCTTTGATTATGCATAGTATTTTTTCACTATGTCTGCATTAATGGGGTGAGGAAGGTCGTCACCATCCATGGTGGTTAGAATCATAGCTCCTCCTGAGAAAATGTTCTTAACCACAAATGGCCCTTCGTAAGTAGGGGTCCATTTGCCCCTGGGATCACCTTGAGGTAAGATAATGCGCTTGATTACCATATCCCCTACTTGATACTCTTGTCGTCTAACTTTCTTGTTAAATGCCTTGATCATCTGTTTTTGGTACGTCTGACCATGACAAATAGCAGTAAGTCTTTTTTCGTCGATTAGGTTCAGTTGATCAAGCCGGGTCTGGATCCAATCATCTTCACTCAAACCTGCATCCTTCATGATCCAGAGAGAGGATATCTGAACTTCAATGGGCAAGACTGCCTCCATGCCATAAACCAAGGAATAAGGTGTTGCCCCGATTGACGTACGTGTTGAGGTGCGGTACCCATGAAGAGCAAATGGTAGCATCTCATGCCAATCTTTGTATGTCATTGTCATCTTCTGCACAATCTTCTTAATGTTCTTATTTGCTGCTTCGACAACCCCATTCATCTTCGGTCGGTAGGGAGAAGAGTTATGATGTTGTATTTTGAACTGCTCACAGAGCTCGGTGATCATCTTGTTGTTGAGATTGGTACCATTGTCCGTAATGATCCTCTCTGGTATACTGTATCGACAGATCAGATTGTGCCGAATGAATCGTGACACGACGTTCTTGGTTACGGTAGCAAAGGAAGCTGCTTCAACCCACTTTGTAAAGTAATCAATCGCTACCAGGATGAAATGATGCCCGTTAGATGCCGTAGGTCTGATCTCGCCGATCATATCAATGCCCCACATTGCAAAAGGCCAAGGAGCTGTCAAGACGTTCAGAGGAACTGGAGGTATGTGCACCTTATCAGCATAGACCTGGCACTTGTGACATGTCCGAGAATGCTGATAACAGTCGGCTTCCATTGTGGACCAGTAATATCCTGCCTGGAGGATTTTCTTTGCCATGGTATGTCCACTGGAATGAGTTCCGAAAGTACCTTCATGCAGCTCTGCCATGATCCTTTCTGCTTCAGTCTTATCCACACAACGCAGCAAGGTTGAATCATGGTTACCCTTGTAAAGGATGTCATTGCTGATGAAGAATTTCGCTGCGAACCTCCTCAGAAACTTCTTATCATTAATAGATGCACCCTCGGGGTATTCTTGAGCCTCAAGGTACCTTTTTACTTCGTGATACCAGGGCTTTCCTGTTACTTCTTCAGTCTCAAGATCACAACAGTGTGCAGGTTCGTCCAATCTTTCAATAATGATCCGGGGAGCTTCGTTGTCCCAATTGACTTTGAACATAGAAGACATCATAGCCAACGCGTTCACCAACTGATTCTCCTCTCTAGGGAAGTGTTCAAAGGTTATCTCCTCGAAATGGGGAAGCAACGTCAACACATACTCCTTGTAAGGAATAAGATTCAGGTGTTTCGTATCCCACTCACCTTTGATCTGACTGATTACGAGAGCGGAATCTCCGAAGACACTTAGAAACTTAATCCTTAGGTCAATTGCAGCTCGAAGACCCATGATGCACGCTTCATACTCTGCCATGTTGTTGGTGCAGTTGAAACATAGTCGGGCGGTAAACGGAGTATGAGAGCCTTTAGGAGACATGATCGCGGCGCCAATGCCATTACCCAAAGCATTTGAAGCTCCATCAAAGTACATAGACCATCGGGATCCTTCTTCAGGTCCTTCATCCGGTCCAGGTGTCTCACAATCAGTTATCAACATGATATTCTCGTCCGGGAATTTAAAGTTCATAGACTGGTAATCATCCACTGCATGGTGTGCCAAATGGTCTGCCAATACACTTCCCTTGATTGCTTTTTGAGTTGTGTACTGGATGTCATACTCAGTCAAGATCATCTGCCATCTTTCTATTCTTCCGGACAATACAGGCTTCTCGAAGATATACTTGATTGGATCCATCTTTGAAATCAACAAAGTAGTGTGAGTCAACATATACTGTCTCAGCCGGAGAGTAGCCCATGCCAAAGCGCAACAAGTTTTCTCAAGCAGTGAGTATCGGGTCTCACAGTCGGTAAAACTTTTGCTAAGGTAATAAATAGCATGCTCTTTTCGGCCAGACTCGTCATGCTGCCCCAGCACACACCCTATTGAGTTATCGAGCACTGTCAAGTATAAGATCAAAGGTCTCCCTTCAACTTGTGGCATTAGGATGGGTGGCTTTTGGAGATACTCTTTGATCCTTTCGAAAGCGACCTGACATTCATCATTCCAACGTACCACTTGATCTTTCTGTAGTAGCTTGAGGATTGGCTCACAAGTAGCAGTCAGGTGCGAGATGAATCGGGCAATGTAGTTCAGTAGTCCCAGAAAGCCTCTGACTTCTTTCTCTGTTCTGGGAGCTGGTATCTCTTGTATGGCTTTCACTTTGGCAGGGTCCACTTAAATACCTTTGTCGCTTACGACGAAACCCAGTAGCTTACCAGATCTCACCTTGAAGGTGCACTTGTTCGGGTTCAACCTCAGCTTGTACAACTTCAACCTGTCAAACAGCTTCTGTAGATGGTCAAGGTGTTCTTCCTCAGTCTGGGACCTTGCAATCATATCGTCGACGTATACTTCAATCTCATGATGGATCATGTCATGAAAAAAAGCAACCATGGCACGTTGATACGTTTCCCCGACATTTTTCAACCCAAAAGGCATGACCTTGTAGCAAAAGGTACCCCACTGAGTAACAAAGGTGGTCTTCTCCATGTCTTCGGGAGCCATCTTTATTTGATTATAACCGGAGAAACCATCCATGAAGGAGAATACCTTGTGCTGAGCGGTATTGTCAACCAGAACGTCAATATGAGGTAGAGGGAAGTCATCCTTAGGGCTCGCCCTGTTCAAATCCCTGTAGTCAACACACATTCGGACATTGCCATCTTTCTTCGGCACTGGAACCACATTGGCCACCCACTGAGGGTAAGAAGTAACTGCTAGAAAACCGGCATCAAACTGTTTCATAACTTCAGCCTTGATTTTCTTAGACATCTCTGGGCGCATTCGGCGAACCTTCTGTTTTACTAGAGGACAGTCTTCCTTGGTGGGCAGGCGATGAACCACAATATCAGTATCCAACCCAGGCATATCTTTGTAAGACCAGGCAAAGATCTCAACGTAGTCACGCAACATCTGAATTAACCGTTGTTTCACACTGGCTTCCAGGTTTGCACCGATCTTGACTTCTTTCTTGTCTGCCTCAGTACCCAGATTCACTGTTTCCACTGGCTCTTCATGTGGTTGAATGGACCTCTCTTCCTGGAGTAGCAGTCTTGCAAGTTCACCAGGCACTTCGCAATCATCTTCACCTTCGTCTTCGGCTAAGTTGATCGGATTTTCGAAGTCATAACTGGCAGTAGCAGAGTCGTTACCAGTGAGATCCAGAGTGGATGTGGACCTGTATATGTGAGTGTGTGTAAAATAGCTATTTTGCAATATATAATAAAGAAAAACAAGGAGCGCAAAATTTGAAATGCAAGAAAATGTCCAATGCTTTTATTAATGATATATGAAAATGACACACAAAAGCCCTTGCAAATGAAGCCACGGTGTCCCGGGTAAGACACCGGGCTATAAAGTTCAAAACATTGTCTGTTACATATTCAAAACAAAAAGTTTCATTACTGGGTAACAAAAGTAATAGGGATGAAGTCCTTTGAGGTCCAGTTGCTTGGTCCACCATCGGTCGTAGGATAAATCCAGCTGTCGAATTCAGACTCTTCTACCTCTTCTTCAATGGCATTCACTCCCGAGTTACTGATGAACACAGGAGGTCTTTCGATCCTTGCACTTCAAACAGCCCTTTGAGCTTCTGGAGTGAAGCCCAAACCAAACTTGTTAGTCTTCTGAGTAAAATCAGGGAGTCGGCCCCTATATGCACACTCACCCTTCTCAATAACAGCCCGGGCATCTTTTAAGGAAGCCATCTTCATAGGAGAATCCTCAACCACAGTCTCAGCTGATGCCAGTGTCTGGGAAACCTCTTCAAAGTGCTGAAATGGGGTCTCAATGAACTCCCCGTCCATTTCTACATATCGGAATGAGTTGAGGTGGCTGACCATATACTCCTCCTCCCCTTGTACTGTCATAATCTTTTGACCGGATACTTCAACTTCTGGTGGAGCGTTGAGGTTACAGCCCCAGCTTTGTGGATCTATGGACGACCCAGCAAACAAGAATAAGATGGTTGAATGTCCATCACATAGAACGTAGAGTTGAAGACCTGAGAGCCAACTTTAATTGGAATATCAACTTCGCAGTGCACCATCCTTTTAGACCCATCAAAGGCCCTGACAATGATGTTACTTGGTTTTAGCTCCAACCCTTTGCAATCCAACCGGTCTAGAGCTTTTTTAGGCAATACGTTCAATGAGGAACCAGTATCAACCAATACATGTGCAAGAGTAGTGCCCCTGCATTCAATGGAGACATGCAGGGCATCGTTATGATTTTTCCCTTTGGTAGTCAAATCGGCGTCGGAGAAACCCAAACCATTATCAGCAGTTAAATTGGCCACACAATCGATAAACTGATCAGTTGATGTCTCTTGTGGCATGTGGGCAGTCTTCAAGAAGGTAATCAGAGCCTTGGCATGGGCCTCTGAGCACAGCAATAGTGACAACATAGAAATCTTGGATGGGGTTTGCCCCAGTTGCTCAACTACGTTGTAATCACTCTTCTTAATAATCTTCAGAATCTCTTCCATCTCCTGTTTAGAAGCTTCAACAATAATTGTCTTCGGTGCCTCCGTCTGGGCAGGCACATCAGTGGTGATCCCTTTGCCCCGAGCGTCAGATGACTCGGCGACAGGGGTAAGAATAGGAACTTGATCAGGAATGGCAGTATGTACACTTGTAGGTGTAATGACAACGGGTCTTCGGGCTGTTGGTGGAGCAATATCAGGTGAGAAAAGTCTTCCGCTGCGGGTGACTTTAGCAGGTCCAATAATGTTGCTGACGCCAGTATCAACATCCAACTCTTGCTTAACTCCATGAAAATAAACATCATCCCCATAGTGTCAAGGGACAACTTTATCAGAGGTGTAGGGGATGGGCCCCGGGATAGTGATGATCACAGGTGCAATTTTCGGAACAAATGTAATTCTAACAGGCTTCCTCGAGGGAGCCTTGGAAGAATTGTCGAAAATGGTGATGATGGCGACTTCTTCAGTAGGAATGGAAGGAACAACAGTTTTCTCAAACAGGATCTCCTTACTATCCATCAGGTTTTGGATACCTGACTTCAGGAATGGGTAACCGGTAGGTAAAACAGAACACATATGGCAACCTTCGTCACAACCCGGAAATAAACAGGCTAGCAACAGGTTCTTCTTGACAGTCATCAGAGGGGTAACAATGTCATCCACAGAAACTACAAACAAGTCTTCCTCTACAACATTTACTCCATATTTGGGCATGGGAGCAGTCACAACATTAGGCCTCTCGGGCGCCTCGAACTCAATCTCCTTTGCATCAATTAAGTCTTGTATCTTGTTCTTCAAAGCCCAACAATCATCTGTATTATGCCCCGGGCTATCGGAGTGATAAGCGCAGCGGGCGTTAGGGTTATACCTTGGTGACGTTGTATTTGAATTCTTTGGGGCTTCCCTTAGAGTCACCAGATTAGTCTTTAGCAACTGTGGCAGAATCTGAGATAAGGTCATGCTGAGACGAGTGAATTGCCTCTTAGGTCTCTCGTCCTTTTGTTGATTATTGTACTGAGGAGCACCAGCAGGTTTTGAAATAACAACCACATTGACGGCTTGGCGGTGTTCAGGTCTATTCTGTCTTCTTGCACTGTAGACAACACTGGACTCTTTCTTAAACGGCTTCTTCTCGGTGCTCGATGAGGCACCCTTATGTATCTTCCCAGCCTTAATACCAGCTTCAATCCTCTCACCAGTCAAAATAATATTTGTAAATCCAGATGAAGAGCATCCAATCAAGTGGTTGAAAATTGGACCAGACAGGGTCCCCGGAAACATATCAACAAGTTCCTGATCAGCTAAAGGTGGTTGTACCCTTCCGGCGAGGTCTCTCCACTTCTGAGCATAATCTTTAAATCCTTCACCCATTCCCATTGACATACCCTGGAGTTGGGTACGCATAGGAGCGAGGTCGGAGTTGTACTGATACTGCCTGTAGAATGCAGTAGCCAAATCTTCCCAACTGCGGATACTAGCTCCGTCCAACTGATAGAACCACTCAAGCTGAGTCCCTGAGAGACTGTCTTGAAAGAAATAGATCCATAAGTTCTTATCAGCAGTGTAAGGCTGGATCTTCCTCACATATGACCGGAGGTGCAGCTTCGGACAGGAAACTCTGTCATACTTGGCAAAGGCTGGTGCCTTAAATTTATGGGGAATCACCACCCCAGATGATAGACCCAGATCTCCGAAGTCCAGACCGGGCACCTTCTGAATTTTCATAGCGCTCAAACGGTCTTCCAATTGTTTGTACTTATCCTCAGCAGGAGGATACTATTCTTCATCGTAGTCTGTCTCGTTGTCGGAGACCACAGGGCTAGGAGCCCTCCTTTCTTGTGGACTATCTTTCCCTCTAGATGAGGTGGTTAGATCAACTTCATTCTGTAGCCTATTCCCAAACCTAGGACCAGTGTTGAACAGGACTGTCCTCTTCTTCTTCTTCTTTTTCTCCTTCAGAATCAAGGTCTTCAGGTCCTGCTAACCCTTAGCTAGGCTCATGAACAGCTCTTGAAATTGGGCATTATGGGCCTGGAGGGCCTTGATAGCTTGCTCAGTTGAAGGTTCAGTAGACATGATGATTGCTGAAATAAACAGCGAAGAAGATAAGAGACCTGTAAAGGGTACCTGTTTATGAAGTGCATGGGATAAAATGTGTATGATTTATGATTTCAAAGACAATCAGGATTCCAATTTGTAAACAAGAAAGGAAACACACTTTATTAAATTTAAACTTCAAAATTTAAATTGTTCAACAAATTGCCCTTAAGGCGTTACAAGAATGGAAATACTGAAAAGTAAACAAAAAACTGGAAAGGAAATCATCAAAGGTCCATCAATGCTCCCATGGTCTCTTCTTATCAGTGTGGACGTAGTCGTTGAGAATCCGCTCATTCTCTAACTGCCTGGTCAACCTCTGGATCTTCTGCTCTTGTTCATTGAACTTCTCTCGGTAAGAATCCCATTCATCCCTCAACTGCATCCAAGACCTCTTCAGTGCCCCAATGTCAGTGGGCATATAAGGATGGAGAATGGTTGGAAGAACCCCTTCTTCATTAGCAACATCAAGAGTGACAGGCCGAACGACTTCATATGTCATACCTAGCTTCTGGGCACGGATGCGGACCCATATGAGATATGGCTCCATCGAGAGTGAAGTCTTTGGACCCAACTCATGTGGATCAGATTGGTGAACTTTATCCCAAGCCCTTATGAATCTACGATGTTGCTCGTTGCTATCCCCTTGAAAATCAAAGATGATATGAGGCATTAGCATCTTGTGAGGTCCTTCTCTTCTGGCTCTTCCAAACTGACGGAGAGCTAAGCATGGGTTGTAAGAAATTCCTCCATGGGTTCCTATCAATGGAACATTGGGATACTCCCCACAGCGATCAATGACAGTCACCTCATCCATACCTTTGAGAGTCCATATAATGTTGTTATGAGAAAGAGACATCACCCTATAAGCCCAACCCATTCCTTCTCTGTTTTTCAGTACTGACTTGGGGAGGTGCGAAATAAACCACCTCGTAATAAAGGAGCACAGCACATCAAGGTTCCCCGCTTTCGGGCAGTACGAGCATAGATCTGATGAAGAATGTCACCCAAGAGAGTGGGTACAGGGTTCTGAGAGATGAAGATCTTTATAGCATTCACATTAATAAAAGTGTCAGGATTCGAAAACAATACCAAGCCATAAATCAGAAGAGACAGAATATCCTCGAAGGCCTTAAAGTCTAGGCTATCCCAGAAGTAGTTAGCCTTGCCAACCCAGAACTTAGTCAGAAATCATTTTGCTCCACTCCTAGTTTCCCAATTAGCCATTACCTCCTCTTTGGTCAAATAAAGGGCTGCAACAATCTCTTCGGGCCTAAGAGTCTTCTCCCAACCAGTAAACGGAGTCTGCTCTAAAACAGAGATACCGAGCAGCTCAGAGAACTCTTCTAGGGTAGGAACCAGCTGATAGTCTTGAAAAGTAAAACAGTGGTACAGCAGATCATAGAACTGGACCAGGACACTCATCATCTACTCGTCCAATTTGGAGGTGACCAAGATGAGAAGAGAACCATGCCTCATGATGAAGGAAGTAGTGTCAGGCATCTTGGCAACCAACTCATTAAGCAAGGTAGGGACTTGGACAAAGTTGATCCGGATAGTATTCTTACGCATGGGCATCATGATGACCTACAGAACAGAGCAAAGATGAAACCCTCCTGTCTTTAAAATAGGTTAGTCTTTATGCAAGATGTATGCAATGTTATGATGTCATGATGTCATGATAGTAAGCACACCACAAGTATCCACAAATAGCAAACATGGTAAAGGCACACAAGTCACACTGAGAGCCCTTAGATTTCAGGATGGCATGAAGCTTAGGTACTACCCTCTTTCAGTTCAGTTGGTTTAAACCTGTCCTAAAAAGAGTAACCGGGTTCTAGAGGATCTCAATATCACTGACTACCCTCAATCGGTCATAATTCCAGTTTAGCAACCTTTTCTTGCGGCCGGAATCATCGCGAGAGTTTAGTCTCAATGAGTGTAGCATACTGCTACTGTTCTATGGCCAACTTGGTAAATTTAAGGTTCTAAGGTCAGTTGGTGGTTAATGACCCCTTAGAAGACCCATATTCTCCTCGTTCCAACACAAGGTATATCGGTACAGACTAAAGTGACACACCAACGTAGCTACTGCTTCATCCGTATCGGTCTACACCGTACAGATCCCTTACAGTTTAATGCTACTTACCTAAAGGGTATCCCCAGATCCAGGTTAGGATCTATAGAACTCTGATACAAGCCCACAAATATAAATCATACAAAGCATACAATTGAAAACATAATGATCTAATCCTAAGGTACACCCCACTTATAATATGTCCCTAGCAGAGTCGCCAGTTCTATGATCGGTGGGAATGAGAACTGACTGTTTTGGAATGCTGGTTCGCATTTGTGTTTGTTTTTGCAAAATGTTGCGGTAAGCAAGAGTCGCCACCGTCTTTTATTTTATCCAACAAGGAAAGGACAAAAGCACAGAAAAATTCCTTTTTCAGATGTTTCTCGGGTTTGGGAGGTAGATTATAGAAAGGGAAGGTGTTAGCACCCTTTCTATCAGTGGTTACCCACGGGCTCTTAGGTACTTGCTCATTGTGTTTTCAAAAGTTTGCTTTTCTTTGTGATTGTGGGTTTGAAAAGAGTTTTTGTTTTGAAGAGATTGTAAGTGCGAAAAGTTTTATTTTAAAAGGAGCAAGTACTTAAGGACCATCTACCTACTCAAAAAGGAATTAAATTGTACAAATGTCCTTTAGACAGTGCTATCCCACTATTGAGGAGTAGGTAGCACCGTCGTTGGATTTTCGGGTCAATTCGATTAAGGGACGTGTGGTCACTAAAGCAATGTTAGGACGCCTTAGCGGTAACCCTAATATCCTAGATCATTTTTCCGAGGCAACCGTTTCGAGGCAACTATGATCTTTGGACAAAAGGGCGACCTCTAAAACTTCCTATACTCAATGACCACGTTCGAGGCAACCAAGTGAGGTGTACCCTAAGAGTGGCATGTGCAAGTGTGTTAGTTCAGTTAATTTTATCTGTACATGTTATGAGTGAGCTATTGTTGATTTTAAGTTAAAGATTGATCTTGTCTTGCATTGCCTATTTATCAAGCATCTAACAGTCAATATTGTGCGGAAATTAAATTGCGGGAAATTAAATCTAAGCTATTACAAGGCGTCGGGTATTTACATCGCCAAAGACAAACCCTTTTAATTTAAATTGCGGAAAGTAAATAAAAGCGATAAATAATTAAAAGTCCTATTGAAACTATTACATACCGGAAGCAATTACAATATTGGAAATAAATAGATCGCGTGCGAAAAAATCAAGACGGCGCATTTTTAGGGTTTTGACCATTTTTGAAAGAAAGCATGTTTTTTATTATTTTTAAATTAAATTAAATTAAACCTAAGTTAACTAATTAATTAAAAAAAAAATTTGGGTTTTTTATATTTAAGGAAATAAAATAAGAGTGATTAAAATTATTAAAAACCTAATTCTACATTGATTTTAATTTATTGCAAAAATATTAATGTTAAACCTATTTAAAACTAAATAAATTAATTAATGTTTATTTACAAAAATAAAAATAATGAAATTAGTTTTAATAAATAAAAATATTATACTTTTTTGTTTTTTGATTTTATTAGGCAAAATAAATTGGTTAGTATAATAATAATAATTAATAAAAACAATTAAATAAAAAATGAAATATGAAAAGAAATAACCAAATATGGGGGGTGTTGGGCCTGATTTGAGTGTATGTTTGGCAATTCTGAGGCCCAAAACGCTCCAGCCTGCTTTGACCTTTTGGATCACCCACGCGTATGTTAACTTAGATGTATGGTGAACCTTCAATCCTGGCCTTTGGATCTGGCTTGAAGGCCCTATGGCATTTGAGATCAGGAGGAGCATGATAGTCCACGCTTGCTGAGCCACATGCAATTGCCTGGAGAAAAAATATACAAATGTTTTGAGGGACCTGGGATTCGAACCCGGGTCCCATTGCTCATTGGCCAGCGCACCAACCACTCCACCAACGCTTCATAGTTATTAGTATAATAAACACACAATAATATATTTGAAACAAACAACTATGCCTGAAAATAAAAAAAATATGGCGCGCTGATTTGAACCAGCCAATAGGAAGAGGACGCGTAGTCGTCTTCTTCGTTGAAACAACCAGGGTTTTTACCTGCAGATTTTATCCGCAGGAAGATTCGTGGGATGCTTCAAAAATTCACCCTAGGCCATGAAAATGCAAGCCAAGACCATCATTGGATTCGTCTCTCTTCCCTGAACACATCCATGGTCGTTATTTATCCTGATTGTGCCTATATCAAAAATGCCCAAAAAACAAGAACACGAACCCTAGCTTCGGATCTAAGGTTATAGGCCATGAAAATAAAATTGAATAATGCAGACATGTTGGAAATTATGCAAGGATCAAGATTATGTCAATATTTTGGTAAAAAAATGCAAGAACATGGATTCACGATTCCATGTTTAGAGCTATGTTCGTGGGCAGTTACAGCACAATTCAGGAGGTCTCAAGGCCTGGCTTTGATTGCTTTAGCTCCACTAGATGTCATGCAAGGGAGTAGTGTTGAGATCTTGGGTTAAATCGAGCTCTAAGGTCGTTTTCAGATTTCACTTTTTCCAAGCTTTTTTCAAACTTTGTCTGGTCGTTTCTTGCAGTTTCAGCTCGTGTTCTTTGTTGCTTTATGTTGTATATGTATCAAGCAAGCAATTAGGTTAAATCTTGGGCTTCCAATCCATGGGAATTGAAGAATTGAGATATGATTTGATCTTCCATTATCAAGTTTCCAAAATTGTACCAAATCTGATTTTTTTTGTGCACAAAAATGCTTGATACAAATTTGATTATGTGAATCATGATAATTGAAAGTTGTAATGATCACAAAAATCTCATTCCATTAATTTTTGGATTTTATTTGAATTAATATTGATTTAAAATGAATTAAATCAATAAAAATTAAATAAAATAGAAAAATAAATGATTGGTCATGAAATTGAAGATGGGACACGTGTGTGGTGTGATAAGATCATATCAAGTGGAAAAAAGTGGGCCCTTTTGTCAAAAATTGGAGTTTCGAGGATAGTTGACTTTTGGCAATTTTGGAAAAATGCCCAACTTCAACAATGCATAACTTCTTAAATTTTGAACTTTTGGAAGTGTTCTTGGACTTTTTAGAAACCTTGAGATGTCCTATAACCAACCTGTTGTACCCCAAAGTTTTCCCTCCCATATTCTTCAAGATTTGGCAAGATCAATCTTCAAATGGATCAAGGGGTTGCCCAGTCTAAACATCCTCCTAAGCCAGTCAAATTAGGGTTTTGGTTCCTTCAGTGAATTTGAGGTTTTCAAGGGCTCAATCAAGTCATATATGCCTATATACATTACCAAGCATCTACATACCAAGTCTCAAGACTCACAGGGTCAAATTGCACAGTCAAAAGCCCTATTTGGTTCACAATCAACTGCAGGGGTAAAATGGTCATTTTACAGTCAAAAGTAAAAAATTTTGGTCAACATCTTATTTTGAAACCATAATCATCATTTGATCAATTCTTGATCATGATTCCACAAGAATGGCTCAAAAATCATCAAGGTGTCAAAAGTTTCTATTTTGGGACAGCTGAAAAGTCAACTGTAACTTGACCAGGGCATAAATTTTTCATGGGTCATCAGAAAAATCCCATCCAATGCTCATTTTGAAGGTGATGACATTTCCTATAACTCATCTTAACATTCCAAGTCCAAGAAATGCTCTCACAAAAAGTTATCAATTTCTACATTATAGGTCAATTTCAAAAGTCAACAAAAAGGCATTTTAAGTTAAAGACCATAATTTGAGATTGGTAAATCCAAATGACATGGGACCAAAGGCATTGGTTAGAGGACTTCAAGACCTTTCCAAAATGTCCAAGAACATGTTCATATGATCATAATTGAGCAAGATATGCATTGGAGAAGTTGGGAAATTTTTGGGAATTTGCAAAAGTCAACTTTGCCCAAAACACTTCATTTTTGCTAATGGGCCTCAAATTCTTTCTTGAAACTTTGTCCAAGGCCTATGCACGATCCATTGAGCTTAAATTGATTTATTTTCTTATTTTTAATTAATTAATTGAATTTTTATTAATATTAATTCATTTAATTCATTTAATTGTAGGAAAATTCAAAAGATATGGTTTTCAAATCTTTTTGTGATGCAAATGAACTCAAGACAAGCTGAAGATCTCATGTACACATCAAGGGGACAAAATCTCCCAATTTGGCAAGGTTTTTCAATCAAAAAGATTGAAAAATATTTGATTGAAAATCAAAGATGCAAAACATTATTCCATGGATTCTTGGACAAGATTGAACCCTAATTCCATTCCACTACATATACAGAACCTAAACTTAATTCCATTCACGTGAAAATTGTTGTCAAAAGCCATAAGCCAATTCCAAAAAATCAAAGAAAACTTGAAATCTGTTTTCCAAGTTCCAACACAATTCAATACTTTTTCTTGATTCCAATACATTGCTAGGCCTCCCAGGAACACATTGCAATCAAAAACAAGTCTTAGAGCTCAAGAAACGCGCAAGAACAGTCTCTTGGTTTGTCACTTTTTTTTCAGAATCGCATATCATTATTCATGCATATTTAACATCTTTTGTGGATTGTTTTGTGTTAATAGGACTGATACGAAGCTATTGGTATGATTTAATTGGATTAAGATGCCCTGAAACATAAACCACCATTGATGAAACTTAGGGTTTCGAAGCTTCCAATTTGGGGGTTTACAGCATAAGCAAAATCATACCTTGAGATGCATATGGTTGTATTCGTCAAGGCCAGACGAATCAAACCCAACCCTCGCGCCCTATTTATATAATGCATAGACCTATTCGCTATTTTCCCTTTTTGCAGGTTGTGGGGGTTAAAAACCCCCGCCATCTAACCTTGTTTCTTGCAGTTTCAGCGAAGAAGACAATACGTGTTCAGGCGTGGTTGGCTGGTTCAAAGGATGGCGCGCATTTTGTAAATTTCCAGCATAAGCGTTAGTTTTTTTATATTATATTTATTGCTCATTATATAAACAGAAGCAAGCGCGTGGTGGAGTGGTTAGGCATCTGGCTGATCATCATTGGGACCTGGGTTCGATTCCCAGGTCCCCCAAACCTTTGTTTCATATTTTTTTCTTATATAATCCTATGCAGGCTATTCATTGCATTCCACCATAAACCTCCAATGGTCCAAGCGCCAAGTGTCTCACAATACCAATCTAATGGTCAAAAGATGAAGACCATGGTACGTTCCAGTCAAAGCACGCGTAGATAACTTCCAGAAAGTCAAAAGTGGCTTACAATTTGATGGGCCTGAATTGCCAAACTCACCTCCAAGTTGGCCCAGCACCCCTGGTTTATTCTTTTTTGTTCATTCTTTTTTTTATTTATTATCTTTACTAATTATTATTATTAATTACTATTATTATTATTTAACTAACAAATAATTATTTTTGTAATTAATTCAGAAAACAATATTTTCTTAAAATTATCATTATTATTTATTAATTTCATTTAATTATTTTTGTAAATAAAATGTAAACTAATTAAATAAGTTAAATTAGGTTAACTTTAATCTTTTTTTTTCATAATAAATAAAATAAACTTAGAATTAGGGTTCTCTTGACTTTTAATTTCTTTTTATTTTTATTTTCGTTAAGACTTAAAAAACACAAAAAAAAAACATTTTTCTTTTAATTAATTAATTAATTAGTTTAGGGTTAATATTTAATTAAATGCAAAGGACCAAACTACTTTCTTTATTTCTCAAAAGGGTCAAAACCCTAAGGACGTCCCGATTCGATTCTCTCGCGCTTTAATTTATTTTGATTATATTTAGGTATCTGTTTCCGAGGATGTAATAGTTAATTAGGATTTACCGCTTTATTTACTTTCTCGCACTTATTTTCCAAAACGGGTTATGTTTTTGGCGATGTATAGACCCACGCCTTGTAATAGCGTAGATTCATATTTCCGTAATTTATTTTTCGCACTCTTAACTGTTAACATGCATGCAAGACTTGGATGAAAATTAAAAACAACTCGTAGATCACCATGATACATGTACAAGATAATATGAACTGAAACAACACACAAGCATATGCCACTCTTAGAATACACCTCACTGGTTGCCTCGAACGTGGTCGTCAAGTATAGGGTGTTTTAGAGGTCGCCCTCCTGTCTAAAGATCCAGTTGCCTCGAAACGGTTGCCTCGGATAAAAAGGATCTAGGATATTAGGGTTGTCGCTAAGGCGTCCTACCATTACTTTGGTGACCACACTGTCCCTCATAATCGAATTGACCCGAACAATTCCAACGACGGTGCTACCTACTTCTCAATAGTGGGATAGCACTATCTAAAGGACTCTTACACAGCCTAATTCCTTAGAGTAGGTAGACTTCTCCTAGGTACTTGCTCTCTCAAAAATAAAAACATCTTTTCACACTTACACTTTCAAAAGGTTTTCAAACAAATTTTTCATACACTCTTGAGGACAGATACAAGAGTTACTTAGAAATTTTTCAAACGAAATTTTTTCAAAACCCACACACACTTGAAAAGCAAACAAATTTTGAAAACATAAGAGCAAGTACCTAAGAGCCCATGGATAACCATGGATAGAAAGGGTGCTAACACCTTCCCTTTCTATAAATCTACCTCCCGAACCGAGATACATCTCAAAGAAGGAATTTTGCTGTGCTTTTGTCCTTTCCATGTTGGAGAACATAAAAGACGGTGGTGACTCTTGCTTACCGAGACATTTCGCGAACCAGCTTAAAAAACAGTCAGTTCTATTTCCACCGATCACACAACCCTTTTGGTCTCATCTCATTTTGATATTCCATGCTCAAGTTATAAGCTTTGGCAAAAAAGGTGTTTTTGTTGACTTTCCAAAATGACCTATAATGTCCAAATTTGTAACTTCTTGTGAGTGCATTTCTTGATCTTGGGGTGTGAATATGGATTGTAGTAAATTGCATACTCTTCAAAATGAGATTTGGATGAGTCATTTCTCATAAAGTATGAGAAAGTTATGCTTGGTCAAAGTTGAGTTGACTTTTCCTACAAAACCCTACTTTAGCAACTTTTGAATCTTGATGAATCTTGAGCAATCCTTGATGAATCATGATCAACCCTTGATCAGATGATGAATTATCCTTCAAAATGAGAATGTTGACAAAAAATCTTGAGGTTTGACTATTTTTAGGTCACAGTTGACTTTTGCCCTAGCACATTCGACTTTTGGACTTCTTGAGCAATTGACTGACCAAACTTTCTCTGCAAGGCTTGAAATTTGACATGGATGAACTTGAGAACATGTTAGGACATTGGGGAGAATTTGAGACAATTTGGATATGAGGACCTTGATGCAACACAAAACCCTAATTTTGAATTGACTGCCTTATGAGGTGATTTGACTGTCCAACTCTTGAGCCATCTTGAACAACTTGGAGATGATTCTTGACATGTCTTGAGAAATATGGGAGGGAAAACTTTGGGGTACAACACATACTGAAGAAGTTGCCATCATTACCATTTTCGACAATTCTTCCAAGGCTCCCTCGAGGAAGCCTGTTAGAATTACATCTATTCCAAGAATCGCACCTGTGATCATCACTGTTCCGGGGCCCATCCCCTATACTTCTGATAAAGTTGTCCCTTGGCACTATGGGGATTATGTTTATTTTCATGGAGTTAAGCAAGAGTTGGATGCTGATACTGACATCAGCAGCATTACTGGACCTGCTAAAGTCACCCGCAGCGGAAGACTTTTCTCACCTGATATTGCTCCACCAACTGCCCGAAGACCTGTTGTTATTACACCTGCCAGTGTACCTGCTACTATTCCTGATCAAGTTCCTATTCTTACCCCTATCGCCGAGTCATCTGACGCTCGGGGCAAAGGGATCACCACTGACGTGCTTGCCCAAACGGAGGCACCGAAGATAGTTACTATTGAAGCTTCTAAGCAAGAGATGGAAGAGATCCTGAAGATCATTAAAAAGAGTGACTACAATGTAGTTGAGCAGCTGGGGAAAACCCCATCCAAGATTTCTATGTTGTCACTATTGTTATGCTCAGAGGCCCATGCCAAGGCTCTGATTACATTCTTGAAGACTGCCCACGTGCCACAGGAGACATCAGCTGATCAGTTTACAGATTGTGTGGCTAATTTGACTGCTAATAATGGGTTAGGTTTCTCTGACACTGACTTGACTGCTAAAGGGAAGAATCACAATGATGCCCTGCATGTCTCTATTGAATGCAGGGGCTCTACTCTCGCTCATGTATTGGTGGATACTGGTTCTTCGTTGAACGTCTTGCCTAAGAAAGCTCTAGACCGGTTGGATTGCGAAGGTTTGGAGCTGAAGCCAAGCAACATTGTTGTCTGGGCCTTTGATGGGTCTAAAAGAATGGTTCATGGAGAAGTTAATATCCCGATCAAGGTTGGTTCTCAGGTCTTCAATTCTACATTCTATGTGATGGACATTCGGCCATCTGACTCTTGTTTGCTGGGTTGTCCATGGATCCACAAAGTTGGGGCCGTAACCTCAACGCTCCACCAGAAGCTGAAGTACCCTGTCAAAGGGAAGATTGTGACAGTACAGGGAGAGGAAGAGTACATGGTTAGCCACCTCAACTCTTTCCGGTATGTAGAGATGGACGGGGAGTTCATTGATACCCCATTCCAACATTTTGAAGAGGTTCCCCAGACAATGGCGTCAGTTGAGACTGTTGTTGAAGATTCTCCTATGAAAATGGCTTCCTTAAAGGATGCTCGGGCTGTTGTCGAGAAAGGTGGGTGTGCAAATTGGGGTCGACTCCATGATTTTGCACAGAAGACTAACAAGTTTGGTTTGGGTTTCACTGCAGAAGCTCAAAGGGCTGTTCGGAATGCAAGGATCGGAAGACCTCCTGTGTTCATCAGCAACTCGGGAGTGAATGCCATTGAAGATGATGCGGAAGAGTCCGAATTCGACAGCTGGATCTATCCTACGACCAATGGTGGACCAGGCAACTGGACAACAAAGGACTTCATCCCTATTAAATTTGTTACCCAGTAATGAAACTTTTGTTTTGAATTTGTAACAGACAATGTTTTAAACTTTATGGCCTGGTGTCTTACCCGAGGCACTATGGTTTCATTTGTGAGGGCTTTATGTGTGTCATTTTCATATATCATTAATAAAAGCATTGGACGCTTCTTGCATTTCAAATTTTGCGCTCCTTGTTTTTCTTTATTATAAATTGCAAAACAACTATTTTACACACACTCACGTATACAGGTCCACATCCACTCTGGATCTCACTGGTAACGATTCTGCTACTGCCAGTTATGACTTCGAAAATCCAATCAACTTAGCCGAAGATGAAGGTGAAGATGATTGCAAAGTGCCTGGTGAACTTGCAAGACTGTTACTCCAAGAAGAGAGGGCCATTCAGCCGCAAGAAGAGCCGGTGGAATCAGTGAATTTGGGTACAGAGACAGACAAGAAAAAGGTCAAGGTCGGTGCAAACCTGGAACTTAGTGTGAAGCAACGGTTGATTCAGATGCTGCGTGACTACGTCGAGATCTTTGCCTGGTCTTACAAAGATATGCCTGGTTTGGATACTGATATTGTGGTTCATCGCCTGCCTACCAAAGAAGATTGTCCTCCAGTAAAACAGAAGGTCCTCCAAATGTGCCTAGAGATGTCTGAGAAAATCAAGGCTGAGGTTATGAAATAATTTGACGCCGATTTTCTAGTAGTTACTTCTTACCCTCAGTGGGTAGCCAATGTGGTCCCTGTGCCGAAGAAAGATGGTAAGGTTCGAATGTGTGTTGACTACAGGGATCTGAACAGGGCAAGCTCCAAGGATGATTTCCATCTAATCAAGTATATCTTCGAAAAGCCTGCCTTGTCCTGAAGAATAGCAAGATGGCAGATGATCTTGACAGAGTATGACATCTAATACATGACTCAAAAGGCAATCAAGGGAAGTGTGTTGGCAGACCATTTGGCACATCAGGCAGTGGATGATTACCAGTCTATGAACTTTGAATTTCCGGACGAGAATATCATGTTGGTAACTGATTGTGAGACACCTGGACCGGATGAAGGACCCGAGGAAGGATCCCGATGGTCTATGTACTTCGATGGAGCTTTAAACGCTTTGGGTAATGGCATTGGCGCCGTGATCATATCTCTTAAAGGCTCTCATACTCCGTTTACCGCCCGACTATGTTTCAACTGCACCAACAATATGACGGAGTATGAAGCATACATCATGGGTCTTCGAGCAGCCATTGACCTAAGGATTAAGTTTCTGAGTGTCTTCGGAGATTCCGCTCTCGTGATCAGTCAGATCAAAGGCGAGTGGGATACAAAACACCCGAATCTGATTCCTTACAAGGAGTATGTATTAACGTTGCTTCCCCATTTCGAGGAGATAACCTTTGAACACTTTCCTAGAGAGGAGAATCAGTTGGCGGACGCGTTGGCTACGATGTCTTCTATGTTCAAAGTCAATTGGGACAATGAAGCTCCCCGGATTATCATTGAAAGATTGGACGAACCTGCACATTGTTGTGATCTTGAGACTGAAGAGGTAACAGAAAAGCCCTGGTTTCATGAGGTGAAGAGATACCTTGAGGCTCAGGTATACCCCGAGGGTGCATCTGTTAATGATAAGAAGTTTCTGAGGAGGTTCGCGGCGAAGTTCTTCATCAGCAATGGCATCCTTTACAAGCGTAACCATGATTCAACCTTACTGCGTTGTGTGGATAAGAATGAAGCAGAAAGGATCATGGCAGAGTTACATGAAGGTACCTTCGGAACCCATTCCAGTGGACATACCATGGCAAAGAAAATCCTACGGGCAGGATATTATTGGTCCACAATGGAAGCTGACTGTTATCAGTATTCTCGGACATGTCACAAGTGCCAGGTCTATGCTGATAAGGTGCACATACCTCCAGTTCCTCTGAATGTCTTGACAGCACCTTGGCCTTTTGCAATGTGGGGCATTGATATGATCGGCGAGATCAGACCTACGGCATCCAACGAGCATCGTTTCATCCTGGTAGCGATCGATTACTTTACAAAGTGGGTTGAAGCGGCTTCCTTTGCTACTGTAACCAAGAACGTCATGGCACAGTTTATTCGGCACAATCTGATCTGTCGATACGGTGTACCAGAGAGGATCATTATGGACAACGGTACCAATCTTAATAACAAGATGATCACTGAGCTCTGCGAGTAATTCAAGATACAACATCACAACTCTTCTCCCTACCGGCTGAAGATGAATGGGGCTGTAGAAGCAGCTAATAAGAACATTAAGAAGATTGTGCAGAAGATGACAGTGACATACAAAGACTGGCACGAGATGTTTCCATTTGCTCTCTATGGGTACCGTACCTCAGCACGGACGTCAACAGGGGAAACACCCTATTCCTTGGTTTATGGCATGGAGGCAGTCTTGCCCATTGAAGTTCAGATACCATCTCTTCGGATCATGAAGGATGCAGGTTTGAGTGAAGATGACTGGATTCAGACCCAACTTGATCAGCTGAACCTAATCGACAAAAAGAGACTTACTGCTATTTGTCATGGTCAGATGTACCAAAAACGGATGATCAAAGCATTTAACAAGAAAGTTAGACGACAAGAGTATCAAGTTGGGGATCTGGTAATCAAGCACATTATTCTACCTCAAGGTGATCCCAGGGACAAACGGACCCCTACTTACGAAGGGCCATTTATGGTTAAGAACATTTTCTCATGAGGAGCTATGATCCTAACCACCATGGATAGTGACGACCTTCTTCACCTCGTCAATGCTGACATAGTGAAAAGATACTACGCCTAATCAAAGACCCGCTAGGTTGAATGGCCTAGGCAAAAATAAGGGCTTCCCGGCGAACCAAAAGGGTTCGGGAAAAAATAAGGGATGAAAGTGAAAAAAAATCTGTACACCCGGCAAGTCGAAAACCTGAAAAGGCGGCTTGGATAAAAAAGGGTATCCCGGTGGACTGAAAACCCGAAAGGGTGGTCCAGGAAAAAGTTAGGGATCAAAGCGTAACACTATGTCTCATTGGATCACCTTGCATCCAGACTTCGGTATCAACTATCAAGCTCGGGCGACACCAATCAATCTGATTCATCTTCAACTAGTAGCAAAGTGATGAGATGCTCGAGGACATAAGGGCAATAGCAGAGTTGGAACCCAGTGGGATTGTTCACATAGCTGTTTTGTTTTCTTTTCACAAATTGTATAAATTCTATTTGTTCGGCGGCGTTCTCTTACTAGGACGTCAGCCTCTTGTACAAAAACGCCTATTTACAGGCCAAATTTCAAAATCAATACAAATTCATTTTCAAAAATTTCAAATTGTTTTTCCTTTATCTGTTTTGTTTTGCAAAGAACGTCCAAGGTTCATTTTTTATATATGCATTTGACATTAATTGCTGCTCATAAATACTTACATGCCAAACAATAGATGAATTACTGGTAATATCAGAAGCAGGGGCATAAGAAGTGTCCAAGTTGTACAGTTGCCCTGTCCACCAGGTACCAAGGTAGATTCAACTGAAGAATATGGCTAAGATACTTTAACTCCCCGCAGAATAAGACAGTAATGATAGCTCTCTCAGTTGAGACTTGTAACCATGAACGAATCAACAATACTCTCCTCAAGCAGAGTTGGTCTACCATCAGCCCTAAAAAGCTGGGTATCCCCAGAAGATCTTAATATTCCCCGGCGGAGTATAAGAATATTCTCCAGCAAGTATAAGAGTATCCCCGACAGTCTTAAAATTCCTCCACGAAGTATAAGAGTGTTCCCCGACAGCATACAAAATACCCCCAGTGGAGTCAATATTTCCCCAGCACGGTCAGAAAAAGCTATCCCAACAGAGTTGAATCATCTTCCCCAGTAGACTCTGGAAGTTTATCCCCAGCGGAGTACAAGAATAAATCTCCCCAGCCAAGTACAAATAATTCTCCCCAGCCAAATTCAGAGAGTTATCCCCACAAGAGTCTAACAGGGTTATCCCTAGCAAGTCGCAACTGAAAGATCGTACCCAGCAAAGTTCTTTCCTTTCACGAACAGGGATTCAATCCTCAACAGTTTCAATATCACCAGCAACAGTAATCCATCCCCAGCGGAGTTTATCAGCAGAATCCCCAACGGAGTTTATCGTTAAAATCTTCAGTAGAACATCTCTCCCCACAGAGTAATTCCCCACAGAGTAATCTCTTCATCAGTTTATTCCCCAACGGAGCTTTCCTCTCCTGCAAGTTTATCATCTCCGTTCATCATCCCCAGCGGAAACGAAGAACTCAACTCTATTCTCCAAACAGCTCCGGGACTTATTTTCTCCAGCTAAAACATTACATTTCCATACATCATGATACATGCATGTATGCATCATACAATACAATCTCATTTATTTTGAGAACATCATGTCTTGATCCATATCATGCATTGCATATGACTGACCTTTACCTTTCAGGGAAGATGTAGTTAAGTTCTCAGCCAGTCAAAGGAGACAAAACCAGTCAAATCGATTCCTAAAGATTTTTCTGATGCCAATTCAGTCAAAAGAGACAATTTCCCTCCGTCAAAGTGTGGACGAGTTCTGTAATTTCAACGGTATACTACGTTGAAGACCAGACAACTCCTAGATCTTGATGAAGATGTTTTCCTATGTCATAGTATGGACGAGTGCTATAACCTCAACGGTATACTACGTTGAGCACTAGTCAGTTCCTAGATCTTGATGTTTCCCTCCGTCATAGTGTGGACGAGTTCTCTAATTTCAACGGTATACTACGTTGAAGACCAGACAGTTCCTAGATCTTGATGTTTCCCTCCGTCATAGTGTGGACGAGTTCTCTAATTTCAACGGTATACTACGTTGAAGACCAGACAGTTCCTAGATCTTGATGAAGATGTTTCCCTACGTCATAGTATGGACAAGTGCTATAACCTCAACGGTATACTACGTTGAGCACTAGTCAGTTCCTAGATCTTGATGTTTTCCTCCGTCATAGCGTGGACGAGTTCTCTAATTTCAACGGTATACTACATTGAAGACCAGACAGTTCCTAGATCTTGATGAAGATGTTTCCCCCCAATTGAATTATGGACAGGTTCTTAAGACTCAGCCGAGGCATTCTCTCAGCTGAAGTACAGGCAAGTTCCTAAATCTCAACAAAAGTTAGACTTCTCCAGCGGCATCTTCTACAAACCACAAGTATGCAAGTTCTCGCTAAGGAATCTCTTATGCGATCGACACTCCTGCAGATGGAATCTGTAAGCCCATCCTACTACCAACAATCTCCAAATGACACATGTAAGCCCATTCCCGACATCATAATACTGATATTACACCATGCGAGTGCAAATTTCTGGGCACTCTAGTGTTCAGTTATCTTCCACCTTCGGATCACGAAAGGCTCGAAAGCCAATCTATATCCTCAGTTTTAAGAAAATTGAACAGGGGAAACTATTGTACCCCGAAATTTGCCCTCCCATATTTCTCAAGATATGTCAAGAATAATCTCCAAGTGACTCAAGATAGCTCAAGAGTTGGACAGTCAAATCACCTCCTAAGGCAGTCAACCTCAAATTAGGGTTTTGTGTTGCATCAAGGTACTTACATACAAATGGCCTCAAGTGCTCCCCAATGTCCTAGTATTCTCTCAAGTTCATCCATGTCAAATTTCAAGCCTTGCAGAGGAAGTTTGGTCAGTCAATTGCTCAAGAAGTCCAAAAATCGACTGTGCTAGGGCAAAAGTCAACTGTGACCTATGACCAGTCAAACTTCAAGGTTTTTTGTAAACATTCTCATTTTGAAGGATAATTCATCATTTTATCAAGGGTTGATCATGATTCATCAAGGATTGCTCAAGATTCATCAAGATTCAAAAGTTGCTAAATTAGGGTTTTGTAGGAAAAGTCAACTCAACTTTGACCAAGCATAACTTTCTCATACTTTATGAGAAATGACCCATCCAAAGCTCATTTTGAAGAGGATGCAATTTACTACAATCCATATTCATAACCCAATATCAAGAAATTCTCTCACAAAAAGTTACAAATTTGGACATTATAGGTCATTTTTGAAAGTCAACAAAAACACATTTTTTGCCAAAGCTTATAACTTGAGAATGGAATATCAAAATGAGATGAGACCAAAAGGGTTCGTTATAGGACATCTCAAGGTTTATAAAAAGTCCAATAACATTTCCAAAAGTTCAAAATTGAAGAAGTTATGCATTGTTGAAGTTGGGCATTTTTCCAAAATTGCCAAAAGTCAACTATCCCCAAAACATCAAATTTTGCCAAATGGACCCACTTTTTTCCACTTGATTTGATCTTGTCACACCACACACGTGCCCTATCTTCAATTTCATGTCCAATTATTAATATTTCTATTTTATTTAATTTTTATTGATTTAATTCATTTTAAATCAATTTAAATCCAAATAAAATCCAAATCTTAATCAAATGGTATCTTTTTTATCATTACAGGTCTTTAATATCATTATGGATATGACCAAATTCGAATCAAGGCATATCATGACCAAATATTGGATTTTTTGACAAATAAGGAAGCTTGTTCATGGTGAATCATATCATATCCAAAATCTTCAATGCTCATGGATTTAAGCCCAAATTTTTAACCTAATACAACCCTTGTTACATACACAAGCGAGACACACACAATACACGACCAAAAAGCTGCCCAAATCACAAAACCAAACTTGAAAAAAAAGCTTGAAAAGCTTGAATCCGAAATCGATATTGGAGGCAAATTCAAGGCAAAAGCTGAACGATATCTTCTTGCCTAAGGTCCACTGAAGCGATTGGAATCAAAATCAAGGTCCCAGGCCCTCTCCAACGCATTGTAAGTCTCCCTAAAAGTCACTCTGTACATGAAATCGTGATTCCATATTTTGGTATCTTTTGAACAAATCGTTTGTACAATCATGCTTGTCATTCAATTTCCAAACTTTTTGCATCATTTAATTTTGTTTTCATGAGCTATATCACCATACCCGAACCTAGGGTTTTGGAGGTTTGCATTTAGGCGTTTGTTTTGTAGGGAAAATTGGGACAAATAATGGCCATGGTTGTGTTCAGGGAGGAGAGACGAACATGATGATGGTTTTAGTTTGTATTTATATGGCCTGGAATTCATTTTAGAAGCAAGCCACGGATCTTGCTGCGGATAAAAATCCGCAGGTAAGGAAACCAGGATTTATTGAAGAAGACGTGGCTCGTCTTCATTAGCCCATTCAAACCAGATCTCGCGCGTTTTTAATTTCCAGTATATTATTCGCTTCTTTCTTATAATATTATTTATCTATTGTAATAACAAATAAGCATGATGGTTGAGTTGGTAAGCGCATTATGTCAAAGTCTCATGGGACCTGGGTTCGAATCCCAGGTCCCCCATATATTTGTTGAATTTTGTTTGCAGGCAATCCAGTGCAAAGCTAATGCTGGGGTCTACCATATACCACCCTTCCAATGCCTGCCAGATGGCCTTCAGGCCAAATCCAAGGGCCAAGATTGAGCGTGCATCATGTTCATCAGTCAACGTGCCATGGAGGATTGCAAAAGTCAACAAGGCTTGCTCACAAATGGGCCTCTGACTTGCTATCTCACCTCCTGATTTGGGGCCCAAACCCCCCTATTTGGTTATTTCTTCCTCTTTTTTTAATTTAATTTAATTTCATTTTATTATTTTGTTTTGTTTAATTATTATTATTATTATTTAAATTAACCAATTAACATTTTTCTTAATAAAATCAAAACACAAAAAAAATATTATTTTTATTCATTAAAATTAAATTTGACTTTATTTTTGTAAATAAATATTAATTAATTATCTTAGTTTTAATTAGGTTAATTTCAATATCTTTTTTGCAATAATTAAAATCAATTTAGAATAATTAGGTTTTACTAACTTTTAATCATCTTTATTTTATTTCCTTAAATATTCAAAAACCCAAAAAGTATTTTAATTAATTAATTAATTAATTTTGACCTAATTTAATTTCCATTTAATTCAAAAAAAAAATGACAAAAAACATGCTTTCTTTCAAAAAGGGTCAAAACCCTAAAAAATATGCCGTTTTAATTTCTCGCACGCGTACCATTTTATTCAATATTGTAATTGCTTCCGGTATGTAATAGCTTTTAATTAGGACTTTAATTATTTGTCGTTTTATTTTACTTTCCGCAATTTTAAATTAAAGGGTTTGTTTTTGGCGATGTAAATACCCGACGCCTTGTAATAGTTTAGATTTAATTTCCGCAAATTTAAATTCCGCAACTATTAACTGTTATATGTTTGATAAATAGGGAATGCATGACAAGATCAGATGTATGAACTTAAAATAAACATAGCTAACCATTGACATGTACAAAGATAAATAACTGGGAAAAAAACAATACACTCGCACATGCGCACTCTTAGAGTACACCTCACTTGGTTGCCTTCGAACGTGGTCATTGAGTATAGGAAGTTTTAGAGGTCGCCCTCTTGTCCGAAGATCATAAGTTTCCTCGAAACGGTTGCCTCAGATAAAATGATCTAAGACATTAGGGTTACCGCTAAGGCATCCTAACATTGCTTTAGTGACCACACGTCCCTTAATCGAATTGACCCTTAAAACTCCAACGACGATGCTACCTACTGCTCAATAGTGGGATAGCATTGTATAAAGGATATTTGTACATATTAATTCCTTTTTTTCGAGTAGGTAGATGGTTCTTAAGTACTTGCTCTTTTTAAAACAAAACAAAACTTTTTCGCTCTTACACACCTTTCAAACAAGAACTCCTTTCAAACCCACAAACACAAAGAAAAGCAATTTTGAAAACACAATGAGCAAGTACCTAAGAGCCCATGGATAACCACGGATAGAAAGGGTGCTAACACCTTCCCTTTCTATAATCTACCTCCTGAACCCGAGAAATATCTCAAAAAGGAATTTTTCTGTGCTTTTTTCCTTTTCCTTGTTGGATAAAATAAAAGACGGTGACGACTCTTGCTTACCGCAATATTTTGCAAAAACAAACGCAAAACGCGGACCAGCATTCCAAAAAATAGTCAGTTCTCTTCCCACCGTATCACAAAAGCATATCACTATGTCCCATTGGATCACCTTACAACCAGACTTCAGTATCAACTATCAAGCTCAAACGGTATCAATCAATCCAGTCAACTTTGGACAAGTAGCAAAGTGATGAGACGCTCAAGGACATAGGGGCAATAGCATAATTGAAACCCAATGGGATTGTTATACATAGTTGTTTTCTCTTTGTACATTATTTTGTGTAATTTTCATTTCTTACGATGGCGTTCTCCTACTAGAACATCAGTCTCTTTGTACAAAATGTCTGTTATAGGCAAACTTAAAAAAAATCAATACAAATTATTCCTTGAAAGTACAAAAATATTTGTTTTTCTTTTTCTGTTTTATTTTGCAAAAACATCCAATGACTTATTTTTGACATATGCATTTGAATATGATCACTATTCACAAATACTTGCATAAGAAACAGAAATACAAATGCTAATGACTTTAAGAAACGGGACAAAGTCTAAAAAACAATTTGCAGTCCTGACAATTACTCTTTCCAGCATGGTACATGGGCAGGGACAGTTTGAGACAAAGTCACCATTACATACGACCCCGTGAGATCTATGTTCCCCACAGAGCAGAAATAGCCAAAGTTTTGATCTCCTCCTTCCCCTAGCAGGAATTACTTCCTCCAGCAAAGTTCCTCCAGAGAGCTGAAATTTGTTTTCCCAGACGAGTTTTATAATTTCAAACAGTTTATAAAACTTCCTTCCCGATAGAGTTTATTTCTCTAACTACAGAAGTTCATTCCCCAATAGAGTTTATTTCTCTACAACATCAAGATCTTCCAACAAAACATCCTCCCTCCAGAGTTATTCTCAAGCAGAGTTAACCCCCGACAGAGTATTCTCAAGTAGAAAGAGGAAATCCCCAGCAAATCATATCCATTCATCATCCCCAGCAGAAATGAACGATTCAGCTTTCCAATACTCTCCAGCAGTAATCCGAGATTTATTTTCCCAGACTAAGAAACATCACAACAACATCCCATATTCATACATCATGGCATGCACATACACATCACATACATCATAATATCATTTATTTTAAGAACAACATCACAATGCATTTCATACAGCATGACATTGCATACAACTAACTCTTTGCCTTTTTCAGGGAAATGATCAAATCAACAAACACAGTTGACTACTTATGTGACATGGTAGTATTCTCAAAAGCTATATCTAACGAAGGGCTATTTCAGCATTCTCTGCAGAAAGATGTCCTCATAAGACCTTCTCTGGTTCAGTCAGATCGACACTAAGATCTCTCTGATTCCTATTCCAGTTGAAGATAACCCAAGACTTTTGTCTGGTTCAGTTGAATCGATTCTAAGATTCTTCTGATTTCTATTCCAGTCAAAGTTAATTCAAGACCTTATCTGGTTCAGTCAGATTGCCATTAAGATCTCTTTGATTCCTATTCCAGTTGAAGATATTCCAAGACCTTCTCTGGTTCAGTCAGATCGCCACTAAGATCTCTCTGATTCCTATTCCAGTTGGAGATATTCCAAGACCTTTTTCTAGTTCAGTTAAATCAACACTAAGATTTTTCTGATTCTTATCCAGTCAAAGTTAATTCAATACCTTCTTTGGTTTAGTCAGATCGACACTAATATCTCTCTGATTTCTATTCCAGTTGAAGATAATTCAAGACCTTTACTGGTTCAGTTAAATCAACACTAAGATTTTTCTGATTCTTATCCAGTCAAAGTTAATTCAATACCTTCTCTGGTTCAGTCAGATCGCCACTAAGATCTCTCAGATTCCTATTCTAGTTAAAGATATTCCAAGACCTTCACTGGTTTAGTCAGATCGCCACTAAGATCTCTCTGATTCCTATTCCAGTTGAAGATATTCCAAGACCTTTTTCTGGTTCAGTTAAATCAACACTAAGATTTTTCTTATTCTTATCCAATCAAAGTTAATTCAAGATCTTCGCTGGTTCATTCATATCGACACTAAGATCTCTCTGATTCCTATTCCAATTGAAGATGACCCAAGACTTTTGTCTGGTTCAGTTGAATCGATCCTAAGATTCTTTTGATTTCTATTCTAGTCAAAGTTAATTCAAGAGCTTCTATGGTTCAGTCAGATCGCCACTAATATCTCTTTTATTCCTATTCCAGTTGAAGATATTCCAAGACCTTCTCTGGTTCAGTCAGATCGCCACTAAGATCTCTCTGAGTCCTATTCCAGTTGAAGATATTCCAAGACCTTTTCTAGTTCAGTTAAATTAACACTAAGATTTTTCTGATTCTTATCCAGTCAAAGTTAATTCAAGACCTTCTCTGATTCAGTCAGATCGACACTGAGATCTCTTTGATTTCTATTCCAGTTGAAGATATTCCAAGACCTTCTCTAGTTGATTCAGATCGCCACTAAGATCTCTCTAATTCCTATTCCATTTGAAGATATTCCAAGACCTTTTTTTGGTTCAGTTAAATCAACATTAAGATTTTTATGATTCTTATCCAGTCAAAGATAAATCAAGACCTCAGCTGGTTCAGTTTGAATCGACCATTGATTTGTTACTGATTCTTAACAGTTTAATCTCATTTCCCTAGTAAGTCGCTGTGAAGCCTGGAATACGACCAGATAGCAGTCATCCTTATCATCCTTAGTAAGTCACTGCGAAGCCTGGATCCTGACCAGATAGCAATTCACTTCCGTCTCTTCAGTTAAGGGATGAATCCCCAGTAGAGTAATGGACAACTGAAGCTCCTAGACTATATTCCCCTAAAAAACATTCCCCAGCGGACTCCCCCTCAGACAGCAGGAATAGGAATCCCCACAAAGAGACTTCTTATGAAGTCAACATCTATTTTGGATGGCATCTTTAAGACCATCACCGACGACTCTCCGTTATATTCCTTGGATGGCATCTGTAAGCCCATCTCCGATAGTCTTCTGTCATCTTTTCCAAATGGCATTTGTAAGCTCATTCCCAATATTATTCACCAACAGTCTCACTTCGGACGAGTGCAAATTTCTAGGCACTCTAGTGTTCAATCATCTTCCACCTTCAGATCACGAAAGGCAAACAAGCTAATCTAAATCTTCAGGTTTAAGAAGATTGAACAGGGGCAGCTATTGTACCCTAAAATTTTCCCTTCCATTCTTACACAAGTCATACTCCGAGAGGTTCTCAATTGCTCAAGGTTGACCAAGAATTGACCAGACAATTCTCCTCTTGAGGCAATGAACCCCCAACTAGGGTTTCAATTTTCATCAAGATGGTTGAGCTCCAATGGTCTTAATGCTTCCCATGGTCCTAATATGTCTTCAAGATCATCCATGCCAAATTTTATGCCTTGCACAACAAGTTTGCCCAGTCAATTGCTCAAGTATTGTAAAATCAACAATGTTAGGTCAAAAGTCAATTGTGGCCCATGTACAGTCAAACTTCAAGATTTTTGGTCAACATCAACATTTTGAAGTAATATCCATCATTTGATCAAGGGCTTATCATGATTCCTCAATAAATGCTTCTAACCCATCAAAAGTGGCAAATTAGGGTTTATATAGGAAAAGTCAATTGAACTTTGACCAAGTATAATTTTCTCATACTTTATCATAAATTTTCCAAACAAATCTCATTTTGAAGGGAATCCAATTCCCTATAACTTCTCTTTATCCCTCAAGTTCAAGAAATGCACCATTTGAAAGATACAAGTTCATACATTACAGGTCATTTTTAGAAAGTTAATAAAAGCCACTTTTTTCCAAGACCTTTAATATCAATATAAAATCTTCAAATGAAAAATTTATCAAAAGAGGAATTGAAGTAGACATCTTGGGCTTTCCAAAAAGTATAAGATCATCATCATGAGATAAATATTGAGCAAATTATGGCTTTCCCAAGTTGGGAAAATTTGGGAAATTTCAAGAAATATGCATTGAGCAAATTTAAGCTTTTAAGGCAATGGCTCATTTTTTTCGGACTTCAAACATCTTTCTAAGATTATAGAGGACCCCTAAAATCATTTTTGCATAGTCTTGATTTTATTTGCATTTTATATTAATTTTATCTGCATTTTATATTAATTTTATTTAATTAAAAATCAAATAAATCAAGATTATTGCAAAATATATGGGCCATTATCATTTGGGCTTGGTTTGATACATGGAGAGGTCCCAAATTTCGTGTGAAGCATGACCATCCTGTCTACATTCATGCAAAATTAAAAAATAGACAAAATCCCATAACTTTGGCCAAGGTTACATATTGGTATTCATGGCATTCAAATGTTTGTTTATGGTTGTTACAAACTTATCTTCTCATGTCTCCTCACTCCTCTCTATATAAAGAAGGCATTGGCAAGCATTAAACATAAATACAAAGCCTAGAGAACCCCTGCCCATTTTGCAAAAAAGTATCAAATTGTAAAATTCGAATTTCATGTTCTAGCTTGCTTCAGCCCAAACTAAAGATCAAAACACACTCCTGGAGGTTTCCTGGAGTGTTTGCCATCCTTACCAGCCCTCAAAACACCACGAAGCAGCCCCATCCACTCTTATGGTTTGCTTCATTTTTTTAAATTCATTTTGCACAATTCATGTAATATCAATGTATTTTAACCATGCATATCTAACCGTGTGAGTATTTGCAAGCTTTTGGTTTAGTTTGATTGCAGTTTGGGAGCCAGAATCGTATACTACCATTTTTAGGGTTTGAACCTCTAAATTGGGATTTTCATAATGGCCAAATAGCCAAAACTAAGGACATCATCTTGCTCAGGAGGTTGAGAGCAATCAACCCATGGCCTCAAAGTAAATTTATTTTGTGTATTGCGCTTATTTTGAATACAGGGTTTATAGTGACGGATAAAAAACTGTCATTATAGGGTTCCAGGTCTAATACGACAAAGAGAGGAAGAAGACAGTGTGTGGCAGCCCTTCATTGGACAATTTGAACATGCGCGCACTTTCACTTTATTTTTAATAATTGCTGGAAATTTTAAATTATATTATTTTCGTTTGGTATGTATAAACGAATGGCAAGGCAGCTCAGATGGTGAGGAGGCGAGCGTATAAGGGAAAGGACCTGGGTTAGAGTCCCAGGTCCAGCATATTATTTTTCTAACAATTTTCAAATGCAGATTTGGTGCATGAATTAGCCAGGGGTTCACCATGCACCCTACCATCAGCACCATCAGATCATACTCAACCTAGATCTAGTGCCTCCAACAAGTAGTCTCCATCATGGACTCTCCAGACGTGCCCAAACAGGATCAAACGCCAATCTGGGCTTTAACTTTGGGCCAAGCGTTTTTTTTACAACAACACCCCCCATTTTTGCTTTTTGATGACCAGGCCCATTTTATTTTTTTTTCTTTGTATTATTTTATTTCTTTTTTTTATTTTGTTTTAATTTCTTTTATTTTCTTTATTTAATTTAACAAATAAAAAAATCACAAAAATTAGTATTATATTTTTTACTAAATAATTAATTTCTTGAATTAATTAATAACTATTTTAACCATTTTTTCTCTTTAATTAAAATTGAATTAGAACTTAGGATTTAATTTAGGTTTAATCATTTCTTTTTCATAATAAAAACTAAACAAAAAAAGCTTAGACTATTTTTCTTAATTAATTTTCATTTTTTTAAATAGACTTTAGGATTTTTAATTTAATTATTTTCTTTTTTTAAACAAAAACAACCAAAAAGTTTTTTTCTCTAGGTTTTAGAACGTGTTTTCATTTGTCGCGCGTTTATTTCCTTTTGCATTTTATATTCACGTAACTGTTATACGAGATGTAATAATTAATAGAAATTTACTTTATTGCTTTATTTTCTTTTCCCCATTTAGTTTGGAATGTAAATATCCCCTCCCCAAAGCCATGTAATAGTCTAGATTTATACTTTCTGCATTTTATTTTTCTGTATAAAATTGTTAGTAACTTAGGCGTGCATGACAAGATAAAGTCAATTAATCGTTAAATCACTAACCTCAAGATAATATAACTGAAAAAACAAACTTCTCACACTTGTATCCTTAGGTTATTCCTCACTTGGTTGCCTCGAAAATGGTCATGTCCCTCGAACGTAGGGATATCTTAGCAACGTCCCTCAATTTTAAAGTCATCATAAAGATCATGATCCCTTAACGTCCCTCGAGTTTCCTACGAGAAAATGATCTTGTCCCTCGATGTTGCCTATATGATGACAGTCCATTCTAATGCTAAGATATCCTTACATGTTGACTTTAATGACCATAACGTCCCTTTCGATTGTCCATCAACATCCTACGATAGGGCTACCTACTCACTAATATTAGGATAGCACTATCTAAAGGAAAGGAGGAAAAGAACGTCCTTTTTCGAGTAGGTAGATAGCTGTTAAGTACTTGCTCAAAACAATTCATTTTTATAACACACTTTTAAAAAAAAACTATTTTCAAAAACACTTTATCACACTCTTGAGGACTGATACAAGATTTACCATAAAGCAAACTGAATCTTTCAAAACACACAAACACACAAACATTTTTTAAAATGAGCAAGTACCTAAGAGCCTGTGGAAAACCACGATGGAAAGGGTGCTAACACCTTCCATTTCCATAACCTACCCCCCTTACTCAGAAAATCTCTAAAAATGTGTTTTTCTATTCTTTTCAACCTTTCCTTATTGGATAAAAGAAAAGTCGGTGGAAACTCTTGCTTACCGCGACATTTGCGAACAAAAAATGCAAAACCAGTATATAACAGTCGGTTCTGCCACGGTATCAGATTGGGGAATGGTAAGCAAAGTTGATAGCAAGACTTTGGGGCATAAGAATTCCATCCCTCTTGAGCCTTATCTCAAATGGGTATGAGCTCGTGCTCAAAGTCTCATGATGCCATATGCTGCTATACTACCAATAGTTGTGGAGCCTGTTACCGAAGTGGATGTTTCTTATACCATTCTTCATCCTGACATGCCTACCAACCTCGAAGAATTGCAGAGATCGTGGATTCAACTCAAGGGGGAACGAGAAACCTTTGAAGCTCGATTCTATGCAAGCAAGAAGAAAATGTTGGAGCTCATAAGGCACCTTCTCGAGGAGAAAGGAGAAAAGCTTGAATGCCTACATTGCACCGAAGAGGAAATGCTCATGGGAGACCTGAGCTCTTTTGTTTTAGGATTTCCTTTTGTTGTCTCTTTAAGACCTTTTTGCTTTTTCATTATAAGCCCAAGGGGCAATTGTAATCTTGGAACTTTATTAATACAATTGTTGCATTTGTTTCCTTTTTGGCTAGTAAATTTATATTCCTTAAGGTCCTTGAAAACATTGCATCTGCATAGCATGCATCATATCATAAGCAGGTTTCTCAACACAGGTTTCCTTATCTTTTTACTGTTTATTTCAGTATAAGATGGCTCTAGAGCAAACCTTCAAAGATCTGCAAACTTAACATGCACAGTTCCAAGACACTCTCCTCAACCTAGCTAAAGGTCAGTAAGAGATGATGACACTCCTTGCCACCAAGAACAAGAACCAGAAGAGGGGTTGTTATTCTCAACATGGGAAGAAGGTTCAAGGGGCCGACCGAATGACTTAAATAGAAGAGGCTTCTTTTGAGGAAGAAGACAATCAAGACGAGGAAGTTAGAAGCATTAGAGTTCAGGGTGGAAATAACCAGATTACTGAGGACAAAGACTACTCCGAAGAGCAGTATCCACCGGCGGATGAGAAATACAAGCGGCTGGAAGACCGACTTAAGGCTGTAGAGATCTAAACAGTGCCTGGTTTAGACTTTTGAGACTTAGGTCTGGTCCCTGGGGTGGTTATTCCCCATAAATTCAAAGTTCCTATCTTCGCCAAATATGATGGGGTCTCCTGTCCAAAGATGCATCTGAAGTCTTATATCCGCAAGATTTAACCATACACCGCCGATAGGAAGTTATGGGTACACTTCTTCCAAGAAAGCTTATCTGGGACAAAGTCGGAATTGTTCTATCAACTTGAGGGGACTAATATCCACACCTGGAAGGATTTAGCTGCTGCCTTCTACAGACAATACCAATACAATGTTGATCTTGCACCAACTCGTATGCAGTTACAAAATATTATCATGGGTTCAAATGAAGGCTTTAACGAATATGCTCAAAAGTTGAGGGACCTGGCTGGAAGGGTGTGTTGTACCCCAAAATTTGCCCTCGCATTTTTCCCAAGAAATCTCAGCTTCAAGCCTTTCCTGACTTTTCAAACTGGCTCAAGAATCGGACAAACGGACTTTTCTTGACAGTCAAGCAAAATTAGGGTTTTTACTGATTTTTAGGACTCTGGATTGTTTCACAGTTGGCTTAGGGTTTTGGATGATTTTTGGTTCAATTTTGATCAGGCGAGCGTTATTTGGCATTTAATCAAGAATTAAGGGTTTTATGGGCATATTCTCAGAAAGGCTAAAATTCCACAGTACTTTGCGGTTTTATTCCGAGATTCGGGTTGAATTTGCATTGTTTATAATTTAATCAGTAAGAGGAGGCAGTTGGTTTGAATTCACCAGTCAAAAAGGATGTGTGCAGTGTGGAATTACAGTGCCTGGCAAAGAATCAGTAAGAAAGGATTGCGTCTGATCAGTTTTTGTGTTCGACTGTGCGTTGCTTTGAATGATGGATACGTCGAATTCATTTATTTTGATCAACAAGGTTTAGTTGATTATTTATGGTTCTAAGAATTAAATATTTGAAATTTAAACTTTCATTTTATTTAATTTAAGGAATTATAAATAACAAGTAAACAATTAAAGAAAAGGAATTGAGAAGAATTAAATGTCAATGGAATTTTTATTTCATATTTAATAGTTGTTACAATTATTATTATTTGGATACAAGTATTTATTACGAAGTATTTAAAATAATAATAGTGTACAAAAATTAAATTGAAAATAAAAAATTCTATCCTATTTCTAATTCTTCATTCTTCACTTCGCTCCGGTGCTCCATTTTTTATCTGCAAAAAGAAGAAGAGAAAGTCAGAAAGCAGTTGAATTAAAAAAGACTGATAAAATTTGCTCATCATTAGAGGCCACTGACTGGGATCAGTTGACCCTCTCTGCAAATCACGGGATTTCTCCCGGTTCACAAAGAGGGAAGATTTTTATCATAAATGTAAAATGTCAAATGCATAAATTCCAAAGTTCAAACTGCATAAAATCTCAAGCTTCAAATTCAAACTAAACTGAAAAATCCAATTCCCACTTCCTATCAAATGCCAAAGTCCACTCAAAGATATCAAAAAGTACATTTTGCTGTCAAATGCCAAAGTCTACTCAAAAGCTGCCAAGAGAAGATTTTCGAAGATATCAAAAAAGCACACAAACTGTCAAAGCTGGATAAAGTATGCAGAAGTAATGTGTTATGCAAGCAAAAATCTAAATCATCATTTCCCAGAATAAAGGGGCCCCTTCAGAACCAAGAAAGTACAGCATAAATCATATTATAATGTCCTACTGTACCATAGAGAGAAAGGAAGAGAGATAAGAGGCAGGTTTGAGGCTTAGACAGGAGAGAGCATAACAAAAAGATATAACCCAAGAGAACTCAGTTCAGCAAAGAAAAAAAAATATACAAACGGCAAAACCTGCTAAGCATTTTGAAGCCTAAGTGAACTTGCCTAAGCTTTACCAAAAAACCCATCAAACAAGTTTCAAACATCAAACCTGCTAATGTTCAAAAAACCTGCCTGTCATCAGATCGAAAAAATACATAACCTGATAAACTAAGTTACCAACAAGACCAACCTGTCACAAGCATATCACCTACTGTCAACACACCAATCCAACTGAACACAACCAGTTCAAAAAAAACCAGAAATCCCCAAACTCAGAACCTGCATCATCCTTTACCAAAACAGAACCAAAAGCCTAAAATGACATAACCCTGTTAAAGTCACAAAACCAAGCTTCAAACCAGCACCCTGTAAAAACACCAAAACCTTGGCCTAGAACACAAGAAGCATACTCAAAACCATTCATTGTCAAACGTAAGCTTAAGCTTTTCAAAGCCTCAAGGCTCCAAAAAAAAGCATCAACCCATCAGGCCCTCAGTGAAACACATCATGGGGCAAGCTCAATAATCCAAAGGCAAAATATTCGAGGCAACGTAAGCAAAAGTTCTAAGCAAACATACAGGGGAGGCAAGTTCAAGGTAACACAGGGCAACGCGAGAAAAGAAGAGAGAAAGTTCGTCCAGCAACAACAATTCAAAGCATCAGGGGCATGGAAGAAAACAATATATTCAAAGGCAACCTAGGCCCTCAGTAAACATACATCACTGGGCAGTAACACATTCCAAAGGCATCCAATTCAAGACAGTAAAGGCAACGAGAGAAGAAGAAAGAGTATAAATCAGTACCAGGTTTTCAGGGCAAATACAAAACCTCATAAAACCTAACCAGGGTCATCAAGCTCAAAGAGCAAGCGTCACGTTTCCCTCGCCGTCCCGGCCTCCTGAGCGCCACGTCCCCTCTTCTCTCCTCCTTCTCCAAGGCCAGGTAGTAAGCTCTCTCCCTCTTCTTTTCTCCTTCATCTCATAGTAAAAGATAAAAGTAAGGTTCAAATCAGAAACTCATGCAATTCGTGAAAGAAAAAAAAAGGAACATAAAAATTGAAACCAAACCTCGTGCACCAAGATTGCTGAGCCCGTGCCATGGAGGGAAGAGAGGTTTGGACGATGACGCTGGTGGCCGGATGGGGAATCGCTCAGGAGCTGTGATCGGAAGAGAACGGAATTCAGTGAACGCCGCCGCTGCCTCGCCTAAACCTAATTCTTTCCCCCAACTGAACGAAAACCTCAAACCCTAAATTTGTTCCAAGTTTAACATGGGCCTTACCCATTCTGCACCCCCCATAAGCCCATAAAAAACATTTTAAACTAACTTAACCTTTTTTTTATATTTTCATTAACACTAATCTCTTTTTATATATAAATATCCTATATATTTGTCATAATATTACATTATTATACTAAAATACTTAAAATTACCTCCTTTTAATTTAATCTTTAATTTTTCATTTAAACACAAAAATACATTTTTTTTTCTACATCATATAATTAAAAATTGAAAATGCTTCTTTTTATTCTTTTAATTAATATACTTTTGTACATAAAATAATAAAATACTTTTATATCATATACTTAAAATTGAAAAAATGACTTTTTACTCTTTTATTTAAAATATATTTTGTACATACACATAAGATGCATTTTATTTTTATACAATATCATTAAATTTGAAAATATCTTCTTTTAATTAAAATATATTTTGCACATAATAAGTAAATAAACTTTTTTGTATAATTAAATTTCTTAAAATATATTTTGTACATAACAATATAAAAAATACACTCTTTTTTTATACAAAATTCAATTCTTGACATTTAAATACTTTTTGTATATAATAAACCATGATACATTTTATACATAATTTAATTAGAAATAAGAACTTTCAATTAAAACATTTTCTTATTGTACATATCTAAATACAAAATACAAGACTAAGTAAACATTTCTTTAGGTCAAAAACCCTAATACGCTTCAATTTCACATGTCGCGCCTGTAAATAATTACACAATACATATACACACTTACACTTGCACTTACACAATACATTCATATTGCTCCTATACATTTGTTTATCTTATATTTGTATATTCGATATTTACATTTGATCACACATTCGATTTGGTTGTAACTTATTGGATACTATAAGTCTCATCCCCTTTTGTACATTTATACCCCCACTCCCGGATACTATTTTGTAATAGCGTAGATTTTACATTTCCGCAATTTACAGTTTTCCAATTATACCATGGTTAGACCTAGGGTTTGCATGTACATAAAATCAAACGCTAGATAACCTAATCCAAGACAAATACATGAATAAATACACAATCACACTTGCACCCCCTAGGGTAATCCCACATGTTGCCTTCCAAAATGGGCCATGCTTGCACGTCGAGTATCTTTGGCAAAACAAAATCAAATGATCATAAGTCTCAAAGTCTTGCCTAAACGGAATGATCATAGTCCCTTCAAAGCAAATTGCCAAAGACACTTGGCATCATTGCATTCATGGTCCATACGATGACCCGTGCCCGTCCCGAATAAATTTCCTAAACGCAAGATTGTCCATCAAATTCAATGGTGGAACAAAATTGTTAAAAGGGGTTAAAACATAACAAAAACCTTTGAGTACAATAGGGTAGACAAAACTCTTAGTTACTTGAGATCAAACTTGCAAAAAAAAACACTTGCCTTCTTTTCAAAAACCACAATCCACAACAATTTCAAAACAAACTCTCAAAAACATTTGAAACATCTTTTCGAAAAGATCCACACTTTTGTAAAACACTCAATCACGAGTCAAATACATTAGTTGCCTAAGACAAGGCATCTTTTTCAAAAAACATTTTCAAAAAAAAACACCCACACACACACCATTTTCAAGCAAAAAAAAAACAAGGCAAGTGATCTAAAAAAACCAAGTAACTAAGAGCCCATGGATAACCATGGATGAAAATGGTGCTAATACCTTCCCTTTTCATAATCTACCCCACGAACCCACGAAATATCTCAAAAGGTTTTTGCTGTGCTTTTTTAACCTTTCCTTTAGGATAAAATAAAAAGTCGGTGGCGACTCTTGCTCCACCGCACAAGTGCGAATACGAACGCAAAACACTAGTCAGTTCTCCCACCGTATCACAGGGTGCAACCCCCTTTAACTAATAGAGAATTAGTAGACATATTCATGGGCACCTTGACTGGTCCATTCTTTAATTTGCTTATTGGGAGTTCTTCGTCAGGGTTTACTGAGTTGATTATGACTGGTGAACAAGTTGAAAGCGGAATCAAAAGTAGAAAGATCACAATGGCCTCAACCTCTAACGTTGTAAAGAAACCTTTTGTTGGTATGAAAGAAACTAATGTTGCTTATGGACAAAGGAGTTGTGTCTAGAATGATCGTCACTATTCAGTAGGAGTTGTGTTAATTTCAAACGTAACCCCAGTTCAGCGACCACATCAATCAAATAATCAACAAAGACCATATGCCCCGAGGAGACAATTCACTAGAATCAACATGTCATTGTCTCAAGATTTATAAAATTTGTTGAAGGCGGATTTGGTAACACTACGAGATCCTCCTCCAAACCCCAATACTGCCTCTCCCAAATATAACATAAATGTGGAATGCGCTTACCATTCAAATAGTCCTGGCCATGATGCCAACAACTGTTGGGCGTTGAAGAACAAGATCCAAGATTTGATTGATAACAAAGTAATTGAGTTTGACCCTCAACAAACCACTAATGTCATTACTGCTCCTATGCCTAGTCATGGTAAAGGTGTCAATGCAATTGACGATGTCTCATTTATCTCCTCTATCGATGATTTGACTACTCTATTATTGACTGTTAAGAAGAATCTGTTGATAGCTGGTTTATTTCCTGGCTGCCTTGAAAATCGTTACCATTGTGCTTCCCAAACTAATGGTTGTATGTGGTTGAAGAAAGGTATTCAACACCTGATTGATAGCCATGAAATTATGTTTAAACTCTGTCCGTAAAAAGTTTACCTAAAAGTACACTTGAAGATGTTTCCATAATCACTATTTCAAATACTCCTATTAGGATCACCTCTAAAGGCCCTATAAGGATATTTGCTGAGCCAATAGTAGCTCCCTTGATCATTACTACACCGGGGCCAGTCCCCTATATCTCTGACAAAGTTGTGCCTTGGAAATATAGGGCAGAAGTTTATTATCATGGTGTCAAGAAAGAGTCATGGATTGCTGGAAGTGAAGGACTTGAAATTACAAACATTGCTGGAACTAGTAAAGTAACAAGGACAGGAAGGGTCTTCTCCCTGAAGATCTCTCCTTCAAAAACTACTACAACACCCGTTCGTATTCCTGTTGCTGGGCCAACTGCTAATGCCCGAGGTAAAGAGAAAGTTATTGAGCCTTCCCTGACGGAGGCACCCCTAAAAGAGGTTACCATTGAAGACCCATCTAGAAAAGAGATGGAAGATATTCTTAAGATCATCCGAAAAAAGTGATTACAAAATAGTTGAGCAACTGGGGCAGACACCCTCAAATATATCCATGTTGTCTTTGTTACTATAATCCGAAGCGCATGCCCAAGCCTTGTTGAAATTCCTGAAGAATACCCATGTTCCACAAGAAACCACTACTGATCAATTTAAGAATTGTGTAGCAAGCCTAACTGCTGACAATGGCTTGTGATTTTCTGATGCAAATTTAACTCCGGCACGGAGGAATCACAACAAGGCTCTCCATATCTTTATTGAATGAAAAGGCACCACTCTGGCGCGTGTGTGATGTGGTGGGATAACTGACTTGAGGTTTTGAGTTTGTGTTCACAAATGTTTCGGTTTAGCAAGAGTCATGACCGACTTTTATTTTATCCAAAAGGAAAGGTAAAAAAGCACAGGAAAGACCTTTGAGATTATTTTTGGGTTAGGGGGGTAGATTATGAAAAGGGAAGGTGCTAGCACCCTTTTCATCCATGGTTTTCCATGGGCTCTTAGTTACTTGTTTTAGATCACTTGCTTTGCTTTTTCAATTGTTTAAAATGGTGCTTTTGTGTGTGGTTTTTGAAAGTATTTTGAAAAGAGGCCTTTGTTTAGGAAACCTTTGTAATGATTCTTGTTCGAATGTATACAAAGGTGTTTGTCTTTTGAAAAATGTTTCAATGTTTGAAAGTTGTTTGGAAATTGTTTTGAAATTGTGTATGTGTTTTTGAAAATAGCAAGGATGGTTTGCAAATTGATCAAGTAACTAGAAGCTTATCTACCTACTCAAAAGTATTTCCTACACATTTTTATTCCTTTGAAGTTGTTGTTTTAACATTGTATTTGGTAAACAACCCTATCTTTGGATGTTAAACGGGACGGGCGCGGGTCATCTTATGACCATGGTAACAATATTTCCAAGTATCTTAGCAAGTTTTTGAGGGACTAGATCATTTGTTTTTTAGGCAACCAAGATAGCGTCATCGAGGGATTATGATCTTTTTGTTTTGTTTGATTTTGCCAAGATACCTAACATGCATACCATGGCCATTTTAAAGCAACAAAGTGGATGAAACCCTAGGGGTGCTTGTGTGCAAGGTGTTGTCATTTTTCATGCATTTTTGTCTTGTGTTAGGTCATGCTATTTGTTTTGATTTTTGGTCTTTTGCATACAAAAACCCTAGTTTACTATCATGGTATATGAAAGCAATAAAATGCATAAAGTAAATCTAGACTATTACACAATATTATGGAGAGGGGGATACAAGTTTGAATAGGGGGTATTTGCACAAAATAAAACCCTAATTTACTATTACAACCCAATTGAATTTATACAACAATAAATAAACAAACAAGTATTTAAATATGGAATAAATTGTAAATATGCCAAAATGTATTTGTATTTGTTTATGTATGTAAAAATAAATTTATTTAAGTCTTAAAAAATAAGAAAAAAAATAAAAATGATTATTTTTGAAAGGGTGAAAACCCTAATTTTTGGTTTGAAAGAAAATATATATTCTATTATTGTTTATTTCATTTATGTACAAGAAAATAAATAAAAATATATACCAAAATGTTAAAAAATAAAATATGTGAGAAAATAATATTATAAGTGTATAAATAATAAAAATAAAAAATGTATGATATTTTTATATTATTTGCAAGTTTTATTTAAGAAAATAAAGTATATTAACCTAATAATACTATTTATTATGAAAAAAAATAAAATAAAAAAATATGATAAAATGCCAAAAATAAAGAAAATACTTTTTGTGATTTTAAATGTTCAGAAAAAATAAATAAAGTCAGAAAATATAAAAGAAATGAAAAAAAAAATGCAAAATAAAGAAAATGGGCCAAGGGGGTGCAGAAAGTAAACAAGGGGTGTGAATAGAACCAAGCCCATACAAACTTCACCCCTGACCTTGCTTCGTCCCAAATGTGCGTGTTCTGCAATCCAAACCTGTTCTTGTTATTCTTTGCATAAAATCAAAAATTTATAACATGAAAAATGTAGCTCATGATCACACGATTCCAATGATATCAAGAACTTGACCTAACTCTCAAAGATCAGAGAGAATTTTAATGGCCCTAATTTCTGACCTAGTTTTTTCAGCAACTTCAACTATCAAATACTCCTAGCTCAATCAATATAAATAAGAACTATGCATATGTACAACTCAAGCACATTAAAGACTACATTTTTGCTTCACAGACCTAAGCCTAATGATGCCTAAATAAGGAGATAGAACTTTGAAAATTACCTTGTTCAGTTGAGTTTGGATATGGCAATGTAGCAACTTTGAGTGAGGCCTGAAGGTCGTGTAAGCTTGTTTGATGTTCCCTCAACCTTTCCCAATGCTCAGCTTGCTTTGAAGTGGTCTGAATCTCCTTGTAGAAGTCAACCTGCAAAGCTTTAAAATAAAAATGGTGAAGTGTGAAAATGAGCTCACAGTTGCTGGACAGGGGCTTGGATAGTTCAGGTGTGATGTAGGGAATGTGTTTGAAGTGGTTCCAAGCAAAACGCACGAGGCAATTTCAAAGTGACTTGAGTTCTGCAGGTGATGCCCTGTTTGGGCAGGAACATGGTGTTTTTGTGTTTTAGGGTGTTTGAAAGCTTAGCAAATCGTGTCTTAGGCTTGTTACAATATTTTGAAGTTGTTTCAAATGATACAAAAACTTGTTTTTATCAGATAGAAGAGTTATGTGGACTTTTGCAAGTTTCTTGCTTTTGAAGCAAAAGTGAAGTGACAAAGGCAAAGGCTTGTAAAGGCTAGCTCAAGGTCTGCATAGGGTTGGTGAACTTTTTCTGATGTTTATGGATCTTGTTTTCCACAAGATACCAGGTCCATGGCTCAAGATAAACAAAGTTGCATAAAGTATGCTTTATCAAAGTAGCAATGTAACCTTTATACCATTTTTGGAATAATTCTTTGTACAAAGCTTCAAAGATCAGAACAATGCCATTATCCATTGAGTTTGCATTAAATTAAAGAGTGTAGAAAGGATTAGGACTTGTAATGCAAGTACAAGCATGATTCAAACTGATTTTCAACTTGAACCATTGTGAAAAATGCCTTGGACAAAAGTGATAATTTGCCATTTTCATTCCTTCGATTCTCCCTAACCATAAATGATCTTGGAGAGTTCTTAGACATTTTGGAAAGCTTGTAACATTCTCTACAATCCATATTTGAAATGCATTTTGAGATTCCACTTGGAACTAGGTTAAAACATGCCATGAAGTTAGGTCAAAAATCTGCCTAAACTAGGGCAAAATTTCACTAAGTTAAAAAGTTTTTGGACCCCTATTCACAAAATCATAACTTGACATACAAGCATCTTTTGGGAAAAATTTGTGAATAAAAGTTGTATATGTTGTGTAGGAATACAACTTTCATGTTGGAAGTTTTGTTTGAATCCAATTGCATCATGGTGAAAAAGTTGGGAAAAGTTGGGAAAAAATAAGAAATTTTCTTAACTTAGAAAATTTCTAAGTTATGAAAAATTTTCATTTTAAACCCTAATTTCCAAAATTAAGTTTCTTGGTGAACAAGTTTCATGTTTTGACACATCTTGATGAAATATGACCCTTGGCACTTGATTTTGACCAAAAAGTCAAAGTTTGACTTTTAAGTGTACAATTGATTTTTGAACACTTGACTCGGAAATTCATCTGTCAATCTAATGCATTTGAGATCTTTTGAACCTTATGTTAGGTAAAGATGATGCCATTGAGTCCTTAAAATCATGCTTGAAACAAATTTGCCATTGGCTAGGTGAAAAATCAGAAATTGCCCTTCTTCAGTCAAAACCCTAATTTTGCCCTTTTGAAGATCTGATCAAATTTCTTGAGGAGTTGTGGTCCAAACTTGATCAAATGGTTCATATGAGTCTACAATGTTGATGTGGATCAAAAATTATGAGGTTTGATTGTAAATTGGCCACAGTTGACTTTTTCCAAATACAGTTGATTTTTAGGTCAATTGTCCAATTGACTGGGCAAAAAGTGATTCAAGGCTTGAAACTTGGTATGAGCAATCTTAGAGGTCCAACATGAAGTATGAAAGTCACATGAGGCATTGGAAGTCCAAAAATCCTTGTGCAAACTCAAACCCTAATTTCAGGTCATCACTGCAAGGAGATGTCTTGACCTGAGCAAACCCTAATCTGGTCTTGAGTCCAAGAAGTCTTGTGAGGAGAATCTTGATAAAATGAGAGGGAAAATATTGGGGTACAACAGCTGCCCCTGTTCCATCTTCTTGAACCTGAAGAGTTAGATTGGCGAGTTTGCCATTCGTGACTCGAAGGTAAAAGATGATTGGACACTAGAGTGCCCGTAAATTTGCACTCGTCAAAATGTAGTTGAGGAAATGGGCTTAAAGATGCCATTTGGAGATGTGATTGAATCTTGTTGGAGATGGGCTTGTAGATGCCATCCAAGACTGTTTTTTGTAAATCAGGAGAATGAACATCAGAATGGTATCTGTATCTGGAACGTATCTGAGTTGTATCTAGAGATTGAATCTGTATGAGCAATGGAATGGCGTCCGTGTCTGAAGCGTATCTGAGCTGTAACTGTATTTGATTCTTAAATGAATAACAGAATGACTTCCGTGTCTGGAGTGTATCTGTATTGTATCTGAATCTGAAATCTGAATAAGCGGCAGAATGGCATCCGTGTCTAGAGCGTCTCTGGGCTGGGGAAAATCAGAATGAGTGACAGAATGGCAACCGTGTCTGGAGCGTATCTGGACAGTATCTGAAGTTGAGATATGTATGAGTAGTAGAATGACTTCCGCGTCTGGAGTGTATCTAAACTGTAACTGAAGTTGAGGTCTTAATGATTAACAGAATGACTTACGTGTCTAGAGTGTATCTGTACTGTATCTTGACTTTGAGTTCTGAATGAGTAACATAATGACTTCCATGTCTGGAGTGTATCCGTACTGTATCTGAATAAGATATCTGAATGAGTAACAAAATGAATTCCGTGTCTGGAGTGTATCTGTACTGTATCTTGATCTTTGAATATCTGTTAAAGATATCTGTTAATCTTATCCTGAAAAGGGTAAAATGTTAGCTGAAACACAAAGTTATGTTGCATGAAATGTATGATGCAATAAAATGTGTTTTATCAATGTTTTATGATATATGAATATAATGTATGCGCATGTAAGCTGATTCGTTGTAATGCTGAGGAAAATAAATCCTTGATAACTGGGGATAATGAAATCTTTGACTGCTGCCGGGGAAAATAAATCCTTAACCGATGCTGGAGATTCAAAATCTTTGATTGCTGAGGATGAGAAATCCTGGGTGACTGTTGGATATGGAAAAATCCATGACAACTTCTGTGGAAATGTGAGAATCCTTCATGTCTTGAAGTTGGAGTGTTGACAAAATCTGTTGTGAGAGTAATGCCAAAGCTGCTTGAGAAATCTGCTTGGGAAATACAGAGAACTTTGATGACTTCTACTGGGGGTAACACAAAGGGAATCCTTACTCGGCTGGGGAATAGGGAAAACTCTGATGATTCCTGCGGGGAACTAAGAATGAGAATCTTCATTCTGTTGAGGAGCAATAAAAACTTTGGTGACTTCACGCTGGGGAGTCAAGAATGAGAATCTTCGATCTGCAGGGGATTAAGAATTCTGACCAATTCATGCTGGGGAGTAATGAAGACTCTGGCAACTTCACTGGGGAATCAAGAATTAGAATCTTCATTCTGTTGGGGAGTAAAAACTCTGTGGGGAAGAAGGCTTCCTGCTGGAGAGTAAGTGAAAACTCTGGGGGAGTAGCTATACTGCTGGGGAGATCAGGAGTTTGGATTGTATGCCAACCTACTGGGGAATTATCCTAGGTTGGGGATAAAAGTTAACTGTTATCTGGTTGATTTTCAGATTTTAAGAAAACTTGCTGGGGAATTGGGGAAAACTGGATAGTTCCCGCTAGAGATTGATAGTTGGAAATTTGACTTGATAGGAAAAGAAGGTTTCATCTCCACTGAGGATTTGTAATTCAAAGTTTTTACTACGCCGGGGATTGGGAGTTTGAAGTTTTAACTCTGATGGGAATTAAGGATTTGAAATTATAACTCCGCTGGGGATATGTATTTCAAGTTTTTAGCTCCGCTAGAGATCTAGATGATGTACTGCAGGGGATTTCTCTTGGAATAGCCTAAAGATGTTTTCCTATCCTTTCAACCTGTCAGTAATTATTCTTTCCCATTTCGTTTATTTGTAAACAGTGATTATATTCAAATGCATATGCTCATTAATAAATCATTTGACGTTTTCAAATAAAACACACGTGTAAAAACGGAAAAAACAAATAGTTTTCTGCACTTTGAAGTATCTTTGCATTAACTTTGTGTAAGTATTTTGTACAAAGGAGACAGACATCCTAGTAAGAGAACGTTGTCATAAAAATGAGAAAAATTTATACAAAGAAAGATGGCTATGTGTAAAAATTCCATGGGGTTCCCATTCTGCTATAGCCTTCGTAACTCTGAATATCTTATCCATTTATTGCTTCGTTGGAAGATGATTGAGTTGATCAGAAGCCCGAAGCTTTTCTGTGAAGAGATTGTCCTTAAAGTGATCCGACGAGACATAGTCATACGCTTTAATTCCCTAACTTTTGCCTGGACCGCCCTTTCGGGTTTTCGATCCACCGGGAAACCCTTTTTTGCCCAAGTCGCCCTTTCAGGTTTCAACTTGACGGGTGTACATATTTTTTTTTATCCCTAACTTTTGCCTGAACCGCCCTTTCAGGTTTTCGATTCATCGGGATGCCCTTTTTTGCCTAGGTGTGTCAACCTAGCGGGTCATTTATGCGTAGTATCTTTTGACTATGTCTGCATTCGCAGGGTGCGATAGGTCATCGCCGTCCATGGTGGTTAAGATCATTGCCCCACCAGAAAAGATGTTTTTGATCACAAATGGTCCTTTGTAGGTAGGAGTCCATTGCCCCTGGGATCACTTTGTGGCAAGATAATGCACTTGATTACAAGATCCCCGACTTGATATACCTGGCGCCTGACTTTCTTGTTGAATGCCTTGATCATCCGTTTTTGATACGCCTGACCATGGCAAACAGCAGTAAGTCTCTTTTCATCAATCAAGTTAAGTTGATCAAGCCGAGTCTGAATCCAATCGTCTTCACTCAAACCAGTATCCTTCATGATTCTCAAGGAGGGAATCTGAACCTCGATAGGCAAAACATCTTCCATGCCGTATACCAAGGAATAGAGTGTTGCCCCTGTTGATGTACGTGTCGTGGTACGGTATTTGTGCAGAGCAAACGGTAACATCTCATGCCAATCCTTGTAGGTGACTGTCATCTTTTGTATGATCTTCTTGATATTTTTGTTTGCAACTTCGACATCACCGTTCATCTTTGACCGATAGGGAGATGAATTGTGACGTTGAATCTGGAATTACTCGCACAAGGCGGTGATCATAGTGTTGTTAAAGTTTGTACCGTTGTCAGTGATGATCCTCTCAAGAATGTCGTACCGACAAATGAGGTTCTGCTTGATGAAACGGGCAACAACATTCTTTGTGACGGATGTGAAGGAAGCTGCTTCGACCCACTTGGTGAAGTAATCAATGGCCACTAGAATAAAGCGGTATCCATTGGATGTTGTAGGCTTGATCTCCCCAATCATGTCGATTCCCCATATAACGAATGGCCAAGGAGCTGTTAAGACATTTAGAGGAACTGGAGGTATATGTACCTTGTCCGCATAGATTTGATATTTCTGACAAGTCCTGGAATGTTGATAGCAGTCAGCTTCCATGGTAGACCAGTAATAGCCTTCCCGTAGGATCTTCTTAGCCATCGTATGCCCGCTAGAGTGAGTGCCAAAGGTACCATTGTGCAGTTCAGCCATGATCTGTTCAGCTTCAATCTTGTCCACACAACGGAGCAGAATGAAATCATGATTGCGCTTGTATAGGATACCATTGCTCAGGAAGAACTTGGCAGAGAATCTCCTTAAGAACTTTTTGTCATTAACCGAAGCTCCTTCAGGATATTCTTGAGCCTCGAGATACCTTTTGACTTCGTGAAACCAAGGTCGGTCCACTACTTCTTCGGTATTAATCTTGTGACAATGTGCAGGTTCGTCCATCCGTTCAATGTTGATTTGGGGAGCCTCATTATCCTAGTTAAGTTTAAACATGGATGACATTGTAGCTAGAGCATATGCTAGCTGATTTTCTTCTCGCAGGAGGTGCTCAAAGGTAATCTGCTTGAAATGTGGTAACAATGTTAATACATGTTCTTTGTAAGGGATGAGGTTTGGATGTTTAGTGTCCCACTCTCCTTTGATCTGACTGATGACCAAAGTGGAGTCTCCAAACACAACCAAAGATTTGATTCCCAGGTCTATTGCAGCCTTGAGACCAAAGATACAAGCTTCATACTCGGCCATGTTGTTAGTGCAGTTAAAGCAAAGTCTGGCGGTGAAAGGTGTATGGAAACCTTCTGGGGAGATGAGTACCGCGCCGATACCGTTGCAAAGTGCATTGGAGGCACCATCAAAGTACAGGGTCCATCGGGATCCTTGTTCAGGTCCATCATATGGTCTGAAATCTTTAACGTTGTCCAATGTCATAATGTCTTCGTCAGGGAAGTCGGACCTCATGGATTGGTAATCTTCGACAGCTTGATGGGCCAGATGATCGGCTAGCACACTCCCCTTTATAGATTTTTGGGTCGTGTACTGTATATCATATTCCGTTAGGATCATCTGCCATCTAGCTATTCTTCCAGATAGAGCAGGCTTCTCAAAGATGTACTTTATTGGATCCATCTTAAATATCAGCAAAGTGGTATGAGTCAACATGTACTGCCTTAGCTGGTGAGCAGCCCATACCAAAGCACAACAAGTTTTCTCGAGCAGTGAGTATCTGGTCTCACAGTCGGTAAACTTTTTTCTAAGGTAATAAATGGCATGCTCTTTTCGGCCAGACTCGTCATGTTGGCCCAGTACGCACCCCATTGAATTCTCTAGGACAGTTAAATACATGATTAGTGGTATTCCTTCGACGGGTGGCATCAAGATAGGAGGTTCTAGCAAATACTCCTTGATTTTATCGAAAGTAATTTGATAGTCATCATTCCATTTAACCACCTGGTCTTTCTTCAACAGCTTGAAGATTGGTTCACAGGTAGATGTTAGGTGAGAAATGAACCTTGCAATGTAGTTTAGGCGTCCCGAGAAACCTCTGACCTCCTTCTCAGTGTGAGGAGAAGGCATTTCTTGTATAGATTTGACTTTGGCAGGATCAACCTCGATGCCCTTGTTGCTGACAATGAAACCCAAGAGTTTATCGGACCTGACTCCGAAGGTGCACTTGTTAGGGTTCAGTCTGAACTTGTATTCTTTCAACCTGACAAACAGCTTTTGCAAGTGATCGAGGTGTTCTTCTTCAGTTTGTGATCGGGCTATCATGTCATCTACGTAAACCTCTATCTCATGATGTATCATATTGTTGTACCCCAAAATTTTCCCTCTCATACTTCTCAAGACATTGCAAGAAAAATCTCCAAGTGGCTCAAGATTGCTCAAGAGTTGGACAGTCAAGCTATCTCCTAAGGCAGTCAACCTCAAATTAGGGTTTTGTGTTGCATCAATATAATTGAGTACAAATGACCTCAAATTCTCCCTAATGTCCTAATATGTTCTCAAGTTCATCCATGTCAAATTTCAAGCCTTTCAGAGGAAGTTTGCTCAGTCAATTGCTCAAAGGGTCCAAAAATCGACTGTGCTAGGGCAAAAGTCAACTGTGACCCAAATATATTCAAACTTCAAGATTTTTTGTCAACATTCTCATTTTGAAGTATATTTCATCATTTGATCAAGGGTTTATCATGATTCATCAAGGATTGCTCAAAATTCATCAAGACTCAAAAGTTGCTAAATTAGGGTTTTACAAGAAAAGTCAACTCTACTTTGACTAAGCATAACTTTCTCATACTTTATGAGAAATGACCCATCAAAAGCTCATTTTTAAGAGGATGCAATTTCCTACAATCCATATTCATACCCCAAGATCAGAAAATTCACTCACAAAAAGTTACAAATTTGGACATCATAGGTCATTTTTGAAAGTCAACAAAAACACCTTTTTTTCCAAAGCTTATAACTTGAGAATGGGATATCAAAATGAGATGATACCAAAAGGGTTGGTTAGAGGACATCTCAAACTTTCTAAAAAGTCCAAGAACACTTCCAAAAGTTCAAAAAGAAGTTATGTATTGTTGAAGTTGGGCATTTTTGCAACATTGCCAAAAGTCAATTATTCCCAAAACTTCAAATTTTGTCAAATGGGCCCATTCTTTTACACTTGATTTGATCTTGTCACACTACACACGTGTCCTAGCTTCATCCTTGTGACCATTTATCAATTTTATTATTTAATTTGATTTTTTAATGAATTATTTCATTTTAAATCAATTTAAATCAAATAAAATCCAAACATTGATTATGTGATCTCTTTTTGGCTATTTCAGGATTGAATCATCATCATCAAGTGTATCAAATTCGCATCAAGCATTCCATGTGCAAAAAGATTGGATTTTGGACAAAATAGGCAAGCTTTCAATGGAGGATCAAATCCAATCTCAAGGCGTTGATTTGGAAGGATTCAACCCACATTTGTTGACCTAATGCATTACATATTACTTATACAAGCCAAAGCATGCGAGATCAAGGGCTAGAGGCTGTAGAATCATCAAGAACCAAACTTGTAAAAAGGTGAAAAAGTGCAAAACTGAAATCGAGCTTAGAGGCAAATTCAGGAGCAAAATTCAACACTAATCCATTATTGGACAATCAACGAACCTCCTACAATCAAAAGCAAGCTCTCACACTCTCTCAAACTCACTGTAAGTGATACACGACCTCCCTCTGAATTTGATTTCGTGTTTCAAAATCTATGCATCATTACAAGAAACCAATGGTATAATTGCAATCGCTAGATAATTTCCAAGCTTTCCATATTATTTGATTGTGTTTATCTGCTCTATAACGCAAAACACCATGGTAGGGTTTCCTAGGTTTCTTTTAGGGGTTTTTGTTACAGGTAAAATTAGACTTGTTAATGGCCATGGACATGATAGGAGGAGGAAGACAAGCACAACCATGGCCTTGGATGGAGTTTATATGGCCTGAGATGGATTTTTGAAACGACCTACGCTTTTAGTTGCGGACTTAAATCCGTAGGTAATTTCTGTGCAAACCTGAGGACAGGGACGACAATGTGTCCCCATCTGATTGCCCCATTCAAACTTGGCGCGTTTTCTTTTTTATTTCTGGCATATTAATGTGTTTTCCCTTTTATTTATTATTGTCCATGTGATCGGTGGATTTAGAACTGATTGTTTAACGCTGGTTCGCGAAATGTCGTGGAAGCAACAGTCGCCACCGTCTTTTATTTTCTCCAACATGGACAGGACAAAAGCACAGCAAAATTCCTTATGAGATAGTTTCTCGGTTCAGGAGGTAGATTTATAGAAAGGGAAGGTGTTAGAACCCTTTCTATCTGTGGTTATCCACGGGCTCTTAGATACTTGCTCTTTATGTTTTCAAAATGTTTGCTTTTCAATTGTGAGTGGGTTTGAAAAAGTTTCTTTGAAAGATTTCTGAATAACTCTTGTATCAGTCCTCAAGAGTGTTTGAAAAATTGTTTTGAAAGCTTTTTGAAAGTGTCAGTGTGAAAAGGTTTTTTGATTTGTTTTTTAATAGAGCAAGTATCTATGAGTCGTCTACCTACTCTAAGGAATTAGGTTACGTATAAGTCCTTAAGGTAGTGCCATCCCACCATTGAGAGGTAGGTAGCACCACCGTTGGAGGTGTTCGGGTCAATTCGAGTGTAGGGACAGTATGGTCACCGAAGCAACAGTTATGACACCTTAGAAGCTACCCTTATGTCCTTGATCCTTTTTTTATCCGAGGCAACCGTTTCGAGGCAACTATTCTGAGGCAACTGTTTCGAGGCAACTGGATCATGGACATAAGGACTTACTAAAACGTCCTATACTTGACGACCATGTTTCGAAGGCAACATGTGAGGCGTACCCTAGAAGTGGTGTGTGTATTTGTGTGTTGTTTTCAGTTTAACAATTATCTTTGATCATGGCATTGTGAGCTACGCTTGTTTTTAATTAGCATACATTCTTTCATACAAAGTTAGAATTTAAGAGTGCGGAAAGTAAAGTACATGAAAAATAAAGGCTACGCTATTACAAGGCGCGGGTCTATACATCGCCAAAATACAAAGACCCGTTTGATAAAAGATGCGAAAAGTAAATAAATGCGGTAAACCTAATTACTATTACATCCTTGAGCAGTTACATAATAATCGATAAGAAAATAAAGCGCGAAAGAAATAAATTGGACGTGCGAGGGTTTTGACCCTTTTGAGAAATTAAATTAAATTAAGACTTGATTAATCATTTAATTAAAGAAAGGGTAGTCTTTTTTGTTTGTGTTTTTTGGTATTTAATATGGATATAAAGAAAATTAAAATCAAGATGAAACCCTAATTCTATTATATTTTAATTATTAATGAAAAAATAATATTAAAGTTACTCTAATTTACTAATTAATTAATGTACATGTTTATTTACAAAAATAATAATTAATAATAATAATAAATAATGATGGAAATAATTATAAAAAAGGATAAATCAAAACCTAATTCTACAAAATTTTATTTATTAAGAAAAGTGTTAAAATTAAACCTAAATTAAACTAAAGTTAATTATTAAAATTTATTTACAAAACTATTTTAGTGGTGAAATTAATAATAATTAAATATAAAACATTTTTTTTGGTTTCTGATTTTTTATTATGGAAAAAAATTATTTTAATGAATTAATAAACATAATTAAAAAGAATTGAAAATAATTAGAAAGAAAAGAAAATTAAATTAAGAAATATGCAAACAAAGGGAGGGTTTCAGGCCCATATGGAGGTTAACTGAAGCAATTTTGGCCCATTGAAGCATAAGCTCGTTTGACTTTCCAGCTTGAGTGCGCCTTGGTTGACTGAGGCACACCATGGATTTCCTTCTGAGGCCCTTGGATTAATCACCATGTCCACTTGGCAGGCCTAAGCATGAGCGTGTATGGTGAACCATTGAGCGAGCGCTGCATAGGAAAGCATTATAACAAAAATCATGAATTAAGTGGGGGGACCTGGGAATCGAACCCAGGTCCCAACGCTTGAGGGACACGTTGTCAACCAGCTGAGCTATTGCGTTTGTTTGTATACATAATGGATAGAAAATATAATATACAAAAAATAATGGTTAATGGTATAAAACAAAAAGGCGCGCCATATATTTGAATGCTCCTATCACGCCTTGACACACTTGCTTCTTCTTCATCTTTTTTACCTGCAACATGAACAAGTAGCGGGGGTTTTAAACCCCCACAAACTAAAAGTGTGGAAAATAGCGATTACGCCCACAGGTAATATAAATTGAGCGTGAGGTTTCCATTTGCTTCGTCTTGAGCTTCTGAATTCAGCTATATAGGTCTAAAGGTCTAATTTTTTCATACAAGGAAAGCCCTATTTTGAAGCTTCTGAAACCCTAGGTTTCATCCATGGTGAATTTCGTTTCAAGCAGTTTTAGAACAATTAAACTATACCAAACGCTTTAGGAAGGTGTTAATAGCATAAATCAATAATCAAAACACATGAATGATACGTGGAAATTAAAATTCGATTATGAAATATTTGTGAAGAAACGTGACTCTGTTCTACCGTTTCTTTGAGTATGGAAGCTTGTTCTTGATGCCAATAGTTTCCTAGCAATGTCAGTAAGGCAATGGAAATGTTTTGAGGCCTTGAATCACCCTGCAAATATGAAATCAGTTTCCAAGTTTTTGTTGAAAAATTGCAAAGTGGTTATGGAGCATGAGCAGTTGTTTCGTGTCTCTCTGAATTAGGTTAGGTCTTGCATAAGTATGTGAAGCAAATTAGGTCAAAACAAAGCCCATGAATCCATTGAATTAATGTCTTGGATATTTGATTTTCAATTATGTAAATTTCAATCTTTTGCCATGAAAGCCTTGCCAATTATGGAAGATTTTCCTTTTTTGGATGTGAAACGACTTGGCCAGCTTGCCCTGATATGATTTGCTGCACAAAAAGATTTGAAAAAGCATTATTTGATTTTTTTTCTACAATTAAAACTAATTAAATGAATTAATAAGAATAAAAATTCAATTAATTAATTAAAAATAAGAAAATAAATCCTTTTAAGCTCAATGGGTCGTGCATAGGCTTTGGGTAATGATTCAAGAAAGAATTTGAGGCCCATTAGCAATTTTGAAGGGTTTTAGGCAAAGTTGACTTTTGAAAATTCCCAAAAATTTCCCAACTTCTCCAATGCATATCTTGCTCAATTTTGAAGCTATGATCATGTTCTTGGACATTTTGGAAAGTTCTTGAAATCCTCTAACCAATGCCTTTGGTCCCATGTCATTTTGATTTACCAATATCAAGTTATGGTCTTTGACTTAAAGTGCCTTTTTGTTGACTTTTGAAAATGACCTATAATGTTGACATTGATAACTTTTTGTGAGAGCATTTCTTGGACTTGGAGTGTGAAGATGAGTTGTAGGAAATGTCACTCTCTTCAAAATGAGCTTTGGATGGGATTTTTATGATAAACCATGAGGAAGTTATTCCCTAGTCAATTTGCAGTTGACTTTTCAACTGTCCAAAAATAGAAACTTTTGCATCTTGAGACTTTTTGAGCCATGCCTTGAGAATCATAATCAAAAATTGATCAAATGATGATTGTGGCTTCAAAATAAGATGTTGACCAAAAATTTTGACTTTTGACTGTCAAATGACCATTTTGCCCTTGCAGTTGACTGTGGAGCAATTAGGGTTTTTGATTGTGCAACTTGATGCTGTGAGTCTTAAAACTTGACATATGAATGCTTGACAATGTTTATAGGCATGTGGGACTTGATTGGACCCTTGGAAACCTCATTTTCTTTGCAAGAATCAAAACCCTAGTTTGATTGGCTTAGGAGGCAATTGGACTGTGCAACCCTTGAGAGATTTTGAAGCTTGATCTTGGCAAATCTTGAAGAATATGGGAGGGCAAATTTTGGGGTACAACAGTTGCCCCTGTTCAATCTTCTTAGACCTGAGGATGTAGATTGGCTGGCATTCCTTTCGTAATCCGAAGGTGGAAGATGATTGAACATTAGAGTGCCGAGAAATTTGCACTCACATAGTAGAGTGTCAGCAGTGTGATGTAGGGAATGGGCTTACAAATGCCATTTGGAGGGATGATGGATAGGAGGATGGGCTTATAGATGCCATCTGGAGATGTTGGTATGTGGATGGGCTTATAGATGCCATCTAGGTGTCGATCACGTAAGAGATTCCTTAGCGAGAACTTGCGTACCTGAAAAAGAAAAATAATTACCTGGCCTGTTACAGGGGTTGGTCTTCAAACTCTTTATGTAGATGTGCCCTGGCTGGATACAGGTATCGAATCTTCAATCAGTTACTCACAGATGTGCCCTGGCTAGATACAGGAATCGAATCTGGAAATAGTCGTCAATAGATACACCCTGGCAAGATACAGGAATCAGATCTTCAAACTCTTCAGACGTGCCCTGGCAGGATACAGGAATCGAGTCTGGAATTAGTCGTCAACAGATACACCCTGGCAAGATACAGGAATCGGATCTTCGAACTCTTCAGACGTGCCCTGGCAGGATACAGGAATCGAGTCTGGAATTAGTCGTCAACAGATACACCCTGGCAAGATACAGGAATCGGATCTTCAAACTCTTCAGACGTGCCCTAGCAGGATACAGGAATCGAGTCTGGAATTAGTCGTCAACAGATATACCCTGGCAAGATACAGGAATTGGATCTTCGAACTCTTCAGACGTGCCCTGGCAGGATACAGGAATCGAGTCTGGAATTAGTCGTCAACAGATACACCCTGGCAAGATACAGGAATCGGATCTTCGAACTCTTCAGACGTGCCCTGGCAAGATACAGGAATCGAGTCTGGAATATAGTCGTCAACAGATACACCCTGGCAAGATACAGGAATTGGATCTTCGAACTCTTCAGACGTGCCCTGGCAAGATACAGGAATCGAGTCTGGAATTAGTCGTCAACAGATACACCCTAGCAAGATACAGGAATCGGATCTTCAAACTCTTCAGACGTGCCCTGGCAAGATACAGGAATCGAGTCTGGAATTAGTCATCAACAGATACACCCTGGCAAGATACAGGAATCGGATCTTCGAACTCTTCAGACGTGCCCTGGCAGGATACAGGAATCGAGTCTGGAATTAGTCGTCAACAGATACACCCTGGCAAGATACAGGAATCGGATCTTCAAACTCTCCAGACGTGCCCTGGCAGGATACAAGAATCGAGTCTGGAATTAGTCATCAACAGATACACCCTGGCAAGATACAGGAATCGGATCTTCGAACTCTTCAGACGTGCCCTGGCAGGATACAGGAATCGAGTCTGGAATTAGTCGTCAACAGATACACCCTGGTAAGATACAGGAATCGGATCTTCGAACTCTTCAGACGTGCCCTGGCAAGATACATGAATCGAGTCTAGAATATAGTCGTCAACAGATACACCCTGGCAAGATACAGGAATCAGATCTTCAAACTCTTCAGACGTGCCCTGGCAAGATACAGGAATCGAGTCTGGAATTGCGACAGTTGATAGTAATCATCTTTGGATTGACCTTTTTTCCTGAAAAGGCAAAACGTTAGCTGTATGCAGTGTCATGATGCATGAACTGCATGATATTAAGATGTCCTAAAAAATAAATGAGATTTGTGATATGATGTGTATGCATGCTATAATGTATGAAGATGTGATGTTTATGAATGTATTTTCGTCTAGGAAAATAAATCCTTGACGGATGTAGGGAAGTTAACTCCTGGGATGATGTCGAGAGTAGAGTCTCTCTCTTCCGTTGGGGATGATGGTTGCAAGCATAAATCGGTAGGAGAAGATGACTCTGTTGGGGAATAAACTTGTTAGAGAGATTACTCTGCGGGGAAATACTCTATGGAAAGAGATACTTCGCTGAGGTTTTGATGATAACTCCGCTGGGGATTCCGCTGATAAGCTCTGTTGGAAGAATTTGATGGACTCCGCTGGGGGATAGGAAGAACTTCGCCGAGGACGATCTTTCCGTGGTAATTAGCTGAGGATAACCCAGTTATAAGCTCTGGTGGGGGATAACCTTCTGAATAAAGTCGGGGAGATGCTTTGTCACTCTACGGGGGACAAGCTTCCAGAATCTGTTGGGGATAAGCTTCCAGAATCTACTGGGGATAAGCTTCCAGAATCTACTGGGGATAAGCTTCCAGAATCTACTGGGGATATCCTTCCAGAATCTACTGGGGAGATTGATTCAACTTTCCTGGGGAAACTTTTGACTATACTGGGGAAGTGGCTCCACTGGGGTGTTTGTATTCCACCGGGGAACAATCTTATATTAAGACTGCCGGGGATGCTTGCTTAGGAACATCTGCATACTCCGCTGGGGAATATTAAGATCTTCTGGGGATATCCAACTTCCTTAGGGCTGACAGTAGCCTAACTCTGCTTGGGGAGAGTGTTGCTGACTTGCTGGAGATACTGTGCCTTTTTAGGGCTTATGGGAGACCAACTCTGCTCGGAGAGAGTATTGCTGAGTCTTGCCTTACTCTACGGGGAGTGACGGTATCCTGGTTACGTTCTTTAGCCGAACATACCTTGTACCTGGAGGACAGAGCAGCTTGTACAATTTGGACCATTCTGATTGCCCCAGCTTCTGTGGGAGAAGGTACCTATGGAGGTGCTTGATGACTGCCGATTGACAAATCTTCTTCTGGTAAGCAAGTGACGAGATGACGGGACATAGTCGTACGCTGTGATCCCTAACTTTTGCCTGGACCGCCCTTTCGGGTTTTCAGTCCACCGGGATACCCATTTTTGCCCAAGCCACCTTTTCAGGTTTTCGACTTGCCGGGTGTACAGATTTTTTTTTCATTTCATCCCTTATTTTTGCCCGAACCCTTTTGGTTCGCCGGGAAGCCCTTATTTTTGCCTAGGTCGGTCGACCTAGCGGGTCTTTTATTATGCGTAGTATTTTTTTCGACTATGTCCATGCTCTCAGAGTGCAGGGAGTTGTCACTGTTATTAGTGTTGTGTTACCATAACACCAGAAGATCTTCGTTGATCATGCAAGATTCGTCGTTGGAATTCATGTCCAATGCCCCAAGTGACTCAGGTGGAGATTTACCCCTGGTTATTTGGCCCTTGAGAGATTCTCCGAATCTTGACTTAACTGCCCCAGATGATGGACAATGATCATGCCGTGCCCCTTTGGTTGGAAGTGCTTTTGTTCACTAGATATTCTTCGTGCGAATTTCTTTGCTGTTCGAACAAAAAAAGTCATATGCAAACAATGTTATTTTAAAAATGCAAAGCTTGTGTCTGTCTTGAAGTTTTTTTGAAAATGCAGTTTTTAATAAAACAAGCGAATTTTTTTCTTGTAAAATGTGATGTCAACTCAGGATTTTACAGCAAGCCTTAAGGAGTCAGGATACCTTTGTAACAGTATGCTTTCGAACTAACCCATGCTTCAGCTAGGACTTTTTAAGGGTTATAACGTGGCCTGGTTCACGGTTTAAGAAACAAAGGATAAAGGCTCAAATTTTATTTGTACCCACCCGCTCTTCGTGATGTTCTTCAATCCTAAACTCAGCTAATCGCGCGTTAGACCTTGTTTGAGTCTTTGCTCTGATATTCCAGTGATGGTTCGGATGTTGACAATTTATTTTGAATAGGCAGTCATTTTTTGTCGAGGGTTTGTAGGACCTCTTTCTTTTTTATTTCGTTATCCCTTTCTTTTGCCTGAACTGTTTCTTTTGTGATTACAGTCAGCGAGATGCCCTAGTTTTGTAAGTCTCCTTCATAGGTTTTGACTTATTGGGCTTTTATTTTGAGAGATAATGACTGCCTGTCTTTATGATTATTCAGAACCATCATTGTCTTTTTGTCTCGGAAGGACTTCTTTGGTTCCATTTGTTGTGCACTTGGATCAACTGAGAGAACTACCCTGCCCCAGGTTATGATTAAGGGTTTTAATTTTCGAAAAGAAAACTCCAACTTCTTTGGCTCAAAGGGGTTGACGAGGGATTATCTTCCTTATAACTCCAGTGTTTAGGATTTGAAACAATGCCTGTACCTCATCAGCGGGGTCTGTTCAAAAGCATACTGTAAAGATCGTGGTATCGTTTTCGTCATCCTCCCTCAAGAGGCTTAGAGTTTTTTAATCGAGAGTTGATCATCACAAAAATGGAAGCAGTTTGAATATAGCGAATGCGAATATATTGATTCAAAACAGACATATGCGATGCATTAATGAAATAACAACGTTTGACATGAATAAATGTTTGAACAATCAAAGAAAATACAACTTGAACATTCGAATGAACAAAAAGTCTTCTCGTCTCAAGATTTGTCACTTCAAATGGTGAACCTTGGAGGGATGGTAGAAGAACTCGACCTGACCATCTGGGGTGAATTCCACTGCTCCTCCATCAATCAGGTCCTGGATCTTATTCTTCAGAGACCAGCAGTCGTTTGTGGCATGCCTCGGGCTGTCAGAATGATAAGCGCAGCGGGCGTTGGGGTTGTACCTTGAAGGTGTCTTGTTGGGATTCTTAGGAGGGTCCCTTAGTGTGATCATATTCAATCTCAACAAGCGTTGTAAGGCTTGAAACAGCGACATGTTGAGTTGGGTGAGTTGCCTCTTAGGCTTGTCTGGCTTGCTCTGATCAGCCCGTTGTTCTTGGCGAGGTCGTTGTTGGACCTGTGAATTAGTAGCAGCTTGGAGAGGTCTATTCATCAAACCAAACCTTTGACTTCTTGGGGGTTGATTACCAGTTTGGTCTCTAAACCTGACTGCTTGCTTCATATTGTCTTGCTGAAGCTGGTGAGGTTGATGCTGAATTTGTTACCCTGAAGCAAGTTGAGGAGCCTTTCCCTTGTCTTCTTGTCTCAAAGGGAATTTAATGATGACTGGCTCTTCAACCTTAAATGTTTGCCCCAGTTGGTTATCCCGAAGCAGTTGGTTGACGAGAACCCTGAGCTCTTCTTGTCTTTGAGCTAAGTCTTGAATGAGAGTCATCTGCCCCAACATCTGGGTTCTCATTGTATCCACCTCAGCTTGCAGATGTTTCAGCCGTTCATCCTTACTGTCTTCTGGACTGTTCCTGACCAAAGTCCCCGTGAGGAGTGTTCTCAGCTCTTCCTGCCCCTTGGATAGATTTAGGAGGATCTCCCCGAACCGAGTCTCTTGAGCATGAAGATCCTGGTTGTCTTGTTGGGGAGACATTGGTGAAATAAACAGCGAAGATGGTAAGTGACCTGTAGCAAGGGTACCTGTTATGCAATGATATATATGATATATGTATGCAATGTTTTCAAGGATCTCGTGGGGTAAACAAGAAAATTGTCAGAATTTGAATTTTGTAGCTTGATGGAGGGAACTTCATGTTGTTGAGAGTCCTCCTTCAAGAGTCAAAGCTCACCATATCGAGTGGGTCATAGCCCCTGACAACCTTGGCTAGAGGAAAATAAATCCCCTTTGCCCCTTGCTAGACATTTTAGTTCATCATGACCTGCATCACAAGCCCTTGAGATCCTTGAAATGGGCTAGTCCTTATGTGGGATGTATGCAATGGTATGATGATATGATGTTATGCTATGCATGGAGTGATGTACGTGAACCCTATTATGAGTCCATATTAAGGACTGTAAACAAACCCTGCAAGAAACTCAAGTGTCAGATAACAAGCATGCAAATAGTCAAGTTTGAAGGCACACAAGTCACACAAGAGAGCCCTTAGAGTTTAGGCCAGCATGAAGTTTGGGGTACTACCCTCTTGAAGTTGGTGGACTCAAAAACCTGTCCTATCAAAAGTAACCGGGTTCTAAGGAGCTCAATATCATAGGGTTGTTTTCTGTGTTCATTGTTTTGATTTAGCCACTGAACTGACGATCAAAATATTCCAAGAAAATAACCCTCAATGAGTGTAGTATCGAGTATCTACCAACTTCAGACTGCACCAAAGTCGGTCATCTCACTACCCCTAAAGAGGCCAGGATGGTCAAGTAAGGTTCCTAAGGTCAGTTGATGCTTCACGACACCACGCGGCGGCCCCGTACTCTCCTTGACTTGACTCAAGGGTTACCGATACTCACCAAAGTGCCACATCAACGTAGCAACTGCTTCAACCGTGTCGGTATACCCCGCACAGTTCCCTCACAGTTTGTTGCTACCTAAAAGGTATCCCCCAGATCCGGGTTAGGATCTATGAAACTCCCAAAACAGGCCCACAATATTAAAGCAATCAAAACAGGAAATTGAAAACATAAGAGTGGTCTAATCCTAAGGTACACCTCACTTTTATAAGTTTCCCCAGCAGAGTCGCCAGTTCTGTGATCGGTGGATTTAGAACTGACTGTTTAACGCTGGTTCGCGAAATGTCGCGGAAGCAAGAGTCGCCACCGTCTTTAATTTTCTCCAACATGGACAGGACAAAAGTACAGCAAAATTCCTTATGAGATAATTTCTCGGTTCGGGAGGTAGATTTATAGAAAGGGAAGTTGTTAGCACCCTTTCTATCCGTGGTTATCCACGGGCTCTTAGATACTTGCTCTTTATGTTTTCAAAATGTTTGCTTTTCAATTGTGAGTGAGTTTGAAAAAGTTTCTTTGAAAGATTTCTGAATAACTCTTGTATCAGTCCTCAAGAGTGTTTGAAAAATTATTTTGAAAGCTTTTTGAAAGTGTCAGTGTGAAAAGGTTTTTTGATTTGTTTTTGAATAGAGCAAGTATCTATGAGTCGTCTACCTACTCTAAGGAATTAGGCTGCGTATAAGTCCTTAAGGTAGTGCCATCCCACCATTGAGAGGTAGGTAGCACCACCGTTGGAGGTGTTCGGGTCAATTCGAGTGTAGGGACAGTGTGGTCACCGAAGCAACAGTTAGGACACCTTAGAAGCTACCCTTATGTCCTTGATCCTTTTTTTATCCGAGGCAACCGTTTCGAGGCAACTATTCCGAGGCAACTGTTTCGAGGTAACTATTTCGAGGCAACTGTTTCGAGGCAACTGGATCATGGACATAAGGACTTACTAAAACGTCCTATACTTGACGACCACGTTTCGAAGGCAACAGGTGAGGCGTACCCTAGAAGTGGTGTGTGTATTTGTGTGTTGTTTTCAGTTTAACAATTATCTTTGATCATGGCATTGTGAGCTACGCTTGTTTTTAATTAGCATACATTCTTTCATACAAAGTTAGAGTTTAAGAGTGCGGAAAGTAAAGTACAGGAAAAATAAAGGCTACGCTATTACAAGGCGCGGGTCTATACATCGCCAAAATACAAAGACCCGTTTGATAAAAGATGCGGAAAGTAAATAAATGCGGTAAACTTAATTACTATTACATCCTTGAGCAGTTACATAATAATCGATAAGAAAATAAAGCGCGAAAGAAATAAATTGGACGTGCGAGGGTTTTGACCCTTTTGAGAAATTAAATTAAATTAAGACTTGATTAATTATTTAATTAAAGAAAGGGTAGTCTTTTTTTTTGTGTTTTTTGGTATTTAATATGGATATAAAGAAAATTAAAATCAAGATGAAACCCTAATTCTATTATATTTTAATTATTAATGAAAAAATAATATTAAAGTTACTCTAATTTACTAATTAATTAATGTACATGTTTATTTACAAAAATAATAATTAATAATAATAATAAATAATGATGGAAATAATTATAAAAAAGGATAAATCAAAACCTAATTCTACAGAATTTTATTTATTAAGAAAAGTGTTAAAATTAAACCTAAATTAAACTAAAGTTAATTATTAAAATTTATTTACAAAACTATTTTAGTGGTGAAATTAATAATAATTAAATATAAAACATTTTTTTTGGTTTCTGATTTTTTATTATGGAAAAAAATTATTTTAATGAATTAATAAACATAATTAAAAAGAATTAGAAAGAAAAGAAAATTAAATTAAGAAATATGCAAACCAAGGGGGGGTTTCAGGCCCATATGGAGGTTAACTGAAGCAATTTTGGCCCATTGAAGCATAAGCTCGTTTGACTTTCCAGCTTGAGTGCGCCTTGGTTGACTGAGGCACACTGTGATCGGTGGATCTGGAACTGACTGTTTAACGCTGGTTTCGCGAAATGTCGCGGTAAGCAAGAGTCGCCACCGTCTTTTATTTTCTCCAAATGGAAAGGACAAAAGCACAGAAAAATTCCTTTAAAGAGATTGCTCTCGGTTCGGGAGGTAGGTTATAGAAAGGGAAGGTGTTAGCACCCTTTCTATCCATGGTTATCCATGGGCTCTTAGATATTTGCTCAATGTGTTTTCAAAATGTTTGCTTGCTTTTCAATGGTGGGTTTCAAAAAGATTCTTTGAAAAGTTTCAGTTCAACTCGTACGTCAGAGTGTTTGAAAAGTTTGCTTTGAAAGCTTTTGAAAATGTGTTGGTGTGAAAAGATTTTGATTTATTTGAAATTAGAGCCAGTATCCTTGAGAACCTACCTACCCTAAGGAATTCGTCTGTGTAAATGTCCTTTAAAGTAGTGTCATCCCACCATTGAGAGGCAGGTAGCACCACCGTTGGAGGTGTTCGGGTCAATGCGAGTTTGTAGGGACATGGTGATCACCGGAGCAATGGGAAGACACCTTAGAAGCTACCCTCATGCCGGATTCCCGGATCATGAGGACTTACTAAGACGTCCTCTACTCGACGATCACCTTTCGAAAGGCAACAGTGAGGCGTACCCTAGGGGTGGTGTGTGCGGTTCGTGTGTCATGTTTCAATTATTTTGTCTTGTCATGTTTGTTGTGATCTACGCTTGATTTTATTTTTAGGGCCATACATTCTTTCATGCTTTTTGTTAACAGTTATATATTTGCGAGAAAATAAACCTAAACTATTACAAATGGCGCGGGTCCACATCGCCAAAATAAACCGAACCCGATTTGACTGAAAGTAAAGAAGCAATAAAATAAAAGTGCGAGAAATAAAGTTACAAGGCTTTGGGACATGTACATAATTATAATAAATGACATAAAATAAATGCGTAAATTAAATACATTATGAACATGGGCGTTGGACCCTTTTGGCAATAAATTAAAATTAATGAAGAATTAAAATTAAAATTAAATGTTTTGGTATTTTTGTGTTTTTTTAAGATTTAAAAGAAAAAGAATTAATGAAAACAAAAATAATTGGAAAACCCTAATTCTAATGTTTTTTTAAGTTATTAAGAAAAAGATTGAATTTATAACCTAATTTAAATCTAAGTTATTTATGTACATTTGATTATAAAATTAAATAAATAAATAAGTAATATTGTGATAAGAAAAAAGAAAATTAAATGATATAAAAATTATCAATTAACCTAATTCTATATTTTTTTGGATTTTTATTTATTAAAAGAAATAAAGTTAAAACCTATTTTACTAAATTTATTTACATGTTAATTTTTTACAAGAAAATAAATAAAATAAATATTTTTTATGTTTTTATCCTTTTTCTGATTTTTTGTGATGTTTTTATATTTTTGTAAAAAAAAACAATTAATTAATTAGAACAATGAAAATAAATAACTTAATAATAAAAAAAACAATAAAACATGAAAAGAGAAGCAAACCAGGGGGGGGTAAACCCCAATTCAGGAGGTATAGGCCTAGCATTTCTGGCCCAATGGCTTGAAACCCGTTTGACTTTTCCAATTTTGTGTGCCAGCGTTGACCTGGACCTAGCATGTTCCTTGTATCCAAGCCTTTGATTTGAATTGGTGGGACGCGTGGATGGTCTGACTTTGAGGCGTGTGATGCATCCTCCATGTTGGCACTGCACAGGATTTAGTATTGAAAAATAATATGAAACTTACACAGACCTGGGACTCGAACCCAGGTCTTAGACAATGCAAGCTTAACACCTGTGCCACTGAAGCACTTGAGTTTCAATTAATATATAATGGTCAATAATTATTATAAAAGAAAAAGGTTAGTGCTCTTTGAAACGCGCGCGAGATTTTGAATTGACCTATCCCCATGTGACACGGCATCTTCGTCTTCGTTGCTTTGTTTCCCTGAAAAAATAGAAAACGTTTAACGGGGGTTTTGAACCCCCTCAAAACAAGCCTAATCCAATAATAGCGAATAGCCCCTCATTGCATATAAATTAGGCGCGAGGGTTGTAGAATGATCGTCCAATCGCGCTGGTTTTGGTCATGGTACTGATGAGTCTCAATTTTACAGTATTACGAAATGCCCAAATCACAGCTCGTGAAAACCCTAGAACACAATAATGGTAAATCTGTATATGGCGCACGAAAACTCAATTAAATATAATGGTTAGCTTAGAAACTTTGTAAGGAACAAGAATTCATCAATAAAAATGCAAAAGGACGTATGAATTGTGATATGCGATTTCAAAAGTTATGTGACACAGTTTGAGTTCTCCCTACCAATTCCTGGAGTTTTGAAGGATGTTTGGAGTTGGGATCGCTTCAGGGAGCCTTGAGGAAGCCTTTAGAAAAAGAATTAGGGGTTAAAACTTTCTCGAACCTTGATTTCAGAATCCAATTATATGGCCAATTTTTCAAGTTTTTAATAGGCTTTTGAGCGCAGCATTTGATGTCCAAGGCTTAGGGTTTGACTTAGTGCTTATGATGGAAGAGAATTAGCTTGTTAGTTGGCCTTAATTCATGCTCATGAAAGAACTAGTCCTAGGGTTTTCACCATTAACCAATTTTCCTTCTTTTAAGCCAAGACCAAGACTTAGTGTGCAATTTAACCCTAGCCTGAGTTTTTGAGTTGGCCCATGATATATGGAAGTTGTCCAAATTCAAATGACACTATTCCATTGGTTTTTGAATTTTATTTGAATTTTTAAAGATTTAAAATGAATTAAATTATCAAAAATTAAATAAAATAGAAAAATCAATATTTGGTCTTGAAATTAATCATGGGACACGTGTGTGGCATGACAAGGATGAATCAAGTGGAAGAAAGTGGGCCCTTTTGTCAAAAATTGGAGTTTCAAGGATAGTTGACTTTTGCCATTTCACAAAAATTTCCCAACTTCTACAAGGCATAACTTGCTCAATTTTTAAGCTTTTCACATGTTCTTGGACATTTTGGAAAGGTCTTTGAGTCCTCTAACCAATGCCTTTGGTCCCATGTCATTTTGATTTACCAATCTCAAGTTATGGTCTTTGACTTAAAGTCCCTTTTTGTTGACTTTTGAAAATGACCTATAATGTTGAAATTGATAACTTTTTGTGAGAGCATTTCTTGGACTTGAAGTATGAAAATGAGTTGTAGGAAATGTCTTTCTCTTCAAAATGAGCTTTGGATGGAATTTTTCTGATAATCCATGTGAAAGTTATGCCCTGGTCAATTTCAGTTGACTTTTTCAGCTGTCCAAATATAGCAACTTTTGCATCTTTGATGATTTTGAGCCAAATTTTGAGAATCATGATCAAGCATTGATCAAATGATGTTTGTGGCTTCAAAATGATATGTTGACCAAAAATTTGAACTTTTGACTGTCAAATGACCATTTTGCCCCTACAGTTGACTGTAGTGCAATTTAGGGTTTTGACTGTACAATTTTGAGCTGAATGCCTTGAAACTTGATATGAGGATACTTGACCATCTTTGTAGGCATGTGAGACTTGATTGGGCTTTTGAACACTCCATTTTCTTGATCAGGACACAAACCCTAGTTTTGACTGTATAGGAGACAGTTGACCTGCACAACCCTTGGGGAATTTTGTGACTTGGCTTGGCAATTTCTTGAGGAATATGGGAGGGCAAATTTTGGGGTACAACACACACCATGGATTTCCTTCTGAGGCCCTTGGATTAATCACCATGTCCACTTGGCAGGCCTAAGCATGAGCGTGTATGGTGAACCATTGAGCGAGCGCTGCATAGGAAAGCATTATAACAAAAATCATGAATTAAGTGGGGGGACCTGGGAATCGAACCCAGGTCCCAACGCTTGAGGGACACGTTGTCAACCAGCTGAGCTATTGTTTTTGTTTGTATACATAATGGATAGAAAATATAATATAAAAAAAACAATGGTTAATGGTATAAAACAAAAAGGCGCGCCAGATATTTGAATGCTCCTATCACGCCTTGACACGCTTGCTTCTTCTTCATCTTTTTTACCTGCAACGTGAACTAGTAGCGGGGGTTTTAAACCCCCACAAACTAAAAGTGTGGAAAATAGCGATTACGCCCACAGGTAATATAAATTGAGCGCGAGGTTTCCATTTGCTTCGTCTTGAGCTTCTGAATTCAGCTATATAGGTCTAAAGGTCTAATTTTTCCATACAAGGAAAGCCCTATTTTGAAGCTTCTGAAACCCTAGGTTTCATCCATGGTGAATTCCGTTTCAAGCAGTTTTAGAACAATTAAACTATACCAAACGCTTCAGGAAGGTGTTAATAGCATAAATCAATAACCAAAACACATGAATGATGCGTGGAAATTAAAATTCGATTATGAAATATTTGTGAAGAAACGTGACTCTGTTCTACCGTTTCTTTGAGTATGGAAGCTTGTTCTTGATGCCAATAGTTTCCTAGCAATGTCAGTAAGGCAATGGAAATGTTTTGAGGCCTTGAATCACCCTGCAAATATGAAATCAGTTTCCAAGTTTTTGTTTAAAAATTGCAAAGTGGTTATGGAGCATGAGCAGTTGTTTCGTGTCTCTCTGAATTAGGTTAGGTCTTGCATAAGTATGTGAAGCAAATTAGGTCAAAACAAAGCCCATGAATCCATTGAATTAATGTCTTGGATATTTGATTTTCAATTATGTAAATTTCAATCTTTTGCCATGAAAGCCTTGCCAATTATGGAAGATTTTCCTTTTTTGGATGTGAAACGACTTGGCCAGCTTGCCCTGATATGATTTGCTGCACAAAAAGATTTGAAAAAGCATTATTTGATTTTTTTTCTACAATTAAAACTAATTAAATGAATTAATAAGAATAAAAATTCAATTAATTAATTAAAAATAAGAAAATAAATCCTTTTAAGCTCAATGGGTCGTGCATAGGCTTTGGGTAATGATTCAAGAAAGAATTTGAGGCCCATTAGCAATTTTGAAGGGTTTTAGGCAAAGTTGACTTTTGAAAATTCCCAAAAATTTCCCAACTTCTCCAATGCATATCTTGCTCAATTTTGAAGCTATGATCATGTTCTTTACCAATCTCAAGTTATGGTCTTTGACTTAAAGTCCCTTTTTGTTGACTTTTGAAAATGACCTATAATGTTGAAATTGATAACTTTTTGTGAGAGCATTTCTTGGACTTGAAGTATGAAAATGAGTTGTAGGAAATGTCTTTCTCTTCAAAATGAGCTTTGGATGGAATTTTTCTGATAATCCATGTGAAAGTTATGCCCTGGTCAATTTCAGTTGACTTTTTCAGCTGTCCAAATATAGCAACTTTTGCATCTTTGATGATTTCTGAGCCAAATTTTGAGAATCATGATCAAGCATTGATCAAATGATGTTTGTGGCTTCAAAATGATATGTTGACCAAAAATTTGAACTTTTGACTGTCAAATGACCATTTTGCCCCTACAGTTGACTGTAGTGCAATTTAGGGTTTTGACTGTGCAATTTTGAGCTGAATGCCTTGAAACTTGATATGAGGATACTTGACCATCTTTGTAGGCATGTGAGACTTGATTGGGCTTTTGAACACTCCATTTTCTTGATCAGGACACAACCCCTAGTTTTGACTGTATAGGAGACAGTTGACCTGCACAACCCTTGGGGAATTTTGTGACTTGGCTTGGCAATTTCTTGAGGAATATGGGAGGGCAAATTTTGGGGTACAACAGTTGCCCCTGTTCAATCTTCTTAGACCTGAGGATGCAGATTGGCTGACGTGCCTTTCGTAATCCGAGGGTAGAAGATGATTGGACACTAGAGTGCCCAGAAATTTGCGCTCACATAGTGGCAGTGATGGTGGAATGGGCTTATAGATGCCATCTGGATGTTTGATTGCGTAAGAGATTCCTTGGCGAGAACCTGCATACCTGCAAAACAGAAAATGAGTACCTTAGCATGAATGGTAAGAGAGCCTTGGGCGACTTTAACTTCAACAACGTTCGTTGAGAAAAATCTGGGGTGTCTTCTACTGGGATAAGAATCAGGGAGATCTTAGGGTCGATCTGAATGAACCAGAGAGGCCTTTGACTGGGTAAGAATCAGGAAAATCTTAGGGTCGATTTAACTGAACCGGTCTAGGTCTTGAAATGTCTTCAACTGGATAAGCATCAGGAAAATCTTGGGACGATTTAACTGAACCAGAGGAGGCCTTTGACTGGATAAGCATCAGGAAAATCTTGGGACGATTTAACTGAACCGGTCTAGGTCTTGAAATGTCTTCAACTGGATAAGCATCAGGGAGATCTTAGGGTCGATCTGACTGAACCAGAGAAGGCCTTTGACTGGATAAGCATCAGGAAAATCTTGGGACGATTTAACTGAACCAGAGGAGGCCTTTGACTAGATAAGCATCAGGAAAATCTTGGGACGATTTAACTGAACCGGTCTAGGTCTTGAAATGTCTTCAACTGGATAAGCATCAGGGAGATCTTAGGGTCGATCTGACTGAACCAGAGAAGGCCTTTGACTGGATAAGCATCAGGAAAATCTTGGGATCGATTTAATTGAACCGGTCTAGGTCTTGAAATGTCTTCAACTAGATAAGCATCAGGGAGATCTTAGGGTCGATCTGACTGAACCAGAGAAGGCCTTTGACTGGATAAGCATCAGGAAAATCTTGGGATCGATTTAACTGAACCGGTCTAGGTCTTGAAATGTCTTCAACTGGATAAGCATCAGGGAGATCTTAGGGTCGATCTGACTGAACCAGAGAAGGCCTTTGACTGGATAAGCATCAGGAAAATCTTGGGATCGATTTAACCGAACCGGTCTAGGTCTTGAAATGTCTTCAACTGGATAAGCATCAGGGAGATCTTAGGGTCGATCTGACTGAACCAGAGAAGGCCTTTGACTGGATAAGCATCAGGAAAATCTTGGGACGATTTAACTGAACCGGTCTAGGTCTTGAAATGTAGCTTGAGAACTTAACTGGATCTTTCCTGAAAGGTAAAAGTCAGTCATATGCAATGCATGATATGGATCAAGCAATAATGTTCTCAACATAAATGAGACTTGTATGATGCAGTGCGTTATGCATGCTATAATGATGTATGTGATGTTTTATGTATGTTTTCGTCTAGGAAAGTAAATCCTTGACGGGTGCCGGGAAGTCGTATCCTGGGCTGATATTGAGAAATAAACTTGTACTTCCGCTGGGGATGATAGTTGCAAGAATACCGGTAGGAGAAGATGACTCCGTTGCGGAATAAACTTGGCAAATGGACGATTCTGCGGGGAGAAAAGATACTCTGACGACCATGCTGGGAAGCAATACTCTGTGGGGAGAGAAATACTTCGTTAAGTGTTGACGATTATTTGCTGAGGATGCCTTTGTTGTTGGAAGTGTTAATGGACTTCGCTGGGGATAGGAAAGAACTATGTTGACGACGACCTTTCCGTGGCTTTTGGCTGAGGATAACCCAGTTATATCCTGTTAAGGAAATAACTCTTTAAATAAAGCCGGACGACGCGTTCGTGCTCTGTGAAGAATAAGCTTCCAGAATTTACTGGGGATAAGCTTACTGCTTGGGGTGATGAATTCCATCTTTCCTGGGGAACTTGGATGGGACTCTCCTGGGGAAGTTTTGATATGCTGGGGAAGTGATTCCTTTGAATGTTGATGTATGCCGCCGGGGAACAATCTTTAGACCAAGACTGCCGGGGATGCTTGTTAAGAATATATGCTGCTGGGGAATATTGGGATCTACTGGAGGATACCCAATTTCCTTGAGACTTGTTAACTTTGTTTGGGGAAGAATGCACTGACTTGTTGTCTCACTCTCTGGGGAATTTAAGATGTCTGGTTAGGTTCTTTAGCTGAACCTACTTTGGTACCTTGGAGGATAGAACAATTAGACTGCTCAGACAACTCTTTATTGCCCCTGTTTCTAGTGTCACCTGCAATTAATTCTTTGTTTCGTATGCAAATATTTATGAGCTAGCAAATTATTGTCAATGCATATATCACAAATTGAACCTTGGACGTTCTTCGCAAAACAAAACAGAAAAAGAAAAACAGTTGGCACGTTTAACTGAAAAGTATATTTGTATTGATTTTGCATAGCCTGTGAATAGGCGTTTTGGGTACAAGAGGCTGACGTCCTAGTAAGAGAAACGTCGCCGAGCAAAAGAGTTTATACAAGTTTTGTACAAAAGAAAATAAAACAGCTGTGTGAAAGATGAATGATCCACTGGGTTCCAACTCTGCTATTGCCTTTATACTCCGTGCGTCTCATCACTTGATGACCTTGGTTGAAGGTGAAGCTGACTGATCGATGCCGTCTGAACTTGATGTAGATACCGGATTCTGGATGCAAAGTGATCTGATGAGACATAGTATTACGTTTTTATCCCTAACTTTTGCCTGGACTACCCTTTCGGGTTTTCAGTCCACCGGGATACCCATTTTTGCCCAAGCCGCCTTTTCAGGTTTTCGACTTGCCGGGTGTACAGATTTTTCATTTTCATCCCTTCATTTTGCCCGAACCCTTTTGGTTCGACGGGAAGCCCTAACTTTTGCCTAGACATGTCAGCCTAGCGGGTCTTTTTTCATGCGTAGTATTTTTTAACTATGTCTGCATTGGCGGGGTGAGGAAGGTCGTCACCATCCATATTGGTTAATATCATTGCTCCTCCTGAGAACACATGTTTAACCACAAATGGCCCTTCGTACGTAGGGGTCCATTTGCCCCTTGGATCACTCTGAGGAAGGATGATTCGCTTGATCACCAGATCCCCAACTTGATATTCCTGTGGTCTGACCTTTTTGTTAAATGCCCTGATCATTCGTTTCTGATACGTCTGACCATGACAGATAGCAGCAAGTCTCTTTTCGTCAATAAGGTTGAGCTGATCAAGTCGTGTCTGGATCCAATCATCTTCATTCAGATTTGCATCCTTCATTATCCGGAGAGAAGGAATTTGTACTTCGATCGGCAAGACTGCCTCCATGCCATAAACCAGAGAGAAAGGATTTGCCCCGGTTGACGTCCTAGCTGAGGTACGATACCCATGCAGAGCGAACGGTAACATCTCGTGCCAATCTTTATACGTTACTGTCATCTTCTGCACGATCTTCTTGATGTTTTTATTAGCTGCTTCTACAACCCCATTCATCTTCGGTCTGTAAGGAGAAGAATTGTGGTGCTGTATCTTGAACTGTTCGCAGAGCTCAGCGATCATCTTATTGTTCAGATTGGTACCGTTATCCGTAATAATCCGCTCAGGGACACCGTACCGACAGATCAGGTTGTGCCGAATGAACCGTGCCACAACAGTCTTGGTTACCGTAGCATAGGATGCTGCCTCAACCCACTTCGTAAAATAATCAATCGCCACTAGGATGAAGCGATGTCCATTGGATGCCGTAGGTTTTATCTCGCCGATCATGTCTATGCCCCACATTGCAAACGGCCAAGGTGCAGTCAGAACATTCAGGGGAACCGGAGGAACATGCACTTTATCTGCATAAATCTGGCATTTATGGCATGTCCTAGAATGTTGGTAGCAATCAGCTTCCATGGTGGACCAGTAATACCCTGCCCGTAGGATCTTCTTTGCCATGGTATGTCCACTGGAGTGTGTACCAAAGGTCCCTTCATGTAGCTCTTCCATGATTCTTTCTGCTTCAGTCTTATCTACACAACGCAGTAAGGTTGAATCATGGTTTCGCTTGTACAAGATGCCGTTGCTTAGGAAGAACTTGGTTGCAAACCTCCTCAGGAATTTCTTATCATTGACAGAAGCACCTTCAGGGTATTCCTGAGCTTCCAGATATCTCTTCACTTCGTGGTACCAAGGCTTCTCAGTTACCAATTCAGTTTCGAGATCACAACAGTATGCCGGTTCGTCCAGTTTCCAGATGATGATCCGGGGAGCTTCATTATCCCATTTAACCTTGAACATTGAAGACATTGTAGCTAACGCGTCCGCCAACTGATTCTCCTCTCTTGGAAAGTGCTCAAATGTTATCTCTGTGAAGTGGGGGATCAGGGCCAACACACATTCTCTGTAAGGAATCAAGTTTGGGTGTTTCGTATCCCACTCTCCTTTGATCTGATTGATCACAAGAGCGGAATCTCCGAAGACACTCAGAAATTTGATCCTCAGGTCGATCGCAGCTTGAAGACCCATGATACACGCTTCATACTCCGCCATGTTGTTGGTACAGTTGAAACACAGCCGGGCGGTGAGTGGAGTATGAGTACCTTGTGGAGATATGATGATGGCGCCAATGCCATTTCCCAAAACGTTGGATGCTCCGTCAAAGTGCATAGACCATCGGGATCCTGGTTCAGGTCCTTCATCCGGTCCAGGTATTTCACAGTCAGTTACTATCATAATACTTTCATCTGGAAACTCGAAGTTCATTGATTGGTAGTCATCTACAGCTTGATGTGCTAAGTGGTCTGCCAATACACTTCCCTTGATGGCTTTTTGGGTCGTGTACTGAATGTCGTATTCCGTCAAGATCATCTGCCATCTTGCAATTCTCCCAGACAGAGCAGGCTTTTCGAATATGTATTTTATAGGATCCATTTTTGAGATCAACAAGGTAGTGTGAGTCAGCATATACTGTCTCAGCCGGCGAGCAGCCCATACCAAAGCGCAGCAAGTTTTCTCAAGCAGTGAGTATCAGGTCTCACAGTCGGTAAACTTTTTGCTAAGGTAATAAATGGCATGCTCTTTTCGGCCAGACTCGTCATGCTGCCCCAGCACACACCCCATTGAATTATCAAGCACTGTCAAGTAAATTATCAAAGGTCTCCCTTCAACTGGTGGCATAAGGATGGGTGGTTCTTGGAGATATTCTTTGATTCTGTCAAAAGCAGCGTGACATTCATCATTCCAACGTACTACTTGATCTTTCTTCAGCAGCTTGAAGATTGGTTCACAGGTAGCAGTTAAGTGTGAGATGAACCGAGCAATGTAATTCAGACGTCCTAGAAAGCCTCTGACTTCCTTCTTTGTCTTAGGAACTGGCATCTCTTGAATGGCTTTGACCTTAGCAGGGTCCACTTGAATTCCCTTGTCACTTACCACGAAGCCTAGCAACTTCCTCGATCTTACCCCGAAGGTGCACTTATTCGGATTCAACCTCAGCTTGTACAGTTTCAAACGGTCAAACAGTTTCTGTAGATGATCAAGGTGTTCTTCCTCAGTCTGGGACCTAGCGATCATGTCGTCAACATACACTTCTATCTCATGATGGATCATGTCATGAAATAAAGCAACCATGGCACGTTGGTAGGTTGCCCCAACATTCTTTAGTCCAAAAGGCATGACTTTGTAGCAGAAGGTGCCCCACTGAGTAACAAATGTAGTCTTTTCCATGTCTTCCGGAGCCATCTTGATCTGATTGTAGCCTGAAAAACCATCCATGAAAGAGAACACTTTATGCTGAGCTGTATTATCAACAAGGACGTCAATGTGAGGTAGAGGGAAGTCATCCTTGGGGCTGGCCCTGTTCAGATCCCTGTAATCGACACACATTCTGACCTTGCCGTCCTTCTTAGGTACCGGCACCACATTAGCAACCCATTGAGGGTAAGAAGTCACTGCAAGAAACCCGGCATCAAACTGCTTCATAACCTCGGCTTTAATCTTCTCAGACATCTCTGGACGCATACGGCGGACCTTTTGCTTAACCGGAGGGAAATCTTCTTTAGTTGGTAAGTGATGGACCACAATGTCGGTATCTAATCCGGGCATATCTTCGTAGGACCAGGCAAAGATTTCCTTATAGTCATGCAGCATCTGAATCAACCGTTGCTTCACGCTGAGTTCTAGGTTGGCACCAATCTTCACCTCTTTCTTGTCTTCCCCAGTACCCAAGTTTATTATTTCCACTGGCTCTTCATGGGGTTGAATTGCCCTCTCTTCCTGTTGTAACAGTCTTGCAAGTTCACCAGGCACTTCGCAATCATCTTCACCTTCGTCTTCGACTAAGTTGATCGGATTTTCGAAGTCATAACTGGCAGTAGCGGAGTCGTTACCAGTGAGATCCAGAGTGGATTGAAACCTGTATGAGTGAGTGTGTGTGTAAATACAGCTGTTTTGCAATATGTAAAGAAAGGAAAGAAAAGGAGCGCAAAATTTGAATTGTGAAAAACGTCCAATGCTTTTATTCATGATATATGATAGTGACAAACAAAAGCCCTCATAAATAAAACCACGGTGCCCCGGGTAAGACACCGGGCCATATAGTTTCAAATTATTGTTTATTACAAATCAAAAACAAAGAAATTCATTACTGGGGAACAAAAGTTATGGGTGTAAAATCTTTAGCAGTCCAATTGGTCAATCCACCGTCGGTCGTCGGGTAGATCCAGCTATCGAACTCTGACTCTTCCACTTTGACTTCTTCTCCAATAGCATTCACTTCTGAGTGGGTGATGAACACAGGAGGTCTTCCAATTCTCGCCTTGCGCACTGCTTTCTGAGCTTCTGTGGTGAAACCCAGCCCAAACTTGTTAGTCTTAGGAGTAAGATCAGGGAGCTTGCCCCAGTTTGCACATTCACCTCTTTCGATCACAGCCCGGGCATCCTTTAAGGAGGCCATCTTCAAAGGAGAAACCTCTTCATCTGCTTCTGTTGCTGCCAAGGTTTGTGGTACTTCCTCAAAATGTTGAAAGGGGGTTTCAATGAACTCCCCATCCATTTCTACGTATCTGAAGGAGTTGAGGTGGCTGACCATGTACTCCTCTTCCCCTTGCACTGTTACGATCTTCCCCCTGACCGGGTACTTGAGCTTCTGATGCAATGTGGAGGTCACAGCTCCAGCCTTGTGGATCCACGGGCGGCCCAACAAACAAGAATAGGACGGATGGATGTCCATCACATAGAATTTTGAATCAAATACCTGTGACCCAACCCTGATTGGGATGTCCACTTCACCATGTACCATTCTTTTGGACCCGTCAAAGGCCCGGACAACAATGTGAGTTGGTTTGAGCTCTAGACCCTCACAATCCAGCCTATCCAGAGCCTTCTTGGGCAGCACGTTTAATGAAGAACCTGTATCAACCAGCACATGAGCAAGAGTAGTGCCCCTGCATTCAATGGAGACATGCAGGGCATCATTATGGTTCTTCCCCTTTGCTGTCAGATCGGCATCAGAGAAACCCAGGCCATTATCAGCGGTTAGGTTGGCCACACAGTCGGTGAACTGGTCAGCAGACGTCTCTTGGGGTACGTGGGCTGTCTTTAAGAAAGCAATCAGAGCCTTTGCATGGGCCTCTGAACACAGCAGCAGTGACAACATGGAGATTTTAGAGGGGGTGTGCCCCAGCTGTTCTACAACGTTGAAATCACTTTTCTTTATTATCTTGAGGATTTCTTCCATTTCCTGCTTGGAAGCCTCAACAATGGTCTTTGGTGCCTCCGTCCTGGCAGGCACATCAGCAGCAATCCCCTTGCCCCGAGTATCAGATGACTCAGTAGCAGGGGTGGATATTTGGTCAGTGGGAGAAACAGGCACCCTGGCAGGTGTGAAGACCAAAGGCCTATGAATTACCGGAGGAGCAATGTCTGGCGAGAACAGTCTTCCACTACGAGTGACCTTAGCAGGCCCGGTGATGTTGGAGACACCAGTATCAATATTGAACTCTTGTTTCACACCCAGAACATAAACATCCGCCCCATAGTGCCATGGGACAGCCTTATCAGATTTGTAGGGTATAGGCCCCGGAACAGTAATGGTGATGGGAGCACTCTTGTGAACTGGCAAAATTTGGACAGGCTTCTTTGAAGGAGCCTTGGAATGGTTGTTGAAGATGGTGACGATCGACACTTCTTCAATAGGAGCAGCAGGAACAACAGTCTTTCTGAACAAAATCTCTCTACTATCTATCAGGCTTTGGACGCCTGACTTCAGCAGAGAACAACCAGCAGGGGAAGCAACACATAGAGGGCAACCTTCGCTACATCCCAGAAATAAACCGGCTAGCAACAGGTTCCTCTTGACCATCAGCAACGGAGTAGCAACATCATCCACCGAAGCTACATACAAATCCTCCTCAACAGCATTCACTCCATGCTGGGGCATGGGAGCAGTTACAACATTCGGCCTCTCGGGCGCCTCGAACTGTATTTCCTTTGCATCAATGAGGTCTTGAACCTTATTCTTTAGGGCCCAACAGTCATCTGTGTTATGCCCCGGGCTATCAGAGTGATAAGCACAGCGAGCATTTGGATTGAATTTGGGGGATGCAGTATTGGGAAACTTTGGAGCCTCCCTGACAGTCACTAAATTGGTGGATAGCAACTGTGGCAGTATCTGTGATAAGGTCATGCTTAACCGGGTATACTCTCTCCGGGGTCTTTCAAACTTTTGAGGATTAGTTGGCCGAGGAGCGGCAGCAGGTTTGGCAATCATTACCGCACTGACAGATTGGCGGTGTTCAGGTCGCTCTGTTCTCCGGGAGCTATATACAGCACTAGCCTCCTTTTTGAAGGGTTTCTTCTCAGTACTAGAGGAGGCAACTTTCTGTATCTTCCCCGATTTTATACCGGCCTCGATCCTTTCACCAGTTAGGATCAGATCAGTAAACCCAGCAGAGGAATTACCAATGAGATGATTGAAAAATGGACCAGATAGGGTCCCCAAAAACATATCTACCAGCTCCCGATCCGTCAATGGTGGCTGCACCCTGCCAGCCAGGTCTCTCCATTTCTGGGCGTACTCCTTAAAACCTTCACCCGACCCTAGCGACATACCCTGGAGCTGGGTACGCGTAGGAGCGAGGTCGGCATTATACTGATACTGCTTGTAAAAAGCAGTGGCCAGATCCTCCCAGTTACGAATGCTGATTCCATCCAGCTAATAGAACCAATCGAGGTGAGTCCCTGAAAGACTCTCCTGGAAGAAGTGGATCCAAAGGTTCTTGTCTGCTGTGTAAGGCTGGATCTTCCTTACATAAGAACGGAGGTGCATCTTGGGACAGGAAGCCCCATCATACTTCACGAAGGCAGGTGTTTTGAACTTGTGTGGGATCACCACCCCAGTAGATAACCCCAAGTCTCCGAAATCCAATCCAGGCACCCGCTGAACTTCCATAGCCTTTAATCTGTCTTCCAGCTGTTTGTACCGGTCTTCAGCAGGAGGGTACTGTTCGTCATTGAAGTCTGTTTCAGTATCAGAGCCCACAGGAGTAGGGACCTCCCTTTCTTGGTGACTACCTTCCGTCACAGATGGAGGAGTCCTTTCAGCTTCAACCAAAGTGTTCCCGAGTCTGCGCCCAGTGTTAAATAGCACAGTCCTCCTCTTCTTCTTAGTCTTCTTCAGAAGCATGGTCTTCAACTCTTGTTGACCCTGAGCCAAGCCCTTGATCAGCTCCTGAAATTGGGCGTTTTGCGCCTGAAACTGGACGTTCTGCGCCTGAAGAGCCTCTCGGTCGATGATTCAGGGTTCATGATGCTGAAATAAACAGCGAATAACAGTAAACAACCTGAAAAGAAGAGTACCTATGATGCACATGATGAATGATATGTGTTTATGCAATGCATTCAAGAGTTCGAAAATTCAAATTTGTTGTAGACCAAAAGGAACACACGTTATTATTAAGAAAACTCATTGTTTAATACATCAAAGCCTCATGGGCAAAAGTACAAAAAGATCAAATCAATCCCAAAATATGTTGCGCATCTTCTTTGGAGCTATGTAAGTGTTGAGGTTCCTTTCCTCATGCAACAGGCGGGTGAGCTCCAAGACCTTCTTTTCACTGGCATGCAAACTAGTCTCAAGAGAATTCCGCTCTTCCTTAAGCTGGATCCAGCTCTTCTGCATCTCTTCCCAGGATGTGGGCATATCAGGGTGCTGAATAACGTGAGACACTTCTCCTTCCAAGGCAGGCTCTTTGATTACTGGAAGCATGTGAGGATAAGGCATTACTAACTTCTGAGAACGGGCTCGTACCCACTTGAGGTAAGGCTCCAAAGGGATGGAGTTCCTGTGCCCCAGTGTCTTGCTGTCTATCCTACTAGGCATCCTCCAAGCTCTGATAAATCTCTGGCGAAGTCCTTGAGTATCATTGTCGAAGTCAAAAACTATGTCAGGAATCAACATATCATGAGGACCATCCCTCCGAGCATAACCAAATTGTCTCCAAGCCAGGCATGGACTATAAGTAATACCCCCTCTGATTCCAAGTAAAGGAACATTAGGATACTCCCCGCAACGATCAATGATAGTGACGTCTTCCCTGGACCTAGGGCACCAATGTATATCTGCATGTGTAAGAGTCATCAACCGTTGTGACCATCTCAAACCCCGCTCGTTCTTCAGGACTGATTGTGGAAGGTGCGAAATAAACCACTTCCCCAGGAGAGGAGTGCAACACATAAGGACACCTCTTTTTCTCATGGTTCGAGTGTAACATGAGTGAAGGAGGTCCCCCAGCAACGTAGGTATAGGATTCCTGGACATAAAGATCTGGACAGCATTGATATCAACGAGCTGGTCTGGGTTAGGGAACAACACCAAACCATAAACAAGAAGGGCCACAACCTCTTCAAAAGCTTGTAAGTCAAGGGAGTTCCAACATTCATAGGCCTTTTCAAACAGAAACCTGGCTAAGAACCCTTTGATACCACTTCTAACTTCCCAATGTCCCTTGAGGTCAGATGACTGTAGGTGCAAGGCTTTAGCAATCTCTTCAAGCTTAGGTTCCTTTTCTGTACCGTTGAAGGGTAGCTGATCAAGGATAGGGATCTTCAGGAGCCGGGAGAACTCCTCCAATGTGGGTACCAACTGATAGTCCAAGAAGGTGAAACAGTGATGCAGAGGGTCAAAGAATTGGAACAGGACCTTTATCATATCTTCCTCAATGTTGGTGTTGACCAAGCTGATGAGGCTTCCATGCCTTTCACTGAATGAAGAGTTCTCGGGAATCCTGGATATAAGCTCCTTAAGCTGAGGAGGGATCCTTACAAGACTGATTTGAACTGTCTTTCTACGAACAGTTTCCATGTCCTACAAAACAAGAACAAAGATGAAAATTCGAACCCCTGAAATGGTTAGTCAATGCATATGATGCTGGATGATGTCATGATGCTATGATTAAACACACCACGGATATTTACAAAGACAAACATGTAAGGCACACAAGGCACACAAGACAGGCCCTTAAGGTTTAAGGCCAGCATGGGGTCTGGGTAGTACCCTCTTGAAGTTGGTGGGTTCAACCTGTCCTAATCAAAGTAACCGGGTTCTAAGGTTCCCAATATCACGGGATTGCTTTCATTGTTCATCGTTTCGATTTAGCCACTGAACTGGCGACCGAAATATTCCAGGAAAGCAACCCTCAATTGAGTGTAGTATCGAGTGTCAACCAACCTCGGACTGCACCAAAGTCAGTTATCTCACTACCCTAAAGAGGCCAAGATAGTTCAATTAAGGTTCCTAAGGTCTGTTGATGCTTCACGACACCACGCGGAGGCCCCGTACTCTCCTTGACTGAACTCAAGGGTTACCGGTACACACCAAAGTGCCACATCAACGTAGCAGACTGTTTCAACCATGTCGGTATACCCCGCACAGTTCCCTCACAGCCTTGTTGCTACTTTCTAAGAAAGGTATCCCCCAGATCCGGGTTTAGGATCTATAGAACTCCCAAGCAGCCCACAATTTAAAGCACACAAGGAAAACAATTGAAAACACAGTGATCTTAATCCTAAGGTACACCTCACTTTAAGTTTTATCCCCAGCAGAGTCGCCAGTTCTGTGATCGGTGGATCTGGAACTGACTGTTTAACGCTGGTTTCGCGAAATGTCGCGGTAAGCAAGAGTCGCCACCGTCTTTTATTTTCTCCAAATGGAAAGGACAAAAGCACAGAAAAATTCCTTTAAAGAGATTGCTCTCGGTTCGGGAGGTAGGTTATAGAAAGGGAAGGTGTTAGCACCCTTTCTATCCATGGTTATCCATGGGCTCTTAGATATTTGCTCAATGTGTTTTCAAAATGTTTGCTTGCTTTTCAATGGTGGGTTTCAAAAAGATTCTTTGAAAAGTTTCAGTTCAACTCGTACGTCAGAGTGTTTGAAAAGTTTGCTTTGAAAGCTTTTGAAAATGTGTTGGTGTGAAAAGATTTTGATTTGTTTGAAATTAGAGCCAGTATCCTTGAGAACCTACCTACCCTAAGGAATTCGTCTGTGTAAATGTCCTTTAAAGTAGTGCCATCCCACCATTGAGAGGCAGGTAGCACCACCGTTGGAGGTGTTCGGGTCAATGCGAGTTTGTAGGGACATGGTGATCACCGGAGTAATGGGAAGACACCTTAGAAGCTACCCTCATGCCGGATTCCCGGATCATGAGGACTTACTAAGACGTCCTCTACTCGACGATCACCTTTCGAAAGGCAACAGTGAGGCGTACCCTAGGGGTGGTGTGTGCGGTTCGTGTGTCATGTTTCAATTATTTTGTCTTGTCATGTTTGTTGTGATCTACGCTTGATTTTATTTTTAGGGCCATACATTCTTTCATGCTTTTTGTTAACAGTTATATATTTGCGAGAAAATAAACCTAAACTATTACAAATGGCGCGGGTCCACATCGCCAAAATAAACCGAACCCGATTTGACTGAAAGTAAAGAAGCAATAAAATAAAAGTGCGAGAAATAAAGTTACAAGGCTTTGGGACATGTACATAATTATAATAAATGACATAAAATAAATGCGTAAATTAAATACATTATGAACATGGGCGTTGGACCCTTTTGGCAATAAATTAAAATTAATGAAGAATTAAAATTAAAATTAAATGTTTTGGTATTTTTGTGTTTTTTTAAGATTTAAAAGAAAAAGAATTAATGAAAACAAAAATAATTGGAAAACCCTAATTCTAATGTTTTTTTAAGTTATTAAGAAAAAGATTGAATTTTTAACCTAATTTAAATCTAAGTTATTTATGTACATTTGATTATAAAATTAAATAAATAAATAAGTAATATTGTGATAAGAAAAAAGAAAATTAAATGATATAAAAATTATCAATTAACCTAATTCTATATTTTTTTGGATTTTTATTTATTAAAAGAAATAAAGTTAAAACCTATTTTACTAAATTTATTTACATGTTAATTTTTTACAAGAAAATAAATAAAATAAATATTTTTTATGTTTTTATCCTTTTTCTGATTTTTTGTGATGTTTTTATATTTTTGTAAAAAAAAACAATTAATTAATTAGAACAATGAAAATAAATAACTTAATAATAAAAAAAACAATAAAACATGAAAAGAGAAGCAAACCAGGGGGGGGTAAACCCCAATTCAGGAGGTATAGGCCTAGCATTTCTGGCCCAATGGCTTGAAACCCGTTTGACTTTTCCAATTTTGTGTGCCAGCGTTGACCTGGACCTAGCATGTTCCTTGTATCCAAGCCTTTGATTTGAATTGGTGGGACGCGTGGATGGTCTGACTTTGAGGCGTGTGATGCATCCTCCATGTTGGCACTGCACAGGATTTAGTATTGAAAAATAATATGAAACTTACACAGACCTGGGACTCGAACCCAGGTCTTAGACAATGCAAGCTTAACACCTGTGCCACTGAAGCACTTGAGTTTCAATTAATATATAATGGTCAATAATTATTATAAAAGAAAAAGGTTAGTGCTCTTTGAAACGCGCGTGAGATTTTGAATTGACCTATCCCCATGTGACACGGCATCTTCGTCTTCGTTGCTTTGTTTCCCTGAAAAAATAGAAAACGTTTAACGGGGGTTTTGAACCCCCTCAAAACAAGCCTAATCCAATAATAGCGAATAGCCCCTCATTGCATATAAATTAGGCGCGAGGGTTGTAGAATGATCGTCCAATCGCGCTGGTTTTGGTCATGGTACTGATGAGTCTCAATTTTACAGTATTACGAAATGCCCAAATCACAGCTCGTGAAAACCCTAGAACACAATAATGGTAAATCTGTATATGGCGCACGAAAACTCAATTAAATATAATGGTTAGCTTAGAAACTTTGTAAGGAACAAGAATTCATCAATAAAAATGCAAAAGGACGTATGAATTGTGATATGCGATTTCAAAAGTTATGTGACACAGTTTGAGTTCTCCCTACCAATTCCTGGAGTTTTGAAGGATGTTTGGAGTTGGGATCGCTTCAGGGAGCCTTGAGGAAGCCTTTAGAAAAAGAATTAGGGGTTAAAACTTTCTCGAACCTTGATTTCAGAATCCAATTATATGGCCAATTTTTCAAGTTTTTAATAGGCTTTTGAGCGCAGCATTTGATGTCCAAGGCTTAGGGTTTGACTTAGTGCTTATGATGGAAGAGAATTAGCTTGTTAGTTGGCCTTAATTCATGCTCATGAAAGAACTAGTCCTAGGGTTTTCACCATTAACCAATTTTCCTTCTTTTAAGCCAAGACCAAGACTTAGTGTGCAATTTAACCCTAGCCTGAGTTTTTGAGTTGGCCCATGATATATGGAAGTTGTCCAAATTCAAATGACACTATTCCATTGGTTTTTGAATTTTATTTGAATTTTTAAAGATTTAAAATGAATTAAATTATCAAAAATTAAATAAAATAGAAAAATCAATATTTGGTCTTGAAATTAATCATGGGACACGTGTGTGGCATGACAAGGATGAATCAAGTGGAAGAAAGTGGGCCCTTTTGTCAAAAATTGGAGTTTCAAGGATAGTTGACTTTTGCCATTTCACAAAAATTTCCCAACTTCTACAAGGCATAACTTGCTCAATTTTTAAGCTTTTCACATGTTCTTGGACATTTTGGAAAGGTCTTTGAGTCCTCTAACCAATGCCTTTGGTCCCATGTCATTTTGATTTACCAATCTCAAGTTATGGTCTTTGACTTAAAGTCCCTTTTTGTTGACTTTTGAAAATGACCTATAATGTTGAAATTGATAACTTTTTGTGAGAGCATTTCTTGGACTTGAAGTATGAAAATGAGTTGTAGGAAATGTCTTTCTCTTCAAAATGAGCTTTGGATGGAATTTTTCTGATAATCCATGTGAAAGTTATGCCCTGGTCAATTTCAGTTGACTTTTTCAGCTGTCCAAATATAGCAACTTTTGCATCTTTGATGATTTCTGAGCCAAATTTTGAGAATCATGATCAAGCATTGATCAAATGATGTTTGTGGCTTCAAAATGATATGTTGACCAAAAATTTGAACTTTTGACTGTCAAATGACCATTTTGCCCCTACAGTTGACTGTAGTGCAATTTAGGGTTTTGACTGTACAATTTTGAGTTGAATGCCTTGAAACTTGATATGAGGATACTTGACCATCTTTGTAGGCATGTGAGACTTGATTGGGCTTTTGAACACTCCATTTTCTTGATCAGGACACAAACCCTAGTTTTGACTGTATAGGAGACAGTTGACCTGCACAACCCTTGGGGAATTTTGTGACTTGGCTTGGCAATTTCTTGAGGAATATGGGAGGGCAAATTTTGGGGTACAACACACACCATGGATTTCCTTCTGAGGCCCTTGGATTAATCACCATGTCCACTTGGCAGGCCTAAGCATGAGCGTGTATGGTGAACCATTGAGCGAGCGCTGCATAGGAAAGCATTATAACAAAAATCATGAATTAAGTGGGGGGACCTGGGAATCGAACCCAGGTCCCAACGCTTGAGGGACACGTTGTCAACCAGCTGAGCTATTGTTTTTGTTTGTATACATAATGGATAGAAAATATAATATAAAAAAAACAATGGTTAATGGTATAAAACAAAAAGGCGCGCCAGATATTTGAATGCTCCTATCACGCCTTGACACGCTTGCTTCTTCTTCATCTTTTTTACCTGCAACGTGAACTAGTAGCGGGGGTTTTAAACCCCCACAAACTAAAAGTGTGGAAAATAGCGATTACGCCCACAGGTAATATAAATTGAGCGCGAGGTTTCCATTTGCTTCGTCTTGAGCTTCTGAATTCAGCTATATAGGTCTAAAGGTCTAATTTTTCCATACAAGGAAAGCCCTATTTTGAAGCTTCTGAAACCCTAGGTTTCATCCATGGTGAATTCCGTTTCAAGCAGTTTTAGAACAATTAAACTATACCAAACGCTTCAGGAAGGTGTTAATAGCATAAATCAATAACCAAAACACATGAATGATGCGTGGAAATTAAAATTCGATTATGAAATATTTGTGAAGAAACGTGACTCTGTTCTACCGTTTCTTTGAGTATGGAAGCTTGTTCTTGATGCCAATAGTTTCCTAGCAATGTCAGTAAGGCAATGGAAATGTTTTGAGGCCTTGAATCACCCTGCAAATATGAAATCAGTTTCCAAGTTTTTGTTTAAAAATTGCAAAGTGGTTATGGAGCATGAGCAGTTGTTTCGTGTCTCTCTGAATTAGGTTAGGTCTTGCATAAGTATGTGAAGCAAATTAGGTCAAAACAAAGCCCATGAATCCATTGAATTAATGTCTTGGATATTTGATTTTCAATTATGTAAATTTCAATCTTTTGCCATGAAAGCCTTGCCAATTATGGAAGATTTTCCTTTTTTGGATGTGAAACGACTTGGCCAGCTTGCCCTGATATGATTTGCTGCACAAAAAGATTTGAAAAAGCATTATTTGATTTTTTTTCTACAATTAAAACTAATTAAATGAATTAATAAGAATAAAAATTCAATTAATTAATTAAAAATAAGAAAATAAATCCTTTTAAGCTCAATGGGTCGTGCATAGGCTTTGGGTAATGATTCAAGAAAGAATTTGAGGCCCATTAGCAATTTTGAAGGGTTTTAGGCAAAGTTGACTTTTGAAAATTCCCAAAAATTTCCCAACTTCTCCAATGCATATCTTGCTCAATTTTGAAGCTATGATCATGTTCTTGGACATTTTGGAAAGTTCTTGAAGTCCTCTAACCAATGCCTTTGGTCCCATGTCATTTTGATTTACCAATATCAAGTTATGGTCTTTGACTTAAAGTGCCTTTTTGTTGACTTTTGAAAATGACCTATAATGTTGACATTGATAACTTTTTGTGAGAGCATTTCTTGGACTTGGAGTGTGAAGATGAGTTGTAGGAAATGTCACTCTCTTCAAAATGAGCTTTGGATGGGATTTTTATGATAAACCATGAGGAAGTTATGCCCTAGTCAATTTGCAGTTGACTTTTAAACTGTCCAAAAATAGAAACTTTTGCATCTTGAGACTTTTTGAGCCATGCCTTGAGAATCATAATCAAAAATTGATCAAATGATGATTGTGGCTTCAAAATAAGATGTTGACCAAAATTTTTGACTTTTGACTGTCAAATGACCATTTTGCCCCTGCAGTTGACTATGGAGCAATTAGGGTTTTTGACTGTGCAACTTGATGCTGTGAGTCTTGAAACTTGACATATGAATGCTTGACAATGTTTATAGGCATGTGGGACTTGATTGGACTCTTGGAAACCTCATTTTCTTTGCAAGAATCAAAACCCTAGTTTGATTGGCTTAGGAGGCAATTGGACTGTGCAACCCTTGAGAGATTTTGAAGCTTGATCTTGGCAAATCTTGAAGAATATGGGAGGGCAAATTTTGGGGTACAACAGTCCATTATATTAACAACTAAAACGTGTTGGTTGAGTGGTAGTGGAGTGTATGCAATGACTTACAGGACCTGGGTTCGAATCCCAAGTCCCCCCATATGCTTTGTATTTTTTCTCTCCAGGTGATCCAGTGATGATCCAATTGTGTGGTACATCATGCTCCCTCACTCAAATGCTTGCCAGATGGCCCCAGGCCAGATCTGGTGGTCCAGATGGGATGTCCACCATGCTCCTTAGTCAGATGCACACGCTGGAATCAGGAAAGTCAACCAGGCCAGCACAATTGGGCCATGGATATTGCTGATCAAACCCCTTTTTCAGGCCCAAACCTCCTAAACTCTTTCTATTTTCTTTTTATTATTTTCTTTTAATTACTTATTGTTATTATTTTTATTATTTAACTAACCAATCAAATATTTTTCTTCATAAAATAAAAAAAACCAAAAAATATATTTTGTTTATTAAATTAATTTTTAGCATTTTATTTTTGTTAATAAATATTAATTTAATTAATTTAGTTTAATTAGGAATAACTTTTAATACATTTTGCAATAATTAAAATTAACTTAGACAATTAGGTTTTTATTAACTTTGGTTAATTTATTTTTATTTCTTTAAATATCAAAAATCCAAAAATATTATTTTCATTCATTAATTAATTAGCTTATTAATTTAATAATTAACTTAGTTTAACTTCTTTTTTAATTCAAAAATAAACCAAAAAATCTTTTCTTTAATAAATAAAGGGTCAAAACCCTAGAACTCGCCCGATTTAATTTTTCCGCACGCGATCCATATTTATTTCAATATTGTATCTGTTTCCTGGGATGTAATAAGTTTAATAAGACGTTACTATTTTATCGCTTTGTTTATTTTCCGCATTTTAATTCCAAGGGTTGCTTTTGGCGATGTAAATACCCGACGCCTTGTAATAGTTAGTTTAAATTCCGCAATTTAATTTCCGCAACTTATAAACTGTTAGATGTTTGATAATAGGGAATGCATGACAAGATCGAATGTTTAACTTAAAATCAACATAGATAACCATTAACATGTACAAAGAAGAAATTAACTGAAAACAACACACTCGCACATGCACACTCATAGGGTAAACCTCACTTGGTTGCCTTCGAACATGGTCATTAAGTATAGGAAGTTTTAGAGGTCGCCCTCTTGTCCAAAGATCATAGTTGCCTTGAAACGGTTGCCTCGGAAAAATGATCTAAGACATTAGGGTTACCGCTAAGGCGTCCTAACATTGCTTTAGTGACCGCACGTCACTTAATCGAATTGACCCTTAAAACTCTAACGACGATGCTACCTACTCATCAATAGTGGGATAGCATTTCCTAAAGGACATTAGCACAGATTGATTCCTTTTTCGAGTAGGTAGATGGTTCTTAAGTACTTGCTCTTTCCAAAACAAAAAACAAATTTTCGCACTTACACTCCTTTCAAAACAAAAAACTCTTTTCAAACCCATTATCACAAAGAAAGCAAAATCTTGAAAACACTTTGAGCAAGTACCTAAGAGCCCGTGGATAACCACGGATAGAAAGGGTGCTAACACCTTCCCTTTCTATAATCTACCCCCCGGACCCGAGAAACACCTCGAAAAAGGAATTTTTCTGTGCTTTTTTTCCTTTCCTTGTTGGATAAAATAAAAGATGGTGGCGACTCTTGCTTACTGCGACATTTTGCAAAAACAAACGCAAAACGCGAACCAGCATTCCAAAAAACAGTCAGTTCTCTCCCACCGTATCACACATATCATGAAACAAAGCTACCATGGTGCGTTGATAGGTTGCCCCGACATTCTTCAGTCTGAATGGCATCACTTTGTAGCAGAACGTACCCCACTGTGTAACAAAAGTAGTTTTCTCCATGTCTTCAGGTGCCATTTTGATCTGGTTGTAACCTGAAAATCCATCCATGAAAGAAAATACCTTGTGCTGAGCTGTATTGTCAACCAAGATGTCAATGTGCGAAAGTGGAAAGTCATATTTAGGGCTGGCCCTGTTTAAGTCTTTATAATCCACGCACATTCTCACTTTTCCGTCCTTCTTAGGCACGGGCACAATGTTAGCAACCCATTGTGGATAGGAAGTAACAGCAAGAAATCCAGCATTGAACTGCTTCATAACTTCTGCTTTGATCTTTTCAGACATGTCAGGCCTCATGCGGCGGACTTTCTGCTTAACTGGTGGACAGTCTTCTCTTGTGGGTAGACGGTGTACCGTAATGTCTGTATCAAGTCCCGACATGTTTTCGTATGACCAGGCGAAGATCTCAACATATTCATGTAACAGCTGAACTAGGCGCTCTTTGACACTTGGCTCTAGGTTGGCACCCACTCTGACTTCTTTTCTGTCTTCCTCAGTACCCAAGTTGATTGTCTCTAACAGCTCCTCATGAGGTAGAATAGCCCTTTCTTCCTGTTGTAGCAATTTAGCCAATTCTCCCGGCACCTCACAATCTTCCTCACCTTCGTATTCGGCATGGTAGACCAGATCTTCAGAGTCATTGAAGGCCATAGTAGAATTGTTACCCATAGAATCCGGAATGGAAGGGTACTTGCATTTGTGAGTGTGGGTGTGTGTAAGGCATAGCCACCTTTAAACAAATAAAATGTAAAAAGAAAGACAATGAACACAAAAGTTTATATATGAAAACGTCCATGATTCATTAAAATGTCATATGAAGATGAAAAATCAAACCCTTACAAATGGACCTACGTGCCTCAGGTAAGGCACAAGGTTAAAAGTGTACGAATTGTTTGAGAATTATTACAAACCAACATAAATGCTTGAAAGATAAATTACTGATTTATGAAAGTAATGGGAACAAAGTCTTTTGCTTCCCAGTTGCACAGTCCTCCGTCAACAGTAGGGAAAATCCAGTCTTCAAAGTTGCTCTCCTCTTCACTATCCTCCAAAGCATTGACTCCATGATGGGTGATCTTCACTGGTGGCCCTCCAGCCCGGGAGCGGCGTACAACCTTTTGAGCAGAAGAAGTGAACCCCAAGCCAAATTTATCTGATTTAAAAGGAAAGTCTAGGAGTTGCCCCCAGATTGTGCTTCCTCCTTCTTCAATCACAGCCTTTGCATCTTTGAGAGACGACATCTGAGGCGGAGGACTGGTAATCATGGGCACATAAGACAATGTCTTGGTTGCTGCAATCTCCTGAGCTACCTCTTCAAAATGCTGAAAAGGGGTTTCGATGAATTCACCATCCAATTCTACATAGCGGAAAGAATTTAGATGGCTTATCATGTATTCCTCTTCGCCGTGAACAATTATGATTTTCCCCTGGACAAGGTACTTGATCATTTGATGCAGAGTAGAAGTGACGGCTCCAACATTGTGAATCCAGGGTCTTCCCAACAAGCAAGAATAGGAAGGACGGATGTCCATCACATAGAATATGGAGTTGAAGGTTTCAGTTCCCACTTTAATCGGGATGTCCACATCCCCGTGGACCATCCTCTTAGAACCATCAAAGGCTCTGACAATGATGTTTCTAGGTTTCAGGGTTAAGCCTTCACAATCCAGTCTATCCAAGGCTTTCTTCAGCAAGACGTTCAGGGATGAACCAGTGTCTACCAGTACGTGTGCTAGGGTGGTCCCTCTGCATTCCACCGAGACATGCAAAGCGTCATTATGTTTTCTCCCTTTAGATGTTAAATCGCATCGGAGAATCCTAGACCATTGTCGGCTGTTAAGCTAGCTACACATTCCTGGAACTGATCCGCAGAGGTTTCCTGTGGCACGTGGGCCATCTTCAAGAATCTTATAAAAGCTTTAGCATGAGCCTCTGAACAAAGCAGCAGGGCTAACATAGAGATCTTTGAGGGGGTTTGTCTCAGTTGTTCCACAACATCATAACCACTTTTCTTGATTATTTTCAAAATCTCTTCCATTTCTTTTTGAGAGGTCTCAGGGATGACCAATGGCTGAGCCCTCATCCTGACGGGCTCTTCTTGGATTCCTTTGCCTCAATCATTAGCAGTAGCAGAGGGGACAACCACAGGAGTTACAACTTCTTCAATAATTTGAGTTCTCGCATATATGTTTACTAGTACAGGGGTAACCTTAGGAGCAGCTGAGGGTCCAAAGATTGCCTTTGGAGGGGAAATCTCTGGAGAGAAAATTCTTCCACTACAGGTGATTTTGCTCGTTCCAGCAATGTTTCCAATGTCGGAAGTCTCTTCATCAAAACTCTCTTCAGTTGATTCAATTTGTTTAATACCGTGGCAGTAGATTTCTCCACCATAGTTCCACAGTATCGATTTGTCGGACTTGTACGGGACGGGCCCGAGCATGGTTATCTTAAAAGGTGCAGTCTTTGGAGCGGATGTAATCTTAACAGGTCTTTTGGAGACCTTGGAAAGATTGGCGGATATGGTTATTATAGAAACATCATTGACATGAGTAGGTGTAACATGAGTCTTTTCAAAAAGGATTTCTTGGCTATCCATTAGGCGTTGTATGCCTAACTTCAACAATGGACAGTCGGTTGGTAAGGATGAACAAAGGCAGCAATCTTCTTCACAACATGGGAAAATCCCAGCCTTTAGCAAATTCAACTTGATTATAGGTAGCGGGGTTATCAAATCATCAACAATAGCAACAAAAAGATCTTCTTCAACAACATGGGCATTGTGGCCATGCTTTGGCATTGGAGCAGAGATTACATTTGGATTTTCAGAGGTGTCGAATTCAACTTCTTTAGCGTCTATAAAATCCTGAATCTTATTCTTGAGGGCTCAACAATTGTTGGTGTCGTGCCCTATACTCCCTGAATGATAAGCACACTTGGCGTTCGAATGGTAGTATGGAGAAGCTGTATTCAGATTCTTCGGTGCCTCTTTCAGACTAGCAAGGTTTAACTTCAAGAGATGGGGTAGAACCTGAGCATGTGTCATGTTAATTTAGGTGAATTGCCGTGCAGGCCTTTCCACCCTGGTTTGGTTGGTTCTGGGTTGATTATTTCTGGGCTGATCAGCTGCAGACTTCTGAATCATTACGGCCCCCACCACTGGCCGACGCTCAACTCTTCCTTGACCTCTTTAGGAGTAGACAGCTGATACTTCCTTCTTTGTTGGAAAAGTCTTTTTGATGGCAGCGGAAGCAGATGCATCCTTTTGAATTTTTCCGCTCTTTATGCCGACTTCAACTCTCTCACCAGTTAGAATCAACTCAGTGAACCCCGCAAACGAACTTCCAATTAGGTGATTGAAAAAGGGACCTAACAGTGTTCCCAAGAACATGTCTACTAGCTCCCTCTCAAATAGAGGTGGTTGTACTCGTCCCGCCAAGTCTCTCCATTTCTGGGCATACTCTTTGAAACCTTCATTTGAGACCATGCCCATACTCTGTAATGGAGTACGGGTTGGTGCTAAGTCTATATTGTATTGATACTGTTTGTAGAAGGCGGCCTCCAAATCTTCCCAATTATGCACATTAGACCTATTCAACTGGTAAAACCAATCCAGCTGCGTCCCCGATAAACTGTCCTGGAAAAAATGGACCCACAGGTCCTTGTCAGAAGAATGTGGTTGAATTTTCCTGACATAGGATCGTAGGTGCATCTTTGGGCAAGACACCCCATTGTACTTAGAAAACAGAGGTATTTTAAATTTGGGAGGGATTACAATTCCAAATACCAGCCCTGACTCTTCAAAGTCCAGCCCAGGCACTCTCTGTATCTCCATAGCTGCCTGACATTCTTCCAAGTTTTTGTATTTGTCATCTGCAAGAGGGTACTTCTATTCAGAATAGTCTTCATCCTCCCCCTCTTCTTCTTCCTCAGAGTCAGATGGCACTTCAGTTTCTTTTCCCTTTCTTACCCCTTCATCAGATGTTGAGGGGAAATCTAGGACCCTTCTGGCTTGACCTTCAAATCTTCTGCCCAAGGTAGCCACACCAGCTCTCTTCTTCTTCTTTTTCTATTTTTCTTTCTCTATCAAGGTCTTGAGCTCCTCCTGCCTCTTGGCCAAGGTCAGAAGTAGCTGTTGAAATTGTGAATTCTGAGCTTGTAAGTCTATGACCTTTTTGTTCAATATCCATCTTGCTGAAATAAACAACAGAGAGATGAGGAAACTTGGTGTGAAGACCTGTTTATGCATATGATGAATGATATATATTCATGTAATGCATTCAAGGATTCAGAAATTCAAATTTGTTTTAAACAAAAAAGAAACACACGTCATATTAATAAGATAGAATTGTTAGTACATCAATGCCCCATGGGAAAAATAATACAAAATTCTAAGGTAAAAAGACGTTGCGCATCCTTTTTGGTGCAATGTAGGTGTTGAGAGTCTTCTCTTTGTGAAGTTGACGAGTAAGTTCCAAAACCTTTTTCTCGCTTGCGTAGAATTGGGCTTCGAAAGTGTCGCGTTCTCCCCTGAGCTGTATCCAACTCCTTTGCAAATCTTCAAGTGATGTTGGTTTGTCAGGATGTAGGAGGGTGTATGGAACCTCTCCTTCCATAACAGGCTCTATAATCACAGGGAGAATGTAATGGTAAGGCATAATAAGACTTTGGGCGCGGGTTCGTACCCACTTGAGGTAAGGCTCAAGGGGGATGGAATTCTTGTGTCCCAAGGTCTTACTGTCCACCTTGTTGGGCATCCTCCAAGCTCGGATGAACCTTTGTCGGAGTCCTTGGTCGTCGTTGTCGAAGTCAAAAACCAAGTCTGGAATCAGCATGTCATGTGGGCCATCCCTTCGGGAATACCCAAATTGTCTCAGAGCCAAGCAGGGGTTGCAGGTAATGCCTCCCCTAATTCCAAGTAGAGGGACATTAGGGAATTCCCCACAACGGTCAATGATGATGACATTCTCTTTTGATCAAGAACACCAATGAATATCTGAATGCGTAAGGGTCATCAACCATTGTGACCACCTCAAACCTTGCTCATTCTTCAAAACTGATTGGGGAAGATGAGAAATAAAACATCTTGCCAGTAGAGGAGTACAACACATGAGAACACCTCTTTTCCTCATTGTTCGAGTGTGAAAAGAGTGCAAGATATCTCCAAGTAAAGTAGGAACCGGATTGCGAGCCATGAAAATCTTGACAACATTCACATCTATAAGCTTATCAGGGTTTGGGAACAAGACCAACCCATATATGAGAAGAGCTACAATCTCCTCAAAAGCTTGTAAGTCCAAAGAATCCCAACAACTTTGGGCCTTCTCAAACAGAAACTTTGACAAGAAGCCTTTGACACCACTTCTGGTTTCCCAATGACTTGTGACATCTGATGGTTGCAAGTGTAGGGCTTGAGCAACATCTTCAGGCTTTGGATCTCTTTCCGTACCGTTGAAGGGTAGTTGATGGAGAATAGGAATCCTCAAGAGTTGAGAAAATTCCTCCAAAGTAGGCACAAGCTGGTAGTCAGGAAATGTGAAGCAATAATGCAAAAGGTCAAAGAACTGGAAGAGAACTTTCAGCATATCCTCCTCAGTGTTGGTGTTGATCAAGTTGAGCAGACGACCATGTCTCTCGGTGAATGGAGAATTCTCAGGAATCCTTGAAGCTAGCTCCTTAAGTTGTGGAGGAATTCTTACAAGGTTGACTTGGATAGTTTTCCTGCGAAGTGAATCCATTACCTACAAAACAGGAACAAAGATGAGATCCAAAATCCTTGAAATGGTTAGTGGATGCATATGATGATTCATGATGTCTATGATGTTATGCACAAGTATATATACAAGCAAATCACACAAGTTCCTAGTTTCAGGCTTGCATGGGGTTTCATAGGTAAGTACCCTCTTGAAGTTTAGTTGGCTCAACCTGTCCTATAAATAGTAACCGGGTTCTAAGGAGCTCAATATCACTGGATTGTTTTCTGTGTTCATTATTTCAGTTTAGCCACTTTACTGGCGACCGAAATATTCCAAGAAAACAACCCTCAATGAGTGTAGTATCGAGTATCTACCAACTTCGGACTGCACCAAAGCCGGTTATCTCACTACATCCTAAAAGGCCAAGTTGGTCAAATAAAGGTTCTAAAAGTCCATTAGTGCTTCATGACATCACTCAGCGGCCCCGTATTCTCTTTAATTGACTCAAAGGCTACCAGTATCCACAAATATGTCGTACTAATATAGCTATTGCTTAGACCATGTCGGTATACCCCGCACAGTTTCCACAATATATTGCTATTTACCTATGAATGTTTCCCAAATCCGGGTAGAGGATTCAAACCCAAACAATAAAACCAAAGTGTAAATCATACAAGGCAAACATGGTAAGCAAATAAAGGTGATATAAACCCTAAGGTAACCCCACTTTTAGAACATTCCCCAGCAGAGTCGCCAGTTCTGTGATGCAGTGGGAGAACTGGCTTGAGGTTTTGCGTTTGTGTTCGTAAATGTTTCGGTTTAGCAAGAGTCGCCACCGACTTATATTTTATCCAAAAGGAAAGGTAAAAAAGCACAGGAAAGACCTTTGAGATTGTTTTGGGTTTTGGGGGGTAGATTATGAAAAGGGAATGTGCTAGCACCCTTTTCATCCATGGTTTTCCATGGGCTCTTAGTTACTTGTTTTAGATCACTTGCTTTTCTTTGCTTTTTCAATTGTTTGAAATGGTGCTTTTGTGTGTGGTTTTTGAAAGTATTTTGAAAAGAGGCCTTTGTTTAGGCAACCTTTGTAATGATTCTTGTTCGAATGTATACAAAGGTGTTTGTCTTTTGAAAAATGTTTCAATGTTTGAAAGTTGTTTGGAAATTGTTTTGAAATTGTGTATGTGTTTTTGAAAATAGCAAGGATGGTTTACAAATTGATCAAGTAACTAGAAGTTTATCTACCTACTCAAAAGTCTTTCCTACATATTTTTATTCCTTTGATGTTGTTGTTTTACCATTGTATTTGGTAAACAACCCTATCTTTAGATGTTAAACGGGACGGGCGCGGGTCATCGTATGACCATAGTAACAATATTGCCAAGTATCTTGGCAAGTTTTTGAGGGACTAGGTCATTTGTTTTTTAGGCAACCAAGATAGCGTCATCGAGGGACTATGATATTTTTGTTTTGTTTGATTTTGCCAAGATACCTAGCATGCATACTGTGATCGGTGGATCTGGAACTGACTGTTTTAAAGCTGGTTCGCGAAATGTCGCGGTAAGCAAGAGTCGCCACCGTCTTTTATTTTCTCCAATTGGAAAGGACAAAAGCACAGAAAAATTCCTTAAAGAGATTGCTCTCGGTTCGGGAGGTAGGTTATAGAAAGGGAAGGTGTTAGCACCCTTTCTATCCATGGTTATCCATGGGCTCTTAGGTACTTGCTCAATGTGTTTTCAAAAAGATTTGTTTGCTTTTCAATTGTGGGTTTAAAAAAAGTTTCTTTGAAAAATTTCAGTTCGACTCGTACGTCAGAGTGTTTGAAAAATTTGCTTTGAAAGCTTTTGAAAATGTGTTGGTGTGAAAAGAGTTTTTGTTTTGTTTGAAATTAGAGCAAGTATCTTTGAGAACCTACCTACCCTAAGGAATTCGTCTGTGTAAATGTCCTTTAAAGTAGTGCCATCCCACCATTGAGAGGTAGGTAGCACCACCGTTGGAGGTTTTCGGGTCAATTCGAGTTTGTAGGGACATGGTGATCACCAGAGCAATAGGAAGACACCTTAGAAGCTACCCTCATGCCAGGTTCCCGGATCATGAGGACTTACTAAGACGTCCTCTACTCGACGATCACCTTTCGAAAGGCAACAGTGAGGCGTACCCTAGGGGTGGTGTGTGCGATTCGTGTGTCGCTTTCAGATATTTGTCTTGTCATGTTTATTTGTGTTCTACGCTTGATTTTATTTTAAGTCCATACATTCTTTCATGCTTTTGTAACAGTTATAAAGTTGCGGGAAAATAAATCTACAGCTATTACAAATGGCGCGGGTCCACATCGCCAAAATAAACCGGACCCGATTTGACTGAAAGTAAAGAAGCAATAAAATAAAAGTGCGAGAAATAAAGTTACAAGGCTTTGGGACATGTACATAATTATAATAAATGACATAAAATAAATGCGCAAATTAAATAAATTATGAACATGGGTGTTGGACCCTTTTGCAATAAATTAAAATTAATGGAGAATTAAAATTAAAATTAAATGTTTTGGTATTTTTGTGTTTTTTTAAGATTTAAAAGAGAAAGAATTAATTAAAAAAAAAAAAAAATTGGATGTAAACCCTAATTCTAATGTTTTTTAAGTTATTAAGAAAAAGATTGAATTTTTAACTTAATTTAAATCTAAGTTATTTATATACATTTAATTATAAAAAAAAATAAATAAATAAATAATAATATTATGGAAAAAAAGGAAAAATTAAAAGGAGTGGAAATTATTAATTAACCTAATTCTAATTATTTTTTATTTAATATGAAAAGAATTAAAATTGCAAACATCCTAATTAAAACTAAATTCATTATACATTAATTTATTTATAAAAGTAATTAAAATAAATAAATATTATATTTTTTTTGCCTTTTCTGATTTTATGATGTTTTTGTATTTTGTTAAAAAATAATTAACTAAATAAAACAAATAAAAAAAAATAAATAACATAACAATTGAGAAAATAAAATATAAAAAGAAAATCAAACCAGGGGGGGTAGCCCCAAAATTGGAGGTAAGGCCTAGCATTCTGGCCCATTGAGCATTGGCCTTGTGGACTTTTCCAGATTCCATATGGTGCGTTGACTAAGACATAATACGCTCCTTGAATCTTGGCCTTTAGATCTGATGTTCTTGGATGCGTGTAGGGTCTGATCTGGATGGAACATGGTACGTCTTAATGCCTGGATTACATGGGAACATAGTTTGCAAAATATTATAGGAAATAAGGTAGACCTGGGGTTCGAACCCAGGTCACTAACATCACCAAGCAATGACCTGCACCACTGAGCCAATTAACGCATTTGGTATATTAATAATAAACAAATAACAAAAGAATAGAATAAACGCATTAGTGGTTTACGCGCCAGTTTTCAAACCAGCCTATCACTAACGGACAACACATCATCTCTTTCGTTTTCCTGAAACATAAAGAACGAAGGCAACGGTTTTCGTTGTGTTTTCTTAGGGGACTTTTGGAAAAATAGCGAATAGCAATATAAGCTACATAAATTGTTCGCGAATGGTGGTTTATGTCCGTCTCAATGCACTGAATTCAATGGCCATGGTCTGAAGCTTTGATTTTTCTTCTTTGCAAAAGCCCTAATTTTAAAAACCTGTAACCCTAATATTCAAAAATGGTAGAATCGCATATGTGGCACAAAAATGTAATTGAATGTATTGGTTAGCTTGGAAACTTGACAAGGAACATGAATCAATAAACAAAAATGCATAAAGATGTATGAATCATGATATACGATTTCAAAAGTTTGGCTTTACAGTTTGAGTTACAGGTACCAATTCTTTGCGTTTTGGTTGATGTTAGGGATTGGCACACGTTCAGAATTGTCCCAGGAATCTAATGGAATGGAAGTTGAGGCTTGAATCGTCCCCTCACCTTGAAATCAGTTTTGTGTTTTTTATGGAAAATTTTCAAGGTGCAATAGCTTTTTTGGGCGCAGCTTAGAGTGTCCAAGGCTTAGGGTTTGACTCAGTGCTTATGATGGAAGAGAATTAGCTTGCTAGCTGGCCTTGATTTATGCTCATGAGAGAACAAGTCCTAGGGTTTTCACCATTAACCAATTTTTCCTTCTTTTAAGCCAAGACCAAGACTTAGTGTGCAATTTAACCCTAGCATAAGTTTGTGAGCTGGCCCATGATATATGGAAGTTGTCCAAATTCAAATGACACTATTCCATTGGTTTTTGAATTTTATTTGAATTTTTAAAGATTTAAAATGAATTAAATTATCAAAAATTAAATAAAATAGAAAAATCAATGTTCGATCTTGAAACTAATCATGGGACACGTGTGTGGCATGACAAGGATGAATCAAGTGGAAGAAAGTGGGCCCTTTTGTCAAAAATTGAAGTTTCAAGGATAGTTGACTTTTGCCATTTCACAAAAATTTCCCAACTTCTACAAGGCATAACTTGCTCAATTTTTAAGCTTTTCACATGTTCTTGGACATTTTGGAAAGGTCTTTGAGTCCTCTAACCAATGCCTTTGGTCCCATGTCATTTTGATTTTCCAATCTCAAGTTATGGCCTTTGACTTAAAGTCCCTTTTTGTTGACTTTTGAAAATGACCTATAATGTTGAAATTGATAACTTTTTGTGAGAGCATTTCTTGGACTTGAAGTATGAAGATGAGTTGTAGGAAATGTCTTTCTCTTCAAAATGAGCTTTGGATGGAATTTTTCTGATAATCCATGTGAAAGTTATGCCCTGGTCAATTTCAGTTGACTTTTTCAGCTGTCCAAATATAGCAACTTTTGCATCTTTGATGATTTCTGAGCCAAATTTTGAGAATCATGATCAAGCATTGATCAAATGATGTTTGTGGCTTCAAAATGATATGTTGACCAAAAATTTGAACTTTTGACTGCCAAATGACCATTTTGCCCCTACAGTTGACTGTAGTGCAATTTAGGGTTTTGACTGTGCAATCTTGAGCTGAATGCCTTGAAACTTGATATGAGGATGCTTGACCATGTTTGTAAGCATATGAGACTTGATTGGGCCTTTGAACACTTCTTTTTCTTGATCAGACTCAAAACCCTAATTTTGACTGTATGGGAGACTGTTGCACTGCACAACCCTTGGGGAATTTTGTAGCTTGGCTTGGCAATTTCTTGAGGAATATGGGAGGGCAAATTTTGGGGTATAACAGTTGCCCCTGTTCAATCTTCTTAGACCTGAGGATGCAGATTGGCGGACGTGCCTTTCGTAATCCGAGGGTAGAAGATGATTGGACACTAGAGTGCCCAGAAATTTGCGCTCACGTGTTAGCAATGATGGGGGAATGGGCTTATAGATGCCATTTGGGTGTTTGATTGCGTAAGAGATTCCTTGGCGAGAACCTGTATACCTGCAAAACAGAAAATGAGTACCTGACACGTTGCAGGAGCTGATTTTTAGATGTCTGGTATAGATGTGTCCTGACTGGTTACAGGAGCTGAGTCTGGAGCTTCAAATGGCGATTAAAGAACCAGGGACGGTTACTACCTTAACATGAATGGTAAGAGAACCTTGGGCGACTTTAACTTCAACAACGCTTGTCGAGAAAAATCTTGGGTGTATTTAACTCCAACAACGCTCGTTGAGAAAAATCTGGGTGATTTTAACTTCAACAACGCTCGTTGAGAAAAATCTGGGGTGTCTTCTGCTGGGATAAGAATCAGGGAGATCTTAGGGTCGATCTGACTGAACCAGAGAGGCCTTTGACTGGGTAAGAATCGGGAAAATCTTAGAGTCGACTTAACTGAACCGGACAAGGTCTTGAAATATCTTCAACTGGATAAGCATCAGGGAGATCTTAGGGTCGATCTGACTGAACCAGAGAAGGCCTTTGACTGGATAAGCATCAGGAAAATCTTGGGACGATTTAACTGAACCGGACAAGGTCTTGAAATGTCTTCAACTGGATAAGCATCAGGGAGATCTTAGGGTCGATCTGACTGAACCAAAGAAGGCCTTTGACTGGATAAGCATCAGGAAAATCTTAGGGTCGATTTAACTGAAACGGTCTAGGTCTTGAAATGTCTTCAACTGGATAAGCATCAGGGAGATCTTAGGGTCGATCTGACTGAACCAAAGAAGGCCTTTGACTGGATAAGCATCAGGAAAATCTTAGGGTCGATTTAACTGAACCGGTCTAGGTCTTGAAATGTCTTCAACTGGATAAGCATCAGGGAGATCTTAGGGTCGATCTGACTGAACCAGAGAAGGCCTTTGACTGGATAAGCATCAGGCAAATCTTAGGGTCGATTTAACTGAACCGGTCTAGGTCTTGAAATGTCTTCAACTGGATAAGCATCAGGGAGATCTTAGGGTCGATCTGACTGAACCAGAGAAGGCCTTTGACTGGATAAGCATCAGGAAAATCTTGGGACGATTTAACTGAACCGGTCTAGGTCTTGAAATGTAGCTTGAGAACTTAACTGGATCTTTCCTGAAAGGTAAAAGTCAGTCATATGCAATGCATGATATGGATCAAGCAATGATGTTCTCAACATAAATGAGATTTGTAAGATATGATGTGTACATGCATGTTATGTGATGTTTTATGTATGTTTTTGTCTAGGAAAGTGAATCCTTGACGGGTGCCGGGAAGTCGTATCCTGGGCTGATGTCGAAGAATAGATTTTGCTTCCGCTGGGGATGATAACTGCAAGAATACCGGTAGGAGAAGATGACTCCGTTGTGGAATAAACTTGGCAAATGGAAGATTCTGCGGGGAGAAAAGATACTCTAGTGACTATGCTGGAAGCAATACTCTGTGGGAAGAGGGATGCCTTGCTGAGTGTTGATAATAGTTTGCTGGGGATAGGAAGACTTTGTCGACGACGCTCTTTCCGTGGCTTTTGGCTGAGGATAACCCAGTTATATCCTATTAAGGAAATAACTCTTTAAATAAAGCCGGACGATGCGTTCGTGCTCTGAGAGGGATAAGCTTCCAGAATCTACTGGGGATAAGCTTACTGCCTGGGGAGATGGATTCCAACTTTCATGGGAAACTAATTGGACTCTCCTGGGGAAGTTTTGATATGCTGTAATTTTGTAAGTTGCAAGAGGGAACCTATGTAGGGTCGCCTGCTGATGAGCTCGTGTAAAACTGTATCTGAAATGGAGAAGGAACCTGGGTGGGGTTACTTGGCGAGGTAAGTTCATGTAAAACTTCTTGATGAACCGGGGTGAGGTTATCTTGAGCTAAATCCATGTAAGACTTCTGGGGGGAACCGGGGTTAGGTTACTGCAGGATAAGTTCGTGTAAAAACTTCTTGATGGACCGGGGTTAGGTCACTTGGATAAGTTTGCGTAAAAACTTCTGGAGGAACCGGGGTAAGGTTACTTGGATAAATTTGTGTAAAAACCTCTAGAGGAACCGGGGTAAGGTTATTTGGATAAGTTTGTGTAAAAACTTCTGGAGGAACCGGGGTAAGGTTACCTGGATAAGTTTGTGTAAAAACTTCTTGATGAACCGGGGTTAGGTCATCTTGAGATAGGTCCATGTAAGACTTCAGGAGGAACCGGGGTTAGGTTACTTGGGTAAGTTTGTGTAAAAACTTCTTGATGAACCGGGGTTAGGTCATCTTGAGATAGGTCCATGTAAGACTTCTGGTGAAACCGGGGTTAGGTTACTTCGGGATAAGTTTGTGTACAAACTTCTTGATGAACTTGTGGAGGAGGAGTCTGTGTATGACTTTGTCTGAAGTTTGAGAAGAAACCGGTGTTGGGTCGCATGACTTTGATTAAGTGGATGATTGTCCTGTTTGGTCTCGGACGTTAGCCCATGATCTGGAATTCGTAAAGGTAGATGGTAATCATTCTTATGCTGATCTGTCCTTTATACTTTGGTTGACAGAGCAATTGGATCGCCTGGATAACTCATTATTGCCCCTGCTTCGGAGGTGCGGGAAGAGGATACCTGTGCGGGTGATCGACAAATCTTCGGGTAGGCAAGTGACGAGATACCGGAACATAGTCGTACGCTTTGATCCCTAACTTTTGCCTGGACCGCCCTTTCGGGTTTTCAGTCCACCGGGATACCCATTTTTGCCCAAGCCGCCTTTTCAGGTTTTCGACTTGCCGGGTGTACATGTTTTTCGTTTCATCCCTTCATTTTGCCCGAACCCTTTTAGTTCGCCGGGAAGCCCTTATTTTTGCCTAGGTATGTCAACCTAGCGGGTCTTTGATTATCCGCAGTATTTTTTCGACTATGTCCACGCTCTCAGAACGTAGGGAGTTGCCCCTGTTGGAAGTATTTTGCCATGCCCCAGATAATGAGCAATGCTCCTACTGTGCCCCTTGATTGGAGGTTCTTCTGTTCACAAGGTTTTCATCGTGCGAATTTCCCTGCTTGTTCAAACAAATAGTCATATGCAAACAAGGTTATTTTAAGAATGCAAAAGTCTACGTCTGTCTTGAATTTTGAAAATGCATTTTTTGTAATACAGTGCGATGTCAACTCAATATTTTACAGCAAACCTTCAGGAGTCAGGATACCTTCGTAACAGTATGCTTTCGAACTAACCCATACTTCAGCTAGGACTTTTAAGGGTTATATCGTGGCCTGGTTCACGGTTTAAGAAACAAAGGATAAAGGCTCAAATTATTTGTACCCACCCGCTCTTCGTGATGTTCTCCAAACCTAAACTCAGTTGATCGTGCGTTAGACCTTGTTTGAGTCTTTGCTCTGATTTTCTGGTGATGATTCGGATATTGAACGTTTATTTGAATAGGCCATCATCCCCTTTTTTGCTGAGGGTTTGTGAGACCTCTTTTTTTTTTTTTTTTTTTTTGATTTAGTTATCCCTTTCTTTTTTTTGCCTGAACTGTTTCCTTTTTGGGATTACAGTCAGCGGGATGCCCCAGTTTGGTAAGTCTTCTCTATTGGTTTTGACTTTTTGGGCTTTTCATTCATGAATTTTTTTTGATAATGACTGCCTGTCCTTATGATTGTTCGGAACCATCACTGTCTTTTGTTTTTGAAAAACTCATTTAGTGACATTCATTGTGCACTTGGATCGACTGAGAGAACTACCCTGCCCCAGGTTATGATTAAGGGTTTTGATTTTCGAAAATACAAACTCCTACTTCTTTGGCTCTGATGGGTTGACGAGGGATCATCATCCTTATAACTCCAGTGTTTAGGGATTGAAACAATGTCTGTACCTCATCAGCGGGGTCTGTTCAAAAGCATACTGTACATTGTGGTACCGTTTTCGTCATCCTCCTTCAAGAGGTTTAGAGTCTTCAGTTAAGAGTTGATCATCGCAAAAATATGAAAGCAGTTTTAAGCGTAGCAAACATAATTAAATCAAGACAGACATGTGTAATGCATTCATGAAATAAAAGAGTTTAACATAATAATTGTTTATCTGAACAAAAAAGGAAAAATACAACTTGAATTCAAATGAACAAAAAAAATTCTCAATCCTAGCCATGTTTTGGCAATGGAGCGGTGATCACGTTGGGAGTCTCCGCAGGCTCGAACTCGATCTCTTTGGCATCGATCATGTTCTGAATTTTGTACTTCAGTGCCCAACAGTCCTCAGTATCGTGCCCCGGGCTATCAGAATGATAAGCACACCTTGCTTCTGGATTGTAGCTAGGAGAGGAGGTCTTAGGATTGGTAGGAGGGTTGATTACTGCAATCAGGTTCATCTTCACCATATGCTGCAATGCTTGTGACCAAGGCATGTTAATGTTGGTGAATTGCCTTTTAGGCCCTTCCGGCCTTTGCTGGTTTCCCCTTTGTGGTTGACGGCGTGGTGCAGAACCAGAGATCATGACTGCCCCTGCATGTTGATCACGGCGACTCTTTTGACTATATACAGCATTGGATTCCTTCTTTCCCGTGTAAGGCTTTTTATGAATATCAGAAGGTGTGGCCTCTTGAATCTTCCCCGACTTGATACCAGCTTCAATTCTTTCGCCAGTCAGGATGAGGTCGGTAAATCCAGCAGATGAGTTACCAATCAGGTGGTTGAAGAATGGCCCGGACAGGGTCCCCAAGAACATGTCAACGAGTTCCCGGTCAGTTAATGGAGGTTGTACCCTTCCAGCAAGATCTCTCCATTTCTGTGCATACTCTTTGAAACCTTCGCTTGATCCCAACGACATACCCTGGAGTTGGGTACGTGTAGGAGCAAGGTCGGCATTATATTGATACTGCTTATAGAAAGCAGTCGCCAACTCCTCCCAGTTACGAACTTTGGTCCCATCCAGTTGATAGAACCATTCGAGGTGAGTCCCTGAAAGACTTTCCTGGAAGAAGTGGATCCACAAGTTCTTGTCTGCTGAGTATGGTTGGATTTTCCGAACATAAGACCTGAGATGCAGCTTGGGACAAGACGCCCCGTCATACTTGGTAAAGGATGGTGCCTTGAACTTCCGAGGAATAATCACACCAGTTGACAAACCCAGATCTCCAAAATCCAGCCCAGGTACCTGTTGGATCTCCATAGCATTCAGCCTATCCTCCAACTGTTTGTACTTGTCCTCAGCCGGAGGGTACTGTTCGTCGTTGAAATCTGTCTCGCTGTCGGAGACCACTGGACTAGGCACCTCTCTCTCATGGTGACTGCTTTCCCTCACAGATGGGGTTGTCCTCTCAGTTTCCTCCTGCGGTGTATTCCCAGATCTGCGTCTAGGGCTGAACAGAACAGTCCTCTTCTTCTTCTTGTCCTTCTTCAAAAGCAAAGCCTTCAGATCTTGTTGACCCTGAGCCAAGCCTTTGATCAGCTCCTGAAATTGGGCGTTCTGCGCCTGAAATTGGGCGTTCTGCGCCTGAAGAGCCTTGATAGATGCCTCGGTTGATGATTCAGGATTCATGACGAGACTGCTGAAATAAACAGCGAAGAAGGTAAGCAACCTGCAGAGAAAGGGTACCTGTTATGCAATGATGTGTATGACATGCATGTAATGTTTTCAAGGACCTCGAGGGATAAACAAGACAATATTGTTAGAACTTGGTAGCTTGATTGAAGGAACTGCATATTATTGAGAGTCCTTCTTCAAAGGGTCAAAGGCTCACCATATCCAGTGGGTCATAGCCCCTGACAACCTTGGCTAGAGGAAAATAAATCCTCCTTGCCCCTTGCTGGGATAGTTGGTTCATCATGACCTGCATCACAAGCCCTTGAGATCCTTGAAATGGGTTATGATGTATGCAATGGTATGATGTCATGCTATGCATGGGGTGATGTAGGTAAACCATGTTATGAGTCCCAATTAAGGACTATAAACAAACCCTGCAAGAAATTCAGTATACTTTGTTATGAGCCCCAATTAAGGACTACAAACACAACCTGCAAGAGACAAATGTCAGGTAATAAGCATGCAAGTAGTTCAAGTAGGAAGGCACACAAGTCACACAAGAGAAGCCCTTAAAGTTTAGGCCGGCATGGGGTCTGGGTAGTACCCTCTTGAAGTTGGTGGGTTCAACCTGTCCTAATCAAAGTAACCGGGTTCTAAGGTTCCCAATATCACAGGATTGCTTTCATTGTTCATCGTTTCGATTTAACCACTGAACTGGCGACCGAAATATTCCAGGAAAGCAACCCTCAATTGAGTGTAGTATCGAGTATCAACCAACCTCGGACTGCACCAAAGTCAGTTATCTCACTACCCTAAAGAGGCCAAGATTGTTCAATTAAGGTTCCTAAGGTCTGTTGATGCTTCACGACACCAAGCGGAGGCCACGTACTCTCCTTGACTGAACTCAAGGGTTACCGGTACACACCAAAGTGCCACATCAACGTAGCAGACTGTTTCAACCATGTCGGTATACCCCGCACAGTTCCCTCACAGCCTTGTTGCTACTTTCTAAGAAGGTATTCCCCCAGATCCGGGTTAGGATCTATAGAACTCCCAAGCAACCCACAATAATAAAGCAAGCAAGTCAATACAATTGAAAACATAGTTATGAACTACCCTAAGGTACACCTCACTTTAAAAGTATTTCCCCAGCAGAGTCGCCAGTTCTGTGATCGGTGGATCTGGAACTGACTGTTTTAAAGCTGGTTCGCGAAATGTCGCGGTAAGCAAGAGTCGCCACCGTCTTTTATTTTCTCCAATTGGAAAGGACAAAAGCACAGAAAAATTCCTTAAAGAGATTGCTCTCGGTTCGGGAGGTAGGTTATAGAAAGGGAAGGTGTTAGCACCCTTTCTATCCATGGTTATCCATGGGCTCTTAGGTACTTGCTCAATGTGTTTTCAAAAAGATTTGTTTGCTTTTCAATTGTGGGTTTAAAAAAAGTTTCTTTGAAAAATTTCAGTTCGACTCGTACGTCAGAGTGTTTGAAAAATTTGCTTTGAAAGCTTTTGAAAATGTGTTGGTGTGAAAAGAGTTTTTGTTTTGTTTGAAATTAGAGCAAGTATCTTTGAGAACCTACCTACCCTAAGGAATTCGTCTGTGTAAATGTCCTTTAAAGTAGTGCCATCCCACCATTGAGAGGTAGGTAGCACCACCGTTGGAGGTGTTCGGGTCAATTCGAGTTTGTAGGGACATGGTGATCACCAGAGCAATAGGAAGACACCTTATAAGCTACCCTCATGCCAGGTTCCCGGATCATGAGGACTTACTAAGACGTCCTCTACTCGACGATCACCTTTCGAAAGGCAACAGTGAGGCGTACCCTAGGGGTGGTGTGTGCGATTCGTGTGTCGCTTTCAGATATTTGTCTTGTCATGTTTATTTGTGTTCTACGCTTGATTTTATTTTAAGTCCATACATTCTTTCATTCTTTTGTAACAGTTATAAAGTTGCGGGAAAATAAATCTACAGCTATTACAAATGGCGCGGGTCCACATCGCCAAAATAAACCGGACCCGATTTGACTGAAAGTAAAGAAGCAATAAAATAAAAGTGCGAGAAATAAAGTTACAAGGCTTTGGGACATGTACATAATTATAATAAATGACATAAAATAAATGCGCAAATTAAATAAATTATGAACATGGGTGTTGGACCCTTTTGCAATAAATTAAAATTAATGGAGAATTAAAATTAAAATTAAATGTTTTGGTATTTTTGTGTTTTTTTAAGATTTAAAAGAGAAAGAATTAATTAAAACAAAAAAAAAATTGGATGTAAACCCTAATTCTAATGTTTTTTAAGTTATTAAGAAAAAGATTGAATTTTTAACTTAATTTAAATCTAAGTTATTTATATACATTTAATTATAAAAAAAAATAAATAAATAAATAATAATATTATGGAAAAAAAGGAAAAATTAAAAGGAGTGGAAATTATTAATTAACCTAATTCTAATTATTTTTTATTTAATATGAAAAGAATTAAAATTGCAAACATCCTAATTAAAACTAAATTCATTATACATTAATTTATTTATAAAAGTAATTAAAATAAATAAATATTATATTTTTTTTGCCTTTTCTGATTTTATGATGTTTTTGTATTTTGTTAAAAAATAATTAACTAAATAAAACAAATAAAAAAAATAAATAACATAACAATTGAGAAAATAAAATATAAAAAGAAAATCAAACCAGGGGGGGTAGCCCCAAAATTGGAGGTAAGGCCTAGCATTCTGGCCCATTGAGCATTGGCCTTGTGGACTTTTCCAGATTCCATATGGTGCGTTGACTAAGACATAATACGCTCCTTGAATCTTGGCCTTTAGATCTGATGTTCTTGGATGCGTGTAGGGTCTGATCTGGATGGAACATGGTACGTCTTAATGCCTGGATTACATGGGAACATAGTTTGCAAAATATTATAGGAAATAAGGTAGACCTGGGGTTCGAACCCAGGTCACTAACATCACCAAGCAATGACCTGCACCACTGAGCCAATTAACGCATTTGGTATATTAATAATAAACAAATAACAAAAGAATAGAATAAACGCATTAGTGGTTTACGCGCCAGTTTTCAAACCAGCCTATCACTAACGGACAACACATCATCTCTTTCGTTTTCCTGAAACATAAAGAACGAAGGCAACGGTTTTCGTTGTGTTTTCTTAGGGGACTTTTGGAAAAATAGCGAATAGCAATATAAGCTACATAAATTGTTCGCGAATGGTGGTTTATGTCCGTCTCAATGCACTGAATTCAATGGCCATGGTCTGAAGCTTTGATTTTTCTTCTTTGCAAAAGCCCTAATTTTAAAAACCTGTAACCCTAATATTCAAAAATGGTAGAATCGCATATGTGGCACAAAAATGTAATTGAATGTATTGGTTAGCTTGGAAACTTGACAAGGAACATGAATCAATAAACAAAAATGCATAAAGATGTATGAATCATGATATACGATTTCAAAAGTTTGGCTTTACAGTTTGAGTTACAGGTACCAATTCTTTGCGTTTTGGTTGATGTTAGGGATTGGCACACGTTCAGAATTGTCCCAGGAATCTAATGGAATGGAAGTTGAGGCTTGAATCGTCCCCTCACCTTGAAATCAGTTTTGTGTTTTTTATGGAAAATTTTCAAGGTGCAATAGCTTTTTTGGGCGCAGCTTAGAGTGTCCAAGGCTTAGGGTTTGACTCAGTGCTTATGATGGAAGAGAATTAGCTTGCTAGCTGGCCTTGATTTATGCTCATGAGAGAACAAGTCCTAGGGTTTTCACCATTAACCAATTTTTCCTTCTTTTAAGCCAAGACCAAGACTTAGTGTGCAATTTAACCCTAGCATAAGTTTGTGAGCTGGCCCATGATATATGGAAGTTGTCCAAATTCAAATGACACTATTCCATTGGTTTTTGAATTTTATTTGAATTTTTAAAGATTTAAAATGAATTAAATTATCAAAAATTAAATAAAATAGAAAAATCAATGTTCGATCTTGAAACTAATCATGGGACACGTGTGTGGCATGACAAGGATGAATCAAGTGGAATAAAGTGGGCCCTTTTGTCAAAAATTGAAGTTTCAAGGATAGTTGACTTTTGCCATTTCACAAAAATTTCCCAACTTCTACAAGGCATAACTTGCTCAATGTTTAAGCTTTTCACATGTTCTTGGACATTTTGGAAAGGTCTTTGAGTCCTCTAACCAATGTCTTTGGTCCCATGTCATTTTGATTTTCCAATCTCAAGTTATGGCCTTTGACTTAAAGTCCCTTTTTGTTGACTTTTGAAAATGACCTATAATGTTGAAATTGATAACTTTTTGTGAGAGCATTTCTTGGACTTGAAGTATGAAGATGAGTTGTAGGAAATGTCTTTCTCTTCAAAATGAGCTTTGGATGGAATTTTTCTGATAATCCATGTGAAAGTTATGCCCTGGTCAATTTCAGTTGACTTTTTCAGCTGTCCAAATATAGCAACTTTTGCATCTTTGATGATTTCTGAGCCAAATTTTGAGAATCATGATCAAGCATTGATCAAATGATGTTTGTGGCTTCAAAATGATATGTTGACCAAAAATTTGAACTTTTGACTGCCAAATGACCATTTTGCCCCTACAGTTGACTGTAGTGCAATTTAGGGTTTTGACTGTGCAATCTTGAGCTGAATGCCTTGAAACTTGATATGAGGATGCTTGACCATGTTTGTAAGCATATGAGACTTGATTGGGCCTTTGAACACTTCTTTTTCTTGATCAGACTCAAAACCCTAATTTTGACTGTATGGGAGACTGTTGCACTGCACAACCCTTGGGGAATTTTGTAGCTTGGCTTGGCAATTTCTTGAGGAATATGGGAGGGCAAATTTTGGGGTATAACACATACCATGGCCATTTTAAAGCAACAAAGTGGATGAAACCCTAGGGGTGCTTGTGTGCAAGGTGTTGTCATTTTTCATGCATTTTTGTCTTGTGTTAGGTCATGCTATTTGTTTTGATTTTTGGTCTTTTGCATACAAAAACCCAAGTTTACTATCATGGTATATGAAAGCAATAAAATGCGTAAAGTAAATCTAGACTATTACACAATATTATGGGAAGGGGAATACAAGTTTGAATAGGGGGTATTTGCACAAAATAAAACCCTAATTTACTATTACAACCCAATTGAATTTATACAACAATAAATAAACAAACAAGTATTTAAATATGGAATAAATTGTAAATATGCCAAAATGTTTTTGTATTTGTTTATGTATGTAAAAATAAATTTATTTAAGTCTTAAAAAATAAGAAAAAAAAATAAAAATGATTATTTTTGAAAGGGTGAAAACCCTAATTTTTGGTTTGAAAGAAAATATATATTCTATTATTATTTATTTCATTTATGTACAAGAAAATAAATAAAAATATATACCAAAATGTTAAAAAATAAAATATGTGAGAAAATAATATTTTAAGTGTATAAATAATTTTAAAAAAATGTATGATATTTTTATATTATTTGCAAGTTTTATTTAAGAAAATAAAGTATATTAACCTAATAATACTATTTATTATTCAAAAAAAATAAAATAAAAAAATATGATAAAATGCCAAAAATAAAGAAAATACTTTTTGTGATTTTAAATGTTCAGAAAAATAAATAAAGTCAGAAAATATAAAAGAAATGAAAAAAAATATGCAAAATAAAGAAAATGGGCCAAGGGGGTGCAGAAAGTAAACAGGGGGTGTGAATAGAACCAAGCCCAAGGCGCCAGGCCCATACAAACTTCATCCTTGACCTTGCTTCGCCCCAAACGCGCGCGTTCTGCAATCCAAACCTGATCTTGCTATTCTTTGCATAAAATCAAAATTTTATAACATGAAAATGTAGCTCATGATCACATGTTTCCAATGATATAAAGAACTTGACCTAACTCTCAAAGATCAGAGAGAATTTTAATGGCCCTAATTTCTAACCTAGTTTTTTTCAGCAACTTCAACTATCAAATACTCCTAGCTCAGTCAATATAAATAAGAATTGTGCATATGTACAGCTCAAGCACATTAAAGACTACATTTTTGCTTCACAAAACTACGCCTAATTATGCCTAAATAAGGAGATAGAACTTTGAAAATTACCTTGTTCAGTTGAGTTTGGATATGGCAATGTAGCAACTTTGAGTGAGGCTTGAAGGTCGTGTAAGCTTGCTTGATGTTCCCTCAACCTTTCCCAATGCTCAGCTTGCTTTGAAGTGGCCTGAATCTCCTTGTAGAAGTGAACCTGCAAAGCTTCAAAATGAAAATGGTGAAGTGTGAAAATGAGCTCACAGTTCCTGGACAGGGGCTTGGATAGTTCATGTGTGATGTAGGGAATGTGTTTGAAGTGGTTCCAAGCAAAACGCACGAGGCAATTTCAAAGTAACTTGAGTTCTGCAGGTGATGCCCTTTTTGGGAAGGAACTTGATGTTTTTGTGTTTTAGGGTGTTTGAGAGCTTAGAAAATCGTGTCTTAGGCTTGTTACAATATTCGGAAGTTGTTTCAAATGATACAAAGACTTGTTTTTATCATATAGAAGAGTTATGTGGACTTTTGCAAGTTTCTTGCTTTTGAAGCAAAAGTAAAGTGACAAAGGCAAAGGCTTGTACAGGCTAGCTCAAGGTCTGCATAGGGTTGGTGAACTTTTTCTGATGTTTATGGATCTTGTTTGCAACAAGAGATCAGGTCAATGGCTCAAGATAAACAAAGTTGCATAAAGTATGCTTTATCAAAGTAGCAATGTAACCTTTATGCCATTTTTGGAATAATTCTTTGTACAAAGCTTCAAAGATCAGAACAATGACATTATTCATTGATTTTGCATTAAATTAACGAGTGTAGAAAGGATTAGGACCTGTAATGCAAGTACAATCATGATTCAAACTAATTTGCAACTTGAACCATCGTGAAAAATGCCTTGGACAAAAGTGATAATTTGCCATTTTCATTACTTCGATTCTCCCTAACCATAAATGATCTTGGAGAGTTCTTGGAAATTTTGGAAATCTTGTAACATGCTCTACAATCCATATTTGAAATTAATTTTGAGATTCCACTTGGAACTAGGTGAAAAGTTGCCATGAAGTTAGGTCAAAAATTTGCCTAAACTAGGGCAAAATTTCACTAAGTTAAAAAGTTTTTGGACCCCTATTCACAAAATCATAACTTGAGATACAAGAATATTTTGGGAAAACTTTGTGAATAAAATTTGTAGATTTTGTGGAGGAATACAACTTTCATGTTGGAAGTTTTGTTTGAATCCAATTGCATCATGGTGAAAAAGTTGGGAAAAGTTGAGAAAAAATAAGAAATTTTCATAACTTAGAAAATTTCTAAGTTATGAAAAATTTTCATTTTAAGCCCTAATTTCCAAAATTAAGTTTCTTGGTGAACAATTTTCATGTTTTGACACATCTTGATGAAATATGACCCTTGACACTTGATTTGGACAAAAAAGTCAAAGTTTGACTTTTCAGTGTACAGTTGATTTTTGAACAGTTTACTGGGAAATTCATCTGTCAATCCAATGCATTTGAGATCTTTTGAACCTTGTGATTAGGTCAAGATGATGCCATTGAGTCCTTGAAATCATGCTTGAAACCAATTTGCCATTGGCTAGGTGAAAAATCATAAATTGCTCTTCTCCAGTCAAAACCCTAATTTTGACCATTTTGCCCTTTTGAAGATCTGATTAAATTTCTTGAAGTTGTGGTCCAAACTTGATCAAATGGTTCATATAAGTCTATAATGTTGATGTGTGTGATCGGTGGATCTGGAACTGACTTTTTTAAAGCTGGTTTCGCGAAATGTCGCGGTAAGCAAGAGTCGCCACCGTCTTTTATTTTCTCCAAATGGAAAGGACAAAAGCACAGAAAAATTCCTTATTGAGATTAGTTCTCGGTTCGGGAGGTAGGTTATAGAAAGGGAAGGTGTTAGCACCCTTTCTATCCATGGTTATCCATGGGCTCTTAGATACTTGCTCATTGTGTTTTCAAAATGTTTGTTTGCTTTTCAAGTGTGTGTGGGTTTTGAAAAAAAGTTCGTTTTGAAAACTTCTAGGTAACTCTTGTATCAGTCCTCAAGAGTGTATGAAGTATTGTTTGAAAACTTTTTGAAAGTGTAGGTGTGAAAAGTATTTTGTTTGTTTTTGAAAAGAGCAAGTATCTATGAGAATCTACCTACCCTAAGGAATTCGTCTGTGTAGATGTCCTTTAAAGTAGTGCCATCCCATCATTGAGAGGTAGGTAGCACCACCGTTGGAGTTGTTCGGGTCAATTCGAGGTTCGGGACATGGTGATCACCGGAGCAATGGGAAGACACCTTAGAAGCTACCCTCATGCCAGGTTCCCGGATCATGAGGACTTACTAAAACATCCTCTACTCGACGATCACCTTTCGAGGGGCAAGGCAACAGTGAGGCGTACCCTAGGGGTGGTGTGTGAATTGTGTGTCATTTTCAGTTTATTGTTTGTCTTGTCATGCATTGGTGATCTACGTTTTGATTTTATTTTTTTGGGCATTCATTCTTTCATGTTATTGTTTAACAGTTAAAGGTGCGGGAATTTAAAGTGCGGAAAAGATAAAAGGTCCTACGCTATTACAAAGGCGCGGGTCTACAACGCCAAATTAGTCCAGACCTGATTTAGAATAAAGTGCAGAAAATAAATGTCTAATAGCTATTACATGGCTTTGGTACAAGTACATTGTATTTACATCAAAAATAAATAAAACGCGCGAAAAAGGAAAATATGACCGAATGCGAGGGCGTTGAACCCTTTGAAGGAATTTAAAATAATTAAGTTAAAATAATTAAATTAAATAAATAAAGAAGAACTTGTTTTTTATGTTTTTGTATTTATGATATTAAAGGAAATTAAATTAATTAAAAGTCAAATAATTAATTCTAATTCTAATTGTTTTTAATTTATTAAAGAAAATGCATTAAAGTTAAGACCTAGAATTAAAACTAAATTAATTATGAAATTTATTTACAAAATTAATGGTTGATGACAAAATATTTAATTAATTAAAAAAAATGGTAAAAAAGTGTTAAAGATCTATTTTTATTATTTTTGGTTTATTGAGAAAGAGAATTAAATTACAACCTAAAATTAAAACTAAATCAATTGTGGGATTTATTTACAAAATACTAAAATAAAAATATTTATTATTTTTTTATCTTTTTCTGATTTTTTTGTGTTTTTTATATTTTTGAAAATATTAATTAATTAAAAGCAAACAACAATTAAAAGAATAAAAAAATAATAAAAGAACAAAAGAAAAGAAAGAAATTGTAAAAAAAACCTAAGGGGGTGGAGCCCCTAATTTGGAGGTAAAGCCCATGTGATTAGGCCCAATAGCATTCAGATCCATTGACTTTCCCAGGCAGCGTACAGCAAGGTTGACTTATGCCCATGGTGTGCTTCAGATCTAGGCCTTTGGTTTGATCTTCAGGGGCACGTGGACGTCTTGATTATGGAGGAACATGATGCGCTTCAATGTAAACGCTGCATAGGAATTCACAAGGAAAAATAATATGGAAATTATATAGACCTGGGGCTCGAACCCAGGTCTTGGATGTTGAAGCAATGAGCGTTTGCCAGCTGAGCCACTACAACGCGCTTTACATATAATAAACAAACAAATGTTATAAAGAAAACAATCAGCATTAATGGATCAACGCGCGAAAATTCAAATCAACGAATCATATTTTGCCACGGCTTCGTCTTCCTCGCGTTCCTGAAAACAAAAACATGAGGCAACGGTTTTCTATGCGTTGCTTAAGGTCAGTTTCAAGAAAATAGCGACTAGCGCTATGGTGTCCATAAATTGGGCGCGATAGGTGTTTCCTCTTCGTCTGAATGCACTGAATACAACCATGGTGGTCTTAAGGGCTAATTTGTGCTTGGGTGAAAAGCCCCAATTTAGAGTCCTGTGAACCCTAAGAATCGAACATGGTGTTTTGGCCTACAACGCGTGATTCTTCAATTAAAGTACATGATTAGTTTGCAAACATCATTAAAAACATAAATACAATAACAAAATGCGTTGAGAATGCAGGAATGCTAGAAACTGATTCAAGATTTTTCTTCACCAATTTCCATGGTGATCTTACGTTCTCTTGAGTGTGAGGCTTGGAGAATGATTGGAGTTTATCCTATGAACCTTCAGCAAGCTAATGGAAGAGGAATTTTGGCTTGAAACCACCTCTAACTGAGTTTTCAGATTTGAGATTTTTTGTGAAAAGTGTGAGTTTGTGTTTTGAGTTCTGGCGCAGCTTCTTGTCTTATTTTTGTTCTCATCATTTGTATATAGCTTAGGCAATGTGTATCAATGAAAATTATGGCCAATAAAGCCTTGCTTTGATGATTTGGATTTTCACATAAACCACCATAACCAACTTTCCATTTTTGATTCAAATTTGAATTCTTGCCTTGTTTGAGCCTTAGCACGAAAAATGGTAGGCACATAATGATGCTTCAAGGTTAATCAAAGCAAAATATCCCTTTAAATTAATTTTTTTGAATTTCTTTTGATTTTAAAAGATTTAAAACTAATTAAATCCAATAAAATCAATAAAAATGAAAAAAATTAATAAAAAAATCTGAAATAAAAGATGGGACACGTGGGAAGCATGGCCAAGTCAATTCAAGTGGAAAAAGTGGGCCCCTTTTGTCAAAAATGAGATTTCAAGGATAAATGATTTTGGCCATTTCACAAAAATTTCCCAACTTCTCCAATGCATAACTTGCTCAATTTTTAAGCTTTGCTCATGTTCTTGGACATTTTAGAAAGGTCTTGAAGTCCTCTAAACAATGTCTTTGGTCCCATGTCATTTTGATTTACCAATCTCAAGTTATGGCCTTTGACTTAAAGTCCCTTTTTGTTGACTTTTGAAAATGACCTATAATGTTGAAATTGATAACTTTTTGTGAGAGCATTTCTTGGACTTGAAGTATGAATATGAGTTGTAGGAAATGTCTTTCTCTTCAAAATGAGATTTGGATGGAATTTTTCTGATAATCCATGTGAAAGTTATGCCCTGGTCAATTTCAGTTGACTTTTTCAGCTGTCCAAATAAGGAAACTTTTGCCTCTTGATGATTTCTGAGCCAAATTTTGAGAATCATGATCAAGCATTGATCAAATGATGTTTGTGGATTCAAAATGATATCTTGACCAAAAATTTGAACTTTTGACTGCCAAATGACCATTTTGCCCCTACAGTTGACTGTAGTGCAATTTAGGGTTTTGACTGTGCAATTTTGAGCTGAAAGTCTTGAAACTTGATATGAGGACACTTGACCATATTTATAAGCATGTGAGACTTGATTGGGCCCTTTGAAACTTCATTTTCTTGATCAGAAGCAAAACCCTAATTTTGACTGTTTAGGAGGCCCTTGACTGTGCAACCCTTGGGGAATTTTGCAGCTTGGCTTGGCAATTTCTTGAAGAATATGGGAGGGAAAATTTTGGGGTACAACAGTTGCCCCTGTTCAATCTTCTTAGACCTGAGGATGCAGATTGGCTGACGTGCCTTTCGTAATCCGAGGGTAGAAGATGATTGGACACTAGAGTGCCCAGAAATTTGCACTCACATAATAGCAGTGTGATGGAAATGGGCTTATAGATGCCATTTAGAGGTTGATGAATAGGATGATGGGCTTATAGATGCCATCTGGATGTTGATCGCGTAGGAGATTCCTTAGCGAGAACCTGCATACCTGCAAAAGAAACATGAGTACCTGACAAGTTGCAGGAGTTGATTTCAGATGCTTGGTATAGATGTGTCCTGACTGGTTACAGGAGCTGAGTCTGGAGCTTCAAACGGCGATGAATGAACCAGGGATGGTTATTGCCTTAGCATGAATGATAAGAGAATCTTGGGCGACTTTAACTTCAACAACGCTCGTTGAGAAAAATCTTGGGTGTCTTCTACTGGGATAAGCATCAGGGAGATCTTAGGGTCGATCTGACTGAACCAGAGAAGGCCTTTGACTGGATAAGCATCAGGAAAATCTTAGGGTCGATTTAACTGAACCGGTCTAGGTCTTGAAATATCTTCAACTGGATAAGCATCAGGGAGATCTTAGGGTCGATCTGACTGAACCAGAGAAGGCCTTTGACTGGATAAGCATCAGGAAAATATTAGGGTCGATTTAACTGAACCGGTCTAGGTCTTGAAATATCTTCAACTGGATAAGCATCAGGGAGATCTTAGGGTCGATCTGACTGAACCAGAGAAGGCCTTTGACTGGATAAGCATCAGGAAAATCTTAGGGTCGATTTAACTGAACCGGTCTAGGTCTTGAAATATCTTCAACTGGATAAGCATCAGGGAGATCTTAGGGTCGATCTGACTGAACCAGAGAAGGCCTTTGACTGGATAAGCATCAGGAAAATCTTAGGGTCGATTTAACTGAACCGGTCTAGGTCTTGAAATATCTTCAACTGGATAAGCATCAGGGAGATCTTAGGGTCGATCTGACTGAACCAGAGAAGGCCTTTGACTGGATAAGCATCAGGAAAATCTTAGGGTCGATTTAACTGAACCGGTCTAGGTCTTGAAATATCTTCAACTGGATAAGCATCAGGGAGATCTTGGGGTCGATCTGACTGAACCAAGAGAAGGCCTTTGACTGGATAAGCATCAGGAAAATCTTAGGGTCGACTTAACTGAACCGGATAAGGTCTTGAAATATCTTCAACTGGATAAGCATCAGGGAGATCTTGGGGTCGATCTGACTGAACCAGAGAAGGCCTTTGACTGGATAAGCATCAGGAAAATCTTAGGGTCGATTTAACTGAACCGGTCTAGGTCTTGAAATATCTTCAACTGGATAAGCATCAGGGAGATCTTAGGGTCGATCTGACTGAACCAGAGAAGGCCTTTGACTGGATAAGCATCAGGAAAATCTTAGAGTCGATTTAACTGAACCGGACAAGGTCTTGAAATATCTTCAACTGGATAAGCATCAGGGAGATCTTGGGGTCGATCTGACTGAACCAGAGAAGGCCTTTGACTGGATAAGCATTAGGAAAATCTTAGGGTCGACTTAACTGAACCGGACAAGGTCTTGAAATATCTTCAACTGGATAAGCATCAGGGAGATCTTGGGGTCGATCTGACTGAACCAGAGAAGGCCTTTGACTGGATAAGCATCAGGAAAATCTTAGGGTCGATTTAACTGAACCGGTCTAGGTCTTGAAATGTCTTCAACTGGATAAGCATCAGGGAGATCTTGGGGTCGATCTGACTGAACCAGAGAAGGCCTTTGACTGGATAAGCATCAGGAAAATCTTAGGGTCGATTTAACTGAACCGGTCTAGGTCTTGAAATATCTTCAATTGGATAAGCATCAGGGAGATCTTAGGGTCGATCTGACTGAACCAGAGAAGGCCTTTGACTGGATAAGCATCGGGAAAATCTTAGGGTCGATTTAACTGAACCGGACAAGGTCTTGAAATATCTTCAACTGGATAAGCATCAGGGAGATCTTGGGGTCGATCTGACTGAACCAGAGAAGGCCTTTGACTGGATAAGCATCAGGAAAATCTTAGGGTCGAGTTAACTGAACCGGTCTAGGTCTTGAAATATCATCAACTGGATAAGCATCAGGGAGATCTTAGGGTCGATCTGAATGAACCAGAGAAGGCCTTTGACTGGATAAGCATCAGGAAAATCTTAGAGTCGATTTAACTGAACCGGTCTAGGTCTTGAAATGTAGCTTGAAAACTTTAACTGGATCTTTCCTGAAATGTAAAGGTCAGCCATATGCAATGCATGATATGGATCAAGCAATGATGTTCTCAATATATATGAGATTCGTATGATATGATGCGTTTATGCATGCTATAATGATGTTTTATGTATGTTTTTGTCTAGGAAAGTGAATCCTTGACGGGTGCCGGGAAGTCGTATCCTAGGCTGATGTTGAATAGCATTCTTGGTTTCCACTGTGGAGTGATGGTTGCAAGGATAAACCGGTAGGAGAAGATGACTCCGTTGGGGGAATAAACTTGTTGGAGAGATTACTCTGCGGGGAGAAAATTATTCTAGTGATCTGGCTGGGGAACAATACCCTGTGGGGAGAGAGGTACTCTTGTTGAAATGTTGATGGTAACTTCGCTGGGGATACTGTCGTTGTATTGGAAGTGTTACTAGACTTCGCTGGGGATAAGAAGACTTTGTCGACGACGATCTTTCCATGGCTTTTGGCTGAGGATAACCCAGTTATACCCTGTTAAGGAAATAACTCTTTAAATAAAGCCGGACGACGCGTTCGTGCTCTGCGAGGGACAAGCTTCCAGAATCTACTGGGGATAAGCTTGCTGCTTGGGGAGATGAGTTCCAACTTTCCTGGGGAACTGAATTGGACTCTCCTGGGGAAGTATTGAACTGCGGGGGAAGTGATCCCTTTGAATGCTTGGTATGCCGCCGGGGAACAATCTTTAGACCAAGATTGCCGGGGATGCTTGTTAAGAACATGTATGCTGCTGGAGAATGTTGAGGTCTGCTGGAGGACACCCAACTTCTTTAAGGTTGATAATTGCCTGGAGAAGAATGCACTGACTTGCTGGCTCACTATCTGGGGAATTAGGATATCTGGTTATGTTCTTTAGCCGAACCTACCTTGGTACCTTGGAGGATAGAAACAATCAGATTACTTAGACCACTCTTTGTTGCCCCTGTTTCCCTGGGGGGGCACTTGTGGGATGCTGATAATTGTTGAGGGTCAAACCTTCTTCTGGTAGGCAAGTGACAAGATGCCGAGACATAGTCGTATGCTTTAATCCCTAACTTTTTCCTGGACCGCTCTTCCGGGTTTTCAGTCCACCGGGATACCCATTTTTGCCCAAGCCGCCTTTTCAGGTTTTCGACTCGCCGGGTGTACAGATTTTTTCATTTCATCCCTTATTTTTGCCCGAACCCTTTTGGTTCGCCGGGGAGCCCTAATTTTTGCCTAGGTATGTCAACCTAGCGGGTCTTTGATTATGCGTAGTATTCTTTCGACTATGTCCATGTTCTTAGAATGCAGGGAGGTGCCTCTGGCTGTTTATGTTGCCATGTTACCAGAAGATGTCTGATCGTGCAAGATTCGTTGTTGAAATGCCCCAAGTGACTCAGGCGGAGATTTGCCCCAGGCTATTTGGCCTTTGAGAGATTCTCCGAATCTTGATTGGATTGCCCCAGATAATGGACCATGGTCATGTCTGCCCCTTGATTGGAGGTACTTCTGCTCATTAGGCATTCGTCGTGCGAACTTCTGCTGTTCAAACAAAAAGTCATATGCAAACAAAGTTATGTCAAAAATGCAAAGCTTATGTCTGTCTTGAAGATTTTGAAAATGCATTATTTTTCATAAAACAAGTGAATGTTTGTAAAACGTGATGTCAACTCCGTATTTACCGTAGGCCTTCAGGAGTCAGGATACCTTTTGTAACAGTATGCTTTCGAACTAACCCATGCTTCAGCTAGGACTTTTAAGGGTTATAACGTGGCCTGGTTCACGGTTTAAGAAACAAAGGATAAAGGCTCAAATTTTATTTGTACCCACCCGTTCTTCGTGATGTTCTCCAAACCTAAATTCAGTTGATCGTGCGTTAGACCTTATTTGAGCTTTTGTCCTGATGTTCCAATGATGGTTCAGATATTGATGATTTATTCTGAATAGGCAGTCATTTTTTGTCGAGGGTTTGTAAGACCTCTTTCTTTTTCTTTTTTGACTTTGTTATCCCTATTTTTTGCCTGAACTGTTTCCTTTGTGATTACATTCAGCGGGATGCCCCAGTTTTGTAAGTCTCCTTCATAGGTTTTGACTTAATGGGTTTTTATTTTTTGAGATATAATGACTGCCTATCTGTATGATTGTTCGGAACCATCACTGTCTTTTGTTTTGTAAGGACCTCTTTGGTGCCATTCGTTATGCACTTGGATCAATTGAGAGACTACCCTGCCCCAGGTTATGATTAAGGGTTTTAAATTTCGAAAAGAAAAACTCCTACTTCTTTGGCTCAAAGGGGTTGACGAGGGATTATCATCCTTATAACTCCAGTGTTTAGAGATTGAAACAATGCCTGTACCTCATCAGCGGGGTCTATTCAAAAGCATACTGTAATGATCGTGGTATCGTTTTCGTCATCCTCCCTCAAGAGGCTTAGAATTATTAATCGAGCGTTGATCACCAGAAAAAATATGAAAATAATTTGCATATAGTGAATACGAATATATTGCTTCAAAACATACATATGCGATGCATTAATAAAATAACAATGTTTAACATGAACAAATGTTTGAACAATCAAAAGAAAATTACAACTTGAAAAATTGTAATGAACAAAAGTCTTCTAGTCTCAGGACTTGTTACTTCAACTGGTGCATCTTGTAGGGATGGCAGAAGACCTCAGCTTGACCCACTTGGGTGAAATCCACTACTCCTTCATTAATCAAATCCTGGACCTTGTTCTTCAGAGCCCAGCAGTCGGTAGTGTCGTGTCCAGGACTATCAGAGTGATATGCACACCTTTTGTTGGGATGATAGTTAGGAGCAGAGATGTTGGGGTTCCGGGGAGGAGCCCTTAATGTAATCAGATTCAACCTCAGCAGGTGTTGCAGTGCTTGAAACAAAGGCATGTTGAGCTGGGTGAACTGCCTCTTGGACCTGCTTGGCCTACTCAGATCAACCTGTTGCTCTGGGCGAGGTTGTAGTTGGACCTGTGAGGTAGTAGCAATTTGGAGAGTTCTATTCTTCACCATGCCAGGTTCTTGTCCTCTTGGAAGCTGATCAAAGACCTGGTCCCTGACTTGGACAGGTTGCTTCATATGGTGTCTCTCTTGGTGGAGCTGACTGATCATGGTCCTCAACTCTTCTTGCTCCCGAGCTAGACCTTGGATGAGAGCCCTTTGCCCCAGCATCTGGGTTTTCAATGTATCTACTTCAGCTTGTAGACGTTTCAATCGTTCGTCCTTGTCATCTTCAGCACTGCTCTTGGCCAAATTCCCCATGAGGAGTGTTCTTAACTCTTCTTGCCCCTTGGATAGGCTTACGAAGATCTCCCTGAACTGAGTCTCTTGAGCACGAAGACCCTGGTTATCTTGTTGGGAAGCCATTGCTGAAATAAACAGCGGCGAAGGTAAGTGACCTGTCAAAGGAGTACCTGTAATGCAATGACATGTTTTATAAGCATGTAATGTTTTCAAGGATCTCGCAGGGTAAACAAGAAAATTTTGTTAGCATTTGGATCCGGTAGCTTGATTGAAAGAGCTTCATGTTTGTTGGGAATCTTTCTTCCAAGGGTCAAAGGCTCACCATATCCAGTGGGTCATAGCCTCTGACTTTAGTCATCATGTCTGGTTTTGATTTCCAAACAACCTTGGTTAAGGGAACCTTCTTCAAGAGTCAAAGCTCACCATATCAAGTGGGTCATAGCCTCTGACAACCTTGGCTAGAGGAAAATAAATCCTCTTTGCCCCTTGCTAGATGTTTGATTCATCATGACCTGCATCACAGACCCTTGAGATCCTTGAAATGGGTTAGTCCTTATGCAGGATGAATGCAATGGTATGATGTCATGCTATGCATGGGGGTAATGTAAGTAACCCTGTTATGAGTCCCAATTAAGGACTGCAAACCAAAACCTGCAAGAAACTCAGTAAACTTTGTTATGAGTCCCAATTAAGGACTGTAAACAAAACCTGCAAGAAATTCAAGGGTCAGATAATAAGCACGCAAGTAGTTCAAGTACGAAGGCACACAAGTCACACAAGAGAAACCCTTAGAGTTTAGGCCAGCATGGGGTCTAGGTATTACCCTCTTGAAGTTGGTGGGCTCAAACCTGTCCTATCAAAGTAACCGGGTTCTAAGGATCTCAATATCATTGGATTGCTTTCATTGTTCATCGTTTCGATTTAGCCACTGACTGGCGATCAAAATATCCCAAGAAAACAACCCTCAATTGAGTGTAGTATCGAGTATCAACCGACTTCGGAGTACACCAAAGTAGTCATCTCACTACCCTAAAGAGGCCAAGATGGTTCAATTAAGGTTCCTAAGGTCTGTTGATGCTTCACGACACCACGCGGAGGCCCCGTACTCTCCTTGATTGACTCAAGGGTTACCGGTACACACCAAAGTGCCACATCAACGTAGCAGACTGCTTCAACCATGTCGGTATACCCCGCACAGTTCCCTCACAGCCTTGTTGCTACTTTCTAAGAAGGTATCCTCAGATCCGGGTTAGGATCTATAGAACTCCCAAGACAGTCCCACAATTTAAAGCAAACAAATCAAAGCAATTGAAAACACAGTGATCTTAGTCCTAAGGTACACCTCACTTTATAGTTCTCCCCAACAGAGTCGCCAGTTCTGTGATCGGTGGATCTGGAACTGACTGTTTTAAAGCTGGTTTCGCGAAATGTCGCGGTAAGCAAGAGTCGCCACCGTCTTTTATTTTCTCCAAATGGAAAGGACAAAAGCACAGAAAAATTCCTTATTGAGATTAGTTCTCGGTTCGGGAGGTAGGTTATAGAAAGGGAAGGTGTTAACACCCTTTCTATCCATGGTTATCCATGGGCTCTTAGATACTTGCTCATTGTGTTTTCAAAATGTTTGTTTGCTTTTCAAGTGTGTGTGGGTTTTGAAAAAAAGTTCGTTTTGAAAACTTCTAGGTAACTCTTGTATCAGTCCTCAAGAGTGTATGAAGTATTGTTTGAAAACTTTTTGAAAGTGTAGGTGTGAAAAGTATTTTGTTTGTTTTTGAAAAGAGCAAGTATCTATGAGAATCTACCTACCCTAAGGAATTCGTCTGTGTAGATGTCCTTTAAAGTAGTGCCATCCCACCATTGAGAGGTAGGTAGCACCACCGTTGGAGTTGTTCGGGTCAATTCGAGGTTCGGGACATGGTGATCACCGGAGCAATGGGAAGACACCTTAGAAGCTACCCTCATGCCAGGTTCCCGGATCATGAGGACTTACTAAAACATCCTCTACTCGACGATCACCTTTCGAGGGGCAAGGCAACAGTGAGGCGTACCCTAGGGGTGGTGTGTGAATTGTGTGTCATTTTCAGTTTATTGTTTGTCTTGTCATGCATTGGTGATCTACGTTTTGATTTTATTTTTTTGGGCATTCATTCTTTCATGTTATTGTTTAACAGTTAAAGGTGCGGGAATTTAAAGTGCGGAAAAGATAAAAGGTCCTACGCTATTACAAAGGCGCGGGTCTACAACGCCAAATTAGTCCAGACCTGATTTAGAATAAAGTGCAGAAAATAAATGTCTAATAGCTATTACATGGCTTTGGTACAAGTACATTGTATTTACATCAAAAATAAATAAAACGCGCGAAAAAGGAAAATATGACCGAATGCGAGGGCGTTGAACCCTTTGAAGGAATTTAAAATAATTAAGTTAAAATAATTAAATTAAATAAATAAAGAAGAACTTGTTTTTTATGTTTTTGTATTTATGATATTAAAGGAAATTAAATTAATTAAAAGTCAAATAATTAATTCTAATTCTAATTGTTTTTAATTTATTAAAGAAAATGCATTAAAGTTAAGACCTAGAATTAAAACTAAATTAATTATGAAATTTATTTACAAAATTAATGGTTGATGACAAAATATTTAATTAATTAAAAAAAATGGTAAAAAAGTGTTAAAGATCTATTTTTATTATTTTTGGTTTATTGAGAAAGAGAATTAAATTACAACCTAAAATTAAAACTAAATCAATTGTGGGATTTATTTACAAAATACTAAAATAAAAATATTTATTATTTTTTTATCTTTTTCTGATTTTTTTGTGTTTTTTATATTTTTGAAAATATTAATTAATTAAAAGCAAACAACAATTAAAAGAATAAAAAAATAATAAAAGAACAAAAGAAAAGAAAGAAATTGTAAAAAAAACCTAAGGGGGTGGAGCCCCTAATTTGGAGGTAAAGCCCATGTGATTAGGCCCAATAGCATTCAGATCCATTGACTTTCCCAGGCAGCGTACAGCAAGGTTGACTTATGCCCATGGTGTGCTTCAGATCTAGGCCTTTGGTTTGATCTTCAGGGGCACGTGGACGTCTTGATTATGGAGGAACATGATGCGCTTCAATGTAAACGCTGCATAGGAATTCACAAGGAAAAATAATATGGAAATTATATAGACCTGGGGCTCGAACCCAGGTCTTGGATGTTGAAGCAATGAGCGTTTGCCAGCTGAGCCACTACAACGCGCTTTACATATAATAAACAAACAAATGTTATAAAGAAAACAATCAGCATTAATGGATCAACGCGCGAAAATTCAAATCAACGAATCATATTTTGCCACGGCTTCGTCTTCCTCGCGTGCCTGAAAACAAAAACATGAGGCAACGGTTTTCTATGCGTTGCTTAAGGTCAGTTTCAAGAAAATAGCGACTAGCGCTATGGTGTCCATAAATTGGGCGCGATAGGTGTTTCCTCTTCGTCTGAATGCACTGAATACAACCATGGTGGTCTTAAGGGCTAATTTGTGCTTGGGTGAAAAGCCCCAATTTAGAGTCCTGTGAACCCTAAGAATCGAACATGGTGTTTTGGCCTACAACGCGTGATTCTTCAATTAAAGTACATGATTAGTTTGCAAACATCATTAAAAACATAAATACAATAACAAAATGCGTTGAGAATGCAGGAATGCTAGAAACTGATTCAAGATTTTTCTTCACCAATTTCCATGGTGATCTTACGTTCTCTTGAGTGTGAGGCTTGGAGAATGATTGGAGTTTGTCCTATGAACCTTCAGCAAGCTAATGGAAGAGGAATTTTGGCTTGAAACCACCTCTAACTGAGTTTTCAGATTTGAGATTTTTTGTGAAAAGTGTGAGTTTGTGTTTTGAGTTCTGGCGCAGCTTCTTGTCTTATTTTTGTTCTCATCATTTGTATATAGCTTAGGCAATGTGTATCAATGAAAATTATGGCCAATAAAGCCTTGCTTTGATGATTTGGATTTTCACATAAACCACCATAACCAACTTTCCATTTTTGATTCAAATTTGAATTCTTGCCTTGTTTGAGCCTTAGCACGAAAAATGGTAGGCACATAATGATGCTTCAAGGTTAATCAAAGCAAAATATCCCTTTAAATTAATTTTTTTGAATTTCTTTTGATTTTAAAAGATTTAAAACTAATTAAATCCAATAAAATCAATAAAAATGAAAAAATTAATAAAAAAATCTGAAATAAAAGATGGGACACGTGGGAAGCATGGCCAAGTCAATTCAAGTGGAAAAAGTGGGCCCCTTTTGTCAAAAATGAGATTTCAAGGATAAATGATTTTGGCCATTTCACAAAAATTTCCCAACTTCTCCAATGCATAACTTGCTCAATTTTTAAGATTTGCTCATGTTCTTGGACATTTTAGAAAGGTCTTGAAGTCCTCTAAACAATGTCTTTGGTCCCATGTCATTTTGATTTACCAATCTCAAGTTATGGCCTTTGACTTAAAGTCCCTTTTTGTTGACTTTTGAAAATGACCTATAATGTTGAAATTGATAACTTTTTGTGAGAGCATTTCTTGGACTTGAAGTATGAAGATGAGTTGTAGGAAATGTCTTTCTATTCAAAATGAGCTTTGGATGGAATTTTTCTGATAATCCATGTGAAAGTTATGCCCTGGTCAATTTCAGTTGACTTTTTCAGCTGTCCAAATAAGGAAACTTTTACCTCTTGATGATTTCTGAGCCAAATTTTGAGAATCATGATCAAGCATTGATCAAATGATGTTTGTGGCTTCAAAATGATATCTTGACCAAAAATTTGAACTTTTGACTGCCAAATGACCATTTTGCCCCTACAGTTGACTGTAGTGCAATTTAGGGTTTTGACTGTGCAATTTTGAGCTGAAAGTCTTGAAACTTGATATGAGGACACTTGACCATATTTATAAGCATGTGAGACTTGATTGGGCCCTTTGAAACTTCATTTTCTTGATCAGAAGCAAAACCCTAATTTTGACTGTTTAGGAGGCCCTTGACTGTGCAACCCTTGGGGAATTTTGCAGCTTGGCTTGGCAATTTCTTGAAGAATATGGGAGGGCAAATTTTGGGGTACAACAATGTGGATAAAAAATTATGAGGTTTGACTGTAAATTGGCCACAATTGACTTTTTCCCAATACAACTGATTTTTAGGTCAACTGTCCAATTGACTGGACAAAAAGTGATTCAAGGCTTGAAACTTGGTATGAGCAATCTTAGAGGTCCAACATGAAGTATGAAAGTAACATGAGGCATTGGAAGTCCAAAACTCCTTGTGCAAACTCAAACCCTAATTTTAGGTCATCAGTGCAAGGAGATGTCTTGAGCTGAGCAAACACTAATCTGGTCTTGAGTCCAAGAAGTCTTGTGAGGAGAATCTTGATAAAATGAGAGGGAAAAGTTTGGGGTACAACAGCGTGTGTTAGTAGATATTGGGTCCTCCCTCAATGTTTTACCCAAAGGTGCTTTGGACAGATTGGACTGTGAATGGCTGGTGCTAAAACCCAGCGATATTGTGGTGAGAGCCTTCGATGGTTCAAAAAGAATGGTCCACTAAGAGGTTGATCTACTGATCAAAGTGGGATATCAAACTTTCAATTCAACTTTTTATGTAATGGATATCAGCACGACCTATTCTTGCTTGCTCGGACGCCCATGGATTCATGGTGCAGGTGTAGTTACCTCTACATTACAATAAATGTTAAATACCCAGTGAAAGGGAATGTTGTCACATTCTGTGGAGAGGAGGAATATATGGTCAGCCATTTGAATTCTTTCAAATAGGTTGAAATGGATGGTGAATTCATTGAAACCCCCTGTCAAGCATTTGAGGTAATCCCTTCAGTGGTTGTTGTGGCTACTCCTGAAATCTCTAAAGGCACACCAAGAATGGCCTCTTTGAAGGATATTAGGGTTGTTGTAGAAGATGAAGGGTGCACTATCTGGGGACAACTTCCTGACATCCCCTACAAATATGACAAATTTGGATTGGGTTTTACTTCAAAGGCTTAAAAAGAGGTCCAACGTGCTCGTGCTGGTGGACCACCTCTCCGTATTAGCAACAATGAAGTTAATGCACTGGAAGACACTGATAATGACAGTGACTTCGACGACTGAATATTCCCAACTGCTGATGGAAGGCTTAACAACTGGAAAGCCAAAGATTTTATCTCAATATCCTTTAACTAGGAGTAATTTCTATTTTCTGTTTTTATTACTTTAAGAACTTTGTCTGTATAATTTCCTTCAAAATAATAACTTTAAACCATGTGCCTTGCTCGGGGCACAATGGTCCATTTGTTAAGGGTTTATCATTTCATATATCATATACTCATTTAATGAAAATATTGGACGATTTTGCATTCAAATTTTATGCTCATTGTCTTTCTTTTACTTTACTGCATTTTCAAATAGCCATGTGACATACCATGCACACACACATATTTGCAGACCCACATCCACTCTGGATCTCATTGACAATAATTATGCGATTGCCATTTATGACTTCGAAAATCCAATCTATCAAGTAGAAGACGAAGGTGAAGAAGATTGTGAGATACTTAGAGTACGTTCTAGACTCCTGATACAAGAGGAAAAGGCCATCCAACCGCACGAAGAACCAGTCGAAATGGTAAACCTGGGTACTGAGGCACATAAGAAAGAAGTCAAGATTGGCGCTAACTTGGAAGACAGTGTCAAGAGCATATTGGTACATATGTTGCACAAATATGTTAAAGTCTTTGCTTGGTCATACGAAGACATGCCGGGGCTTGATACTGACATTGTGGTTCATCGTCTGCCAATGAAAGAAGGTTGTTCTCCAATCAAACAAAAGGTTTATCGCATATGCCACGATATGTCCGAGAAGATCAAGGTCGAGGTAATAAAACAATTCAATTCAGGTTTCTTGGTAGTGACGTCGTATCCATAATGGGTTGCAAATGTTGTTCTAGTGCCGAAGAAAGACGGTAAGGTTCGTGTGTGTATACTACAGGGGTTTAAATAGGGCAAGCCCCAAAGACAAATTCCCACTACCGCATATTGATGTCTTAGTTGACAACATTGCTCAACACAAGGTGTTTTCCTTCATGGATCATTTCTCGGGTTACAACCAAATTAAAATGGTGCCCAAAGACATGGAGAAGACTACTTTTATCACACAGTGGGGCACCTTCTATAATAAAGTCATGCCTTTTGGTATGAAGAATGCACGCGCAACTTATCAATGGGATATGGTGGCTTTATTTCATGATATGATTTATCATAAGATAGAAGTCTATGTGGATGACATGATAGCAAGATCCCAAACTGAGGAAGAACACCTTGATCATCTGCACAAGCTATTTGAGAGGTTGAAGAAATATAAGTTGAGGTTGAATCCCAACAAATGCATCTTCGAGGTAAGGTCTGGTAAGCTCCTAATTTTTGTCGTTAGTGGCAAAGGTATTGAAGTCGATCCTGCAAAAGTCAAAGCAATCCAAGAAATGCCATCTCCTCGTACTAAGAAGGAGGTCAGAGGTTTTATAGGACGACTAAACTACATTTCCCGATTCATCTCTAACTTCACGGCTACTGGTGAACCACACTTCAAGCTGTTGAAGAAAGATCAAGTAGTCAGATGGAACGATGACTGCAAATAACTTTTGACAAGATCAAGGAATACTTGCAAGAACCACCAATCCTGATGCCATACTACCAGAACTCAATAGATAAAATAGAGAGAGATTTAAATTGCATTTAAGCCATATTTTTATTTAGGGAATTTCTTAGTACATTCTTATATGGATGAAAAACACCCTAGAAATCCTAAAATATCCTTTAAATATGCATATCCGAACAAACGCCTATTATTGTAAGAAATAGTATTTTCGGATATGCATCTCCGAATAATTTTATCTTTTTTAACGAAAAAAGTGTTTTCAGATATACAAATCTGAAACATTATGTGATGTGTTTTTTTAGTAATTAAAAGAGACCTTTGAGATTGTTTTTGGTTTATGGGGGTAGATTATGAAAAGGGAATGTGCTAGCACCCTTTTCATCCATGGTTTTCTATGAGCTCTTAGTTACTTGTTTTAGATCACTTGTTTTGCTTTTTCAATTGTTTGAAATGGTGCTTTTGTGTGTGGTTTTTGAAAGTATTTTGAAAAGATGCCTTTGTTTAGGCAACCTTTATAATGATTCTTGTTCGAATGTATACAAAGGTGTTTGTCTTTTGAAAAATGTTTCAATGTTTGAAAGTTGTTTGGAAATTGTTTTGAAATTGTGTATGTGTTTTTGAAAATAGCAAGGATGGTTTGCAAATTGATCAAGTAACTAGAAGCTTATCTACCTACTCAAAAGTCTTTCCTACACCTTTTTATTCCTTTGATGTTGTTGTTTTACCATTGTATTTGGTAAACAGCCCTATCTTTAGATGTTAAACGGGACAGGCGCGGGTCATCGTATGACCATGGTAACAATATTGCCAAGTATCTTAACAAGTTTTTGAGGGACTAGATCATTTGTTTTTTAGGCAACCAAGATAGCGTCATCGAGGGACTATGATATTTTTGTTTTGTTTGATTTTTCCAAGATACCTAGCATGCATACCATGGCCATTTTAAAGCAACAAAGTGAATGAAACCCTAGGGGTGCTTGTGTGCAAGGTGTTGTCATTTTTCATGCACTTTTGTCTTGTGTTAGGTCATGCTATTTGTTTTGATTTTTGGTCTTTTGCATACAAAAACCCTAGTTTACTATCATGGTATATGAAAGCAATAAAATGCGTAAATTAAATCTAGACTATTACACAATATTATGGGGAGGGGGATACAAGTTTGAATAGGGGGTATTTGCACAAAATAAAACCCTAATTTACTATTACAACCCAATTGAATTTATACAACAATAAATAAACAAACAAGTATTTAAATATGGAATAAATTGTAAATATGCCAAAATGTTTTTGTATTTGTTTATGTATGTAAAAATAAATTTATTTAAGTCTTAAAAAATAAGAGAAAAAAAATAAAAATGATTATTTTTGAAAGGGTGAAAACCCTAATTTTTGGTTTGAAAGAAAATATATATTCTATTATTATTTATTTCATTTATGTACAAGAAAATAAATAAAAATATATACCAAAATGTTAAAAAATAAAATATGTGAGAAAATAATATTTTAAGTGTATAAATAATAAAAATAAAAAATGTATGATATTTTTATATTATTTGCAAGTTTTATTTAAGAAAATAAAGTATATTAACCTAATAATACTATTTATTATGCAAAAAAAAATGATAAAATTCCAAAAATAAAGAAAATACTTTTTGTGATTTTAAATGTTCAGAAAAAATAAATAAAGTCAGAAAATATAAAAGAAATGAAAAAAAATGCAAAATAAAGAAAATGGGCCAAGGGGTGCAGAAAGTAAACATGGGTGTGTGAATAGAACCAAGCCCAAGGCGCCAGGCCCATACAAACTTCATCCCTGACCTTGCTTCGTCCCAAACGCGCGTGTTCTGCAATCCAAACCTGTTCTTGCTATTCTTTGCATAAAATCAAAAATTTATAACATGAAAAATGTAGCTCATGATCACACGATTCCAATGATATAAAGAACTTGACCTAACTCTCAAAGATCAGAGAGAATTTTAATGGCCCTAATTTCTGACCTAGTTTTTTCCAGCAACTTCAACTATCAAATACTCCTAGCTCAGTCAATATAAATAAGAATTGTGCATATATACAGCTCAAGCACGTTAAAGACTACATTTTTGCTTCACAAAACTAAGCCTAATGATGCCTAAATAAGGACATAGAACTTTGAAAATTACCTTGTTCAGTTGAGTTTGGATATGGCAATGTAGCAACTTTGAGTGAGGCTTGAAGGTCGTGTAAGCTTGCTTGATGTTCCCTCAACCTTTCCCAATGCTCAGCTTGCTTTGAAGTGGCCTGAATCTCCTTGTAGAAGTTAACCTGCAAAGCTTTAAAATGAAAATGGTGAAGTGTGAAAATGAGCTCACAGTTGCTGGACAGGGGCTTGGATAGTTCAGGTGTGATGTAGGGAATGTGTTTGAAGTGGTTCCAAGCAAAACGCACGAGGCAATTTCAAAGTGACTTGAGTTCTGCAGATGATGCCATGTTTGGGCAGGAACTTGGTGTTTTGTGTTTTAGGGTGTTTGAGAGCTTAGAAAATCGTGTCTTAGGCTTGTTACAATATTCTGAAGTTGTTTCAAATGATACAAAGACTTGTTTTTATCAGATAGAAGAGTTATGTGGACTTTTGTAAGTTTCTTGCTTTTGAAGCAAAAGTAAAGTGACAAAGGCAAAGGCTTGTACAGGATAGCTCAAGGTCTGCATAGGGTTTGTGAACTTTTTCTTATGGTTATGGATCTTTTTTTCCACAAGAGATCAGGTCCATGGCTAAAGATAAACAAAGTTGCATAAAAGTATGCTTTATCAAAGTAGCAATGTAACCTTTATGCCATTTTTGGAATAATTCTTTGTACAAAGCTTCAAAGATCAGAACAATGCCATTATTCATTGAGTTTGCATTAAATTAATGAGTGTAGAAAGGATTAGGACCTGTAATGCAAGTACAAGCATGATTCAAACTGATTTGCAACTTGAACCATCGTGAAAAATGCCTTGGACAAAAGTGATAATTTGCCATTTTCATTACTTCGATTCTCCCTAACCATAAATGATCTTGGATAGTTCATAGACATTTTGGAAATCTTGTAACATGCTCTACAATCCATATTTGAAATTCATTTTGAGATTCCACTTGGAACTAGGTGAAAAGTTGCCATGAAGTTAGGTCAAAAATCTGGCTAAACTAGGGCAAAATTTCACTAAGTTAAAAAGTTTTTGGACCCCTATTTACAAAATCATAACTTGAGATACAAGAATCTTTTGGGAAAACTTTGTGAATAAAATTTGTAGATTTTGTGGAGGAATACAACTTTCATGTTGGAAGTTTTGTTTGAATCCAATTGCATCATGGTGAAAAAGTTGGGAAAAAATAAGAAATTTTCATAACTTAGAAAATTTCTAAGTTATGAAAAAATTTCATCTTAAACCCTAATTTCCAAAATTAAGTTTCTTGGTGAACAAGTTTCATGTTTTGACACATCTTGATGAAATATGACCCTTGGCACTTGATTTTGACTAAAAAGTCAAAGTTTGACTTTTCAGTGTACAGTTGATTTTTGAACAGTTGACTGGGAAATTCATCTGTCAATCCAATGCATTTGAGATCTTTTGAACCTTGTGATTAGGTCAAGATGATGCCATTGAGTCCTTGAAATCATGCTTGAAACCAATTTGCCATTGGCTAGGTGAAAAATCAAAAATTGCCCTTCTCTAGTCAAAACCCTAATTTTGACTATTTTGCCCTTTTGAAGATCTGATCAAATTTCTTGAGGAGTTGTGGTCCAAACTTGATCAAATGCATATGAGTCTATAATGTTGATGTGGATAAAAAATTATGAGGTTTGACTGTAAATTGGCCACAATTGACTTTTTCCCAATATAGTTGATTTTTAGGTCAATTGTCCAATTGACTGGGCAAAAAGTGATTCAAGGCTTGAAACTTGGTATGAGAAATCTTAGAGGTCCAACATGAAGTATGAAAGTCACATGAGGCATTGGAAGTCCAAAAATCCTTGTGCAAACTCAAACCCTAATTTCAGGTCATCAGTGCAAGGAGATGTCTTGAGCTGAGCAAACCCTAATCTGGTCTTGAGTCCAAGAAGTCTTGTGAGGAGAATCTTGATAAAATGAGAGGGCAAAGTTTGGGGTATAACAGCGTGTGTTAGTAGATATTGGGTCCTCCCTCAATTTTTTACCCAAAGGTGCTTTGGACAGATTGGACTGTAAATGGCTGGTGCTAAAACCCAGCGATATTGTGGTGAGAGCCTTCGATGGTTCGAAAAGAATGGTCCACTAAGAGGTTAATCTACTGATCAAAGTGGGATCTCAAACTTTCAATTCAACTTTTTATGTAATGGATATCAGCACAACCTATTCTTGCTTGCTCGGACGCCCGTGGATTCATGGTGCAGGTGTAGTTACCTCTACATTACAATAAATGTTGAATACCCAGTGAAAGGGAATGTTGTCACATTTTGTGGAGAGGAGGAATATATGGTCAGCCATTTGAATTCTTTCAAATATGTTGAAATGGATGGTGAATTAATTAAAACCCCTTGTCAAGCATTTGAGGTAATCCCTCCAATGGTTGTTGTGGCTACTCCTGCTACTCCTGAAATCTCTAAAGGCACACCAAGAATGGCCTCTTTGAAGGATATTAGGGTTGTTGTAGAAGATGAAGGGTGCTCTATCTGGGGACAACTTCCTGACATCCCCTACAAATCTGACAAATTTGGATTGGGTTTTACTTCAAAGGCTTAGAAAGAGGTCCGACGTGCTCGTTCTGGTGGACCACCTCTCTGTATTAGCAACAATGAAGTTAATGCACTGGAAGACACTAATAGTGATGGTGACTTCGACAACTGGATATTCCCAACTGCTGATGGAAGGCTTAACAACTGGTAAGCCAAAGATTTTATCTCAATCTCCTTTAACTAGAAGTAATTGCTATTTCCTGTTTTTATTATTTTAAGAAATTTGTCTATATAATTTCCTTCAAAATAATAACTTTAAACCATGTGCCTTGCTTGGGGCACAATGGTCCATTTGTTAAGGGTTTATCATTTCCAGACTCCTGATACAAGAGGAAAAGGCCATCCAACCGCACGAAGAACCAGTCGAAATGGTAAACCTGGGTACTGAGGCACATAAGAAAGAAGTCAAGATTGGCGCCAACTTAGAAGACAGTGTCAAGAGAAAATTGATACATATGTTGCACAAATATGTTAAAGTCTTTGCTTGGTCATACGAAGACATGTCGGGGCTTGATACTGACATTGTGGTTCATCGTATGCCAATGAAAGAAGGTTGTTCTCCAATCAAACAAAAGGTTTATCGCATGTGCCATGATATGTCCGAGAAGATCAAGGCCGAGGTAATAAAACAATTCAATGCAGGTTTCTTGGTAGTGACGTCGTATCCACAATGGGTTGCAAATGTTGTTCCAGTGCCGAAGAAAGACGGTAAGGTTCGTGTGTGTATACTACAGGGGTTTAAATAGGGCAAGCCCCAAAGACAAATTCCCACTACCGCATATTGATGTCTTAGTTGACAACACTACTCAACACAAGGTGTTTTCCTTCATGGATCATTTCTCGGGTTACAACCAAATTAAAATGGTGCCCGAAGACATGGAGAAGACTACTTTTATCACACAGTGGGGCACCTTCTGTTATAAAGTCATGCCTTTTGGTCTGAAGAATGCACGCGCAAATTATCAATGGGATATGGTGGCTTTATTTCATGATATGATTTATCATGAGATAGAAGTCTATGTGGATGACATGATAGTAAGATCCCAAACTGAGGAAGAACACCTTGATCATCTGCACAATCTGTTTGAGAGGTTGAAGAAATATAAGTTGAGGTTGAATCCCAACAAATGCATCTTCGAGGTAAGGTCTGGTAAGCTCCTAATTTTTGTCGTTAGTGGCAAAGGTATTGAAGTCGATCCTGCAAAAGTCAAAGCAATCCAAGAAATGCCATCTCCTCGTACTAAGAAGGAGGTCAGAGGTTTTATAGGACGACTAAACTACATTTCCCGATTCATCTCTAACTTCACTGCTACTGGTGAGCCACACTTCAAGCTGTTGAAGAAAGATCAAGTAGTCAGATGGAACGATGACTGCAAATAGCTTTTGACAAGATCAAGGAATACTTGCAAGAACCACCAATCCTGATGCCACCACCTCTGATCATGTACTTAACCGTGTTAGAGAATTCAATGGGGTGTGTGATGGGGCAGCATGATGAGTCTGGTCGAAAATAGAAAGTAATTTACTACCTTAGCAAAAAGTTTACCGATTGTGAAACAAGATATTCACTGCTTGAGAAAGCTTGTTGTGCTTTGGCATGGGCTGCTCGTTGACTAAGACAATATATATTGACTCATACCACTTTATTGATCTTTAAGATGGATCCCATCAAGTACATCTTCGAGAAGCCAGCTCTCTCCGAAAGGATAGCCCGGTGGCAAATTATCTTGATTGAATATGACATCCAGTACACTACTCAAAAAGCAATAAAAGGAAGTGTACTGGCAGACCATTTGGCACATCAAGCTGTAGATGATTACCAATCTATGAACTTTGAATTCCCAGATGAGGATATAATGCTGATTACAGATTGTGAAAAGCCTGGACCATATGAAGGACCTGAACAAGGATCCTGATGGACTATGGTTTTTGATGGAGCTTCTAACACACTGGGTAACGAAATTGGAGTTGTGATCATTTTTCCCTAAGGTTGCCATACTCCTTTCACTGTCAGGCTTTGCTTTGAGTGTACCAATAATATGGCTGAATCGAAGCATGCATCTTGGGTCTCAAGGCTGCTATTGACCTAAGAATCATATTCTTAAGTGTATATGGAGACTCAACTTTGGTCATCAGTCAAGTTAAAGGAGAGTGGGATACAAAACATCCAAATCTTATCCCTTACAAAGAGCTTGTGCTAACATTGATCTCGTACTTTAAAGAAATCACCTTTGAACACATTCTGAGGGAAGAAAATCAGTTGGTTGATGCTCTAGCTACCATGTCTTCTATGTTTAAGGTCAGATGGGACAACGAAGCTCCCCGAATTATTGTCAAAAGATTTAACAAACTGGCGCACTGCTATGAGATTGACACTGAAGATGTAGAGGAGAAGCCTTGGTTTCATGAGGTAAAAAGATATCTCGAAGCTCAAGAGTATCCTGAAGGAGCTTCAGTCAACGACAATAAATTCTTGCGGAGGTTCTCATCTAAGTTCTTCCTAAGAAACGAGGTCTTATACAAGTGCAACCATGATTCAATTATGTTCCGCTGTATAGACAAGAAGGAAGCATAAAAGATCATGGAGGATATGCTCTTTATTCGAAAAGGACCATGATGATATTGTTAAATCAAGGGTATTTTGCTAAAGTATCCCTACTTTCGAGGGACATGGCCAAAGTATCGTACGAAAATAAGAGATGTTACCCTATAGGTGAAGTGTGCAAAGTGTATTAGTTTCAGTTATTTTTATCTTGAAAGTTAAGATTATCTATGTCCAATTATTAGTCTTTCCTTACAAACCCTATTTTACTAGCAATTAAATATGTACAGAAAATTAAAGTGCGGAATATAAAATTCCTACGATATTACACGACTTTGGGAGAGATACATAAGTATAGGAAAAAGATGCGAGAAAATAAATCTACGTTATTACATCAGAGAGTGCGACCTATACAGTTTTCTAGGAAATTAAATAACAGTAAGAAATAAGAAAAGATGTTAGAAGAAATATTTTAATGTTTTTGTGTTTTTAGAAAATGATTTAGGGTTAGGGATGATAATTAAAACCTAATAACTAATTAGAAACCCTAATGTCTAATTAATTAAGAAGAATTATTTGGCTAAAACCCTAAAAATAATTAATTTTAATTAAAACCTAAGGTCTAATTAATTAATTGATTAAAAGCCAAACCCTAATTCTAGGTAATTAAAAAAATCTAAGCCTAATTTGGTTATAAGGGTTAATGTTTAATAATTTAATGTTAATTAGTTAAAAATAGCAAGTTAAATAGAGTGAAAAACCAAGGTAAAAAAATATGAAAACAAAAATGTTTAGGGTGGAACTTGAACCCACGCCCTTGATCTCAAAGGTATGCCTTCTATTCACTGCACCATGGTGTTGTTTGTATTTAAGAATGAGAACCAATCACCATATGATGAACCAACGTGTTATCCTGAAAAAAAACAAAATTATTTGACAAGAGGAGGGATCAAACCCATGTCTCTATGGTTAACACACATCACTCTTACCACCTGTTCACTTGTTGTTGCATGTTCATAACATGAGAACTAAATATTATATAGTAAACATGAGTATTAAAATAAAAAATCAAATAAAACACAAAACGCGCGTAGGAGGTGGGGCCTGGAAATTTGGAATCAACCAATTAGAGAGAGAGAGAAGGCCACGTGAGCCTTGACTGGAGTCAGCGCCACAACCACCGGTGGCGCCCTCCATCTTCTCTGGCAAGCCCAAACACAAAACCTGTTAAAATCGATCAAAATAAGAAAACAAATAATCCTGATCCACTAATTAGGGTCTTGCGATCTCAATGGTAGTGTTAGTTTGGCCTAAAATTTCCTGCAACTGTAGATTCAAAGCTTTGAGAGCATCGTGCCCTAACAATGGTCAAATTTGATTCCTACACTATCTCTCACAAGTAATTCATCAAAATAATTCCAAACATCATCATGAACATATATGTATGCATCAAATCATTCAATAATGCACGAATTAAGAGTTTGAGATTGATAAAGTTACCAAAACCGATGATGTTGAGGGTAAGGGTTCTGGCGTGCTTCAAGCTTGAGTAAGGATTGCAATGACTTCCTAGGAACCTCGAGAGTGTTATAGAATGCTTGGAATCGATTGATAAAGGTTTCACACGAGGGTTTGAGTTTGCCATAATTTCTTGAAAAAATTGGAATTTTAGGGTTGCTTATATGATGCAACATGCATGTTTTTGAATGGCTGAAGGTGTTGTGCATTTATAGGAGAAGAATTAGGTCAACAAAAGTGAGATGAATCTTTGTATTTCATGGTGAAGATATTTGATTTGATTTTGCATGAAAAGTTTCTTTTTTAAGCTCAATCTTGTACCAATCTGCCTCACACGGTTTTGCTAGTTGGTTGTGAGCTTTTTGGGCTTCAAATCTGACCCAAAACAAAAGCCTTGCGCCTTAAATCCATTAGTTTTGTATTTTATTTGATTTATTTTGAATTTAATTGAATAAAATCAAAATAAAAAGAAATAAAAATCACAAAAATATATGAATGGATTTAGAGGTCTAATATGAGGTCATGAACACGCTTGAACCTAAAAACTTAGGCCCATTAGCCAAAAGATTCGGTTTTGCTCAAAGTGAACTTCATACATTTTCTCAAAATTTTTCAACTTGCACCAATCATAACTCTTTCAATTTCTGTAATATGAATATGATCTTGGACTTTTTGGAAACCTAAAGATGTCTCCTACAACTTTCATGTTGATCGTTTTTTCATTTGAAGTCTTTAACTTGATGTAAATTGCTTTAACAAAAGATGTCTTTTTGTTGACTTTCAAAATGCCCTGTAAAGTTTTGGCTCATATTTCTCAAATGAAGCATTTTTGGCCTTGAGCTTAGAGAGACAAAGTTGTATAGAATTGAATTTCCTTCAAGATAGAATTTGGTTAAGGAATTTCTGATGAAGTATGTTAAAGTTATGCTTGGTCAAAGTTCAGTTGACTTCTCCTTAAGAAAACCCTAATTTAGTAACTTTTGACTTTTGATGAATCTAGAATTTTCTTGACGATTCATGATCGACCCATGATCAAATGATGAATGTGACTTCAAAATCTTGATATTGATAAAAAATATTAAAATTTGACTATCAATTGGTCAAAGTTGACTTTTTGTTCAATACAAATGATTTTTAATCATCTGACTAATTGATTGAGCGAACTTGTGATGTAAGGCTTGAAATTTGGCACGAGGATACTTTGAGACATATGAGAAACCATGAAGTCCATTTGAGGAATTAGAAACTTAATTTACTTTTAGAGAAGTAAAACCCTAGTTGTAGGTTAATTGCTTAGGAGGAGAGTCCATTTGATCAATCTTTGATAAGTCTTGAGTGTTTGAGACCTTCATGAGCATGAGGAGGTCTCTTGAACCATTTTGTCTTAAGAATGGGAGGGAAAATTTTGGGGTACAACATTCACATATTGAAAAATATATATGATTAATATCTATGACTCATTAGCATAAAATTATCGGATAAATATGACTACTACTAACCTTGAATTCCTCAAAACGATGGTCCTTCACAAACTTTCTCCATTGCTTATTCGATATATAACTATATCTTATCCATGGACGAGCAAGATCTGGCTTAGACTTCCTAATGTAATCTCGCGTGAGCCGTGACTTAAAGCCTCTCCAACAAGTATCGACATAAGTGATCCATTTTTTTCAACTTTAAGTCATCGGTAAACTCAAATTTCAACTACATTCAAATTAATAAGTAAGTATTAAAAGCTACCTAAAAAGTGAAATCGAATAGATGAAAATTAAAACTATTACCATAACGTTTATCCATATGCTTTCTTTGATAGCACTTGTCACTTGTTTCCGATCATCTACCAATATGCTGACTTTGCTTCGTGCAAGTAACACAATATAACTCTTAAAAGTAGATTGATGTTCACAACCAACAACTTTGTAGAACGAATCAAATACGATCGACTTTTTGTCACCTGCGTTGTGTACTTTTGTGAATTCGGACATCATTGTGACACCTCTTTGTGATATTTTTGTTTGGGTATCATTTGTACAAGTATTATTTGCATAAGAATCATTTGCATGATCAGTTTCTTCGCTAGTAGATGAAAAATTCGATAATGTCGACATCTATGTTCACAGACAACAACAACAACAACATTAACAACAACAACAACAAAAACAACAACAACACCAAGAACATAAACAATAACAACAACAACAAGCTCTTAAGTCAACAACAACAAGATTCACAACAATAGAAAATGAAGTCTACTGTAGATGCACAGGGAAAAAGTTTTTCGTACCGTAAACGTGATGACTAAGTAAAGGAGAATATTATGTTGGTGTTGGTGTTGTCTTCCTTCCAGACGATGCCGATGGTGTTGGTGATGTCTTTCTTCCTGACAATGACGATGTTGTTCGTGTTTTCAACCTTCTCGATGATGATGACCGTGTTCGTGTTGTCGACCTCCTCGACAAAAATGAATGATAAACAATATTGAGCGATGGTAAAGAGTGACAGTATCAAAGTATTGAATGAAAAATAAACGATAAGTAATATTGAACGATGGTGTTAGGGTTGATAGTATCGTTTCACATTATTAAAGGTTATAATTGTTTCATCTTGTTTTTTTTCCTAGTGGAAATATAGAAACTGAAGAGACAAGCTATGTAGAAGTGTATAATATTTAAAAAGATACCACCATGATCCAAACTCTAAAACGTAATGATATGTTATTTGCATAATAAAATTTTATAAAGAAGCACCATCGTTTATCCATTTAAAATTTTTAAATAAAAAACAAAATATATCACAACGGTTGAACTCACCAACCCTTGTGCTATTCCTTTTATTCTTTATTTAAAAATAAATAAGAAATAAAAGATGCGCCTTAATGTTAAATGAATAAAATACTTGAGCTGGCTGAGGTTCGAACCCATGAAAGCTTGAATATATCACCACAGTCACTTTAATAACCGTTATTATATCCTAACAATTATTATTTAAAAAAAAGTGTGCCCTTGTATTTAGAGATGTCACTACGGTATTTAAATGAATCATTGTGACTTTGGTGTTGTTGTATGCGCGTTTTGTAGTAGTGTAAAACATGTTAACCATGGAAAAATAATCACCGAAAATCAGAGATTTCAAAAGAGAAAGATCTCAAAGTAAGTAAAGAGAATAAAGTGAAGTGGAAGAAGTAAGAACTTGCTCTGCAATGGATTTATGTTAAAACATTAACCATATTAGATTGCAATAGTATTTTCAAGAAGAATTCCAGCAACCATAAATAAGAGAGATGAGAGAAACAAAGAAATAATAGTAAAAAGCAATTACCCCATTTTACATGCACTCTCTATTGATCCTGAAAGCTTAAACACCTAGAAATCCAATAATTCAAAATCAAAGACCCAAGAGGCCAAGAACAAGCACATACATGGGAGCCATGCTAGTCAAGGGAATCTCATAAAGACCATTGTCGCATCTATAGATTCTACAAGATAATCAATTTACACTCAATATAAACTACTTAATCCCACGACTACGATCCACTTGGAAGAAGAAGGAGGCATAAATGCCAGGTAGAGTCCTTGTCTCTCGCTAACTACAAACACAACAAATGTGGCAACATGGTCTGAACATACACCCATACCCTAAAAAAATGCAAAGTAAGAGAAAACATGATGTATGTGACACATGTCTAAGGATTATTTATATGAATCCCTAAAAATAGTTAGTTGCTCAAAACGGCTACTCATATCTCCTCTAATGTATCACACACTAAGGGTCATAATCATGATCATTCTCTAGAAAATAACTACTCCATATGAATTACAATGAGTCTCAAAACAAGGCCATAACATGGCTTTATAGGCTAAGACTTCCAGGTCAAAACTCAATCCATATAAGAATACATGACCATATATAAGGAAACGTAATTGAGCAGATAACTTGAAATTGAAATCAACATAGAACAATCATCTTTAAATAATCTATCATTATAACTATCAATAGAACTACTTGAAAAATAATTATTTTTTAAGATCAATTATGATTTGAGATATCTATAATCATAAATGAGTGTTATTTGAACACCTTACATTTAACACCGTATGTGACACTATATACCAATGACTATATCTCTCTTTTAATTTTTCATTTCATATAATTACACGAATTATAATAATACACTACTACACTTAAAAATTACATTGGACACCTTTTTAACATTCAAGTTTGGGTGTCAAAATATCATAATATGCGTGTTCATAATTGATTTGTTTCAAATATTTATTTAACCAATTGTCTATTTAATTTCTATTCATTTTAAATATTAGAGATGTTTTTTAATAACATAATATAATATTTCCTGTAAAAAATACTATCTATTACATTTCCTGTATTATAAAAGAATTATAAAAAAAAATTATAATAACATGATTTCTAAGATTTGGGAACAAAAAATGTCTGTATATTAATTATTATTTATTTATTAATCTCTATAACTCTAAAGTCTCAGTTCCTGTACATTTATTTTAATCTCCTTTTCCTTCCTTTCCGGTCCAAACAAAAAAGCAAGTAGTTGCTGGCTCACACAAGTAAGATCGAATTTACTCCTTTTCACAACATTATTGAGACGTCGTAAAAATTTCTACATTTTCATCTCAACACTCCTTCCCTTCTAATTCGATAAATTTCTAATGCGCTCAAAGTCAGTGTCCATTAACCAACAACAATCACATTCATTCACGCACACTATCGTCACAGACTGAACTAGATAAACCAAAAACAAAACTCATCAATTTTCAGATCTCACTTTCGATGGAACTTTCGCTGTTCGATCTCGGCGATTCGAGTTGAGATGCAGCCGAATTTGTTTCCCTTTGGAACCGCGCTGAGTAATCCGTTTATTTTCAATGGTGATTTGAGTGAAGGAGGTGGAATCGATAGTTCTAGGGTTTTCGTTTTGCTTCCGTTCTTCTTGCTCTCTCAAGGAGGAGCAATGGATTTGTCTAAGGTTGGGGAGAAGATCTTGAGTTCGGTTAGGTCTGCGAGATCGCTTGGATTGCTTCCTTCTGTTCCTGATCGGCCGGAGGTGAATCGTCTTTCACATGATTTGAATTCGTGATAGATGATTTTAGATAATGCTGTATGATACGATAGTTGAACGGTGTTATCTTGTTGTTATGGTTAAGTTAGGTAAATGCGTTTGGTTTTGCTTCTGATGCATTTTATGAGAATTGTAGTTGTAGTTTTTGGTTTTGGTGTGAGAATTAGTAGAAGTAAGGTAGAGTTGTATAAGCTATTTTAAAGAGATTTATGAGTTATACATACACCTTGCAAGTAATTTGCTAGAAGGAATTTAAGCTATTTTGAAGAGATTTAGGGTCTGTTTGGATAAACAGCTTATTTGCGGCTTGTAACACAAGTGCTCATCAAAATAAGCGCTTATGAATAAGCTCGCAAAAACTATTTTTATGACAAAAGATCAGATAAATTTAAATAGTTTTTTATATATGTTATAAGTTGTTTTCATTAGCTCTTTTGAAGAATTTATAAAAATAAGTTGAAAAAAATTATGAAAAATGTCATAAGCTGTTTTGATTAAGTCTCCCAAACAGTGTCGCAAAACTTATGGTAGTAGATAAGCTCAAATAAGCCCATCCAAACAGGCCCTTATAGGTTATACACATTGCAAGTAATTTGCTAGAAGGAATTTGATTACGTGACTGAAAGAATGAGCTCTTGTTAAAATTATCAACAGATAGTTCCTATCATATGAGAAACCAGTTACGTGTGACATTGGAAAGTTATAAAGATATGAATGTACATATAAATTTTAATTTTATATTGAGTTCCAAAACTTTTTGATTGTGGTTTGCTTCTACTTGGTTCATCTTCAACCATGGTAGCTATAATTTACTATTATTATTAGTAATGATTATAAACTAATATTTGTGTTCCTGATTTTTATATTAAATGATTGAATTATTCTTCGAATTCTAAATGTATTGCTCTTTCATACGGTCTTTGTAACTCTTGTCTATTGCAGTGGTTTCTTGTTTAGTTAGGATGAGGAGTTTGTAAACCTAGATACTTACTTTTGCTCACAAAGCTGTTTATCCTGTATTCTTGATTGATAACTTGGTAGCTCAACTACAAGTATTTTGAATGTCTTTGTTCAGTCCTCACCCTCACCAGTGAACCTAACTGTGAATGTTTTCTGGTTGTCGTTATGTTCTTATTAAAATATTTGCTAGTCTGTAAGACTCCTTGTTTTGTCTGTAAGTTGGAGTCATATTTTTTATGTTTTAAAATTTTGTTGAACAGGTTCCAGCTCGAGCTGCTGCTGCAGCTGCCGTAGCTCGTGCTATTGCAGGGTTACCTCCTCATCAGAGGTATAGTCTTTCATCAAGTTCAGCAGAGCTGAGTTCAATATATGGAAGCATACCTCATGGCCCTGCGGTGGAGGAACTGGAGGATGAATTCTACGAGGAGGTGATACTCGCCTGTATCACTTTAGTGTCAATTTCATGCTGTTTTTCCTGCAACATGAACATCCCCTGTGTTGGGTGACAGAAAATATTTTGAGACTAGGTTGCACATTTGGAGAGATGCTTTTTCTGTATGTCCATGTTCATAGGAAGATGGAAGATATGCATTTTTAGAATTTAAAACATATGACTTTTCTTTTAAGGATTAGTTTTGTAGCATTGGCCATTCATATATCTCTCCATAACTGCTCACTCCAAACTTTTAAAATTTCATTAATATTTGGTTATTCCATTGTTTAGAACTTGAACTTCTGGGAATGAAATCCATATTGATTTAGCAACCACAATTTCTTTGTTTGAATCTTTTTTTTACCAAAGAGACATTTGATTTTCCCTCATTTTCCCGCTGTTCAGTTTTGCTTATAACAGCTTGTTCTTAGTAATATACTACTGAATAAATTTAGATTTTTGTTTTTCTGTATGTTTCTACTGGTTATTGGAATATCCCACTATCGTCCAATACAACGAAATAGGAAGGAAACATTCAAGAACATAAATTGTGCTGCAAACATAGAGAAGAAAGGCTACTTTTTATTGTTACACATATGCTAACACTTTGAAATTACCTTTTCATTTTTTCACTTAATTGAAATCCTATTCAAATTACTCATTTGATTACTGTGAATTATGAAGTGAATGGATTCTTTACCGGTGTTACTCAAATCTGTCATAAATATCTTAATGCAGGATTTTGATCCAATCAGGCATATTTTGGAGCGCGTTCCATCTGAAGAAAATGAGCTATCATATTTTGAAAAGCAGGTACCAATGTCTCTTTGTCGCTATCAATTGGAAATGTTTTTACTCTTATATTTAAAGGTGAAATGTTATGTATCCTCCGCTGATTCATTCTCTTGCTCAATGAATAATAGTGGTATCTGTCATACTAATTATTAGTCTGAAAGAAACTTACAATTTTGTTTACACTTACAGTTGTTGATATATATTAACTTGGTGCTTCCCTTTTATTATTTATTAAAAGTAAAGTTTTTTAACCTTAGATCCTCATCTCCGACATCTATTTGGGAATTGTCATCTCTTGTTTAATATTTGTTGTGTTTCTGATGCTGTGTTATTCAAATAGATATGTTTGGCTGAAAAAGATACAGAATCTGGGGAACCATTCCTTTATTTAAACTATTTACTGGGAAGAAGAGGTTTGCAGTGCTGTTAAAGGAGTGTTATTTTTCTAGCCGATTAAAGCAAGTAGGGGTTAGAGACTAGACTTTGCACAAATAGGCTAAAGCCTGTTTAGCCAGCTTAAGCATGACCTGTTACTTATGGTCTATCACAGGTTCTTTATTGAGAATTGGGTAAGCCTGGTTTTATTCAAAGTCTGACTTGGCTTGAAAACCTATTTAAAATTGTATTGTACTTGAAGCCCTTCAAATAGGTCAAGAATCTTAAGATTTTTTAATTAAAAAATAGATGTAACCTCAGTAAAATCATTATAAATTTCTAACAATATGTATCTTAATAGGAAATAAATAGGCTTGCTAGTTGGCCTTTTGGAAAGCCAAAGTCTAACTTGTTTTTTTAAATTGGCCATGGCAAACGAGGCAAAAAATAAGGACGGGCTATAGACTTTTGAGAAACCACTTTGCCTGTTCTTGGTCCACCTATTCCAGGGTTGGATTACTACACAATCTCAGGCTCTCAGCTTATGTGGCTGGAGTCTTCAAGTCCTTTTCAAAGCTTGTTTTTCTGACTTATTAAGTTATTTCTCTTTTCAATTTGATGCACATTGATAAGTATCCGAGCTCTTGGGCGACGCTTCCTTAAAAACTAGCTATCAGGGGGGAAGAAACAAACCACTGAAATACTCCACCAAGCATCACATACTACTCGATATGGGACTTCGGCATCTCATAATATCAAAGTCCCTATCATAGCACCGCCCCCGGGAACTAACGTCCCGACGACTGACTCTAAGGAGCTTTACTCGACCTTTCCGGTGAGCCCCCTCCATAGGTAGCCCTTTCCGAACCATCAATATCTATCTCTTATACCAACTGATAAGTATCTAAGCACTTGGGGAACCCTCTCTTAAAAGCTAGCTATCAAGGAGGAATGACCAAGCCTCTCAAATAATCAACCTAGCACCCCATACTACTTAATGTGGGACTTGGGCACCCCATAATACCAAAGTGCCTACCATACTTCCCTATGATAGGCAGCTTGTTTTTCATTTAGGAATTGAAGCAAAGTCATAAAAGTTAGCATAATAACTTCAGTTCATATTAACTAGATGAACAAATTAAATACTAGATTAAACTATGTATCCTTTCTCCACTCAGTGGGATAAAGCTTTGTGGTTGTTGTTGTTTTAAACTATATAACCTTTGTAGTCATTTATTGTTTATTTTCTCATGCTAGTAATCTTATTATAGTTGGTGTTTATGAAGGGCTGTTCACAAAGTTCCGCATTGTGGGTTTTTATGTTACTAGTTTTCTAATTTTGTGATTTGTGACTACGTATGGCGTATGCTAAGAGAATATCAATAATTTTTTGCTCGTGCGAATCTAGTTATTTGATTGAGTTAGGTTGCATTTTCATGCTATATGTTATCAATTCTCTTGATAGGATGCTTGTATTGGTTTGTCATATAGGCTGCCCTTAGATTAACACAATTGGATAAAGTAGCAGAGCATTTGTCTCGCCATGTTATGGAGCATCATGAAGTAATGGGTAAGTTCAAAAGTTGAATTCTTAGAATTGACTACATCCTTTGTGAAGTTTTCGTACACAAGGTTATGCATGTTAGGTATCTGTTTAACACTTGTTTTCTGCTGTCCACTTTCTTTTACCTATATATTTCGAAGTTGACAATTCTTTTTGCCTTTGTTTTGTGTATTATTATTATTGTTATTATTATTTACTCAATAAAAAAGTCAATTAAGACTTGACTGACTTACAACCATGTTTAGATCCTAATTATAACATAATGAATTAATAATATATTTGGAAGAATGCAGTATCACTTCTGGTGTAAATGATCAACAATTTTAGTTTAAGTTCATCGGGAAATTAGAAAGTAGGGCGCATGTAACTTCCCCGCAGTTGCCAACTTGCCAATGTAGACCACTTGCTTTTTGAAAAAGGTTTTAGAATAAGGATCTGATACTTACTTTTGGCCAGTGAAGGGGATGAATTTGGTCAGGGAATTGGAGAAAGACTTGAGAATTGCAAACGTCATCTGTATGGTGAGCATCATAAGAGTTTCAACATGTATTGATGTTACCTTTTTGCTCTGTATTGATCTTACTGCATTCTTTTAAATGATTTTACAGAATGGAAGAAGACACCTGACATCTTCTATGAATGAGGTTTCAAGGGATTTGATTGTGAATTCTTATTCAAAAAAGAAACAAGCACTAATGGTATTTTCCTTTCTTTATGAATTTAAACTGGCCATAACTTTATGTTTTTGTTTTTAGTTGTCTTTATGCATTGTTTTCTCTTTTGCGACTGTCTTACTTTATTATGTGTTTTGAAGACCGATTTCTTGACATTAATGAGTTGTTTTTGGGGTTATAAAGTAGGTTAGTCTAGGATAGTGTGCAAAATGCATACTTACAATCAGACCTTAATATAGCTTGTGGTGGTAACTTCATGAGTTCATCCTTTCCCATTCATAGGACATGCTTCCAGTCTTGACGGAACTTCAACGTGCACCAGACATGCAATCAACACTTGAATCTCTTGTAGAGGAAGGGAATTATTGGAAGGTGGGCTTCTATGTATGCTTTAACTTGAAGATTTTAGTCAACCACTCATAACTTGAAAATTGTAGTCAATCACTCACTACTTTCTTCTAATATTTTTATTTTATACGATCATTATGCAGGCATTTCAAGTCCTATCAGAGTTTTTGCAACTCTTAGATAGTTTGTCAGAGCTTTCTGTAATGCAGGAGATGAGTCGTGGTGTGGAGGTGAATATTGAATAAACTAGTATTTTGAAAGATTAAGCATGATATGTATTGTACATATTCATGATGAAAATGTAGGGTATTTGTGTAATTACTTGTTTTAGTTAAATACGTCATATTATTAATGTAGGTTTGGCTGGGAAGAACATTGCAGAAGTTGGATGCTCTTTTATTGGATGTGTGCCAGGAATTTAAGGAAGACGACTATATGACAGTGAGTATCTGTTTATTTTCTGATGGAAATGAGTTTACTTTCTAGTCAATATCAAATGGAGGACGTGTTGAGTATTCAGTGCTCAGAATAATGAGCATGCGTACTTTACATTTTTCTCTCTGCTGGTTGGAATGTGACAAATTAAAATCTATTTCTTAACTGGGTCTATTTAAAATTGCCTTATGAACTTTGATATCTTGATGGGTGAAGTTTGGCGATGCCATATATTTTTGCCATGGTGAATTTCAAATAAATTGAGGGGGAAAAAGGATGACAAAGGTTGCTATTGAATTAGGAGAGACTAAGAGACGTTTAGATTAAACTGTGTGTTTTGAAAAGCACTACGAAGACTTTATTATATATAGAGAGATTACAATTAATGCTATGATATAGTCGATGTGGGACTATTCTACATACAAATATTCTTAACACTATATATATAAAAATATCAACACTCCCCCTCAAGCTTGAGCATATAAGTCAAATGCACCAAACTTGCCACATATATAATTAGTTCTGGGACTTCGCAAAGATTTTGTGAACACATCTGCCAATTGATCATTCGAGTTGACAAAGTTTGTGGTGATGTCGCCTGACTCGATCTTCTCTCTGACAAAGTGACAGTCAATCTCAATATGTTTGGTCCGCTCATGGAAGACCGAATTTGAAGTAATGTGCAATGCAGCTTGATTATCACAAATAAGTGTCATTGGTCTTGCTTCTTCAATTTTAAGTTCCTTAAGCAACTGTTTTAACCAAACAAGTTCACATGTTGCCATCGCCATGGCTCTATACTCTGCCTCGACGCTTGATCTTGCAACTACATTTTGTTTCTTATTTTTTTAAGATATAAGGTTTCCTCCAACAAGTATACAATACCTAGAGGTGGATCGTCTATCAATTGGTGATCCTGCCCAATCAACATCGGAGTATCCAACTATCTGAGTATGTCCTTTATCTTCATACACTAAATCTTTTCCTGGAGCACATTTGATGTATCTCAGAATCCGGATAACATCATCCATGTGTTTCTGACAAGGGAAATTTAGGAACCGACTTACCACACTGACTGCAAAAGAAATGTCTGGACGAGTGACTGAGATAATTCAACTTTCCAACCAATCTTCTATACCTTCCCGAGTCTAATAGAGGCTCCCCCTGATTGGGTAGTAGTTTGACACTTGGATCCATAGGAGTATCAACTGGTTTAGCGTTCAACAAACCTGTTTCTTCCAAAATATCCATAGCATATTTCCGTTGAGAAATCACCAAACCATCTTTAGATTGGGCTACCTCAATACCAACGAAATATTGGAGTTTACTAAGATCTTTTGTCTGAAATTGATTCGAGAGATGTTGTTTCAAGTGGAGTATTCCCTGCTCATCACTACTAGTTATGACAATATCATCTACATATAAAATAAGATAAATACACCCTTTGGCTGAGTGATGATAAAAGACGGAATGGTCAGCTTCACTATGGACCATACCAAATTGTTGTACTACAATGCTGAATCTGCCAAACCAAGCTCTCGGAGATTGTTTAAGACCATAAAGAGACCTGTGTAACCTACAAACAATATTCGATGACTCCCCCTGAGCAACAAAACCAGGTGGTTGCTCCATATATACTTCCTCTTTAAGATCACCATGTAAAAATGTATTTTTGATGTCAAGTTGATGAAGAGGCCAATGTCGAATGGCTGCAATGGCTAGAAGAAGTCTAACAGATGCCATCTTGGCTACAGGCGAGAAGGTATCACTATAATCCAATCCAAAAATCTGAGTGTGTCCTTTGGCTACCAAGCGAGTTTTAAATCGATCAATCTTACCATCTGGACCGACTTTCATTGTATAAAGCCAACGACAACCTACTAAAGATTTCCTAGGGGGTAGAGGAACCAGTTCCCATGTACCACTGCTTTGAAGAGCACACATTTCATCAATCATTGCTTGCCTCCACTTAGAGTGAGATAATGCTTCACCTGGAGTGTTAGGAATAGAAACAGAAGACAAATAAGACAAACAAATATATTGCAAAGGGGAAAGACGATGATAACTGTTAAGAGTCCACATCGGACAATATATGGCCTGAACATGACTTTATAAGTGGGAGTAATCTTCACCTTACAAGCCGATTTTGTAGGGTTGAGTTAGACCCAACTCACACATTCTAAGAATAACATAAATCAATATAATGTGGAGAAGGATTTTGTGTTTGACGTATACCTTTTCGAAGGGCAATCGAAAGATCGGAATCAAGTTGCAGGATCGGATCCGGTGATGGCGAGAGCGTCGGAGGAGAGTCTGCAATGACCTCAGGGACATGTACGACCTCAGAGACAGGTACGACCTTAGGGACAGGTACAACAGACGTTGGTTGACGACGTTGATATGTTTGAAGTGGACGAGAAGTCGGAGGGTTAACCATAAGGTTATCTAGTGGGCCAGATTCCCTAGAATGATGGGGGATAATGACATATGGGACTTCTGGAAGAGGTGTGGGAGTATTCTCCTGAAAGGGTTTCGGAGTTACTTGGTTGGACTCGAAATATGGAACAGACTCGAAGAAGGTGACATCGGCCGACATGAGGTATCGTTGTAGGGTATGTGAATAGCAACAATAACCTTTTTGGGATCCGTGATAACAAAAAAAAAACGCACTTTAGTGATCGAGCTGATAGTTTATCTCAGAGAAAACTCAGAGAAGATGATTGAGAGAAGCAAACAATGAGTTACCGGTGTGTGCAACCGAAGTAGTAGAATCCGAGTTTTGATAATTCCGATACCAATTGAGGAAATCATCGTAGTTTGGTGTAAAGTTCTGAGGAGTAGCCATGAGTATCAAATTTGGAAAAGTTGCACGGTGGCGAGTGCGGTGGTGTTAAAATCGTCGGAATCAGACGGATCGAAGGAGGTGCTTTTGTCGGAAGGTCGCCGAAATTAGTAGCGGCGGATGGCGGCAGCAGTTCGGTGTAGTAGAATCCGAGTTTTGATAATTCCGATACCACTTGAGGAAATCATCGTAGTTTGGCGTAAAGTTCTGAGGAGTAGCCATGAGTATCAAATTTGGAAAAATTGCACGGTGGCGAGTGCGGTGGTGTTAAAATCGTCGGAATCAGACGGATCGAAGGAGGCGCTTTTGCCGGAAGGTCGCCGAAATTAGTAGCGGCGGATGGCGGGAGCAGTTCGGTGGTTACCAGAGAATTTTAGAAAGTGGGAGGCAAACCGGAGTGATGACACGGTTTGCAAAAAAAAATTTGTCACCGAAAGACAGTGGGTCAACCGGGTAAAACACGGCGAAAAATTGCCTCTTAATAGGCTCTAGATACCATATTGAATTAGGAGAGACTAAGAGACATTTAGGTTAAACTGTGTGTTTTGAAAAGTACTATGGAGACTTTATTATATATAGAGAGATTACAACTAATGTTATGATATAGTCGATGTGGGACTATATATATATATATATATATATATATATATATATATATAATATATATATAGATGAAAACCAGTTTTATGTACGGTTTTGTTTGAATTAGATTTAGCTTCAAACTGATATTTGCTATTTCATATTTTATTATTTGAAATATTTCTAAGTGGTGTAACACAAGAAGAGATGATACAGGTAATTGATGCGTATGCATTGATAGGGGATACCACTGGTCTTGCTGAAAAGATACAAAGTTTCTTCATGCAAGAAGTCATATCCGAGACACACTCAGTGCTAAAGGCTATTGTGCACGAGGTATTCAAACATGTTTTCTTCCCTGACCTATTTTTAGTTTCACCAGATTTTGAAATTGTCTAGGGAGGCAAGAGAGTTAATTGGTAGGAAGCTCGGACATCTTATTCTACTTTAACTCTATTTTGGACCTTATTCTATGATAGCAAACCAAGTTTGTTCATCCAAAAGAACCATATCTGAGGACAGACTATTGATATTTTCTTTTTCCCTGCTGCATACTTTTGGATTTTTTTTTCTTTTTCTTAAGGTTTTATTTGAAAAAAGTTCAAGCTTATAACTTATACTTGAGGGGCACTGTAGAGTTTATGAAAAAACTTGTCTTAATATCTTGATTGTATTATTGAGTAATTTGGAGTGTCTTAGACTAACTCTTTGGGAGCATTTGATTTGCTAAAGAATGATAGACCGGATAAAAAAGTGAAAGGCTATTGCACTCACTCACCTCTTCTAAGTTATGTTTGAATGACATACACAAGTCTTCTATTTTTTAAACAAACACTCAATACCCTTATTTGTTGGAAAAGTCGCGTTCACCTCACCCCGGGTTTGTCTAAATGACACTCCCATTTATTCTGTAAAAACCAGGGAGAGGCTGTGTAGACTAGGGGGGGTTAATTTTTTTTACCAAGTAGAGTGGATTCATATGTTATTTATACATATCTATGGTGAAGTGAGCTCAATTTCCCTAAAAACAAAATAGATGAAGTACATCATGAAGGTCTTAAATTTTTTTACTAAATAAACCATGGGACTTTTGTTCTTCCCCAACAAAGGTTGATCCAGTTTGTAAGGATGCAATGCATAACCCACAGCAACATGAATTGAGATTTCGCCCGCGATATACGAATCTCGTTAGTGGGTAATATTAATATGTTAGCTTTTATAAACATAAATAAATTAGGCACTCTTTTTGTCTCATGTGCAACATCATCTAAAAGTAAAAAAGTATCCTGCTGTTTTTTCTTGCTCTCGTTGGTTTATATTTCTTGATTCCTCTTCTTTTCCCAACTCTCTGTCCATCATCTCGTCCTCTTCTTTCCCTCAAAATTACCCGTCTTATGCATCAGCCGCCATACAGTAAATAAAACAAAAAGTTGTACTGCGACTTGGCTACTTGTGATGGGATGGTGTTGCTTTTATCTCTTCCTCTGTGGGCATAAAACATACCCTTAGGACCGATTTCCATATTTTCTTGTATTTCATTATTTGGTTCCCTATTGGATTAGTATTAGGATGGAGTCTAGTGCTAGCAAGAATAAGGTTAGTGCTCTGTCTTTTGTAACATCATCCAAAAGTGTGTCTCGTATAAAGCAAATACCATTTTCAAAGCATTTAGTTTTTATTCTCTCATTTTCCTCCGTGTGTTGCAAGCAATATCCGTGCCAGAATTATTAAAAAACACTGCTACAGTTTCCTTCAAGCCATGTATTTCCTTCTTCGTAGATTAATACTCCATCCGGTCCTTTTATAAGAGACAATTCACCTTTCTAGATTTATTGAATAATTAATGTATCTGGTTTATAACACAGACCAAATATATTAATTATTCAATAAATCTAGAAAGGTGAAGTGTCTCTTATAAAGAGGACCGGAGGGAGTATTACATTTTCTCTCCTTGATACGTGATTAAAATTGAGTGTGGAGCTGTAGTTCCCTGTATAAAAGTAATATTCTTTATAATTGCCATCTTGACATTTTTAATTATGGTATCACTATACCATTATCACTTTTCATTTCACATAAGCATATGCATATGTGGACATGTGGTTGCTGAGGCTTAGTGTTGTTATTCTTGGTTTACATATTATATTAGTTCAAGTGAAGATTGAAAGAACTTGATTCATCAATGTGGATAAGAGTAAAACACATGGCCATAATAATTGAGATTTGAGGCCTCAGAAGGCCAAACTAATGGTACTGTTGATAGCAATGGATTCACATTAAAATTTGCTTGACTTGATTTCTCTTCCAAGTTTGAACTAAAACACAAGATTCTTTTAATTGGTATGCTGATTTTTTTTTTGTAGGATGAGGAGGGACTTGCGCAAAATAGTAGGTACTTCTTTTCTGCAAGCATATTTACCATCCTTTCAATTACTTATGAGTACTCAGTCTGGTCCTTATCATAAGAAAAAGTTTACTTTTAGATTCATTGAATAACTATTGTATTTGGTCTATATAATAGACCAGGTGCATTAGTTATTCAATGAATCTATAAAGTAATTTTTTTTTCTTATACTAAGGACCGGAGGAAGTATTTTATGTTATTATTGGCTTCTTAGTTGTTATTTAATTTCCAGGCTCACTTACAGCGACCTATGCCTTCAAATACCTGATTCTAAGTTTAGACAGTGCTTACTGAGAACGTTGGCTGTTTTATTTGACCTTATGTGTTCATACCATGAAATTATGGATTTTCAGCTAGAGAGAGAGGTAAATTTCTGGTTCCTCCCATGTAAACATTTCCCCCTTTCATAATGCAATTTCCATTACTGGTTTGTGCAATCAAATATTCATATGGACTTGTACCCCTCCGAAAAATAAACACCTGGATTGATTTTAGGCTAGTTTTTCCCTTTGTTTTTCTGTTTCTTTGCAATGGTTAAGATGAAATTTGTTATTGGGTTTCCACCTCAACATCTTGTCTTTAGTTTTATGAGCTTTTCAGATCCAGAAAATATCTCAAACAACATGTAAGTTGGATAAATCCTTGATTTGGTTTTGATGAATTGAACAAATCCACTATTCAGTTCAGTGATAGGGATATTGTCAAATATTAGATATTTGAATATGTATCCAATCTTGAGACCGGGAAGAAGCTATTCACGATTACACTGTCATCAGTTGTTTGTTATATGCTATATGATATTCAGTTTTCTTCATTTGGTTGATTTTATTCCCAGGACTTACCAGCACAAACTTCTGATAAGTGCAACGAAGACATTTCTTGTGGTTTAGGTGTGGCTGGGGAAGTTGATTCAGACGTAAGAGCATGTAACAATTCTATGTCCAGTTCTGGGGATGTGATACATGGGTCATCTTCTATAAAAGCACCTTCAACAATCAGTTCACTGACTGAAACTACTGGTTCACCATACAGCGATTCTCATGATCCAGTGAATGAGGTTAGTAATGGGGAAAATTCAGCATCAAGCATCGATTCTCCATGGTACCATCTTCGGAAAGAAGCTACGACATTTGTCTCTCAGACCCTTCAAAGAGGGCGCAAGAATCTGTGGCATCTCACTGCAAGTCGTGTCTCAGTGTTGCTTTCTTCTGCTGCAGCTTGTTCTACAAGCATTCATCAATTCTTGAAAAACTATGAAGATCTGAGTGTGTTCATTTTGACTGGGGAAGCCTTCTGTGGGATTGAAGTGGTTGAGTTCAGGCAGAAGTTGAAGGTTGTTTGTGAAAACTATTTCATATCATTTCATCGACAAAATGTGCATGTAAGTGTCATAAAGGCTTCTCATTCTCCATGGTTGTTAGAGTCATTTAATGTTGATTGTGATTTTTTATGCAACGCCTTCTGAGCAATGTATAATATGCATATAGTGACTTTTTATGGCTCGTAGTTCATTATTCATCTAGTGAATTTTTCTTGCAACAGAAGGCGATCAAAATTACAGTTTTTTAGGTACTTTTGGATCCCGAAAATGTTAATAATAACATTTTGACCTATGCTATAACATGTCAGCTATGCCATTTATATTTTATGGTGCTATTGATTTTTAGTAGACTCGGAGAACCAGAAGGTCCATATAATCCTGGAAATTGCTGTGCTGTTCCTTTGTGGAATACTAAGAGCAATTTTGATTTGATAAACTGTTGCAAAATGTAAAAGTATAGATTTCATAACTGTGAACGAATTAACTAATTGTACCCCCCCCTTGCACTCCAAATTTGTTACGCTAAATTGTCATCGATTAGCCTATAAGGTGCTAAATTCCTGTTTATGTTTGTTGATTTTCCAAGCTCTGTACCTGAACTAATTACATAAATTGTCTTGTATAAATGGTTTATTTTTTCTGGTTTTCTCTTTTTAGGCCCTAAAAATGGTTTTGGAGAAGGAGACTTGGTTAAAATTGCCTCCAGATACTATTCAAATTATCAGTTTTGCTGGGCTTATTGGTGATGGAGCGCCATTGATTTCTTTATCTAGCAGTAAATCAATGAATGCTAATGCAATGCAATCCAATAATAAATCAGTGAACATGGTTCACACTGGTACAAAGAAGAGTGGGTTCTCTCATTGGATTAAAAATGGAAATCCTTTTCTGCCAAAATTATCAACCTCCAAAGAAGGTCATAGTACTCCCCAACCTAATGGGTCAAGTTATGGTGAATTTGATGGAGGCTCAGCCAACAACTATCATGGCGATAGAGTCTCCCCTAGAATGAATGACTCCAGTCAATTGAATGGTGCCAATTCTGTTTCAGAAGATGAAAATGAGGATCTTCTTGCTGACTTTATTGATGAAGACAGTCAACTTCCAAGTCGAAGTTCTAAACCCCATCTTTCAAGATTTCACTCTTCACAGGGTAATGACGAAGAGAGTACAACGCAAACTGGATCTTCTCTTTGTCTTTTAAGGTGGATTGCTATACGTATTGTATTAAAATCAATTATTTTCTACCATGTAATATTTTCTATTATTATTTTGAGGGATTTAATGAGATACCGTGTCTTAAAATGTAAGGTCTATGGACAAATATGCAAGGCTTATGCAGAAACTAGAATTAATAAATGTTGAGTTCTTTAAGGTAAGATATTCTGCATTTAATTGCGTTGCACTACTTTACACACTCCTGCTCTTTTCTTTCCTTATGCTATAATTTTCCTCTAAATCTTTTCCCTGATTCAGTGTATTTTTGCAGGGAATATGCCAGCTGTTTGAAATTTTTTTCTATCTTATATATGAAACATTTGGCCAGCTGAATACTACTAATTCAAGTGGAAAAAGCTCTGTTAACTCTCTTAATTGTAAGTGACATGGTTTATTCATACTCAGTTAGTGGCCAAATCCAATTTTGAATAGATTAGTAAGTAGTTATTGAATTGAATCGTGACACGCAGATCGCTTGAGGACAGCATTATCTAGAATAAACCAAGATTGCGAGGAGTGGCTTAGACCCAACTCATCTTCACCAACATCTTTAAGTTCATCATTTGTACATGCAGAGTTGACACCTACAAATCCTCCAAATATGAATTTTGGCCACCCCTCGGGGACTGCTTTTAGTCTTAAGGTATATATTTTTTGGAAAAAAGTTTCACGCATGCTTTATGAAGAAAAATATTTTCACGACTAAATTTGTGATATCCTCTACTGTACATTTTTTTCATTCTTTATTCTTAGAATTTGAGTTAAGCCTTACTCATCCCTGTAAAATTGGTTTGTAAGGTGTGGGATGGTTCCCATTTATAAACACTTTTTCAAGTCATATCTTATCCAATGTGAGGCTCTCAATTCCTATCATTGTATTGACATAATTGATGCTTTTTTATGACTGTTTTGAGAAAAAATTTGCATGCTACTTTGTAATATTTTTTTGCATCTTATTCTCCTTGTTACTGCTTACCATGTTTCGTGGTTATTTTCTTCATTCACCATCAAAGCTACTTATGGTATTAAAGAAACATTGCAAGATGAGAAGTTATATACCAAGGAAATTTCCCCCCTTTCCCATGTTGTTTTATGTAATTGGAGTTTGCATGGCTTGTAAACTCCGATGTTTTCTTGATTCGTGTAGTTTAGGTTTTGAATCAAAGATGATGTGCATATTTCATGCATGTCTCTGTAATTTTATTTTTATGTTTCAGGAAAGATGTGTGGCTGTTGACACTATATCTGTTGTTGCTCGAATATTGAATAGATCCAAAGCTCACCTTCAATCAATGCTCTTGCAAAGTAATTCAACTGTACTTGAGGATTTCTTTGTTCATCTGGTATGTGGAATCTCAACTTTAAAATTGCAGTGGTCAAGTTCTTTAGGAAATTGGTATAGATAGATCTTTGTTGTCTTTATTGACTATTCAACCCATGGAATTGATTGAGGAAGGTTTGAAATGTCATGGATTGGATAACAATGATTTGTCAGTGATATTTACTGTTATTCATGTCTGAGCCTTATTTAGTATGGAGTATTTGGAAAGAAGGTAATGAAATAGGACCATATATGTACCTTGGGGGTTAGTGTGCCCCCTTTTCTCCTCCTTTCGAATCCTCTTTACTAAACTGGCATAGGAATATTTATCAGTCTTGTGAAAAGTTATTTTTAAAGTGCCTATACACAGTGTGCTTACAAGGAGTAGCAGTGAACAACTCTGATCATGAATTCTATGGTGGCTATAAGGTTACATCATGTTTAAGGAACTATTTAAGTAATTACCCATCAGGATAGAGTGGGAAGGCAATGCTCATCAAATTTTCGTGAAGTCCCCTAAATAAAAGCCTCACGGGTTATTACCACATTCCTTGGATGGATATGAGAATAATTATAACTCATGTTACTCGCATTGCACCCTACAGAATTGAATGCGGCATTGTAGAAGGCAATTTAACTGTTTTGAATCTTTGATGAAGCTCGCTTACTAGAGCCAAGGCCTTTTGAGCATGTTTTTGCATATTATTAAGATGTCAGCTTCTAGTGAAAGATCTTGTTTGGATTATGGGTATTTAGGATATATATTTTTATTGGATTGCTTATTTCTAGTTCATTCAATTTTGTATCATTTAAGGTGAAAACAAAGTATGATAATAACGGATTTTAATATATAAGGATATCTTTAGGTGGATGCTGTACCAGATCTTGTAGAGCATGTGCATCACACAACAGTAAGACAACTGCTTCACATTAATGGGTAAGACAAATATACTCCTCGATAGGAGTGTATAAGGTTGCTTTGGAAGTGTTTCTAATGTACTGGGTTTTGTATTATAGATTTGACATCCAGAATTTGGGTCCTTTTTCTTTCCCAAAACTACTTAAGGAACACTATGTTATAATGAAATGAACTTAATTTGAGAAATATTTTTTATTATCTGGTTTGAACTACAAAAATTATCTGTTAGGTGCACAAAATATAAATTTTCAAATATATTGCTTAATATTATTTTTCAATTATGTGAAATATTGTATTGCCATTAGTGAGTCATTTTCATTTTTAGGTTTCCTTTAATTTAAAGGGATAAGTTATTCAAAACTGTTTTTTTTTTGTTGCAAAACTTCTCTTGTTATATTTTAAAGGATGCAAAATTGTGTTGTCAAATACAATTAAGGGATTGTGTCTTGGTGCTCAAGTTTGTTAGTGAGCTCCTTAGTTTTAATTCTGGTCACTTTACCAACACTATTGAATATTGATAATGGGTTACAAAATGTCAAAACACCATCGTCAATCTAAATTTTAGTGTTTTCTATTTGTATTGCTAAGTCATCTTAGAAAACTTCTTTAGACTAAAAATTTTGGTTTTTTAATATTTAGTGGACTTCTTACAGGTATGTTGAACGTGTTGCTAATTGTAAATGGGAAGTAAAAGAGCTTGGCATGGAGCATAATGGGTATGTATTTTTTTATCATCTTCATATTGGAATACCAAATCATTTCTTTCCTTTTTATATTACTTAATTGGTAGCTTCTCGTTTTATATCAAAGATAAACATTGTATTGCATCATGCACTGGTAAAATTTTATTTGCAGTATTGGTATTGGATTGGATGGCTGTCATTCTTTGAGTTTGAACATGCCAAGGTGTTTGTAGTTGTTAAGAGTCCCACATCGGACAATATATGGCCTGAACATGTGTTTATAAGTGAGGGTAATCCTCATCCTACAACCCACATATTCTGAGATGGTATCAAAGCCTCATCTAAGATCCATTGGGCCACCCACCATTTAGTTGAAGATGTCCTCCATGGATTGCTTGTTGGTTATGTGATCAAAGGGTTTCTTGAATAATCCTTTGGTAAAGATATCTGCAAGTTGCTCTGTGGTGAAAATATAGTTGATACATGTTTGTCAACTTCTACATGTTTGGTCCTGTCATGTAGGACTGGAATGTGAGCAATAGATATTGCAGTCTTGTTGTCACAATACAGTTTTATAGGTGGATAATTGCAAAACTTCAATTCTTGTACCTCACAAACTCAAAATTCAGCTTCTGCACTACTTGCTACAACGGTGTGTTTCTTGCTTCTCCAACTAACTAAATTTCCCCCAACAAAGTACAATAGCCCGATGTTGATCTTCGATCTGTTTTACTTCCAGCCCAATCTGCATCAGTGCAGGATTCTATTTGAAGATGTCCACCATTTCTATAGAGTAGAGTAGTCCTTTCCTAGATGACCCCTTCAAATATCTTATAATCCTGAAAACAGCCTCTTGATCTTCTCCCAACAAAGTACAATAGCCCGATGTTGATCTTCGATCTGTTTTACTTCCAGCCCAATCTGGATCAGTGCAGGATTCTATTTGAAGATGTCCACCATTTCTATAGAGTAGTCCTTTCCTAGATGACCCCTTCAAATATCTTATAATCCTGAAAACAGCCTCTTGATGTTCTGGTCCTGGTGCATGCATAAACTGGCTCACCAAACTAACAGCCAAGGCTATGTTTGGACGCGTACGAGATATGTATATCCACCTTTTTACCAAAAGTTGATACCTTCCTTTGTCTATTGTATTTTCAGCTTCGGCGGGACATCAACTTTATGTTGGATTCCAAGGTGTCTCAGCAACTTTTCATCCAAGTAATCCTGTTTCCTTTAAAAGGTCCAGAGTGTACTTTGGTTGATTCATAATGATGCCTTCCTTTGATCTTGCAAACTCAATTCTTAGGATGTATTTTAAACCTCTAAGTTCCTTGATCTCAAAGACTTTTAGCAAGTCTCTCCCTCAATTTTTGAGTTCCAAGCTATCATCATATGGTACTATAATGTCATCCATATATAGTACCAGTACCACATGTTTGTAACGATTATTAATGTCTAATCATGTCGGGATGTATTCTATATCTCATGAAAAAGTCTTTGATGACTCTTTGGGGCAAATAGTATGAATTTAAACATTGTTCTGTTGGAATGGAATGTAACGGGTTTTTTTATTTTTGACGGAATGGAATGTGTTACAATATATGGCCTGAACATGTCCTTATAAGTGGGTGTAATCCTCACCTTACAAGTCAGTTTTGTAAAGTTGAGTTAGACCCAACCACATTTCTTTAACATGATATGAAGAGTCTCGTTTAAGATCCGGTGGGCCACCTACTATTAAGTTTCCTCTATCGTGCCACCCATCATTTATTTTCACGCTCTAGATGTCCAGAGCATGAGGGAGTGTGTTAAGAGTTCCACATTGGACAATATATGATCCAAAACATGTCCTTATAAGTGGGGGCAATCCTCACCTTATAAGCTGGTTTTGTAAAATTGAGTTAGGCTCAACCCCAACCACAATAATAATAATAATAATAATAATAATAATAATAATAATAATAATAATAATTATTATTATTATTATTATTATTATTATTATATTTGCATCCCAGTGCACAATAAATGTGAGTTTTTTGAAGCTATACAATGAAGCTTGTGCGATCATGATCGTGGTATTCCACCCCAATTTTAAACAATCCACTGGGGAACCAAACATTTACATAATCTGTATTCATGTAAATAGTGATTAAAGTTTATTATAGCATATTTCACCATAATTATATTTTCTTCTCATTCTTTTCCTTTAAATGCTTATTAACTTCATAAAATGCAACTAATGATACAATTCCATTGTTTGAATATTTTAAAGATGAGATAAATAAATTGACCTATTCTTTTCCATTCCCTCCAAATTGGACTGGAAGAGAAAATTGGGGCATCGGATGGAATGACAGAGAATGCATCCCTTCATTTTTATTTCTACTCCATCCTATTTTAATTCTTAGAATGTTTATTTTGGATATAAGCTGTATTGTTACTACCGCTCTGACTTAAATGGCCCTGATAGGTATGTTGATTTGTTGCTGGGGGAGTTTAAACACTTTAAAACACGACTTGTCCATGGAGGAATTCGTAAAGAGGTATTGCTGTTATACATTATCATGAAACAATACTCATCTAGTGCATACTTGACAATTTATTACAAAAAGTACATATTTATGTTTGAAAATCAGGCTTATAAATTGTATAGAAGAGTGCCTCAACAAATTTGTATGGAGGAGAAGCACAGAAAAATAATTCTTAGTGTCTAAACATGACATTTGACTCGCAAATTATACTCTTGTATATGCAGACTCAAGACATATTGCTGGACTATGGGCTAGACATTATTGCAGAAACTCTTGTGGAAGGACTTTCGCGGGTGAAGAGATGTAATGATGAAGGACGAGCTCTAATGTCATTGGATCTGCAGGTTATTTCTTAGCTACATATTTTCTGTGCTTTCAATAGTTTTTAGATTTGAAATTTATGTGGTAGATTATTACTACATTAATCATTGCAACAACCTAATTTAATCTTAATCCACTTTTAAACTTCATAATTGAAATAGTTTATATATGTTTTTGGCATTGAAACCTGTTTCAATTTTATTCTTTTTAGTTTTTATGTTTTAAAATCTTACTATTTTCAGTTTTGGAGAGAACTGAAAAACACTATTTTTGCTAAATGTAGGAGTGAAGGAAGAAAATGTTATTGTGGGGACTGATTTCCTAACGCATTTTTAAGGATAAAATATATTTGAGCCAATTAAAACTCACTAGTATGTGGATGATTTTGCTTAGTTTAGCTTTCTTTCTTGCAAAAATAATTAAGTTGTCCACCAATATTTTATTTTCAGATATGAGTATGAATTTGTTTAGCATGAATTTTGGTTTTGTTTCCTATACTTTTGTTCTTTATTTGTTTTCCCTTTTTCTTTTTCAGTTTTTTCAAATTAAAGATCTTGCTTAAAAAAAATGATACCGAGTTTATCAGTATATTGAAATTTCACATTCCTTCATAATTTTCGTTTTCCTCCCTTGGATGTTGATTTCTATTGTTACACCTTTTAGGTTTTGATAAATGGGCTAAAGCATTTTGCGTCATTGAATGTAAAGTCCAAGCTACAAATGGTGGAAACTTTCATTAAGGTAAGGAACTATGCAAGCGGGAAAACATTCTCACCACACTGTTTGCAAATTCTGATGGGTTTTAGTTACACTGTAGAAATAGTTTGTATTATGAAACTTCAATTAAATTGAATGCAATAAACATTTTTTTATCACTCATGGACATCTTTCCCTTGGACTTTTAAACCAGGCTTACTACCTTCCGGAGACAGAATATGTACACTGGGCACGTGCGCACCCGGTAAGAATAGTTCCTTTCTGCAGCATCATTACTTTGCCCGATATGTAATTGCTTTGGTGTATCATTACGCCGTCTGATTGCTTAGGTCTTTACCAAACATCCCATCCCTTGCAGGAATACAGTAAAACCCAGGTTGTTGGATTGATCAACCTTGTTGCCTCTATGAAAGGGTGGAAGAGGAAAACAAGGTTGGAAATACTGGAAAAGATTGAGTAAGTAGGTTTCTTTTGTCGTGTATGAAGTTAGGCATATAGAATCTTCTACTCCTTTTCCTCGTTCTCTTTCATTTTTGGCAGAGCTTCGTGTAAAGGTAGTGTATATTACATGGTATTTGATCCCTATTAATTATTCAACATTTTCTGAGTCCTGAGTGTCCTGTAGATATAGATAGCCCTATGAAAATAAGTTGTAATTGTACAATAATTTTTATTCTTTTTATGTTTTAATAACTCAGCTATCTCTGATCAACCTCGTCTACTCTCTCTAGATAGTCTCTACCCTGTTGTTATTGTTGATTCATTAAGAATACCAGCACAACTTGAAGTTGTAATGGATTTCATGATATCGTCAATATTACAATGCAACTTTCTTATGTAGACAGATAGTGTAGTTCACATTCGCAGTGTTGCCCCATCTATTACTTCTCCCCTTTATTTTATTTTTTAACTTGTACATGC